>JALAZF010000121.1:6479166-7775000 GCA_022829125.1 Lathyrus tuberosus
CAACATCCTGTAGGGTCTGTTCCTCCACCCAAGCATAATGGAGAATCACGACCCATACAGATACCTGTCACTCGTGAGGTCTCTAATGACTGGCACCTCCAATATGGAGAAGAAGACTCAAGGCAAGTAGTTCGTGAAACCAAACTAGCTGCCATGGAAGGAAGAAAGGAGGATGAAAAGTATAAGATAATTGAGGAACGGTTAAGGGCTGTGGAAGGATCCAAAGTCTTTGGGATTGATACCATGGAAATGTGTTTGGTACCCGACGTGGTCGTGCCTCCTAAGTTTAAGGCGCCTACTTTCGAGATGTACAAAGGGGTTAGTTGTCCCAAAAGCCATATTCGGATGTTTTCCCAAAAGATGGGGGCACACGCTAAGGATGAAAAGCTGATGATGCATGTTTTCCAAGACAGCCTTAGTGGGGCATCCTTGGACTGGTACATGCAGCTGGAAAGAACCTACATCAAGAACTGGGATGATTTGGCAAGTGCCTTCATAAGGCAATACAAATACAATGTAGACATGGCCCCTAATCGCATGCAGTTGCAAAACATGTCTCAGAAAGGGAATGAATCATTTAAGGAGTATGCCCAGAGATGGAGGGAGCTAGCTTCTCGTGTGCAACCTCCATTAAGGGAAAGCGAGCTAGTAGACACATTTATGGGAACGCTGCAAGGGATATATTACAAGAAGATGATTGGATCTGTCTCAACTGGATTCGCAGATTTAGTTATCATTGGAGAAAGAATTGAGAATGGTTTGAAAAGTGGGAAGATTGGAAAGTCATCCTCCAGTCAATCAAACAACCGAAGGTATTCTGGTAATAACTCAAAGAGGGAGGCCAACGTCATTTCTGCTGATGGGTATTCTCAAGTACCTCATGTTGCTGCTGTGGCTCCAAATCAAGCAACTCCTACGCTACAAGTGCAACAACTAAGGGCGCCTCCTCCGCAAAATCAACAACAACAAAGGTATCCCCGGAGGGAACAAAGGAGGCCATGGAAGGACTCTGACCCTATACCTTCCACATATACTCAGGTTTTGCCTATGCTAATCCAAAGGGGATTGGTGGAGATCAAACCATTAGGAGCTCCTCCTACGCCTCTTCCTAAAGGATATGATGCTAACGCCAGATGTGAGTATCATGCTGGATCGCCAGGACATACAACTGAAAAATGCTTGGCTCTCAAGTTTAGGGTGCAGGATTTGTTGGATCAAAAGGTCATCAGCTTCACTTACGATACTCCAAACGTAGGTGACAATCCTTTCCCCGGACATGCTGGGGAAAATGTCAATTCCATTGAAGGGCTGGAGGAAAATGTTTTGATCAAGAGGGTGGGACAAGTGAAGACCTCTTTGACTAGGGTAAGGGAGATGTTGATTGGGTATGAAGAGTTTAAGGAACTACATGGCAATTGCAAGGTCTGCTCCTCTGACCCTGACAGTTGTGAAAAGATGAAGAGGACTCTCCAACAGTTGATGGATCAAGGGATGGTGCAAATTGGGTATTCAAGGGGAGTAAATGAGGTGGATGCCTTAGAATCTCAGGGGCATGTACCTTCTGAGACTCACTACCAAGGAAGGGAGAACATGACTCCTATTCAGATACCAGTTCCAAGGCAGACACCCATTCCAAATTCAATTCCGAGGCAGACGCCTATTCTGATACCAGTTCCAAGACAGGCGACCATTCAAATTCAGGTCCCAAGAGCTACACATGCACCTGTCCAGCTACCAGTTCCAGGATCTGCACGAACTCCAATTCAGATACCTGTTCCTGCACCTGTCAAGGTCCCAGTACCTGCAAGATCTGAAGGCCCGATTGTTTTCCATGTTCCAGCACCATTTCCTTACGAAAGTACTAAGACTGTACCATGGAAGTATGACCTCACTGCATCTGTGGGAGGAAAAACTATAGCACCAACGCCAGCCGTTACTAATATAGTTGGTATTAGAGGGATGACCCGTAGTGGAAGAGTATACTCATCTGAACTACCTAAGAAGGATACTCCTGAAAGCTCAAAAGGGAAGGAGACCACCGACACAAAAGAAGGATCTTCCAAAAAGAATATATCTCCAGAAGACGCTGAGGAGTTTTTGAGGATTATAAAGAGGAGCGGTTATAGGGTGGTGGACCAACTAAATCAAACACCGTCCAAGATCTCTATTCTGTCCTTGTTATTAAGCTCAGAAGCACACAGGGAATCCTTGCTGAGGGTCCTAAATAAAGCCCATGTCACTAAAGACATATCAGTAATTCAATTCGACGAGGTAGTCTCCAATATCGCCGCCAGCACCTGCCTGGGATTCAGTAGTGAGGAATTACCTCCTGAGGGGCAAAAGCATAATAAGGCCTTACACATATCAATTAAATGCCACGACACTGTCCTTTCAAGAGTGTTGGTGGATACAGGGTCTGCTCTGAATGTCATGCCTAAAGATACCCTAATGAAGTTAACGTCAGTGAGAACTTTTATGAAGACTAGTTCTTTGGTTGTCAGGGCTTTCGACGGTTCAAAGAGAATGGTAATTGGAGAGGTGGATATACCTACAGTAATAGGATCTCATACCTTCATGATCACTTTCCAAGTCATGGACATCAATCCTTCTTATACTTGTCTTTTAGGACGACCTTGGATTCACGCTGCGGGCGCAGTCACTTCAACACTTCATCAAAAGTTGAAGTTCATATCAGGAGATAGCTTAATAATTGTGGATGAAGAGGAGGACATGTTCGTCAGCCATCTCGCATCTTTCAGATACATAGAAGTGGATGGAGAAACATTTGAAATACCGTACCAAGCTTTGGAGGTTGCGACGGTCATTCGTAAGCAAGTCATTAGACAGGAGGAAAAGCCGAAGAGGATCATATACTTGATTCAGAATGGGGACACTAAGGGCTGGGGCAAGGTAATAGAGATACATGAAAAGAAGGATCAATTCGGGCTGGGTTACAAACCGGCTAAAAATGAAGAGCACAAGACTGGTCCAATGATATTTCCTCCACTTGAAGAAACTTTCCATAGTGTTGGGTTCAAAGACGAAGACCAAGTGACCGCAATTGAAGAGGAATATAAGGGGGTACCAGGTTGGATATGCCAGTGCTCTCCAGATACAGTTCTCAACAACAGGAGAGCCATCGAGATTCTTGAGATGATTTCTGTTTCAAAATAATTTACTTTTTCTAAAAAAATATATTAATAAGTCCTTTGCTATGCCCAAGGCAAATGGACAAGCTTTGTAGGGCCACCTTTTGTTTCTTTGAATTATTTAATGATAAAGTTGCATTTTGTTTTCAATTAAGATCCTTGTTTCTTTCTTAGTTATTACTCTTTCAAATGGCAATACATTTTTTTTTCTTTTCCGAGTACTTTCATTTTTCTCAAATTCAAAAAATAATAAGCATAAAAATATTCCTCATGCAGATTTAAAAATGAACCTATTGAAAATGACACTGCTATAATCCCTTACAACTTCGAGTTCCCGATTTACCAAGCGGAAGAGGGTGATGAGAATGATTGTGAACTTCCTGAAGAGCTAGCCAGGATGTTAAAGCAAGAGGATAAAGTGATACAACCTCATCAGGAACCAGTGGATGTGATCAATCTGGGGACTGACGAGGATAAAAAGGAGGTCAAAGTGGGTGTTTCTTTGGACGAGGATGTAAAGGAGAGGTTGATCAAGTTACTACGTGAATATGTGGATGTGTTTGCTTGGTCCTACCAAGATATGCCCGGTTTGGACACAGATGTTGCCGAACATAAGCTACCGCTTAAACCCGAATGTCCTCCAGTCAAACAAAAATTAAGGCGCACTAGACCAGATATGACTCTCAAGATCAAGGAAGAGGTTAAAAAGCAGTTCGATGCAGGGTTCTTAGCCGCAGTAAAGTATCCAGAGTGGGTAGCCAATATAGTGCCTGTACCAAAGAAGGATGGGAAAGTCAGAATGTGCGTAGATTACCGAGATCTCAATAAAGCCAGTCCTAAAGACAATTTCCCATTACCTCACATTGATGTATTGGTGGATAACACGGCTCAATTTTCGGTATTCTCATTTATGGATGGGTTTCCGGATATAATCAGATCAAGATGGCTCCCTCCGACATGGAAAAGACTACCTTTATTACTCCTTGGGGCACCTTCTGTTACAAGGTGATGCCTTTCGGATTAAAGAATGCAGGGGCAACTTACCAAAGGGCAATGATCACCCTCTTTCATGACATGATGCACAAGGAAATAGAGGTTTATGTGGATGATATGATCGCTAAATCACAAACTGAGGAAGAGCACATAGTCAATCTGCAAAAGCTGTTTGAACGGTTGAGAAAGTCTAAGCTACGGTTAAATCCTGCAAAATGTACCTTCGGAGTCAGATCTGGGAAATTGTTGGGGTTCATCGTCAGTCAAAGAGGTATAGAGGTTGATCCTGATAAAGTAAAGGCCATTCAAGAAATGCCAGCTCCGAGGACTGAAAAGGAAGTACGAGGGTTCTTAGGAAGGCTGAATTACATTGCTAGGTTCATATCACATCTTACTGCTACTTGTGAGCCGATCTTTAAGTTATTGAGGAAAGGCCAAAGCCTTGAATGGGATGAACATTGTCAAAAGGCTTTTGATCGAATCAAAGGGTATTTACAAGAGCCACCCATACTGGTACCACCTGTACCTGGAAGACCACTCATAATGTATCTAACGGTGCTCAACAATTCGATGGGTTGTGTGCTTGGACAACAAGATGAGACAGGGAGAAAGGAGCATGCAATTTATTACTTGAGCAAGAAATTTACAGATTGTGAATCTAGATACTCACTCTTAGAGAAGACCTGTTGTGCTCTTGTATGGGCCGCCCGACGATTAAGACAATATATGGTGTGCCATACTACTTTACTAATATCAAGGATGGACCCTATCAAGTATATATTTGAGAAGCCTGGAGTGACTGGGAGAGTGGCTCGGTGGCAGATGTTACTTACTGAATATGACATTCAGTATGTTACCCATAAGGCCATAAAAGGAAGTGTGTTAGCCGATCATCTCGCTCATCAACCGTTGGATGATTATCAGCCTATGCAATTTGACTTTCCAGATGAGGACGTAATGGCTGTAAGAGATGATGATATCCCAAGTTCTTACGAAGAAACTGAACCTGGATCTCGGTGGAAGCTTATATTTGATGGAGCCTTAAATGCAGAAGGACATGGTGTGGGGGCTGTCATAACTTCTCCCACGGGATTTCACATACCTTTTACCGCCAGGATATGCTTCTCATGTACTAACAATATGGCGGAATATGAGGCGTGTATCTTGGGAATTAATGAAGCCATCAAGCTGGGAATCAAGATCTTAGAGGTATATGGAGATTCAGCTCTCGTCATCAATCAAGTCAAAGGGGAATGTAGGACACTTAATACCAAATTAACTCGGTATCGAGATTGTGTCTGGAGAAGAATAAAATACTTTGATGAGATCACCTTCCATCATATTCCTAGAGATCAGAATCAATTGGCAGACGCCTTGGCAACGTTGGCGTCCATGTTCAAGGTCAAATGGTATAATGAAGCACCAGCCATCAGAATTGATCGCCTTGATGAACCATCTTATTGTGGGGCAGTAGAGGCAGAAGTGGATGATAAACCGTGGTTTTATGACATCAAACAGTTCCTCCAGAAACAAGAATACCCTGCAAACGCCTCCAGTGTGGATAAGAAAACACTTAGAAGACTGGCTGCTCAGTTTTTCCTAGATGGAGAGGTACTTTACAAAAGAAATCACGACATGGTGTTGCTTCGGTGTTTAGATGGACATGAACATGACATGCTTATCAAGGAAATACATGAAGGATCCTTTGGTACCCACGCAAATGGGCATGCAATGGCTAAGAAGATTCTTCGAGCAAGGTATTATTAGTTGACTATGGAATCAGACTGTTTCAAATATGTCAAGAAGTGTCATAAATGTCAGATCTATGCGGATAAAATTCACGTGCCACCAACTCCTTTGAATGTCTTAACTGCTCCTTGGCCTTTCTCTATGTGGGGAATAGACATAATCGGGATGATCGAACCTAAGGCATCAAATGGACACCGGTTCATTCTAGTTGCCATTGATTACTTCACCAAATGGGTCGAAGCTGCTTCCTACACCAACGTGACAAGACAAGTCATTGCACGATTCATCAAGAAAGAGATAATATGTCGCTATGGTGTTCCAAACAAGATTATTACAGACAATGGGCTCAATCTGAATAACAAAGTGATGGATGAGTTATGTGAGAGTTTCAAAATCGATCACCATAATTCATCACCTTATCGCCCAAAAATGAATGGAGCAGTCGAAGCGGCTAATAAGAACATCAAGAAGATCATCCAGAAAATGGTGAAGACTTACAAAGATTGGCATGAAATGCTCCCTTTCGCACTACATGGCTATAGAACCTCAGTTCGAACTTCAACAGGAGCTACTCCTTTCTCCTTGGTATATGGCACTGAAGCGGTCCTCCCTGTTGAAGTAGAAATTCCTTCACTAAGGGTCGTAATGGAGGCTAAGCTGGATGAAGCAGAGTGGGTACAGAATAGACTTGATCAACTAAATCTCATAGAGGAAAAGCGCATGGCTGCTGTATGTCATGGTCAACTATATCAGCGGAGACTCAAGAAAGCATTCGATAAGAAAGTTCGTCCTCGCCTATTCGAAGAAGGGGACTTGGTGTTAAGGAAAGTGCTACCTATCCATAAAGATCCTCGTGGCAAATGGACTCCAAATTATGAAGGACCATATGTCGTAAAGAGCGCATTTTCAGGAGGAGCTTTAATATTGACTACTATGGATGGAGTGGATTTACCACGACCGATAAATTCCGATTTAGTCAAAAAATACTATGCCTAGAAAAAGAGGATAAAAGCCCGCTAAGTCGAAAACCTTAAAAGGCGACTTAGGCAAAAGTTAGGGCGTCCCGGTGAATTGAAAACTCGAAAGAGCAATTCAGGCAAAAATTAGGGACTTAGAAAAAAATGATACCCAACAAGTCGAAAACCCTAAAGGGTGGCTTAGTTGGTAAAAATGGTATAGCATCCTGGTGGACTAAGATTCTAAAAGAACGGTCTAGGCAAAATTAAGGATATCCAAAAGGCATAGGACTGGTAGCACTAATGTTTGCACAACAGGAATTCAGAAAGGAATGATCAATCCTGTCATCATCTTCAGAAGCGAAGTGTCAAGACCGCGGAGATTTAGGGATATTAGCCAGTGTTAAATTTAATAGGGACATAGATAAATTTGTTTTTCGTATTGCCATTTCTTTTCTGTTTTGTAGTACTTCCTCCTTATGAGGATTTGCTTTCCTTATGTACTTTTGCCTGTTTATAGGCCTACTTCTCAATGAATAAAATTTTCTTTGCTTTTCAATTTTTCTGCTGGATTACAAAATGCCGATTTTATTTATAATAATGCACTGAAACATTGGGTATAATCCAAAAAAAAAAGTGAAAAAAGAGGAAGAAGGAAAAGGTATTTTACTGCGATTCGGAAACCGCAAAAGGATCATCGTTTCTCTCAAGAAAATGGTAAAGGATCCACAAATTGACGGTCAGAATTTAATCACTATGGGAGTTTCTCTACGCATCTCCAGATGGCATGAGCAAAGGGTTTGTTACACTTATCAAAAGGAGTTAAGGGTTCAGGGGTTGGGAAGTTGGAGTTTTACGGAAGATTTGGTTTCCGTAAAAACATGCACTGCATATCATAAAAGAGGCGTTAGCCCAAATATTGCATCATGCATAAGAGCACGCATACTTTCAAACATGCATGCAAGGCATAAGGTTTATAATTATGCTCAGGGATAAAGGGGTTCAATCGGATATTTTGCCAAGGGTTTATTACCAGGGATATTATACACAGGGATATTGGGTTACTAACGGAGCATCTGGAATCGGTCCACACGGACGCTGAACCTATCAACTCCGCGGTCAAAATTAGGGTTCCTTTATATTTAATCATCTCCTCCTCGCGAAGATGAAGACTCACCGTCATCATCATCCCAGTTTGAAGCTGATTAAATAGGGGCAGCTGTCGTACCCCAAATTTTGACCAGCTTTCTGTTTATCGCTTATATAAGTAAAAAATAATGATAATGAGTAGTTTGTATTTCTAATTTTTTTCCAAAAAATGTTTAATACTATCTCTATGCATAAAAAAAAGGGGAAACAAATAAAAAAATATAGTATAAGAGTGAAAATTAGAAATCAGATTTTTATGTTTTTTAGACGTAATTTCATTTCAAATAAGTATAATAGCCCATTTGGTAGAGGAGTAGGCCTGGGGATTGTAAGGGAGAGTGCATGAGTTTGAATCCTATCTCTGCCACTTTTAGTTTTTTTCTTTATTACTAACCTTTTCTATTTAACTTTTAAATCATGAAAAAACCATAAAAATAGTTTTTTTATTATTTTAATATTAATTTTCGTATTTTATTTAATATTTATTTTAAAAAATTGATATTTTCATTAAAATCATGTTTTTATGAAAAAATCTCAAAAAATCTTATAAGTTAAAATCAAATCAAATCTTTTTCTATTTTTCATTATTAGGCTTTTTCTTTTATTTTAAAATTTTTATTTATTTAAATTCACCAAGCCATGAATCCATCCAGATTCATTGGCTTGGGCTTTAAGCAATAAGAGAAAATCAGGTTAAATCGATTTGGTTTAAAAATAGATAATCACATTTAATGTTTTAACCTATTTTTTCCCTATAAATAGAGTCCTGGTCTCTCCTATTTTCTTGACCCACGATCCACAAATTACTATCCAACAGTTGTTGCTCTTCACACTGAAGAACAACAACAACGAAACCCTAGCCTCCATCATCAAGCTGATCAGAAGATATCGGAATCAGAGAAAGAACAAAAGAGGAGTCAAGGGAGAAAAAGCAAGGACAAAGAAAGTGGAACTCTTCCCCCAATAACTTTCGGGCAGGTAATTTCTTGTTATTTTATTTTTGGTACTGTTTTGTTTTGTACGATATAGTTCTTCTCTTTAGAAATTATGAATTCCCACGAAACTACAATAAAATATAGTAATCTAATTTTTTCTAATAGTTAAAAAAATAACAAAAAAATTAAGATCTACTTTGAAATTAAAAAAAAATGAAAAAGTAGTAAATTGGAATTTTTTAGAAATAATATTAATTTAATTGGGGAGTACGGAATTAAATTACTAACCCCCTTTTTTTTTTAGTAGAAGATTATTAGTAAACATTTTACTACTATAATAATAATTAAATAAACTTAAGCCAAATATATGTATGATACAGTAAGTCTCAATGGAACATGAATAAAAAGGCACGGTACTAATAACTTGCCAATAAGATACAGAGTTTAGTCGCGTGTAGAGAAAAAATAAGAAACACAAATTTCCAATTTTTTTTGCGAACCAATAAGAATCGAAAACCCCCAATTTCTTCAACAAACTCAAACTTCTTAAAATCATACTTTAAAATTTCTCAAGAAAATAATCTACAAAATTCTTAATCTTTAACAGAAAACAACAGTAACAACACTCTATCAAAAAATTTCCCAGCTAACAAAATCTAACAACATTCAACAAATCCACAAGTAAAAAGTTGAAACGGGTCTCGCCGGAAAACCACTTTCTTTTCGCCGGAAAATCACATCCATCACCTTCGAAAAGCTCCATTGCAATATCACCTCGGATCTGTGAGTTTTTGTTCCGCTCTTCGGTTTTTCGTTTGAATTTGGGTTTTTTGGCTTGTTTGGATTTGTAATATAAAGGGTAAAGTTGTTTTGTTACCTCTACTATTAACTGGGTGTGAAAGAGAGATACATAGGTAAAAGGAAAAAGGGTTGTTCGTTTTTGGAGAGAGAAGAAAAATTGTAGTGTATTTAATTTCTATTTAATTTACTTTGGAACAAGTCTTCATTGCTATTTATTATAATTATAAAAAACAGCAAACATCATAAGATGAAGGCCTAAGAAAAATTAGTTCAAAAAGTCTCACAAGATGCATCATATAAAACAAAAGATCAACATATGCCAAATGGACTTAACAATTATCAAACACCACTTATAAGAGTCTAAACATGATACCTAAACCCAAACACAAGACCTCAAATAATGGCATAAATGCCTCATGCAGTGAAAGGTTAAAGAAAAGCACATAAAGTTCAAGCAAAACTTCCTTCAAACACAAGCACACCAATATATGTCAAAGTGCATTCAAAAATTATGAAATTAGAATGTAAATGACCTCAACCAGTGACTAATCACATATCAAAATTCCATACAAAAATTCAGAGAGGGAGGGCCTCAAACAATCAAGCAATAGTCACTTATGAATCATGAACCAAAGTGCAAAGATGGAGGACATAAATGCAATAAAAGAAAGTTCTAAAAATGAAACAAAATATTTTTCTGAAGTTTTGGATGTTACTGAATTGATACAAAAAGATTGATGCAACAATGTTTAAGGATATATGAGAAATAAATTTTTGAAATGAAGATATGGAAATAGAAACAAGTTTCAAAATAAATAAAAGAAAATTATGGATTGATATGAAAATATTCACAAAATAAAAAATAAAAATTATAGAAAATTAGTTAAACATGTTAAGACATCACTTGAATTTTTGTAGTATTTTCCATAATGTTTTGGTATTTTTAAAAATCAATTATGAAACAAATATAAAAAAAAGAAATTAAAATAAAGAAAAGAAAGCAGGGTTGCAAAGAAGTAAAATAACACGTTCAACATTCACAATGGGCTCAGGGTGGGGGTGTACATAGAAATTAGGTCCAATCCAATTAAAAAATGTGGTTGCGTGTGACGCGTGTACATGCAATCAACTTACTGATGCAATCACAACCATACATCTAAGTCAACCCACACAAATCATTAAAATATGTGTATCTAACAATCCATGATGAAGGCACATGATAGTTCCCTTACACGCATACACACACAATCATCAGAATTCAAAAAGAATAACACGTGAGGTGCACAGGTTTTCATTAATGTGCTGGCAATGTTATGGGCGTTAGATCAATCAGACGGTCAAGATCAACACAATCAAAGCAATCACGTGAACACCAATGCATGCACACACTAATTATCATACAATCACACACATGCAATAACCTCATTAATGCGTTGGCGTATTATCAACCACACGATAAGAACACATCAACGGCCACGTTTAAAAATCAGAAACCCTAACAATTAAAACCACCGGCCGGAGAAGGACCTCCGGTCATCTTCTCCGGCGAGCAACCGCCACCTGTAAATCTCAAAATCTCCAGAAATGCACAATCATGATATCAAAATGAAGCTGACACTACGTACATCATGAATCCAGGCTCACTTTTCACATAACAAGCACATACATAAAGAACAGAGGAGATTAAAATATGCCCTAGATTTTGGAACTATGCCTCTAAGAGGCCTATCAACTAGCCGGATTGTCAAAGGCTCCTATTGAGCTCATATCAACAAAAAACAAGCTAAACAAGATGTAAATCGTGCCAGGAAGATTTGAGAGATTGAAACCTGAAAATATTGAAAACTGAAGTTAAAAGAAAGCCAGAGAATTGTGCTTCCTCCTTGAGCTTCAATTGGCCAAATAAAGGCTTACAAACTCTGAAGAATGGAGATGAATATGGATCTGCGGTGTATTTACTCCAACAATTCAATGATACTCCAAGTTCAATGATGCTCGAGGATGAAGCTTGAAGATGAAGTTAGATGAGAATGATGATGGATTCGTGTAAACTCAGAGAGAGAATAGAGAGAAATTGAGAGAGAAGGTGAGAAGAACTTTGAGGTGAATATGGAAAAAATGAAGTTGAAAATGAAAATTTGAGTGAAATGTCAATTTATATGTGTGGTTTAGAAGTTAACTCCACTGGTCAACTGAGTGAGTTTAATGAGTTGCTTGGGTTAAGGTGAGTGCACCCTAACTAACTGAGTCAAGTTAGTTAGGGGCGAGTTACTTGGCTATGATATGGTGATGGTGATTTATGGTGTGTTATGGTGGAGGTTGAGTGAATCAGTGGTGGTGATGTGTTGTTCTGAAGTAGCAGCTGCAAAAGAAACTTGCTTCACAAGTTTATATTCTTCCTCTTTAGTGTATGGCAAAGCATGATGAAGATAGTGTAAAGAGGGTGTTTGGTTAAAAGTGGAAAGGAATATAGGGTGTGTACGTGTGAATGCTAAGACAACATCAATAATAATTCATTTCTTTTTGATTTTAACAGCTTGAAACATGGAACTTTGTGAAGGAAATTCTCTCACTCTAGTGTATGAAATTATGAAATTTATGTGTCATTGGAAAGAGAGTGGATCATAGAATAAGTTTGGTGTTGATTTTGAATTGAAATGAGATTTGGAAAAGGATGCAACATAGCTTGGAACCCAAAGGTTTGGAACTGGTGGAAGGCGTGACAAGATGTGGCATGACAAGGCAACATGGCGCCTGGGTTTTCAGCATGATCACCATGACTTTGAACCCTTAGAACTATCTCATAACTTGATCAAATAAAAATTTGTCCAACATCAACATTGAAGAGGGCATGGCAAGGAACAACTTTGATGTTGAAAAGTTTTTCATTTGGAGCTTTTATCATTGAGAAAAATGGGTGAACATTTGGCACACCAAGTGTTTGACAAAATGATGGCCGGTGGGCTTGGTCACGCTTGGTCATGACTTGGTTTTGGACCTAGTTTTCTCAAACTTTGATCAACCATAACTCAATTTTTGTCCAATGGAGATGTTCTTTATATGGATTTGAAGCTTAGAACATGAACTTTAATTGGCTCCACTTAGGCCTGAAGTTTGAAGCTTTTATCTTGGAGAAAGAGAGCCTAAAAGTAGGGTGCAAAATGGTCCAAACTTACTATTTTTGGCAACCCTAAAGTTTCCATTTTTGGCAGTTTTGTAAATTCTTGATTTTTCATTATTCCTCCATCATTTCTTGATAAAATTTTGTCCATTGAACATATGTAACATGAATTTCATGAATTTGACCCTAAAAAGTCAGGAGTTGACTTTTTCCACTGCACGGTTGACTTTTTCCCCAATTTCTTGATTATCAAGTAACTGATCAATTGAGACCCAATTGATGAGCAATTTTCCATCCATATACACTTAAGAACATAGGGAATACCATGAGATCAAGTTTTGTCCAAAAAATCAGAGATGACCTGATTTTAGGTCAAACCCTAATTTTGGCACCCTCTGGTTAGGAGGAAATAACACATCCTCCAAATCCAAATTCCTCTGAATATGATGTGTATCCTCTCAAACAATGATGAGATATGCCATTTGGAGATGATAGAAACTCAAAGACCTTGCCCATTTGGGGTCAGATCCCAATTTTTTGACTGCCTTGTGTAGGAGATCATGCACTGCCCAATCTTCTTGATGAATTCTCCTCTTCCCATGCCTTGTGGATCAAGTAGGGATGACATATGACTTAAGGGACCCTTGGCTCTTGTGAGAAACACTTGGCTCTTATTCTTTAGCTTTGGATGATCAACACCTTAGAGAATCAACTGATCACATGCCCTTATGCAAGATGCAATACAATGCTTGAGGCTTTGTTTTTTCTATGCTTGAATGCAATGTAATGAAATAAAAGCTCATGCTAAATGATATGAAGAAATGAGAGGGCAAATTTTGGGGTATTACACCATGGGAGGAAGATTGCTGGCTTAGATAAGTTGGATGAGGAGTGGTTTCAGTCAGTTCTGTCCCTATCTGGGTTGAGGGACCTATGCATGACCGGTTACACTCTGGTCAACCACGAGATGCTTAATGCATTCATGGAGATATGGCATTCTGAGACATCTTCTTTCCATCTCCCGCATGGTGAGATGTATATCACACTAGATGATATCTCATGTTTGTTATATCTTCCGATCATGGGGAGATTCCTCGATCATCGTAGGATGACCAAAGACGAGGCAGTCGAGATGATGGTAGAGCATATGTGGGTTGGTCCCGAGAAGGCGATGGAGGAGGTGGATATGACCAGGAGTGCTCATTCTAGATTTGAGTTCCTAAAGAAGAGATATGATGAGGAGATCGTTGCTGCAGAGGTGGCTGATGGTGATGCTGAGCAGGGCGGTACACGGGGCTCGTGCTTTGAGGGAATATTTTCTTTTTTTGGTTAACACTTGCTGCATTTTTGTGGACACGGGTGCCACCTATACTGACTTTGTATACCTCAGATACTTCTTGGATCTCGCTCAGATCCATGAGTACAACTAGGGGGCGGCTTGCCTGGCCTAGCTGTATTCGAAGTTAAGAGATGGATGTCGGTGGAGGACGAAGCATGTCACAGGAAGCATGACACTACTAGTGGTAATGACTTTTGATCCTTGAATGTTTTCTTTTATCTTTTTCATTTCATATTTGCGAAACCATTATCGATAATTCTTGATCCATGAATACTTTTTATTTTTATTTTCATTGCATGCTTGGATCCTCCAACACTTCCCACACATCGCTGACTGGGCGAGTGTGGATGAGTACACTGAGGACATGTCCCGTGCGTGTGCTTTTGTCCCGGTTAGAGGGAACCAGGAGATCTAGCCTTTCAGAGTCTACCTTGACCATTTGGTTGCTGAGGACATGCACTTCAAAAGCTACATGGATCACCGTCAAACGTGGCCATTTGACGACATATCTCTATACTCTGGATGGCTAGCTAAGGCATAACATATCACTGCTCCTCATCTTCTCGAGCGTGTCATGTGGCAGTTTGGGTACACCCATGCCATCCCCAGACACCATACTATCTCTGCTCCTCTAGCCTTGTCTCATAGACAGAAAGAGGAGATGTTTATTGAATATGAGAGTCTCTTGGTATCGGAGAAGGATCAGGCTACCATAGCGCCGAATGACTGAAGCTACATTGACAGATACATCAGGTGGTTCTTCAGGGTCTCACATCCGTACATGGTGCATACTGCTCTAGGAGATTCACTGAGACCAGCTCAGTTAGAGATTCTAGAGGAGTAGCAGGATCAACTTGTTCATACTGAGGATGTCTTACCTCTGTGTCGTCGCATAGTGGAGATTGCGCGAGTAGGCATTGACGAGGGTATCTTCCCTGAGGGATTTACTATCAGAAGAGTCCTAGATGCCATTGTGGCGGAGGTACTGGGGGCACTATTGCATCGTTGACGTCGTCGGAGGACGAGGGGGGTGGTTGATGGTCGAGGAGGTAGAGGAGGTATAGGAGAGATTGTCAAGAACACTCATTAGTTGTCTGTTATTATTTTGATGTTGTATTATAGTTTGTACTTTATTTCTGACATTGTTACTGCATTTTGGATCTCATGTTGTACGAAATTTTACTATTGTATTGCTATATTATTTTTGACACACGCAATATTAGTCTTTTATCAATTTGTACATCTGTATTTTCATCTGAAAAAATACAGAGCTTGTTATAAAATAAAAACCTGTTCTAATATACTTTGGAGATGTATCTCCATAATATTCCCATAGATGCATCTCCAAAACAATTCAAATGTAAATGGGGTGCGTCCAGAGATGTATCTCCAGAAATAGGGGCAGTTGTGAAATATTTCATGGTGAGGTAGAAACATATAAGGTGCAATAAGAAATTCACTTTATTCTTTAGCATATTTAATCTTGAGTTATATTTTGATAATTAGGCTTCTCTTGAATTTATTTCTTGAGCCTTAACATCGAATTAACAAAAGAACTTCAACATAGGTAAGGAATGAAACAAGTAAAAGCGAGCAACTCATCCCCAGTGCTTTATGTAACGCCCCAGACTGCTTTCATGGATTACCGACTGACCCCATAAACCAACACAGGTCTTTTCAGCATGCTTTGTCTTCACTCACACACTTTCTAGGATATTTCCCAGAAGGCCACCCATCCCAATACTACTCCAAGTCAAGCACGCTTAACTATAGAGTTCTTATTGGTTAGGCTACTGAAAAGAAGATGCATCTTGTTGGTATAGGTAGTACCAATCACTCCTTATAAGTCTTCCTTTAATCATTGATAATCCACTTTTAGTGTTTCATTATTATCCCATTTCATTTATGTCAGGTCTTTGATTGGCTACATTTTGGCTAAAAGAAGTTTACAACAAGATGTTGGGTAAGATGTCCTGACATGGTTGATCAGACATCAGTACAGATATGGTTATAATACTTGGCAAGATGTTAAGTAAGATGTTGAAGCATCTTCATCAACTGTCATGACATCTTAGTCTGGTATAGCAGGTGCTGTTGTTATGTGTTTCAGACAGATGTCGAAGACAGATGTCATGACATCTTAGTCTGGTACATCAGGTGTTGTTGTTTTACTGTCATGTGACTTTTAATTAAGATGTCGAATGAGATGTCATGACATCTTTGTCTGGTACTGCAAGTGTTATTGTTGTATATCTCTTGACAGATTTATTTTGATGAGAATATTTTGGATATGTCTCATTATTATATGCAGGTCAAGGAGATTTATTAGGAACAATGTGTAGATTTAATTGGATTTCATAAAAAGGATCTTGGAGACAATTAGGAAACTATTTGGATATTTGTTCCTATTTTTGTGGAGAAGATTCTGCAGAAGATTTACAACGTGAAGATTGGCCCTAATTGAAGAGTCTAAGCCTATTCTGGAAGAGTCTATAAATAAGGACTTACTAGACCTAAAATATCAAGCACACACAACAACAAGCCGTCGGTGCAACATAAGGGTTTAGGGTTTTGAGAGTCTCTTGTGTAGTTTGTAAGTCACCCATGTATCTTTTAATACTATGTGGTCGACATAGGCTGTTGTAAACTGTTCTCACTTGAAGCTTTGAAGCAAGAGTTGAGTATTGTTCTTGGTTGAAGCTTTTAAGCAAAACCGAGTATTGTTGTTAGTCAAGAGTCTTGGCTGAATAATGTTATTAGAAGGAATGTCTTTTAATTAAACAGATTGATGCAGTTACTGGAGATTGTAACTGTTAGATATCACTGAGGTGATTTAGGAATTGAGATGGGTTTCTCTTATCTAGACGGTGATTACTAGATAGAATTGTTCTGGGTAGGGATTAAGTGAGGATTTGTAAACAGGGGAGTTTAGCTCTAAATTAATACTACTAATAGTGAATTCATTCCTGGCTTGGTAGCCCCCAAACGTAGGTGATTTGCACCGAACTGGGTTAACAATTCTTGTGTGATATTTTCTTTCTGCTGTTTGTATTCTGTTCAAAATATCAGTTTGTTTATTCTGCTCTTGTTTAACAATTATGTAGAACAATGTCTTGACATGTGTTAGGACATCTGCTGTTTCCTATGCCAGAATTTCAATTAGTATCAGAGCGGGAATCTTGTCTGTTTCTGGATGAGATCTTTGGGAGATACTTTCTGGCATTTAAACAAGGAGGAGTTTTGAAGATATGTTCATCAACTCAGACATACTCAAGGGTATTAATGGATGGGATGCATGTTTTGGATCGAAGGTAACAATCCGGTGGTTGTTCACGTTGCTGAGGAGGTTCTACAACAATTGCAGGAGAAGTGGGTAGTTCTCTTGTTGGGGTGTTTTATAAGATGTTCTGACATCATATTAGGGCAAGCAGAATTTGTTCCTTGGTGGTTCCACTGCATATGTTTCTGAAGGAAGAGCTCTAGAATTATGGGATTCTGGAGTTGTTACTGAAGACAGATGGTGGAAGATCTCAATCGTCGGCCTTTATATGTTAAGATATCTGCATCTTTTTATTCCAAAGTCGGGAGCGATGGAATGAAGGGAGTTATTGGAAGATGTCTGTTATGGTGACTTGTACTTGGAAGCTTGGTTCCATGGTGCAGTTTGAAGTCAGTTGAAGAGGAGAGGAGTTAAGTTTAGGTTTATCAATTTCTTGCTCTAGGAGTTTGATAAATTATTGATCGGCTAAGTTGTCAAAGATACTTGAGAATTATCTCAAGTCCACTCATAAAGGCATCTCAGTTGTGCATCTGGAGTCTTCTAGTTATTCTTCTGACTAGAAGGTGTTTCTGTGAAACATAAATCTGAAGAAAGTGGAGGTGATTTATTTTTATCATCCAAAACAGCAAGAAATGACTCATCTCTCTTAACCCTAAGGGTAGATCCAATTAGATTGGAGTTTTCAGAACTGTTGAGGTAAATAAGGTTCGTTTAGAGAGAATCTTAGTTACTTGAGTCAAGGGTGGCAGCCTTGGTATCTCAACACTGTTTGTCAAAGAAGATACTTGCAAAAGATTGAATACTTGACAAGTGTTCATGAAGTGATCTGGTGGAGCTTAGCTACAACAGTGAAGAAGGGTTATTGGACAAGGATTTAAGATCAATTGCTATTTGTGGAATTCACAAGTGTTTAATTGATTATCCTTGAAAGTCAAGATTGCTGATGTTCAACAAGATGTTGGAACATCTCATCATTAGAGTTTGTGCAGAGTCATGGGAGGCGTACTGCATACACTTTAGCATCTGTTTTGGTCTTAGGTGTTGACCTAAGAATCGGCTTCAGTCTAGTGTGACAGAAGCATGTGATCTCTGGAGAGTTTCCTGGCAAGAAATTGGTCTGGACTTTGGTGCAGTTGAAGATGAAGATGAAGACATCATAATCTTGAAGGTTACTTCTTGGATCAGTTTATTTCTGATCTAGGAGGAATGAAGTGCTGGTGGTTGCACCACTTGGATCAGTTTATTTTTTATCTAGGTCCTTGGGAGTATGGGATCTTGCTCATTTTGAAGGTCAAGGATAAGTGGCAGTTATCTCTGACTTTCTACAGACTGCTCTACTAAAGAAAGTGGCATTCTTTGGTATGGCTATGGTGTAGTCTATGACTACTTATCTTCTGAAGATTCAGACGTGGTAGGTGTGAAGTCTTTGGAGTTTCAAAGAAGTTATTCATCAAGGTGTGAGCTTGAAGGGAATATATGTGATAAGCAAGATGGAGGTTGTCTACTCAAACCTGGTTGTTGAATTAAGTCTATGAGAGTATGGAACTCTTGTTCTGTAAAAGGGAGGAGGTTATTCTAAGTGACCGAAGGAGGAGCTGAATTCAGCAGCTGGATGTCGTATCAGAATGTTCTGACATCTAGCTTAACATCAGAGTCTCAGCTGGTGATGTGGCACATCAGCTTAAGATAAGGTGATTTACAGGAGAATGGAATTTGTGGATGCTTCAAAAAGGTCTATCTCATGCAGTTTGCGGGAGCTGTAGTTTGAGAAGATGTTACATGTCTAGAGGCTTGGTGGATTCAAGATGTCTTGCTATGGAGCAAGTAGTTCATGTGACTTGAAGATCAAATTTCATTGGTGGATCAGTGTATCTTATGGGAGTTCTGAAGAAGAGTGAGATCAATCAAAAAGTGACATTTGGTTGGTTTCATAGTGTGCATTCAAGCAAGGTGCTTGGAACTAATTACTCTTGGGCAGAAGGGTAGTTGGTTGAAAACGTAAGGAGGATCTGGTTCATCTTGGAGCTTGTGGTAGAAGTTCTAGGTTGAGGATGGAAGTATGCCTTCTTTTGGTGGATGAGAGCTTATTTCTCTCTTTGGTTACTGGAGTCTTTTGATCAAGCTGGTGGTGCAGTGTTGTTTGAAGATCTTCAGTTGGATTACTATGCAGATAGTAAGTCCAGTGGTGGAGCATATCAAGTGCCATGGTGTGTGGTGTCTGTGATGTGTGAAGAATGTCCTAACAGATGTTAAAACATTTTCTGGGTTGGTTATCCTTGGAGGAGGATTCTTAAGTTCTGGTCTAGGAACTTGTTGCCTACATCGTGTCTAAGGAGCATCTATCTTGTCATACAGGAGAATGATGGAGTAGAAGAACTGCCTTGGAAGAATGATGTAGAGAAGATTGAAGTGGATCATATGATGATTGCATGGAAGTCTGAATATGGATATTCCCCAGGAGAATCAAAAGTATTCCAGGATATCATATGGGAGAATGATGAAGGAATAACTATCTTGGATTGTAGGGTGTCTATCAAATTTGTTGGCCTTGCAGAGGTCAGTGGAAAAGCTTGTGGAGAGGTGTCATACCCCAAATTTTGACCACTAATATTTCCCATCATTGGGAAAATCCTCATCACAATATGGATGAATCATTATGCCTCATCAGTCTCCCCAAAGATGGGTGAGCATTCACTACAAACAATAATTAGGGTTTCAGGCCCTCTCAGAGCTCTTAGACAAAGGATCAATCAAGGAATGACATGATCTTCAACTTGTCTAGCCTCTCAAATATCCCCAAAGGATCAATAGGACTCCCACTTCAAGGATTAAGCACAAGGCTGCTCCCTTCTAGGTGGATCAAGCCTCAAGATCGACAGTGTCACCAAATTAGGGTTTTGGTCGACCAGGGTCTCCAGATGGAAATTTTCCTCTGGGCATGAGCCAATTCTTCAAAGCATAACCTATGATACTCCAAGGGACATCATGAACCCAATCATCAAGTCAATTTAACCTCAGGGGAAGCATTCACAAAAGATCAGGAATTAGGGTTTCTTGACCTAATTCACCCCTAAGTTGACTTTTGAGGCAAAGCATGAACCAAGACCTCAAGACATGATTTGAGGGTCTCTAATAAACCACATTGATCCATTTGCAACAATGGATTGATCAAAGAAGCTTGAGCAACAAGTTTCAAGTTCATCAGAACCACAATTAGGGTTTCGCGAGAAAAGTCAACTGTACCTTTGACTTTTGACCAGGACATGTTCCTAAACCCTAAGACATGATTCAATACACCCTATAACACCTATGAAATCAATCCATCAAAGTTGATTTAGGTCAAGGACTTGATTTCATAGAGGATCGCACAGTTTGGAATTCATCTGACGAAAAGTCAACTGTGCACAAAAGTCAACTTTGACTTTTTGAGATTTTTCACAATTATGGTTCTTTAACCCTAAAATGATGTTAATGTATGGTTGGAATCATCATTCATCAAGAAAAATCAAGAAAACTGGGATAACTTGTAAAAGGGGAAACCATAAAAACTTAGAAATTTTTCTAAGTTATGGAACAAATTGGCTAGGGTACCAACTTTAGAGTATCATAACTCCTAAACCATAAGGCCATTTTTTCCCATCCAAAGCTGGATTTGTAGCTCTCATGGCACTCTACAAAAGCTTCAAACATAACTCATTCCAATTCCTCATGGATTTTGACTTATGGAATGATCAAAATCACAAAATGTGAAAATGTCACTTTTTTCCAACACAGTGAAATTTTCACTAACTCCGAATCTGCCTTCACTTTTTTCCAAATGTAGGGGCATTTTTCACTTGGACCCAAAAAGTATCAAAACCAATTATGATCAAACAGTTGTTGTATCATATGAGGGCTTTCCAAAATGGCCAAGAACTCCATCAAAGTCCACTTGAGCCATGAGATATGACAATGCCAATATGCCTTGCTGCAAACTGTCATGGCAAGACAGATTTGGGAGTTTTGCTCGATTTGCTCAAATTTTACAAAGGGAGAGCAACTCTATCCATCTGAACACTTCAAGGGGGGGCCAAGGAGGAACCAACTCTGATCCCAAGCCTCCCAAGTCCTTGGAACCAAAAATAGCATGTTAAACCTAGAAATGCCTAAAAGAGGGACAAGACTCCAATTTTGGATTGGAGCATTCAATGGATGCACCAAGGTGGCATGGACTGAGCCATTTCCAACTGAATTCAGTCAAGACTTATCCAAGACCAAGGGGACCAGCAGCCTGTGCCCTAACCTCTAGTCAATGGCTAGAGGAGACTTGGATTCTCATTGCTCAACATTGGTCAAACCTCTGCTGCAGTTGCCATTCACTATTGCAGCCAAAACAAACTTGCTCTACTATAAATAGAGCTCAATTGTGTTCAGTTTGAGTACACCAAACTACAACACTTGCTTTCCTCAAAATCTCTTTCTATAGGCAAAAATACCTTCTTTAGCAAGGTAACTCTGAGTTTTTGAATTAAAGAGCAATTCCACCATAGCTTATGATCCAAACACATCCAATATATCATATCTAAGCTGTCCAAACTCTCACAAGTGACCTATAACACCAAAATCACAAAGTCCCCACTCAAAACATCAAAATATGACTTTCATGCATTTTTCAAGCCATGTCTTGATTTAGTCACTTTCCAAACCATATAAAACCTCAAACACACTCCAAATATCATCCTTGAACTGTCCCAAATGGTTCCCCTCATCTGGAACGACACTTGAGAGAGTTGCTATTTTGGCCACTTTTGCCCCTTTTGCAAGAAAGAGCTCAAACTTGTTCTTGAGGTTTCCAGCTGATTCCAATCATCCTAAAAGCTTCTATGAGATCATTTGAGGTTGTTCAAAGCATCAAATCATTTCAAGAACAAGTGGCTTGGCAGATTGCACAAAAGCTCCAAAAAGAGGTAAGCATCACAACTTGGATTCTTTGAACCATGCTTTATTTTGATGTCCACTGATTATGCATCCCTTATACATGTTATATGTGTTGTGTTTGCACCAATTTGTCATGTAATTCATGCTTGTACCAAGAGATGGCATAGAAAATGCAAATCATGGCCTTTTTCAAAACCACTATCGGGTTTTTCAATAGGAGCATGATCTGAAAAAAATTCCACCACCATTGGATTCCCTGTGAAATTCTAGGCAGGATAGACCTAAATTTTCTCCCAATCCATGGAGAAATGAGAAACTTATGGCCTTCACGTTTTTAACCAAAATCTTGCCTTGCCTTGCCTTGGGCCAGGCCAAAAACAAGGCAAGGCTTGTATATTTGTGGTTGTGTTCCTATCAACGAATGTATCACCACCCCAGTGGTAAGGCGCGCGCCCTATACACAAGAGGTCTGGGGTTCGAATCCCCCACGCCCCAGATCCTCTTTTTTCTATTTTCTCCACTTTTTTATTGTTTTTTTTATTATTTTTATTGATTTAAAAAATTAATAACTCCCTCAATTTTAATTATTTTTGATTGGTTCTTTTTGTAAAAAATCAAAAAAATGTTGAAATATTTTATTCCAAAAAAAATTAAATTTATATTAGATATTTAATATAATTAGTATTTTTGTGAATAAATTCCTTTTTTATTGTTTTTAAACATTTTAAAAGTGAATATTTAACTTGAAAATCAAAACCCAATGAGTTTTAATTCATCTTGTGATTAAAACCTCATTTTTAAAACCTTAAACAAAAATCACAAGTGGTTTATTCAAACTTATTTGGTATTTTTATCATTTTTATTTGATTTTCTTTAAGTATTTCCTTTTAAAAGAAAACAAATTTAGGGGTTCCTTGATTTTCACTCAAACAAAACTTTTAAACACTTTGGGCCTCTAATAGAGTGTAAGACCCAATCCCCTTTTAACCAAAACAATTTTGGGCCTCAGATATTGTATAAGTCCCTATGCGTTAAAAGAAAATCTCGGCACGATCGCTAGTTCAAAAATCAAACCCTTTGGGCCTCTCCTTGAGCTGTAAGCCCCACCACCTGTATAAAAATAAACCTTTGGGCCTCTAATAGAGTGTAAGTCCCAATCCTTTTTGTACATAAACCTTTTTGGGCCTCACTTATTGTATAAGTCCCTCTGTACATTTTAAAACAACGGCGCGATCGTCGTTCTCAAACAAAAACCAGTTTGGGCCTCTCCTTGAGCTGTAAGCCCCACCACTTGTACAAAAATAAACCTTTGGGCCTCTTGAGAGAGTGTAAGACCCATCTCTTTGTACAGAAAACCTTTTTGGGTCTCAGTCACTTGTATAAGTCCCTGTACAATTTCAAAACAACAGTGCAATCACTGATAAAACCCTAGGCCTCTCCTTGAGCTGTAAGCCCCAAAAATTCTTTTCAAAGCACTTTCTCCTATGATTTTGAATATAATATTATTATCAAAGCTTTATTTCTTGAACAAACTAACCAAACAACATGGATGCTCTACAACCGAGTAAGTGTTTACCCGCTTTCTTTATCCGCTTTCATATATATATATATATATATATATATATATATATATATATATATAACTGTATTGTGGGGCTGCTCACTATAAGTCTTCTTTCACCAACTTTTATATACTTATCAAATATCAACTTTGTAATACTAGTATAGTTATTTAGAGTTTTCCCTGGCAACTACGTCTAGCACTAGGTAAAGCCCTGTTGGCCACTCTTAAATACAAACAAAACTAGATCCCCATAGGATTACCAGACACAGTCTTCCCTCATCTTGGGGTTAAACAATATGGAGACGTGAAAGGCAGCATTCTCGGTGAACCCTTTCTCAGACTGTCACCCTTAGAAATCGTCAAAGAAACTCTACACCCCAGAGATGATCTTTTCTCTGTGAATGACATCTCTTGAGTTTCTTCCAAATTCTTGGACTTTCCTGGCTTGATCTATTCTCGGTGAATGGCATATCTTGAACTTCTCGGGGTTTGGGGACCCACAGGCTTCTTAAAAGCATCCCCGCCTCCTCTTGGGCGTTGTACAAGGACCCTTCGGCTTCTTAAAAGCTCTCTTGGGCTTAGTACAAGGACCCAGAGACCTCTACAGGTATAGGAACAGAACCTAGTCATCAATTTACTAGAGCGGTCTTTCTGAGTCAAGTGTCAAACCAGTTAATGGGTTGACCTTCATCCCTTAACATACCAGCATTCTCTTGGGCATCATACAAAGATCATTCACTAGCTGAGAATCAATTTCTCAAAACACCCGTAGACTTGGACAGTCTCCATACCTTTCGGATTTCCCATTTCCTTAAAGAACAGGAAATAACCCTGATCCTCCGATCAATCCCTGAGCACAACATTACCCATATAAGTCCAACATACTGGACCTGTCACTAAACTGAAACAGTCACCAGCACACTAGCCTCCTCTTGAGCTTTGTACAATGATTCTCCCCAGTGGAGCTAACCTATTCACACTCTCTTGTTGAGTATAAAAGACTCTCTTGTTGAGTCAAACCCCTTTTACCCTCCATCTCGGGCTTCGTACGAGATAAAAATCACTGTCTTGTTGAGTATAAAAGACTCTCTTGTTGAGTCAAACATTTTAAGCCTCCATCTCGGGCTTCGTACGAGGTACAAAGACTCTCTTGTTGAGTCAAACACCTTTAGCCTCCGTCTTGGGCTTCGTACAAGACATATACAAAAGCACTCTCTTGTTGAGTCAACCTTTTAGCCTCTCTCTCGGGCTTCGTACGAGACACATAAAAACACCCTCTTGTTGGGCCAATAGCCTCCTCTTAGGCTTTGTATAAGGAACCCCCGGTTGAGTCAATCAACCTTTTAGCATCAAAATCTGTGCCTCGTTCACAGTATACAAACATCGACAACTCCTATTCCTTCATCTAATTGCTGTAAGCGGCAAGCCTCTAGATTATTTACATCCACACCACTGTCCCTCTTTTAGCATGAGAAATTCCTAAGGAAAGATGGCATTGCTCTAAACTGAGTTAAAGTCTTCTCCTTCAGGTTAAAAATCCCCTATAAAGGAAATTATGGCATTATTGGATTCACATATCCCAGTTAAAGTAATTCTCCTTTATAATCAGTCACCCAACAGTTGTGACAAACAGACCAAATATCCCCCTTTAGAGATGAAAAATTCTCTTTAAAGTCAAACCCCTTCAGCTTCACATATTGGGCTTTGAACAAGATACAAATAGACGCTTCAGCTTCACGTCTTGGGCTTTGAACAAGACACCAAAACAACCTTTTTTCTCCCATAGAATAGGAGGAACTACGATCGCTCTGATTTCCTGTTTCGTTAAATGGAAATACGTAGGCATAAGATTGGAAAATTCTTAGCGAACATACTAATCAAAAACCCAAAATCCCCATGAATAGTCCCATCATTTCATTCTTAACAAAATAAGCAGAGAGAGGCCCACAATCTAAATCGCATCTGTAAACCAACAGTCATCTGTTTAAACTCAGTATGCAAGCAGGGTTAATTGGAGCATCTATTTCCCTTCCTTAGTCAGCTTAATAGGATAAAAAATGAATCGACCTGTAGTACCCTAGAGCGATAGTGCTTAAGAACCACGTCCAAAATTGCTCGCTACAGAAAAATGGCGCCCACCGTGGGGCGCCGCAGGGCATCTTGTCCCTCTTATCTCTCTGGTTGAAAGCTTAAGTATGAAAACTGCCAAAAAAATGGCGAATCTGCTGGGGAGAATCTTCGATAGAGATCTTGTTCTCTTCCTATCTCTTAGGTAGAAACCTTGAGTTCACAAAATGTCATAGAAATGACAGCTCTGCTGGGGAGTCATTGTCTGTATAGGATCATAAGACTAGAGGTCTAGGATGATTAAGACAAATATATATACTGCTATTCCTAATTGATATCTGTGTTTGTTTTTCTGCTACTAGGAATGCGTGTGATGCCGCATGTGGAAAGATTGAGTATACACCTAAGATAGGTGATGGCAATATGGGTAATCTTACTGGGAGTGAATTCCAGTTAAGAGCCCCGATCGACCATCAAACTCAGTGGAGACTCCCTTTGCAGATACATTGCCTATACGACTTTGGTTGTTGAAAGTAGTATGGTCGACTGGGTTATCTAAGAAGCTGAGGTTTTTAGTCGACTTAAGCCATTTTGTAGTGCGAAAGCTATCGGAAATAGTTGTCACGAGATACTACCCTCATCTGAGATCACTCTAGGATACATCAGCTCGCTGGCGATCCGCTTGTTGTTGTTATCCTAGAGTGGTTAATGATTTTGCGGACAGGTACACAAAATCACCAGTATAAACCTTTGGGGGGGGGGGGGGGTAGAGCCTTGACTTCATGACACCGAACCTTTGACCCCATGTTTTTTCTATGTTTTTGTGTGCTACATTCATACATTCATCTAAAAAACATTAAAAAAAAGAATCTTCTCTTCTAGTCTCTCCTTTTCAAATTAAACTGAGACAATGATTGCAAATGTCAGAGAGAAAAGAGATTGCGCTAATGAATTTCGGTAGAAGGAAAACTCATAAGTACACCTTCAAGGTTCCAAAACTAGAGGATTTAAGAGGTCTGGCGAGAATGATCACCAACCACGAGGCTTTCAGAGCCAAGTATGGAGGATTGTTGTCCTTGTTAAGGGTCCACGTAATTGAAGGAATCCTGTCCACACTAATCCAGTTCAACGATCCAATCTATCACTGTTTCACATTCTCGGATTATCAACTAGCACCAACACTGGAGGAGTACTTTCACCTGACTGATTTACATATTACTGATCAAGCTCCCTTTTCTGGACTGGAAGAAATTCCAAAGGATCAGACCATTGCAAGAGCAATTTATTTGGACGAGTCAGAAGTCAGGACTCACATGACCACAAAGGGTGGCATCCAAGGTTTGCTAGTATAGGGAACATGGCCGCTTTCGAGAGCATCTTTGTTTTGCTCACCTACGGGTTATTTTTGTTTCCCAACATCGATAACTTTGTAGATATCAACGCCATTAAGATTTTCCTGATCGGAAACCCCGTACCGACCTTACTCGCAGATGCGTATCATTTGGTACATTTAAGGAATTTATATAGCGGAGGAATGATCACGTGTTGTGTACCCTTGCTGTACAAATGGTTCACTTCCCATTTGCCCAAGTCTGCTGCATTTTGGGATCAAAAGAATACTTTACGTTGGTCGCAGAGAATCATGTCTCTTACCAACTCTGACATCGATTGGTACAATCGAATCTACGACGGGATCAGTATCATTGACCGTTGTGGAAATTTCCCAAATGTACCCCTTATAGGAACTAAGGGGGGAATCAACTATCATCCAATTCTCGTTCGTCGTCAATTCGGATGCCCGATGAGGCACGTCCCACGGAATGCTCATCTGGAAGGTCTTATCTTCAAGGAAGAAGAAAATGACAGGGCACTAAAGATAGAAATAGTTCACGCTTGGAAACATGTTCACAAAAAAGGACGAGAGTCTCTAGGAAAACCAGACTGTGTCTTGAAGGAGCCTTATCTCCATTGGGTACAAACTAGAGCTCTCAAGCTGAGGATGCCTTACCCTCGTCGGGAAGTTCTTCCATTAAGGGACTCTGCCCTTTACTTTATGTCTGATACGGAAAAACTTCAGGTTACTCTCAGCAAGGTTCAGTAGGAGAAGAGGTCTTGGAGGAACAAGTACCGTATTCTCAATGTGGAGTGTAAGAAAATACAGCAACTGTTAAGAGAAAATGATGCTCTGATTGAGATTCTAGAGCAACATGCTATAGAGAATCAGGATGACCAAAGGAATTTGCTCGCTCCTTTCACTTAGCAAAGGAATGACAACCCGACAACGGCCGAAGAGCCCTGGTCAAAGAAAAGGAAAGCACTCGAACCAGCACCTGAGATCTCTTCAGAGAGGACTCAGGATCCATTAGTTTAGATTTCCTTTTCCAGCACTTTGTAATCTACTATATTTCCATTTTCGCAATCCTTTGAATTCAATAAAACGGGGTTTCCCCACTATTTGATATTTGCAATCTAATTGTCAAAGTTTACTTTGAATAAACAAAAATAATTAATAAAACCATTGCATTGCATTCATCATTCTCACATAACGCATTCTTCTTAGCTACGAATCTCACGTTTGCGTCTCGATTCTAGAGTCAAACTGTCTCATTCGTACAATACTCGGGCCAATCGTCAGAAAAAGATGGATGATCTCGAGGAAGAGAACAGAGAGTTGATCGACACTCTGAAAGAGGATGTGAGAAAGCTTCATAACGACATGCAAACTCTAGCAGAAGCTTAAATGCAACAATAAAGGACTTTGATCTCGGAGATCACATCTACACCCATAGTGGAGAAGTACGATCCTAGGTACAAAATGCCGAAAGATCGTCCCTAGGGCATGCTACTTAACTATATCCCGGAATGATATGTTCTACCGATCACTGAGGATTAAGGAACTGCAGCAGGAACCACTGGGCCTGAAGGTTACAAACTTTGGGAAAGCAAAGATGCCAGGGGCATGACAGCAACTCCTGAAGGTTACAAACTTCGGGAGGCACCGAGAGTCTCGACCAAAATGACTATACCACCACCCGTGGTACACACTGTCCCGGAAGGATAGATTCCACAGATACCTTCTGGTGGAAACGAAAGCATGTTCGACAGAATGAATGAGTTCCAAGAACAATTCCTGGAGATGCAGAAAGAACTGCAAGCCCTTCACGGTCAGGATTTATTTGGAAAGGACGCCGCTGACCTTTGCTTGGTCCCCAATGTGAAAGTTTCGCACAAGTTCAAAGTTCCCGACTTTGAAGAGTACAAGGGTAAATCTTGCCCTCAAAGTCATTTAGTGATGTACGCTCGGCGAATGTCAGCTCAGACAAAGAACCAGGAGCCATTGATTCACTACTTTCAGGATAGTTTAACCGGTGCCGCATTAAAATGGTACATGGGTTTAAACTGCGCTACGATCATCACGTTCAGAGATCTTGACGCTGCTTTCGTTCAACAATATAAATACAATTTGGACATGGCACCAGACAGACATCAACTTAGATCGATGTCACAAAAGGACAAGGAAACCTTTAAGGAGTACGCTCAGAGATGGCGTGAAATTGCCGCCCAGATTTGTCCACCTCTTGAGAAAAAAGAGATGACAAAGATCTTCTTAAAGACCTTAAGATCATTTTACTATGACAGAATGGTCGCCAGTGCGCCCAGTGACTTCACCGAGATGGTGGGCATGAGAGTTCGTCTTGAGGAAGCAGCCCGAGAAGGACGTTTAGTAAAAGACGCTGGATCATCAAGTAGTATGAAACGGTACGGTAGTGCTCTCCCTAAGAAAAAAGAGCAAGATATCGGGAATATCTCTCTCGGAAAACAAAGGTGACGTTACCAACCAGTAGCAGCTGTAACTCCTGCTATCAATCCTGCGCCTGTTCGTACGTATCAACCTCAGGTTGCGCAGAGCCAACCTAATCAACAGTCTCTTCAGCAAACTCGTCCGCCATACAACGGCAACCATACAACGCGACCATCAGGGTTCGACCCTATACCCATGTTGTATGTAGAACTGCTTCCATTATTACTGGTCAAGGGGCATTTCCAAACTAAGTATCCTCTTACAGTACCGAAAAATCCGCCTTTTTGGTTCAAAATGGATCAGACTTGTCCTTACCATCAAGGAGGACCAGGGCATAACATAGAAAACTGTCTCAGTTTCAAATCCGATGTGCAAAAGCTTGTTAGGAGCGGGGTCTTGTCTTTCAAAGATACAAATCCTAATGTTCTCACAAACCCGCTGCCTCAACATGAGAAAGCTGCAGTCAATTTAATAGAGGGAGAGTCTAACAACACCTATCAAATTCACGATGTACTCTTGTTAAGGGCCAACTTGGTCAAGATGCATTGTAGACAGAGTGGATATGGCCATGTGCCACCTCATAACTATCACCAGTGTGATATCTTCTCTAAGAACAATCAGGGATGTTCTGTGGTGCAATCAGCTCTACAGGAACAATTAGATCTCGGATGGATCCAAGAGCATCGAGTTCGTGGAGTCAGCATGACCTATACGAATTCCAACGTCATCCAGAACCATGACATCCTTACAATGAATGTCAATTTGGTGGCGATGCACTCAAGGCAAAGCCAGTATCATAATCTACTGCGACACGATTATAATTCCTGTCTGACTTGCTCGGTAAACAAACAGGGACGCTCTTTTGTACAAGAGGCCCTCCAGCGTCAGATGGATCTTGGATGGATCCAAGACTACCATGATAGGAATCCCTATCAGATCAACATGATTCAAATCTTTGATATTCGTCTGATGAATACCAGCTTGGTGGAGTTACATGCCAGGCAGGTCCAACTTGGTTTTCTCACTTCGCACGATTATCTGAACTTCAAAGTATGTTGTGAGAGCAACCAAGGGTGTGCTCTCGTTCAGAGAACTTTACAACACTTGTTAAACCACTGGTGGCTTCCGATCTATCTGGATGAAGACACGCAACAAATCAGTGTGCTTAATGGAAACCCTACTCGGCGTCAAAATCAGGATGTCCGATCTATGGAAACAAACCTCGTAAGGTTGCACTGCATTCAAAGAGGGCGTGGCTAGGTGCCACCACACAACTATGAATGTTGTAGAGTCTGTTCGGAACATAACCAAGGATGTTACCTCATGTGAGCAGCTCTCCAAGGTCAGTTGGATCGCAGGGAGATTCACCCATACCTAGCTTTGGGGTCCGTTTACTGGATGTCGGACTACTTCGCTGATCAAATTAGAGACGTGGTTGTAATCTTTGACCCTGAGAGGAACAAGGATGTTTGTACCATCATACCTCTACTGGATGAATCAAAGGTTCTTAGCAAGGAACTGATTGAAGTTACTTATGACAGTCAGAAAAATCAGAAGGCTCCTGTAGTTATCTATCTACCGGGACCGTTACCGTATGAATCAGCTAAGGCGATTCCTTACAAATACGGTGCAATAATAATTGAGAATGGAAAGGAAATTCCATTACCCTCCATCATGAATATTGTAGACATCAGTCGAGGAACACGGAGCGGTCGAATCTTTAACCGAGGAGTTGGAGAACCTAACAAAGAAAAGGAACTTCAAACGGAAGTTCCCAATCCACCAGTCGGTCAATCCAGTGATACCGACCTTTCAAAAAACAATGATGAGATGCTGAAGCTCATCCAAAGGAGTGAATATAACATTGTTGATCAGCTGTTACAAACTCCTTCAAAGATCTCAGTGCTATCACTTTTACTCAGTTCTGAAGCCCACAGAGAGGCTCTATAGAAAGTCTTAGAGAAGGACTTTGTGGAACAGGATGTGTTAATACGACAGTTCGATAGCATCATCTGTAACATCACTTCCTGCAACAACTTAGGATTCAGTGATGAGGACTTTCCAGAAGGGGGCAAAAGCCACAACATGGCGCTCAATATCACAGTTAACTGCTTGGATGATGCTTTAGCCAGCGTACTGGTAGACACAGGACCAGCCATCAACGTTATGCCAAAGTCCACTTTAATGCGACTATAATTCAAAGGATCCCCGATGAGGGGCAGTGACGTCATCGTCAAAGCGTTTGACGGATCTCGGAAAGCAGTTATCGGCAAAGTCGACCTTCCCATAACTATCGGTCCTCACACTTTCCTCATTACTTTCCAGGTCATGGACATCCGGGCAGCATACAGTTGCTTATTAGGAAGACCTTAGATACACCAGGCTGGGACAGTAACTTCAACACTGTACCAAAAACTGAAGTTCGTCAAGAACGATCAACTTGTCACGGTCTGTGGAGAACAAGCCTTGATCTTGAGTAACCTGTCATCATCTACTTGTGTAGAACCCGAGGAGGTTATTAGAACTCAGTTCCAGGCACTGTCGGTGAGCAATGAGAATCAATCAGAGAAAGGAACCTCGATTTCCTCATACAGAGATGCTCTCAAAGTGATCGAGAATAACAATGCAAAAGGATGGGGACAGCTTGTCGTTCCCACTGATAACAAAACAAAGAAGGGTCTTGGTTTTTCTGCAACCTGCACCCAGACAGCTGCTAACGATGAAAGTCTTCATCCCATTCAGGACTTCTTCCACAGTGGACGTTTCCTTCACCTAGTGCCTCAAACAATCCATACTATCAACGAGGGAGATTCCTCCGATACGGATGAGGAATGAAAGTCCTATCTCAACGAGGATGGTTATCTGTCTCAGGAAGAGGTGCCTACGCCCTTTTGCTATCCCGCACAGAGTCCAAGATTTATACCGAGGTCAGACGTCAAAATGATATACCGAGATTATGATCCGGAAGGATGTCAGGCTCCACCAAACTCATTAGAGGAGGACACTCTGATGAAGGACAACTTTGACCACGACTATTATGGCCCAATGGATGGCCTGCCTATCTGGCAGTCGTACCCAGGAGACTTGGGGCAAGAAAATCAGCCGAACAATGAAAATCAGCTGAGCGTCATTGAAAAGAATACCTGTGTCCCCACCATGTCATGGGATCAACACTCAGGTCATTCAGAACCTATCCAGTACGACGGTGAATTGGCAAAGCTTACCAGACTAGAATTCATCAATTATGCTTTTCCTGAGGTCAATGTCATCGAGAGAGATGACTCCTCTAGTTCCAAAGAAGTGTGGGACACCCTGGGACAACTGAGTGGAAAATATGACTACATGGTCAAGTATACCGCTCCGGAAAGCTCTCGTATCAGGTTCGAAGATATCCAGCCAACTGGATGGGGAGACTTGCCTGAGAGCACCAATACTCTGCAAAATACAACAGAGGAATCCTCCTACGACAACTCTTCCTGGGAGACAGATTCCAATGATCCTGCTCCACCAGAAATCAGCGTCATTTCTGAAGACAAATCAAGGAAAGTACCAGACTTTGTAATTCACCGAGGAGTTCGCCGCCAATGGGTTGTTGTCGATGTTCCGAAGATTGTTCAAAAGTCAAAGTAATTGTCGTCTTTAACCTTTCACCCTACCCAGGTGAAACGGATGTTTTGATAGGGCTCGTTTTCTGTAAATTTCCCTCTTCGCTTCACCCAAAGCGACAGAGTTTTGTTTTATAGGGCTGTAGTTTCAAGAATCGACAAATCATAAATAAAATAACGTCGTTCTATAATTTTCGCATTAATTGCTGTTTTCTTTTTGCTTTTTCCGAAAATGGTAATCCTAAAAAACAAATCAATCATAAAAACAAGCAGTTTTCAAAGAATAAACACTGCACACACACTTGCATTTTCTCTATCTCTTCTAAACATAAATCATCACGTCATGCAGATTGCTAGTTTTAAACCCCATTGAAACATACGATCCAATGTCTTCTCCCAACTTTGAGTTCCCGGTATTTGGGGCTGAAGAAGAAGTTGACGATGAAATTCCAGAAGAGATCTCCCGATTACTCAGACTGGAGGAAAGGTCCATTGAACCCCACAAAGAGCCATTGGAAACGATCAACGTGGGTTCAAAAAAAGAGAGAAAATAAATCAGGATTGGGGCACTGCTCAGTCCAACTTCCAAAGAGAGTTTAACAAAGCTTCTCAAAGAGTTTCCCGATGTATTCGCTTGGTCCTATCAGGACATGCCAGGGTTGGATACCAGCATCGTGGAACATCATTTACCGTTACGGTCAGAATGTCCGCCAGTAAAACAGAGGTTGAGACGAACTCACCCAGACATGGCCATCAAAATAAAAAAGGAGGTATAGAAACAGATTGACGCAGGTTTCCTCGCCACATCGGAGTATCCTCAATGGTTAGCCAACATAGTACCCGTTCCGAAAAAGGATGGAAAGGTCATAATGTGTATAGACTACAGAGATCTAAACAAGGCTAGTCCAAAGGACAATTTTCCTTTACCACACATTGACATGCTAGTAGACAGTACAACAAAGTTCAAAGTTTTCTCCTTCATGGATGGATTCTCGGGCTATAATCAGATAAAAATGGTGCCGAAAGACATGGAGAAAACTTCGTTCATTACCTCATGGGGTACCTTTTATTACAAGGTAATGCCGTTCGGTTTGAAGAACGCTGGGGCAACCTATCAAAGGGCCATGACTACTTTGTTTCATGACATGATACACAAGGAGATCGAGGTATATGTCGATGACATGATTGTCAAATCTAAGACAGAAGAGGAGCATGTGACCCACCTGTCAAAAATATTCGAGCGGTTAAGAAAGTACAAACTCCGCTTGAATCCCAACAAGTGCACCTTCGGTGTCCGTTCAGGGAAACTTTTAGGGTTCATCGTCATCCAGAAAGGAATTGAGGTTGATCCTGACAAGGTCAAGGCCATTCAAGAAATGCCTTCTCCAAAAACTGAAAAACAAGTCAGAGGATTCCTGGGACGTTTGAACTACATCTCCAGATTCATATTCCTCATGAGCACGACATGTGCACCAATTTTCAAATTACTCAAAAAGAATCAGGACTGCGTTTGGACAAAAGATTGCCAAATCGCCTTCGACAGTATTAAGGAATACCTGTTGAACCCACCGATTCTATCACCTCCAGTGGAAGGAAGACCACTGATCGTCTATCTCACAGTCCTAGAGGACTCCATGGGTAGTGTACTTGGCCAACAAGACGAAACAAAAAGGAAGGAGTCTTCCATTTACAATCTGAGCAATAAGTTCACAGACTGTGAAACTCGGCACACTATGCTTGAGAAAACTTGTGGTGCTCTGGCTTGGGCAGCCAAACGTGTTCACCAGTATATGATTCGTCACACTACTTGGTTAATCTCAGAAATGGATCCAATCAAGTACGTCTTTGAAAATCCTGCTCTCACGGGAAGGATTGCCCTTTGGCAGATGTTGTTATCAGAATATGACATAGAGTACCACGCTCAGAAAGCTGTCAAGGGAAGTGTTTTAGCCGATCATTTGGCTCATCAACCGATTGACGATCAAGAATCAGTCGGGTTTGACTTCCCCGACGAAGATGTCATGCATCTAAAAATGAAAGATTGTGATGAACCGCTACCCAGTGAAGGGCCAAAACCAGGTTCCCAATAGGGACTAATCTTTGATGGAGTTGTCAATCATTACGGAACGGAATTGGGGCAATCATCATAACACCTCAGGGTACCCATATTCCTTTCACCGCCAGACTTACATTTAAGTGTACAAACAACGAGGCCGAATACGAAGCTTGTATCATGGGTCTCGAGGAAGCAATTGATTTAAGGATCAAGAACTTGGATGTATATGGCGACTCAGCCCTGGTTATAAATTAGGTTAAAGGAGATTGGAACACATACCAATCAGGATTGATTCCTTACAAAGATTATGCGAGAAGGTTGTTACCATTCTTCAACAGAATCGAGTTTCATCATATCCCTCGTGAAGAGAATCACATGGCTGATGCCTTAGCCACTATCTCTTCCATGATTAGTGTAGGTCAATGGACCGACTTACCTAAGATCGACATAATGTGCCTTGAACGGCCTGCTTACATCTTCACAGTTGAAGCAGTCATAGATGACAAACCTTGGTATCACGATATCAAATGCTTCCTTCAGAAACAAGAGTACCCACCTGGGGCACTAAGAAAAGACAGAAAAACCCTCAGAAGACTGGCTGACAGGTTCTTCCTGAGCGGTGACACACTCTATAAGAGGAACTTTGACATGGTCTTGCTTCGATGCGTAGACAGACCAGAAGCAGACATGCTGATAAAAGAAATTCACGAAGGATCCTTTGGCACTCATGCCAACGGACACACAATGGCGAGAAAAATTCTGAGAGCAGGGTACTACTGGTTGACCATGGAATCCGCCTGCTATAAGTACATGAGGAGGTGTCACAAGTGTCAGATATACTCCGACAAAATCCATGTACCACCAACACATCTCAAATTTCTTTCTTCTCCATGGCCTTTTTCCTTATGGGGAATCGACATGATCGGCATGATCGAACCTAAGGCTTCAAACGGACATCGGTTCATCCTGGTAGCCATTGATTACTTCACCAAGTGGGTCGAAGCAGCGGCATACGCTAATGTAACCCGACAAGTGGTAGTCCGATTTATCAAAAAAAATATCATGTGTCGTTATGGTGTTCATAGCCAGATCATTACTGATAATGGATCTAACTTGAACATTAAGATGATGAAAGAGTTGTGCGCTGAGTTCAAAATCGAACACCATAACTCATCTGCCTACCGACCTAAGATGAACGGAGCGGTAGAAGCAGCTAACAAGAACATCAAGAAGATTGATTCAGAAGATGATTATAACCTACAAAGACTGGCATGAAATGCTACCCTTTGCTCTTCACGGTTATCGCACATCTGTCTGTTTTCTCTCTAGTGTATGGCATGGAAGCAGTGCTCCCCATAGAAGTAGAGATCCCATCAATCCGGGTATTGATGGAAGCTAAGCTAACAGAAGCTGAATGGTGCCAAAGCCGACACGACGAACTAAATCTGATCGAGGAAAAATGAATAACGGCATTATGCCATGGTCAGTTGTATCAGCAAAGAATGAAGAAGGCGTTTGACAAAAAGGTCCGACCTCGCGTCTTCAGAAAAGGGGACCTCGTGCTCAAAAAGATACAATCATTTCTCGCTGATTCTCGAGGCAAATGGACTCCGAACTATGACGGCCCCTATGTGGTCAAGAAAGCTTTCTCAGGCGGCGCCTTGAGACTTGCAACCATGGACGGAGAGGAATTTGCCTACCCCACAAATGTTGATGTAGTCAAGAAATACTTCGCCTAAACTAAAAAAAAAAAAACACGTCTCGGTGGATTGAAAACCCAAAAGGGCGGTCCAGGAAAAAATTAGAGACATAATAAAAAATCATCCCGGTGGATTGAAAATATCAAAGTACAATCCAGGATAAAGTTAGGGATAAAGGCAAGTAACTACGTTTGATCAGTTCAGCTCCTCAGCAGCCACGCCAGCCGTCAGAAAACTCCAGTCAAGGTCATCTTCGACAGAAGCTCAGGATGTCCCGAATTCAAAGTTGGTAGAAGGATAGTGGTCGTTATATTTCAATGTAGCCCTTTTCCCTTAAAGTACCATTTTCTAAACTTTGTAAATACTCTATGGAATAACGCGTTTGGCTGATTTCCATCCTATCAATAAAATTTGAGCCCTTGTGCTTTTGTTTGCAATTCTTATTTGTTTTAGCTTTATAGAATGACATTTTAACTCGATCAACGATTCTTGAAATAAAACAAAAATGAATTTACTTGTTAAAACTTTTTCGGCTTTTAAAATAAAGATGGCAATTTCTTTTGACTGTTGAACATCGAAAGAATATCGATTGTTTCTCCCAAAGGCGGTTAAGCTTCAAAGTGCAGAATCAAAGTATTCATTCTAAACCAGTACACTTGAATGAAGGATCAGCTATGTTAGACGCGAATGTTCCATCTGACATCCCTGGCAGAGTTCTTATCTTCTAAGCCCGACCAACGTAGCTCCCCACGAGGATTACTTCTCCTAAGCAAGGCAGAATTGCTACTTCTGGACCAGTGATACTTTTCATCCCCCGCAGTGGCCGAGTATCCAGTCATGTTCATCTATTAGTCTGTATGTCGCGTCAGTTTTGTCAGCATAAACATACATACATCATGCATTATTAATTTACATTCATATTCATATTGCATCACTATCACTCTAGTCGGTCTTGTCCCCTAGTGATAAGAGTCTTCACAATCGAGTTGTTGGTTCTTTCCTCATCAAGAAATGTTGCGTCTGAACAAGCTCTCTCCTCCAGCTTATATCTGGATTAGAGTTGGCCCTTGACCACTTTGATAACTTGAACCTCTGAGAAGACCAGAGAAACTTTCGACAAATGTCACTCTTCGCCATTGAAGATGATATCTTCGCTTTCCCGGATTAAGGAAAATCCCCAAAGAAAGCCTCACAACTAAAGACTTTCAGCAACACATTGATTTTGCTCTCCGAAGAGTCGATGTTAATGAAGACATTAACACCTCAAAATTGGATCATATCATATGGCATTTCTCCGAAAAGATCTCCGAGAAAAGTATGATGTAATATCTCTAAGCGGAAATAGTCTCTCAAGAGACCCGTTTTCCCCAAGTAGAGCCGACAAATGGCGTCTCCAACAGAGAAGTTTGTACACCTCTACAACTCAGACGACTGGGTTCCCCAGCAAGTCTGACATCAAAATTTTTTCCATCAAATGGCATCTCCCCAGGAAAATTCGGCGAGAAGTTTGAGGAAAACCGCTACACATAGCGTCCCTTGTCAAGAAAGTTTATTGACAAAAGAAACTGAGACCAGTTCCTTGGTAAGAAACCAGGATCGAGGGGAGGTTTATTTCAGAAACTGAGACCAGTTCCTTGGTAGGAAACCAGGATCGAGGGGAAGTTTATATCAGAAACTAAGACCAGTTCCTTGGTAGGAAACCTTGATGGAGGGGAAGTTTATTTCAGAAACTGAGACCAGTTCCTTGGTAGGAAACCAGGATCGAGGGGAAGTTTATTTAAGAAATTAAGACCAGTTCCTTGGTTGGAAACCAGGATCGAGGGGAAGTTTATTTCAGAAACTGAGACTAGTTCCTTGGTAGGAAACCAGGATCGAGGGGAAGTTTATATAAAAAACTAAGACCAGTTCCTTGGTAGGAAACGAGGATCGAGGGGAATTTTATTTCAGAAACTGAGACCAGTTCCTTGGCTGAAGACCAGGATCGAGGGGAAGTTTTTACCTTTTCTAAGCATTATTGCTTAGCAAAAGAAGAAGGATGTGTGAACTACCATTCTTAACCACCATCAAAATTTTGGGTATTCCGATATTTAATCCTCTTGCACCCCGAATGCCCGAATACCTTCGCCATTCACACCTTCGGGTCCAAGAAGATTAAATAGGGGCATCTGTCATACCCCAAATTTTGACCACTAAGATTTCCCATCATTAGGCAAATCCTCATCACAATATGGATGAATCATTATGCCTCATCCGTCTCCCCAAAGATGGGTGAGTATTCACTACAAACAATAATTAAGGTTTCAGGCCCTCTCAAAGCTCTTAGACAAAGGATCAATCAAGGAATGACATGATCTTCAACTTGTCTAGCCTCTCAAACATCCCCAAAGGATCAAGAGGACTCCCACTTCAAGGATTAACCACAAGGCTGCTCCGTTCTAGGTGGATCAAGCCTCAAGATCGACAGTGTCACCAAATTAGGGTTTTAATCGACCAGGGCCTCCAGATGGAAATTTTCCTCTGGGCATGAGCCAATGCTTCAAAGAATAACCTATGATGCTCCAAGAGACATCATGAACCCAATCATCAAGTCAATTTAACCTCAGGGGATGCATTCACAAAAGATCAGGAATTAGGGTTTCTTGACCTAATTCACCCCTAAGTTGACTTTTGGGGCAAAGCATGAGCCAAGACCTCAAGACATGATTTGAGGGTCTCTAATAAACCAAATTGATCCATTTGCAACAATGGATTGATCCAAGAAGCTTGAGCAACAAGTTTCAAGTTCATCAGAACCACAATTAGGGTTTCGCGAGAAAAGTCAACTGTACCTTTGACTTTTGACCAGGACATGTTCCCAAACCCTAAGACATGATTCAATACACCCTATAACACCTATGAAATCAATCCGTCAAAGTTGATTTAGGTCAAGGACTTGATTTCATAGAGGATCGCACAGTTTGGAATTCATTTGACGAAAAGTCAACTGTGCACAAAAGTCAACTTTGACTTTTTGAGATTTTTCACAATTATGGTTCTTTAACCCTAAAATGATGTTAATGTGTGGTTGGAATCATCATTCATAAAGAAAAATCAAGAAAAGTGGGATAACTTGTAAAAGGGGTAACCATAAAAACTTAGAAATTTTTCTATGTTATGGAACAAAGTGGCTAGGGTGCCAACTTTGGAGGATCATAACTCCTAAACCATATGGCCATTTTTTCCCTTCCAAAGCTAGATTTGTAGCTCTCATGGCACTCTACAAAAGCTTCAAACATAACTCATTCCAATTCCTCATGGATTTTGAGTTATGGAATGATCAAAATCACAAAAAGTGAAAATGTCACTTTTTTCCAACACTTAGTGAAATTTTCACTAAGTCAGAATCTGCCTTCACTTTTTCCAAATGTAAGGGCATTTTTCACTTGGATCCAAAAAGTATCAAAACTAATTATGATCAAACAGTTGTTGTATCATATGAGGGCTTTCCAAAATGGCCAAGAACTCCATCAAAGTCCACTTGAGCCATGAGATATGACAATGCCAATATGCCTTACTGCAAACTGTCATGGCAAGGCAGATTTGGGAGTTTTGCTCGATTTGCTCAAATTTTGCAAAGGGAGAGAAACTCTATCCATCTGAACACCTCAAGGGGGGGCCAAGGAGGAACCAACTCTGATCCCAAGCCTCCCAAGTCATTGGAACCAAAAATAGCATGCCAAACCTAGAAATTCCTAAAAGAGGGACAAGACTCCAATTTTGGATTGAAGCATTCAATGGATGCACCAAGGTGGCATGGACTGAGCCATTTCCAACTGAATTCAGTCAAGACTTATCCAAGACCAAGGGGACCAGCAGCCTGTGCCCTAACCTCTAGTCAATGGTTAGAGGAGACTTGGATTCTCATTGCTCAACATTGGCTAAACCTCTGCTGCAGTTGCCATTTACTATTGCAGCCAAAACTAACTTGCTCTACTATAAATAGAGCTCAATTATGTTCAGTTTGAGTACACCAAAGCACTACAACACTTGCTTTCCTAAAAATCTCTTTCTCTAGGCAAAAATACCTTCTTTAGCAAGGTAACTCTGAGTTTTTGAGTTAAAGAGAAATTCCACCACAACTTATGATCCAAACACATCCAATATATCATATCTAAGCTGTCCAAACTCTCACAAGTGACCTATAACACCAAAATCACAAAGTCCCCTCTCAAAACCTCAAAATAGGACTTTCGTGCATTTTTCAAGCCATGTCTTGATTTAGTCACTTTCCAAACCAGATAAAACCTCAAACACACTCCAAATATCATCCTTGAACTGTCCCAAATGGTTCCCCCCCATCTGGAACACCATTTGAGAGAGTTGCTATTTTGGCCACTTTTGCCCCTTTTGCAAGAAAGAGCTCAAACTTGTTCCTGAGGTTTCCAGCTGATTCTAACCATCTTAAAAGCTTCTAAGAGATCATTTGAGGTTATTCAAAGCATCAAATCATTTCTGGAACAAGTGGCTTGGCAGATTGCACAAAAGCTCCAAAAAGAGGTAAGCATCACAACTTGGATTCTTTGAACCATGCTTTCTTTTGATGTCCACTGATCATGCATCCCTTATACATGTTATATGTGTTGTGTTTGCACCAATTTGTCATGTAATTCATGCTTGTACCAAGAGATGGCATAGAAAATGCAAATCATGGCCTATTTCAAAACCACTATCGTGTTTTTCAATAGGAGCATGATCTGAAAAAATACCACCACCATTGGATTCCTTTTGAAATTCTAGGCAGGATAGACCTAAATTTTGTCCCAATCCATGGAGAAATGAGAAAATTATGGCCTTCACGTTTTCAATCAAAATCTTGCCTTGCATTGCCTTGGGCCAGGCCAAAAATAAGGCAAGCCTTGTATATTTGTGGTTGTGTTCCTATCACTGGATGTATCACCACCCCAGTGGTAAGGCGCGCGCCCTATACACAAGAGGTCTGGGGTTCGAATCCCCCTCGCCCCAGATCCTCTTTTTGCTATTTTCTCCACTTTTTTATTGTTTTTCTTATTATTTTTAATGATTTGAAAAATTAATGACTCCCTCAATTTTAATTATTTTTTATTGGTTCTTTTTGCAAAAAATCACAAAAATGTTGAAATATTTTATTCCAAAAAAACAAATTAAATTTATATTAGTTATTTAATATAATTAGTATTTTTGTGAATAAATTCCTTTTTTATTATTTTTAAACATTTTAAAAGTGAATATTTACCTTGAAAATCAAAACCCAATGAGTTTTAATTCATCTTGTGATTAAAACCTCATTTTTAAAACCTTAAACAAAAATCACAAGTGGTTTATTCAAACTTATTTGGTATTTTTATCATTTTTATTTGATTTTCTTTAAGTATATCCTTTTAAAAGAAAACAAATTTAGGGGTTCCTTGATTTTCACTCAAACAAAATTTTTAAACACTTTGTGCCTCTAATAGAGTGTAAGACCCAACCCCCTGTTAACTAAAACAATTTTGGGCCTCAGATATTGTATAAGTCCCTCTGCGTTAAAAGAAAATCTCAACGCGGTCGTTAGTTCAAAAATCAAACCCTTTGGGCCTCTCCTTGAGCTGTAAGCCCCACCACTTGTATAAAAATAAACCTTTGGGCCTCTAATAGAGTGTAAGTCCCAACCCTTTTTGTACATAAACCTTTTTGGGCCTCACTTATTGTATAAGTCCCTCTGTACATTTTAAAACAACGGCGCGATCGTCGTTCTCAAACAAAAACCATTTTGGGCCTCTCCTTGAGCTGTAAGCGCCACCACTTGTACAAAAATAAACCTTTGGGCCTCTTGAGAGAGTGTAAGACCCATCTCTTTGTACAGAAAACCTTTTTGGGCCTCAGTCACTTGTATAAGTCCCTGTACACTTTCAAAACAACAGTGCAATCACTGATAAATCCTTGGGCCTCTCCTTGAGCTGTAAGCCCCAAACAATATTTTCAAAGCACTTTCTCCTTTAATTTTGAATATAATATTGTTATCAAAGCTTTCTTTGTTGAACAAACTAACAAAACAGCATGGAAGCTCTACAAACGAGTAAGTGTTTACCCGCTTTCTTTATCCGTTTTCATATATATATATATATATAACTGTATTGTGGGGCTGCTCAATGTAAGTCTTCTTTCACCAACTTTTATATACTTGTCAAATATCAACTGTGTAATACTAGTATAGTTATTTAGAATTTTACCCGGCAACTACGTCTAGCACTAGGTAAAGCCCTCTTGGTCACTCTTAAATACAAACAAAACTAGATCCCCATAGGATTACCAGACACAGTCTTCCCTCCTCTTGGGGTTAAACAATATGGAGACGTGAAAGGCAGCATTCTCGGTGAAACCTTTCTCAGACTGTCACCCTTAGAAATCGTCAAAGAAACTCTACACCCCAAAGATGATATTTTCTCCGTGAATGGCATCTCTTGAGTTTCTTCCAAATTCTTGGACTTTCCTGGCTTGATCTATTCTCGGTGAATGGCATGTCTTGAACTTCTCGGGGTTTGGGGACCCACAGGCTTCTTAAAAGCATCCCCTCCTCCTCTTGGGCGTTGTACAAGGACCCTTCGGCTTCTTAAAAGCTCTCATGCCTTCTCTTGGGCTTAGTACAAGGACCCAGAGACCTCTACAGGTATAGGAACAGAACCTAGTCATCAATTTGCTAGAGCTGTCTTTTTGAGTCAAGTGTCAGATCAGTTAATGGGTTGACCTTCATCCCTTAACATACCAGCATTCTCTTGGGCATCATACAAAGATCATTCACTACCTGAGAATCGATTTCTCAAAACACCCGTAGACTTGGACAGTCTCCTTACCTTTTGGATTTCCCATTTCCTTAAAGAACAGGAAATAACCCTGATCCTCCGATCAATCCCTGAGCACAACATTACCCATATAAGAACTGATTTTGTCTTTATCCAACATACTGGACCTATCACTAAACTAAAACAGTCACCAGCACACTAGCCTCCTCTTGGGCTTTGCACAATGATTCTCCCCAACGGAGCTAACCTATTCACACTCTCTTGTTGAGTATAAAAGACTCTCTTGTTGAGTCAAACCCCTTTTAGCCTCAATCTCGGGCTTCGTACGAGATAAAAATCACTCTCTTGTTGAGTATAAAAGACTCTCTTGTTGAGTCAAACATTTTCCGCCTCCATCTCGGGCTTCGTACGAGGTACAAAGACTCTCTTGTTGAGTCAAACATCTTTAGCCTCCGTCTTGGGCTTTGTACAAGACACATACAAAAGCACTCTCTTGTTGAGTCAACCGTTTAAGCCTCTCTCTCGGGCTTCGTACGAGACACATAAAAACACCCTCTTGTTGGGCCAATAGCCTCCTCTTAGGCTTTGTATAAGGAACCCCCGGTTGAGTCAATCAACCTTTTAGCATCAAAATCTGTGCCTCGTTCACAGTATACAAACATCAACAACTCCTTTTCCTTCATCTAATTGCTGTAAGCGGCAAGCCTCTGGATTATTTACATCCACGCCATTGTCCCTCTTTTAGCATGAGAAATTCCTAAGGAAAGATGGCATGTTCTAAATTGAGTTAAAGTCTTCTCCTTCAGGTTAAAAATCCCCTATAAAGGAAATTATGGCATTACTGGATTCACATATCCCAGTTAAAGTAATTCTCCTTTATAATCATTCACCCAACAGTTGTGACAAACAGACCAAATATCCCCATTTAGAGATGACAAATTCTCTCTAAATCAAACCCCTTCACCTTCACATCTTGGGCTTCGAACAAGATACAAATAAACCCTTCAGCTTCACGTCTTCGGCTTTGAACAAGACACCAAAACAACCTTTTTCCCCCATAGAATAGGAGGAACTACGATCGCTCTGATTTCCCTGTTTCGTTAAACGGGAATACGTAGGCATAACATTGGAAAAATCTTAGCGAGCATACTAATCAAAAACCCAAAATCCCCATGAATAGTCCCGTCATTTCATTCTTAACAAAATAAGCAGAGAGAGGGCCACAATCTAAACCGCATCTGTAAACCAACAGTCATCTGTTTAAACTCAGTATGCAAGTAGGGTTAATTGGAGACATCTATTTCCCTTCCTTAGTCAACTTAATAGGATAAAAAATGAATCAACTTGTAGTACCCCAGAGCGATTATGCTTAAGAACCATGTCCATAATCGCTCGCTACAAGAGGATATCACCCTTGCTACGAGTCATGCTAGAGAGAAGTGGACCAGTTTGGCAAGTTGAGAAGTTTTGGAGCATGTATACGATATCTGACATCATTAAGAAGATAACAAACTAAGAGGTATAGTATCTCTTTGAGGAATGTGGATCATTCCAGGTCAATTGGATTTTATCTTAGGGAACAAGGAGATCTATACATTCGAATTCAAGAGGAATTCGTTTGGAGTATGGATAGTTTCTGGACGAGGGGGATCAATGGAGCTTTGATCTTAATCCAAGAGTTTGTTAATTTAGGATGGTGATCCTAATGTGTCCTCACGGGAAACATGATGGTGTTCATATGTGAATGATTATTGGTTCTTGTCAGAAGAAGCAATAAGTGGAGTTGATGATTGTGTTCAGCAGGTGTGTTGAACAAAGGGTGCGCTCTTGAAGACATGAAGATGAGTCTTATGTTTTCCATTCATTTTAGGTGTTCTACTTACAAAGGAGCATTGGTTCAAAATTCAGGGAGAGTAGTATTTGTGGTTGCTTGTTGTATGCAACTACTTAGGGGGAGCATGATAGTTTGTTATGCTTGTGCTGCTTGTGTTCCTACTACTTCTGTTGTTCCACTGCATGTATTTTGATGTGTGGGGGTTTTCCCTTGAGGGGGAGGACTAATTGTGTATGACAGTGGGAGTACTGCTACTGACTTGCTTGCTTTTGGTTGATTGCCCTAAAATCCATATTTGCTTGGTGTAACACCCTAAATTTGTAAGAATATTTATTTAATTTATTTAAATATAATATTCGTGAATTTTTGTGAATTTTGGACGTTTGTGTTGATGTTTGTATTTTGTGGAGCTTTGGTTATTTATTTAAATAATAGTATATAATATGGAATATATTGTATTATTATTTATTTAAATAATATTAGAAGGACTAAGGGTAAATTGGACTTTTAAAGAGGAGTTAGTGAGGGTAATATTGGAAAAGCCCATTTTAGAGGCCCAAGGGTTAGGTTTAACAAAAAGGAGAATTGAGAGGAATAAGATTCATTTTGTTAGTGAGTGAAAGGAAGGAAAGAGCCAGAGCTTTGAGGAAAGAGGGAAAAGCTTAGGATTCGAGAAGGTTTCCAAGAACTCAAGAAAGAAAGCTTGGAATCGACAATCTAAGGTATGGGGAGTATTTCCTTTCATTGTTTTCGATATAGGAATTTGATGTGTTTAAAGCGGATTTTTGAGGTTTTTATGGGTTTATGGGTTTATGAGTAAACTGATGATTTAGGTGTTGTTTTTGTGGATTGATGATGAATATGAAGGGTTGAATTGTGAAGGTTTATGAGATTTTGAGGTTTAGGATAGTGTGATAAATCAACCTAATAGTCGTAGGTTTTGTGCCTTTGTTGCCATAATGCCTTAGGGATGTTTTGGGGATGTTTTTAGGGGTGAATGAGGCTAAGCCCATAAGGTTTTTGGGGTCTGATATGCTACTGATGCGTAGCAACGATTGTAGGAAATTGCGACCTCGCAAAGCGAATATTCGCCCGACACTCCCTGGGCGAACATCGCAGGGAATGCGCGATAATGCTGTTTTGAGATACTGGGATGTAATTTAAATCTGGTTGTTAGTTTGCACAGCAAACTTCCCAGCGAATGACTTCGTTAGGATAATAGAGTTGGCGAGGGAGAGACAGAATGGGGGTTCCTCTGGTTTTTGTATGGGATTTTGGGGTTTGCTGGCAGCTCGCTAGGTGAACACCAAAGCGAACAAGTTCGCAAAGCGAACTTCCTAGCGAACGCCTGCTGTTCTCGAATTTGTTTTATGATTCTTGTGTTGTCTTGATGTTTTGAGCTGTGATTTTTATGATGAATTACCATGATTATATTGATGATTATGAGACGATGATTCGTGGTGTTTTGATGAATAAATGATGATATGATTAACATGAGATTTTGATGAATGATGATGCACGTAATGACTTTTATTGATGATGATGATAATGACGTTGTGTAACATGCATTCATAGCATTCTAGACTTCGGTCTATTGTGGCTTCAATCCCATTGTGCGGATGTGAGGTAATTTGACGTGCTCCGGTTCTTGTGTAGAATCGATCCTATTGACGGGGATCTTTGGAGGGTGATGCCCTAGTGTCCACCGACTTTGATGAATTGGTACCACATGCATGAGTCTTGTTGTGCATTGCATTTATTTGGCATCGATGTGATTTATGATATCGTGATTTTGGATATTTTCCTTTGTGATGACCTTGATGATGTTGTATATGATGATAACGACACTTTATGCATATCCTGTTTTTATATTGTGTTATGGACTGGACCATTGGCTAGGCATGGCCCAATCCACTTCTGCTCCCAGAATGGCCCAATTACCTAAGTCCAGTCAATAAGGGGAGAATTTACCTTTCTGACCCACAACCGGGCATACATAGACGGATGGACCCCCAGGGACATCTGCTCCTCCCCGGTATTCTTGTCCGTCACGCACGGCTTCATTATCCAAGGACAGTCATGGGCATGTGCCCGGAACTACGCCTTTGCCCGACATAACGGCTAGTTTTGGGCACCCTACCCGACATAACGGCTAGTTTTTGGCAGTTACCTATTCTTTAGGAAAATGGTTATTTCGCCCCGAAAATAGGGACCGTTGGCCACGCGCTGGGGCATTATATAAACCCTCTCACTTAAGAGGGTCAGGTATCGAATAATCATCCTAATAACTCATACTTTGTACTTGCCCCTTTTCTCTGACCTTTTCTTACTTGAGCATCGGAGTGCCCTGCAGGTAAACCCCCTCCTCTTCTCGCACCTAGCATCACAGACGTTCTTGGTGGCCCATCAAGGATCTACTCAGCCTTCACGATCAGTGGCGCCGTCTGTGGGAATTTGTTCTCCTCGTCTTAACATTCACTTCAGATTCTAAAACCAAAACACATTCCTCGTCCAAGATTACAATCATGGCCTCTCAAGATCACGTCAAGGGTGCTCACCATCTTTATGTCCACCCCGTCAACAAAACCAATGCTGACGATTCCTCATCCCTCCTCGGAGGAGACGCCCATCGCCTGAGGAACGGGGCAACCGCGTCTCCCTCCCCTACTCCTGCTGACCGCATTGACGACCAGCCTGTACTGCCCCTCCAGCCCGTTCCAGTTCCACCCAATTTCGACCCGGCCGTGGTGGTCCTCCTCGAAGCGATCAACAAGACTAACCTTTTGATCCTCCCACAAAACGAGAGGATTGAGTAGTTGGAAAAATCAACGACGATCGAAGAGTCCACGACCCTAACAGGAAACCAACTGTAGGGGGCACCAAGAGCCAGAGTCCCATGCTGTTCGGAAACACGATCATGTTTCCACGCAAAACTAATCTTCCCCGGGCCACAAGAGAACCCGGCGAGATCAACGTTCACCCCCGGTTCGACCAAAGGGCCGGGCCCGTACATCTTCACCCCGAAGAAGTCGTCGTTACGAGCAATTTGTCGGCTCCCTTTCACGGACCAGTTCCAGTAGCGACGATGAGCCCCACGGCCCATTGTCCCAAGAGATAATGGCTACCCGCCTCCCCAAAGGCTTGGAGAAGCCCCCAGGTTTGGGCACCTATGACGAAACGACTAACCCCGATGAGCACATCGAAAACATTAATGCACTGTTGGATTACCGTGCCGTCCGGGGCGCCATCAAGTGCGGCCTGTTCCCGACCACGCTCCAGAAAGGGGCAATGATGTGGTACAAACAACTTCCCGAGGAGTCCATCACCTCATGGAAGCAGCTGGGCAGAATGTTTTCTAGGCACTTTACGGCATCACGCCGCCATCCCAAAACCGAAGCCTCCCTTGGGGCCATAATTCAAGGGAAGGATGAACCTCTCCGGGTATATATCGAGAGGTTTAACAAAGAAGCTGTGCAAGTCCCAACTACCGACGACATGAAATTTTTTTTGCTCGAACAGGGACTCCGCCCACACTCAGAGTTTTCTAATGGTGTCGGCCTCGTACCTCCAAGAAGCCTGGACGCCTTCCTCCTCAAGGCGCAGTCGTACATTGAGTACGAGGAAAAGGAAGCGGCCAATTTCGCCCGGGCCTCCCGCCACCAGGAGAATGCCCGGGCCTCTAAAGGAGACGAGCCCTCGACATCTCGTCGAGGGGAAAGAAGGCGCAAAGATCATCCCCGGGAATCCAAGGACAACAAAGGGACCCTCCGGCAGGTTCCACGACTACACTCCCTTGACTGTCTCCAGGGAAAAGATTCTCTCCGAGTGCACCAACTTGGAGTTTAAATAGGCGGGAGTCCGGTTCCCCTAGCAGATACCGGCCAAGCCCAACACCGACAAATCAAAGTACTGTCGTTTCCATAAGAGTCACAGCCACACCACTGAAGACTTCATCCACTTGAAGGATGCTATAGAAATAATAATCAGGGATGGCCACCAGAAGCAGTTTACAAAAAAGAAAGACGCTCCCCGGCAAGACGCCCAGGAGTCAAAGAAGGTAGAGGAAGAGGTGCCTTCCTCCAAAGAGGCCATCTCCATGTCCATTTCACGGCCGGAGGATTTCTACGTACCAGACGAGTTCAGCACTCCCGCTTACTTCACGGTCCACAGCCCGTGGGAGACCTTCCCCTCCGCGATGGTCATCTCCAAAGGGGGCTTCAACAAAAACATCGCAGGCTCTGTAAAGAGAAAGTTCGAGCACCTGGTAAGCACGGACTCCAGCAAGGTGACAACGCTCGACAAGGCCCAGAAGGGATTAATCCCCATCTCCTTCTACAGGGAAGAGCCCCTCGGAGGGTCCCCGAACTCAAGTATCCCACTGCTCGTCCGCGCCCAGATGGCCAATTTTGATGTTCGCATGATTCTCGTCGACCAAGGCAGCTCGGTCAATATTATGTACTCGCAGCTTTTCTCGACCCTTCAACTGGACAAATCATAACTCACCCCATATGTGGGTTCCGACCTCTAGGCTTTCAATGGGCCAGTCATGAAACCCTGGGGGTACGTAGAGCTGATCGTGACCTTTGGATCTGCGGAGACAGCCAGATCCGTTAAAGTGCAGTTCCTGGTAATCGACTGCCCGTCTCTCTATCATTGCATATTTAGGCGGCCAACTCTAGCTGAACTGGTGGTTGTGCCTTCTGTAGCGAGTGATTTTTGTCGGTGATGCGACCACCTTATCGCTGGTTTTTGGGTTTCTCCCCACAATGAGGAGGGGGTGCTACTTTCTGATTTCTTATTTATCCTGTGAAGCTGGAAGGGAAAGGGAAGCTATCTAAAACTAACCTTGCACGCGATTGTTTAACTGAACAAACGCTTTTAAAGAGATTGGGGGGTCCAGGGTCAGGTTATACAATGAGGAGTTGTCAATTACCCATCCTATATGTGGTTATCCACAGGATGTTAGCTTTAGGTTTCACTTTGTACTTGATGGTATTTATCCGTTAATGGGTTGGGAAAGTTTCTTGGGAAGTATGAGTGAGTGAGTGAGTTTTTGTTGATTTTTGGGTGTTTATGGTGCTTTTGGTAAGGTACTGGACCTAAGTTTTGATTGGTATGAAGGTACGGGACCTAGAGTTTTTGATTAGTATGCTCGCTAAGATTTCACAACCTTATGCCTACGTATTCCCGTTTAAATGAAATAAGGAAATCAAAGCAATCGTAGTTCCTCCTATTCTAAGGGAGGAAAAAGAAGTTTGGTGTCTTGTTCAAAGCCCAAGATTGAAGCTAAAAGGTTTTGATTGAGAGAGAATTTGTCATATCTAAATAGGGATTGGACTTCCTCTGAAGGGATTGTTGATTTTTGTGTGCCTTGATCAAAGCCCAAGGTTGAAGCTAAGATGTTGATTGACTCCACTAAGGAAGTCCTTATACAAAGCCTAAGAGGAGGATGGATAAGACCGACTCAACAAGAGAGTGTATATATTTGTGTCATGTACAAAGCCCAAGATTGAGGCAAAAAAGAGACTGACTCTCTGGGGATATCATTATACAAAGCCTTAGAGGAGGCTAAAAGTTTGACTTTTCTGGGGAAAATGTTCTATCTGTCTTGTACAAAGCCCAAGATTGAGGCTAAAAAAGGATTTTGACTCCGTCGGGGAGGTTTGTATGTGTCTTGTACAAAGCCCAAGGTTGAGGCTGAAATGGGAAATTTAACTGACTCGACTGAGGATTTTTTTTAGTGTCTTGTACAAAGGCCAAGATTGAGGCTAAAATAAGTTTGACTCTGCTGGAGAGTATTTCTCAAAGCCTAGAAGAAGGCTGGGAGGAATTGACTCTTTTAGGGAAGATTTTTGTCCTCAAGCCTAAGAGAAGGTTATGAAGATTTATGTCTTGTACAAATCCCAAGATTGAGGCTAAAAGGGTTGGACTTAACTAGAGAGTGCTTTTATCTATCCTGTACGAGGCCCGGGATTGTGGCTGAACAAGCTGGAGAAATCATTATACAAAGCCTAAGAGGCGGCTGACTTCTGCTAGGGGAAATCATTATACCAAGCCTAAGAGGAGGCTGTAAAAAGATTGACTCAACAAGAGAGTGTTTTTATCTATCTTGTAAAAAGCCCAAGATTGAGGCTAAAAAGGTTAACTCAACAAGAGAGTCTGAAAAGGTGATTGACTCAACAAGAGAGTCTTGAAAGTTTATTGACTCAACAAGAGAGTCAGAAAAGTGATTGACTCAACAAGAGAGTCTGACAAGGTTAGCTCCGCTGGGGAGAATCATTGTACAAAGCCCAAGAGGAGGCTGGCTATGCTGAGGAAAGATCATTATACAAAGCCTAAGAGGAGGCTAACTATCTGCTGGGGATTATTGAGACCCCTAGGTATAACGAGTGATTTATGTCGGTGACGCGACCACCTTATCGCTAAAGTTTGGGTTTTCTCCTCGTGGAGAAAGGGTGCTACTTTCTGATTTCTTATATATCCCGTGAAGCTGGAAGGGAAAGGGAAGCTATCTAAAACTAACCTTGCATGCGAATGTTTAACTTAACAAATGCTTAAAAGAGATTGGGGGGTCCAGGGTCAGGTTATACAATGGGTAGTTGTAAATTACCCATCCTATATGTGGTTATCCACAGGATGTTAGCTTTTAGGTTTCGCTTTGTAATTGATAGTGTTTATCTGCTGATGGATTGAGAAAGTTTCTTGGGAAAGTGTGATAGGGAGAGTGAGTTTTGTTTATGTTTTTGGTAAGGTACTGGACCTAAGTTTCGATTAATGTGAAGGTACTGGACCTAGAGTTTTTGTTTAGTATGCTCGCTAAGATCTCGCAATCTTATGCCTACGTATTCCCGTTTAACAAAACAGAGAAATTGTAGCTCCTCCTATTCTATGGGAGGAAATGATGTTTTGGTGTCTTGTTCAAAGCCCAAGACATGAAGCTAAAGATGATTTGTATCTTGTTCAAATCCCAAGATATGAAGCTAAATGGGTATTTGTGTCTAGTTCAAAGCCCAAGATTGAAGCTAAAAGGTTGGTCTGAGAGAGAACTTGTCATCTCTAAAGAGGGATTGTTGATTTTTGTGTGCCTTGATCAAAGTACAAGGTTGATGCTAAAAGGTTAATTGATTTGGCTAGGGGATTTCTTTATACAAAGCCTAAGAGGAGGCTGGGTAAAACCGACTCAACAAGAGAGTGTTTTATCTGACTTGTGCAAAGCCCAAGATTGCGGCTAAAAAGAGACGGACTCTTTGGGGATATCATTATACAAAGCCTAAGAGGAGGCTAAAAAAAGGTTTTAATTCTGCCGGGGAGGTTTATATGTGTCTTGTACAAAGCCCAAGATTGAGGCTAAAATGGGAAATTCAACTGACTCTGGTGAGGATATTTTTTATGTGTCTTATACAAAGCCCAAGATTGAGGCTGCAATGAGTTTGACTCTGCTTGGTGAAGTTATTCCTCACAGTCTAAACGAAGGCTGGGAGGAAATGACTTGGCTGGGGCAGGTATCTGTCCCCAGCTCAAGAGAGGTAATTTTATGTCTTGTACAAAGCCCAAGATTGAGGCTAAAGGGTTCTAACTCAACAAGAGAGTGCTTTTATTTGTCTCATACGAAGCCCAAGATAGAGGCTAAAAGGGGTCGACTTAACAAGAGAGTCTTTTAAGGTGATGGAGTCAACAAGAGAGTCTGAAAAGTGATTGACCCAACAAGAGAGTCTTTTATACTCAACAAGAGAGTGATTTGCTGTCTCGTATAAAGCCTGAGACTGAGGCAAAAAAGGTATTGACTCAACAAGAGAGTCTGAAAAGGTTAGCTCCGCTGGGGAGAATCATTTGTACAAAGCCCAAGATGAGGCTGACTGTGTTGAGGAAAGATCATTATCCGAAGCCTAGAAGGAGGCTATCTTACTGCTGGGGATTATTGAGATCCCCAGGCCGGTCCAAGTTGGGGAATCAACTCTTGCTGAGGATTACAGAAGAGTTGATGTATCAGATGCCTTGAGGTTCTGATTTAAGATAGTGTGGACCCTGGTCGGGGAATTTTTAGGAGAGAGACCGAGTTTTAACTCAGCTGGGAATTGATCGGATGATCAGGATTCCTCCTACGCTCGTAGGGAACTTGGGAATGTCTTTGAGACTAAAGGGGGTTTAGAATTTCCAATCTACTGGTGTTGAAGAGTTTTATCTTTTGTAGGATGCCCAAAAGAGGGCAATGGCCTTAAGGGATGAGAATCAACCCTAAAGTGGCCTGAGGTCTGACACTGGAAAGACTGCTCTAGCAAAGGATGACTAAGTTCTGTCTTATACCTTTAAGAGGTCGTTAGGGTCCTAGTATTAAGCCCAAGAGAAGGCATGAGAACTTCTAAGAAGCCGAAGGGTCCTTGTACAAAGCCCAAGAGGAGGCGGGGATGCTTTTAGGAAGCCAGTGGGTCCCCAAACCAAGAGAAGTTCAAGAAATGCAATTCACAAAGAAGTGATCATTCCAGGAAAGTTCGAGGGTTTGTAAGAAACTCAAGAGATGCTATTCACGGAGAATAGATCAACTATGGGGAGTAGAATTTCTTTGAAAATTTCTAGGGGTGACAGTCTGAGAAAAGGTTCACCTAGAATACTGCCTTTCTCTTTGTTCCATATTGTTTAACCCCAAGAGAAGGGAAGAATGTATTTGGAAATCCTATGGGGATCTAGTTTTGTTTGTTTTTAAAGAGTGACCAACAGGGCTTTACCTAGTTCTAGACGTAGTTGCCGGGGAAAATTCTATATAACTATACTAGTATATATGCAGTTGATATATGACAAGTATTTAAAAGGTATGAAAGAAGACTAACCATGCACAGCTTCCCCCAATTCAGTTATGTATATGAAAGCATATAAAAGAAAGCGGATAAACACTTACCCGTTGTAGAGATTCCATGCTGTTTTGTTAGTTGTTCAAAGAAATTAAAGAAAGTTTTGATAGCAACTATACATTTGGATTCAAAATCAAAGGAGAAAGTATTTCGAACAGAGATTGGGGCTTACAACTCAAGGAGAGGCCCAAATTTTAACAGTAATTGCACTGTTGTTTCAAATACCGTATCGGGACTTATACAACGAATGAGGCCCAAAATGTTTTGGTCAACGGGGGATTTGGGTCTTACACTTTATTAGAGGCCCGAAGTTTATTTTTGTACAGGAGATGGGGCTTACAACTCAGGGAGAGGCCCAATTGATTTTGAAAAGGCGACGATCGTGCCGTTGTTTTGAAAATACACAGAGGGACTTATACAATATGTGAGGCCCAAAAAGGTTTATTTACAAAAGGGGTTGGGTCTTACACTCTACTAGAGGCCCAAAGTGTTGTTTAAGAAAAAGAATGGGACTTATAGCTCGAGGAGAGCCCCAAAGTTATTTGTTTGAAAAATGGCGATCGCGCCAAGGTTTGAAAACACAGTGGGTCTTATACGATGACCGAGGCCCAAATTATTTTGGTTTTCAAAAGGGGTTGGGTCTTACACTCTATTAGAGGCCCAAAGTGTTTTGAAAAAAGTTTGCTAGGGTGAAAATCAACAAAACCCTAATTTCATCATTTTTTTAAAGTAATTATTCAAAGAAAATTAATTAAAATGATAAAGATACCAAATAAGCTTGAATAAACAACTTGTGATTTTTGGTTAAGGTTTGAAAAATGATTTTTAACCACAAGATGAATTAAAAATCATTTGATCTTGATTTTTCAAGTAGAATATTCATTTTTAAAAGGTTTAAAAATAATAAAAATGAATTTATTTACAAAAGTATCAACTATATTAAATAATTAATATAAATCTAATTTTTTGTGGAATAAAATATTTCAACATTTTTGTGATTTTTTGCAAAAAGAACCAATAAAAAATAATTAAAATTGAGAGAGTTATTAATTTTCCAAATCATTTAAAAAAATAACATGAAAAAAAATAATGAAAAGTGGGAAAAATGATAAAAAAGAGGATCTGGGGCGAGGAAGATTCGAACCCCAGACCTCTTGGGTGCATCGCGCGCCCTCTGCCACTGGGGTGGTGATACATCCGTGTATCAAAACCACCCCATGAATACATGAGGCATGCCTTGTCTTTGGCCTGGCCAAGGCAAGACAAGGCAAGGTTTTGACCAAAAACATGAAGCTTGTAACTTTCTCATTTCTTCATGGATTGGGACAAAATTTAGGTCTATCCTGCCTAGAATTTCACAAAGAATCCAATGGTGGTGGTAGTTTTTTCAGATGAGGCTCCTATTGAAAAACCCGATAGTGGTTTTGAAATAGGCCATGATTTGCATTTTCTATGCTATCTCTTGTTACAGGCATGAATTACATGACAAATTGGTTCAAACACAACATATATAACATGTATGAGATGTGCATGATCAGTGAATTCAAAGTAATGCATATTTCAAAGAGTTCAAGTTGTGATGCTTACCTCTTTAGGAGCTTTTTGGGAAATCTGTCAAGTGCTTTGTTCCAGAAAAAATTTGATGCCTTGGACACCCTGAAATGATCCCTTAGAAGCTTTAAGAATGGTTGGAATCAACTGGAATCCTTAGGAACAAGTTTGAGCTCTTTCTTACAAAAGGGGCAAAAGTGACCAATATGGCAACCCTCTCAAATGGTGTTCCAGATGTGGGGAACCATTTGGGACAGTTCAAGGATGATATTTGGAGTGTGTTTGAGGTCTTATCTGGTTTTGAAAGTGACTGAATCAAGACATGGCTTGAAAAATGCAAAAAAGTCCAATTTTGAGGTTTTGAGAGGGGACTTTATGATTTTGGTGTTACAGGTTACTTATGAGAGTTTGGACAGCTTAGATATGACATATTGGATGTGTTTGGATCATGATCTGTGATGGAAATGCTCTCTAACTCAAAAACTCAGAGTGACCTTGCAAAAGAAGGTATTTTTGCCTAGAGAAAGAGATTTTGAGGAAAGCAAGTGTTGTAGTGCTTTGGTGTACTCGAACTGAGCACAAATGAGCTCTATTTATAATAGAGCAAGTTTGTTTTGCAAGTAATAGTGAATGGAAACTACAACAACTCATTGTCCAATTGCATCACTTTGGAATCTTAAGTCTCCTCTAGCCATTGACTAGAGGTTAGAGCACAGGCCTATGGTTCTTTGGTTCAGAGATTATCCTTGACTCATTCAGTTGGAAATGGCTCAGTTCATGCCACCTTGGTGCATCCATTGAATGCATGAAAACAAAATTGGAGTCTTGACCTCTTTTAGGCTTTTTAGGGTTTGGCATGCTACTTTGGGAATCTTGGACTTGGGAGGCTGATGGATCAGTGCTTGTCCCTTGGTTGTTCCCCCTTGAGGTGTGCAGATGGATAAGCATGCTTGGAATTGTACAATTTGAGAAAATCATGCCTTTATGCACAAAGCCTCCTTGCCAAGACCGTTTGCAGCAAGGCATGTTGCAGCTGTCATAAATCCTAGCTCAGGTGGAGTTTGATGGAGTTCTTGACATTTTGGAAAGCCCTCATGTGACAAAACACATGTGTGATCATAATTTGTCTTGAAACCTTTTGGATCCAAGTGAAAAATCCCCCTACGTTTTGAAAAAAACAAGACAGATTTTGACTTAGTGAAAATTTCACTAAGTGTTGGAAAAAGTGACATTTCATGTTTTCAGCCATTTTGATCACTCCATAACTTGAAATCCATGAGGAATGAGAATGAGGTATAGTTGACACTTTTAAATTATGCCATGAGAGCTACAAATCCATCTTTGGACCATCCAAAATGGTTCCTTGGATCTCAAGTTATAATCCTTGGAAGTTGGCACCCTAGCCACTATATTTCATAACTTAGAAAAATTCTAAGTTATTTCAAAGTTTTTATGGTTACCCCTTTTACAAGTTATCCCACTTTCTTTGATTTTTCATGATGAATGATGATTCCAATCACACATTAACATCATTTTAGGGTTAAGGAACCATAATTATGAAAAATCGCAAAAAGTCAAACTTTGACTTTTTATCAGATGAATTCCAAACTGTGCGATCCTCTATGAAATCCAGTCCTTGACCTAAATAAAACTTGATGGATATGTTCCATAGGTGTTATAGTGTGTATTGAATCATGTACCAAGCTTTGGCAACATGTCTGAGTCAAAAGTCAAAGGTACAATTGACTTTTTCCTCAGAACCCTAATTGTGGTCCAGATGAAATTGAAACTTGTGGATCAAGTTTCTTGGATCAATCCATTGTTGTAAATGGATCAATGTAGTGTGTTAGAGACCCTCAAATCATGTCTTGATGTCTTGGCTCATGTTTTGTCCCAAAAGTCAACTTAGGGGTGAATTAGGTCAAGAAACCCTAATTCCTGATTTTTGGTGAATGCATCCCCTGAGGCTAAATTGACTTGATGATTGGGTTTATGAGGTCCCTTGGAGTATCTTAAGTTATATTATGAAGCATTGGTTCATGCCCAGAGGAAAATTTTCATCTGGAGGCCCCAGTCGACCAAAACCCTAATTTGGTGATACTGGGGATCTTGAGGTTGGATCCACCTGGAATGCTGCAACTTTGTGCTTGATTCCTGATGTGGGAGTCCTCTTGATACCTTATAGGTGTTTGAGAGGCTATAAAAGTTGAATATCATGTCATTTCTTGATTGATCCTTTGTCCGAGGCTCTGGGAGGGCTTGAAACCCTAATTCTTGATTGTGGTGAATGCTCAAACATTTCCGAGGAGAGTGATTGAGGCAGATGGTTCATCCATATTGTGATGATGATTTGCACATTGATGGGAAATCTTAGTGGTCAAAATTTGGGGTATGACAGATGCCCCTATTTAATCTTCTTGGACGCGAAGGTGCGAGTGTCAAAGGTATTCGGGCATTCGAGGTGCAAGATGATTAAATATTGGAATACCCAAAATTTTAACAGTGATTATGAATGGTAGTATGTGAATTCATCTTCTTTTGCTAAGCAAGGGTGCTTAGAAAAGGTAAAAACTTCCCCTCGATCCTGGTTTTCTACCAAGGAACTGGTTTCAGTTTCTGAAATAAACTTCCCCTCGATCCTGGTTTCCTACCAAGGAACTGGTCTCAGTTTCTGAAATAAACTTCCCCTCGATCCTGGTTTCCTACCAGGGAACTGGTCTCAGTTTCTGATGTAAACTTCCCCTCGATCCTGGTTTCCTACCAAGGAACGGGTGTAAGTTTCTTTTGTCAATAAACTTTCTTGACAAGGGATGATATCCGTAGCGGTTTTTCCGCAAACTTCTCGCCAAATTTTCCTGGAGAGATGCCATTTGATGGGAAAAAGTTTAAAAGTCATACTTGCTGGGGAACCCATTCGTCTGAGCTGCAGAGGTGTACAAACTTCTCTGTTTGGAGATGCCATTTGTTGACTCTACTGGGGAAAACGAGTCTCTTGAGAGACTGCTTTCTGCTTGGGGATATTACATCATACTTTTCCTCGAGACCTTCTCGGAGGAAATGCCATGTGATGTAATCCAATTTGGAGGTGCTGATGACCCTTTCATCAGCGAATTTTTCAGATAAGAACTGCTGTATTGCTGAAGCTTTAATTGCAAGGCTTTCCCTGAGGATTTTCCTTAATCAGGGAAAGCGAATATATCAACTTCAATGGCGAAGAGTGATGTTTGTCGAAGGTTTTCTTGCCTTTCATAGGTTCAAGTTATCAAAGTGGTCGAAGATCGTCTCAAATCCAGAGATAAACTGGAGAGAGATTGCTTAGACGATTCACTTCCTGACGAGGAAAGAACTGACAACTCAATTCACAAGAGGACTTTTATTACTAGGGAATAAGGCCAACTAGAGCGATAGTGATGCAATATGAATATGAATGCAAATCAATAATGCATGATGTATGTACGTATATGCTGACAAAACTGACGCGACATACAGACTAGCGAATGAACACGACTAAATACTCGGCCACTACAGGGGATGAAACATATCGTTGGTTCAAAAGTAGCAATTCTGCCTTGCCTAGGAGAGAGAGTACTTGTGGGGAACAACCATTGGTCGGGCTTAGGAGATAAGAACTCTGTCGGGGATGTCAGACAGACTATTCGCATCTGACATAGCTGATCCTTCATTCAGGTGCACTGGTTTAGAAGAAGTACTTTGATTCTGCATTTTGTAGCTCGATTACTTCTGGAGTAGCGATCGATGCTCTTTAGATGTTCAACAGTCAAAAGAAATTTCCATCTTTATTTTAAAAGCAGAAAATTAAATTAAATTTTGTTTTATTTCAAGAATCGTAAATCATGTTAAAATGTATCATTCTGTAAAGTTAAAACAAATAAGAATTATAAACAAAAGCACTACGGCTCAAATTTTATCGATAGGATGGAGATCAGCCAAACGCATGATTCCATGGAGTATTTACAAAGTTTAGAAAATGGTAATTTAAGGGAAAAGGGCTACATTGAAATGTAACGACCGCTATCCTTCTACCAACTTTGAATTCTGGACATCCTGAGCTTCTGTCGAAGATGACCTTGACTGGATTTTTCCGATGGATGGTGTAACTGCTGTTGAGGGACTGAACTGATCAGACGTAGTTACTTGCCATGAATGCCTAACTTTTTCCTGGATTGTACTTTGAGATTTCCAATCCACCGGGATGATTTTTTGATCATGTCTCTAGTTTTTTCCTGGACCGCCCTTTCGGGTTTTCAATCCACCGAGACGTTTTTTTTGTTTTTATTGTTATATTTTTTATTATTTAGGCGAAGTATTTCTTGACTACATCAACATTTGTGGGATAGGCAAATTCTTCTCCATCCATGGTTGCGAGTCTCAAGGCACTGCCTCAGAAAGCTTTCTTGACCACATAGGGGCCATCATAATTCGGAGTCCATTTTCCCCGGGAATCAGTGAGGAATGATTGTATCTTTTTGAGCACAAGGTCTCCTTTTCTGAAGACGCAAGGTTTGACCTTTTTGTCAAACGCCTTCTTCATCCTTTGCTGGTACAACTGACCATGGCATAGAGCCGTGATTCGCTTTTCTTTGATCAAATTCAGTTTGTCGTGTCGACTTTGACACAATTCAGCCTCTGTTAGCTTAGCTTCCATCAATACCCGGATTGATGGGATCTCTACTTCTATGGGGAGCACTACCTCCATGCCATATACTAGAGAGAAAGGGGTTGCCCCTGTTGAAGTGCGGACAGATGTGCGATAACCGTGAAGAGCAAAGGGTAGCATCTCGTGCCAGTCTTTGTAGGTTACAACCATCTTCTGAACAATCTTCTTGATGTTCTTGTTAGCCGCTTCTACCGCTCCGTTCATCTTGGGTCGGTAAGGAGATGAGTTATAGTGTTCGATCTTGAACTCAACGCACAACTCTTTCATCATCTTGTTGTTCATGTTGGATCCATTATCGGTAATGATCTGGCTTGGAACACCATAACTGTAAATGAGATTGTTTTTTATAAAGCGGACCACCACCTGTCAGGTTACATTGGCGAATGACACTGCTTCGACCCACTTGGTGAAATAGTCAATGGCTACCAGGATGAACCGATGTCCGTTCAAAGCCTTAGGTTCGATCATGCCAATCATGTCGATTCCCCATATAGAAAATGGCCATGGAGAAGAGAGAACTTTGAGATACGTTGGCGGTACATGGATCTTGTCTGAATATATCTGACACTTGTGACATCTCCTCATGTACTTGTAGCAATCAAATTCCATGGTCAGCTAATAGTACCCTGCTCTCATAATTTTTCTCTCCATTGTGTGTCCGCTGGCATGAGTTCCAAAGGATCCTTCATGAATTTCTTTCATCAGCATGTTTGCTTCTGGTCTGTCTACGCATCGGAGCAAGACCATGTCGAAGTTTCTCTTATAAAGTGTATCACCGCTCAGGAAGAAGTTTCCAGCCAGTCTTTTGAGGGTCTTTCTGTCCTTTCTTAATGCCCCAGGTGGGTACTCTTGTTTCTGAAGGAAGCATTTGATATCGTGATACCAAGGTTTGTCGTCTATGATTGCTTCAATCGTGAATATGTAAGCGGGCCTTTCAAGGCGCATTATGTCAATCTTAGGTATGTCATTCCATTGACCTACACTAATCATGGAAGAGAGAGTGGCTAATGCATTAGCCATTTGATTCTCTTCACGAGGGATATGATGAAACTCGATTCTGTTGAAGAAGGGTAACAACCTTCTCGCGTAATCTTTGTAAGGAATCAATCCTAACTGGTATATGTTCCAATCTCGTTTGATCTGATTGATAATCAGGGCTGAGTCGCCATATACGTCCAAGTTCTTGATCCTTAAGTCGATCGCTTCCTCAAGACCCATGATACAAGCTTCGTATTCGGCCTCATTGTTTGTACAGTTGAATGTCAGTCTGGCAGTGAAGGGAATCTGGGTACCCTGAGGTGTTATAATGATTGCCCCAATTCTGTTTCCATAATGATTGTCAGCTCCGTCAAAGATCAGTCCCCATTGGGAACCCGGTTCTGGCCCTTCATTGGGTAGCGGTGCATCGCAATCTTTCATTTTTAAATACATGACATCTTTGTTTGGGAAGTCAAACCTGAATGATTACTGATCGTTAATCGGTTGATGAGCCAAATAATCGGCTAAAACACTTCCTTTGATGGATTACTGAGCATGGTACTCATTGTCGGATTCTGATAACAACATCTGCCAACAGACTATCCTTCCCGTGAGAGCAGGTTTTTCAAAGACGTACTTGATTGGATCCATTTTGGAGATTAACCAAGTAGTGTGACGAATCATATATTGGCGAAGATATTTGGCTACCCAAGCCAGAGCACAACAAGTTTTCTCAAGCATAGTGTACCGAGTCACACAGTCGGTGAACTTCTTGCTCAAATAGTAGATGGCAAACTCTTTTCTTTTGGTTTCGTCTTGTTCGCCAAGTACAAACCCATTGAGCCTTCCAAGACTGTTAAGTAAATGATCAGTGGACTTCCTTTCACTAGAGGTGATAGAATCAGTGGGTTAAACAGGTATTCCTTGATACTTTCGAAGGCGGTTTGACAGTCTTCTGTCCAAACGCAGTCCTGATTCTTTTTGAGTAATTTGAAAATCGGCGCACATGTTGCGGTCGTGAGGAATATAAATATGGAAATGTAATTCAAACGTCCCAAGAATCCCCTGACTTGTTTCTCAGTCTTTGGAGAAGGCATTTCTTGAATGGCCTTGACCTTGTCAGGATCAACCTTAATTCCTTTCTGGCTGATGATGAACCCTAAAAGTTTTCCTGACCGAACACCGAATGTGCATTTATTGGGATTCAAGCGGAGTTTGTACTTTCTCAACCGCTCAAATAGTTTTGACAGGTGGGTCACATGCTCCTCTTCTGTCTTAGATTTGGCAATCATATCATCGACGTATACCTCAATTTCTTTATGTATCATGTCATGAAACAGAGTACTCATGGCCCTTTGATAGGTTACCCCGGCGTTCTTCAAACTGAACGGCATCACCTTGTAACAAAAAGTGCCCCATAGGGTGATAAACAAAGTTTTCTCCATGTCTTTCGGCGCCATTTTGATCTGATTATAGCCCGAGAATCCATCCATGAAAGAGAAGACTTTGAACTTTGCTGTACTGTCTACCAGCATGTCTATGTATGGTAGGGGGAGTCATCCTTTGGACTGGCCTTGTTCAGATTCCTATAGTCTACGCACATTCTGACTTTTCCGTCCTTTTTCAGAACTGGCACTATGTTGGCTAACCATTAAGGATATTCTGACGTGGCGAGGAAACCCGCGTCAATCTGTTTCTGTACTTCCTCTTTGATTTTGATGGCCATGTCTGGATGAGTTCGTCTTAGCCTTTGTTTTACTGGCAGACATTCTGATCTCAACGGTAGATGAGAATCAAGGGCCTTAAGGGATGATAATCAACCCTAAAGTGGCCTGAGGTCTGACACTGGAAAGAATGCTCTAGGAAAGGATGACTAAGTTCTGTCTTATACCTTTAAGAGGTCGTTAGGGTCCTTGTATTAAGCCCAAGAGAAGGCATGAGAACTTCTAAGAAGCCGAAGGGTCCTTGTACAAAGCCCAAGAAGAGGAGGGGATGCTTTTAGGAAGCCTGTGGGTCCCCAAACCAAGAGAAGTTCAAGAAATGCAATTCACAGCGAAGAGATCATTCCAGGAAAGTACAAGGGTTTGGAAGAAACTCAAGAGATGCTATTCACGGAGAATAGATCAACTCTGGGGAGTAGAATTTCTTTGACAATTTCTAGGGGTGACAGTCTGAGAAAAGGTTCACCGAGAATACTGCCTTTCTCTTTGTTCCATATTGTTTAACCCCAAGAGAAGGGAAGACTGTATCTAGAAATCCTATGGGGATCTAGTTTTGTTTGTTTTTAAAGAGAGACGAACAGGGCTTTACCTAATTCTAGACGTAGTTGTCGGGGAAAACTCTAAATAACTATACTAGTATATATACAGTTGATATATGACGAGTATTTAAAAGGTATGAAAGAAGATTAACCATGCGCAGCTTCCCCCAATACAGTTATGTATATGAAAGCATATAAAAGAAAGCGGATAAACACTTAGCCGTTGTAGAGCTTCCATGCTGTTTTGTTAGTTGTTCAAAGAAATTAAAGAAAGTTTTGATAGCAACTATACATTTGGATTCAAAATCAAAGGAGAAAGTATTTTGAACAGAGATCGAGGCTTACAACTCAAGGAAATGCCCAAATTTTAGCAGTAATTACACCGTTGTTTCGAAAGTGACTGAATCAAGACATGTCTCGAAAAATGCAAAAAAGTCCAATTTTGAGGTTTTGAGAGGGGACTTTGTGATTTTGGTGTAACAGGTTACTTATGAGAGTTTGGACAGCTTAGATATGACATATTGGATGTGTTTGGATCATGAGCTGTGATGGAAATGCTCTCTAACTCAAAAACTCAGAGTGACCTTGCAATAGAAGGTATTTTTGCCTAGAGAAAGAGATATTGAGGAAAGCAAGTGTTGTAGTGCTTTGGTGTACTTAAACTGAGCACAAATGAGCTCAATTTATAGTAGAGCAAGTTTGTTTTGCAAGCAATAGTGAATGGCAACTGCAGCAGCTCATTGTCCAATTGCATCACTTTGGAATCTTAAGTCTCCTCTAGCCATTGACTAGAGGTTAGAGCATAGACCTATGGTTCTTTGGTTCAGAGATTATCCTTGACTCATTCAGTTGGAAATGGCTCAGTTCATACCACCTTGATGCATCCATTGAATGCTTGGAAACAAAATTGGAGTCTTGGCCTCTTTTAGGGTTTTTAGGGTTTGACATGCTACTTTGGGAATCTTGGACTTGGGAGGCTGATGGATCAGTGCCTGTCCCTTACTTTTTCCCCCTTGAGGTGTGCAGATGGATAAGCATGCTTGGAATTGCACAATTTGAGCAAATCATGCCTTTATGCACAAATCTTCCTTGCTAAGACAGTTTGCAGCAAGGCATGTTGCAGCTGTCATAAATCCTAGCTCAGGTGGAGTTTGATGGAGTTCTTGGACATTTTGGAAAGCCCTCATGTGACACAACACAGGTGTGATCCTAGTTTGTCTTGAAACCATTTGGATCCAAGTGAAAAACCCCCCTACATTTTGAAAAAAACAAGACAGATTCTGACTTAGTGAAAATTTCACTAAGTGTTGGAAAAAGTGACATTTCATGTTTTCAGCCATTTTGATCACTCCATAACTTGAAATCCACGAGGAATGGGAATGAGGTGTAGTTGACACTTTTAAAGTATGCCATGAGAGCTACAAATCCATCTTTGGACCAGCCAAATTAGTTGCTTGGATCTAAAGTTATGATCCTTGGAAGTTAGCACCCTAGCCACTTTATTTCATAACTTAGAAAAATTCTAAGTTTTTATGGTTACCCCTTTTACAAGTTGTCGTAACCCGAAATTTGACCTCATTCTTTTGCCTTTTGCATAAGCATAAGCATTCGCATCGCTAGCGTACGCATTCACACTTTTCTTCATGTGTTTCTTGTTGCAGGAGATTCAGGTTTTTAAGCCCGATTAATCATATCCTCACAAGGTCATCACCTCATCAAAACAAGCTCAAAACAAGGTTTCCATGTTTATTCATCAAGACAAGAGGTGGAAAACCGCAACCGGGACTTCAGTATCATTTCGTGAGCTATTTGGGCAAAAATTAACTGAAGTAACCAGTTAACGCATGGTGAGTAACTGGTTACTCAGTGCAATTTTGCAATTCCTGCTGCATTTTTGGGACAACATCCATGCACTCTCTTTGGACTTTGGTTCTACTTGATTCTAGTAGTGTGTGGAACATTCTAGACTTCTCTAGATATTTCAACACTATTCATTTCAACCCAAGTGTATTTATTCCAATGCATCACTTTAATTTAAGTGCACCATGTTACTTAGTTTACCAATATGTCAACCTTTGGATTTTGAAACTCACATTGGGATTGTTACCGAGTTGGTTCTAACTAACCGAGTTAACCGCCTTGACTCGGTGAGTCAAGTCTAACTAACTCCTAGCCTAGTTCCAAACCCAAAGCTAGTTCCAAACCAAATTCCAAACCATTTCACACTCCAAACCTAAAATCTATATAAACTCACCTTCATTCATTTTCAAGGACCTTCAACCATTTGCTCTATCTCACTCTCAATTCTCCCACATTCTCTTTGAATTTCTCTACTACATTTTCATCTTCATCTCAATTCTCCTCCAAGACCTCACCAAAGCTCATTTCTACTTTGAAGGATAATCACTTTTACATTAAAAGTGATTATTTCTTGAGCTCAACCTTCATCATTCTTGCTATTATACTTGAATTTCTGGAGTTATTTCAGCTTGTGGATTGATCTTGAGTAGTTGCTGCAACTTCTAACGGTTCGAATTCGTATTTTGGAGTTTTATCGCATTTTACTCGATTTCGATACGGTTCGTCTACAAATTGAAGATTCCTCTGGTTTTCTTTGATTTTCTGCATCAATAATCCTTTGCAACATTTACCAAGCCAAATCTCCGGCTTGTAGGTTGGTGGATCTAACTAATTTTACCGTTTCGCACATTTTCGTATCGCTTGCAATGTAGTCGATAATTGTTGTGTGTGATTTGGTTTTGCATTTGTTTGATCCATGATTCAATTGTATTAGTTGATTCTATCTCTGTTTATTTGTTGTTTTCAAGTTCAATTTTCGTGCACAATCTCAGTTCCAAGCATGTGATAGGTTGCATAAGTGATTATGTGTGGAAAACTACTTTTGAAAAGTTGTTTTTTCTGTTTTTTTCACAACTGCTCAGAGTAACCGGTTAACACCTGGCCAGTAACCGGTTACTCAGTTCAATTTTCACCAGAAACACCAATTCTCACGCAAGTAACCGGTTAACGCATGGTGAGTAACCGGTTAACACTTAACAGAATTGCCATTTTCTTGCATTTTCAAGTGTGTTTGCCATGCTTTCTCCATTTTAATGTGCATTGATTATCATGCTTGATTTTATGGATGTTTTTAATGACATTTCACTTCTGGTTGAAGCATGTTTACAAACTTTCGATGCACGTTTTTGAATATTCATTTGCTCCATGTTCTTAGCATTGTATGAACATAATCATTCTTGCACTATCTTTGTTCACATAATACATGATTTTGTGTGACATTTTGGTGATCATTTGGCACTGTTTTGCACTTTCCATTTCAGCTTGTATTAAGTTTATTTTTCATGGATAAACTTAATCTTGTTTAATCAATAATGCACTCCTTTTTGCTTTAACGACTTTTCATCCTATTTGGAAAGTTGTTAGCATGTTTATCCCTTGATTAATTGATCGAAACTTTGTTTCGATTAGTCGATCTTCCCTTTCCCTTTCTTCAGGCCTCCTTTAGAGCTTTCTCTCTCTTTCCCCCCGTGGAGTTGGAGTTTCGCGCTGCGCCTTGCATCAGAGCACTGTACAAATTGACGCCTTTACGCTGTCCATTTCTCTCCACAGGAGCACTGTACAAATTGGAGCTATTGCGCTGTCTGTTTCAATTTCCGCGCTACACCTTTGAGTGCTAGAGAAGGAATGTAGATGGAGTCTTTCTATCCTCATTCTAGCTATTTCCTTGGTAAGGACGTCTTGTCCTCTCTTCATGAATAGTCACCTCTATCCTCAAGTGATAGCATCTTTTCTCCTCCTCGGTCGAGTTGATCCTTGATCATTCTCACCCTTACCTCTTGCAACTTTTCTCTTGATCAATCACTAGTTTCTTTGGTTAAAGATCATTGCTTGGATTTAACACCTGTCTCTTACCTCATCACTCTGTTCTTGTGGTCAATCATTGCTTTAGATTCCCTTGCAGATTTTCTATTCCTTTCTCCGGTTAAACACAATCTTCCTGTTAAATAACCAACACTTCCCTAGTTTTGCAACCTTTTCTTTGGTTCCTCTCCCTTTGATTGGTTAACCACTGCCTGTCAGTTAAAACACCAATGCTTACAATCTTTCTCAGTTAATCACAGTTCGTCTGTTAATCACTGAGCTTCTTTTGGGTTAATCACCTTCTTTTGGTTAATCACCCGTCTCTTCAGTTAACCACAGTCCGCCTGTTAAAATATTGAACCCCTTTTTCGAGTTAATCACTTTCTCTTGGTTAATCACTCGCTTTTCCCTTCGGTTAATCATAGTACGTTTGTAAACACCGAATCCCCAGCAGTTGGCAACCTCCTCTTGGTTTGAATACTTGCACCCTTGGATTAGTAACCATCTTTTTGGTTCAAATGCCCTTTCTTCGGTTGAGTACTGTTTGTTCAGTCAGTTTACCGAACCCCTTTGGGTCACGATCGTCGCTCGGTCCTACATCCGTTCTTTGGTTGATCACAGTTTTCTCTGTTAAAGCCAATGCTTCTCTATTCCCACAGAGTTTCAGTCATACTCTCTTTCTTCGATTAACCACTGCTAGCCAGTTAATATACCGAGTCTCCTTTTCTCTTGGTTATGACACCATCCCTTTATTTGGATCCCCAGCGGAGTCCTTTCTATTCCCCTTGCTCTTACTTTCCTCTTGGTTTCGACACCAATTCTCTTTGCCATCCCAGCGGAGTTTCTTTCATTCTTGGTTTTGACACCACTTTTTTCCTATTCTTTTGTGCAAAAGCTCTTACTGCGAGCTCTTCCCCAGTAGAGTTTTTCTTCCATTTTTGCTCTTGGTTTTGACACCACTTATTTCATTTCTTTATTTCTCACTTGTTTTCCTTTACCGTTCAGTTCCCCGAACTACGGAAGCTCTGATTCTGCATTCTTTTGAATGTATGATACGTAGGCATGAGATCGTAATGATCTCGGCGAGCACCCTTCCACCTTTCTTCCACCACACTTCCACCTTTCTTCCACCTTTCTTCCACCAAACTTCCACCTTTCTTCCATCTGCCTCCTTTTCTTCTCTTCTTTTCTGTCCCCTGGTTTTTTGAACTACGGCGCTCTGACTTCCTCATTGCACTATGAGGGTACATAGGCACGAGGGCTTTGTTCCTCCGCGAGCACTTTCTTTCTTTTCTTTCTTTTTCCCCTTTCTCTCTCTCTTCTCTTTATTTTAGCTAGAAGCCTTTAGATAGATAACCCATCCAAGCCTAGAAGCAAGCGAAATGGTTCCCGTCTAGTACGACGGATGCGTTAGGTGCTAATACTTTCCTTTCGCATAACTGACCACCCGTTCCCGTTTCTCTTCCACTGGGTTTTATTGATATTTTCCCTGTCCTTTGGGACTAAATAAAGTTCGATGGCGACTCTGTTGTATTTTTGAGTGTACGATTCACTCAGGTAGATTTCCAGCCTTCTTCAGCTGGTGACTCTGCTGGGGACAGGTTGACCTATTGCTGGTCCATCCCTTAAGGGGTCTCGCCTAGTTTTGTTTGCTTTCTTTCTTGCTTTGGTGTTTATATTCTGCACTTCACTAGCTTTATTTTACTTGTTTTAGCTGTATGTTTATTTATTGCATTTCTTTACTGCTTTGAATATTCATATGCTGCATATTCTGGATATTTGCTATTTTCTACTGTTGGCGGGTTGGGTTGCTACTTGAGAGATAAGTCCAATACATAGGCTTGAGTATACACCTAGGATTAGAGTGGAGATTAGTGGGACCTACATGCCATCTTGGTGCGTTTGGTGTTCACGAAATTCACATCCAGACGAGGTTTTCTTGGGAGATGCTCTGACGTGTGTGTCTTGCGCATTTCAGGGTATTGATCTAGAGAGTTGTCGACTCTGGCGACCATTTCCCGAGGACTCAGTTGCGGTACTCCTCCCAAGGAGCGATAATGGCAGACCAGAAATGGCAAACCCATTATGCTTCCTTGATCCGAGGACCCAAAGCTGGGAACTTGCCATAGGATGACCTTTTTTTGGGGGAATCAGTGGACGACCTCTTTGTTTGGCGATAGTATTGTACCCCGAGGGATGAATGTACTATTGCTTCTCAAATCGAGAATTCGAAATTGAGAATCCCGCTTTCTAGATCACACTTGTGAGGAGGATATTGGGTTTTTTCTGCAGGAAACCAAGACTCTTCCAACCTTTGTTCTCTCATTGCTTCAAATCTCTCCCCAACGCAACACTACCTTTGCAGATGTTCAGATTTGACTATTCAGACGATGCTGGCTTGTTGATTCTGTTGTTTCATATCATCTCATCATGTCAAATTAATTTTTGCATAAGCATTTTAAAACTTTATTTATGCATAAATTACATCCACTCATGCCCACATATGCATGTCCTTCATTCGGGAATCGTTGCTCATCCTTGTCCTCATTCTTTGTAGCAAGACGATGACTCGACATCGATATTTTACTCGCTCGAACAAATCCAGAATCATGGCTGACTTTGAAGCTCAGAACGCTGCTTACAAGGAAACTCTGGCACAATTCCAAGGTCGGATGGATCAGTTTTAGACGAACATGGATGTCATTATGGAGCTCCTTCGTGCTCAGCGGGATACTGTTGCTGCTACTGCCACTGTTGTTGCAACCACTACTGATGCAACTGTTGGCACTCCTGTTATGACTGTCCCTCCTGTTGTTACGCCTACTCCTACTGTTGTTGTTCCTTCTCCTCCTAGAGTTGACGTGCCAGTTGAGCCTGTGAGTCAGCCTGCTGTTCAGCCTAGTTTGAATCAGATGCCTGCTGGTTTTCCTTGGGGCATGCCTCCGAATTACACTTCGCAGCTTACAAATAATGGTAGTGCCTTCATGCCATATCAGCCTTTTGTTGCACCCATGCCTAATGGGAGTGCTGCCGCCTATCTATGGGTCATGCCTGCTCCAGTCCCGCCTCCAGTAGTGAATGATGATCCTGAGAATATTCAGGCTCAAGCTCACCAAACTGCCGAATTGGTGGATACTGAAACACCTGATGATGAAGAACATGTGTATAGGGGTCCTCCTATTCATGTTCCGGTTCCATCTCAGACTGCTCAAACTGCTGTTCAGAATGTTCATCCTGGGATGTTATATCCTGGGGCATCTTCCTCAGCTGCTGGGGTACCTCCTCCAAATTATCTATATGGTGTTCCGATGGGTCAGAATGTTGGTTAGATGGTTAATCCGGGTTTGGTGTATCCTTCTCAGTTTGCTACTCCACAAGTGAATGCTCCTGCTGCTTCTCAGCTGTCAAATCCTCAGGTTCTTGTCAGGCCCACTAATCAGAATAGATCTGTTAACTACAAGTTGTTAGAAGACCATATCAGAGCTATCGAAGGGTTCTCTGCTTTTGGAATGGAGGCCAAAGATTTGTTTTTGGTTCTGAATGTCGTGCTGCCGCAGAAATTCAAGATACCTGATTTGCCAAAATATAAAGGTTTGAGCTGCCCGCGTAGCCACATCACTATGTACTGCAGGAAGATGGCATCCCACATTGATAATGATGAATTGCTTGTTCATTGTTTTCAAGATAGTTTGTTTGGAGCCTCGTTGGATTGGTACATGGGCTTGGAGCGCAGCAAAATCCGTACTTGGAGGGATTTGTCTGAAGCGTTCGTGAGACAATACAAGTATAACCTTGATCTGGCGCCAACTAGATTGCAATTGCAGAATCAGTCTCAGCGCTCAGCTGAAACATTCAAGGAGTATGCACAAATATGGCGTGAGATGGCATCTCGCGTATGACCTGCTCTCTCTGATAATGAGTTGGTTGACATCTTTATGGGTACATTGCAGGGATCTTACTATGAGAAAATGGTGGGTAGTTCTTCATCGAACTTTGCTGATGTTGTGACGATTGGTGAACGGATCGAGAATGGTTTGAACGGATCGAGATTGGCTCATCAACCGATTGACGATAAGGAATCAGTCGGATTTGACTTCCTAGACAAAGATGTCATGTATCAAAAAATGAAAGATTACGATGAACCGCTACCTAGTGAAGGGCCAGAACTAGGTTCCCAATGGGGACTAATCTTTGACGGAGCTGACAATTATTAAGGAAACGGAATTGGGGCAATCATCATAACACCTCAGGGTACCCACATTCCTTTCACCGCTAGACTTGCGTTCAAATGCACAAACAACGAGCCCGAATACGAAGCTTGTATCATGGGTCTCGAAGAAACGACCGACTTAAGGATCAAGAACTTGGATGTATATGGCGACTCAACCCTGGTTATCAATCAAATCAAAGGAGATTGGAACACATACCAATTAAGGCTGATTCCTTACAAAGACTACTCAAGAAGGTTGTTACCATTCTTCAACAGAATCGAGTTTCATCATATCCCTCGTGAGGAGAATCACATGGATGATGCATTAGCCACTCTCTCTTCCATGATTAGTGTAGTTCAATGGAACGACTTACCTAAGATTGACATAATACGCCTTGAACGGCCCGCTTACATCTTCATGATTGAAGCAGTCATAGACGACAAAACTTGGTACCACGATATCAAATGCTTCCTTCAGAAACAAGAGTACCCCCCTAGGGCATCCAGAAAGGACAGAAATACCCTCAGAAGGCTAGCAGGCAGCTTCTTTCTGAGCGGCGATACCCTCTATAAGAGAAACTTTGTCATGGTCTTGCTTCGATGTGTAGACAGACCAGAAGCAGACATGCTGATGAAGGAAATTCACGAAGGATCCTTTGGCACTCTTGCCAACGGACACACAATGGCGAGAAAAATTCTAAGAGCAGGGTACTACTGGTTGACCATGGAATCCGACTGCTACAAGTACATAAGGAAGTGTCACAAGTGTCAGATATACTCAGATAAAATCCATGTACCGCCAACACATCTCAAAGTTCTTTCTTCCCCATGGCCTTTTTCCATATGGGGAATTGACATGATCGGCATGATCGAACCTAAGGCTTCAAACGGACATCGGTTCATCCTGGTAGCCATTGATTACTTCACCAAGTGGGTCGAAGCAGCGTCATACGCCAATGTAACCCGACAAGTGGTGGTCCGATTCGTCAAAAACAATATTATCTACCGTTATGGTGTTCCGAGCCAGATCATTACTGATAATAGATCCAACTTGAACAATAAGATGATGAAAGAGTTGTGTGCTGAGTTCAAGATCGAACACCATAACTCATCTCCCTACCGACCCAAGATGAACGGAGCGGTAGAAGCGGCTAACAAGAACATCAAGAAGATCGTTCAAAAGATGGTTGTAACCTATAAAGATTGGCACGAGATGCTACCCTTTGCTCTTCACGGTTATCGCACATCTGTCCGCACTTCAACAAGGGCAACCCCTTTCTCTCTAGTATATGGCATGGAGGCAGTGCTTCTCATAGAATTAGAGATCCCATCAATACGGGTATTGATGGAAGCTAAGCTAACAGAAGCTGAATGGTGTCAAAGTCGACACTATGAACTGAATCTGATCGAAGAAAAACGAATAACGGCACCATGCCATGGTCAGTTGTATCAGCAAAGGATGAAGAAGTCGTTTGACAAAAAGGTCCGACCTCGCGTCTTCAGGAAATGAGACCACGTGCTCAAAAAGATACGATCATTCCTCACTGATTCACGGGGCAAATGGACTCCGAATTATGACGGCCCTTATGTGGTCAAGAAAGCTTTCTCAGGAGGCACCTTGAGACTCGCAACCATGGATGGAGAAGAGTTTGTCTACCCCACAAATGTTGACGTAGTCAAGAAATACTTTGCCTAAGTAAAATAAAAAAAAAAACGTCTCGGTGGATTGAAAACCCGAAAGGGTGGTCCAGGCAAAAATTAGAGACATAATCAAAAATCATTCCGGTGGATTGGAAATCTCAGAGTACAATCCAGGAAAAAATTAGGGATAATGGCAAGTAACTACGTCTGATCAGTTCAACCCTTCAGCAGTAATGCCATCCCTCAGAAGCAAAACTCCAGTCAAGGTCATCTTCGACAGAAGCTCAGGATGTCCAAAATTCAAAGTTGGTAGAAGGATAACGGTCGTTATGTTTCAATGTAGCCCTTTTCCCTTAAATTACCATTTTCTAAACTTTGTAAATACTCTATGGAATCACGCGTTTGGCTGACTTCTATCCTATCAATAAAATTTGAGCCCTAGTGCTTTTGTTTGCAATTCTTATTTGTTTTAGCTTTACAGAACGACGTTTTAACATGATTAACGATTCTTGAAATAAAACAAAAATGAATTTACTTGTCAAACTTTTTCTGCTTTTAAAATAAAGATGGAAATTTCTTTTGACTGTTGAACATCGAAAGAACATCGATCGTTTCTCCAGAAGCAATTGAGCTTCAAAGTGCATAATCAAAGTACTCCTTCTTAGCCAGTACACCTGAATGAAGGATCAACTGTGTTAGAGACCACGTTTCGTCTAACAGCCTCGGCTGAGTTCTCATCTCTTAAGTCCGACCAACGTAGCTCCCAACAGGGACTATCTCTCCTAAGCAAGGCAGAATTGCTATTTTCTGAACCAGCGATACTTTTCATCTCCCGCTGTGGCCAAGTATCCAGTCGTGTTCATCCATTAGTCTATATGTCGCGTCAGTTTTGTCAGCATATACATACATATATACATCATGCATTATTGATTTACATTCATATTCATATTGCATCTCTATCACTCTAGTCGGTCTTGTTCCCTAGTGATAAACGTCTTTTCAACTGAGTTGTCAGTTCTTTCCTCGTCGAGAAAGGTGGCATCTGACCAACCTCTCCTCCACTTTGCTGCTGAATTGAAGTGGGCCCCTTGACCACTTTGATAACTTAAACCTCTGAAAGGCTAGAGAACCTTCAGCCAACGTCACTCTTCGCCATCGAAGATGATGTATTCGCTTTCCCGGATTAAGGAAAATCCCCAGAGAAAGCCTCTTAATCAGAGATTCGGCAATGCAACCGTTTTTCTCCGAAAAATCCGCTGATGAAATGGTCATCAGCACCTCAAAATTGGATCACATCATATGGCATTTATCCGAGAAGATCCTGAGAAAAGTTGATGTAACACCCCCAAGCGACAGCAGTCTCTCCAGAGACCTGCTTTCCCCAGTAAAGCCGACAAATGGCGTCTCTGACAGTGAAATTTGTGTACCTCTACAACTCAGACGAATGGGTCTCCCCAGCAAGTCTGACATCAAAATTTTTTCTATCAAATGGCATCTCCCCAGAAAATTTGGCGAGAAGTTTGAGGAAAACTGCTACGAATAGCGTCCCTTGTCAAGAAAGTTTATTGACAAAAGAAACTGAGACCAGTTCCTTGGCAGGAAACCAGGATCGAGGGGAGGTTTATTTCAGAAACTGAGACCAGTTCCTTGGTAGGAAACCAGGATCGAGGGGAAGTTTATTTCAGCAACTGAGACCATTTCCTTGGTAGGAAACCAGGATCGAGGGGGAGTTCATTTCAGAAACTAAGACCAGTTCCTTGGTAGGGTACCAGGATCGAGGGGAAGTTTACCTTTTCTAAGCATCATTGCTTAGCAAAAGAAGAAGGATACGTGAACTACCATTCCTAACCACCATCAAAATTTTGGGTTTTTCGATATTTAATCCTCTTGCACCCCGAATGCCCGAATACCTTCGCCATTCAAACCTTCGGGTCCAAGAAGATTAAATAGGGGCATCTGTCATACCCTAAATTTTGACCACTAAGATTCCCATCATTGTGAAAATCATCATCACAATATGGATGGACCATCATACCTCATTAGTCTCCCCAAATATGGGTGAGCATCCACTACAATAAAACTTAGGGTTTCAAGCCATCTCAGAGCTCTTAGACAAATGATCAATCAAGGAATGACATGATATTCAATTTGTCTAAACCTCTCAAATATCCACAATGGATCAAGAGGACTCCCACATCAAGGATCAAGCACAAAGTTGCAACATTCCAAGTGGATCAAGCCTCAAGATCGCCAGTATCACCAAATTAGGGTTTTGGTCGACTGGGGCCTCCAGATGGAAATTTTCCTCTGGGCATGAGCCAATGCTTCAAAGCATAACCCAAGATGCTCCAAGGGACATCATGAACCCCATCATCAAGTCAATTTTGCCTCAGGGGATGCATTCATAAAAAATCAGGAATTAGGGTTTCTTGACCTAATTCACCCCTAAGTTGACTTTTGGGACAAAACACGAGACAAGACCTCAAGAGAGGATTTGAGGGTCTCCAACACACTACAATGATCCATTTACAACAATGGATTGATCTAAGGAGCTTGATTCACAAGTTTCAAGTTCATCAGAACCACAGTTAGGGTTTCGTAAGAAAAGTCAATTGTGCCTTTGACTTTTGACAAAGACATGCTCCCAAACCTTGGGACATGATTCAAAACACCCTATAACACCTATGGAACATATCCATCAAGTTTGATTTAGGTCAAGGACTTGATTTCATAGAGGATCACACAGTTTGGAGTTCATCTGACAAAAAGTCAACTGTGCACAAAAGTCAACTTTGACTTTTTGAGAATTTTCACAATTATGGTTCTTTGACCCTAAAATGATGTTAATGTGTGATTGGAATTATTATTCATCAAGAAAAATCAAGAAAAGTGGGATAACTTGTAAAAGGGGTAACCATAAAAAACTTAGAAAATTTCTAAGTTATGGAACAAAGTGACTAGGGTACCAACTTCCAAGGATCATAACTTGAGATCCAAGCAACCATTTTAGCTGATCCAAAGATGGATTTGTAGCTCTCATGGCATACTTTAAAAGTGTCAACTACACCTCATTCCAATTCCTCATAGATTTCAAGTTATGATTGGACCAAAATGCCAAAAACATGAAAATGCATCATTTTTCAACACTTAGACAAAATTCTGTCCAAGACAGATTTTGTTGAAAACACCAAAACTTCTGAGGTTTTTTCACATAGTTGGAAGTGGAATCAATTCCAAAGGTAAACATCAATGTTGTTGCACATGTTGCTAAGAATTCAAAGAGCTTATTAGCATGAATTGATTCAACTTGAGCCAAGAGAAATCCATGCCCAAAGTCATGCTGCTGCAACTGTTTTGGAAAAATCAGTTTGCACTTTTGCTTGCTTTACACGATTTCTGATTCAAGACCAATGATCCCTATGCTACAGTCATCTAATCTGATCCTAATCCAAATGATCCAACTTGCAAAGCTGAGTCCAAAAGCCAAAGGATCTTCCAACTTGAGATCAATGCATTTTGGCATATTATGCCTTGAATTCAAGGGCATTAATGTGGAATAGTGCACTTTCAAGATTCTCACTCTCCTCAAGCAAGTTCTCTGATTAAACAACAATAAAAAAATCAGAAGAATGTGGATTTGGTCAAGACATAGCCCTGCTCTTGGGAGGGGCTAGGTTGCCTTGCATGAGAAGAAATGCCACCAAGCCAAAGCCATTGAATGTGATATGATCCAGCAGGCATTCACTATTCCTCCAAGACAAGAGTTGATCACCTATAAATAGAGGTTCCAATTGATCATTCAAATCACCCCAAAGCAACTTACAACATTGCTTTCTCTCATTCTCTCTTAAGTGCCAAATTCCTATGTTTTTGAGCAACAAGCATCGGGTTTTGAGTTGTAGCCTTAAGCAATCCATTCCAATTGCTCAAACACATCACATATGATGTATATGAGGTGTTCAAACACTTAAACCATCTCTATAACACCTTTAGCTCAAAATCACTCTTCAACCAAGCCATTATGCCTCAATTCTGCAGTTGGATTCCTCCAACTTGATCCAAAGATTTTCAAAGTGTTCCAAGGCTTGAAATCCACTCAACAACATCCATTGAAGCTGTAGGGATCATCAAATCACTTTTGAAACACCATCTGTGCAGAATTCCATTTCAGCTTGCATCAAGGTAAGCTTCAAAACTCTCATAACATGATCCATGCATATTTCCTCGCATGATACTTTTGCCAATTGCTTTTCATCATATGTTGAGTGTTTCCCCTCAATACATTCTTGTTTACAATTCGTATATAGGATTTCCTTGAGTTCATGTCAATTTTAGGGTTCTTCAGGTTTTAACTTGTTATGTTCTGATTCAATCCATTTCAACAAAATTGAATATTGCCATCATGATCCTTGTTAAAAAACGCATGAGTTTGGTGTTTGAATCATGTCAAATGGATGAGAGACGGGTGAGATAGGGTGCTTCATGCACGAGCTCGAGGAAGAAGATGGGCATCGCGCCATTATTCAGGTTTTCCAACCAAGTTTGCCTTATGTTTTTCATTTGCCATGTATATAATGAATTGGCATTGCGCCCTAGTGGAAACACTAGTATGTTTGTGAGTATTAGAAAGTGAGAGGTCTGGGGTTCGAATCCCCCTCGCCCCATACCTCTTTTTTATCACTTTTTCCTATTTTCTTTTTTTTTCATATTATTTTATTAATGATTTGAAAAATTAATTTCTCACTCAATTTTTATCATTTTTTATTGGTTCTTTTTCTGAAAAATAAAAAAATGTTGAAATATTTTATTCCACAAAAAAATCAAATTTATATTATTTATTTAATATAATTGGTATTTTTGTGAATAAATTCATTTTTAATTGTTTTTAAACATTTAAAAGTGAATATTTATTTTGAAAATCAAAACCAAGTGAGTTCTAAATCATCTTGTGATTAAAATCTCATTTTTCAAACCTTAAACAAAAATCACAAGTGGTTTATCCAAACTTATTTGGTATTTTTATCATTTTTATTGATTTTCTTTAAATATTTACTTTTAAAGGAAAACAAAATTAGGGTTTCTTTGATTTTCACCCTCACAAATATTTTTCAAACTCATTTGGGCCTCTTGATAGAGTGTAAGTCCCACCTCTTTGTAAATAAAATATTTTGGGCCTCAGTGTATTGTATAAGTCCCGATACCGTCTAAACGTACGACGTGATTGTCGCCTTTTCAAAATCATCTGGGCTTCTCCTTGAGCTATAAGACCCATCTTTATTCGTTTTTAAAAATCTTTGGGCCTCTAATAGAGTGTAAGACCCAACCCCTTTGTAAATACACCACCTTTTGGGCCTCATCCATTCTATAAGTCCCACTGTATTTTCAAAAAACAACGGCGCGATCGTCGCCTTTTTAACAAAATCAATTGGGCCTCTTCTCGAGCTATAAGTCCCAATTATTTTTCTTAAAACTCTTTGGGCCTCTAATAGAGTGTAAGACCCAACCCATTTTTGAAACCAAATTGATTTGGGCCTCAGATATTGTATAAGACCCACTGTGTTTTCAAAAACCTCAGCGCGATCGTCGTTGCCAAACAAATAACCCTGGGTCTCCCCTCGTGTTGTAAGCCCCATTTCTTTTCTTTTCAAAATCTCTGGGCCTCTAATAGAGTGTAAGACCCGTCCCCTTGTACATAAAAACTTTTTGGCCCTCACGTATTGTATAAGTCCCCCTGTACAGTTTTTAAAACAACGGTGCGATCATCGTTAAAACTTGGGCCTCTCCTCGAGCTGTAAGCCCCAACAACCTTTTCAAAGCACTTCCTTCTTTGATTTTGAATTCAAATATATGTTGTTATCAAAACTTTCTTTGTTGAACAACTAACCAAACAACATGGAAGCTCTTCAACGGGTAAGTGTTTATCCGCTTTCATTTACCGTTTTCATATGTACATAACTATATTGTGGGGCTGCTTCACTGTAAGTCTTCTTTCACATCCTTTTATATACTTGTCACATATCCACTGTGTAATACTAGTATAGTTATTTAGAGTTTTCCCCGGAAACTACGTCTAGAACTAGGTAAAGCCATGTTGGTCACTCTTAAATACAAACAAAACTAGATCCCCCGTAGGATTCCAGATATAGTCTTCCCTCCTCTTGTGGTTAAACAATATGGAACAAAGAGAAAGGCAGTATTCTCAGTGAACCTTTTCTCAGACTGTCACCCTTAGAAATTGTCAAAGAAACTCTAACTCCCTAGAGATGATCTTTTCTCCGTGAATGGCATCTCTTGAGTTTCTTCCAAATTCTTGAACTTTCCTGGAATGATACCTTCTCTGTGAATTGCATTTCTTGAACTTCTCTTGGTTTGGGGACCCACAGGCTTCCTAAAAGCATCCCCGCCTCCTCTTGGGCATTGTACAAGGAACCTTCGGCTTCTTAGAAGTTCTCATGCATTCTCTTGGGCTTAATACAAGGACCCTGACGACCTCTTAAAGGTATAAGACAAAACTTAGTCATCCTTTTCTAGAGCAGTCTTTCCCGCGTCAAAACTCCGGCCACTTTAGGGTTGATACTCATCCCTTAATGCGCATGCCTCCTCTTGGGCATTATACAAAAGATAAAACTTTAGACTTGGACAGTCTAAACCTCTTGAGTCTCAAAGACATTCTCAAGTTCCTTTCAAACATAGGAAAAAACACCGATCACTCTGGATCTATCTCCAGCAGAAACCCGGTCTCTCCCATGAGAGTTCCCCACACTTGGACCCGCTTCAGGATCTCCAGAATCCACAGTGGTAAGGAAGCCTCCTCTTGGTCTTTGTAGAAATGATTCTCCCAAGCAGAGCTAACCTTTTCAGACTCTCTTGTTGAGTCAATCCTTTTTTTAGCCTCCGTCTTGGGCTTTGTACAAGACATATAAATCACTCTCTTGTTAAGTATAAAAGACTCTCTGGTTGAGTCAACCTCCTTTTAGCCTCCAAATCGGGCTTCGTACGAGATAGAAAATCACTCTCTTGTTGAGTATAAAAGACTCTCTTGTTGAGTCAATCTCCTTTTAGCCTCAATCTCAGGCTTCGTACGAGATAGCAAAACACTCTCTTGTTGAGTATAAAAGAATCTCTTATTGAGTCATTCCCTTTTAGCCTCCGTCTTGGGCTTTGTACAAGACATATAAATCACTCTCTTGTTGAGTATAAAAGACTCTTGTTGAGTCAACCACTTTTAGCCTCCGTCTTGGGCTTTGTACAAGACATATAAAACACTCTCTTGTTGAGTATAAAAGACTCTCTTGTTGAGTCAATCTCCTTTTAGCCTCAATCTCGGGCTTCGTACGAGACAACAAATCACTCTCTTGTTGAGTATAAAAGACTCTCTTGTTGAGTCAAACAACCTTCAGACTCTCTTGTTGAGTCAATCACCTGTTTAAGACTCTCTTGTTGAGTCAAACCTTTTTACCCTCCGTCTTGGGCTTTATACAGGACAGATAAAAGTACTCTCTTGTTGAGTCAAACCATTCCAGCCTCCGTCTTGGGCTTTATACAGGACAGATAAAAGCACTCTCTTGTTGAGTCAAACCATTCCAACCTCCATCTTGGGCTTTATACAAGATACATTCTCCCCAACGGAGTCAAAATCCCTTTTAGCCTCAATCTCGGACTTTGTACAAGACAGAAAGAACATTTTCCCCGAAAAAGTCAAGCTTCCCGCCTCCTCTTAGGCTTTGTATAAAGAAAACCCTGATTGAGTCAATCAACCTTTTAGCATCAAAGTTGTGCCTTGGTCACAGCATACGAACATCAACAACTCCTCTTTAGAGATGACAAATTCTCTCTCAACCTTTTAGCTTCACATCTTGGGCTTTGAATAAGATACAAACCACCTTTAGCTTCACGTCTTGGGCTTTGAACAAGACACCAAAACACCTCTTTCCTCCCATAGAATAGGAGGAACTACGATCGCTCTGATTTCCCTGTTTCGGGAATATGTAGGCATAAGATTGCAAAAATCTTAGCGAGCATACTAATCAAAAACCCAAAATCCCGTACCTTCACACATCAATCGAAAAGCATCAGACCTAACATCTTACCAATAGCCTAGACACTGTTTTTAAGCAAATAACCCTAAAGGACGAACCCCTATTTTGATAGCATCTGTAAACCAACCGTTTTGACTGTTTAATCTCAAGTTGCAAACAGGGTTAATTGGAGACATCTATTTCCCTTCCTTAATCAGCTCAACAGGATAAAAAATGAATCAAACTATAGTACTAAAGCGATAGTGATTCGAAACCACAAAAATCGTGCTACAACATGTCTTGGTCAAAAGTCAAATGTACAATTGACTTTTTCCTCGAAACCCTAATTGTGGTCCTGATGAAATTGAAACTTGTGGATCAAGCTTCTTGGATCAATCCATTGTTACAAATGGATCAATGTAGTGTATTGGAGACCCTCAAATCATGTCTTGCGGTCTTGGCTTATGTTTTGTCCCAAAAGTCAACTTAGGGGTGTAATTGGTCAAGAAACCCTAATTCCTGAGTTTTGGGTAAATGCATCCCCTGAGGTTAAATTGACTTGATGATTGGGTCCATGAGGTCCCTTGGAGTATCTTTGGTTGTGCCTTGAAGCCATGGCTCATACCCAGAGGAAAATTTCCATCTGGAGGCCTTGGTCGACCAAAACCCTAATTTGGTGACACTGGTGATCTTAAGGCTTGATCCCCTTGGAATGTTGCAACTTTGTGCTTGATTCTTGATGTGAGAGTCCTCTTGATCCTTTATGGATGTTTTGAGAGGTTAGAAAAGTTGAAGATCATGTCATTTCTTGATTGATCCTTTGTCTAAGTGCTCTGAGAGGGCTTGAAACCCTAATTCTTGTTTGTAGTGAATGCTCAACCATCTTTGAGGAGATTGATGAAGTATGTAAGTACATCCATATTGTGATGATGATTTGCACAATGATGGGAAATCTTGGTGGTCAAAATTTAGGGTATGACAGATGCCCCTATTTAATCTTCTTGGACCTGAAGGTGTGAATGGCGAAGGTATTCGGGAATTCGGGGTACGAGAGGATTAAATATCGAAATACCCGAAAATTTGATCATGGTTATGAATGGCAGCTTGCCCGTCCATCTTCTTTTACTAAGCAATAATGCTTAGAAAAGGGTAAAACTTCCCCTCGATCCTGGTCTTCAACCATGGAACTGGTCTTATATTCCAATATAAACTTCCCCTTGATCCTAGTCTTCAGCCAAGGAACTGGTCTCAGTTTCTAAAATAAACTTCCCCTCGATCCTGGTCTTCAACCAAGGAATTGGTCTCAGTTTCTGAAATAAACTTCCCCTCGATCCTGGTCTTCAGCCAAGGAACTGGTCTCAGTTTCTTTTGTCAATAAACTTTCTTGACAAGGGACGCTATTTGTAGTGGTTTTCATCAAACTTCTCGCCGGATTTTCCTAGGGAGATGCTATTTAATGGGAAAAAGTTTTGATGTCAAACTTGTTGGGGAACCCATTTGTCTGAGTTGTAGAGGTGTACAAACTTCTCTGTCGGAGATGCCATTTGTCGACTCTACTGGGGAAAACGAGTTTATTGAGAGACTGTTTCCTGCTTGGGGATATTACATCATACTTTTCCTCGAGATCTTCTCGGAGAAATGCCATGTGATGCAATCCAACTTGGAGGTGTTGATGACCTTTTTGTCAGCGAATTTTCTGAAGAAAAACTGCTGTATTGCCAAATCTCTGATTAAGAGGTTTTCTCTGGGGATTTTCCTTAATCCGGGAAAGCAAAGATATCATCTTCAATGGCGAAGAGTGAAGTTTGTTGAAAGTTTTCTTGCTTTTCAGAGGTTCAAGTTATCAAAGTGGTCGAGGACCGCCTCCATCCCAGAAATAAACTGGGGAGAGATTGCTTAGATGATTCGCTTCCTGATGAGGAAAGAACCGACAACTTGAGTGAGAGGACTTTTATCACCTGGGAACAATACCGACTAGAGTGATAGTGATGCAATATGAATATGAGTATGAATCAATAATGCATGATATATGTATGTATATGCTGACAAAACTAACGCGACATACAGACTAAGAAGTATCTTCGGTTCAAGATAGCAATTCTGCCTTGCTTAGGAGAAATATTTCCTGTGGGGAACAACGTTGGTCGGGCTTAAGAGATAAGAACTCTACTGGGGATGTCGGACAAAATATTCACATCTGACACAACTGATCCTTCATTCAGGCGCACTGGCCTAGAAGGAATACTTTGATTCTGCACTTTGAGGTTCGACCACCTTTGGAGAAGCAATCGATGTTCTTTCGATGTTCAACAGTCAAAAGAATTGCCATCTTTATTTTAAAAGCAAAAAAATGTTGACAAGTAAATTCATTTTTTGTTTTATTTCAAGAATCGTTAATCATGTTAAAATGTCGTTCTGTAAAGCTAAAACAAATAAGAATTACAAACAAAATCACTAGGGCTCAAATTTTATTGATAGGATGGAAATCAGCCAAACGCGTGATTCCATGGAGTATTTACAAAGTTTAAAAAATGGAAATTTAAGGGAAAAGGGCTACATTGAAACATAACGACCACGATCCTTCTACCAACTTTGAATTCTGGACATCCTGAGCTTCCGTCGTAGATGACATTGACGGATGGCCTGACTGCTGCTGAGGGATTTGCCTCTTTGTTGGACGTAGTTACTTGCCATTAATCCCTAATTTTTGCCTGGATTGTACTTTGAGATTTCCAATCCACCGGGATGATTTTTTTTTGCTTGTGTCTCTAATTTTTGCCTGGACCGCCCTTTCAGGTTTTCAATCCACCGAGAACTTTTTTTTTAGTTTAGGCAAAGTATTTCTTGACTACGTCAATGTTTGTGGGGTAGGCAAATTCTTCTCCATCCATAGTTGCAAGTCTCAAGGCGCCTCCTGAGAAGGCTTTCTTGACCACATAGGGGCCATCATAATTCGGAGTTTACTTGCCCCGGGAATCAGTGAGAAATGATTGTATCTTTTTGAGCACGAGGTCTCCTTTCCTGAAGACACGGGGTCGAACCTTTTTGTCAAACGCCTTCTTTATTCTTTGCTGATACAACTGACCGTGGCACAGAGCCGTTATTCACTTTTCTTCGATTAGGTTCAGTTCGTCGTGTCGACTTTGACACCATTCAGCTTCTGTTAACTTAGCTTCCATTAATACCCTGATTGACGGGATCTCTACTTCTACGGGAAGGACTGCTTCCATGCCATATACTAGAGAGAAAGGGGTTGTCCCTGTTGAAGTGCGGACAGATGTGCGGTAACCGTGAAGAGAAAAGGGTAACATTTCATGCCAGTCTTTGTAGGTTACAACCATCTTTTGAACAATCTTCTTGATGTTCTTGTTAGCTGCTTCTACCGCGCTATTCATCTTGGGTCGGTAGGGAGATGAGTTAGGTGTTCGATCTTGAACTCAGTGAACAACTCCTCCATCATCTTATTGTTCAAGTTAGATCCATTATCAGTAATGATCTGGCTTGGAACACCATATCGGCAGATGATATTATTCTGGATAAAGCGGATCACGACTTGTCAGGTTACATTGGATATGACGCTACTTCGACCCATTTGGTGAAGTAACCAATGGCTACCAGGATGAACCAATGTTCGTTTGAAGCCTTGGGTTCGATCATGCCAATCATGTCGATTCCCCATATGGAAAAAGGCCACGGGGAAGAAAGAACTTTGAGATGCGTTGGCGGTACATGGATTTTGTCTGAGTATATCTGACACTTGTGACACCTCCTTATGTACTTGTAGCAGTCGGATTCCATGGTCAACCAATAGTACCCTGCCCTTAGGATTTTTATCGCCATTGCGTGTCCGTTGGCATGAGTGCCAAAGGATCCTTCGTGAATCTCTTTCATCAACATGTCTGCCTCTGGTCTATCTACGCATCAGAGCAAGACCATGTCGAAGTTCCTCTTATAGAGTGTATCACCACTCAGGAAAAAGTTACCAGAAAGTCTTATGAGGGTCTTTCTGTCTTTTCTGGATGCCCCAGGTTGGTATTCTTGCATTTGAAGGAAGCATTTGATATCGTGATACCAATGTTTGTTGTCTATGACTGCTTCGATTGTGAAGATGTAAGCGGGCCGTTCCAGGCGCATTATGTCGATCTTAGGTGTGTCATTCCATTGACCTACACTAATCATGGAAGAAAGAATGGCTAATGCATCAGCCATGTGATTCTCTTCACGAGGGATGTGGTGAAACTCAATTCTGTTGAAGAATGGTAACAACCTTCTCGCATAATATTTGTAAGGAATCAATCCTGATTGGTATGTGTTCCAATCTCCTTTGATCTAATTGATAACCAGGGCTGAGTCGCCATATACATCCAAGTTCTTGATCCTTAAGTCGATCGCTTCTTCGAGACCCATGATACAAGCTTCGTATTCGGCGTCGTTGTTTGTACACTTGAATGTCAGTCGGGCGGTGAAAGGAATGTGGGTACCCTGAGGTGTTATAATGATTACCCCAATTCCATTTCCGTAATGATTGACAACTCCGTCAAAGATAAGTCCCCATTGGGAACCTGGTTCTGGCCCTTCACTGGGTAGCGGTTCATCGCAATCTTTCATTTTCAAGTACATAACATCTTCGTCTGGGAAGTCAAATCTGACTGATTCCTAATCGTCAATCGTTTGATTAGCCAAATGATCGGCTAAAATACTTCCTTTGATGACTTTCTGGGCATGGTACTCGATGTCGTATTCTGATAACAACATCTGCCAACGGGCTATCATTCCCGTGAGAGCAGGCTTTTCAAAGACGTACTTGATCGAATCCATTTCAGAGATTAACCAAGTAGTGTGACAAATCATATACTTGCAAAGACATTTGGCTGCCCAATCCAGAGCACAACAACTTTTCTCAAGCATAGTGTACCGAGTCTCACAGTCGGTAATTTTCTTTCTCAAATAGTAGATGGCAGACTCTTTTCTTTTGGTTTCGTCTTGTTGACCCAGTATACAGCCCATCGATTCTTCCAAGACTGTTAGGTATATGATCAGTGGTCTTCCTTCCACTGGAGTTGATAGAATCGGTGGATACAACAGGTATTCCTTGATTCTGCCGAAGGCGGTTTGGCAGTCTTCTGTCCAAACACAGTCCTGATTCTTTTTGAGTAATTTGAAGATTGGCGTGCATGTCGCGGTCATGAGGAATATAAATCTGGAAATGTATTTCAGACGTCCCAGGAATCCCCTGACTTGTTTTTCAGTCTTTGGAGAAGGAATTTCTTGAATGGCCTTGACTTTGTCAGTATCAACCTCAATTCCTTTCTGGCTGACGATGAACCCTAGCAGTTTTCCTAAGCGAACACCGAACGTGCATTTATTGGGATTCAAGCAGAGTTTGTACTTTCTCAACCACTCGAATGGCTTTGACAGGTGGGTCACATGCTCCTCTTCTGTCTTAGATATGGCAATCATATCATTGATATACACTTCGATTTCTTTGTGTATCATGTCGTGGAACAGAGTAGTCACGGCCCTTTGATATGTTGCCCCGACATTTTTCAAACCGAACGACATTACCTTGTAACAAAAGGTACCCCATGGGGTGATGAACGAAGTTTTCTCCATGTCTTTCGGCACCATTTTTATCTGATTATAGCCCGAGAATCCATCCATGAAGAAGAATACTTTGAACTTTGTTGTACTGTCTACCAGCATGTCAATGTGTGGTAAGGGAAAGTCATCCTTTGGACTTGCTTTGTTCAGATCCCTGTATTCTACACACATTCTAACCTTTCCGTCCTTTTTCAGAACTGGCACTATGTTGGCTAGCCATTGAGGATATTCTGATGTGGCAAGAAAACTCACATCAATCTATTTCTGTACTTCCTCTTTGATTTTGATGGCCATGTCTGGATGAGTCTGTCTTAGTCTTTGTTTTATCGGCGGACATTCTGATCTCAATGGTAGGTGATGTTCCACGATGCTGGTATCCAGCCCTGGCATATCCTAGTAGGACCAAGCGAATACATCGGGAAACCCTTTGAGAAGCTTTATCAAACCTCCTTTGACAGTCGGACTGAGCAGTGCACCAATCTTGACTTCTTTTCTCTCTTCTTCTGAACCCAAGTTGACTGTTTCCAACTACTCTTTGTGAGGTTCAATGGACCTTTCCTCTTGTCTGAGTAGTCGGGAGATCTCTTCTAGAATTTCTTCGTCATTTTCTTCTTCCGCCTCAAATACCGGGAACTCAAAAGTGGGAGAAGGCATTGGATCGTATGTTTCAATGGGGTTTAAAACAAGCAATCTGCATGACGTGATGATTTATTTTTAGAAGAGATAGAGAGAATGCAAGAGTGCGTGCAGTGTATTTTTTTTAGAAATGCTTGTTTTTATTATTTGAGTTGTTTTTAGGATTACCATTTTCTGAAAAAGCGAAAAGAGAAAACAACAATGAAATGCAGAAATTACAGAACGACGTGATTTTATTTATGATCTTGGTCGATTCTTGAAACTACAGCCCTATAAAACAAAACTCTGTCGCTTTGGGCAAAGCGAAGAGGTACATTTACAGAAAGTGAGCCCTATAAAAACATCTGTTTCACCTGGCCAGGGTGAAAGGTTAAGATAAAGACGACAATTACTTAGACTTATGGACGAATTTCGCGACATCGACAATAACCCATTGGCGGCGAACTCCTCGGTGAATCACAAAGTCTGGTACCTTCCTTCTTGGCTTGTCTTCAAAAATGACGCTGATTTCTAGTGGAACAGGATCGTTGGAATCTGTCTCCCAGGCAGAGTTGTCGTAGGAGGATTCTTTAGTTGTATCTTGCACAGTGTTTGCAATCTCAGGTGAATCTCCCCATCCAGTTGGTCGGATGTCTTCGAGCCTAATACGAGAGCTTTCAGGAGCGGTGTACTTGACTTAGAAGTCAAATTTTCCACTTGGTTGTCCCAAGGTGTCCCACACTTCTCTGGAACTGGAGGAGTCATCCCTTTCGATGACGTTGACCTCGGGGAAAGCTTAATTGATGAACTGCTGTTCTGCAATCTTTGCAAATTCATCATTGTACTAGATATCTTCTGAATGCCCTGAGTAATAATCTCATGATTCTGTGGGGACACAGGTATTCTTTTCAATGATGGGCAGCTGATATGCATCATTCGGCTGACTCTCTTGCCCCAAGTTTCCTGGGTACGGTTGCCAAATAGGCAGGCCATCCATTGGGCCATAATAGTCGTGGTCAAAGTTGTCTTTTATCAGAGTGTCCTCCTCTAATGAGTTGGGTGGAGCACGGCATCCTTCCGGATCGGAATCTCCGTATATCATTTTGACATCTGATCTTGGTATATATCTCGGACTCTGTCCGAGATAGGATAATGGCGTATGCACCTCTCCCTGAGACATATAACCGTCCTCGTTAAGATAGGACTTCCACTCTTCATCTGCATCAGAGGAGTCACTCTCGTTGATGGTATGTACTTCTTGAGACACTGGGTGAAGGAAGCCTCCACTATGGAAAAAGTCTTGAATGGGATGAAGACTTTCATCGTTAGTAGCAGTCTGGGTACAGGTTAAAGAAAAACCAAGACCTTTCTTCATCTTGTTGTCAATAGGAATGACAAGCTGCCCCCATCCTTTCACATTATTACTTTTGATCACTTCGAGAGCAACTTTGTATGAGGAAATTGAAGTTCCTCTTTCTAATTGGTTGTAATTGCTCACTGAAAGTGCTTGGAAATGGGTTCCAACAACCTCCTCTGGTTCTACACAAGTGGACGACGATAAGTTGCTCACGATCAAGGCTTGCTCTCCACAAACTGTGACTAGTTGGTCGTTCTGGACGAACTTCAGTTTCTAGTGAAGTGTCGAAGTGGCTGCCCCAGCCTCGTGTATCCAAGGTCTTCCTAACAAACAATTGTATGCTTCCTGGATGTCCATGACCTAGAAAGTGACTTGGAAAGTGTGAGGGCCGATAGTTATGGGAAGGTCGACTTCATCGATAACTGTTTTTCGGGATCTGTCAAATGCTTTGACGATGACCTCACTGCCTCTCATCGGAGATCCTTGAAATGATAGTCGCATTAGAGTAGACTTTGGCATAACATTTAGAGCTGATCTGGTGTCTACCAATACGCTGGCTAATGCATCATCCTGGCAGTTGACTGTAATGTTGAGTGCCATATTATGATTTTGGCCCTCTTCCGGCAGTTCTTCATCACTGAATCCCAAGTTGTTACAGGAAGTGATGATGGAGATGATGTTGTCGAATTGTCTTATTGTTATATCTTGTTCCACAAATGCTTGCTCTAAGACTTTCTGTGGAGCCTCCCTGTGAGCTTCAGAACTGAGTAAAAGAGATAGCACATAGATTTTTGAAGGAGTTTGCAACAGTTGATCAACAATGTTGTACTCACTCTTTTGGATGAGCTTCAGCATCTCATCATTGTTCTTTGAAAGGTCGGGAGTACCGGACTGACCGACTGGTTAATTAGGAACTTCTGTTAGAGGTTCCTTTTCTCTGGTGGGTTCTCCAACTCCTCGGTTGAAGATTCGACCGCTCCGTGTTACTCGACTGATGTCTGCAATATTCACTACGGAGGGTAATGGAGTTTCCGTTCCATTTTCAATTGTTGTTGCACCGTACTTGTAAGGGATGGCCTTATTTGATTTGTACGGTACTGGTCCCGGCAGATAGATAACTACAGGAGCCTTCTGATTTTTCTGACCATCGTAGTCGGCCTCAATTTGTTCGAGGTTGAGAATTTTTCCACTATCAAGAGGAACTCTTATTTCATGGAGTAGAGGGATTATGGCGCATACGTCTTTGGCTATTTCTCGCTTAGGGATCAAGACAACTTCCTTGCCTCGATTAGGATGATAGTCTGACATTATGTTAATTGAACCAGAGCTTGAACACGGTTGAATCTCTTTGTGGTCCAACTGACTTTGAAGGGCTGCTTGCACGAAGTAGCATCATTGATTATCCTCTGAGCAAACTCTATAGCGTTCATAATTGTGTGGTGGCACCCGGCCATGTCCGCTTTGTATGCAGTGTAACCTTACTAGATCTGTCTCCATTGATCGAACATCCTGGCTTTGATGCCTAGTAAGGTTCCCGTTAAGCATGCTAACTTGTTACGTGTCTTCATCTAGATAGATTGGAAGCCACCAGTGGTTCAACAAGTGTTGTAGTGTTCTTTGAACGAGTGCACATCCTTGGTCACTCTCATGACACACTTTACATTTCTGATATTCATGCGAAGTCAGAAAACCGAGCTGGACTTGCTTAGCGTGTAACTCCACCAAGCTGGTATTCATTAAGCAAATATCAAAGATTTGGATCATATTTACTCCATACTGACTTCTATTGCGCTAATCCTGAATCCATCCAAAATCCATCTGACGCTGGAGGGCCTCTTGTACAAAAGAGCATCCCTGATTGTTTACCGAGCATGTTAGATAGGAATCGTAAGCGTATCGTGGCAGATCATGATGTTGGCTTTGCCTTGAGTGCATCGCCACCAAGTTGACATTCATCACCAGAATGTTGTGGTTCTGTATGATGTTGCAATTTGTATAAGTCATGTTGACTTCGCGGATTTGGTGATCTTGGATCCATCCGATATCCATATGTTTCTATAGAGCTGATTGCACCTCATAACATCCATGATTGTCTTTAGAGAAGATATCACACCAGTGATAGTTATGAGATGGTACATGACCGTATCCGCTCTGTCTGCAATGCATCTTGACCAGGTTGGTTCCCAATAAGAGTACATCGTGAATTTAATAGTTGTGGTTAGACTCTTCCTCTATCAAATTTACGACAACTTTCTCGTGTTGAGGCAACAGGTTCGTCTGAACATTTGGATTTGTATCCTTAAAGGATAGGACCCCGTTCCTGACAAGCTTCTGTACATCAGATTTGAAGCTGAGACAGTTTTCTATGTTATGCCCTGGTCCTCCTTGATGGTAAGGACAAGTCTGGTCCGCTTTGAACCAAAAAGGCAGATTCTCCGGTATTGTAAGAGGAACCCTGGTTTGGACGTGCCCCTTGACCAGTAGTAATGGAAACAGTTCTGCATACAACATTGGTATAGGGTCTAACCCTGGTGGTTGTGTTGTACGGCTGTTATTGTACTGAGCACGAGCCTGCTGAAGAGGCTTTTGTGTCCTTTGCTGATATTGTTGTTGAATCGGTTGGCTCTGAGTAACCGGAGGTTGATACGTCGGAACCAGCGCAGGATTGATAGCAAGAGTTACAGCTGCTACTGGTTGGTACTGTCGCCTTTGCTTTCTGAGAGAGATATTACCAATATCTTGCTCTTTTTTCTTAGGGAGAGCACTACCGTATCTTTTGGTATTGCTTGATGGTTCGGCATCTTTGACCAGACGTCTTTCTCGGACTACTTCCTCAAGACGAACTCCCATGCTCACCATCTCAGTGAAGTCGTTGGGCGCACTGGCGACCATTCAAAAAGATCTTTGTCATCTCTTTTTCCTCAAGAGGTGGACAAATCTGAGCGGCAATTTCATGCCATCTCTGAGCATATTCCTTAAAGGTTTCCTTGTCCTTCTGTGACATGGCTCTAGGTTGATCTCTGTCCGGTGCCATGTCTAGGTTATACTTATATTGTTGAACGAAGGCAACACCAAGATCTCTGAAAGTGAAGATCTTAGTGCGATTTAAACCATGTACCATTTGAGTGCGGCACCGGTTAAACTATCTTGGAAATAGTGGATTCGTAGCTGTTGGTTCTCTGTTTGAGTTGACATCCTTCGAGCGTACATCACCAAATGACTCTGAGGGCAAGAGTTACCCTTGTCTTTTTCAAATTCGGGCACCTTGAATTTGTGCGGAATTTTCACGTTGGGGACCAAACAAAGGTCTGCGGCGTCCTTTCTGAATAAATCCTGACCGCGAAATGCATGCAATTCTTTCTGCATCTCCAGGAATTGCTCCTAGAACTCATTCATTCTGTCGTACATACTTTCGTTTCCACCAGAAGGTATCTGTGGAATCTGTCCTTCCAGGACAGCGTGTACCACGGGTGGTGGTATAGTCATTACGGCAGTGACTCTTGGTGATTCCCTCTCCTGAAGTTTGTAACCTTCAGGAGTTGCTGCCATGCCCCTTGCATCTTCACTTTCCCAAAGTTTGTAACCATCAGACCCAGCGGTTCCTGCTGCAGTTTTTGGATATTCTGTGATCTGTGGAATATATCCTTCCGGGATATATTTAATAGGCATGCCCCAGGGACGATCTTTAGGCATGTTATACCGAGGATCATACTTTTCACTATGGGCGTCGATGTGATCTCTGAGATCATAGTCCTTTGTATCTGAGCTGCTACCAGAGCTTGCATGTCATTGTGAAGTTTCCTTAGATCTTCTTTCAGAGCGTCGAGTTCTTATCTCAACTCTCTGTTCTCTTCCTCGAGATTATCCATCTTCTTTTGTCGATTGGCCCGAGTATTATACGAATGAGACAGCTTGACTCTAGAATCAAGGTACAACCATGAGATTCATAGGTAAGAAGAATGCGTTATGTGAGAATGATGAATGATATGCAATGATTATATTAATAATTTTTTTGTTTAATCAAAAGAAACTTCAACAATTGGATTGCAAATATCATACAATGAGGAAACCCCATTTTATTGAATTCAAAGATTGCGGAAATGGAAATACAGTAATTTACAAAGTGCTGTAAAAGGAAATGTCTAAACTTATGGATCCTGAGTCCTCTCTGAGGAGGGCTCAGGTGCTGGTTCTGGTATTTTCCTTTTCTTTGATCGGGGCTCTTGAGCCGTTGTCGGGTTGTCATTCCTTTGCCAAGTTGCTCTAAAATCTCGATCAGAGCATCTTTTTCTTTTAACAGTTGCTGTATTTTGTTACACTCTATGTTGAGAATACGGTACTTGTTCTTCCAAGACTTCTTCTCCTGTTGAACTTTGTTGAGAGTGACCTGGAGTTTTTTCGTATCAGACATAAAATAAAGGACAAACTCCTTTAACGGAAGAACTTCTTGATGAGGATAAGGCATCCTCAGCTTGAAGGCTCTTGTTTATACCCAGTGGAGATAAGGTTCCACAGAGACACAATCCAGTTTTCCTAGAGACTCTCTTCCTTTCCTGTGAACATGTTTCCAGGCAATCACTATTTCTGTCTTTAGTGCCCTGTCATTTTCTCCTTCCTTGAAGAAAAGACCTTCCAGATGAACATTATGTAACGCCTCAGTTTTTGTTAGAGTTATTTAATCGAGTCGATTTAATTATTTGTATTTTTATATTATTTTATTCTTGACTTTTATTTGACAATATATTATTTTTCATCATTATTATGTTTTATCGCGTTTTGAGAGCCTTCGCGAGATATTTGAGCTGAGGGGTAAAATGGTCTTTTAGGGGTTTTTGATATTTGTTATTACAAGAGAGAAAGAAAAGAGAGTTTAGAGAGAAAAATAGAGAGAAAGAAAAAGAGAAGAAGGAAAAGAGAAAGAAAAGAAGAAAAGGGGAAAAGCTTGGCGAGTAAGGAAACGATCCAACCGACTTTTGAAACCTCGATTAATCGGGTAAGGGTGTGAAACTCGATTATACTATACTTGTGTATGATTATGTATGTATGTATTTGTGTGATATATGGTTGAAATTGGATATAGAACCAAAACCATTAATATGTTGAGATTGTTAGAATTTGATTCAAATTGTGTCTGAAATCATGTTTTAATGTTCCTAATTGCTAAGACATGTTAGATAGATGTTTTTGTGCATTCAATTGGTAATTTACTAGTGTTTAGATGAGATTTGGAGATGATTTTGGTTGATTTTTGTAGCAGAAATTCTGCAGGAAAAATTCTGGGTTTCGTTGCCTATACGCGTAACAGGCTTGGCATTACGCGTATTGGTTTGGGCAATACGCGTATGGCAGGGGGTAAATGAGGGCAATACGCGTATGGAACACTTTTTTTCACGGCCTTCTGCTGATTTACATAATGGTACGCGTACTTGGCAAGGCATTACGCGTATCAAGTGAGGCTTTACGCGTATGGAGTGTTAGTGGAATTTTTGGGAGAAATCAGTCTCTGCCCATACGCGTAGCACTTTGGGCTTTACGCGTATGGAATGGGCGAGCGAGCTGGGCAGTACGCGTATGGCCTAAGGCAATACGCGTATGACCAGAGAGGGTGTAGAATGGTTCCTGATTTTGCGTCCGATGCCGTAACTTTTGATCCGTAACTCGGATCGAGGCGTTCTTGGTACCGTTAGAAAGCTATTGAAATGTTCTTTCTTATAAAATGGTTTTGAGATTGGTGGCCGATTTAATTATGTCAGGAATTTGGGAATGTGTCATTTTGCTGACTTTTACCGTCTTAACTGTGTGTATTTGATGTGTTATCATGCAATATGCTTTTCATATATATCGTATGACTTGTATGCTGTTGTATGATGTGAATGCATGTGATGAAATGTTGTGATGATGGTTTGTGGCCTAAGGGCAAGTAAATTCATTGTGTTGTGTTTGATTGTATATGCATGATTAAGGATGTTTGAGTGGTTCACATGGTTGCATATATGTGTGCATTTGATTGTCATGAGTCATTGTATGCCAAGCATCATGATATGCATTCTTGTGATGTCGTGTGCCCTAGTGGGTGTGAGCGACGAAACAATTCCAGAGGGAATCTGCTATAACGGTCATGAGCCTTATACGGAGAGGACCTAAAGCGACGTTATAGACGACCGGGAGCCTTATACAAAGAGGACCTAAAGCGATCGGATCATGAGCCTTATACCGAGAGGACCTAAAGCGATCCATAGACGTCGTGAGCCTTATACCAAGAGGACCTCAAGCGACTGGGAACATCGTTTTCCCGACGGGGAGTTACACTAAGTAACAAGCGATGATTCCAATAGTTTTTGAGTGAACTGATATGAGAATGATGGATGGATGGTACCGCATTCGCATAGAGTCGTTGTGTTGGTCTCATTGCATTTGCATAAATCATGAATGGATTGATTATGTGTGGAAAATCATGAATGGATTGATTATGTGTGCAAAATCATGAATTGATTGAGTATGTGTGGAGATTTATGTTTGAATTGGAGAATTGATGTACATATGTGATAAATGCATTGGTTGTGGATAATATGTTTTATGCATAGACATATGCTATGTGATGTGGTGGGGTGTTTCCATATGTTATGACTTTGGTGTGCCTTATGTGTGAATATGTGATTATGTTGGTGATAAATGTATTGTGCATGATTGATATGCCTTTGTGATGGATGTATGAGATATGAATGGTGTTGTTTTGTACTTGAATTATGGTGTAAGTTGTGGTGAGAATGTTTGACATGTGCATTTTTGTGTTATTATATAATTGTATGCAATTATATTATGATTGTGTTTCTCACCCTTCTGCTGTGGTTTGTTTCTCTATGAGGCAATTGCAGATTAGTAGTCTTGGAGGCATTTGTGAAGATTAGTTCTCCATCCATTTGTCAGTCTGTCTGCTCTGATACGTAACACAGGAGTCGGGGAACGCTTTTGTCATATATGTATACATTTGTTGGATATATTTTGTATTAACTTTGTATGAATATCTTGATGTTGCAAAACTATTTATTTTGTAAAACAAGGCAGTTATGGATCTTTCCACTTTATTCCATAATTGAACCTTCCTTTTGTATGGAAAAAGTTTCCCTTTGAGGTTATTCCATTTTGTGTTATGTAACAAAATTTATGAGCAGGGATTGTGTTTACTTTCTATTGATGTGACATCCTTGTTTCTGTCGGAAAAATAAATTTTTACTTACTCTGATTTAGTTATGTATAATTTATTCGCGATGAGAATTGGGGTGTTACATTAGTGGTATCAGAGCAGGTCGGTCCGTCCGGCCAAGTCGTTGAGTCAGTTGGTGTGATAGTTGAATACTGTCGATGTTGTTTGTTCCTTAGTATGTGATATGTGTGTGAAACACTGTCAGTACTTTCTGGTTTTTCTAATCCTTTGTCTCCAGGTGTGAGAATGAGATAAGTGGGGGAGAAGCTGATGCTTCTCCAAGTTGCTTCAGTTGTGAAACGTTGGTTGCAAGATTGTAAGTGTTATTGGGACAGTGTTGTTCCCGATTCCGGAGGGAATGCGGAGGTAAGGTTTATGTCGACTAAGGATTTGTGCCTTAGGTAGTTTTGTGCATAAGATACAAGAAATGCTATTATAGTTTGGTAAAGATGGTTTATGCCCCATCATGATTGTCGGCTGTCTATTGACAAATTGAGGTGCTGATCACCCTTAATCTCTTGTTGATAGTAGACGAAACTATGTTGAATGGAATAGACGTGTCTTTCCGGCTTTGATAGTGTGTGCAATGAATTGTTTGGAATTTAAGAAAATGATTGCAGATTGTTTTGATGAGTCGATGAAGATTCTTATATCGGAATTTGAGGCGGATTCGAGGTTTTTGTATGTTGGTCAAGTTGGAATGTCTTTGAGATAGAACGATTGGGTATCGTTAATGGTTGTTCTTAGAGAGTAGAGATTGAACTTAATTAGATGAAGGTGAATAGTTGAGGTTTATATCTGCTAAGTAAGTAGAAAACTCTTAGTAGATGGGACTAAGATGTTTGTTTTGTCTGTGATGATAGTGTTCTGGAAATTAGCAGGAAGTCACAGTGATGGGTCGTCAGTTATGCATGGTTTTCAGATGTGTTTTTGGATGGAACATTAGGGTGTTGTCTTAGAGAGCTCCAGTATTGTTAGTAACAAAAAGGATGGATGATTGAACGAAATAACAAGCATGATGTGTATAATGGTATTGAGACTATGGAAAGTAAAACTTAGAGTTTTCGTGAGTTTTGGAGTTTTTAAAAGTTTTAGAGCATTAATGGAAATCTTGAGAAAACCCTAGGTGTGGATGTAATATTTGAGAGTTCTTTTTGGTTGGTTGTTGCTACATGTTGGGATTTATGGAATTTGGACGGTCAAGAGAAGAAATTGTGTATGGATTACTGATAGTTGAATAAGGTAACGATTAAGAATAAGTGTCCACTTTCATGAATAGACAACTGGATTGGTTTGGTTGAGTTTGAGTGAAATCACAATTGTTTGGAATGTTTGATAAGAGTGGTAAATTGTGTGAGTTGAGGCTTTGATCGATTTAATGTGACTGGTTATGTTTGTTATCATCGGGATAGGCTGTTATTTACTCGGTTAAGCTTGTATGTGAGTAACCAGTTACCCAGTGAAAACTTTTGCAAAAGCTTTAAGAATTTATATCTTTTGGAATTGGGTTGGGCATTACAACGTACATTGATGTTATTTGGTGTTAGTAATGCGTCTGTAATGTTTCTGGAGTAGATTAATCGTATCTTCCATATTTACTTGGATGAGGTCGTGGTGGTTTTGATTGAGGGTATTCGGATCTGTTATAAACTCAGAGGAAGAACAGGTAGAGTGGTTGAGATTCGAATTACAAGTGTTGAAAAGACACGAAGTTTTATGCTAAGTTATTCAAGTGAGAATTTGGGTTGAAAAAGGTTAGTTTTCTTGGATATATTATTTCAGATGAGAGTATGGTTATGGATCCATCGGGAGTAGATGCAGTTCTACAATGAGAGACTCCGAAGTCGGTTAAGGAGATTAGAAATTTTTGGGCTTAGTTGGTTGTTACTGCAGGCTATGGAAGACTTTGCTAAGTTCGTACTTCTGGTATCTCAGTTGACTTGCAAAGGGTGAGTCGTTTGTTTTGGATGTTCGTTGTGAGTGAGTTTTGGTGAGCTGAAGTAGAAGTTGTCTACGGCTCCAGTTTTGATACTGCGTGCTCCAGATAAACCGTTTGTAAGGTATTGGGATGCGTCTTTGATGAGTTTAGTTAGTGTGTTAATGCAAGCGGGTAAGGTCGTAGCTTATGCTTTACGACAATTGGGGATTCATAAAAGGATCTATACTATTCCGGATTTGAGAATGGTTCCGGTTGTATTGTGTTGGAATATTTGGAGGTATTATCTTTATGGTTCTAGGTTCGAAGTGTTTAGTAATCACAAGAGTTTAGATCACTTGTTTGGTCTGAAGGAATAGAGTATGAGACAACGAGGATGGTTAAAATTCGTGACGAGTTATGAATTTGGCTTGGATTATTCTTTGGGAAAAGCTCAGGTTGTGCCTGATGAGTTAAGTCGAAAGTTTTTATGTATGTCTGTTTCGATGGTTTCGAGTAATCAGAGTGCGCATCGGAAGTGTGATATGGCACATTTCGTATATGCGTGTGTGACTTGTAAGAGTTCATAGGTTGAACATTGGAAACATGTTGGAATGATGAGACCATTGGATGTTTCAGAATGGAAATGTTAGGCGAAAGGTTTAAATATTATTCATGGGCTACTATGTAGATGGATGTTTTGGTTATATGTTCGATTGGGGAATCGTAGCATTGTTGCAATATTGTTGTGTGACAAGGATATAGGTATTATGGTTATGTAGAGGTTGTTGAAACGATGTTGTGTCGTGGGACTTTATGTTCTTGTTTGTGTTGTTTCCTCGTTTCCATCGTGATGGTTCGAGTGCGAGTAGCTAATTCCTGTGTGTGTTCGTAACTTGGGTATTCTTTGAGTCGTGCGTTAGTCGTCAAGTGCATTGTATGGGCTTTGCACCTTGTCGTGGTGTTGTCGTCGTTGTCGTGTCATTGTTGTAGTTGCTGTTAGCAAGGTGGTTTGTCAGTTTGTGTCATTCGTGGTGTGCCTTTGGTTGGCATTTTGGTTGGTTAGTCGGATGCGAGAGTCGTATCCGGAGTTGTTCGTATCAGTTACATTTTCAAGGACGAAAATCTCTATGTGGGGGAGAGTTGTAACACCCCAGTTTTTGTTAGAGTTATTTAATCGAGTCGATTTAATTATTTGTATTTTTATATTATTTTATTCTTGAATTTTATTTGACAATATATTATTTTTCATCGTTATTATGTTTTATCGCGTTTTGAGAGCCTTCGCGAGATATTTGACCTGAGGGGTAAAATGGTCTTTTAGGGGTTTTTGATATTTGTTATTACAAGAGAGAAAGAAAAGAGAGTTTAGAGAGAAAAATAGAGAGAAAGAAAAAGAGAAGAAGGAAAAGAGAAAGAAAAGAAGAAAAGGGGAAAAGCTTGGCGAGTAAGGAAACGATCCAACCGACTTTTGAAACCCCGATTAATCGGGTAAAGGTGTGAAACTCGATTATCCTATACTTGTGTATGATTATGTATGTATGTATTTGTGTGATATATGGTTGAAATTGGATATAGAACCAAAACCATTAATATGTTGAGATTGTTAGAATTTGATTCAAATTGTGTCTGAAATCATGTTTTAATGTTCCTAATTGCTAAGACATGTTAGATAGATGTTGTTGTGCATTCAATTGGTAATTTGCTGGTGTTTAGATGAGATTTGGAGATGATTTTGGTTGATTTTCGTAGCAGAAATTCTGCAGGAAAAATTCTGGGTTTCGCTGCCTATACGCGTAACAGGCTTGGCATTACGCGTATTGGTTTGGGCAATACGCGTATGGCAGGGGGTAAATGAGGGCAATACGCGTATGGAACACTTTTTTTCACGGCCTTCTGCTGATTTACATAATGGTACGCGTATTTGGCAAGGCATTATGCGTATCAAGTGAGGCATTACGCGTATGGAGTTTTAGTGGAATTTTGGGGAGAAATCAGTCTCTGCCCATACGTGTAGCACTTTGGGCATTACGCGTATGGAATGGGCGAGCGAGCTGGGCAGTACGCGTATGGCCTAAGGAAATACACGTATGACCAGAGAGGGTGTAGAATGGTTCCCGATTTTGCGTCCGATGCCGTAACTTTTGATCCGTAACTCGGATCGAGGCGTTCTTGGTACCGTTAAAAAGCTATTGAAATGTTCTTTCTTATAAATTGGTTTTGAGATTGGTGACCGATTTAATTATGTCGGGAATTTTGGAATGTGTCGTTTTGCCGACTTTTACTGTCTTAACTGTGTGTATTTGATGTGTTATCATGCAATATGCTTTTGATATATATCGTATGACTTGTGTGCTGTTGTATGATGTGAATGCATGTGATGAAATGTTGTAATGATGGTTTGTGGCCTAAGGGCAAGTAAATGCAATGTGTTGTGTTTGATTGTATATGCATGATTAAGGATGTTGGAGTGGTTCACATGGTTGCATATATGAGTGTGTCGCTCCCGGGATTTTCATCCTAGTACAAACGCGAAAGTGGCACCGAATAGAGTCGCCAGCAATGTGTATTTATCCCAAGAGAGGGAAAGGAAACACCGCGTAAACCTGAGAGAAAGGAAAAGCATGGTCTTACGACCAAGAGAACTGAGTTCGGGAGTCGGTTACGCGAGAGGAAGGTATTTGCACCCCCTCGCGTCCATCGTACCCGATGGGATCCACGCTTGCTTGTCTCGATCAAAGGGTGTATGAAACTGGAAAAAAAGGAACTGGAAAAGGAATGGAAAAGGAAAGGAAAGAGAAAGAGAAACAAATGTAGGGAAAATAAAAGAAGTGCTCGCATGGGCCCTACCCCACTGCCTACGTATCTCATCGGGAGCATGAGAATCAGAGCGACGTAGTTCCCCTCACTAGGGATGAATTGTTTGTGTTTTTTAGAGAACGGCTTACGCTCTAGCTCAGGTGTTGCAGGCTCGCTGGTCCGAGTGCGTTACCATCTTGTAAGAGAACGAGTAGAAGCGCGTTCGTGCGTTGAGAATGAATGAGATGAGAAAAGAATTCCCGAAGGAAAGACATTATTGTTTGTTTTTGTCTTTTAGAAGGAAGTGTTTTGGATTTGCTTGCATATGATAGTGTATTTAAATCTTAGTCATTGGAATGTGTACATTCTCACATTCCAAGATGGAATGGGTAAGAAAGCACACTAAGAGTGAAGAAGACCTCCACACTTAGCTCCAATTGTCAAGGTTCAAACACACTAGCATACTTGTGTTTATTAAGTGTTTTTGTTAATTAAGAAATGAAGAAGTGTTTTTTATTTGTACCTTCAACAAGTATTGCATTTAAGTCCCTCACATAAGATCAAATGTTTAACACATTGACCCAAGATGGGTTATATGCTATACATTTTAAGATTATAAGAGAAGACCCCTTATAATCTTTTCTTTATATGAAAGGCCTAAATGCAATAAGTGCCTACCTTTATTAGACATTTTGCATTTTCTTTGAGATGAGAAGAGAGACTCAAGAGAGAAGAAAAGGTAAAACCTATGTGGACTAAGACTCAATCCTATTGAAGATTAAAGGGAGTGATCCTAATGGTTTATGAGGTTTCAACCTAAAGTCTAAAGAAAGAAAGAATTAAACAATTCACTTCTAAAGTAGAAAATGAATTGTAATTCAAAAGGGGAAGTGATGAGTTATTAAAAGAAAGCACATAAGTGCTTAACAAAACACAAAATGGAATTGTAAAAGAGATGAAAGGAAAGAAATTTGAATGTGGATTCCTTGTCCACACTCAATTGCAACTTACCAAAGCCCCTACATGGTTAGTAAACATGTATACAAGTATAGGAAGCAAAAGAACATTTAATGCACCATAAAACCCAAAAGAATTAGATGAGACATCAAATCCTATAACCACAACCAGAATGTTCATCATAGGGAAAACCAATGATCATTATCATGCAAGTCCAAGTGGATAGGCAACAAACATCATCCATGGCATTAAAACATGCTACCATAAGAAAAGGGAGAATGAAAGATGAAAAGAAAAAGAAGAAATATGCATAAATGGAACATGTAATCCATGGATCAGAATTGAAATGAAATGAAACATGATTCACAAACATCTCATAAGTATTTATGAGGCACATCAAGACATTTAAGAAGTGATAGAAGAAGTAGAATTGAAATGGGAGTTCAAAAGAAAACACAAGTACAAACACCACATGTTAAAGGTGCACAAGGTTCAAAGGAAAGTCCACATGCAAGGATGACATATAATATGTACCAATGACCTATAATGTCAAGTGAATAGTTCACTAAAGTATGCAAATGATCATGCAAGTATATACAAAAGAAATCATGTGAACATGCACAAAGATTACAATGATATGACATGCTATTATGCTTTAAAGGTATTGCATTAAACAAAAATTAGATGGCCTCATGAAAATTATGAAAACATGGTTTAAGGATACACAAGTCATAAGTGAATCATATACCAGAATAGCATACAAGAAACCAAGGCAAAATGATGTCAAACAATGCATTTAGGTCAAATTGGATGCACATACCAAGTAACACAAAAATGAACACCAAACATGTCATGAAATGACTAAAAAAAATCAAATAAAAATCATTCAACATACCTCAAGATGATAATGACTCAATGCAAAAAGAAAAGCATCAAAACAATTTTTAATGATCAAGAACAAAATTAAACAAGATCATGGACCACATTAAGAATGCACATCAAATAAATTCAAAGAAAAATATAGAACAGGGGCAAAAAGGTCATAAAATCAAGAAACAAAATCATGAAAAATTTTCTAAATGTTTTAAGAAGGCTCATGAATTATTGTGGAATTTTATGATGCAATTTAGTATTTTTAAAAATTAAAAAGCAAACGTGTAGAAAAATGGAAAAATAAAATGCAATGCAAAAAGGAATGGGGGTGCGTGACTAGTAATTAATCAGTTCAAATTACATTGGGCCTTAAACAAGGGAGGTGCGAATATCAAATTGGTCTAGGTCCAAGTCTGCGCAATCCACACTAATTAACATGTACACTCAGTCAACAAGAGTCAAACAAAAGATCACCATTGGATCAGGTCAAGTCAACCAACAAGTCAAAGTATTTGGATCCAACGCACTCACATGAATGTCCACTCACACTACCATGCACTGCACCACACGTTGATTAATTGAATTCAGAAATAAGGCACGTGAGGTGCATGTGCATTTTAATGTGTTGGCACGCTCCTCACCACACGATTAGAACACATCAACGACCCTGATTTAAACTGCAAACAAAACCCTAACCAAAAACCACCGGCCGGAGAGGGACCTCCGGTCACCTTCTCCGGTCACACGCCACCGTCTGCAACTTCAATTTTCCCAGAATCTTACAAACAGCATACCAAAATGAAGAGGAAGTAATGTAGAGCATGAATCCAGTGACAAAACATACAAAAAGTTCATGAAATGGGAGAATCGAGCATATGAAGATTTGCCCTAACATTTCAACTATGCCTCTAAAGGCCTATCAACTAGCCAGACAAGTTCTTGAGCTTATATGAAGCATCAAGAACCTGATAACATCTTCACATTAGGTCTATAAGGGAAGAAATTCGTACCTGAAGATTTATGATCTTGATGTGTTCTTCAGAAAAACCAGAGATGTTGCTTCTTCTTTGAGTTTCTTTTGGCCAAATAAAGGCTTAGATGCAGAGAATGAATGATGCTTCAGTGGAGGAGAGTTGATATCCAAGCTTCAAAACAGTTGCAATGTGATGACAATGGAGATAGAATCAGAGAGATTCTGAGATGAAGATGAGGAAGATGAATGAAATGGAGTTTGAAAATCAGTTGCAATGTGGAGGAATTGAGAGAGAATCGAGAGAATTTCTGAGTTGAATGTGAGAAAATGAAGTTAGGAATGAAATTTGAGAGTGAAGTTTTTATTTATAGTGTGAGCTAACCATAGTTAAACTGAGTGAGTCAGCTGAGTCATGGTGGTCTGGGTGAGTCATCCCTAACTAACTGAGTCAAGTTAGTTAGGGAGAGCAATGATATGGTGATGGCAACTCATGATATGCTATGGTGGAGGTGAAAAGAAAATGAAGGCACGGCTGGTTGTAACAGAAACTTGCTCAGCAAGTTTGTGACTTTCCATTCTCATGTATGCCAAGGCAAGTGTGCAAGGTGTAAGTCATGTGTGTTTGGTTTAATGTGGAAAGCTGATGTGATGAAGTGTTTGGGGTGTGTGTGAACCAAAATCGTGCACCAGTCTGTCAATGCATCAGTATCAACATGAGGTGGTTTGAGTAAGTTTTTCTCTCTACTCAATGAATGAATTGGTGTGTTTTAGGAGTTATTGGAAAGAGGAGATGTAATGCTACATGTTTGGTACGAAAAATGAAATGAAATGATGCTTGGAAGAGGTTGAAAAATGACCTATAACACATAGGTTTGGAACTGGTATGAGGGCGTGGCCAAGGTTGGTTGACAAGGTAACATGGCCCCTAGGTTTTCAGCGTGATCAAAGCACATTGGACTCAACATAACTTCTTGACCTTTGATCAAATGAAAAAAACATGAACACCAATCTTAAAGATCTCACATAGAGGAACAACTTTCATGTTGAAATATTTTTCATTTGAGGCCTTTAACCATGATAAAAATGAGTGGACATTTGGCCCACCACATGTTTGTTAAAATGACTGCGCGCGTGCCCTGAAAATCTTGGTCATGACCTAGTTTTGAACCTACTTTGCTCAAACTTTGATCAATCATATCTCACTCAATTTTTATCCAATGGAGATGTTCTACACATGGATTTGGAGCTTAAAACAAGATCTTTTGTTGTGGCCGAGTGGAATTTTCATTTGGTGTTTCAATTTTAAATGGCCTTGGCTCAAACTCTGATGCAAAATGGCCAAAACTTGCTATTTTTAGTAACCCTTCTTCATCCAAAAATGGCAACTTTCCACATCTTGATTTTTTCATGATTCCTTTGGAGTTTCTTGACCAAATTTTGTACATTGGACATATGTAACATGAATTTTATGAACTTGGCCTCAAAAAGTCAAGAGTTGACTTTTTCCTCTGATTATTTGACTTGGCCCCCAATTTTCCTGATTTCTGATCTTTCTTCCAATTGAACCACTTTTAAAACCAATTGAGAGGCAATTTTCCATACACATACACTTAAGAACATGTAGGACACCATGACATCAAGTTTTGTCCAAGAAATCAAAGATTCCCTGATTTAATGGGAAACCCTAGTTTTGGTGCCTACCTCCTAGGAGAAAAATGTGCAGTCTTCAATTTCCAATTCCTCAGAGTATGTTATGTATCCTCTTAAAGGATGATGATATATGCCATTTGAGGATGATTTTGGATCAATGAACTATCTCTTTTGAGGGTTTTCCTTTAGTTTTTTGAACCTCTTGTATAGTGAAAGATGTAGTGCTTCAATCTCCCATTGTATCTCACTTCCTTGAGGTTTTGGATGTTCCATTGAGATAGTATGAGACATGAAAGGCTTCTTGGCTTGCCTTGAGGAAACTTGATTGACCTTTTTGTGCTTTGAATGATTCCTTTATTGTCCACCTTCCACCTGATCACATGCCCTGATGGTAAGAAGGATGCCATGCTTCATTTTTCTATGTTAAATGCAATGTAATGTTAATGAGGTGGATATGATATGATAAATGATAATGCCATGCTATGATGACAAAGAGGGAGAGCAAATTTTGGGGTATTACAGAGTGCATTTGATTGTCATGAGTCATTTTAACACCCCAAAATTTGCTCTTCTGTTTTGAAGCTAACTGTCTTATGTTTCTTTGCATTTCTTGCATTAGCATTTGAGCATTTGCATGTTTCTTTGAGCATGGGATCAGGGCATTTTCTTCAGCAGTACAAGATGTTCTCAGCACCGGTTTGATCTTTATCGACAGTTAAGGCCAAGCATTTAATTATCAAAGTCTTTTTGAGCATTTATTTTGCTCATTAAGTGATTTGAAGATCAACAGTTCTGGCAGTCAAAATTTTGATCAGCAATTCAGCACCGAACAGCCGTCTCAGCAATTTAATCGGGGCCCGGAAAATATTTCACGGCATGTTTCAAGTGCACCCAAGTAGTGAGGTCCAAAGACAAGTTTCAGAGGCATATTGTGGTTCAGAACAGGTGGAATCAAGTCCGTCTACATTTTCCCTCCTTTTGGCGCCAAGCAGAAAATTCAAATTTTCCTCAGAGTAACCGGTTACTCACTGTTTGTTAACCGGTTACTCAGTGTAATTTTTGCCCAGAATCTGCATTTTTCAGCACTACAGAATTTTCAAATCATTTTAGTGGTCATGTGCATTGCTTGTGCCTACGTGCAAAGGATCTAGAACAGCTTCTTTTCATCATTTTCCACCCAAATTTTCCATTTCCACTCATCAATTTTCACCCCAATTCCACACTTCACTTCCTAACCCATTTTTACCCCATTTTCCACTCACTCCAAACCCAAGCCAAATTCCTAAGCTAAGGATATTTAAGCTCACTCATTCCAAACCAAGGGGGGCCTAGATCATTTTCACTCTCCAATTTTCATAATTCTTTCAATTCTCTCAACTTTTCTCTCATTCTCCAAAACCCTCACTCAAAGTTTCATCATCAAAGTTCACCAAATTTCACCTTGGAATTTGTTGTTCTTGAAACTAAACCACCATCCATTCACCAATTCTTGAAAGAATCTTGGATTTGCTACTGTTTTGGAGTGTGGAATCACTTTTGGAGCAGCTTTTCATTATTTGAGTTGTTCTAACTTGGATCTTGGTTGTTCTTGCTTGGATCTTGAAGTTCATCACATAGATCTTTGGATTTCTTGTTTGGATCATCAATTTTCGTTCTCAATATTCACCAAGGCAAACCTCAGCCTTGTAGGTTGGTTTTCCCTAGATCTATAATTGATTTTGATTGATCATAGATTTTACAATGTAGATCCATTGGTTTCATGTGTTGTTGATGCTTTTGCTCGATGTTGATCATGAATGTTGATGATAATAGATTTGCATGATGTTTGATTGCTGTTCATGAGCTTAATTTCGTGCATGAGTGATTGTATGATCATTTGGAAATAATTGGATAAGTGATTTTGCTGCTAAAAAGTGATTTTGTAAATTATTTTTGAACTCTGTCCCAGAGTAATCGGTTACTCACCGTTTGTTAACCGGTTACTCTGTGTATTTTTTGTGTAAATGGTCTGATTTTCAACTAAGTAACTGGTTACTCACCATTTGTTAACCGGTTACTCTAGGACAGAATGTGTATTTTAGTGCATTTTCTTGGTTGTTTGAGATCCAATGCATGCCTAAACTTCATGGACTGATATGTTGATGATTTGTGGATTATTCTTGAGCTGTTGCACCTCACCCTCTTGCATGTTCACGTTTCTCGACACGCGATGCTTGGATTTCATCATTTATGTGTATGTTTGCGTTGTTGGACACTTGATGCTATGAACACATACGCACACTCACTTGTTGATCATGTTCATTATGCATTGCTGCTGAATTGATGATGATTGTGCATACTTACTTGTTTCCAATTTCATGATGTGCGTACTTGTTTCATTTGATCATATGTTATATGATGCATTCTTCCATGATGCTTGCAAGGTTATTCAACATGGTGTGTGGTTTGTTTATGATCATGATTAATTGAACGATGTATGTTGTTTGATGCACGTTTGCTCTGCCTTGATTGAATCGCATTCAAATGTGGTGCATGCTGCCCTAATTTCACATCTGAGTTTTGCATAAAGTGTTGTCATATGTGTTGTCCATGTGTACATGTATGCTGTTTGACCTTTTTACACCTATTTTCATGCTATTGAATGTTGTTTGGTGTATGTGCATGATTTCATTGCTGTTCTGAAGCAAGTGTGCTGTTGTAGGAGCTGTACCTTCTCCTTTCACTCCCTCGAGTCTCATGACTTGTTCAAGTCTTGGACTCCTTTCCCCTTAGAGCTACCTAGTCCAACTTAATTTTTGATTAAGCTTGGAGTAGGATTAGCATTAGGTTTTAGGTAGTCGTCCCTCCTAAACCTCACTAAACATAGGTCATCCATGCATGATAACATTAGGACTCTTAGTTTCCCTTTAGAGTTTCCTTTGGGTCTTCTCTCTTCTCATCTCAAACTTCTTGAAAACACTTAATAAAGATAAAGTGTATTGCGCACGAGCCTTAAGCGTGGGAAGTGAGGAGTGAGGGGTTTCCCTTCATTCTTCTAGGGTACCTAGTGTACGTCCTGTTGGGGACGACACACGAAGTATTCGTTCCTATGTCATAGACTTTGGTGCAATGCAAGTTAAGAACTAACTTAAAACACTTATGTCTAAAAAACACAAAACCAATTCAAATCTTTTTATCCTTCGGGATTGTTGGGTTTCAAATTTCATTTTCAGAAAAGAGCTCGTCGCTCACGTAAAAAACACTTACCCATTCGTGGTCGTACCCACGAACTACATTAGCTCTGATTCCTCTCTCTCGTCCGATTGAGGATATGTAGGCACAAGACAGCGATTGTCTTGGCGAGCAACCTTCCCCCACAGTTCCCGTCCGAACTACATTGACTCTGACTTTCCCATTGTACTGAGGGAGTACGTAGGCCTAGGACAACGATAACGTCCTATCGAGTCACTTCTTTTTTTCTTTTCTTCTTCGTTTCTCCGTTCTTTACGTTCTCGTTTCTTCTCCGGTCCAGTAGCAGTGGAGCTCCAGACGACGGCACCCTTTGATGCAGACAGCAAGCGTGGATCCCATCGAGTACGATGGACATGTTGGGTGTTAGCACCTTCCCTTCGCGTAACTGACTCTCGTACCCGTTTCTCTTGGCCGTGAGACGATGTTCTTTCCCTTCCTTCAGGTTTATGCGGTGTTTCCTTTCCTTCTCTCGGGATAAATACACATTGCTGGCGACTCTGTGTTTTTCCGCGCCACTCTCGCGTTTGTACCGTTGGATACGAATCTTTCGGGAGCGACAACTGGCGACTCTGCTGGGGACAGGTTGACCCCTTGCTGGTCCATCCCCTTTTGCGAGTCAATCCTAGCGCTTGTCTGTTTTATTTCATTGGGTGTTTTTTTTGTGGTGCTTTGTTTTGTTGTATATTGCTGTATTACTGTTTACTGTATTTTTTCTTTACTGCTTTACTATTTTTACCGCATTTTATTGCATTGCCTTTCATTATTATACTAGACTGTGCTGCGCTGTGCTGGTTTTCTATTTGGCAGGTTGGGAGGTTCTAAGAGATGAGCCCACTACCTAGGCTCGAGCATACACATAGGTTTTAGTGTGGGCAGGCGTGACGCTTCCGTGGTGTTGGCCACGTGCGGGTGATCACGATCCTCACAATCAGACGAGGTTCTATCGGGAGATATCCGCTACTGTATGTTGATACAGGCCAGTAGTTATTCTCTTGAGGAACTGTCGACTCTGATGACCATTCTCGAGGACTCAGTAACGACACTCCTCCCGAGAACGATAATGACAGACCAGAAATGGCAAACCCATTACGATTCTCGACCCGAGGATCCAATGTTGGGAACTTGCCATAGGATCTTTTTTTTTTAAAGTGAATCAGTGGAGGCGCTCCTCGATTGGCGATAGTACTGTACCCCGAGGGATGAATGTACTATTGCTTCTCGACCTCAGTGCCAGAAGCTGAGGACCTTTCATTTTGGTGAATCAGTTGAGGCCTCCTCGATTGATGATGATGCTAAACCAAAAATATTGAACGTATCATCATTTCTCGACCTGAGAGCCCGGGATACTGACGATCTTAGTACCCACATGTGAGAGGGATGGGTGTTTGTAAGGTTGCAGGTGACCTTGACCTTCAACCTACCTGGTTTTCTAGTTTTATCACTGTGGTTGCTTTTGTTCTGGGTTTTGGTACAGAGCCTTGATTTGTTCAGTCAGCACAGTGCAACCAGTTTGTGTGGATATCTTGATCCCATGTCCGTTGCATATGCATCATCATTCTTGCATACATGTTCTTGTATTTCCAAGGATATCATTGTTGAGGCTCACTGTTGAGCATTTCCATTTATTCCTTGTGGTTCTTCTGAAAAGTCTCGAATTAAAACAGAATGATTCCTTGGAAATATTTGAACATGGCATTTGCATCGCAGTTCCATACTCATGTGCATAACAGGTGTTCAAGGCTGGTCATTCTTGTTCTTATCTGGTTTTCTTCAGAATTGTAGACTTAACTCCTCAAGCCATTCAAGAGTTGATCATGGAGCAAATTCAAGCTGAGTTGAGGGAAATGCGAGGCCAGATGGGGCAGTTTATGGGGAATATGCAAACTCTCATGCAAGACCATAAATTGCTAAGAGAGGAAGTGAATCAGATGAAGACTCAAATGGGTTTGGTCATGGAAATTTTGAAAACAGTGTTAAAGAAGGAAAACAGTCATGTGCTCGCTTCCGCAGCAGAAGTCCTTAATCCTCCCGTCTCTTTGGGGTCTTCGCTAGATCATGGATTTCCTCATGAATCCCCTCCACAACCCAAGGTTCCAGAACCTTCCCAACATCAACTAGGTATTGTCTCCCAAGATAAGTCTAAGAATAAAAAGTGTGCACAGAAACCGAAGCAGTCTGAAAGAGTTTTTCATCCGCTCCCTATACCTATTCTCAGCTATTGCAGGATCTCCTTCAGTTGCAACTGGTACAGAAAAGGACTTTGGCTCCTCTTACTGGTAATCCCCCACCAGGCTACAATGCAAGAGCCCATTGTGATTTCCATTATAGGGCACCAGGGCATACTGTGGAGAAATGTAGGGCCTTTCAGCACCAAGTCCAGGATTTGATTGATGCATGGGCAATTAAATTCACGTCGGGCGGCGTGAGCATACAAGGTGATTTTACCCTAATTGTTGCAAAGGAAGTAGAGACTCCTTCCCTGTCCACAGGATCCACCTCATGTCATGGACTTTCTCCACAACCTCTTGCTGCAGAAGCTCTACGTCAGCAGCCTTTGTTTGTGCCGCAGGATCCTATTCCTTATAGTCAGTTGTTTGCTCGTCTGCTCAAGAATTCTCTGATTCAAACGAGGAATGCCATGCCAGTGCCATACCCTATCCCTCCGGACTTTGACATGAATGCTAGGTGCGAGTTCCACTCGTGAACATTTGGGCATACAATTGATAATTGTAATGTATTCCAGCACAAGGTGCAAGACTTGATCGACTCAAAGGTCATCACGCCAGATGGTACCCCTTTGGATTGAAGCTTCTTTTCAGAGTAAGCACCAGATTACAAGAGCGTCATTAGAAGCAATAATTCCAGACGAAGTCAAGTCTCCTCAACAATGGCAATCATTAGCTTCTTTATTGCATTTTCATATGTAGCTTTCCTTTGTTTGTTTAAACATTGTCTGCATGTAAAAACTTGTTTGTGTTTGAATGTGGATTTTAATGCAATGATGTGTTATTCCTGAAGTATCTTACTTTTATGCACTCATGTCATGTTTGTATGCACTACAATACTATCTTTCTTGCCTAGACTCTTGGAGGGAGGATGACGAAATAAGAACGCAGATTTCTAATGGTACGCTTTTGGATAAAACCCCTGTTAAGGATGTACAGGCATTGTTTCTAATTCACAAACACTGGAGAGATAAGGAGATAGACCTTTGTCAACCCCTTTGAGCCTAGTAGTAGGAGTTCTTTCTGAAAACGGAAAACCCTCAATTTTAACCCAGGGGCAGGGTAGGCGTCAGTTAGTTTGACCAAGTGTTCAACTTTCAGAAGGAGTGTACATCTGAGGATCCATTACCTTCCGTCCACTATCAAGAGGTTAAGAGGTGTAGAACCACAATGGTTACTCCTCACCAACCGAAGAGTGAAATAGTCACAACCCTTTCAAACAAGTCAGGCAAAACGGTGTCACACGACTTGTTCAAAAATGAAAAAAAAAGAAGAAAAAGAAAAAGCCTGCTAAGTCGAAAAACTTGAAAGCAAGTGACTTAGGCAAAAGTTAAGGCATCCCGCTGGACTTCAAAATTGAAAACTCAAAAGAGTCAGTCCAGGCAAATATTAGGGAACAAAAAGCAAAAGAATGAGAAAGCGAAAAGCCAAAAGGATTACAAAGAACAAAGTCGTGTGACTATAGACACAAAAGACAAAAAGGGGCGACTGTTAGTCCAAAACCTCGTCAGGTGTCGAATCACCAGTTGCATAGATTCCCTAGAAATCGGGAAACCTTTTGAGAGACGAGTGCTTGTGTCAAATTAGCTGAACATAGGACTGGAGAATATCATGAAGAGTGGGTGGGTACCAATAAACTTTGAGCCATAAATCCTTTTTTCTCAAACCGCGAACCAGGCCACGCTACAACCCTTAAAAGTCCTAATTGAAACAGGGTTTAGTCTGAAGGCGTACTTCAACGAGATAGCGTTCCTGACTCCCATGAGTTGTGCTAATAAGATTTTTGTTGGTGTGCATGTGCGTATTGCTTTCCTTTCAAAAATAAGTGTTGTAGCTCGGTTGTGTGACCTATTTTCAATAAGGACTTCAAGATTAACATATGTGTTGCATTTGAATAATCATTCTCAGAATAAATATTTTCTTCTTGCATACATTTGTTTGACATCAAAGAAGCTTACACGATGAACATCAGTCGAGAAGCTTAAACTGGCCAAGTTGAGGTGCCTGAGACTCCAGGGGACATGTTGCTGAAAGGTTAAGTGGGAAAAAGGTGTTCCCAGCCATTTGAGTTGAGATGTAACCAATCTGGGACAATCACACCGGGAAATCTCTTCAAAATGTAGCCAAGCTAGGGCATTCAAGTTGAGAAAGTCTTTTTAGAGTACAATCAACACTGGGGCATTCATGTTGAGAAAATTTCTTCGGACTGGGGCAATTATGTCGAGATCCGATAAATCTCTCCACAAGCGTGTAAACTGGGGCAATCACGTCGAGATTCGGTAAATCTCTCGAAGACTAGTCGGTCAGAGACAAATGTACTGCAAGGCTTGTACTGGGGCAGGTCACTTCAAGGGCGCGAGAAGTTTTTCCCTTCAAAACACAGTCAATCAATAGCACCTCTGCAAGGTTCAGAATACTGTGGCAGAACATTTCAGGTCATTAACGAACCCTCTCGAGGTGGTTTACTTCATGAATCATGAAGTATGGGACAGTTATGTCCAGACCGTATACATCTCTAAGAGTTTGAAAACCCTGGGGCATTGTTGAACGCCAGGTTTTCTGTAAAATTCTCTTAAGATGATTGCTTCAAGTAGACCCTGTGGTCTGGGGCAAGGTGGAGAGTTAAAGGAACTGTGTTTCGCTCTTGACAATCAGCACTGAGTTGTTCCCAATGTGGGACTTTTGGAGTTTTTTCCCTCCAGCAAAGAGCCAGAGTGTATCTTTTTCCAGCAAGGTGTGGGAATTGTTATTCTTCCTCAAGCATAGAATTGTCCTATGTTCGAAAAGGGCTTTTATGAAGGTTTCTTATCTCTAGCAGCACAGATGGAATCCTTACTCTCAGCAAGGTAAGACGATAGAATACCATCAAGAAGACGATGAGGAGTCAGAGTGTTCTCTTCCTCAACGGTCATATATAGTCATCTCAAGTAATTCAAAGTCCAATCTTCATTGGTACCTCCCCAGTAAAACCGCTCTCTTCAACGTTGAAGTCTGACCGTCCTCAGCGGTTTATTACTCTTCCCCATCAGAGTATCGAGGATATTCTTCCTCAACAGAGTATAAAGAAGTAATTCCCCAAGCGGAGTCGTTGAGGATCGTCCCCCTCAACAGGATGTAAGAGGTTTACCCCAGCCAGAGTTGTGATTTGGCTCATCTTTCCTCAGCAGGTAGCCAGAAGTTGTTATTTTTACAGCCTCTCCTGCAAGAGATTGATGGAGCATCTTCTTTGATCAAAGATGGTGTTTCCCCAAAAAATATGGGGCAGTCGTTTTTCCCTCAGCTAGTCAGGAAACATGTGTTTACCCCCTAGCAGAGTGGATATTGACAACAACTATTTTCTAAGCAGATGTGTCAATGAGGATCATCCCCCTCAGCAGGACATAAGAGGATCGTCCCCCTCAGCAGGAGTACAGAGGATTGTATACCCAGCCAAAGTTATGTTTGGATTATTATTCCCCAGCAAGCATTCAGAAGTTGATTGCTTTAAGGTGGATGTTGTTGTATCTCCAGCAGGAGATTCGTGGACAAAAATATTATTATCCCCACAGAGTCCTGGGGTCTACTTTCCTCAGTTGGTTAGAAATTAGTCTCACCGACATCGGTTTGATCTAATCCCCAACAGGGTGAAGGTAAAGTTTTATCCCTAGCAGCAGATTAAGCTCATATCCCCAAGCAGAGTCTGGTGGTGATTGGTATCCCCAGCAGGTCTTGAGTCCAATCGTCTTTGGCAGGCGTCAAATCCAAGTTCTGAAGTATTTGGTGATCCCCAGCGGAGGAGTTTCCGTCTTCAGTATTCATCTCCCTCCCCAGCTGAGTGGGTATTCTCTCGGAGTTTCGTCCATCTCCAGCAGAAGTGTTGATCTTGATATTCCCTAACAGAGTGGGTATTCTCTCGGAGTTTCATCCATCTCCAGCAGAATTGGTGATTGTGATTTTCCCTAGCAGGGTGAAGTTTTCCTCAGCTTGTTCTTTGTAGTTTGTCGTCCTCGGTGGAGCTGCTTCTGTTCTCAGCATTTATTTCTCTGAGACGGCCTTTTTGCATTGCATAAGCATTTGTTTTGCATGGCATCCTCCTAAATGCGTAGCATTTCCACTTCGTGTGGAGCATTATGGAAAAATTCAAACATATGCATCCGAAGCATAAGCCAGGTTTGAGTTTTCCTTCATCAGGAAAAGCAGGATCTCAGGAGGCTATCTTTCGACTTTACTCCACAAGTGTTGGGTTTAGTCATTCAAAGAAATATTTGACATTCCCTTGCAGAGTTGTTTTCCAGGATCGTTAATCCATGACCTCTTTTTACCCCTTCGTCCAGGTGGTCCTTTGGTTTATTCCCTCAAGGTTTTTTTACCGTCAGACACTCGTCCATTTTTCCTTCGGCACCCGTCCGTGTTTGAACCTTTGATTTCAATACCCGTCTATATTGACCTTTTGATGACACTCGTTTGTGTTGCCTTCCATTCCCCAGCGAGATTAATCCCCGATAAAAATTGCTTTACAACCTTTTCAGTACCCGTCCGTATTGAATCCTTTTACACCCGTCCGTGTACCTTTTCGATACCCGTCCGTATTGAACCTTTTTACACCCGTCCGTGTACCTTTTCAGTACTCGTCCGTATTGAAGCTTTTTACACCAGTCCGTGTACCTTTTCGATACCCGTCCGTATTGAACCTTTTTACACCCGTCTGTGTACCTTTTCGATACCCGTCCGTATTGAATCTTTTTACACCCGTGCGTGTATCTTTTCGATACCCGTCCGTATTGAATCTTTTTACACCCGTCCGTGTACCTTTTCAGTACCCGTCCGTATTGAATCCTTTTACACCCGTCCGTGTACCTTTTCAGTACCCGTCCGTATTGACCCTTTTACACCCGTCCGTGTACCTTTTCAGTACCCGTCTGTATTGAATCCTTCTACACCCGTCCGTGTACCTTTTTCGATACCCGTCCGTATTGAACCTTTTTACACCCGTCCGTGTACCTTTCGATACCCGTCCGTATTGAACCTTTTTACACCCGTCCGTGTACCTTTCGATACCCGTCCGTATTGAATCCTTTTACACCCGTCCGTGTACCTTTTCAATACCCGTCCGTATTGAATCTTGTTTACACCCGTCCGTGTACCTTTTCAGTACTCGTCCGTATTGAATCCTTTTACACCCGTCCGTGTACCTTTACAGTACCCGTCCGTATTGAATCCTTTTACACCCATCCGTGTACCTTTTCAGTACCCGTCCGTATTGAATCCTTTTTACACCCATCCGTGTACCTTTTAAGTACCCGTCCGTATTGAATCCTTTTACACCCGTCCGTGTACCTTTTCGATACCCGTCCGTATTGAATCCTGTTTACACCCGTCCGTGTACCTTTTCAATACCCGTCCATATTGAATCCTGTTTACACCCGTCCGTGTACCTTTCCAATACCCGTCCATATTGAATCCTGTTTACACCCATCCGTGTACCTTTTCAGTACCCGTCCGTATTGAATCCTGTTTACACCCGTCCGTGTACCTTTTCAATACCCGTCCGTATTGAATCCTGTTTACACCCGTCCGTGTACCTTTTCAGTAACCGTCTGTATTGAATCCTTTTACACCCGTCTGTGTACCTTTTCGATACCCGTCCGTATTGAGCCTCTTTACACCCGTCCGTGTACCTTTTCAGTACCCGTCCGTATTGACCCTTTTACACCCGTCCGTGTACCTTTTCAGTACTCGTCCGTATTAAATCCTTTTACACCCGTCCGTGTACCTTTTTAGTACCCGTCCGTATTGAATCCTTTTACACCCGTCCGTGTACCTTTTTAGTACCCGTTCGTATTGAATCCTTTTACACCCGTCCGTGTACCTTTTCAATACCCGCCCGTATCTGATATCTTTGATTGCTTGACATCCGTCTGTGTGTATCCCCAACATAGTTAACACTCGTTTGTGTTTATTTCATGACATTTCAATACATTGTTTATATTGGTTCCCAACACTCGTATGTGTTGTGACGGTGCAACATTTATTGCCTGTTCCCCAGTGGAGTCCTCTCTCCTTTGAGGATTGCAAATTTCAGGTTTCTTTTGGTATTCAATCTCCGTGAATCCTTTGAACGCATGACAGCCGTTGCTATCATACCTTCAGGAGCAAGTTGATTGAATAGGGGCAGCTGTAACACCCCAAAATTTGCTCTTCTGTTTTGAAGCTAACTGGCTTATGTTTCTTTGCATTTCTTGCATTAGCATTTGTGCATTTGCATGTTTCTTTGAGCATGGGATCAGAGCATTTTCTTCAGCAGTACAAGATGTTCTCAGCACCGGTTTGATCTTTATCGACAGTTAAGGCCAAGCATTTAATTCTCAAAGTCTTTTTGAGCATTTATTTTGCTCATTAAGTGATTTGAAGATCAACAGTTCCGACAGTCAAAATTTTGATCAGCAATTCAGCACCGAACAGCCGTCTCAGCAATTTAATCGGGGCCCGGAAAATATTTCACGGCATGTTTCAAGTGCACTCAAGTAGTGAGGTCCAAAGACAAGTTTCAGAGGCATATTGTGGTTCAGAACAGGTGGAATCAAGTCCGTCTCCATTTTCCCTCCTTTTGGCGCCAAGCAGAAAATTCAAATTTTCCTCAGAGTAATCGATTACTCACCGTTTGTTAACCGGTTACTCAGTGTAATTTTTGCCCAGAATCTGCATTTTTCAGCACTACAGAATTTTCAAATCATTTTAGTGGTCATGTACATTGCTTGTGCCTACGTGGGAAGGATCTAGAACAGCTTCTTTTCATCATTTTCCACCCAAATTTTCCATTTCCACTCATCAATTTCCACCCCAATTCCACACTTTACTTCCTAACCCATTTTTACCCCATTTTCCACTCACTCCAAACCCAAGCCAAATTCCTAAGCTAGAGGATATTTAAGCTCACTCATTCTAAACCAAGGGGGACCTAGATCATTTTCACTCTCCAATTTTCAGAATTCTTTCAATTCTCTCAACTTTTCTCTCATTCTCCAAAACCCTCACTCAAAGTTTCATCATCAAAGTTCACCAAATTTCACCATGGAATTTGTTGATCTTGAAACTAAACCACCATCCCTTCACCAATCTTGAAAGAATCTTGGATTTGCTACTGTTTTGGAGTGTGGAATCACTTTTGGAGCAACTTTTTATTATTTAAGTTGTTCTAGCTTGGATCTTGGTTGTTCTTGCTTGGATCTTGAAGTTCATCACATAGATCTTTGGATTTCTTGTTTGGATCATCAATTTTCGTTCTCAATATTCACCAAGGCAAACCTCAACCTTGTAGGTTGGTTTTCCCTAGATCTATAATTGATTCTGATTGATCATAGCTTTTGCAATGTAGATCCATTGGTTTCATGTGTTGTTGATGCTTTTGCTCGATGTTGATCATGAATGTTGATGATAATAGATTTGCATGATGTTTGATTGCTGTTCATGAGCTTAATTTCGTGCATGAGTGATTGTATGATCATTTGGAAATAATTGGATAAGTGATTTTGCTGCTGAAAAGTGATTTTACAAATTATTTTTGAACTCTGTCGCAGAGTAACCGGTTACTCACCGTTTGTTAACCGGTTACTCTGTGTATTTTTTGTGTAAATGGTCTGATTTTCAACTAAGTAACCAGTTACTCACCGTTTGTTAATCGGTTACTCTAGGACAGAATATGTATTTTAGTGCATTTTCTTGGTTGTTTGAGATCTGATGCATGCCTAAACTTCATGGACTGATATGTTGATGATTTGTGGATTATTCTTGAGCTATTGCACCTCACCCTCTTGCATGTTCACGTTTCTCGACACGCGTTGCTTGGATTTCATCATTTATGTGTATGTTTGCGTTGTTGGACACTTGATGCTATGAACACATACGCACACTCACTTGTTGATCATGTTCATTGTGCATTGTTGTTGGATTGATGATGATTGTGCATACTTACTTGTATCCAATTGCATGATGTGCGTACTTATTTCATTTGATCATATGCTATATGTTGCATTTTTCTATGATGCTTGCAAGGTTATTCAACATGGTGTGTGGTTTGTTTATGATTATGATTAATTGAACGATGTATGTTGTTTGATGCACGTTTGCTCTGCCTTGATTGAATCGCATTTAAATGTGGTGCATGCTGCCCTAATTTCACATCTGAGTTTTGCATAAAGTGTTGTCATATGTGCTGTCCATGTGTACATGTATGCTATTTGACCTTTTTACACCTATTTTCATGCTGAGTTTCATGCTGTTGAATGTTGTTTGGTGTATGTACATGATTTCATTGATGTTCTGAAGCAAGTGTACTGTTGTAGGAGCTGTACCTTCTCCTTTCACTCCCTCAAGTCTCAAGACTTGTTCAAGTCTTGGACTCCTTTCCCCTTAGAGCTACCTAGTCCAACTTAATTTTTGATTAAGCTTGGAGTAGGATTAGCATTAGGTTTTAGGTAGTCGTCCCTCCTAAACCTCACTAACCATAGGTCATCCATGCATGATAACATTAGGGCTCTTAGTTTCCCTTTAGAGTTTCCTTTGGGTCTTCTTTCTTCTCATCTCAAACTTCTTGAAAACACTTAATAAAGATAAAGTGTATTGCGCACGAGCCTTAAGCGTGGGAAGTGAGGAGTGAGGGGTTTTCCTTCATTCTTCTAGGGTACCTAGTGTACGTCCTGTTGGGGACGACACACGAAATATTCGTTCCTATGTCATAGACTTTGGTGCAATGCAAGTTATGAACTAACTTAAAACACTTCTGTCTAAAAAACACAAAACCAATTCAAATCTTTTTATCCTTCGGGATTGTTGGGTTTCAAATTTCATTTTCAGAAAAGAGCTCGTCGCTCACGTAAAAAACACTTACCCATTCGTGGTCGTACCCACGAACTACATTAGCTCTGATTCCTCTCTCTCGTCCGATTAAGGATATGTTGGCACAAGACAGCGATTGTCTTGGCGAGCAACCTTCCCCCACAGTTCCCGTCCGAACTACGTTGACTCTGACTTTCCCATTGCACTGAGGGAGTACGTAGGCCTAGGACAATGATAACGTCCTATCGAGTCACTTCTTTTTTCTTTTCTTCTTCGTTTCTCCGTTCTTTCCGTTCTCGTTTCTTCTCCGGTCCTGTAGCAGTGGAGCTCCAGACGACGACACCCTTTGATGCAGACAACAAGCGTGGATCCCATCGAGTACAATGGACGTGTTGGGTGCTAACACCTTCCCTTCGTGTAACCGACTCCCGTACCCGTTTCTCTTGGTCGTGAGACCATGTTCTTTCCCTTCCTTCAGGTTTATACGGTGTTTCCTTTCCCTCTCTCGGGATAAATACACATTGCTGGCGACTCTGTGTTTTTCCGCGCCACTCTCGCGTTTGTACCGTTGGATGCGAATCTTTCGGGAGCGACAGTCATTGTATGCCAAGCATCATGATATGCATTCTTGTGACGTCGTGTGCCCTAGTGGGTGTGAGCGACAAAATGATTCCAGAGGGAATCTGTTATAACGGTCGTGAGCCTTATACCGAGAGGACCTAAAGCGACGTTATAGACGATCGTGAGCCTTATACAAAGAGGACCTAAAGCGATCGGATCGAGAGCCTTATACCGAGAGGACCTAAAGCGATCCATAAACATCGTGAGCCTTATACCAAGAGGACCTAAAGCGACTGGGAACATCGTTTGCCTGACGAGGAGTTACACTAAGTAACAAGCGATGATTCCAATAGTTCCTGAGTGAGCTGATATGAGAATGATGGATGGATGGTACCGCATTTGCATAGAGTCGTTGTGTTGGGCTCTTTGCATTTGCATAAATCATGAATGGATTGATTATGTGTGGAAAATCATGAATGGATTGATTATGTGTAGAAAATCATGAATTGATTGAGTATGTGTGGAGATTTATGTTTGAATTGGTGAATTGATGTACATATGTGATAAATGCATTGGTTGTGGATAATATGTTTTATGCATAGACATATGTTATGTGATGTGGTGGGGTGTTCCCATATGTTATGACTTTGGTGTGCCTTATGTGTGAATATGTGATTATGTTGGTGATAAATGTATTGTGCATGATTGATATGCCTTTGTGATGGATGTATGAGATATGAATGGTGTTGTTTTGTACTTGAATTATGGTGTAAGTTGTGGTGAGAATGTTTGACATGTGTATTTTTCTGTTATTATATAATTGTATGCAATTATATTATGATTGTGTTTCTCACCCTTCTGCTGTGGTTTGTTGCTCTATGAGGCAATTGCAGATTAGTAGTCTTGGAGGCTTTTGTGAAGATTAGTTCTCCATCCATTTGTCAGTCTGTCTGCTCTGATACATAACACGGGAGTCGGGGAACGCTTTTGTTATATATGTATACATTTGTTGGATATATTTTGTATTAACTTTGTATGAATATCTTGATGTTGAAAAATGATTTATTTTGTAAAACAAGGCAGTAATGGATCTTTCCGCTTTATTCCATAATTGAACTTTCCTTTTGTATGGAAAAATTTTCCCTTTGAGGTTATTCCATTTTGTGTTATGTATCAAAATTTATGAGCAGGGATTGTGTTTTCTTTCTATTGATGTGGCATCCTTGTTTCTGTCAGAAAAATAAATTTTTACTTACTCTGATTTAGTTATGTATTATTTATTCGCGATGGGAATTGGGGTGTTACATTAGTGGTATCAGAGCAGGTCGGTCCGTCCAGCCAAGTCGTTGAGTCAGTTGGTGTGACAGTTGAATACTGTCGATGTTGTTTGTTCCTTAGTATGTGATATGTGTGTGAAACACTGTCAGTAATTTCTGGTTTTTCTAATCCTTTGTCTTCAGGTGTGAGAATGAGATAAGTGGGGGAGAAGATGGTGCTTCTCCAAGTTGCTTCAGTTGTGGAGCGTTGGTTGCAAGATTGTAAGTGTTATTGGGACAGTGTTGTTCCCGATTCCGGAGGTAAGGTTTATGTTGACTAAGGATTTGTGCCTTAGGTAGTTTTGTGCATAAGATACAAGAAATGCTATTATAGTTTGGTAAAGATGGTTTATGCCCCATCATGATTGTCGGCTGTCTATTGACAAATTGAGGAGCTGATCACCCTTAATCTCTTGTTGATAGTAGACGAAACTATGTTGGATGGAATAGACGTGTCTTTCCGGCTTTGATAGTGTGTGCAATGAATTGTTTGGAATTAAAGAAAATGATTGCAGATTGTTTTGATGAGTTGATGAAGACTCTTATATCGGAATATGAGGCGGATTCGAGGTTTTTGTATGTTGGTCAAGTTGGAATGTCTTTGAGAGAGAACAATTGGGTATCGTTAATGGTTGTTCTCAGAGAGTAGAGATTGAACTTAATTAGACGAATGTGAATAGTTGAGGTTTATATCTGCTACGTAAGTAGAAAACTCTTAGTAGATGGGACTAAGATGTTTGTTTTGTCTGTGATGATAGTGTTCTGAAAATTGGCAGGAAGTCACAGTGATGGGCCGTCAGTTGTGCATGGTTTTCAGATGTGTTTTTGGATGGAACATTAGGGTGTTGTCTTAGAGAGCTCCAGTATTGTTAGTAACAAAAAGGATGGATGATTGAACGGAATAACAAGCATGATGTGTATAATGGTATTGAGACTATGGAAAGTAAAACTTAGAGTTTTGGTGAGTTTTGGAGTTTTTAAAAGTTTTAGAGCATTAATGGAAATCTTGAGAAAACCCTAGGTGTGGATGTAATATTTGAGAGTTCTTTTTGGTTGGTTGTTGCTATATGTTCGGATTTATGGAATTTGGACGGTCAAGAGAAGAAATTGTGTATGGATTACTGAAAGTTGAATAAGGTAACGATTGAGAATAAGTGTCCATTTTCATGAATAGACATCTGGATTGGTTTGGTTGAGTTTGAGTGAAATCACAATTGTTTGGAATGTTTGATAAGAGTGGTGAATTGTGTGAGTTGAGGCTTTGATCGATTTAATGTGACTGGTTATGTTTGTTATCATCGGGATAGGCTGTTATTTACTCGGTTAAGCTTGTATGTGAGTAACCAGTTACCCAGTGAAAACTTTTGCAAAAGCTTTAAGAATTTATATCTTTTGGAATTGGGTTGGGAATTACAACGTACAGTGATGTTATTTGGTGTTAGTAATGCGTCTGTAATGTTTCTGGAGTAGATGAATCGTATCTTCCATATTTACTTGGATGAGGTCGTGGTGGTTTTGATTGAGGGTATTCAAATCTATTATAAACTCAGAGGAAGAACAGGTAGAGTGGTTGAGATTCGAATTACAAGTGTTGAAAAGACATGAAGTTTTATGCTAAGTTATTCAAGTGAGAATTTGGGTTGAAAAAGGTTAGTTTTCTTGGATATGTTATTTCAGATGAGAGTATGGTTATGGATCTATCGGGAGTAGATGCAGTTCTACAATGAGAGACTCCGAAGTCGGTTAAGGAGATTAGAAATATTTGGGCTTAGTTGGTTGTTACTGCAGGCTATGGAAGACTTTGCTAAGTTCGTACTTCTGGTATCTCAGTTGACTTGCAAAGGGTGAGTCGTTTGTTTTGGATGTTCGTTGTGAGTGAGTTTTGGTGAGCTGAAGTAGAAGTTGTATACGGCTCTAGTTTTGATACTGCGTGATCCTGATAAATCGTTTGTGAGGTATTGGGATGCGTCTTTGATGAGTTTAGTTAGTGTGTTAATGCAAGCGGGTAAGGTCGTAGCTTATGCTTTACGACAATTGGGGATTCATAAAAGGATCTATACTATTCCGGATTTGAGATTGGTTGCGGTTGTATTGTGTTGGAATATTTGGAGGTATTATCTATATGGTTCTAGGTTCGAAGTGTTTAGTAATCACAAGAGTTTAGAGCACTTGTTTGGTCTGAAGGAATAGAGTATGAGACAACGAGGATGGTTAGAATTCGTGACGAGTTAAGAATTTGGCTTGGATTATTCTTCGGGAAAAGCTAAGGTTGTGCCTGATGAGTTAAGTCGAAAGTTTTTATGTATGTCTGTTTTGATGGTTTCGAGTAATCAGAGTGCGCATCGGAAGTGTGATGCGGCATATTTCGTATATGCGTGTGTGACTTGTAAGAGTTCATAGGTTGAACATTGGAAACATGTTGGAATGACGAGACCATTGGACGTTTCAGAATGGAAGTGTTAGGCGAAAGGTTTAAATATTATTCATGGGCTACTATGTAGATGGATGTTTTGGTTATATGTTCGATCGGGGAATCGTAGCATTGTTGCAATATTGTTGTGTGACAAGGATGTTGGTATTATGGTTATGTAGAGGTTGTTGAAACGATATTGTGTCGTGGGACTTTATGTTCTTGTTTGTGTTGTTGCCTCGTTTCCATCGTGATGGTTCGAGTGTGAGTAGCTAATTCCTGTGTGTGTTCGTAACTTGGGTATTCTTTGAGTCGTGCGTTAGTCGTCAAGTGCATTGTATGGGCTTTGCACCTTGTCGTGGTGTTGTCGTCATTGTCATGTCGTTGTTGTAGTTGCTGTTAGCAAGGTGGTTTGTTAGTTTGTGTTATTCGTGGTGTGCCTTTGGTTGGCATGTTGGTTGGTTAGTCGGATGCGAGAGTCGTATCCGGAGTTGTTCGTATCAGTTACATTTTCGAGGACGAAAATCTCTAAGTGGGGGAGAGTTGTAACGCCCCGGTTTTTGTTAGAGTTATTTAATCGAGTCGATTTAATTATTTGTATTTTTATATTATTTTATTCTTGAATTTTATTTGACAATATATTATTTTTCATCGTTATTATGTTTTATCGCGTTTTGAGAGCGTTCGCGAGATATTTGAGCTGAGGGGTAAAATGGTCTTTTAGGGGTTTTTGATATTTGTTATTACAAGAGAGAAAGAAAAGAGAGTTTAGAGAGAAAAATAGAGTGAAAGAAAAAGAGAAGAAGGAAAAGAGAAAGAAAAGAAGAAAAGGGGAAAAGCTTGGAGAGTAAGGAAACGATCCAACCGACTTTTGAAAACACGATTAATCGGGTAAGGGTGTGAAACTCGATTATCCTATACTTGTGTATGATTATGTATGTATGTATTTGTGTGATATATGGTTGAAATTGGATATAGAACCAAAACCATTAATATGTTGAGATTGTTAGAATTTGATTCAAATTGTGTCTGAAATCATGTTTTAATGTTCCTAAATGCTAAGACATGTTAGATAGATGTTGTTGTGCATTCAATTGGTAATTTGCTGGTGTTTAGATGAGATTTGGAGATGATTTTGGTTGATTTTCGTAGCAGAAATTCTGCAGGAAAAATTCTGGGTTTCGCTGCCTATACGCGTATCAGGCTTGGCATTACGCGTATTGGTTTGGGTAATACGCGTATGGCAGGGGGTAAATGAGCGCAATACGTGTATGGAACACTTTTTTTCACGGCCTTCTGCTGATTTGCGTAATGGTACGCGTACTTGGCAAGGCATTACGCGTATCAAGTGAGGCATTACGCGTATGGAGTTTTAGTGGAATTTTGGGGAGAAATCAGTCTCTGCCCATACGCGTAGCACTTTGGGCATTACGCGTATGGAATGGGCGAGTGAGCTGGGTAGTACGCGTATGGCCTAAGGCAATACACGTATGACCAGAGAGGGTGTAAAATGGTTCCCGATTTTGCGTCCGATGCCGTAACTTTTGATCCGTAACTCGGATCGAGGCGTTCTTGGTACCGTTAGAAAGCTATTGAAACGTTCTTTCTTATAAAATGGTTTTGAGAATGGTGGCCGATTTAATTATGTCGGGAATTTGGGAATGTGTCGTTTTGCCGACTTTTACCGTCTTAACTATGTGTATTTGATGTGTTATCATGCAATATGCTTTTGATATATATCGTATGACTTGTGTGCTGTTGTATGATGTGAATACATGTGATGAAATGTTGTGATGATGGTTTGTGGCCTAAGGGCAAGTAAATGCAATGTGTTGTGTTTGATTGTATATGCATGATTAAGGATGTTGGAGTGGTTCACATGGTTGCATATATGTGTGCATTTGATTGTCATGAGTCATTGTATGCCAAGCATCATGATATGCATTCTTGTGATGTCATGTGCCCTAGTGGGTGTGAGCTACAAAACGATTCCAGAGGGAATCTGCTATAACGGTCGTGAGCCTTATACCGAGAGGACCTAAAGCGACGTTATAGACGATCGTGAGCCTTATACAAAGAGGACCTAAAGTGATCGGATCGTGAGCCTTATACCGAGAGGACCTAAAGCGATCCATAAATGTCGTGAGCCTTATACCAAGAGGACCTAAAGCGACGGGGAACATTTTTTTCCCGACGGGGTGTTACACTAAGTAACAAGCGATGATTCCAATAGTTCCTGAGTGAACTGATGATGAGAATGATGGATGGATGGTACCACATTTGCATAGAGTCGTTGTGTCGGTCTCTTTGCATTTGCATAAATCATGAATGGATTGATTATGTGTGGAAAATCATGAATGAATTGATTATGTGTAGAAAATCATGAATTGATTGAGTATGTGTGGAGATTTATGTTTGAATTGGTGAATTGATGTACATATGTGATAAATGCATTGGTTGTGCATAATATGTTTTATGCATAGACATATGCTATGTGATGTGGTGGGGTGTTTCCATATGTTATGACTTTGGTGTGCCTTATGTGTGAATATGTGATTATGTTGGTGATAAATATATTGTGCATGATTGATATGCCTTTGTGATGGATGTATGAGATATGAATGGTGTTGTTTTGTACTTGAATTATGGTGTAAGTTGTGGTGAGAATGTTTGACATGTGCATTTTTGTGTTATTATATAATTGTATGCAATTATATTATGATTGTGTTTCTCACCCTTCTGCTGTGGTTTGTTGCTCTATGAGGCAATTGCAGGTTAGTAGTCTTGGAGGCTTTTGTGAAGATTAGTTCTCCATCTGTTTGTCAGTCAGTCTGCTCTGATACGTAACACGGGAGTCGGGGAATGCTTTTTTTATATATGTATACATTTGTTGGATATTTTTGTATTAAATTTGTATGAATATCTTGATGTTGCAAAATGATTTATTTTGTAAAACAATGCAGTTATGTATCTTTTTGCTTTATTCCAAAATTGAAATTTCCTTTTGTATGGAAAAAGTTTCCCTTTGAGGTTATTCCATTTTGTGTTATGTATCAAAATTTATGAGCAGGGATTGTGTTTTCTTTCTATTGATGTTGCATCCTTGTTTCTGTCGGAAAAATAAATTTTTACTTACTCTGATTTAGTTATGTATTATTTATTCGCGATGGGAATTGGGGTGTTACACATTACGCGGGACATGTCTCATCGGGTATCCAAATTGACAACAAACTAAAACTGGATGATAGTTGATTCCTCCTTTAGTTCCTATGAGGGGTACATTAGGGAAGTTTCCACAACGGTCAATGATTCTTATCCCATCATAGATTCGATTGTACCAGTCTATGTCAGAATTGGTAAGAGACATGATTCTCTGTGACCAATGTAAAGCACTCTTATGATCCCAAAAAGCAGCAGACTTAGGTAAATGGGAGGTAAACCATTTGTATGGCAGGGGTACACGGCATGTGATTATTCCTCCACTATACAAATTCCTTAAGTGTACAAAATGATAAGCATCTGCGAGCAAGGTCGGTACAAGGTTTCTAATTAGAAAAATCCTAATGGCATTGATATCAACGAAGTTATCAATGTTGGGAAACAGAAATAACCCGTTGGTGAGCAGAACAAAGACGCTCTCGAAAGCAGTTATGTTCCCTATACTAGCAAAGTACAGAGCTTTCTTTATCAAAAACTTGGCTGGTAAACCTTGGATTCCACCCTTAATGGTCATGTGAGTCCTGACTTCTGACTCATCCAAATATATTGCTCTTGCAATGGTTTGATCCTTTGGAATTTCTTCCAGTCCAGAAAAGGGAGCTTGGTCAGTGAGGGGTAAATCAGTCAGATGAGAGTACTCCTCCAGTGTTGGTGCTAATTGATAATCTGAAAATGTGAAACCTAGATAAACTGGATCGTAGAACTGAATCAGTGTAGCCAGGATTCCTTCAATTACATAGACCCTTAACAGAGACAGCAGTCCTCCGTACTTAGCTCTGAAAGCATCAGGGTTGGTGATCATCCTTGCCAACCCTCTTAAATCCTCTAATTTTGGAACCTTGAAGGTGTACTTGTGAGTCTTTCTTCTACCGAAATCCATAACGCAATCTTTCTCTCTAATATTTGCAATCATTGTCTTAGTTTAATTTGAAAAAGAGAGAGACTAGAAGAGAAAATTTTTCTTTGTTTAAAGTTTTTTTAATGAAATGATTGCATGAATGCAGCACACAAAAACATAGAAAAAACATGGGGTCAAAGGTTCAGTGTTATGAAGTCATGGCTCTACCCATCCCCAAAGGTTGTACTGGTGATTTTTTGTACCTGTCCTCAAAATCATTGCACTACTTGGGATAACAACAGCAGGATGGTTCACCCGAGCGAGCCGCAGTATCTTAGAGTAATCTCAAATGAGGGTAGTATCGCGTGACAACTATTTCCGATAGCTTCCGCACTACAAAAATAGTAACATGGTCTCAACCTACTAAATTCTCAGTTTTATGGATACCACAATCGAACAATCTGCTTCCAACAACCGAAGTCACTTAGACATTGAATCCGCAAAGGGTATCTCCACTAATTTGATGGTCTACCGGGGTCTCTTATTCGGGAGTCACTCCCTATAAGATTACCCGTCTAATGCCATCACTTATCTTAGGTATCACTCAAACTTTCCAGATGCGGCATCACCCGCAGTCCCATTAGCAGAAAAATAAACACGGATATCAATTAGGAAAAGCGATATATATATATTTATTCCTAAAACTAACATCCTAGACCTCTTAAGAGCTATAGCCTAGTCCTATACAGACAATGACTCCCCAGCAGAGTCGCCATTTTATTGTTGGAAAATGGGGACGATGATGACTAAGGTAAAATAGATCCTCATGGCACTCCCCAGCAGAGTCGCAATTTTACTGTAGCGAGCGATTTTTGTCGGTGACACGACCACCTTATCGCTAGTTTTTGGGTTTCTCCCCACAATGAGGAGGGGGTGCTACTTTCTGATTTCTTATTTATCCCGTGAAGCTGGAAGTGAAAGGGAAGCTATCTAAAACTAACCTTGCACGCGATTGTTTAACTAAACAAACGCTTTTAAAGAGATTAGGGGGTCCGGGGTTAGGTTATACAATGAGGAGTTGTCAATTACCCATCCTATATGTGGTTATCCATGGGATGTTAGCTTTAGGTTTCACTTTGTACTTGATGGTGTTTATCTGTTAATGGGTTGGGAAAGTTTCTTGGGAAGTATGAGTGAGTGAGTGAGTTTTTGTTGATTTTTGGGTGTTTCTGGTGTTTTTGATAAGGTACTGGACCTAAGTTTTGATTGGTATGAAGGTACGGGACCTGGAGTTTTTAATTAGTATGCTCGCTAAGATTTCGTAACCTTATGCCTACATATTCCTGTTTAAACGAAATAGGGAAATCAGAGCAATCGTAGTTCCTCCTATTCTAAGGGAGGTAAAAGATATTTGGTGTCTTGTTCAAAGCCCAAGATTGAAGCTAAAAGGTTTTGACTGAGAGAGAATTTGTCATCTCTAAAGAGGGATTGGACTTCCTCTGAAGGGATTGTTGATTTTTGTGTGCCTTGATCAAAGCCCAAGGTTGAAGCTAAGAGGTTGATTGACTCCACTAAGGAAGTCCTTATACAAAGCCTAAGAGGAGGCTGGATAAGACCGACTCAACAAGAGAGTGTATATATTGGTGTCTTGTACAAGGCCCAAGATTGAGGCAAAAAAGAGACTGACTCTTTGGGGATATCATTATACTAAGCCTAAGAGGAGGCTAGAAGTTTGAGTTTTCCAGGGAAAATGTTCTATCTGTCTTGTACAAAGCCCAAGATTGAGGCTAAAAAGGGATTTTGACTCCGCCGGGGAGGTTTGTATGTGTCTTGTACAAAGCCCAAGATTGAGGCTGAAATGGGAAATTTACCTGACTCGGCAGAGGATTTATTTTAGTGTCTTGTACAAAGCCCAAGATTGAGGCTAAAATAAGTTTGACTCTGTTGGAGAGTATTTCTCAAAGCCTAGAAGAAGGCTGGGAGGAATTGACTCTGTTGGGGAAGATTTTTGTCCCCAAGCCTAAGAGAAGGTTATGAAGATTTATGTCTTGTACAAAGCCCAAGATTGAGGCTAAAAGGGTTTGACTCAACTAGAGAGTGCTTTTATCTGTCCTGTACGAGGCCCAAGATTGTGGCTGAACAAGCTAGAGAAATCATTATACAAAGCCTAAGAAAAGGCTGACTTCTGCTAGGGGAAATCATTATACCAAGCCTAAGAGGAGGCTGAAAAAATATTGACTCAACAAGAGAGTGTTTTTATCTGTCTTGTACAAAGCCCAAGATTGAGGCTAAAAAGGTTGACTCAACAAGAGAGTCTGAAAAGGTGGTTGACTCAACAAGAGAGTCTTGAAAGTTTATTGACTCAACAAGAGAGTCTGAAAAGTGATTGACTCAATAAGAGATTCTGAAAAGGTTAGCTCCACTGGGGAGAATCATTGTACAAAGCCCAAAAGGAGGCTGGCTAGCCTGGCTATGCTGAGGAAAGATCATTATACAAAGCCTAAGAAGAGGCTAACTGTCTGCTAGGGATTATTGAGATCCCTAGGCTGGTCCAAGTGGGGAATCAACTCTTGCTGAGGGTTAAAGAAGAGTTGAGATATCAGATGACTTGAGGTTCTGATTTGGGATAGTGTTATACTACTGATAGACTGATCCTAGCTTGGGGAATTTTTTAGGAGAGAGACTGGGTTTTAGAACCCATGGGTTTTATCTCTACTGGAGATTGATAAAAAAATGACCAGGGTTTCTTCCTATGTTTGTAGGGAACTTGAGAATGTCTTTGAGACTCAAAGGGATTAGACTGTCCAAGTCTACTGGTGTGGAAGAGTTTTATCTTTTGTATGATGCCCAAAAGGAGGCGGGTGTTGTAAGGGATGAGAATCAACCCTAAATTGGTCTGAGATTTGACACTGGAAAGACTGCTCTAGCAAAGGATGACTAAGTTCTGTCTTATACCTTTAGGAGGTCTTCAGGGTCCTTGTATTAAGCCCAAGAGAAGGCATGAGAACTTCTAAGAAGCCAGAGGGTCCTTATACAAAGCCCAAGAGGAGGCGGGGATGCTTTTAGGAAGCATGTGGGTCTTAAACCAAGAGAAGTTCAGGAAATGCTATTGACCGAGAATAGATCATTTAGTGAAAGTTCTGAGGTTTGAAGAAACTCAAGAGATGTTATTCACCGAGAATAGATCAACTCTGGGGAGTAGAATTTCTTTGACAATTTATAATAGTGACAGCCTGAGAAAAGGTTCACGAAGAATACTGCCTTTCTCTTTGTTCCATATTGTTTAAGCCCAAGAGAAGGCAAAACTGTATCTTGAAATCCAATGGGGATATAATTTTGACTGTATCAATGAGTGACCAACTGGCTTTACCTAGTTCTAGACCTACTTGCCGGGGAAAACACTAAATAACTATACTAGTATATATACAGTTGATATATGACAGGTATTTAAAAGGGTATGAAAGAAGACTTACAGGGGAGCAGCTTCCCATAATACAGTTATATTTATTTAAAGCATGTAAAAGAAAGCTGATAAAAACTTACAGGTGAGTAAGCTTCCATGCTGTATTGTTAGTTGTTCAAAGAAATTAAATAAATTTTTTATAACAGTATGTATATTTGAATCTAAATCAAAAGAGAAGTTGTTTCTGAAATGATTGTTGGGGCTTATACTCAAGGAGAGGCCCAGGGTTTAACTGTGATCGCACTGCTGTTTTGAATATCGTATCGGGACTTATATAACAACTGAGGCCCAAAGAGGTTTTATGTACCAAGGGGTGGGTCTTACAACTCAAGGAGAGGCCCAAAGATGTTTTGAAAAATAAATATGGGACTTACAACACGAGGGGAGGCCCAAAGAAAGACAGTGATCGCACCGTCGTTTTGAGAAGCGCAGAGAGACTTATACAATGACTGAGGCCCAAAATTATTTTTGTACAACAAGGGATTGGGTCTTACACTCTATTAGAGGCCCAAAGATTTATTTTTGTACAAGTGACGGGGCTTACAACTCAGGGAGAGGCCTAAAGGTTTTTTGTTTGAAAATGGCGATCGCGCCGAGATTTTTTTATCGTGTCGGGACTTATACAATATCTGAGGCCCAAAAATAGTTTATGTACACCAAGGGTTGGGTCTTACACTCTATTAGATGCCCAAAGTGTTTTAAAAGTTTTGATAAAGATCAAGAACCAAAGAAACCCTAATTTCATTTTCTTTTAAAAGTAATCCTTTTAATAAAATGAATAAAAATGACAAAAATACCAAATAAGTCTAAATAAACTACCTGTGATTTTTGATTAAGGTTTGAAAATGAGATTTTAATCACAAGATGATTTAGAACTCATTTGATTTTTATTTTCAAGATGAATATTCATTTTTGAAATGTTTAAAAACAATAAAAATGAATTTATTTACAAAAATATTAGCTATATTAAATAAATAATATAAATTTTATTTTTTTGTGAAATAAAATATTTTAAAATTTTTGTGATTTTTTGCAAAAAGAACCAATAAAAAATAATTAAAATTGAGAGAGAAATTAATTTTCCAAATCATTTAAAATAATATGACAAATATTAAAAAAATAGAAAAAATGGTAAAAAAGGGTTTGGGGCGAGGGAGATTCGAACCCCAGACCTCCTAGCCAAACACATGAGTGCGCAACCATTGGGGTGGTGATACATCCGTGTTTCAAAACCACCCCATAAATATATAAGGGGTGCCTTGTTTTAGGCCTGGCCAAGGCAAGGCAAGGCAAGTTCTTGGGCCAAAAACGTAAAGGCTGTAACTTTCTCATTTCTCCATGGATTGGGACAAAATTTAGGTCTATCCAGCCAAGAATTTCAAAAGGAATCCAATGGTGCCCTTAGTTTTTTCAGATGAGGTCTCCATTTTAAAACCCGATGGTGGTTTTGAAATAGGCCATGATTTGCATTTTCTATGCTACCTCATGGTATAGGCCAGAATTGCATGATGAATTGATTCAAACACAACATATACAACATGTATGAGATGTTTATGAGCAGTGGACTTCAATGCAATGCATAATTCAAAGAGTTCAAGTTGTGATGCTTACCTCTTTGGGAGCTTTTTGTGCTATCTGCCAAGTTTCTTGTGCCAGAAGTAATTTGATGCTTTAGACACTCTCAATTCATCCCTTGGAAGCTTTTAGAATGATCACCACCAGCTAGAATCCTCAGGAACAAGTTTTGGTACTTTCTTGCAAAAGGGGCAAAAGTGACCAATATGGCAACTCCCTCAAATGGTGCTCCTGATGTGGGGAACCATTTGGGGCAGTTCAAGGATGATATTTGGAGTGTGTTTGAGGTTTTATCTGGTTTTGAAAGTGACTGAATCAAGACATGACTTGAAAAATGCAAAAAAAAAGTCCAATTTTGAGGTTTTAGAAGTGGACTTTGAGATTTTGGTGTTACAGGTCACATGTTAGTGTTTGAACAACTTAGATACAACATATTAGAGGTGTTTGGATCATGAGTTGTGATGGAATGACTCTCTAACTCAAAAACTCAGAGATACCTTGCAAAAGAAGGCATTTTGGCCTAAAGAGAGGGATTTTGAGGAAAGCATCAGTTTGGGTGCTTTGGTGTACTCAAACTGATTACAATTGATGTCTATTTATAGTGCACCAAGTTTGTTTTGGCATCAATAGTGAATGGAGGTTGCAGCAGGCCTTTGGCCAATGTTATGCAAAAGGAATCTCAAGTCTCCTCTAGCCATTGACTTGAGATTAGAGCACATGCTTTGTAGCTTTGGTTCAGAGATAAGTTTGGACTGAATTCAGTTGGAATATGCTCAAATCATTTCACCTTGATGCATCCATTAAAGGCTTGGAAACAAAATTGGAGTCTTGGCATCTTTTAGCATTTTTAGGGATGACAAGCCTAATGTAGATTCTTGGACTTTGGAGGCTTGGGGATCAGATCATTCCCTTCTTGTTTTATCCTCAGATGTGTCCAAATTGATGTCAAGACTTGGATTTATCAGATTTGGACAAATCGAGCAAAATGCACAAATTCTGCCTTGTGAAAACTAGTTCATGATGCCATGTTCCAAGGGTTGTATCTCCTTGCTGAAATGGAATTTGGAGATGATCTGGTACTTGTTGGAAAGCCCACATGGCATACTTTAACTTTTATGTCCACCCCTAGACCTAGTTTGACTTGGATCAAGGTGAAAAATGTCCCTATATTTTGGAAAAAGTAAGGCAAATTCTGACTTAGTGAAAATTTCACTAAGTGTTGGAAAAATGTCATTTTCATGTTTTTAGCCATTTTGATCACTCCATAACTAAAAATCCATGAGGAATTTGAGTTTGATGTAGTTGAAGCTTTTGTAGAGTATAGCAAGAGCTACAAATCCAGCTTTGGATCACCCAAAATGGTTGCTTGGATCTCAAGTTATGGTCCTTGGAAGTATGTACCCTAGCCACTTTGTTCCATAACTTAGAAAAATTCTAAGTTTTTTATGGTTAACCCTTTTACAAGTTAACTCACTTTCTTTGATTTTTCTTGATGAATGATGATTCAAATCACATATTAACATTTTTGTAGGGTTAAGGAACCATAATTGTGAAAAATTCCAAAAAGTCAAACTTGATTTTGTGCACAGTTGACTTTTTGTTTGATGAAATCTAAACTGTGCGATCCTTTGTGAAATCAAGTCCTTGACCTAAATCAAACCTAATGGATATATTCCATAGGTGTTATAGGGTGTATTGAATCATATTCCAAGGTTTGGGAGCATGTCTTGGTCAAAAGTCAAAGGTACAGTTGACTTTTTCCTCGAAACCCTAATTGTGGTCATGATAAAATTGAAACTTGTGGATCAAGCTTCTTGGATCAATCCATTGTTGCAAATGGATAAATGTAGTGTATTGGAGACCCTCAAATCATGTCTTGAGGTCTTCGCTCATGTTTTGTCCCAAAAGTCAACTTAGGGGTGAATTAGGTCAAGAAACCCTAATTCCTGATTTTTGGGTAAATGCATCCCCTAAGGTTAAATTGACTTGATAATTGGGTCCATGAGGTCCCTTGGAGTATCTTGGGTTGTACCTTGAAACCTTGGCTCATGCATAGAGGAAAATTTCCATCTGGAGGCGTTGGTCGACCAAAACCCTAATTTGGTGACACTGGGGATCTTGAGGCTTGATCCCCTTGGAATGTTGCAAATTTCTTGATTGATCCTTTGTCTAAGTGCTCTGAGAGGGCTTGAAACCCTAATTCTTGTTTTTTAGTGAATGCTCAACCATCTTTGAGGAGATTGATGAAGCATGTAAGTACATCCATATTGTGATGATGATTTTCACAATGATGGAAAATCTTGGTGGTCAAAATTTGGGGTATGACACCTTCCACCGTCCACCTCAAAATGAAGTACTACACTTTGAAAGGTATGGTTGCCACGTTGCACGGGGATATCGAAGCTGCACGACGATGCTTTGAGGCGGCCACCAAGGGACTCAACGCCATCGCGTCCAAGCCGAAGACGTCCAACAAGCCAGCCTTGCCCAGCAGCTCGGAGGAAGCCAAGCCACTTCCTCGCGTCGACTCCGTCGATCTTGACAGCCGCTTCGCCGAATATTACCAGAAGGAAGATCAGGCCAGCCCGAGCAGCTCATCTGCCTCGACTAGAAACAACTCCCATCCGACGCGCCCTATCCCGGATGGTGACTTCGAGCTCCTCCTGCTCGGCGACGACCCTCAACTGGGAGTAAAGATAGGGACCGGTCTCCCCGACATCGCAAGGAAGCAACTCAAAGCCTGCCTTCGTGAGAACGCAGACTTGTTCGCCTGGAGTGTCGCGGAGATGCCCAGTTTGGACCCATCCGTCGCCTGCCATCAACTCATGATTGACCCAGCTGTCAAAGCTGTAGCACAACGTAGGAGGAAGCAGTCTCCAAAAAAAACAGAGGCTACAGAATAAGCGGTAAAAGACCTCCTAGAGGCAAAATTTATATCAGAAGCCAAGTACACCTCTAGGCTGTCCAACATTGTACAAGTGAAAAAAATCTAATGGCAAATGACGAATGTACGTTGATTATACTGATCTTAATAAGGCATGCCCGAAGGATGCCTACCCCTCCCCAATATTGATAAACTTGTTGATAACTCTGCCGGTTTTAAACTATTATCATTCATGGACGCCTACTCGGGCTATAATCAAATACCAATGGCAATGAGCGATAAAAAATACATGGCCTTCATGACCGAATCAGGCAACTATTACTACAACGGAATGCCCTTCGGCCTGAAGAACGTCAGCGCGACCTATCAGAGGAATATGAACAAGGTGTTCCGGGGAGAGATATGCGACATGCTCAAAGTCTATATGGACGACATGATCGTGAAATCCCACGAGGAAACCGATCATACGACCCATTTAAGAAAGGTCTTGGAACAGGCAAGGAAATACCAGATGCATTTCAACCCAGAGAAGTGCATGTTTGGAGTCCGGGCAGGCAAATTCCTCGGCTTCTACCTGACAGAACGAGGAATTAAGGCCAACCCCGACAAGTGCCGGGTATTCTCCGAATTTCCAACACCCAATTCGAAGAAATCCATCTAGTACCTCAACGGGATGCTCGCGTCTTTGTCCCGTTTCGTGGCCAAGTCTGCCCAGTACGCCTTGCCATTCTTCAAACTCCTCCGCAAGGAGGCAGCATTAGAATGGACCGAGGAATGTGACCAAGCTCTCCTCCATCTGAAACGGGCACTGTCTGAGCCACCAGTCCTCTCTCGATCAGACAACGTCGAAACTCTATATCTGTATCTCGCCGTAGCAACTGAGGCCTTGAGCGCCGCAATTATCCGCGAAACACCTGACGGTCAGAAGCCCATATACTTCACCAGTAAAGCATTGCAGGGGCCAGAGCTGAGATACCAGCAGATAGAGAAGGTGGCACTGGCCCTCATCAACGCCGCTAGAAGACTGAGACACTACTTCCTGACCCACACAGTCGTGGTATGGACAGATCAACCCGTAAAGCAACTGCTAGGACGACCAGACATGGTCGGCAGAATGCTCAAATGATTGCTAGAGCTGTCCGAATTTGACATTCAGTATGAAAGCAGAAAATCCCTCAAAGCCCAGGCTTTGGCTGACTTCATCGCTGAAATCACGTTCGCGGATTCCCCCTGTAATACCCTAATTTTTTCCCCTAAGATTCTCTAATTTTCATGTGCATTCATACATACAAACAAGATCACACATTCGTCCCCTCTTTTGTAGGATTGTGCCTTGCAGGGATCTTTGAGGTTGTGTGTGTTTGTTAGTTGTTTTATTGCTTAATTTGTTTGTATTTACTAACCATTAGTTAAAATCCAAAAAATATTTTTTTTCTTTCACTAACATTTTCAGGGGAAGAACAGGTTAAAAATACCAAAACATCAGTCCCTCGACTCGAATGAATTTCATCTGAACAAAGTCAAAGTTGATCCGCAATTAATTCAAAAATTATTTGATCAAGAGTTTCCAAGATTTAATACATTATTATTCAAGAGACTCCAAGGTTCATGTGTTTATTTCCATGCCTTCTTTGACAAGCAAAAGAATCGAGCTGGAACCACAATAGTGCAACAAAATGCTCATTTTTCACAAATTTTGCACTGAGTAAGCGGTTAGCAGATATGCAGTAACCGGTTACCCTCGTGAAATTTTGAAAAATGGCGGCAAATTCAAATTCAGAAATTGGCACCAATCTAATCCCTTGATCACATTTATAATATTCTAGACCACCTCATTTTAATTTCCCTACATCATCATAATTAATTCCCACCATGTACCTCCACTAATCACCACTCTTTTGTGATTTCCCTCCAAATTTGAATTCCATTCCTAATTTTGATCTTCCAATCCTAATTCCAAACCACCAAATTTTCCAAGCCTAAATTCTATAAATAGAGGCTTTATTTCATTCATTTCACAAGCTTTTGATAGCCAACAAACCTCTTGCAAATTCTCTTCCCAACCACAAACTTCACTAAAGCTCACTTTTCTTCTTTTGAAAGTTAACAAGAATTCACATTGAATCTTGTTCAACTTTGAGCTAAACCTTCATCCAAACTTGTTTTCTTCATAAATTCTCATAGATCAAGGCTTTGGTATTTGGATCTTGAAGCAATTTGTAGGAATTTTCAGATTTGAAGTGGTAATTCATCTTTTACCATTGTTGAAACTTCATCTTCATCTTCCATAATGTAGATCTTTGTTACTTGATCCTTTGGATCTTGTAATTGTGTTTAATTGCTGATTTTTGCTGTTATTTTACTTTAAATTTTGTGCAATTTCAATTCCATGATCACAAAGTGTTTGTAAAAAGTTTTGAAAGTGGGTCATGCTGAATTTTGCGCAATTTTCTGCATTCTGGTGCAGAGTAACCGGTTAGCAGATATGCAATAACCGGTTACTCTGTGTTAATTTTGAAAAATTGTGCCTATTTTGAACTAAGTAACCGGTTAGCAGATATGCAGTAACCGGTTACTTCGAAACAGAATGCATATTTTCACTTGTTTTTGGGGCTGTTTTGGTTTTTCTTCCTCCTTCTTCCCCTTTCTTATTGTTTTAGCCTTGAAATGCCTTTTTGAGATTAATTTCTCTTCAATTTCAATGGACTTTGGATATGTTTAAAGTAATTAAACATTCATTATTTCAAATCTATCTTTTAATGAATTGTTGAATTCATTTGAGATGCTTTGAATTAGTGATATATTTTCACACATAAACTTATCCATTAAAGGTGATTGAACTTGAAGATGACAGGTTCTTGAATTTGTAATTCAATTTGGCTTTCTCTTCATCTATTTCTTTTTTATTTTGATCGATGAAAGTCTTATGGATCTTAGAATTTCTTTGTTGAATTTTTTATCAAGACTAGATCGTTACCTATTTTCCTTTCGTGCGATATTACTTTCAGATGACGATTTACATATCGTTCATCTAGCAAGCATTAGCACAAAGATCTATTGACCGGCCTCATTGTAGGTTAATTACTCCGTAAATTAATCGGCGATTGCTTAACATAGCGCAACATTTGTCCCTCTTTATCCAATTCGGAATTTAAACTTTCGTGGTCCGGACCTTGATTGGTGGCGTCAACCCAATGGTGATTGATCTTTTGTATTAGGTTCAAAATCTTTGAAGCTTGTTGTTGTAGAGGCTTTGATTCTATCAATCTTCTAACAAGTCTTCATTAACCTTGACCTAAGTACATTGTTTAATCACTATAGTTCAAGACGCAGAATGGAATAATCGGTGAAGGCTTATGGCACTAAAGCCTTGTGCTACTAACCACTAACTTCTAACTTTTTTACTTTTTCTTCTCGCTCTCTATCTATCTTTATTTTTATGATTTTTGCCATTTATCATATCATGTTTATGTTTATGTCATTTTTCTTTTGTCCACTTGGACCATATTATCTTGTGCTTTTGTTTTTCTTTGTCCATTTCGGACTCAAAAAAATAAATAAAGGATTAAACCACTAAAAGACTTGTGCTCTTAATTGTTGGACTATGGCCACTATCCTTTGCATTGGAGGACCTATGCCCTTGATTATGGACTTATGGACTTATGGACTTAGAATTTGGATTCTTTCCCTTATGCTTTGGATCATTTTGGAGTTTGGTATTCTAGCCTTTATTTGGCTTGCTTATTGGCTCAAGAGGACGGAATTCTATTCTTATTATGCTTTGAAGAGTGTCTCCATGTGGTTAGATCTTTATTATCCTTAGCTTTTATTTTTATGCACTAGGATAGTCACTTCTTCTCCACCCCTTCTTTAATTTTCAAAACCTTCTCTCTTTTTCAAAACCTTCTTGTTTTCGAACTTAAAACCGCTTTCATAATAAAACCTTGACTTCTGTCAAGTGATTTTTAAACTTTGCTTTTCTTTAATAAATGTCAATCAATATTAATCATATTTTGACCGTTTCATAAAAACATAAAAAATATAAAAGCTCATCAATCTCTTTTTGTGCTTTGTGCACTTTTTTTTTCTTTTAAACTTTTTTCTTAAGTTTAGACACGATTCATTTCTTTAAGCGGAATTATTTGCTTGGAAATGACGACTTGTCTTTACATTTAAAATCAATCATAACAAACAAATTTTTTTTCTTTGTACCACGAACTACGAGGTTTTGATCCTACATTGCACATCGTGGGTATGTAGGCATGAGGCGATAAGTCTCTCCAAACACAAAAATCTAAAAAATTATTTCTCTTCTCATCCGCCCAATCTCTTTTTCAAGCAAACCATTTTTAGACCAAAAAGCATTAGATATTTCAAAGGGTTCCTATAGAGTACTATAGACGTTTTGGGTGCTAACACCTTCCAATTGCGTAACCAACCCCCCTTACCCATTCCCTGTTTGTTCTTGTTTTTTTAGAACTCTTTAGGTTTTGTTCGCTCTTTTTCCTTTCCTTTTTGGATAAAATAAAAGTGCGGTTGCGACTCTTGTTTTTTTTAGTTAAGTTAATCAATAGCTTACACTCACGAATTTCCCCGCTATAGAAAAGTGTCAACTCTGCTGGGGATCTTCCCTTGTGGGGTTTAGCCTACTTTAATTTATTTATCGCTTTTAGTCTGATTTGCTTGTTATTTGTTTATTCTGTTTGGGAGTTCTTCTGTGTGGTGAGATAAGCCCAATACCCAGGTTTGAGTATACACCTAAGACTAGGGTGGAAAGTAGTGGGACCTACGCGCCATCTTGGTACGTCTGGTGTTCACGAAATTCACATCCAGACGAGGTTTTCTTGGGAGATATTCTGACGTGCACGTCTTGTGCATTTCGGGGTGTTGATCTAGAGAGCTGTCGACTCTGACGACCATTTCCCCGAGGACTCGGTAGAGGCACTCCTCCCAAGAGGTAGTAACGGCAGACCAGAAATGGCAAACCCGTTATGCTTCTTGATTCGAGGACCCGAAGCTGAGGACTTTAGAACCCTTAACCCATCTTGGCCTTATTAGGACGTGGTGCGGTGGCTGTTCAGGTGCAGACTTGAATCAGTTGTTACGCGATACCACACTCAGACGAGACTCTCTTGAGAATATTATTGACTACCAAGAAAGTTGGGAAATCGATAATATCCGAAAGATGGGTTGTAAACTCTGGGAACTTCTTTAGAACCTTGTTCGGCAGGTGTTATACCATTAGTACATACCATTGTGGGAGGTTCTTAACCCTTGGCTCCATGCTCGTGACTCGGAACCTTGAACCCGTGTGCTTTGTGTGATATTGTTTGTGGTTGCTGCATACATGCACTCATGCACTCATGCATTCATGGACATTCTGTTTCAGTCGATTTTCTAGGATTTTAGAGATTTTCCTTTTGCAAACATCACTGAAAATATTCAATTAAATGAGATGTTTATCAGTATTTAAAAAAAAAAAGTGTTATTTCTTTGTGAAGTTTGCAATTGCTTTATATTTTAAAGATCCTTGAAAGTTGAATGAAACGTTTGCATTTTTGCATTAGCATTAGCATCATTCTGCATTTTTTCTTGCCTTTCCCAAGTGTCTTATTGTTTCCCTTTGGTCTTCATTCAGCCAAGCTGTCGCACCAGTATAATACTCGGGCTAATCTGAATGAAAAGATGGATCAGTTGCAACAAGAGAACCGTGAGCTTCGTGAGGAAGTGACAAATTTGAAGGATAGTTTGGAGAGACTCACTGCTATTATGGAAGCCCCGGTGGCTGCTCAGAATCAGCCACCACCACCTCCTCCTCCCCTTTCAACTCCTGTACAAAGGACAGTCATTTCTGAGATTATCTCTACGCCTATATCTGTGGCACCTGCTAGTATTCCTCAATACTCCATGCCTCCTGGTTTCCCCTGGGGCATGCCTCATAACTTTGTTCCTGAGGGTTATCAACCACCACCACCTCCTAAAATTCCAGTTGTTCCTACCGTTCAACCTCTGATGACTGTGCCACCGCCTGCGGTTCATACTGTTCCTTTTGGCGAGGAGCAAATTTTCCATACTGTCCCAAGTGAAAATATCAGTGCTTATGATAGAATGGAAGAGATTCAAGACCAGTTTACTGAGATGCAGAAAGAAATCAAAGCTTTGAGAGGTAAAGACCTATTTGGAAAGAATGCTCATGAGTTATGCTTGGTTCCTAATGTGAAGATCCCACATAAGTTCAAGGTCCCTGACTTTGAAAGGTATAAGGGTAATTCTTGTCCGTTGAGTCACTTGACTATGTATGCTCATAAGATGTCGACTCAGAATGATAATAATCAGCTTCTCATTCATTACTTTTAAGACAGTTTGTCTGGTGCAGCCTTGAAATGGTATATGGGACTCGACAGTACTCGAATTCGCACTTTCGAAGATTTGGGTGAGGCGTTTGTGAAACAGTATAAGTATAATGTGGATTTGGCTCCTGATCGTGACCAGCTTTGAGCAATGGCTCAGAAAGATAAGGAGACATTCAAAGAATACACGCAGAGGTGGCACGAGATTGCTGCTCAGATTAATCCTCCTTTGGAAGAAAAAGAGATGACTAAGATTTTTCTAAAAACTATGAGTCTATTCTATTATGAGCGTATGATTGCTAGTGCCCCGAGTGACTTCACTGAGATGGTTAATATGGGGATGAGATTAGAAGAAGGTGTTCGTGAGGGACGTTTGTCAAAAGATGGTAATTCTGCTGGTAATTCCAAGAAGTATGGTGGAGGATTTGCCAAAAAGAAAGAGGGTGAGACCAATGCTATTTCCCATGGAGGACGCAAAAAGAGTTACAGTAAGAATAATCAGTGTCAGCAACATGTTGCATCTGTTACTCCTGTTATCAATTCGACTCCTGTTGTTCAGGCAGCTCTTGCTCAGCAACAATGTTCTAATCAACCGAACAATCAATGGGGCCATTTTCAGAAGGATTTTAATCCGATTCCGATGACATATACAGATTTGCTTCCTTGTTTAATTCAAAAGAATCTTGTTCAGACCCGTGCACCACCTGCTATTCCAAAAGATTCGCCATGGTGGTATAAGCCTGAAGCTCATTGTGTTTTCCATTAGGGAGGAGTTGGGCATGATACTGAAAAATGTTATCCATTGAAGATGGAAGTGCAAAGGTTGGCTAAAAGTGGTATTTTGTCTTTCGAAGATTCCAATCCTAATGTCCAATCGAATCTGCTGCCTAATCATGGCAAGGCGTCTGTCAATATGGTTTATGGTTGTCCTGGTACCTTCAAAATCTTTGATATCCATTGGATTCAGAGATCTCTTGTGGAAATGCATGCACTTTTGAGTGAATTCCATGATATTGATCATGACTATGCAGTTTGTTGTATTTGTTCCGTGAATCCGCGTGGTTGTGTGATAGTGAAGAGGGATATTCAAAGAATGATGGATCAAAATTTGATTGAAGTCACTGCTAAAAGAGATGAATATCAGAATGAGGTGAATGTTATTGCTCCACGCTTTAATATTCCTGAGTGAGTTGTTATTTCTTATGATAGTCGGAAGACCGCTGTTACGCCTTTGGTCATTCGGTTGCCCGGTCCCATACCATATGAATCTTACAAAGCTGTTTCGTATAAGTACAATGCTACCATGGTAGAAGATGGTAAGGAAGTGCCCATTCCTTCTTTGTCTTTTGTGGTAAGCATCGCTGATGTGAGTAGAGTGATCCGAAGTGGTCGTGTCTTTGCTCTTGAGCCTCCAAAGATTGTGGAGAATGTTGTTGCTGGAAAACAACATCAAGACGAGAGTAATGTCGATGCTTCTGGTCAGTTCAGTGGTTTGAAGTCTTATGAGGATGAAGTATTGAAATTGATCAAGAAGAGTGAGTACAGTGTTGTAGATCAACTCTTGCATACCCCGTCCAAGATTTCAGTGTTGTCCCTACTAATGAATTCTCAAGCTCATAGGCAATCTTTGCAGAAGGTATTGGAACAAGCATATGTTGAGCATGATGTGACTGTTAAATAGTTTGATGGAATTATTGCTAATCTCACAGCGTGTAATAATTTGAGCTTTTGTGATGAAGAGTTACCCAAGGAAGGGAGAAATCATAATTTGGATTTACATATCTCTATAAACTGTCAAGAGGATACAATTTCTAATGTGCTGGTTGATACTGGTTCTTCCCTGAATGTGTTTCCAAAATCTACTTTTTCGAGGCTTTCGTACCAAGGTCCTCCCATGAGATACAGTGGGGTTATTGTTAAAGCTTTTGATGGATCTCGAAAAACTGTGATTGGAGAAGTTGATATTCCAATCAAAATAGGACCGTGCTTCTTCCAGATTACTTTTAAAGTAATGGATATTCGCCCAGCTTATTGTTGTCTGCTTGGCCGACCCTGGATTCATGAAGATGGGGCAGTGACTTCGACTCTCCATCAGAAGTTGAAATTTGTTAAGAATGATAAGCTAGTAATTGTTGGAGGTGAGCAAGCAATGCTGGTGAGCCACCTTTCATCCTTTTCGTATGTTGATGCTGATGAGACTGTTGGGACTCCATTCCAAGCTCTTTCTGTTGATGATAAAGCTGTTAAGAAGAAGGAGTTGCCCATGTCTTCCTTGAAGGATATTCTGCATGTATTAAAGACTGGTCGATCTGATGGTTGGGGCCGAGTCATTGATGTGGTTGATAACCTAGGTAAAACTGGTTTAGGCTTTATGCCTGGTACAGTCAGAAGATATTTGAAGCGTATTAATGAGGCCTTTCACAGCGCCAGATTCATCAACAAAGATCACTCTACTGCTGCCATTTTTGAAGATGATGAAGAAGAAGAACTTCCCAATTTTGTGACACATGGACAAATCTGCCAAAATTGGATAGCTGTTGATGTTCCCACTGTTGTTCATATTTCAAAGTAATTTGTTTTTGTTTCTTTCAAAAATTCTTTCACTCTGCCCAAGGTGAAAGTGAATTTGTGAGGGCTTTGTTTCAAATTTTATCATCATCAATAAAATGTTATTTTGATTATCTGTATTATGTTTTTCTCTTTTTGCTTTATTTCTGAAAAATGGTAACATAAAAAACCAAAATAATATTAATGTGGTGATTACTTTTATCTGCATGATACTTACACTTCTTGTTCATATTCTAAAATCAAACATAAATCATTGTGCAGATTGATTGTTAAACCCATTGAAAACAATGACCTTATGCCCTCTCCCAACTTTGAGTTCCCTGTGTTTGGGGCTGAAGAAGAAGGTATTGAGGAGATTCCAGATGAAATTTCTCGGTTTCTTGAGCACAAGGAAAAAGCCATTCAGCCTCATGAAGAGCCAGTGGAATTGGTTAATTTGGGTTCAGAGAATGATAAGAAAGAAGTCAAGATTGGGGCACTGCTTCAGTCAGATGTTAAGAAGAGGATTGTCGAGCTTCATAGAGAATATGTTGATGTGTTTGCTTGGTCCTATCAAGACATGCATGGTCTTGATACTGATATTGTGGAGCATAGATTGCTGCTAAAGCATGAATGTCCACCTGTGAAACAGAAATTCAGAAGAACTCATCCTGACATGGCTGTGAAGATCAAAGAGGAGGTTCAAAAGCAGATTGATGCTGGTTTTCTTGTGACTTCTGAGTATCCTGAATGGGTGGCCAATATTGTGCCTATTCCAAAGAAAGACGGAAAAGTCCGAATGTGTGTCGACTATAGAGATTTGAATAAAGCGAGTCCAAAAGATGATTTTCCATTGCCATACAATGATATGTTGGTAGATAACACTGCCAAATTCAGTATCTTTTCTTTTATGAATGGATTTTTCGGTTATAATCAAATAAAGACGGCACCCGAGGATATGGAAAAAACAACATTCATTACACCCTGGGGAACATTCTGCTACAGAGTAATGCCCTTCGGTTTGAAAAATGCTGGTGCAACGTACCAGAGAGCTATGACTACTTTGTTTCATGATATGATGCATAAAGAAATTGAGGTCTATGTGGATGATATGATTTGTAAGTCGAAGACTGAAGAAGATCATATTGAGTACTTACTGAAGCTGTTTCAACGTTTGAGAAAGTTTAAGCTCCGTTTGAATCCAAATAAATGCACTTTTGGTGTCTGTTCTGGAAAATTGTTGGGCTTTATTGTCAGCCAAAAAGGCATTGAAGTTGATCCTGGTAAAGTTAAAGCTATTCAGGAAATGCCTGCGCCTAAAACAGAAAAACAAGTAAGAGGATTCTTGGGACGTTTGAATTATATCTCCCGATTTATATCCAATATGACTGCCACATGTGCGCCGATCTTCAAGCTTCTCCGCAAAGATCAGGGTTGTATATGGACAGAGGATTGTCAGAAAGCTTTTAAAAGAATTAAAGAGTATCTGCTTAAACCTCCGATTTTGTCTCCTCCCGTGGATGGAAGACCTTTGATCATGTATTTAACTGGGCTGGAAGAGTCTATGGGCTGTGTTCTGGGTCAACAAGATGAATCTGGTCGAAAAGAATTTTCCATTTATTATTTGAGCAAGAAGTTCACCGATTGTGAGTCTCGGTATTCAATGCTTGAAAAGACATGTTGTGCTTTAGCTTGGGCTGCCAAGCGCCTCCGCCAGTATATGTTGAATCATACAACTTGGTTGATATCCAAAATGGATCCAATCAAGTATATCTTTAAAAAGCCTGCTTTAACTGGGAGGATTACTCGTTGGAAAATGTTGCAGTCAGAATATGATATTGAGTACCGAACTCAAAAAGCAGTAAAAGGAAGTGTTTTGGCTTACCATTTGGCACACCAGCCAATTGATGATTATCAACCTATCAGGTTTGATTTTCCTAATGAGGATGTGATGTATCTAAAGGTTAAAGATTGTGAAGAACCATTACCTGATGAAGGGCCTGAGCCTGGATCCCGTTGGGGTTTGATTTTTGATGGAGCTGTTAATGAGTATGGCAATGGTATTGGAGTAGTAATTGTTACTCCTCATGGTTCTCATATTCCTTTCACTGCAAGGTTGATGTTCACTTGCACAAATAATGCAGCTGAGTATGAAGCATGTATTATGGGCTTGGAAGAAGCCATTGATTTAAGAATCAAGATTCTTGATGTATACGGAGATTCAACCCTAGTGATTAACCAGATTAAAGGAGAATGGGAGACACGTCAACCTGATTTGATTCCTTATCGAGATTATGCAAGAAGGTTGTTAACTTTCTTCAATAAGGTTGAGTTTCACCATGTACCCAGAGCAGCAAATCGAATGGCGGATGCTTTAGCCACTATATCCTCCATGATTGTGGTGAATCGGTGGAATGATGTGCCCAAAATCGATGTTATGCGGCTTGATAGACCAGCTCATGTGTTTGTCCTTGAAGAGGTTATTGATGATAAACTGTGGTATTATGATATTAAATGTTTTCTTCGTAATCAAGAGTACCCACTGGGGGCATCCAAGAAAGATAAGAAGACTTTGAGAAGGTTGGCTGGTAGTTTCTTCTTGAACGATGATGTGCTGTATAAGAGAAATTATGACATGGTTTTGCTCAGATACGTGGATAGACACGAAGCAGACATGTTGATGAAAGAAATTCATGAAGGATCTTTTGGCACCCATGCCAATGGGCATGCAATGGCTAAGAAGATGTTGAGGGCAGGTTACTATTGGCTGACAATGGAATCTGACTGTTGCAAATTTGTGAAGAAGTGCCATAAGTGCCAGATTTATGCTGACAAAATTCATGTGCCACCAACTCCTCTCAATGTTCTCTCTTCTCCATGGCCTTTCTCCATGTGGGGCATTGATATGATTAGAATGATTGAGCCTAAAGCGTCGAACGAACACCGTTTTATATTGGTGGCTATCGACTATTTTACCAAGTGGGTTGAAGCGGCATCATATGCCAATGTGACCAAGCAAGTAGTGGTCCGGTTTATCAAGAACCAAATCATCTGTCGGTATGGCGTTCTGAGCAAAATTATCACTGATAATGGGTCGAATTTGAATAACAAGATGATGAAGGAATTATACAATGAGTTTAAGATTGAGCATCATAATTCTTCTCCTTACAGACCTAAGATGAATGGGGTTGTTGAAGCTGCTAATAAGAATATCAAGAAGATTGTTCAGAAGATGGTTGTTACTTACAAGGATTGGCATGAGATGCTCCCTTTTGCTTTACATGGGTATCGTACATCCGTCCGCACTTTAACAGGGGCAACCCCTTTCTCTCTTGTTTATGGTATGGAAGCATTGCTCCCGGCGAAAGTTAAAATCCCGTCTATGAGAGTTTTGATGGAAGCTGAATTGTCTGAGGCTGAATGGTGCCAAAGCATATATGACCAGTTAAATTTGATTGAAGAGAAAAGAATGACGACCTTGTGTCATGGCCAATTGTATCAACAAAGAATGAAGAAAACTTTTGATAAGAAGGTTCAACCTCGTGTGTTCAGAGAAGGCGACCTTGTGCTCAAAAGGATCTCGACTTCTACCAATAATTCTAGGGGCAAGTGGACTCCTAATTATGAAGGCCAATATGTTGTTAAGAGAGACTTCTCTGGCGGTGCATTACTTCTTGCAACTATGGATGGTGAAGAGTTCACTCGTCCTGTGAATGCCGATGCAGTCAAGAAATACTTCACCTAAAAAATAAAAGAACAGCTCGCTAAGTTGAAAACCCGAAAGGGCGGCTTAGGCAAAAATGAGCGTCTCGGTGGGCTGAAAACCCGAAAGGGCGGTCCAGGCAAAAATTAGAGACAAAACAGAAATAATCATCCCGGTAGATTAAAAACCCGAGAGGGAAATCTAGGAAAAAGTTAGGGATTATGGCAAGTAACTGCATCTGACCAGTCTTGATCATTTGAAAGCAACATCCTCTATCAAGGATTCTGCTTCAATCATCCTCAGCCGAAGTTTTGAGCACAGTGGAGTTTAAAGTTGTTAGGGAGAATAGTGGTCATTGTATATCAATGTAACCCTTTCCATGTATTTACCATTTTTCAAACTTTGTAATGATCTATGGAGTTACGCCATTTGCGGACTACCATTCTATTAATAAAATTCAGGCCTTTGTCCCTTTGTTTACAATTCTTACGTTGTTTCTATTTGCAAAATTTCATTTATTTTTTATGATGGTTTTTGAAACAAAATGTAAATAATTGATTTAAACTTTTTTGAAAATTATAAAAACATTTTCCTTTGATTTATGAATGCAAAAAAGAACATCAACGGTTATTCCAAGGATGGTAAGATCGATGTTTTTCCTCAGTAGGGTTTGTTCTTACTCTTCTAACATAATTTATTGACAGCTCCCCAGTAGAGTTTGTCGATATCTCCCTAGTAAAGTTTGTCGATATTTCCCCAGTAGAGTTGGTTGATGTTTCCTCGGCAGAGTTTTATTCGTATAACCAGTTGTCAACAGGATGATAGGTTCCTTCAAAGTTGTATTATGATGTGTTGAATTCATAAGGGCCAATGCTGTTTGACTTTTCCCCAGCTAGGTTTTGATCTAGATCTTCTCCAGCGGATTATGTTATGGAAGTTAAGCAATTTTTGGAGATTATCCCCACACAAAAATTCATTTCTTTCGCTATCCCCAGAAAAAAACAAAAAAAGCATGTGAAGAACCCTCACTCAGATTTTTTACCCTCTAGATGTGTGGATTCGGATATCCCCAAACAGAGACAAATGTCATTTACCTCTAGAAGTATTGACATGGTAGCCACCTGTCGGATTTTATCTTGCCTTATGGATATATTCCTCTCCAGGTTGTTCTATCCAGAGATTATAGCTTTGCTAATTCTCCAATGGAGGCTGTGCATTATTGTTTCGATTGTTTCCCAATCATAGAACAATGATGTTATTTTTATCATCCCCGGCAAGTCCAGAATGTACTTCTCTCCAGATTGTTTGTTTTTCAGAGAAGATTGTGTATCACTATTTTGGATATTCCCTTGTGAAGTCATTGATGATATCTCTTTAATCACCTTGTGGCATTTTCTCTCATTTATGATGAGTATTGATCTAAAATCCCCCACAGTTTGACCTTTTGTTGTGTTTCCTCAGCAAGTCCAGGTTGCTTTACTCAGACTTGGATAATCCCCGGAGAGTATTCTTGTATCTCCAGCCTATTTGCTTTGTTTTCCATTGGATGCTGCGTAAATATGTCTATTATCCTTAGCGGATTCATTATCTTTTTCGCATCATATCTCCTCATCTTATTGAGGTAGAAGTTCCTGTGATTTCTTTATTATCCCAAGGGAGACAGAAAGATTTGGGTGGTTATGATACCCTGACAGCTTTCCTGCCATCCTCAAAGCAGAGTTTATGTTGTTATCCTCTTTATGGATTGTTGATGTTAGAAGATTGATATTTGGGTTTCTCCCTAATGAGTATCTTCCTTTCTCCAGCAAGATTTGAGCCTTGTAGTAGGATTTATTTTCCTTTGATGGCTTTTGCTTATCTCTTACATGATTTCTTCAGTTAAATCCCTGGCAGAACTGCTAATAAATCTCCATCTTGTTGAGATTAGCCGAGTATTCAGTGGTGTTGTGATGTTTTTCCACCTTCTGTTTATCCTTATGTCGGTTTTGTCAGCATATTCATACTCATACGCCTTGCATGCGCATCCTCTTGTTATGCATGGCATATTGTTGTTGCATTGCACATTTTGCATCTGTGTTGGTGCTTCTTTGCTCTTTGGTGTTGTTATCCCCGCAGAGAATGTGTGTCTTCTCTCCATTTAGAGTGTTGACCCGTAAGCAGAAAATGCCTATCTTTGTTAATTCCTCACTGAGTTTATGCCTCGTGGAAGATATTTGTTTTAGCCCCTCCCAAGTTCATTTGTCTGGATGGAATTAATTCCCACTTGAGATATTTCATCCTCGGGATGAGTCTTGTTTGACCGTTTCTCTCTGGTTTATTCCCGGATTGAAGTTTGGTCCCTTGCTTTGGCTTATCACCTTTGTCGTCCTACCTGTTTTGTTGGTAGTAGGTGATATAGCTGGCTTATTACCTTTGTCGTCTTGCCCTCTGTTGGTAGTAGGTAATATAGCCGGGTTTCATTACCTTGTTGTAGCTATCACTTGGTTGATAGTTGGTAATCTCTCCCTTCTTTGTTCGAGTTTATCACCTTTGTCGTCCTGCCCTTTGTTGGTAGTAGGTGATATTTCTCGACCCTTTTGAGATTTTTACCTTTGTCGTCCTACCCTTTGTTGGTTGTAGGTAATCTTTCTCATACCCTTGGTTGATTACTTTGTTGTAACTGTCACTTGGTTGATGGTTGGTAATCTTTCTTTATCCAGCTTATTACCTTTGTCGTCCTGCCCTTTGTTGGTGGTAGGTAATATAGCCCGGTTTGGTTGCCTTGTTATAGCTATCACTTGGTTGGTAGTTGGAAATCTTTCTTTTTGATCATGCTATTACCAGATGTCTGGTATTAGAAGATCTTTTCCCCAGTGGAGATTTTTTCTCTCCATGTTGGGACGATGTTACCCCTCTTTTATTTCTGGTGTTGGTAATTTTCCCTCATTTGGAATCTTACTCTTTTTTCTTCCCCAGCTGAGATTGTTTCCTCCCCTTTTGGGATGTGTTTTCCCTCTTTTGTTTTACCCCGGTGGAGTCTTTTCTCTTTGTTCCCCAGCTTTTTGTTTGTCTCCTGTGGCATATTCTCCCCACAGAGGTCTTGTGTCTGCATATCATTTGCATGATCATATCATTTTGTGGTCTCTTAGGGTCAAAAATTGGATTGTTGTTATATTTAAGTCTCTTCTATCTCGTCGAGACAAAGATGTCAATCTTCATATCTCCGAATAGAAGAAACTTAAATAGGGGCAGCTGTAATACCATAATTTTTGCCCCTAAGATTCTATGCTTTTCATGTGCATTCATACATACAAACAAGATCACACATTCGTCCCCTCTTTTGTAGGATTGTGCCTTGCAGGGATCTTTGAGTTTGTGTATGTTTGTTAGTTGTTTTATTGCTTAATTTGTTTATATTTACTAACCATTAATTAAAATCCAAAAAATATTTTGTTTTCTTTCATTAACATTTTCAGGGGAAGAACAAGTTAAAAATACCAAAACATCAGTCCCTCGACTCGAATGAATTTCATTTGAACAAAGTCAAAGTTGATCCGCAATTAATTCAAAAATTATTTGATCAAGAGTTTCCAAGATTTAATAGATTATTATTCAAGAGACTCCAAGGTTCATGTGTTTATTTCCATGCCTTCTTTGACAAGCAAAAGAATCGAGTCGGAACCACAACAGTGCAACAAAATGCTCATTTTTCACAAATTTTGCACTGAGTAACCGGTTAGCAGATATACAGTAACCGGTTACCCTCGTGAAAATTTGAAAAATGGTGGTAAATTCAAATTCAGAAATTGGCACCAATCTCAGCCCTTGATCACATTTAGAATATTCTAGACCACCTCATTTTAATTTCCCTACATCATCATAATTAATTCCCACCATGTACCTCCACTAATCACCACTCTTTTGTGATTTCCCTCCAAATTTGAATTCCAATCCTAATTTTGATCTTCCAATCCAAATTCCAAACCACAAACTTTTCCAAGCCTAAATTCTATAAATAGAGGCTTCATTTCATTCATTTCACAAGATTTTGATAGCCAACAAACCTCTTGCAAATTCTCTTCCCAACCACAAATTTCACTAAAGCTTACTTTTCTTCTTTTGAAAGTTAACAAGAATTCACATTGAATCTTGTTCAACTTTGAGCTAAACCTTCATCCAAACTTGTTTTCCTCATCAATTCTCATAGATCATGCTTTGGTATTTGGATCTTAAAGCAATTTAAAGGAATTTTCAGATTTGAAGTGGTAATTCATCTTTCACCATTGTTGAAACTTCATCTTCATCTTCCATAATGTAGATCTTTGGAGATCTTTGTTACTTGATCCTTTGGATCTTGTAATTGTGTTTAATTGCTGGTTTTTGCTGTTATTTTACTTTAAATTTCGTGCAATTTCAGTTCCATGATCACAAAGTGTTTGTAAAAAGTTTTGAAAGTGGATCATGCTGAATTTTGCACAATTTTCTGCATTCTGGTGCAGAGTAACCGGTTAGTAGATATGCAGTAACCGGTTACTCTGTGTTAATTTTGAAAAATTGCGCCTATTTTGAACTAAGTAACCGGTTAGCAGATATGCAGTAACCGGTTACTTCGAAACAGAATGCATATTTTCACTTGTTTTTGGGGTTGTTTTGGTTTTTCTTCCTCCTTCTTCCCCTTTCTTCTTGTTTTAGCCTTGAAATGCATTGTTGAGATTAATTTCTCTTCAATTTCAATGGACTTTGGATATGGTTAAAGTAATTAAACATTCATTAGTTCAAATCTATCTTTTAATGAATTGTTGAATTCATTTGAGGTGCTTTGAATTAGTGATATGTTTTCACACTTAAACTTATCAATTAAAGGTGATTGAACTTGAAGATGAAAGGTTCTTGAATTTGTAATTCAATTTGGCTTTCTCTTCATCTATTTCTTTTTTATTTTGATCGATGAAAGTCTTATGGATCTTAGAATTTCTTTGTTGAATTCTTGATCAAGACTAGATCGTTACCTATTTTCTTTTCGTGCGATATTGATTTTGGATGACGATTTACATATCGTTCATCTAGCATGCATTAACACAAAGATCTATTCCTCACTGCAGGGTAATTACTCCGTAAATTACTCGGCGATTGCTTAACATAGCGCAACATTTGTCCCTCTTTATCCAATTCGGAATTTGAACTTTCGTGGTCCGGACCTTGATTGGTCGTGTCAACCCAATGGTGATTGATCTTTTGTATTAGGTTCAAAATCTTTGAAGCTTGTTGTTGTAGAGGCTTTGATTCCATCAATCTTCTAACAAGTCTTCATTAACCTTGACCTAAGTACATTGTTTAATCACTATAGTTCAAGACGCGGAATGGAATAATCGGTGAAGGCTTATGGCACTAGAGCCATGTGCTACTAACCATTAACTTCTAACTTCTTTACTTTTCCTTCTCGCTCCCTATCTCTCTTTATTTTTATGCTTTATGCCATTTATCATATCATGTTTATGTTTATGTCATTTTTCTTTTGTCCACTTGGACCATATTATCTTGTGCTTTTGTTTTTCTTTGTCCATTTTGGACTCTAAAACATTAATAAAGGATTAAACCACTAAAAGATGTGTGCTCTTAATTGTTAGACTGTGGCCACTATCCTTTGCATTGGAGGACCTATGCCTTTGATTATGGACTTATGGACTTATGGACTTAGAATTAGGATTCTTTCCCTTAAGCTTTGGATCATTTTGGAGTTTGGTATTCTAGCCTTTATTTGGCTTGCTTATTGGCTCAAGAGGACGGAATTCTATTCTTATTATGCTTTGAAGAGTGTCTCCATGTGGTTAGATATTTCTTATCCTTAGCTTTTATTTTTATGCACTAGGATAGTCACTTCTTCTCCACCCCTTCTTCAATTTTCAAAACCTTCTCTCTTTTTCAAAACCTTCTTGTTTTCGAACTTAAAACCGCTTTCATAATAAAACCTTGACTTCGGTCAAGTGATTTTTTAAACTTTGCTTTTCTTTAATAAATGTCAATCAATATTAATCATATTTTGACCATTTCATAAAAACATAAAAAATATAAAAGCTCATCAATCTCTTTTTGTGCTTTGTGCACTTTTTTTTTTCTTTTAAACTTTTTTCATAAGTTTAGACATGATTCATTTCTTTAAGCGGAATTATTCGCTTGGAAATGACGACTTGTCTTTACATTTTAAATCAATCATAACAAACAATTTTTTGTTCTTTGTACCACGAACTACGAGGTTTTGATCCTACATTGCACATCGTGGGTACGTAGGCATGAGGCGATAAGTCTCTCCAAACACAAAAATCTAAAAAAATATTTCTTTTCTCATCCCCCCAATCTCTTTTTCAAGCAAACCATTTTCTGAACAAAAAGCGGTAGATATTTCAAAGGGTTCTTATAGAGTACTATAGACGTTTTGGGTGCTAACACCTTCCCATTGCGTAACCAACCCCCCTTATCCATTCTCTGTTTGTTCTTGTTTTTTTAGAACTCTTTAGATTTTGTTCGCTCTTTTTACTTTCCTTTTTGGATAAAATAAAAGTGCGGTGGCGACTCTTGTTTTATTTTTAGTTAAGTTAATCAAATGCTTACACTCACAAATTTCCCCGCTACACCCCCACCTGCGGGGCATGCAAGTGGACCATTTTCGTAGACGGGGCATCCAACTTGGCAGGGAGCGGGGCGGGCATCATATTGGAGAACGACGAGGGAATCATCGTAGAGGTATCACTCACCTTATCCTTCCCCACGTTCAACAACCAAGCTAAGTACGAAGCCTTCCTCGCCAGCTTACGCCTGGCCGAAGATCTTGGGGAAGAGGAGATTGTCATCTGCACGGACTCACAACTCGTGGCCCTCCAGGTTCGAGTAGAGTACCAGGCCAAGAACGACAGCCTGTCCGAATACTTAGCCTTGGTTAAAGAAAAGATGACGAAGTTCACTGCAGTGGAGGTGAAGCATGTTCCCCGCGAACATAACGTCAGAGCAGACATATTGTCTAAACTAGCAAGCACGAAGAAAAAGGGCGGAAACAAGTCCGTCATCCAGGAGGTACTTCCTCGACCTAGTATCGAGAAAGCATCCCCGACCCTCGACGTACAGGTAATCGGCGACAACAACTGCTGGATGACCCCCGTATATAACTACCTCGCTAGGGACGAACTTCCGTCTGATCCCAAAGAAGCAAGCACAGTCAGGCGTAGGACCTGCTCCTACGTCCTGGTCGAACACAAACTCTACAGGCGAGGGTTCTCCATCCCACTACTCAAGAGCATCGAGGAGGAGATGGTCGCCCACGTTCTGCGCGAAATCCACGAAGGAATCAACGCCCAACATCTCGGTGGAAGATCCCTCGCCCGGAAAGCCCTTCGGGGAGGGTACTACTGGCCAACCATGCAGCAAGATGCTAAAGAACACGTGAAGAAGTGCGATAAATGCCAATGACACGTGGATATGCACCTAGCTCCGCCTAACGAGCTCAAGGCTATGTCCTCCCCGTGGCCATTTGCCTGGTGGGACCTAGACATCCTGGGGCCATTCTTAGTAGGATCAAACCAGAACAAATACTTAATAGTAGGCGTTGATTACTTCACAAAATGGACAGAAGCGGAAGCTCGAGCTAAAATAACAGCCCTCGTCGAGGAAGTCTGATCAGGGGCAGCCCTCCGTGAAGCCTCATTAAAACAAAAAATTGCCATCCGGCACAACGCCAAAGTCATACGAAGAGAGTTTGAAGTGGGCAGCCTTGTCCTGAGAAGAAACCATAAAGACTCTCGCAAAGGAAAACTCGCTGCTAACTAGGAAGGACCCTTTCGCGTCCGAGCAAAAATGAAGAATGAGGCCTCCTACCTAGAACATCTTAATGGGGAAGAACTTGCTCGACCATGGAACGCTGAAAAGCTAAACCAATATTATAGCTAAGGCCTTAACTGTCGGTTTGCTTCATCAAAATATTGAACGTCACTTCCCGACCACAATGCACACCTAGGTACAAGCGTTGCATGTCAGCTAAGACAGGACCCCGGACAAGAGCGAGCCAGGTCCCTGTCTGACAGCGGTCACTCAACCGAGCATCGCCGTTGTCAAAGTACCATGATAGATAGAACACCCAGCTCACGTTGGAAGGTTCACGCCGCGAACTCAGGCCTCAAACGCGACCTGAGCTCCGCTTTCTCGCCCATAAATTCCCCGATTGTTCGACCAGTCCCCCTCACTGCCGAACACATCTACTTAGAGCAATTCCCTAAAGCTTAAAACAAATCAAATTGATCCCTGTTATGGGCACAAAAGCATATTGAGCAACAGTACAACAGTTAGCAAAATAAGCAGTAAAAGCCATGCGCAAACATACAAAACTGGCCGCACTGACCGGACACTTACATTAAATTTAAGTGACCACAAATGCCACTAGCTGTGCGTATTACAAAACAAGGGGACCATGCCCCCAAACAAAATAAAGTTACATCAAAACACGGCACGCAGGCCGGATACATTACAACAAAACAAAGAATCCAATTTCATTCCTGCATCTGCTCAGGCTGCTCGGTGTTGGGCTCAAGCTCCTGGTCCTCCTCGTTCAGAATCTGGGCAATCTCGTCGCTAATATTAAAGAAGTCCGAAATAACTATTCTGCCATCCTTGACATGGCCCAAGAATTTGGTACCCTCCATGGAGATCTGAACCCCTGGATTGACCAGCCGGAGTTGCGCCACAACATTTTTGCACGATTCTTCTCTAATGGCAATAACGTCTTCCTCTGCCCTTAGCATACGGGCGAGAAGCTCGGCCCTCGCCTTCAACGCCTTCACGTCCTCAGGGTCATCTTTAGCTGAGGCACTCGCTGTACTCAACTGTCCAATCAGCTCTTCGGCAGCCTTGTTCTCCGCCACCAGCATAGCATTCTCCCCCATCTACCTGACAGCCTCTTCATCTGATTTCTTCCTCGCATCATTGGCAGCCTTGGCCTCTTCCATGGCCTTCCTCGCCGTCTCTTCCAAAGACACTATGGTCTCTCAGGCATTCTTGAGTCCATACTCGGAGGAGGAATATCCCTCGGCATAGATCGCCGCCATCTCCAGGACCCTGACCAACACAGAGGCATCCTGCGTCAGCAGTGCCCTCTTGCTCGGGCGATCCATACCTTCTAGTTGGAAAGACTCTGCCCGTGGCACCACCAGGGACGTCCCCTCAAAGAATTTCCTATCAAGGACACAAGGAGGAAGCTCGAACTTCCCTTTCTCTGGTGCCCTACTGAGGTCCACCGTTTCATTGGCTCTGGTCCGCTTAAATCTTGAGGCCAAAGGCAAAGGGGATCCCTGGGCAGGAGCAGGCGAAGAGCTCCCCGTAGCAGGATGGGGAGAAGGAGCACTGTAACACCCCTAATTTATGCCCCTAATTAATTAAAGCGATAATATATAATCAGAGTATAATTAAAACATTCATGGCATAGACGGCAGCGTTACATCAAATGATGAAATATAATAACCTGCTCATATAGATATGCAACAATCAGGAAGTAATATAAACAGAGGAACTCAGTTCCTAACACCCACAATTCAGGTACATAATAAAAGCGGAAAATCTGCAACTGAAATCTCATATATATAACATAAAAGTTTGTCTGTCAAATACAGAGTCATACATGTACAATCCAAAAGATAAATATATATACTTTAGCAAGCGAAACTGGACGTGTTTCTTAAGCACTGTCGTTCTTTGGGGGTTACTACAGTTCGATTCATTTTTTATCCTATTGAAGCTGATGAAGGAAGGGAAATAGATGTCTCCAATTAACCCTGCTTGCATACTGAGTTTAAACAGCGGTCTGTTAGGTTACGGATGCTATATGGTAATGGGGCCTTTTTCTTCTGACTCTTTTTTCGAGATTGAAAACATTGGACGGTTCATGGGTAGGATGTTTAGGACTGAGGGTATGGGATTTTGAGTTTTTGTTTAGTGTGCTCGCTAAGATTTTTCTTTCAATCTTATGCATATGTATTCCCGTTTTCCGAAACAGGGCAATCAGAGCGATCGTAGTTCCTCCTATTCTATGGGAGGAAATGGTGTTTTGGTGTCTTGTTCAAAGCCCAAGACGTGAAGCTAAAAAAGTAGTTTATATCTTGTTCAAAGCCCAAGATGTGAAGCTGAAGGGTCCATTTGTATCTTGTTCGAAGCCCAAGATTGAAGCTAAAAGAGTGTTGACTTTAGAGAGAATTTGTCATCTCTAAGGGGGTCTGTTTGTCATAATTGTTGGGTGACTGACTATAAAGGAGGATTACTTTAACCGGGATATGTGAATCCTAGCAATGCCATAATTTCCTTTATAGGGAGTTTTAACCTGAAGGAGAAGACTTTAACTCAGTGTAGAGCAATGCTATATTTCCTTAGGAATTTCTCATGCTAAAAGAAGGACAGTGGCGTGGATGTAAATAATCCAGAGGCTTGCTGCTTACAGCAGTTAGATGAAGGGAGTTGTTGATGTTTGTATCCTGTGAACGAGGCATAGTTTTGATGCTAAAAGGTAGATTGTCTCAACCGGGATTTTCTTATACGAAGCTTAAGAGGAGGCTATCGACCCAACAAGAGGGTTATTTTGTGTCTCGTACGAAGCCCGAGAGGGAGTCTAAAAAGAGTTGACTCAACAAGAGAGTACTTTTAGACGTGTCTTGTATGAAGCCCAAGACAGAGGCTAAAGGTTGACTCAACAAGAGAGTGTTTTTTATCTCGTACGAAGCCCGAGATGGAGGCTAAAAGGGTTTTGACTCAACAAGAGAGTCTTTTATACTCAACAAGAGAGTGTTTTGTATCTCGTACGAAGCCCGAGATGGAGGCTATGGTTATTGTTTCAGGTGAGTGACAAGTCCAATATGCTGATTTAAAGAGAAAATCAACTCTTATATGAGTAATGTTTGCACTCAGGGATTTTGATTCGAGGATCCGGGATATTTCCTGTTCTTTAAGGAAATGGGAAATCCAAAGGGGATCAGAATTGTCCGAGTCTACAGGTTTCATCTCCTAGTTTTGAAAGGAACTTAAGAATGTCTTTGAGGCTCAAGGAAATTAGACTATCCAAGTCTAGAGTTTCATCTTTTGTACTACGTTTAAGAAATAGCAGTAGCAGGATCTAGACTCTTTGAAAAAAATCGTTCTATTAAGATGACTAATTTCTGTTCCTATACCTCTAGGAGGTCGTCGGGACAATTTGTACGAAGCCCAAGAGGAGGCTGGAATCTTTTAAGAAGCCGAGGGACAATTTGTACGAAGCCCAAGAGGAGGCTATCATTCCCGGAGGAAGAAATCATTTATACGAAGCCAAAGAGAAGGCTGTGAATACTTCTAAGAAGCCGACGGGTCCTTGTACAATGCCCAAGAGGAGGCGGGGATGCTTTTAAGAAGCCTGTGGGTCCCCAAACCCCGAGAAATTTAAGACAGGCTATTCACAGAGAATAGATCAAGCCATGAAAGTTTGAGAATTTGGAAGAAACTCAAGAGATGCTATTCACGGAGAATATATAAACTCTGGGGAGTAGAGTCTCTTGACAGTTCCTAGGAGGACAACCGAAGAGAAGACTGTATCTGGTAATCCTATGGGGATCTAGTTTAGTCTATTTAAGAGTAATCAACAGGGCTTAGTGCTAGACGTAGTTGCCGAGGAAACTCTAAATAGCTATACTATTATTACACAGTTGATATGAGTTTATGAAAGGAGATTTACAGTGAAACAGCCCCACAGTACAGTTATATACATATGAAAGCGGTAAATGAAAGCGTATAAACACTTACTCGGTTGTAGAGCTTCCATGCTGTTTTGTTAGTTATTCAACAAAGAAAGATTGAAAACAACAGTATATTCAAAATCAAAGGCGAAAGTGCTTTAAAATAAAAATTGGGGCTTATAGCTCAAGGAGAGGCCCAGGGTTTTATCAGTGATGTCACTGTGGTTTTGAATTTGTACAGAGGGACTTATACAAGTGACTGAGGCCAAAAAAGGTTTTCTGTACAAAGGGGTGGGTCTTACACTCTCTCAAGAGACCCAAAATGTTTTAAAGAAAAAGAGTGGGGCTTATAACACGAGGGTAGGCCCAGATGATTTTTCTTTTGAAATGGCGATCGCGCCGAGATTTTGAAAATGCAGTGGGTCTTATACAATGACTGAGGCCCAAGATAATTTGGTTTTCAAAAGGGGTTGGGTCTTACACTCTAATAGAGGCCCAAAAGTTTTGAATGGGTCTTATAGCTCGAGGAAAGGCCCAAATGGTTTATTTTTAAACGGGCGACGATCGCGCCGAACTTTTCTTTTAACGCAGAGGGACTTATACAATATCTGAGGCCCAAAAATTGTTTTGGTTAAAAGTGGATTGGGTCTTAACTCTAATAGAGGCCCATGAGTGTTTGAAAATGATTGATGAGGGTGAAAATCAAAGAAACCCTAATTTGTTATTTTTTTTAAAGTAAATATTAAAAGAAAATCAAGGAAAAATACCAAATGAATTTGAATAAACCACTTGTGATTTTTGTTTAAGGTTTGAAAAATGAAATTTTAATCACAAGAGATATTAAAACTCATTTGGTCTTGATTTTTCAAGATGAATGTTCATTTTAAAATGTTTAAAACAAATAAAAAATGAAGTTATTCACAAAAATACTAATTATATTAAATAAATAATATAAACTTAATTTTTTTTGTGGAATAAAATATTTCAACATTTTTGTGATTTTTTGCAAAAAGAACCAATAAAAAATAATTAAAATTGAAAGAGTTATTAATTTTCCAATTAATTAATAAAACATAAAATATTGGAAAAAATGGCAAAATATGAAAAAACACAAAATGGCATGGGTGGGGTTTGAGCCCACGACCTCAAGGTTACAAGGCGCGCGCCTTACCACTGGGGTGGTGATACATCCATTGTTTGAAGTGAAATCACAAATATACAAGTCATGCCTTGGTTATAGGTTTGGCCCAAGGCAAGGCAAGGAAAGTTTTGGCTCAGAAACGTGAAGGTCATAACTTTCTCAATTCTTAATGGTTTGAGACAAAATTTATATGCATCTGGACCACAATTTCACAAGGAATCCAATGGTGGTGGTAGTTTTTTCAGATCACACTCCCACCTCAAAACCCGATAGTGGTTTTGAAAAAGGCCTATAATTGCATTTTCTATGCTACACTTTGATACAGGCATGAATTACATGATCAATTGGTTCAAACACAACATATTTAACATGTATGAGGTGTGCATGATAAGTGGACTTCAAAGCATTGCATATTTTGGAAAGTTCAAGTCATGAGGCTTACCTCTTTTTGAGCTTTTTGGAGTTTTTGTGCAATCTGTCAAGCCTCTTGTTCCAGAAATGATTTGATGCTTTAGACACACTCAAATGATCCCTTAGAAGCTTTTAGGATGATTGGAATCAGCTGGTACCTGCAAAAACACAAACTAGCCATTTCTTGCAAAAGGGGTTAAAAGTGACCAAAATGGCAACTCTCTCAAATGGTATTCCAGATGGGGGGACCATTTGGGACAGTTCAGGGATGATATTTGGAGTGTGTTTGAGGTTTTATCTGGTTTGGAAAGTGACTGAATCAAGACATGGCTTGAAAAATGCACAAAAAGCCTATTTTGAGGTTTTGAGAGGTGAATTTGTGATTTTGTGATTACAGGTCACTTGTGAGAGTTTGGATCACCTACATATGATGTTTATGAGGTGTGTGTGTGTGTGATTGGTTTGATTGAAAAAGCTCTCAAACTCAAAAACTCAGAGTTACCTTGCTAAAGAAGGCATTTTTGCCAAGAAAAAGGGATTTTGGGGAAAACATCTGTTTGATGGCTTTGGTGTACTCAAACTGAGCACAAATGAGCTCTATTTATAGTAGAGCAAGTTTGTTTTAGGATCAATAGTGAATGGCAACTGCAGCAGAGGTTTGGCCAATGTTGGCAAATGAAAATCCAAGTCTCCTCTAGCCATTGACTAGAGGTTAGAGCACAAAGCTTTGGTTCCCAACTTGTTGGTGGAATCTTGACTGAATTCAGTTGCAAATGTGTCAGTCCATGCCACCTCTAAGCATCTATTAAATGATTCAATCCAAAATTGGAGTCTTGTCCCTCTTTTAGGCAATTCTAGGTTTGGCATGCTACTTCTTGTTCCAAGGACTTTGGAGGCTTGGCTCAGTGATTGTCCCCTTTAGATTTGATCCTCAGATGTGTCCAAGATGATGACAAGGCTTGAAATTGGCTAATTTTGGAAAATCGACCAAAAATGCAAAATTCTGCCTTGCCTTGGCAGTTTTCAGCAAGGCATTTTGCCACTACCATAACTCTTAGCTCAAATTGAATTTGGTGATGTTCTTGGCCATTTTGGAAAGCCCTTATATGATACAACAACTGTTTGATTATATTTGGTTTTGATACTTTTTGGATCCAAGTGAAAAATGTCCCTACATTTGGAAAAAGTGAAGGCAGATTCTGACTTAGTGAAAATTTCACTCAGTGTTGGAAAAAAGTGACATTTTCACTTTTTGTGATTTTGATCAATCCATAACTCAAAATCCATGAAGAATTGGAATGAGGTCTAGTTGAAGTTTTTGTAGAGGGCCATGATCTACAAATCAAGCTTTGGATGGGGAAAAATGGCTTTGTGGTTTAGGAGTTATGATCCTCCAAAGTTGGTACCCTTGCCACTTTGTTCATAACTTAGAAAATTTTCTAAGTTTTTATGGTTACCCCTTTTACAAGTTATCCCACTTTCTTTGATATTTCTTGATGAATGATGATTCAAATCATACATTAACATCATTTTAGGATTAAAAATCCATAATTGTGAAAAATCTCAAAAAGTCAAAGTTGACTTTTGTGCACAGTTGACTTTTTATCAGATGAATTCCAAACTGTGCAATCCTTTAGGAAATCATGTCCTTGACCTAAATCAAACTTGATGGACATGTTCCAAGGGTGTTATAGGGTATATTGAATCATGTCTTAGGGCTTGGGAGCATGTCCTGGTCAAAAGTCAAAGCTACAGTTGACTTTTTCCTCAAAACCCTAATTGTGGTACTGATAAAATTGAGACTTGCTGCTCAAGCTTCCAGGATCAATCCATTGTTACAAATGGATCAATGTGGTATGTTGGAGACCCTCAAATCCTCTCTTGAGATCTTGGCTCATGATTTGTCCCAAAAGTCAACTTAGGGGTGAATTAGGTCAAGAAACCCTAATTCCTGATTTTTTTATGACTGCATCCCCTGAGGTAAAATTGACTTGATATTGGGGTCATGAGGTTCCATGGAGCATATTAGGTTATGTTTTGAAGTATTGGCTCATGCCCAGAGGAAAATTTCCATCTGGAGGCCCTGGTCGACCAAAACCCTAATTTGGTGACACTGGCGATCTCGAGGCTTGATCCACCAAGAAGGGAGCAACCTTGTGCTTAATCCTTGAAGTGGGAGTCCTTTTGATCCATTGTGGATGTTTGAGAGGTTTAGACAAGTTGAATATCATGTCATTCCTTGATTGATCATTTGTCTAAGAACTCAGAGAGGGCTTGAAACCCTAATTTTGACTGTAGTGGATGCTCACCCATCTTTGGGGAGACTAATGAGGTATAATGATACACCCATATTGTGATGATGAATTGCACAATGATGGGAATCTTAGTGGTCAAAATTTGGGGTATGACAGATGCCCCTATTTAATCTTCTTGGACCCGAAGGTGCGAATGACGAAGGTGTTCGGGCATTCGGGGTGCAAGAGGATTAAATATCGGAATACCCGAAATTTTGATGGTGGTTAAGAATGGTAGCTTACGTATTCATCTTCTTTTGCTAAGCAATGACGCTTAGAAAAGGTAAACTTCCCCTCGATCCTGGTTTCCTACCAAGGAACTGGTCTTAGTTTCTGGAATAAACTTCCCCTCGATCATGGTTTCCTACCAAGGAACTGGTCTCAGTTTCTGAAATAAACTTCCCCTCGATCCTGGTTTCCTACCAAGGAACTTGTCTCAGTTTCTGATGTAAACTTCCCCTCTATCCTGGTTTCCTACCAAGGAACTGGTCTTAGTTTCTTTTGTCAATAAACTTTCTTGACAAGGGACGCTATACGTAGCGGTTTTCCTCAAACTTCTCGCCGAATTTTCCTGGGGAGATGCCATTTGATAGAAAAATTTTGAGGTCAAACTCGCTGGGGAACCCAATCGTCTGACTTGTAGAGGTACACAAACTTCTCTATTGGAGACGCCATTTGTTTCTACTGGGGAAAGCGAGTTTCTTGAGAGACTGCTTCCGCTTGGAGTCTTACATCTCTCGGGATCTTCCCGGAGAAACGCCATATGATGGGATCCAATTTTGAGGTGCCGATGACCTTTTCATCAGCGGCTTTTTCGGAGAAACACTGCTGTACCGCCGAATCTCTTGATTAAGAGGCTTTCTCTGGGGATTTTCCTTAATTCGGGAAAGCAAGGATGTCGTATTCAATGGCGAAGAATGACATTGGTTGAAGGTTCTCTGGTCTTTCAGAGGTTCAAGTTATCAAAGTGGTAAAGGGCCAATTCTGATCCAGAAATAAACTGGAGGAGAGAGATTGTTCAGACGCAACCTTTCCTGACGAGGAAAGAATTTGACAACTCGATTGAGAGGACTTTTATCACTAGGGGATAAGACCGACTAGAGTGATAGTGATGCAATATGAATGTGAATGCAAATCAATAACGCATGATGTATGTATGTATATGCTGACAAAACCGACGCAACATACAGACTAAAAGATGAACATGATGGGATACTCGGCCATCGCGGGGCGAAGTCGTACCGTTGATCCAAAAGTAGCAATTATGCCTTGCTTAGGAGAGACAGTCCCTGCGGGGAATACTGTTGGTCGGGCTTAGGAGATGGAAACTAGGCCAAAGGTATCAGATGGGAAAATCGCATCTGATACCACTGATCCTTCATTCAGGCGAACTGGCTTAGAAGGAGCATTTTGATTCTGCACTTTGACGTTCGTGTACTTCTGGAGAAGCGATCGATGTTCTTTCGATGTTCAACAGTCAAAAGAAATTGCCAACTTTTTATTTTAGACAGAAAAATTTTACAAGTAAATTCATTTTTGTTTCGTTTCAAGAATCGTTGATCATATTAAAATGTCGTTCAATAAAGGTAAAACAAATAAGAATTGCAAATAAAAGCACAAGGGCTCAAATTTTATTGATAGGATGGAAATCAGCCAAATGCGTGATTCCATAGAGTATTTACAAAGTTAGAAAATGGTAATTTACAGGGAAAAGGGCTACGTTGAAACATAACGACCACTATCCTTCTACCAACTTTGAATTCGGGGCATCCTGAGCTTCTGTCGAAGATGACCGTGACTGGAGTTTTTCTGATGGATGACATAACTGCTGCTGAGGGATTTGCCCCTTTGTTGAACATAGTTACTTGCCATTATCCCTAATTTTTTGCCTGGATTGTACTTTGAGGTTTCCAATCCAACAGGATGATTTTTTTTTTCATGTCTCTAATTTTTGCCCGGACCGCCCTTTCGGGTTTTCAATCCACCGAGATGTTTTTTTAGGCGAAGTATTTCATGACTACATCAACATTCGTGGGGTAGGCAAATTCCTCTCCGTCCATGGTTGCAAGTCTCAAGGCGTCGCCTGAGAAAGCTTTCTTGACCACATAGGGGCCGTCACAATTCAGAGTCCACTTGCCCCGAGAATCAGTGAGAAATGATTGTATTTTCTTGAGCACAAGGTCTCCTTTCCTGAAGACGTGAGGTCGGACCTTTTTGTCAAACGCCATCTTCATTCTTTGTTGATACAACTGACCGTGGCATAGTTCCGTTATTTGTTTCTCTTCAATCAGATTGAGTTCGTCGTGTCGACTTTGACACCACTCAGCTTCTGTAAGCTTTGCTTCCATTAATACCCGGATTGATGGGATCTCTACTTCTATGGGGAGCACTGCTTCCATGCCATACACTAGAGAGAAAAGGGTTTCCCCTGTTGAAGTGCAGACAGATGTGCGATAACCGTGAAGAGCAAAGGGTAGCATCTCGTGCCAATCTTTGTAGGTTACAACCATCTTTTGAACAATCCTCTTGATGTTCTTGTTATCCGCTTCTACCGCTCCGTTCATCTTGGGTCGGTAGGGAGATGAGTTATGGTGTTCGATCTTGAACTCAGCACACAACTCCTTCATCATCTTATTGTTCTAGTTAGATCCATTATCGGTAATGATCTGGCTCGGAACACCATAACGGCAGATGATATTGTTTTTGATAAATCGGACCACCACTTGTCGGGTTACATTAGCCTACGACGTTGCTTCGACCCACTTGGTGAAGTAGTCAATGGCTACCAGGATGAACCGATGTCCATTTGAAGCCTTGGGCTCAACCATGCCAATCATGTCGATTATGGAAAAAGGCCACGGGGAAGAAAGAACTTTGAGATGCGTTGGCGGTACATGAATTTTGTCAGAGTATATCTGACACTTGTGACACTTCCTCATGTACTTGTAGCAGTCGGATTCCATGGTCAACCAGTAGTACCCTGCTCTGAGAATTTTTCTCGCCATTGTGTGTCCGTTGGCATCAGTGCCAAAGAAACCTTCATGAATTTCTTTTATCAGCATGTCTGCTTCTGGTCTGTCTACACATCGGAGCAAGACCATGTTGAAATTCCGCTTATAAAGTGTATCACCACTCAGAAAGAATTTTCCAGCCAGTCTTCTGAGGGTTTTTCTGTCCTTTCTAGACGCCCCATGTGGGTATTCTTGTTTCTGAAGGATGCATTTGATATCGTGATACCAAGGTTTGTTTTCTATGACTGCTTCGATCGTGAAGATGTAAGCGGGTCGTTCAAGGCGCATTATATCGATCTTGGGTAGGTCGTTCCATTGACCTACGCTAATCATGGAACAGAGAGTGGCTAAAGCATCAGCCATGTAATTCTATTCACGAGGGATGTGATGAAACTCAATTCTGTTGAAGAAGGGTAGCAACCTTCTTGCATAATCTTTGTAAGGAATCAATCCTGATTGGTATGTGTTCCAATCTCCTTTGATCTGATTGATAACCAGGGCTGAGGCGCCGTGTACGTCCAAGTTCTTGATCCTTAAGTCGATCGTTTCTTCGAGACCCATGATACAAGCATCGTATTCGGCCTCGTTGTTTGTACACTTGAATTTATGTATGGCGGTGAAAGGAATGTGGGTACCCTGAGGTGTAACAATGATTTCCCCAATTCCGTTTCCATAATGATTAACTGCTCCGTCAAAGATAAGTCCCCATTGGGAACCTGGTTCAGGCCCTTCACTGGGTAGCGGTTCATCGCAATCTTTCATTTTTAGATACATGACATCTTCATCTGGGAAGTCAAACCCGATTGATTCTTGATCGTCAATTGGTTGATGAGCCAAATGATCGGCTAAAACACTCCCTTTAACGGCTTTCTGATCGTGGTACTCTATGTCATATTCTGATAGTAACACCTGCCAACGGGCAATCCTTCCCGTGAGAGCAGGCTTTTCAAAGACATACTTGATTGGATCCATCTCGGAGACCAACCAAGTAGTGTGACGAATCATGTACTGGCACAGACGTTTGGCTGCCCAAGCCAAAGCGCAACAAGTTTTCTCAAGCATAGTGTACCGAGTCTCGCAGTCAGTGAATTTCTTGCTCAGATAGTAGATGGCAGACTCTTTCCTATTGGTTTCGTCTTGTTGGCCAAGTACACATCCCATTGAGTCCTCTAGGACGGTGAGGTAGATAATCAGTGGTATTCCTTCCACTTTAGGTGATAGAATAGGCGGATTCAACAGGTATTCCTTAATACTGTCGAAGGCGGTTTGGCAGTCTTCTGTCCAAACACAGTCCTGGTTATTTTTCAGTAATTTGAAAATCGGAGCACATGTCGCGGTCATGAGGAATATGAATCTGGAGATGTAGTTCAAACGTCCCAGGAATCTGTCGCTCCCGGGATTTTCATCCAGGTACAAACGCGAAAGTGGCGTGGAAGAAAGAAAGAAGAGTCGCCAGCCAGGCATTTTTATCCCAAAGAAAGGGAAGGGTAATGCTGCACAAACCCGGGGGAAGGAAAGAACGAGGTCTCGCGAACCAAAGAGTACGGGTAAGGGAGTCGGTTACGTGAAGGGAAGGTTATTGCACCCCTTCACGCCCGTCGTACTCGACGGGATCCACGCTTGAAGTACTGCTCAAAGGGTGATAGAAAAGATGTTGGAAAAGGAATGGAAAGTGAACGAGAAACAAATGTAGGGAAAATAAAAGAAGTGCTCGAGTGGGCCCTACGCCACTGCCTACGTATCTTATCGGGAATATGAGAATCAGGGCGACGTAGTTCCCCTCAACAAGGGTTTCTTTGTTTGTGTTTTTTAATGGAAACGTCAGAGTGCGCATCCCAGTAGTTAGGTGTTGCAACTCGCTGTATAGAGACTTAGGCGTTACCTGTTTGTGGTAGAACAGACATGACGAGTCCTTAAGGAAAAGAATGAAGGAGATGAGAAAAGAGTTTGTTTGTTTTTGTCTTTTAAGAAGAAGTGTTTTGATTATTTTGTGTTTACAACACATATTGTATTTAAGTCTTTCACAAAGGATCGAATGCCTCGCATATCGACCCAAGACGGGACGTACGCTAAACATTCTAAGAAAGTGAGAGAATACCCCTCACCATCTCATTCTCACATGAAAGGCTCAAATGCAATATATGTTATGCCTTTATTAAGTGTTTTTTTGATTTTTGTTTTGAGATGAGAAGAAGAGAGACTCAAAGGTTAAGAAAGGTAAAGTCTAATGAGGGACACTAAGACTCAAACCCTAAAGTTATCATACATGGATGTTCCTAATGGTTAAGTGTGGTTTAGAAACCTAACTCTAAAAGAAAAGAGAAGAATAGTGAGTTCTAACTTACTTCCAAGATGGAAGTTAAGTTAAGAACTCAAAGGGGATGAAAGAGATTGAACAAAGAAAACATTATATGCTTATTACCATCACAACTTGAAAGCTTAAAAGAGATGAAAGAAGAGATTGTATGTGAGTGCACACCCACACACTTGACTTACCATTAGCCCCTGAAAATGTTAGCAAAACAATTTGCAAGTAAAGAAATAAATAAAGAAAAACAAGTAAAGATCAAACAAGTTAAGGACTAAAGAAGAAAGGTCCTAAAGGTTGAGAAGTTTCTAAGTCAGAACTTATACCCTAAGAAATTCCTCTAAAGTTAAGGTACCAAACACAATCAAACTTTGCACATACAATGCCTTAAACATCAAAGAAATGCACCATGAAAGTAGTTGATGAAAGATGAATAAAAGTGCAAGATGAACATGTATTCATGCTTAATGAAATGGCAAGGTCAGAAGTATACATCATTTATAAATGTCTTATAATGCATATGAACAATCATACAAGTCATGGATGAAATGATTCAAGTAGAAGAAAATGGATGAAGAAGAAATGAAAAGGAGAGAAACAAATTCAATTAGATGCACAAATTATCATGTTAAAAATGCATGACATACGAAATGAATATGAATGCATATAGTCCAGTAGCATACAATTGATGATATGCAAATGACATGAGTGAAATGGCATACACAATGCAAACACAAATCATGTAGAGCACAAGAAGAAATTAGATGTGGAATTAGGACAAAAATGCAAGTTAAAATGCACAAACACACATCAATGATAAACACAAATCAAAATGACCTATAAGTGAACCAAGAAGGACCTATAATCCTCTAGACAAACCAAATAATCTCACACAAAAGCAAGCATAATAAGGTGGCACAAGTGCCTCATCAAAATCATGTTAGAGGGAAGTAGAATAATATGTACAAATGTTGCTTCAAATGCATGGTATCAAACAATTACAAAATCACATAAGAAAAATAATGAACATAGGTCTCAACCAACCTAATTCAGAAGCTAAAGACATGTCAAAAACTCATGGAAAAACTTAAAAAGAAACATGATCAAAAGATCTCAAAAAGTCTCATTGAAACACATCCAAAGGAAGCTCAAACATGAACATCAAAACCTAAGATAAAATGACTTTAAAAATAAAATGAAAATGTTTTTAGATGCTTTCAGATGTTATTCAAACATGACAAAAGATTGGATGCAAAATGTTTTTAGAACTATGCATAATAAATGGATGAATTTCATGTGTCAATGAAGAATCACTTTGAAAAAGAAATAAAAGGAAATTCACACAATATGCTCAAATATTCCCAAAATCAAAACTAAAAATCATAGAAAATTATTTTAATGTATAAACATGCTTCAGGAATTTTTACAGAATTTTTAGAAGCATTTTGGTATTTTTAAAAGAATAAAATGAAACAAGTATAGAAAAAGAGAATAAAATGTAAAGAAATTAAAGCAAGGGGTGCAGCGAAAGTAAAAACGCAGTTCAAAATAAATTGGGCTCAGAGCATGGGGGTGTGAAAAACATTCTGAGGCCTAGTCCACTACGCGCGTGGAACACAGGGATATGGTGGAACTTCAGTCAAACATTGACTCTACGTGAGCCCTTGGATGCAGTCAACAACAATCAATCAACAAAGTAACCAAATCCAATGGTCCACAAGACAAGCACATGATAATTAAAACGCACGCACACACATGCAAGCATTCAGAGAGAGAAAAGAGACACGTGATGATAGCATGAATTAGAGAGAAAAAGTTAAGATGATGAAACCTGAACTTGATGAGATGAATGTTGTAGGAATACTAGAGGTGCTTCCTTGATCCTTGAACTTCAAAAGGAGCCAAATAAAGGCTTGAGAAAACTTACAATTGCTTGAGAATTCAGAGAGAAGGTTGAAGTTGATGAAGATTCAATGATGCAACAACACTCTTCTTCAATGCTCCAATAAAGTTTGTTGATGATGTGTGAGGAAAGTGCAGAGAAAAATGGATGGGGAAGCTTCGAGAGAGAGCAAATTTCAGAGAGAGATTTTGAGAGTTCAAAGTGTGAGATTGAAAAATGAAGAATCCTCCTTCTAAAATCTGCTAAAGAAGCTTATATAGGTGTGGTTAAGATGTTAACTATTGTAGTTAACAGTTGGAAATTGAGTTAAATGAGTTGGTTAAATGAGTTTGAGTTAACTAACTGAGTTAAGTTAGTTAATGGCACGAGTTGGGCTTTGGTTCAAGTGTGGAGTGGCTCTTTGGAGTTATGTTGAGGTTTAGTGAAAAGAGAGGTGATGATTATGTGTTGCTGTAGCAAGACTTGTAGAACAAGTTTCCACTTTCCTCTTTGATGTATGGACATGTATGTATGTGCATGAGTAAGATATATGTTGGTCCAAATTAAGTAAAATATGGCTGGTGGGAAGTGTTTATGCGTGCAAACAAGCAGACCCAACAACAAACAATGTCAAACATCATCTTATTTTTGGCAGCAAAACATCAATGAAATTAGGGATGTTTGTGGGTGGAATTCTTTGTGTTGGATGCATGAAATGAGGAGTTTTGATGGCTATGGAAAGAGGATACATGGTAGAACAAGTTTTTTGTTTGAATCCAATTGAATGGAGACTTGGAAGATGATGAAAAATGGCTTGAAACTCAAGAGATCCAAACTGCATCTTGGGCGTGGCAAATTGTGGCAAGCATGATAACATGACTTGTGGAAAATTCAGAGTGAAACCATCAACTTTGGGCCCTCATATGACCTTCATAACATATTCAACTGAAAAAATGTCCAACATCAAAGTTAAAGAGGACATGGAGATGAACAACTTTGATGTTCAACAATTTTTCATTTGAAGCCTTCTTATTTGAGAAAATGGGCTTGACATTTGGCACACCAAGTGTTTGATGAAATTATGGCCTGGAGGCCTCAACTTGCCTTGCCATGACTTGAGATTTGCCTTGATTTTACCAAAATTTGATTGATCATAACTCCTTCAATTTTGATCCAATGGAAGAGCTCTTGGTATGGATTTGAAGCTTGGAATGTGATCTTTAATTGGCTCAACCTGGACCTGAAGTTTGAAGCTTTTATCTTGAAGAAAGAATGCCTTAAAGTGTAGTGCAAAATGGTCCAAACTTGCAATTTTTTGAAACCCTAAGTTTCTAAAAATGGAAACTTTGTACAATTCTTGATTTTTGATGATTCCTCCATCATTTCTTGATCAAATCTTGTCCAATGAACATATGTGACTTGAATTTCATGATTTTGACCTTAAAAGTCAGGAGTTGACCTTTTTTACTGCACAATTGACTTTTTCCCTAATTTCTTGATTCTCAAGCAACTGACCAATTGAAACTCTTCTAAAATGAACCAATGGGAAATCTTCCATCCTTAGATACTTGACATCATGTAGAAAACATTGAGATCAAGTTTGAACCAAAATTTCATCAGGATATTGCCTGAATCCAAAACCCTAATTTGGACTACTTTTGATAGGAGATGATGACTGCTCAATCTTTTTGATGAATTCCCATCTTCCAATGACTTGTGGGATCAAATGAGATGATATATGATATAAGAGACCTTTGAGGCTTGTTGGGAGACCCTTGGCTCTAGCTCTCTTGCCTTGGATGATTAATACTCTGAAAACCACTGATCATATGGCCTATGTTGAATGCAAATATGAATGCTTCATTTTTCTATGACTTGAATGCAATGTAATGCAATGAAAGCACATGCTAAATGATATGAAAATGAGAGGGAAAACTTTGGGGTGTTACAGCTGCCCCTATTCAATCACTATAGACCTGAATGGATGGTAGCGGTTGCTTTCAGACTATCAAGGTATGGAGGGATTGAATACTGAAGAATAACCAGAAAATTTGCACTATGTGGAGAAGAAGAAAAGGGATATAAACCCAACCAAATGAACTCTGCTTGGATGAAACTCTGATGGGAAGAATAGCACTGGAGAGATGTCTTTTGAACGACGCCAGATGACTACTGGCTTGCCATACTGCGGATGGACTTGGAAAACATCTTTTAAACGACGCCAGACGACTACTGGCTTGCCACGCTGTGGGTGGACTTTAACAACGTCTTTTGGAATGACGCCAAACGACTACTGGCTTGCCACACTGCGGATGGACTTTCAGAATGTCTTTTGTACGACGCCAGATGACTACTGGCTTGCCACACTGCGGGTGGACTTTCGGAACGTCTTTTGTACGATGCCAGACGACTACTGGCTCGCCACACTGCGGGTGGATTTTAACAATGTCTTTTGTACGACGCCAGACGACTACCGGCTTGCCACACTGCGGGTGGACTTTCGCCAATCTACGGTTGGACTTTACCCTGCTTTGCCACCCTAAGACGTACTTTTGCCAATCTGCGGTTGGACTTTGCTGATTTGCCACCCTAAGATGGACTTTTTCCAATCTGCGGTTGGACTTTGCTGATTTGCCACCCTAAGATGGACTTTTACCAATCTGCAGTTGGACTTTGCTAATTTACCACCCTAAGATGGACTTTTGCCAATTTGCGGTTGGACTTTGCTGATTTGCCACCCTAAGATGGACTTTTTCTAATCTGCGGTTGTACTTTGATGATTTGCCACCCTAAGATGGACTTTTTCCAATCTGCGGTTGGACTTTGTTTTGTCTTTCTAATAAAACCGGACAAATGCCGACGGGCCACGCTGCGGGTGGACTTTTGAAAGATGCCCTTTGGATGAAGTCAGTTGACTTACTGATTGGCCACACTGCGGGTGGACTTTTGCAAAAATTCCAACAATGGATTATGCTCTGCATCCATATCAGACATCCCTACTGACTCCGCTGAGGAACAATGGTCAATGATGTGACCTCAGAGACTCCTGAAAGGATGATATCTCTGCTGGAGAATGAATGAACAATCCGTCTGCTTCGGATTGTCACGCTTGCCAAAAATAAATTGGAATTTGAGATATAAGGGAGTGATGACCCTGCCAGGAATTATTTCATCTGTCTGGGGATGAATTCTGATCATAGCAACTCCGCTAGAAGAATGACAACTTTCCGACTTGGCTGGGGAAAGAATGTACTAACACTCTGCTGAGGAAGAGAATCTGTCGATCTGCCAAACCTCTGCGGGGAGAAAAATAACCACTCAGCTGGGGAATATTACTGACAAGATTCAATGCTGAACTCTGTGGGGATATAACTACCAGAGATACGATCTTGCTGGGGACCGGAGCTACTCCATCGGGGATACGCAAATCCTGGTTGGAAGATAATCCGTTGCGACATGCTAGGAAATAGTCCCTAGAGATCTGCTGGGGAAACACAAAGCAAATCCACGGTAGTCTGTTGAGGAACAAAACTGTCGAGCTTAGGATAAGTGCCACAATGCCTCATATTAGGCAAACCTTCCGCTTGACGACTTCACTGGGGATAATGAGTTTACAACAAACTCTGTTGGGGAGAACCGCTTCAAAGTGTCTCGTGCTAGGGATGCCCCTTAAGAGGATTTTATAGAAGACCGAGCATCTTCAAACTCTTAAGCAAATGTCGAGACTTGAGCTAAGAATACAATAATTTAGAGGTCACTCTACTGGAGATAATAGATCTGGAACACATCCTGCCGGAGGGATTTCATGGTGCCCCATGCTTGGGAGGGTCACAAACTCGCTTTTGCCCCAGATTACAAGGCTGATCTGAAGAAAACGTCCCAAGAGAATTTTACAGAAGATTTGGCATCTTCAAACTCCTAGACACGCACTGAGTCTTGAACATTAACTGTGAGGTCTGCGAAGTAACTCTACTGGTGAATTTGCAACCGCTATCGACACAGAAAAGTTTGTAGATGTTGGAAGTATTGAATGGGAGGATCGACTTAATAAGATACCACGATACCCAGTGGCCATTAACTTGTCTATATCGAATCGTTGCGAGTGGCCGTCGGCCGAATGATGGACTCAATCAGTAAACGTTGTGACAAAAGGGTGACATGTGAACCCTTTCCTGAACATGATTGCCTCGATGTTCTGCAAGCAAAAGGATATGCTCATATGCCCCATGCTGGAAAAAATCCGACTCTAAACCATCACTTGTTGGGGGGAGCACCCAACAATGCTTGACGCTGAAAATGACTCCATGTTAGGCTTCTGAATGTAAACCTGCAACAAGAGAAATGCACACATATGTCCCGGAGACTGCATGGTTTGAATCCACCGTTCGGGGTTAATCAACATCCAAAGCAATTTTAAATGTTTTCCTTGTGCATGTTATTATAAAGCCTCAATGTTTTCAACAATGCAATGTTTTTTATCAAAAATTCGGCCGTTTTTGCAAACAAAACAGTAAAATGAAAACAAATAGGAAGCTTTTTGACTGAATAACCAACTTTATTGATTGAAATGCCCAGAATAGGCAAGTACATCAGGAAGCAATCCCTAAAAAGAGGTGATTGCTGAAAATTGAGAAAAGAAACTAATCTAATGGCAACGCGAAAATGAGATTTCACTGAGTTTCAATTCTGCTATGACCAGTATGTCTTCAAGACTTTCCGATCATCTTCACTTTCTGAGGAGAATGATTAGACCGATTCCTACCCTTTGGAGATTGCCAGTTTGAGTGAAACGATGAGGCAGTACATATGAATCAGATCACAGTCTTCGTTTAATCCCTCTTTTGCGTGGACTGCCCTTTTCGGGTTTTCAATCCACCGGGATACCCTTTCTTGCCTGAGTTGTCCTTGCGGATTTTCAACTCACCGGGTGTACAATTTTTTATTTATTTTATATCCCTAATTTTTGCCCGAACCTTTTTATTCTGTTTTTATGGCTCGCCGGGATGCCCTTTTTTGCCTGGACTTTTTCTTTTTTTTTTCTTTTTTTTTTTTGTCCAACGGATCTATTTATGCGAAGTATTTTTTGAATGCGTCTGAGTTGATAGGGGATGGAAAATCTTCACCATCCATGGTTGTAAGCATTAAGGCTCCGCCAGAGAAAACCTTTTTAACCACAAATGGACCTTCATAGTTCGGTGTCCATTTTCCCCAGTGATCTGTGTTTGGACGATGGATCTTTCTATGTACCAATTCACCAACCTGATACTCCCGAGGTCGCACTTTCTGATCAAATGCCCGCTTCATCCTTCTCTGATACAATTGACCAAGGAAAATAGCTGCTAGTCTCTTTTCCTCAACTAAGCTCGGCTCATTGAATCGGGTGCGAACTCATTATGCCTCATCCAGTTTGACATCCATCATAACTCTCAGTGAGGGAATCTCAACTTCACTTGTTAGGACTGCCTCCATACCATACACAAGTGAGAACGGTGTTGCCCTAGTAGATGTCCTTACTGATGTTCGGTACCTATGCAAGGAAAACAGTAACATCTCATGCCAATCTTTGTAGGTCACCACCATCTTTTGCACAATCTTCTTGATATTCTTGTTGGCCGCTTCAACAGCGCCATTCATCTTTAGACGGTACGACGAAGAATTGTGATGCTCAATTTTGACGTCCCGACATAATTCTGCCATCATTTTGTTGTTGAGGTTAGAACCATTATCAGTAATGATTCTTTCGGGCACTCCATAGCGACAGATGATATCTCTCTTCAGAAATCTGGCTACCACCTGCTTGGTGACATTAGCATAAGATGCTGCTTCCACCCAATTGGTAAAGTAATCGATAGCGACCAAGATGAAGTGATGGTCGTTGGAAGCAGTTGACTCAATCTTTCCAATCATGTCAATGCCCCACATTGTAAAGGGCCAAGGAGACGACATGACATTCAATGGATTCAGAGGTACACGCACTTTATCCGCATAAATCTGACATTTATGGCATTTGCGGGCGTATGAACAATAGTCTACATCCATAGTCATCCAGTAGTACCCCGATCTCAACAATTTCTTTGCCATTGCATGTCCTCCAGCATGAGTACCGAAAGAGCCTTCGTGCACCTCTTGCATCAACATTTTTGCTTCGTGTCTATCCACGCATCTGAGCAAAACCATGTCAAAGTTTTGTTTGTACAGCACGTCCTCATTCAAGAAGAAACTACCAGCCAATCTCCTCAAAGTCTTCTTATCTTTGGTAGACGCCCTAGGCGGGTACTCTTGACTCTTCAAGAAGCATTTGATATCATGAAACCACGCTTGTCATCAGACGTTGTATCAACAACGAACACAAATTCAGGTCTGTCAAGACGAGACACATTAATCTTGGGTACATGGTTCCACCTTTGCACTTTGATCATAGAAGACAATGTGGCCAAGGCATCAGCAAACTTATTCTCATCTCGAGGAATATGGTACAGCTTTACCGTTGTGAAAAATGTCAGCAGACTTCTCGTATAATCTCTATACGGAATTAGATGTGTCTGGTGCGTGTACCAGTTCCCATTCACTTGATTGATTACCAAAGCTGAATCACCGAAGATATCGAGGGTCTTAATTCGCAAATTAATCGCCTCCTCAATCCCCATTATACAAGCTTCATATTCTGCTTCATTGTTGGTGCATCCGAAAGTTACTCGGGCAGTGAAGGGCATATGAACACCTTCTGGCGTGATAAGAACTGCTCCAACTCCATATCCATTCATGTTGGTCGCCCCATCAAACATCAAACTCCATTTGGATTCAGGGTCTGGCCCCTCCTCCAAGAGTGGTTCCTCGCAGTCTTTAACTTTGAGAAACATGATGTCCTCATTAGGGAAATCAAATTTCATGGGTTGATAATCATCAATAGGCTGCTGCACAAGATAGTCTGACAGGATACTTCCTTTGATGGCTTTCTGAGAAGTATACTGGATATCATATTCAGTCAACACCATCTGCCAACGTGCAACCCGTCCGATCAATGCTGGTTTCTCAAATATGTACTTGACAGGGTCCATCTTTGAAATTAACAAGGTTGTATGAGTGAGCATATATTGTCTCAATCGCTTAGCAACCCATGCAAGTGCACAGCATGTCCTCTCAAGCATTGAGTATCGGGATTCACAATCATTGAATTTTTTGCTTAAGTAGTAAATGGCATGCTCCTTCTTACCCGTCTCGTCATGTTGACCGAGAACACAACCCATGGATCCTTCAAGCACAGTCAAATACATGATCAATGGTCTCCCTGGTACTGAAGGCATGAGAATTGGAGGTTCCTGCAAATATTCTTTTATTTTCTCGAAAGCCCTTTGGCATTCCACCTGACCGCTTGTTCCTTTCTTAACAGCTTAAATATTGGTTCACAAGTGGCTGTGAGGTGAGATATGAACCGTGCAATGTAGTTCAATCTACCCAGGAAACCACGTACTTCTTTTTCTGTTCTTGGTACAGGCATTTCTTGTATCGCTTTTATTTTGGCGGGATCAACCTCAATTCCTTTTTCGCTTACTATGAAACCCAGCAATTTACCGGACCGCACTCCGAAAGTGCACTTGTTCAGATTCAGCCTTAGTCGAAACTTTCTCAACCGCTCAAACAGTTTCTGCAGATTGACCAGATGCTCTTCTTCTGTTCGAGACTTGGCAATCATATCATCCACATAACATTCAATCTCTTTGTGAATCAAATCGTGGAATAGTGTTACCATAGCTCGTTGATACGTTGCCCCAGCATTCTTCAACCCAAAAGGCATCACCTTGTAACAGAAGGTACCCCACGGGGTAATGAACGTTGTCTTCTCCATGTCTTCCGGCGCCATCTTGATTTGGTTGTACCCAGAGAATCCATCCATGAAGGAGAATACCGAGAACTGAGCGGTGTTGTCAACCAGTACATTAATATGAGGTAAAGGAAAGTCATCTTTCGGACTTGCTCTGTTTAGATCCCGGTAATCAACGCACATTCTGACCTTACCGTCTTTCTTCGGCACAGGAACAATATTTGCAACCCATGGTGGGTAATTGGTGATGGTCAGAAATCCCGCATCTAACTGTTTTTGTACCTCTTCCTTGATTTTGAGAGCCATTTTTGGTTTAGTTCTTCGGAGTTTTTGTTTAACAGGAGAACAACCCTCTTTCAACGGCAACCTGTGCACAACAATGTCTGTATCTAACCCCGACATGTCATGACACGACCAGGTAAAGATATCAACATATTCCCGCAGCATACTGATCAGCTCTTTCTTCACCTCGGCCTGCAGACCGGCTCTAATCTTAATCTCTTTCTTGGCGTCCTCGGAACCAATGTTGATAACCTCAATTGTCTCTTGGTGAGGTTGAATGACCCTCTCCTCCTGTGTCAACAATCTGGCCAATTCCTCGGGAACTTCACAGTCTTCTTTATCCCCCTCTTCGGCTTGATAGATTGGATTATCAAAGTCATACTTGGCCATAGCATAATCGTTATCAATGAAATCCGGGTGATTAAGTCTGCATGATTGAGGGTTATGCTTTATTTTAGAATGTGACTTTTTGAAAAAAGAAACAACAAAAGAAAAAAACCTTTCCATTTTATTGTTTTTTCTGCAAAAATAAAAAAAAACGACAAGGAACACAAAATTTGAATGCAAAACGTCCTTTATTGATGATAAAAACCTTGCAAATGCAATTATGAGGCCCTACAAATGGATCTACACGCCTTGGGTAGAGCGCGAGATTTTAACATGCCACAAAGAAGAACAAAGAAAATTACTCTGTTTGAAGAGTAACTTGAACAATTTCTTCAACAGACCAATTGCAAAGCTCTTGACCTTGTACACACGGGCGCACCCACTTGTCGAGGTCACAATCACTGTCGACGCCATCTTCACTTGCAGCACACATCTGGTTTGGATTAATGATTCCCCCGCTGTAGAAAGTAATTAACCCCTTGCGCTCTGTTGCAGCAGCCTGATACGGATTATAGCCTATACCAAACTTATCTTCCTTTGCAGAGACATCAATCAATTTTCCCCAGCCTTGGGCATTACCTGCTTTCACTACTTCCACTGCCTGTCTGTAAGAAGCAATAGAAGTACCCACCTGTTCTTCGCCCTGAGAAGATACCACCTGTGAAGACGAATCACCAATATTGACTGCCTCAAATGCTTGACTCAGCATCTCATGAATCTCTCCATCCATTTCCACGTACTTAAAGGTAGACAGCTAACTTATGAAGATGTCTTCCTCTCCACATACAGTCACCACTTGACCATCAACCACATATTTCAACTTTTGATGCAACGTAGATGTCACTGCCCCAGCGGCATGAATCCACGGTCTTCCTAACAAGCAGCTATATGCGGGTTAAATGTCCATCATGTAGAACACGCACTTAAACACTTGAGGACCGATCTTTACTGGGAGCTTTACCTCTCCGAATACAGAACATTTTGAACCATCGAAAGCCCTTACTACCAAATCACTTGGTCTTAGAATGATTCCGTCAGCGTCTAACTTCATTAAGGCCTTCTTTGGTAACACATTCAGGGAAGACCCCGTGTCCACCAACACATGAGATAATATTGCCCCTTTACACTCCAGGGTGATGTGTAATGCCCTATTGTGATTGCGACCCTCTGTAGTCAAATCAAAATATATAAAACCTAACCCTTGGCTAGCATTGACATTAGAAATAACCGACTCTAATTAATTCACAGTAATCTCTTGAGGTACATAGGCCATATTCAAGACCTTCAAAAGTGCCTCTCGATGGCATTTGGTTCAACTGATCGACCTCTTTATAGTCACTCTTTTTGATAAGTCTCATGAACTCCTTGACTTCTTTCTCAAAAGTACCTTTCTGCACAGATTAAAGAATAACAACCTCCTCTGTAGCCACCTGTTTACCCTTGGCTTTGGCTGCTGCCTCATCTTCAGCATTAGTTCTCAAAGTCTGTGGAGCAAACAAGCGTCCACTTCTGGTGAAGCCCCCAAGACCTCCAACATTATCAATACTGGAACTACCCCCAGCTGGAGTTTCCACTTCTTGTTTTCCCCCTTGGTAGTAAACATCTGCACCGTAGTGCCATGGGATAGCCCGCTCACTAGTATAAGGAACTAGTCCTGGTACCGTGATAGTAACAAGACTTACTACGTCAGGCATAATGATAGCAGCAGGCGTGGGCACTTGAATTTTAGTTGGCGTAAAATAAATGGTAACAGCTGACACATCACCGTCCTTTTTGTCCCCCTGATCGAACTGTAGACAACCATCATCAATCAAATTTTGAATGTCGGCCTTCAGTTTATCACAACCATTACTCTGATTCTTGCAATCAACGCAACCTTCTTCACAGCTAGGGAACACTTGCCCTTTAAACAACCGAGCCTTCACAAAACTCAGAGGAGTCTTCACCCTGTTCACATCAGTTACCAAATTCAAAACCTTCCCATCTTCAATGGCATTGACCTTTGGAACATTATGATCTGGCATAGGATTCTGAAGCACATTCGGTGGAGTTGAGAAATTAATTGCCTTGGCATCAATCAAATCATGTACCTTATGCTGAAATGCCCAACACTTTTCAGTGGTGTGCCCCGGAGCATCTGAATGGAAATCGCAGCGGCATTAGCATCATAATTGGGTGGCAAGTTACCAGCAACAGGAGGTCTCATGGTACGAAGTTCGACCAATTTCAGTTGGAGTAACTGGGGTAAAAAAGCTGAGTAAGTCATAGGAAGAGGGTCAATTTTGTGGTCCCTCTGCCTAGACCTTTGTTGGAACTGTGGTCGCTGTTGTTGAACCTGCTGTTGTGGCTGCTGTTGCTGAACAGGTAGTGTTGGAATTGTCACTGCATCCACTTGGTGATAAACTTGAGAACGTCCTTTTCCCCGTCCTCTGTACACAGCACTTGTCTCGCCTTCTCTGCCCATTAGCAAAAGGCTTCTTTGTTCCTGAAGAATTAGCACCACTGACATCTTAAATTTTTCCGAACTTCAGCAAACTTTCAATCCTTTCCCCATTGATTACAGTGTCCGCAAACCCAGTTGAAGGACAGGCGGACAACCTATCAAGATAAGTTCCCTGAAGAGTACCCATAAACATGTCGGCCATCTCTCGGTCCTGCAGTGGAGGTCGAACCATGGCAGCCAACTGGCGCCATCGTTGAGCATATTCCTTAAAACTCTCCTTCGCATTCTGAGCCATACTCTGCAGCTGAGTACGGTTTGGAGCCATATCCATATTGTATTGATACTGCTTGACAGAAGCATGAGCTAACTCTTTCCAGTTCCTTATAGAAGCCCTGCTCAACTTCATATACCATTCTTGAGATGCCCCAGTAAGGCTGTCCTGGAAATAATACATCCACAATTTCTCATCATCAGTATGAGCGGCTATCCTCCCCACATAAGATTGGAGATGAGTTTTAGGACAAGTAGTGCCATTGTACTTGTCGAATGTTGGTGGCTTGAACTTATGGGGAATTCTTACTCCAGGTACCAATCCCAAGTCAGAAACATCAAAACCCATAATGTTTTGGGATTTAATAGACCTGATTTTCTCAGCGAGCTCATCGAATCTGCGAGTGTTATCATCTTCAGCATCTAACAGGGTGAACTGGTGATCTTGGTTGTCTTCCACAACATGACGAACCCCAATATTTCTAGGAGGGTCACCTCTTGCATTGACGCCAATATGATTACCATTCTCTCTATTATTACCGTTACCATTCTGCACCTCTACTTGTGGCCGCTCGACCATTGCCCTGAGTCTTTCCTGATTTTGAGCCATACCAGTCATTAATGTCATGAATTGGTCCATCCTGTTCCTCAGCTCAGTCAGTTCAGTTTGCATCTGATCCATGATCTTAGCTTGGTTTCTGCGAGTTGCGTACCGGTGAATTTGGTTACCAGCTATAGTGTCTGAAACCAAATAAAGGTTAGAGGACCTGCAATAACTACCTGTCATGCAAAAATGATATCCAATGCAAATGCCATGTTTATCATTTCTGAGGTGCCCTACACCCTGATTCCAATCTTAACCACAGAAATTTGAAGATCAGAAATCGTGATGTGAAGGGACGTGTCGTGACTATGTGCTTGTGTACAGATAACTGCCAAAAGAAAATTTATGAATAAACAACTTGTTTCAATTAAAAAGGAACCAGACATACGCATAACATTCAACAATGAGTTCAAACAACATACATCAAAATAGTGGATTCATCAACAAGCCTGATGATATCCATCAACAAAAACTACATTAAGAGAAAGAGAGAAAAACTGTCAATCTGATAACTCTAAATCCTTCAACTTTTCACTTGAATACTTGACCTCCTCGAAGAGTATGCGAGTGCGCTGGTGATTTGGTTTTTCGATTAACTCCTTAATCATAACATCTCTTTTCGTGAGAGCTTCAGTCAGCGAGCCCATATGCATCAAGAGAGCTTCATCATCACAGACTCCTTTATGCCTTTTCACGCCGGCTTTCATTTTGAGTTTCCCCATATCTGCCATAGCCTCTTCAAGCTCCTTCTTGGAAATCTTCAGCTCCTCTCTGGCGCTTTCCAATTGCTCTTGACTTTTGCCAAGGTTCTCCTGATACTTCCTCTGTTGTTCATGTGCCTTTTTAAGCTCGTCATCCTTGATCTTTAGTTGTTCCTGCAACTCTGCATTTTCGATCCTAACCTCATCCCAAGCTTGCTAAAACTTGGCTAGCGTGTCCTTGGTCTGGGCTAAAGTCTGTTTGGTCTTCTTATGAGCTTGAGTGGAAGCATTGGCACCCTTACTAATTTTCTGGAAATGTTGAGCTCTTTCGGCGAAATCCTTTTCTCTTGCAGCTAAGATTATTCCGACGTCTTGGGTTTTATGCTCCAACTCTTTGTTGGTATGTAGAGCATTTTTAAGAAGACAACTCAGATCGGAATTCTCCACACGAAGCTCCTTCACCAACTTCTGCAGTTTTTCAAACTCCTCGATGGCTACCGTGATAGGCTGCTTTGGCATTACGGGATATAAAGGGGGTTCCCTTGAAAAAGGCAAGAGTAATTCGTTTACCTTCATTTCAATCCAAATTTCATAATCAGGATAAGATCTGCAATCCATTTTTCCAAAAACTGTTTTTCCTGTTTTACGCAGGTGCCCCCAAGCATTCACAACTTCTCGCAACATTTCCTCATTTTCAGTCCCTGTAAAGAACAAAGATTTCTCAACATCCCGATCTGTGGGAGGATACCTGGAAGCGTATCCAAACTGTCTAATGGCCAGGATCGGGTTATAATTGATTCCCCCTTTCCTGCTAATTAGAGGCACATTGGGAAAATTCCCACAACTGGTGATAATCTCTATTCCCAGCAACTTACGATCAAACCAGACAATGTTATTAGTAGTTAATCCCATTATCCGCTTGGACCATTTTAAAGAATCTTTTGTGTCTACAAAAGCACCTGTTTGAGGTAAATGCTTTAAAAACCAATGAGATAAAAGTGGAGTGCAACAGTTGGCAGATCCTCCCCTTCTTTTTTCACTCTTGAAGTGCATAGAGTAATACAAATCTCCTAACAAAGTAGGAACCGGATTTTTGAGAACAAAAGCTCTTATAGCCTGCATATCCACAAAATCCTATTGATTAGGGAAAAGAACAATGCCGTATATGCACAAAGCCAGGATGGAATTGTAAACTGCCCAATTCTTTGCTCCAGCAGCCTCTTGAGCTTGATCGGCAAGAAAATCTATGTGAAAACCTTTGACCCCATTTTTGATAGCCACATTTCCTTTTAGCACTGAATCTTTCACCTGTATCGCAGCTGCAATCTCCTCTATGCTAGGATGACTACCAGAAAAGAATGGCAATGCTGATTCGACCGGAATTCCCAAAATAAATGAGAACTCTTCCAAAGTAGGCATCAAAATGTAATCAGGAAAGAGAAAGCATCTCAACGAAGGCTCATAAAACTGTAGCAAAGTGTGAAGAGCATCATGTTCATACTGTGTGATTCTGCGGACCATCTCCACCAATTTCCCATATCTCTTATGGAAGTTGACAAGAACACCCGGGTCGGCTAGAGCTATCACCTTATGCAGTAAATCCAAAGAAGGTTCTGGGAACTTGTAGGTAACATTGTTCTTTCTCTTGGCAACCGTCTCTGTCGAGCCCATTGATTGGAATCAGGAGTGTAATAAGCACCTGTAAATGACAAACATGAATGTTATGACATGATAATGCAATGCAAAAGGGCATGGTATCAGTGTGCTCTGTGTCTGTGCTGGACTGTGTGCACGGTGTCTGTACAAATCTGGGAACATTATTGTAGATAGAAACCCACTTACTGTAATAGGTTGCATCATCTGTCTGTGAACATACCAGAATATTAGGGTATATGGGAGGCATGGTCACCTGCAAACCTGTAAACACCCACCCATACTCACATGTGGGTACTAAAAGGTAAGATCCTCATATTCGGATCCCGGAATGAGAAGCAATAGCACATTCAGCTCGTAGGATACAATAATATCGCCAAACAAAGAGATCGTCATCTGATTCACCTCAAAATAAAGGCGACCCTATGCAAGTTCCAAAGTGGGCCCTCGGGTGCGAATGGGTTTGCCACATAATGTGGTATGCCATTGTCACCACTAAAGAGGGATGTTTCCACTAAGGTCCTCAATGATCGGTTACCAGAGTCGACAGCTTTCTAGGTTAACACTCCGAAATGCACAAGATGCGCGAATCAGATCATCTCCCAAGAAAACCTCGTCTGGTTGTGGATTTCATGTAAACCATACATAACAAGACGCTACGTAGGCCACACTACTTTCCACTCTAATCCTATGTGTGTACTCAAGCCTGTGTAATGGGATTATCTCTCAGAATACCCGTCCCGCCAAACAGAAAACCAGCACAACACAGTCTAGTATAATAATGATATGTAATGTAGTAAGTGCGGTAAATACAGTAATGTACAGTAAAGCAATACAATAGTAAATAGCAATACAGTAAAAATAGTAAATACAACATCAAAGTAAACACCCAATGAAAGAAAAATAGACAAGCGCTAGGATTGACCCGCTTAGGGCACCAGAGATTCTGGTCTCCTAGAATCCCCAGCAGAGTCACCAGCTGTCGCTCCCAGGATTTTCATCCAGGTACAAACGCGAAAGTGGCGTGGAAGAAAGAAAGAAGAGTCGCCAGCCAGGCATTTTTATCCCAAAGAAAGGGAAGGGTAATGCTGCACAAACCCAAGGGAAGGATAGAACGAGGTCTCGTGAACCAAAGAGAACGGGTAAGGGAGTCGGTTACGTGAAGGGAAGGTTATCGCACCCCTTCACGTCCGTCGTACTCGACAGAATCCACGCTTGAAGTACTGCTCAAAGGGTGATAGAAAAGATGCTGGAAAAGGAATGGAAAGTGAACGAGAAACCAATGTAGGGAAAATAAAAGAAGTGCTCGAATGAGCCCTACCCCACTGCCTACGTATCTCATCGGGAATATGAGAATTAGAGCGACGTAGTTCCCCTCAACAAGGGTTGCTTTGTTTGTGTTTTTTAATGGAAACGTCAGAGTGCGCGTCCCAGCAGTTAGGTGTTGCAGCTCGCTGTATGGAGACTTAGGCGTTACCTATTTACGGTAGAACGGACATGACGAGTCCTTAAGGAAAAGAATGAAGGAGATGAGAAAAGAGTTTGTTTGTTTTTGTCTTTTAAGAAGAAGTGTTTTGATTATTTTGTGTTTACAACGCATATTGTATTTAAGTCTTTCACATAGGATCGAATGCCTCGCATATCGACCCAAGAAGGGACGTACGCTAAACATTCTAAGAAAGTGAGAGAAGACCCCTCACCATCTCATTCTCACATGAAAGGCTCAAATGCAATATATGTTATGCCTTTATTAAGTGTTTTTTAGCTTTTTGTTTTGAGATGAGAAGAAGAGAGACTCAAAGGTTAAGAAAGGTAAAGTCTAATGAGGGAGACTAAGACTCAAACCCTAAAGTTATCATACATGGATGTTCCTAATGGTTAAGTGTGGTTTAGAAACCTAACTCTAAAAGAAAAGAGAAGAAGAGTGAGTTCTAACTTACTTCCAAGATGGAAGTTAAGTTAAGAACTCAAAGGGGATGAAAGAGATTGAACAAAGAAAACATTAGATGCTTATCACCATCACAACTTGAAATCTTAAAAGAGATGAAAGAAGAGGTTGTATGTGAGTGCACACCCACACACTTGACTTACCATTAGCCCCTGAAAATGTTAGCAAAACAATTTGCAAGTAAAGAAATAAAGAAAGAAAAACAAGTAAAGATCAAACAAGTTAAGGACTAAAGAAGAAAGGTCCTAAAGGTTGAGAAGTTTCTAAGTCAGAACTTATACCCTAAGAAAGTCCTCTAAAGTTAAGGTACCAAACACAATCAAACTTTGCACAAACAATGCCTTAAACATCAAAGAAATGCACCATGAAAATAGTTGATGAAAGATGAATAAAAGTGCAAGATGAACATGTATTCATGCTTAATGAAATGGCAAGGTCAGAAGTATACATCATTTATAAATGTCTTATGATTCATATGAACAATCATACAAGTCATGGATGAAATGATTCAAGTAGAAGAAAATGGATGAAGAAGAAATGAAAAGGAGAGAAACAAATTCAATTAGATGCAAAAATTATCATGTTAAAAATGCATGACATATGAAATGAATATGAATGCATATAGTCCAGTAGCATAAAATTGATGATATGCAAATGACATGAGTGAAATGGCATACACAATGCAAACACAAATCATGTAGAGCACAAGAAGAAATTAGATGTGGAATTAGGACAAAAATGCAAGTTAAAATGCACAAACACACATCAATGGTAAACACAAATCAAAATGACCTATAAGTTAACCAAGAAGGACCTATAATCCTCTAGACAAACCACATAATCTCACACAAAAGTAAGCATAATAAGGTGGCACAAGTGCCTCATCAAAATCATGTTAGAGGGAAGTAGAATAATATGTACAAATGTTGCTTCAAATGCAAGGTATCCAACAATTACTAAATCACATGAGAAAAATAATGAACATAGGTCTCAACCAACCTAATTCAGAAGCTAAAGACATGTCAAAAACTCATGGCAAAACTCAAAAAGAAACATGATCAAAAGATCTCACAAAGTCTCATTGAAACACATCCAAAGGAAGCTCAAACATGAACATCAAAACCTAAGATAAAATGACTTTAAAAATAAAATGAAAATGTTTTTAGATGCTTTCAGATGTTATTCAAACATGACAAAAGATTGGATGCAAAATGGTTTTAGAACTATGCAAAATAAATGGATGAATTTCATGTGTCAATGAAGAATCACTTTGAAAAAGAAATAAAAGGAAATTCACACAATATGCTCTAATATTCACAAAATCAAAACTAAAAATCATACAAAATTATTTTAATGTATAAACATGCTTCAGGAATTTTTACAGAATTTTTAGAAGCATTTTGGTATTTTTAAAAGAATAAAATGAAACAAGTATAGAAAAAGAGAATAAAATGTAAAGAAATTAAAGGAGGGGGTGCAGCGAAAGTAAAAACGCAGTTCAAAATAAATTGGGCTCAGAGCATGGGGGTGTGAAAAGCATTCTGAGGCCTAGTCCACTATGCGTGTGGAACACAGGGATATGGTGGAACTTCAGTCAAACATTGACTCTACGTGAGCCCTTGGATGCAGTCAACAACAATCAATCAACAAAGTAACCTAATCCAATGGTCCCTAAGGCAAGCACATGATAATTAAAACGCACGCACACATGCAAGCATTCAGAGAGAGAAAAAAGGCACGTGATGAAAGCGTGAGCCATTAATGTGCTGGCAGATAATTAAGCGTTGGATTAAAATGATCTAACGGACGTGGTTTAAAATTGAGAAACCCTAGCTGCAAACCCTCACCGGCTGGAGAAGGACCTCCGGTCATCTTCTCCGGCCACCTCCGGCCACTGTAAATCTTCAAGCTCACCAGAAATTCACAAAACGCATATCAAATGAAAGAGGAAGTTACGTAGGTCATAGATCCATGCTCAAAACTTACAAACAAAGCACACACAAATAGATTCGAATCTAAGAAGTTTTGCCCTATGTTTTGAATCTAAGCACCTAAGGTTCCTATCACTAGTCGGGGATGCAGATAGTTCCTAATGAACTTCAGACAAGCAAAAATGAAATCAAAATAGCATGAATTAGAGAGAAAAAGTTAAGATGGTGAAACCTGAACTTGATGAGATGAATGTTGTAGGAATACCAGAGGTGCTTCCTTGATCCTTGAACTTCAAAAGGTGCCAAATAAAGGCTTGAGAAAACTTGCAATTGCTTGAGAATTCAGAGAGAAGGTTGAAGCTGATGAAGATTCAATGATGCAGCAACACTCTTCTTCAATGCTCCAATAAAGTTTGTTGATCATGTGTGAGGAAAGTGCAAAGAAAAATGGATGTGGAAGCTTCGAGAGAGAGCAAATTTCAGAGAGAGATTTTGAGAGTTCAAAGTGTGAGATTGAAAAATGAAGAATCCTCCTTCTAAAATCTGCTAAAGAAGCTTATATAGGTGTGGTTAAGATGTTAACTATTGTATTTAACAGTTGGAAATTGAGTTAAATGAGTTGGTTAAATGAGTTTGAGTTAACTAACTGAGTTAAGTTAGTTAATGGCACGAGTTGGGCTTTGGTTCAAGTGTGGAGTGGCTCTTTGGAGTTATGTTGAGGTTTAGTGAAATGAGAGGTGATGATGATGTGTTACTGTAGCAAGACTTGTAGAACAAGTTTCCACTTTCCTCTTTGATGTATGGACATGTATGTATGCGCATGAGTAAGATATATGTTGGTCCAAATGAAGTTAAAGATGGCTGGTGGGAAGTGTTTATGCGTGCAAACAAGCAGACCCAACAACAAACAATGTCAAACATCATCTTATTTTTGGCAGCAAAACATCAATGAAATTTGGGATGTTTAAGGGTGGAATTCTTTGTGTTGGATGCATGAAATGAGGAGTTTTTGATGGCTATGGAAAGAGGATACATGGTAGAACAAGTTTGTTGTTTGAATCCAATTGAATGGAGACTTGGAAGATGATGAAAATGGCTTGAAACTCAAGAGATCCAAACTGCATCATGGGCATGGAAAATTGTGGCACGCATGGCAACATGACTCGTGGAAAATTCAGAGTGAAACCATCAACTTTGGGCCCTCATATGACCTTCATAACATGTTCAAATGAAAAAATGTCCAACATCAAAGTTAAAGAAGACATGGAGATGAACAACTTTGATGTTCAACAATTTTTCATTTGAAGCATTCTTGTTTGAGAAAATGGGCTTGACATTTGGCACACCAAGTGTTTGATGAAATTATGGCCTGGAGGCCTGAACTTGCCTTGCCATGATTTGAGATTTGCCTTGATTTTACCAAACTTTGATTGATCATAACTCCTTCAATTTTGATCCAATGGAAGAGCTCTTTGTATGGATTTGAAGCTTGGAATGTGATCTTTAATTGGCTTAACTTGGGTCTGAAGTTTGAAGCTTTTATCTTGAAGAAAGAATGCCTTAAATTGTAGTGCAAAATGGTCCAAACTTGCCATTTTTGGAAACCCTAAGTTTCTAAAAATGGAAACTTTGTGCAACTCTTGATTTTTGATGATTCCTCAATCATTTCTTGATCAAATCTTGTCCAATGAACATATGTGACTTGAATTTCATGATTTTGACCTTAAAAGTCAGGAGTTGACCTTTTTTACTGCACAATTGACTTTTTCCCCAATTTCTTAATTCTCAAGCAACTGACCAATTGAAACTCTTCTAAAATGAACCAATGGGCAATCTTCCATACTTATTTACTTGAAATCATGTAGAAAACATTGAGATCAAGTTTGAACCAAAATTTCATCAGGATATCGCCTGAATCCAAAACCCTAATTTGGACTACTTTTGATAGGAGATGATGACTGCTCAATCTTCTTGATGAATTCCCATCTTCCAATGACTTGTGGGATCAAATGAGATGATATATGATATAAGAGACCTTTGAGGCTTGTTGGGAGACCCTTGACTCTAGGTCTCTTGCCTTGGATGATCAATACTCTGAAAACCACTGATCACGTGCCCTATGTTGAATGCAAATATGAATGCTTCATTTTTCTATGACTTGAATGCAATGTAATGCAATGAAAGAACATGCTTAATGATATGAAAATGAGAGGGCAAATTTTAGGGTGTTACATAATCCCCTGACTTGTTTTTCAGTTTTCGGAGAATGGCCTTGACCTTGTCAGGATCAACCTCAATTCCTTTTTGGCTAACGATGAACCCTAAGAGTTTCCCTGAACGGACACCAAAGGTGCACTTGTTGGGATTCAAGCGGAGTCTGTATTTTCTCAACCGCTCAAATAGTTTTGACAGGTGGGTCACATGCTCCTCTTCTGTCTTAGATTTTGCAATCATATCATCGACATATACCTCGATTTCTTTGTGTATCATGTCATGAAAAAGAGTAGTCATGGCCCTTTGATAGGTTGCCCCGACGTTCTTCAAACCGAACGACATTACCTTGTAACAAAAAGTACCCCATGGGGTGATGAACGAAGTATTCTCCATGTCTTTCAGCGCCATTTTGATTTGATTATAGCCCGAGAATCCATCTATGAAGGAGAAAACTTTGAACTTTGATGTACTGTCTACCAGCATGTCAATGTGTGGTAAAGGAAAGTCATCCTTTGGACTAGCCTTGTTTAGATCCCTGTAGTCGACACACATTCTGACTTTTCTATCCTTTTTTGGAACGGGTACGATGTTGGCTAACCATTGAGGATATTCTGATATGGCGAGGAAACCTGCGTCAATCTGTTTTTGTACCTCTTATTTGATTTTGATGGCCATGTCTGGATGAGTCCGTCTCAACTTCTGTTTTACTGGCGGACATTCCGATCTCAACGGTAAATGATGTTCCACGATGTTGGTATCCAACCCTGGCATATCCTGGTAGGACCAAGCGAATACATCGGGAAACACTTTGAGAAGCTTTATCAAATTCTCTTTGGCAATTGGACTGAGTAGCGCCCCAATCTTGACTTCTTTTCTCTCTTCTTCTGAGCCCAAGTTAACTGTTTCCAGCAACTCTTTGTGAGCCTCAATGGACCTTTCCTCTTGTCTGAGTAGTCGGGAGATCTCTGCTGTAATTTCGTCGTCAACTTCTTCTTCAGCCCCAAATACCTGAAATTCAAAGTTGGGAGAAGGCATCGGATCGTACGTTTCAACGGGGTTTAAAACAAGCAATCTGCATGACGTGATGATTCATGTTTTAGAAGAGATAGAGAGAATGCAAAAGTGTGTGCAGTGTTTTTTCTTTTACTGCTTGTTTTTATTGAGTTTTTTTTTAGGATTACCATTTTCTAAGAAAAGCAAAAGAGAAAACAGCAATTAATGCGGAAATTACAAAACGACGTTTATTTATTTATGAACAAGTCAATTCTTGAAACTACAACCCTATAAAACAGAACTCTGTCACTTTGGGCAAAGCGAAGAGGGAAATTTACAGAAAGTAAGCCCTATCAAAACATTCGTTTCACCTGGGTAGGGTGAAAGGTTAAAAACAACAATTACTTTGACTTTTGAACAACTTTTGGAATATCGACAATAACCCATTGGCGGCGAACTCCTCGGTGAATCACAAAGTCTGGTACCTTCCTTGATTTGTCTTCAGAAATAACGCTAATTTCTAGTGGAACAGGATCATTGGAATCTGTCTCCCAGGCAGAATTTTCGTAGGAGGATTCCTCTGTTGCATTTTGCATAGTATTTGTGTTCTCATGCAGATCTCCCCATCCAGTTGGCTGGATGTCTTCGAGCCTGATACGAGAGCTTTCAGGAGCGGTATACTTGACCATGAAGTCGTATTTTCCACTTAGTTGTCCCAAGGTGTCCCACACTTCTTTGGAACTGGAGGAGTCATCCCTTTCAATGACGTTGACCTCATGAAAAGCATAGTTAATGAATTATAGTCCTGCGAACATTGCGAATTCATCGTCGTGTGGGGTATCTTCAATATACCCTAGGTGTTGATCCTATGACATGGTGGGGACACAAGTATTCTTTTCAATGAGGCTCAGCTGATTTTCATTGTTCGGCTGATTCTCTTGCCCCAGGTCTCCCGGATACGGCTGCCACATTAGCAGACCATCCATTGGGCCATAATAGTCGTGGTCAAAGTTGTCTTTTATCGGAGTGTCTTCCTCTAATGAGTTTGGTGGAGAACGGCATCCTTCTGGATCACAATCCCCATATATCATTTCGACATCTGACCTGGGTATAAATCTCGGACTCTCTGTAGGAAGGCAAAAGGGAGTCTGCGTTTCGTCCTGAGACATATAACCGTCCTTGTTAAGATAGGACTTCTATTCCTCATCTGTGTCGGAGGAATCTCCCTCGTTGATAGTGTGGACTTCTTGGGTCACCGGTTGAAGGAAACCTCCACTGTGAAAGAAGTTCCGAATGGGATGAGGACTTTCATCACTGGTAGTAGTTGTCTGGGTGCAGGTTGCAGAAAAACCAAGACCCTTCTTTGTTTTATTGTCAGTAGGAATGACTAGCTGTCCCCATCCTGTTGTATTGGTACTCTCGACCGCTTTGATAGCATCTTTGTATAAGGAAATGGAAGTTCCCTCTTCGGATCGATTGTCCTTGCTCTTCGAAAGTGCTTGTAACTGAGTTCCAACAATCTCCTCAGGTTCTACACAAGTAGATGATGATAAGTTACTCACGGGCAAGGCTTGTTCTCCACAGACCATGACGAGCTGGTTATTCTGAACGAACTTTAACTTTTGGTGGAGGGTCGAGGTGACCGCCCCAGCCTGATGTATCCAAGGTCTTCCTAATAAACAACTGTACATTTCCCGGATGTCCATGACCTGGAAAGTGACTTTGAAAGTGTGAGGACCGATAGTTATAGGAAGGTCGACTTCGCCGATAACCGTTTTCTGGATCCGTCAAATGCTTTGACGACGACCTCGCTGGTTCTCATCGGGGGTCCTTTGAAGGACAATTGCATCAAAGTGGACTTTGGCATAACATTCAGGGCTGACCCTGTGTCTACCAGTACGCTGGCTAAAGCATCGCCCTGGCAGCTGACCGTGATATTGAGCGCCATGTTATGACGGCGACCTTCTTCAGGTAATTCCTCATCGTTAAATCCCAAGTTATTGCAGGAAGTGATGTTAGAGACAATGTTATCGAACTGTCTGATTGTTACATCCTGTTCCACAAAGGCTTGCTCCAAGACTTTCTGTAGGGCCTCCCTGTGCGCTTCTGAACTGAGTAACAGTGATAATACCGACATCTTTAAAGGAGTCTGTAACAGCTGATCAACAATGTTGTATTCACTCCTTTGGATGAGCTTTAGTATTTCATCATCGTTTTTTGAAAGGTCAGGATTACTGGACTGACTGACTGGTGGATTAGGAACTTCTGTCTGAGGTTCCTTTTCTTTGCTAGACTCTCCAACTCCTCTGTTGAAGAATCGACCGCTCCGTGTTACACGACTGATGTTTGCAATATTCACGACGGAGGGTAATGGAATTTTCTTTCCATTCTCAATTATCATTGCACCGTATTTGTAAGGGATAGCCTTAGTTGATTCATACGGTAGTGGTCCCGGTAGATAGATGACTATGGGAGCCTTCTGATTTTTTTGACCATCGTAAGTAATCTCGATCTGTTCCTGGTTAAGAACTTTTGATTCGTCAAGTAGAGGGATGATGGCAAAAACATCCCTGGCCCTCTGATGATCAGAGATTACGACAACATCCTCAATTTGATCAGCGAGGTAGTCCGACGCCCAGTTGATTGCTCCAGAACCGGGATATGAGCGAATCTCTCTACGATCCACCTGACCCTGAAGAGCTGATCGCACAAGGTAACATCCTTGGTTACTTTCCGAACAGACTCTACAACATTCATAGTTGTGTGGTGGCACTTGGCCACGCCCGCTTTGAATACAATGTAACCTCACTAGGTTAGCTTCCACAGATCGGACATCCTGACTTTGACGACGAGTAGGGTTCCTGTTATTGATACTAATTTGCTGAGTATCCTCATCCATGTAGTGCCTCCTGGACAAGGGCACAACCTTGATCGTTTTCGCAACCTGCTTTACAGCTCTGGTAATCATGTGATACCAGGAATCCGAGGCGGACCTGCTCAGCATGTAACTCTACCAGGTTGGTATTCATTAAACGAATTTCGAAGATTTGAACCATGTTGATCTGATAGGGATTCCTATCATGGTAGTCCTGGATCCACCCAAGATCCATCTGACGCTGGAGGGCCTCTTGTACAAAAAGAACATCCCTGTTTGTTTACCGAGCAAGTCAGACAAGAACTGTAATCGTGTCGTGGCAGATTATGATACTGGCTTTGCCTTGAGTGCATTTCCACCAAGTTGGCATTCATCTCACGGATGTCGTGGTTCTGAATGACGTTGGAATTCGTGTAAACCATGTTAACTCCACGAACTCGGTGCTCTTGGATCCATCCGAGATCCATCTGTTCCTGTAGAGCTGATTGCACCACGGAACATCCTTGATTGCTTATAGAGTAGATATCACACTGATGATAATTATGAGGTGGCACATGGCCATATCCACTCTGTCTATAATGCATCTTGACCAAGTTGGTTTTTAATAAGAGTACATCGTGAATTTGATAGACTTTGTTAGACTCTCCCTCTATCAGATTGACTGTGGCTTTTTCATGTTGAGGCAGCGGGTCCGTGAGAACATTGGGATTTGTATCCTTGAAAGATAAGACCCCGCTCCTAACAAGCTTTTGAACGTCGGATTTGAAATTGAGACAGTTCTCTATGTTATGCCCTGGTCCTCCTTGGTGATAAGGGCATGTCTGGTCCACCTTGAACCAAAAAGGCGGATTTTCCAGTACTGCAAGAGGGGATTTAGTCTGGATGTTCCCCTTGGCTACTAGTAACGGAAATAGTTCTGCTTATGATACGGGTATAGGATCAAATCCTGGTGGCCGCGTTATATGGTTATTATTGTATGGAGGAAGAGCCTGCTGAAGAGGCTGTTGTGTCCTTTGCTGATTAGGTTGGCTCTGCACAACCTGAGGTTGATACGTAGAAACAGGCGCAGGATTGATAGCAGGAGTCACAGCCACTACTGGCTGATAACGTCGCCTTTGCCTTCCGAGAGAGATATTCCCAATATCTTGCTCTTTTTTCTTAGGGAGAGCACTACCGTATCGCTTTGTACTACTTGATGATCCAGTGTCTTTTATTAGACGTCCTTCTCGAACAGCTTCCTCGAGACGTACCCCCATACCGACCATTTCGGTGAAGTCACTGGGCGCAGTGGCAACCATTCTGCCATAGTAAAATGAGCTTAAGGTCTTTAAGAAGATTTTTGTCATCTCTTTTTCCTCAAGAGGTGGAAAAATTTGGGCGGCAACTTCACGCCATCTCTGAGCGTACTCCTTAAAAGTTTCCTTGTCCTTTTGTGACATCGATCTGAGCTGATCTCTGTCTGGTGCCATGTCCAAATTGTATTTATATTATTGGACGAAGGCAGTGCCAAGATCTCTGAATGTGCTGATCGTAGTACGGTTTAAACCCATGTACCATTTTAAGGCGGCACCGGTTAAACTATCCTGAAAGTAGTGAATCAGTAGATCCTGATTTTCCGTCTGAGCTGACATTCGCCGAGCGTACATCACTAAGTGACTCTGAGGGAAAGAATTACCCTTGTACTTCTCAAAGTCGGGAACTTGGAACTTGTGTGGAACTTTCACATTGGGGACCAGACAAAGGTCTGCGGCGTCTTTTCCAAATAAATCCTGACCGCAAATGGCTTGTAGTTCCTTTTGCATTTCCAAGAACTGTTCCCGGAACTCGTCCATCCTGTTGAACATAGTTTCCTTTCTACCAGAAGGTATCTGTGGAATCTGTCCTTCCGGGACAGTGTGCTACACAGGGGGTGGTACCGTTACTATGGCAGTGAATCTTGGCGTTTCCCAAAGTTTGTAACCTTCAGGAGTCCTCAATATGCCTCTGGCATCCTCGCTTTCCTGAAGTTTATAACCATCAGGCCCAGCGGCTTCTGCTGAAGTTTCCGGATCTCTAGTGATCGGCGGAACATATCCTTCCGGGATATAGTTAACAGGCATGCCCCAGGGACGATCTTTCGGCATTTTGTACCTAGGATCATACTTCTCCACTATGGGCGTTGAGGTGATCTTTGAGATCACAGTTCTTTGTAGCTGAGCTTCTGCAATGGCTTACATGTCGTTATGAAGCTTTCTCATATCCTCTCTCAGAGTGTCGATCTCTTCTTTCAACTCTCTGTTCTCTTCCTCAAGATCATCCATCTTTTTCTGACGATTGGCCCGAGTATTATACGAATGAGACAGTTTGACTCTCTTTCGAGACACAAACGTGAGATTCGTAGGTAAGGAGAATACGTGATGTGAGAATGATGAATGCAATGATTAAGTGTTTTTTTTTGTTTAATCAAAATAAACTTCGACAATTAGATTGCAAATATCAAACAGTGGGGAAACCCCATTTTATTGAATTCAAAGGATTGCGGAAATGAAAATACAGTAGATTACAAGGTGCAGAAATAGAAACCTAAGCTAATGGGTCCCGAGCCCTCCCCGAGGGGAAACCGGGTGCTGATTCTGGTACTTTCCTTCTCTTGGACCGGGGCTCTTGGGCCGTTGTCGGGTTGTCATTCCTTTATCAAGTGAAAGGAGTGAGCAAATTCCTTTGGTCATCCTGATTTTCTATAGCATGCTGCTCCAAAATTTCAATCAGAGCATCTTTATCCTTCAGTAGTTGCTGTATTTTGATACACTCCACATTAAGGGAGCGGTACTTGTTCTTCCAAGACCTTCTCTCCCGCTGAACTTTGTTGAGAGTAACCTGGAATTTTTCCATTTCAGTCATGAAGTACATGACAGACTCCCTCGGTGGAAGAACTCCGTGACGAGGATAAGGCATATTTAGCTTGAGAGCTCTAGTTTGTACCCAGTGGAGGTAAGGCTCCACTGAGACACAGTCCGGTTTTCCTAGAGACTCTTGTCCTTTCTTATGAACATGTTTCCAAGCGTGCACTATTTCCATCTTTAGTGCTCTGTCATTTTCTCCTTCTTTGAAGAAAAGACCTTCCAGATGAGCATTCCGCGGGACATGTCTCATCGGGTATCCAAATTAACGACGAACCAACACTGGATGGTAATTGATTCCTCCCTTAGTTCCTATGAGGGGTACGTTGGGGAAGTTTCCACAACAGTCAAAGATCCTGATTCCCTCATAAATCCTATTGCACCAATCTATGTCAGAGTTGGTAAGAGACATGATTCTCTGCGACCAACGTAAAGTATTCTTTTGATCCCAAAAAGCAGCAGACTTGGATAAATGGGAGATAAACCATTTGTATAGCAGAGGTACACAACATGAGATCTCCCCTCCGCTGTACAAATTCCCTAAGTGTACAAAATGATATGCATCTGCGAGTAAAGTCGGCACAGGGTTTCCAATGAGAAAAACCTCAAAGGAGTTGATATCGACGAAGTTATTAATGTTGGGAAACAAAAATAACCCGTAGGTGAGTAAAACAAAGATGCTTTCAAAAGCAGTCACGTTCCCTATACTAGCAAAATACAGAGCCTTCTTTGTCAAGAACTGGGCCGGCAAACCTTGTATGCCACCCTTAGGGTTCATGTGAGTCTTGACCTCTGACTCGTCCAAATAAATTACTCTTGCAATGGTCTGATCCTTTGGAATTTCTTCCAGTCCATAAAAAAGAGCTCGATCAGTGATGTGTAAATCAATCAGATGAGAATATTCCTCTAGCGTTGGTGCGAGCTGATAATCCGAGAATGTGAAACAGTGATAGACCGGATCGTAAGACTGAACGAGTGCATCCATGATTCTTTCAATTACTTGAACCCTTAATAGAGATAGAAAACCTCCATACTTGGCTCTGAAAGCTTCCTGGTTCGTGATCATTCTCGCCAAACCTCTCAAATCCTCTAGTTTTGGAACCTTGAAGGTATACTTATGAGTTCTCCTTCTACCGAAATCCATGAGTGCAATCTTTTTCTCTGACATTTGCAATCATTGTCTTAGTTTAATTTGAAAAAGAGAGACTAGAAGAGAAGATTTCCTTTGTTTTAATGTTTTTTTTTATTTAAATGAATGCATGAATGCAGCACACAAAAACATAGAAAAAACATGGGGTCAAAGGGTTGGTGTCATGGAGTCAAGGCTCTACCCCTCCCAAAGGTTTAAACTAGTGATTTTTGTACCTGTCTCTCAACATCATCAACTCTTATCGAGAAAAACACCAGCGGGCCGGGAACCGTGCTAGGTGGTGTTTTTCCGAAGAGTCCTCAGAAGAGGGTGGTATCGCGTGACAACCATTTCCGATAGCTTCTGCACCACTAAAGGGGTTTTTCCTAGGTGTATACTCAATCTTTCCACATGCGGCATCACACGCATTCCCATTAGAAGAAAAATAAACACATATATCAATTAGGAAAAGTAGTATATATATTCGTCCTAATGTCCTAGACTTTTAAGAGCTATGAATCCTATGTTCCTGACAGAAAATGGCTCCCCGACGGAGTCGCCATTCTATGGTTCCTTCCCAATTTAAAGGTTTTGACCTAAGATCCTAGTGAAGTCAAACAAAGTCCTATCCCAGTGAAATCCCCAAAAAAGAAAGAAAGGAAGAAAGAAAGAAAAGAGAAGGCCCCCACGGTGGGCGCCACTTTTCTGTAGCGAGCGAAACTAGACGTGTTTCTTAAGCACTGTCGCTCTTTGGGGGTTACTACAGTTCGATTCATTTTTTATCCTATTGAAGCTGATGAAGGAAGGGAAATAGATGTCTCCAATTAACCCTGCTTGCATATTGAGTTTAAACAACGGTCTGTTAGGTTATGGATGCTATATGGTAATGGGGCCTTTTTCTTCTTACTCTTTTTTCGAGATTGAAAACATTGGACGGTTCATGGGTAGGATGTTTAGGACTGAGGGTATGGGATTTTGAGTTTTTGTTTACTGTGCTCGCTAAGATTTTTCTTTCAATCTTATGCCTACGTATTCCCGTTTTCCAAAACAGGGAAATCAGAGCGATCGTAGTTCCTCCTATTCTATGGGAGGAAATGGTGTTTTGGTGTCTTGTTCAAAGCCCAAGACGTGAAGCTGAAAAGGTAGTTTATATCTTGTTCAAAGCCCAAGATGTGAAGCTGGAGGGTCTATTTGTATCTTGTTCGAAGCCCAAGATTGAAGCTAAAAGAGTGTTGACTTTAGAGAGAATTTGTCATCTCTAAAGGGGTCTATTTGTCACAATTGTTGGGTGACTGACTATAAAGGAGGATTACTTTAACCGGGATATGCGAATCCTAGCAATGCCATAATTTCCTTTATAGGGAGTTTTAACCTGAAGGATAAGACTTTAACTCAGTGTAGAGCAATGCTATCTTTCCTTAGGAATTTCTCATGCTAAAAGAAGGACAGTGGCGTGGATGTAAATAATCCAGAGGCTTGCCGCTTACAGCAGTTAGATGAAGGGAGTTGTTGATGTTTGTATCCTGTGAACGAGGCGAATTTTTTATGCTAAAAGGTGGATTGTTTCAACCGGGGTTTTCTTATACGAAGCCTAAGAGGAGGCTATCGACCCAACAAGAGTGTGCTTTTGTGTCTCGTACAAAGCCCGAGAGGGAGGCTAAAAGGAGTTGACTCAACAAGAGAGTGCTTTTAGATGTGTCTTGTATGAAGCCCAAGACGGAGGCTAAAGGTTGACTCAACAAGAGAGTCTTTTATACTCAACAAGAGAGTGTTTTGTATCTCGTACGAAGCCCGAGATGGAGGCTAAAAGGGGTTTGACTTAACAAGAGAGTCTTTTATACTCAACAAGAGAGTGTTTTGTATCTCGTACGAAGCCCGAGATGGAGGCTATTGTTATTGTTTCAGTTGAGTGACAAGTCCAATATGCTGATTTAAAGAGAAAATCAGTTCTTATATGAGTAATGTTTGCACTCAGGGATTTTGATTCGAGGATCAGGGATATTTCCTGTTCTTTAAGGAAATGGGAAATCCAAAGGGGATCGGGATTGTCCGAGTCTACGGGTTTCATCTCCTAGTTTTGAAAGGAACTTGAGAATGTCTTTGAGGCTCAAATAAATTAGACTGTCCAATTCTAGAGTTTCATCTTTTGTACTACGTTTAAGAAACAGCAGTAGCAGGATCTAGACTCTTTTAAAAAAACCGTTCTATTAAGATGACTAATTTCTGTTCCTATACCTCTAGGAGGTCGTCGGGACAATTTGTACGAAGCCCAAAAGGAGGCTGGAATCTTTTAAGAAGCCGAGGGACAATTTGTACGAAGACCAAGAGGAGGCTATCATTCCTGGAGGAAAAAATCATTTATACGAAGCCTAAGAGGAGGTTGTGAATACTTCTAAGAAGCCGACGGGTCCTTGTACAACGTCCAAGAGGAGGGGGGATGCTTTTAAGAAGCCTGTGGGTTCCCAAACCCCGAAAAATTCAAGACATGCTATTCACAGAGAATAGATCAAGCCAGGAAAGTTTGAGAATTTGGAAGAAACTCAAGAGATGCTATTCACGGAGAATAGATCAACTCTGGGGAGTAGAGTCTCTTGACAATTCCTAGGAGGACAGCCGAAGAGAAGACTGTATCTGGTAATCCTATGGGGATCTAGTTTAGTCTATTTAAGAGTGATCAACAGGGCTTAGTGCTAGACGTAGTTTCCAGGGAAACTCTAAATAGCTATACTATTATTACACAGTTGATATGAGTTTATGAAAGGAGACTTACAGTGAAACAGCCCCACAGTACACTTATATACATATGAAAGCGGTAAATGAAAGCGTATAAACACTTACTCGGTTGTAGAGCTTTCATGCTGTTTTGTTAGTTGTTCAACAAAGAAAGATTGAAAACAACAGTATATTCAAAATCAAAGGAGAAAGTGCTTTGAAAGAAAAATTGGGGCTTACAGCTCAAGGAGAGGCCCAGGGTTTTATCAATGATGTCACTGTGGTTTTGAATTTGTACAGAGGGACTTATACAAGTGACTGAGGCCAAAAAAGGTTTTCTGTACAAAGGGGTGGGTCTTACACTCTCTCAAGAGGACCAAAAGGTTTTAAAGAAAAATAGTGGGGCTTATAACACGAGGGTAGGCCCAGATGATTTTTCGTTTGAAATGGCGATCGCGCCGAGATTTTGAAAACGCAGTGGGTCTTATACAATGACTGAGGCCCAAGATAATTTGGTTTTCAAAAGGGGTTGGGTCTTACACTCTAATAGAGGCCCAAAAGTTTTGAATGGGTCTTATAGCTCGAGGAGAGGCCCAAATGGTTTATTTTTAAACGGGCGACGATCGCGCCGAACTTTTCTTTTAACGCAGAGGGACTTATACAATATCTGATGCCCAAAAATTGTTTTGGTTAAAAGGGTATTGGGTCTTACACTCTAATAGAGGCCCATGAGTGTTTGAAAATGATTGATGAGGGTGAAAATCAAAGAAACCCTAATTTGTTATTCTTTTAAAAGTAAATATTAAAAGAAAATCAAGGAAAAATACCAAATGAATTTGAATAAACCACTTGTGATTTTTGTTTAAGGTTTGAAAAATGAAGTTTTAATCACAAGAGATATTAAAACTCATTTGGTCTTGATTTTTCAAGATGAATGTTCATTTTAAAATGTTTAAAATAAATAAAAAATAAAGTTATTCACAAAAATACTAATTATATTAAATAAATAATATAAACTTAATTTTTTTTGTGGAATAAAATATTTCAACATTTTTGTGATTTTTTGCAAAAAGAACCAATAAAAAATAATTAAAATTGAAAGAGTTATTAATTTTCCAATTAATTAATAAAACATAAAATATTGGAAAAAATGGCAAAATATGAAAAAACACAAAATGGCATGGGTGGGGTTTGAACCCACGACCTCAAGGTCACAAGGCGCACGCCTTACCATTGGGGTGGTGATAAATCCATTGTTTGAAGTGAAATCACAAATATACAAGTCATGCCTTGGTTTTAGGCCTGGCCCAAGGCAAGGCAAGACAAGTTTTGGCTCAGAAACGTGAAGGTCATAAATTTCTCAATTCTTAATGGTTTGAGACAAAATTTATATGCATCTGGACCAGAAATTCACAAGGAATTCAATGGTGGTGGTAGTTTTTTCAGATCACACTCCCTCCTCAAAACCCGATAGTGGTTTTGAAAAAGGCCTATAATTGCATTTTCTATGCTACACTTTGATACAGGCATGAATTACATGATCAATTAGTTCAAACACAACATATTTAACATGTATGAGGTGTGCATGATCAGTGGACTTCAAAGCATTGCATATTTTGGGAAGTTCAAGTCATGAGGCTTACCTCTTTTTGAGCTTTTTGGAGTTTTTGTGCAATCTGTCAAGCCTCTTGTTCCAGAAATGATTTGATGCTTTAGACACACTCAAATGATCCCTTAGAAGCTTTTAGGATGATTGGAATCAGCTGGTACCTGCAAAAACACAAACTGGCCCTTTCTTGCAAAAGGGGTTAAAAGTGACCAAAATGGCAACTCTCTCAAATGGTGTTCCAGATGAGGGGGACCATTTGGGAGAATTCAGGGATGATATTTGGAGTGTGTTTTAGGTTTTATCTGGTTTGGAAAGTGACTGAATCAAGACATGGCTTGAAAAATGCACAAAAAGCCTATTTTGAGGTTTTGAGAGGTGACTTTGTGATTTTGTGATTACAGGTCACTTGTGAGAGTTTGGATCACCTACATATGATGTTTATGAGGGGTGTGTGTGTGATTGGTTTGATTGAAAAAGCTCTCAAACTCAAAAACTCAGAGTTACCTTGCTAAAGAAGGCATTTTTGCCAAGAAAAAGGGATTTTGGGGAAAACATATGTTTGATGGCTTTGGTGTACTCAAACTGAGCACAAATGAGCTCTATTTATAGTAGAGCAAGTTTGTTTTGGGATCAATAGTGAATGGAAACTGTAGCAGAGGTTTGGCCAATGTTGGCAAATGAAAATCCAAGTCTCCTCTAGGCATTGACTAGAGGTTAGAGCACAGAGCTTTCGTTCCCTACTTGTTGGAGGAATCTTGACTGAATTCAGTAGCAAATGTGTCAGTCCATGCCACCTCTAAGCATCTATTAAATGCTCCAATCCAAAATTGGAGTCTTGTCCCTCTTTTAGGCAATTCTAGGTTTGACATGCTACTTCTTGTTCCAAGGACTTTGGAGGCTTGGCTCAGTGATTGTCCCCTTTAGATTTGATCCTCAGATGTGTCCAAGATGATGACCAGGCTTGAAATTGGCTGATTTTGGCGAATCGACCAAAATTGCAAAATTCTGCCTTGCCTTGGCGGTTTTCAGCAAGGCATTTTGCCACTACCATAACTCTTAGCTCAAATTGAATTTGGTGATGTTCTTGGCCATTTTGGAAAGCCCTTATATGATACAACAACTGTTTAATCATATTTGGTTTTGATACTTTTTGGATCCAAGTGAAAAGTGTCGCTACATTTGGAAAAAAGTGAAGGCAGATTCTGACTTAGTGAAAATTTCACTAAGTGTTGGAAAAAAGTGACATTTTCACTTTTTGTGATTTTGATCAATCCATAACTCAAAATCCATGAAGAATTGGAATGAGGTCTAGTTGAAGTTTTTGTAGAGGGCCATGAGATCTACAAATCAAGCTTGGGATGGGGAAAAATGGTTGTGGTTTAGGAGTTATGATCCTCCAAAGTTGGTACCCTTGCCACTTTGTTCATAACTTAGAAAATTTTCTAAGTTTTAATGGTTACCCCTTTTACAAGTTATCCCACTTTCTTTGATTTTTCTTGATGAATGATGATTGAATAGGGGCAGTTGTAGCACCCCAAAATTTGCCCTCCTTACTTTAGTACTAACTGGCTTATGTTTCATTTCATTTTTTGCATTATCATGTATGCATATCATTAGCATGGGGTCAAGGTGCCTGAGGCATGTTCAAGAGGAGAAGATATTCTTCAAAGGGTCAAGCAAGAGAGTTCAAGTGGATCACTTCCTCCTAACCAGTGCATGAATTAGGGTTTTGAAATTCTTGGGTTTATTGCTTCAATGGGCAAGCTCCTTGGGTTTTTATCATCATCAAATGGCATATCTTATCTTTGTTGGAGAGGATACACATCATATTCAGAGGAATTTGGATTTGGAGACTGTGCTATTTCCTCCTGGACTGAGGGTACCAAAACTAGGGTTTGCTATAAAGTCAGTTTATTTCTGATTTTTTGGGCAAGACTTGATTCCATGGTATTCCTTGGGTCCCTGTGTACCTAGGGATAGGAGGTTGTCCATTAGTTTGGTTCAGGAGAAGTTCAATTGGCCAATGGATTGAAAATCAGGTGAATGGGGTAAAAGTCAACAGTGAGAGGAGAAGTCAACTGTGGAATTTTGAGGTTCTCTCCAAGGTCTTCAAGGTCTCACATCCTCATATGGTCATCAAGAGTCAAGTTTCACATATTTATCAGGAATCAGGAGTTGGTGCAAAGTTTCTAAATTTGGAAAGTGACCTATAATGAAAAGTTTCCATTTTTGGCAAGTTCCTGCACTGCATTCAACTTAACTTTTCACCTTCAAGAAATCTTCAAATGAATTTCTCTCCAACATGAAAATTGAAGCTCTTTTTCTCCTCTTTCCAACAAGTACTAGTGGGTCTCCATATAATTTGTGAAGCTCAACTTATGATCCAAAGAAGGCAAAGTGGTTTTTAGGGTTTTTCATGGTGCCATTTTCACAACTTTGGGCATAATGACCTACAATTAATTCCATTGCTTCATGCCACATTCCAATATTAAAAGACATTCCTTGAGGATTATTTTGGGCCCAAGAATGAAGAAATTCCATGGTGTGTTCTTCACTTATTTTTTATTATTCAAAAAAGCCAAGTCATCAAAAAACTCATGAATCATTTGTTTTCAAGGCCCAATTTAAATATGGTGTGATTAGCAATCCAAATGCAAGTGATCCATCATGAAACTTTCAAATATCCATGCATGGAGGAGGTGTACTTAACATAATGTGTTTTTCCAAAATAATTCAAAAATCATTAAACAAGTAATTACCCAAGCCCAATTCATCATCAGAGGAAAACCCTAGCCTATTTAAACCCATCCATGCACTGGTTAGAGAGAGGACACACGTGATTTTGGAGAGGAATCCAAGCTTGAACCCTAAAGCTCTTTTTCATCAAAACTCACAATCCACAAGGTCTTTGCAAAAAGTACTTCCACAAACCTTCTCCTGGTGACCTCTGAAACAGAACCCAACCACCATTTGCAGCCAAAAGCAAGGATCGGAGTTGCACCATCTCAGGTTGATGAATTTTTTCGTGCTCTTAAAACTCCAAATTTTTACGTGTATATTGTTGTGTGACTGTCACTGATCATGCTGATATAATTGGTTTTTAATATGGATGTGTATATCGCTTGCTATGTGCATTTGAAGTTTATGCCCTAACACTAATCCATTCGTTTTTATTATATGTTGTTTATTTGTGATTTTGGATGAGAGATTTGGAACCCTTTCGAAATTCTGGTTCAAACGGTATATGGTTTGGTATTTTCTGGGCAGTTTTCAGGTTGCAGGTGGCAGAGGACGGCGGCCGGAACCCTAGCTCCGGTGACTGTGAGGATTCCGGCGAAGGAAGGTTGAAGATGACTCCCAACCGTCCGATCCATGCATCCAACGATCCTCACGCGGCCATGTGTCTTCTATTTTATTTTTTTTTCTGAATTTTAATTGTTAATCACATGTTTATTCACCCATTATAACTACCATGCTCCCCCAATCACATTTGCTATGTTGCTTACTTTTTCTTTTGGTTGACCAATTTCCACGCGTCCGATTCATCATACGGTCAACATCACGCCAACGCATTAAAAAGGCCATGTGCATGGCACATGGGGGAACACGGTAAACTCCCCAGGTTTTTGTTTTTTCTGGATAATTGGGTGGGCTGGGTTGCTATTCGCGCCCCCCACCCCTTAGCCCAACCATCATTTCAACGTGGTTTTTCACTCTCTGCACCCCCAGGTTTTTTTTATTTTTATTTTCAGATGAACCTAACGCATTGGGCCACGCTATTAACACCCCCAACTGCAGCCCATTTCCCAATTCCTCTTCATTTTCTTACTACACACACCCCCAGCACATTTTATTTCATCTTTATTTATTTAATTTATCATTTTCATCTTTAATTATTAAAATAACATAATTGCATTTAAAAATTCCCATAAAATTCATATATCATCTTTATTATTTTATAAAAAATTTTCAAATTTTATTTTTTATTTTTATTTTATTTTTTATCATTTAAATTAATTATTTAATTCAACTTCTTTTTGAATTATCCATATAATGCATACTTAATTTCTTTATTTTATTTCTCTGCATCCGTAAAACATTTTTGATCCGTTCTTTTTGCATTTGTTCACTAACATCCTAAATTGCATAAAAATATTTTTATTTCATTTTTAAATTTATTTTATATTGCATTTTGGTCCTTCCTTTTGGTACACCGAACCCTACTTCCCACCTGAATTTTGTATGATTAATGGAATGACTAACACTTTGAATTTTTGCAGGGATTTTTGGTATGTTGTTTGTCTCTGGTTGAGGAACCTTAATGTTTAATTTGGGAATTTTAGGAGTCATTTTTATAATTATCTGATTTGTTTTCACTTGAGATTTTCTTGCAGGCGCATCTTTGACCTTGTATGATTATCTGTTTGAAAAGGCACTTGTGCCATTTGCTTTGGGGCTGTTTCTTTGTTTCTTTGGTTCATGTTTGGATGATAATCATTGTTGTTTGCCATTGTTTGATTTTCATTCACCTCATCTTTTACTTATGTCTATTCTGTACTAATCTTTTATGTAGGGTCTAAGGTAAGTTCTTTAAGGGTGTGGATAAGCATCCATATTCACCTTTACTATTCACTCCTTCTCTCATCTCTTTCCTTTAGGATTTAGGTTGTCGTTAAACCTTATTAACCGTAGGTCACCCATGCATGATAACTTTAGGATTCATAGTCCCCTTTAGAGTTTCCTTTGGGTCTTCTCTCTTCTCATCTCAAAACTTCTTGAAAACACTTAATAAAGTATAAAGGTGTATTGCGTACGAGCCTTAAGTATGGGGAATGAGAAATGAGGGGCTTCCTCTCATCTTTCTAGAGTGCTTAGCGAGCGTCCTGTCTTGGGACGATGCGTTAAGTATTCGCCCCTGTGCCCTAGACTTTGGTGCAATGCAACTTAGGAACTAACTTAAGCCACTTCTGTCCTAAAAAACACAAACCAACTTCAAACCTTTTTGTCCTTCGGGATTTCTAAACTTAAAGGCTATTTTCAAAAAGGGCACGTTACCTTCCGTCTGAGTCGCAAACAGGCATCGACCCTAACTGTCGGACGCGAACTTAACATCGCTCATAAAAAACACAAAAAGAACTTGGTCCGAACTACGTTGACTCTGAATTCCCCATTGCACAAGGGGGGTACGTAGGCCTAGGACGTCGACGTCCTACCGAGTCGGTCTTTGTTTTCCCTCTCCGTCTTAGCACAACCCTAGATGATAGTATAACTTACCCTTAGAATAGACAACAAGCGTGGATCCCATCGAGTACGATGGACGCGTGGGGTGCTAGCACCTTCCCCTCGCGTAACCGACTCCCGGACCCAGGTTATGGTTGCGATGACCATTCCTTTCCCTCTTCCTCAGGTTTATGCGGTGTTCCCTTTCCCTCTTTTGGGATAAATTTACACGGCTGGCGACTCTGTTTTTCCGCGCCACTCTCGCGTTTGTACCTGGATGAAAATCCTGGGAGCGATACTTGGGAGCATGTCCTGGTCAAAAGTCAAAGCTACAGTTGATTTTTTCCTCAAAACCCTAACTGTGGTACTGATGAAATTGAGACTTGCTGCTCAAGCTTCCTGGATCAATCCATTGTTACAAATGGATCAATGTGGTATGTTGGAGACCCTCAAATCCTCTCTTGAGGTCTTGGCTCATGATTTGTCCCAAAAGTTAACTTAGGGATGAATTAGGTCAAGAAACCCTAATTCTTGATTTTTTTATGACTGCAACCCCTGAGGCAAAATTGACTTGATGATTGGGGTCATGAGGTTCCATGGAGCATATTAGGTTATGTTTTGAAGTATTGGCTCATGCTCAGAGGAAAATTTCCATCTGGAGGCCATGGTCGACCAATACCCTAATTTGGTGACACTGGTAATCTCGAGGCTTGATCCACCTAGAAGGGAGCAACCTTGTGCTTAATCCTTGAAGTGAGAGTCCTTTTAATCCATTGTGGATATTTGAGAGGTTTAGACAAGTTGAAGATCATGTCATTCCTTGATTGATCCTTTGTCTAAGAACTCAGAGAGGGCTTGAAACCCTAATTTTGACTGTAGTGGATGCTCACCCATCTTTGGGGAGACTAATGAGGCATAATGATACACCCATATTGTGATGATGATTTGCACAATGATGGGAATTTTAGTGGTCAAAATTTGGGGTATGACATATACATATACACGTAATCACATAACGATCTCCTCGACTACCTGGTGCTACATATCAAAGCCGACCGACAAAAGAATGAAGACATAATCTTCACAAAAAGACCTCCAGCATCTAATCTGCAATGCCTCATAGAGCATTCAAAATAGCAGAAGGGTGAGAAACACAATTATAATATAGTTGCATACAAATATATAATGACACAAAATACACATGTAAAACATTCTCACCACAACTTACACCATAATTCAAATACAAATCAACACAATTCATATCTCACACATTCATCATAAAGGCATATCAATCATGCTCAACAAATTCGTCACCAATATATATATATATATATATATATATATATATATATATATATATCAACTCATCAATTTCATTCCCAATTCCACACATAATCAATCCATTCGTGATTTATGCAAATGCAAAGAGACCGACACAACGACTCGATGCAAATGTAATGCGGTATCGTTCCATCCATCATCTCATCATTAATTCACTCAGGAATTATTGGAATCATCGCTTGTTACTTAGTGTAACTCCCCATCGGGCAAACGATGTTCCCCGTCGCTTTCGGTCCTCTTGGTATAAGGCTCACGACGTTTATGGATCGTTTTCCGTCCTCTTTGTATAAGACTCACGATCCGATCGCTTTCGGTCCTCTTTGTATAAGGCTCACGATCGTCTATAACATCGCTTTCGGTCCTCTTTGTATAAGGCTCACGATCGTTATAGCAGATTCCCTTGGGAATCGTTTCGTCGCTCACACCCACTAGGGCACACGACATCACAAGAATGCATATCATGATGCTTGGCATACAATGACTCATGACAATCAAATGCATACATATCCACAACCATGTGAACCATTTCAACATCCATAATCATGCATAAACAATCAAACATAACACAATGCATTTATTTTCCATAAGGCCACAAACCATCATCACAACATTTCATCACATACATTCACATCATATAACAGCACACAAGCTATACGTTATATATCAAAAGCGTACCACATGATAACACATCAATCGCACACAATTACGACGGTAAAATTCGACAAAACGACACGTTTTCAATTACCCGACACAATTATATCGGCCACCCATCTCCAAACCAGTTTTATAAGAAAGAACATCTCATTAGCTTTCTAACGGTACTAAGAACGTCTCGATCCGAGTTACGGATCAGAAGTTATGCACTTTCAAAGAAAACATAATTTATTGAAAAATCCCCAAGAGCGCCCGGCGGTACCTATTTTTGCCCGGCGGTGCTCCTTTGGCCTCTGCATCGCCCGGCAAAGCAGCAGCGTAAAACCTCAACCAAAACTTAAAAGAGTCAGCAGCATGACAAGCTGCGCCTCTTGGGTATCGCCCCGCGGAGCAGCGGCGCAACCCATGCGTCGCCCGACGCTCAAAGCATCGCCCGACGGTCTACACCAGAAACAGAAAAATTCTGCTGCGTTTTACACGGTTCCAAAACCCCAAAAATCCCATTTCCACCCCAAATAAATTCCAACAGTAAAAGAAGTATCAACGATTGTTCATAAACACAGTGTGATCATACAACGCAATTTATATCGAATTCCGACCGTGAAAACATCGATTTCTACTCATTTATCTCATTTCAACCTATAATTGAAAAACTAGTAAAACTTCCAACACACACATACATAATCATACGCAAACATAGAATAACCGAGTTTCGCACCCTTACCCGATTAATCGCACTTCGAAGTGTCGGTTGAATCAGTTTCTTACACTCCAAGTTTTCCTCTTTTTTCTTCTTCTCACTCTCCTTTTCTTTTCTCTTCTTTTCTTTCTATTTTTCTCTCTTTCTAACCTCTATATTCTATTTAAATGAAAAACAATAATATTTACCCAAGCAAAAGACCAAAATACCCCTACACTTAAATATCTCGCAAACGCTCCCAAAACGCGATAAAACATAATAACCAAGAATAAAATAATATAAAGACCAAAAATAATTAAATCGACTCGATTAAATAAATCTAACAAACACCGGGGCATTACAACTCTCCTCCACTTAGAAATTTTCGTCCTCGAAAATATTACCTGAGACGAACAACTCCGGATACGATTTCCGCATCTGACTCTCCAACTCCCAAGTCAAATTGCCCTCAGCAGTGCCTCCCCACGCTACTTTCACAAGCGCAATACCCTTGCCTCTTAACCGTTTCAACTCGCGATCCAAAACTATCACCGGTAATGCCTCAACCGTAAGGTTCTCCCTTACCTCAACCTCATCCATTGGAATCACATGCGAAGGATCCGAAACATACTTCCGAAGCTGTGAAACATGGAACACATCATGCAAATTCGAAAGATTTGGTGGCAATGTCACCCGATAAGCCACAGAACCCACTCTCGCGGATATCTGGTAAGGACCAATAAACCGAGAAGTAAGCTTATTCGACTTCAATGCACGACCAACACCCGTCACCGGTGTAACTCTCAAAAATACATGATCGGATTCTTGAAACTCAAGATCTTTCCTCCTTCGATCATGATAACTTTTCTGCCTACTCTGAGAAGCCTTCATTTTCTCACAAATAAGTTTCACCTTTTTCGTAGTTTGTTGAATTAACTCCGGTCCAACCACCGAACTCTCACCAGATTCATGCCAACACAAAGGTGTTCGACATCTTCTTCCATACAACGCTTCAAAAGGTGCCATTCCAATACTCGAATGGAAACTGTTGTTATACGTGAATTCCACCAACGAAAGATAACTATCCCAAGCACCACCTTGCTCAAGAACACAAGCCCGCAACAAATCTTCCAACGACTGGATAGTTCTCTCGGTCTGACTATCCGTCTGCGGATGATAAGCCGAACTCAATCTCAACTTAGAACCTAACGCCTTTTGCAAACTTTCCCAAAATCTGGAAGTAAACCTCGAATCTCGATCTGAAACAATACACAATGGAACACCATGTAGCTTCACAATCACACGGATATAAATCTCAGCCAACTTCTCCAAAGAAAAATTGATGTCAATCGGAATGAAATGCGCCGATTTAGTCAGCCTATCCACAACCACCCAAATGGCATCATGGCCCCTCGGAGTATTCGGCAACCCTGTCACAAAATCCATAGAAATGTTGTCCCATTTCCACTCGGGAATATCCAACGGTTGCAAAATTCCACTAGGCTTCTGATGTTCTACCTTTGACTTCTGACACGTCAAACACGCATAAACAAACTGAGACACATCTCTCTTCAATCCGAACCACCAAAAGATCTTCTTCAAATCTTGGTACATTTTATTAGCTCCTGGATGTATACTCAAACTACTCCAGTGTCCTTCCTCTAAAATCATCTTTTTCAATTCCGAATCATCAGGAATACAAATTCTACCACGGAATCTCAAAACACCCTTATCATCAACTTTAAAGTCACCATTCACACCTTGATCTCCAACCGTCATCAAATCAATAAATTTCACATCCAGCCTCTGTTTCTCGCTAACGGTCAACAGAAAATCATTAGTAACCTTTAACATACCAAGCCTCACGCCATCAGATGTCAATTCACACACCAAACTCAAATCTCTAAATTCTTCCAAAAGTTCCTACTCTTTAACCATCAAAGCAGACATATGCAAAGATTTCTGGTTTAACGCATCGGCTACCACATTAGCTTTACCAGGATGGTAATTCAAGCTAAAATCGTAGTCCTTCAAAAATTCCAACCATCTCCGTTGCCTCATATCCAGCTCTTTCTGATCAAACAAGTATTTCAAACTCTTATGATCACTAAAGACTTCGAATCTTGCACCATAGAGATAATGCCTCCAAATTTTCAACACAAAGACCACTGCCGCTAATTCCAAATCATGAGTAGGGTAATTTTTCTCATGATCCCTTAATTGCCTCGAAGCATAAGTCACAACCTTACCTTCTTACATCAACACTCCACCTAACCCAATCAAAGACGCATCGCAATACACCACAAACGGTTCACTAGGATTCAGTAAGATCAAAATCGGAGCTGTAGTCAATCTTCTCTTCAGATCACTAGAACTTTCCTCACATTGAATATCCCAAATAAACGCTTTACCTTTACAATTCAGCTGGGTCAAAGGAAGTGCTAACTTGGAACAGCCTTCCACGAATCTTCGATAATATCCAGCTAAACCCAAAAAGCTTCTAATTTCAGTAACAGATCTAGGAGCCTCCCATTGTAGAACTGCATCTACTTTAGATGGATCCACATCAATACCATTACCTGAAATCACATGCCCAAGAAAACTCACTTCTGACAACCAGAACTCACACTTGGACAACTTGGCATAAAGTCTCATTTCCTTCAAAATTTGCAATACAATACGCAAATGCTCCTAATGTTCCTCCCGAGACTTAAAATAAATCAAGATGTCATCAATAAACACAACAACAAATTGATCCAATTGCTCATGGAAAATACGATTCATATACTCCATAAACACTCCCAGCGCATTAGAAACTCCGAACGGCATCACGGAATATTCGTAATGTCCGTATCGTCCTAAACGCCGTCTTCTGAATATCTTCCTCTTTCACTCTAATCTGATGATAACCTGATCTCAAATCAATCTTACTAAAAACACACGCACCTACCAACTGGTCCATCAGATCATCAATTCTCGGAAGAGGATACTTATTCTTAATCGTCACCTTATTTAGCTGGCGATAATCAATACACAATCGCATACTTCCATCTTTCTTCTTCACCAATAAAACTGGAGCACCCCAAGGCGATACACTCGGCCTCACAAACCTCTTTTCTACCAATTCATTCAACTACTTCTTTAACTCAACCAACTCAGATGCCGACATAAGATAAGGTGCCATAGACACAGGTCTAGTACCAAGAACTAGATCTATAGAAAACTCCACCTCTCTCTCTGGCGGCACCTCAGAAATATCCTCTGGAAACACCTCTGGAAAATCACACACGACTGGAAACACAACAATTGCAACTTGACTATCCACAGTAAATGATGCAAACAACCCGAACAACTGAGCTTCATCCGCCAAAAGTTTCTTCAACTCTTTGGTAGATAAGAAACTCGATTCCTCGTCTTCTTCAAGAGAAGGAAATTGTACCAACTTATGATAACAATCGATATGAATTCGGTTGAACTGCAACCAATTCATTCCCAGAACCACATCTAAACCCTCCAACGGCAGACACACCTAATCCATATCGAAATCCTTACCATAAATGGTCAAAGGACAACTTAAACAAACCAAAGAAGTAGTTACCAACCCCATTGCTGGAGTATCGATAACCATCTCTCCATCCATCGATGACAACAAAAGATTCAAACGCTGCGCACACTCAGACAAAATAAACGAATGAGTCGCTTCGGTATCAATAATAGCAACTAAAGGCGTACTATTAATAAAACAAGTACCTCTGATCAGACGATCTGTACTAGAAGTCTGAGTTCCTGCCAATGCAAATACTTTCCCTCCAGCTTGAGCTTGCTTTGGTTTAGGACACTTCGTACTAATATGACCAGGTTCACCACAGTTGAAACAGTTCACCACATTCCTCTTGCACTCAGCTGTTACATGTCCTATACCTCCACAATTGGAACACTTCCTTATATCCTTTCTACATTCAAACTGAAGATGTCCTAAGTCAGCACACCTATAACATCTCAGAGGATTTTACGTACCTCCCCCACTTGGCCTTTTATCAGAATTAGCCCTTTTCTTACCCTTGTCAGCTGGTGACACATAAGGACCACCACGAAACGGTTGCTTTCCTTTCTTTTCGTTCACACTCTTATAATGAGTAGAACGAGCTTTGCTATCCTCCTCATAAATTCTACAATAATCCACCAAATCCGAAAACCTCTTAATTCTTTGATAACCAATGGCCTGCTTGATCTCTAGAAGCAACCCGTTCTCAAACTTCACACATTTGGAAAACTCTGCAGTTGCTTCAGCATAATGTGGATAAAACTGAACAAGCTCCACAAACTTAGCAGTGTAGTCAATAACAGACATGTTACCCTGTTTCAACTCCAAGAACTCTATTTCCTTCTTTCCTCTAACATCTTCCGGAAAATACTTCCTCAAAAACTCCCTGCTAAACAAAGCCCAAGTGACCACCTCACCTGTAGCTTCCCACACATGACCCGCACTAACCCACCAATCATCAGCATCCTCCTGCAACATGTGAGTACCCAATCTCACCTTATGTTCCTCAGCACAGTCCATCACTCGAAAGATTCTTTCAATCTCCTTAAGCCAAATCTGAGCACCATCAGGGTCATGTCTTCCTTTGAAGACAAGCGGTTTGTTTTTCCTGAACTCATCATTCCCACCAGCATTAGGTGCACCCCGCACAGCCTGTGCCATAGCTTGCATGGCAGCAGCAAGAACAACGTCATTCCTTCCAGCCATATTCTTTTCATATCCAATAACAGTAACTATGATTAAACAATCAGCTCGCCAGAACATAACTGACGCACAACAAACAACTTGGTCAAAACGACTGACACAATCTGGCTCTGATACCACTTAATGTAACACCCCCAATCTATACCCCCAATTAATTAGAGCGATAATAGATAATCAGAGTATAATTAAAACATTCATGGCATAGACGGGAGCGTCACTTCAAATGATGAAATATAATAACCTGCTCATATAGATATGCAACAATCAGGTAGTAATATAAATAGAGGAACTCAGTTCCTAACACCCACAATTCAGGTACAGAATAAAAGCGGAAAATCTGCAACTGAAATCTCATATATATAACATAAAAGTTTGTCTATCAAATACAGAGTCATACATGTACCATCCAAAAGATAATTATATATACATATACACGTAATCACATAACGATCTCCCCGACTACCCGGTGCTACATATCAGAGCCGACCGACAAAAGAATGAAGGCATAATCTTCACAAAAAGACCTCCAGCATCTAATCTGCAATGTCTCATAGAGCATTCAAAACAGCAGAAGGGTGAGAAACACAATTATAATATAGTTGCATACAAATATATAATGACACAAAATACACATGTAAAACATTCTCACCACAACTTACACCATAATTCAAATACAAAACAACACAATTCATATCTCACACATCCATCATAAAGGAATATCAATCATGCTCAACAAATTCATCACCAATATATATATATATATATATATATATATATATATATATATATATATATATATATATATATCAACTCATTAATTTCATTCCCAATTCCACATATAATAAATCCATTCGTGATTTATGCAAATGCAAAGAGACCGACACAACGACTCGATGCAAATGCAATGCGGTACCGTTCCGCCCATCATCTCATCATTAATTCACTCAGGAATTATTGGAATCATCGCTTGTTACTTAGTGTAACTCCCCGTCGGGCAAACGATGTTCCTCGTCGCTTTGGATCCTCTTGGTATAAGGCTCACGACGTTTATGGATCACTTTCCGTCCTCTTTGTATAAGGCTCACGATCCGATCGCTTTCGGTCCTCTTTGTATAAGGCTCATGATCGTTATAGCAGATTCCCTTGGGAATCGTTTCGTCGCTCACACCCACTAGGGCACACGACGTCACAAGAATGCATATCATGATGCTTGGCATGCAATGACTCATGACAATCAAATGCATAGATATCCACAACCATGTGAACCATTTCAACATCCATAATCATGCATATACAATCGAACATAATACAATGCATTTATTTGCCATAAAGCCCTAAACCATCATCACAACATTTCATCACATACATTCACATTATATAACAACACACAAGCTATACGTTATATATCAAAAGCGTACCACATGATAACACATCAATCGCACACAATTACGACGGTAAAAGTCGACAAAACGACACGTTCTTAATTACCCGACACAATTAAATCGGCCACCCTTCTCTAAACTAGTTTTATAAGAAAGAACATCTCATTAGCTTTCTAACGGTACCAAGAACGTCTCGATCCGAGTTACAGATCGGAAGTTATGCACTTTCAAAGAAAACAGAATTTATTGAAAAATCCCCAGGAGCTCCCGACGGTACCTATTTTTGCCCGGCAGTGCTCCCTTCGCCTCTGCATCGCCTGATGAAGTAGCAGTGTAAAACCCCAACCAAAACTTAAAAGAGTCAGCAGCGTGACAAGCTGCGCCTCTTGGGTATCGCCCGGCGGAGTAGCTGCGCAACCCATGCGTCACCCGGAGCTCAAAGCATCGCGCGGTGGTCTACACCAGAAACAGAAAAATTCTGGTGCATTTTACACGGTTCTAAAACCCTAAAAATCCCATTTTCCACCCCAAACCAATTCCAACAGCAAAATAAGTATCAACGATTGTTCATAAACACAGTGTGATCATACAACGCAATTTATATCGAATTCCAATCGTGAAAACATCGATTTCTACTCATTTAGCACATTTCAACCTATAATTGAAAAACTAGTAAAACTTCCAACACACACATACATAATCATACGCAAACATAGAATAACCGAGTTTCACACCCTTACCTGATTAATCGCGCTTCGAAGTGTCGGTTGAATCGGTTTCTTACACTCTAATTTTTCCTCTTTTTTCTTCTTCTCACTCTCCTTTTCTTTTCTCTTCTTTTCTTTCTATTTTTCTCTCTTTCTAACCTCTATATTCTATTTAAATGAAAAACAATAATATCTACCCAAGCAAAAGACCAAAATACCCCTACACTCAAATATCTCGCAAACGCTCCCAAAACGCGATAAAACATAATAACCCAGAATAAAATAATATAAAGACCAAAAATAATTAAATCGACTCGATTAAATAAATCTAACAAAAACTGGGGCGTTACAAGCACGCTGTACAAACCAAGACTTTGAAGCAGCCGCCCCAGGCTTGTTCCTCGCCAGAGCATTCTTCACCATTCTCCCATGAGCAGAAGGCATCTCACGTGCGAAAACACAACAAACATATTAGACGACGAAGAAAATACAATTCATGCAAGTCAAAAAGCTAAAACTACCGAGCAGTTTAAAAGAGTCTGCATGAGTCTTGCACTCCAAAAGTGTCTTCGTATTAATATAACGGTACTCCACCTGTTGACTACCATCCTCCTCGAAAATCGGATCGCCCTTCTTCGTCCAGCAATCAGCAAGCCTAAAAGAATTAATGTAGTTCACCAAGGTCTCATAGTCGACCAAGTCTTGCTCGTCCAACATGCTCGGCTGAGCGACATAACCAGTAGGCTCCCGAGCAAAATGACTCCCACTTCAATGGAAGGGAAATTTGAACTCCCTATCCCCGATCACTTTCCCTTCCTCGTCACGCATGACGTTACCATTCTCGTCCGTGGACACTTCCCAAACATACGTGCTATCTTGGGCTCGCTCCGACACGGGCTCAATAACATATAACCTCTCCTTCAATGTCCAGATAGACTCCGAGAAGGGCTTTAATAGCTTCCAAGGTTGCTTCAGCAACACCCAACCATATCTTCTCCCCGTGACCTGCCTCTGAAGGTGGAAGATAGTGAAGAACAAAGGCAAAGTGGCTCCTATCTTCAAAAACTCACAGGTCAGCTCGAAGGCGCGGATGAACTTCCCAGAACTACTACCTAGTTTCCGTTTGAAGATCCGCCAAAAACTTCATATATTAATCGCAAACTTCATCAGAACGCTGGAAAACTGGGTAGCCACCCCGGTTACACATGCTCCATTGTCGCAATAGCCCCGGAAACGGCCTTACTCTTAGCTCTCTAAAGGGTTGCAGCGGCCACCGTCCACCACCAACAGACACCAGAAAGGCACCACTATCCCCCCTAAAACTAACCTAACCGCATGCATTCTAAACAAAGATGAAAAAGCTGGAAGAAAGCAAGGAATTAGATGACTTACGTGGTCGAAGAGGTTGTGGAGAAGTGCTCGAAGCTTTTCACGGTGACTGAAACGAAGGTCGACGACGGCGATGAGCTAAGTTCTCTGAGGAAGACGAAGAAGAAGAGAGAGAAACGAAAGTCCAAATGATCAGACCCTCTCTCCTTATATACAGTTGAGAGCACGTGCAGGAGCAGACTCAGATAGGTCATAATGGCCCTAAACTAACCATCATTTCCTATTCAATATAGCACAGGGCTCGAGGCAAACATGGCACCCCATCGCTTCAGTTCCTCCTAACCGTTGGCCTCCCCGCACGCCGGGCAAACCAGACACTGTTACAAGTCTTACGGACACTAGAATCCTCGGGCACCACGAGACGACTCCCCTCCGTCACAAAATTACGCCTCCGTCACAATTCCCTAGAGCTACGGGCTACCCTTAAGTCATCACTCCCATGCTCAGGAGCAACGACTTGGGGGCTCCTGTTCTGGACTGGACCAATGGCTAGGCATGGCCCAATCCACTTCTGCTCCCAGAACGGCCCAATTGCCTAAGTCCAGTCAATAAGAGGAGAATTTACCTTTCTACCCCACAACCGGGCATATATGGACGGATGGACCCCCAGGGACATCTGCTCCTCCCTAGTATTCTTGCCCATCACGCACGACTTCATTATCCAAGGACAGTCATGGGCATGTGCCCGGAACTACGCATTTTCCTAACATAATGGCTAGTTTTTGGCTGTTACCTATTCTTCAGGAAAACGGTTATTTCGCCCCGAAAATAGGGACCGTTAGCCACACGCTGAGGGCATTATATAAACCCTCTCACTTGAGAGGGCCAGGTATCGAATAATCATCCTAAGAACTCATACTTTGTACTTGCCCCTTTTCTCTGACCTTTTCTTACTTGAGTGTCAGAGTGCCTTGCAGGTACACCCCCTTCTCTTCTCATACCCAGCATCACAGGCATTCTTGGTGGCCCATCATAGGATCTGATAAGCCTTCACGATCATATTGATTATAATGAATTGTGATTACTCACCCTGCCTGTTTGAATGTAGCCTCCACGTGGGTAACGTGCAGATGATCAGGCTTAGCTGTGGATGCCTTCGAGGACTTTGGAGTTTATTTTGCTTTTGGTCGATGTAGAGGGTCTTGCTCTGATATTCTAACATCGGGTTGGGTCGTTGAGTCGAACCATGTTGAGCTGTTATTTTGTCGTTATTTTTTGAAGGATTATGGCTTTTATGTGAAACCCTTTTGATTTGAATTATTGAGTTCCGCTGCTATTTGATGGCTTTTTGATTTAATTTGAGGAAAACCCTTTGTTTTGAGCACCTATTTTATTTGAGTTTATTGAGAAATGTGCACCCTTTGAGGTGGTTCTGAATTTTACTCTGATATTATGATTATTCTGCTGCAATATTTGTTGTCTGCTATGCCAGAATTTAAATTTATGTTTTTGTAATGAATTTAATGTTTATTTCCTAAGTTTTAGTATTTTTTGTTTATCTTGCTTTAAGCACATTAGGTGCTCCTTTTGTAGTTTTTATGTGTGTGTTAATGGATTTTAAGGCAATTAAGGTAAGTTGAGGCATGTCTGGTCTAGGCAGCGTCTGAAAGAGAAAGCTAAATGGAAAATTTAAAGTTTACTGAAAATCACAAATGGATAATGGCCAAGAGCATGGAGTATGCTAATTTATAGGGTTTGCGTGGCAGAATTATGCTTGGAAGAAATGGAAAATCAAATGGATAAGATCCATTGCACAAGGAGACAAAAAAGTAGTACGGTGGGGACCACCGCTGTAAAATTGCACCCTGCACACAAACATTGCACTGTTAGCACTTCTGCGCCACTACCTTCCGCATCAGTCTGTATCAGATGCCTTGTCCCCCACCACTTCTGTACCAGGATGCTTGTTCATGAAGAATAGATGACAAAAAGAGAATATGCTGATTTGAGTATGGGCTGAACCTTATTTGCATCTAAATCCCATGATCCAAGGCATACTTTCTTTCACATCCACACTTGTGCCTATAAGAGCTGACCTTAGGAATAGAGAAGAAGTTCCACACGCATTCATTCAGAAGATAGTTTTTAGTATTGTTCTTGTTATTTCTGTGTGAGGTTTGAGAGAAAAGAGAAAGTTCTTCTTCTCATCCAATCATGTACTCACTGTTGGGAGTTGGCGCGATTGGAGTCTTCACTTGTTGTTTATCCAACACAAGAGACTCTAAGTTACTTCTAGGTTGTCATTTCTTTTACATTTATTGTTAAGTATGTTTCCTAGTAGTTTTAGTTCAGTAGTTTGTATTATGCTCACCATGACCTAAACACTTGTTTGTCAAGCAATGTGAAGTTAATATAGGGCTCGTTTGTTTTGACTTTTTTTTAAAATGATTTTTATAGTGTAATAAAATTTTGTAGAAAAAAAGTTTACAAAGAAACTTTTAATAAAAGCTTCAAATGAAATTTTTGTTTGAATAGTTATTCTTAAAATGTTATTTTAGATATTTCATCATTTTATCGAAATAAATTTGGATATCAAAATTTAAAAAAATCACATAATTTTGAAGCTATTTCAAATAGCTTTTCATGAAAATCATTTTTGAGATACAATTTTTTTCAAAAATTGCAATTTTGACAATATTTTGATCTTTAATAATGTATGTTTATGTTATACGATATTAAAATTAGTCTTGCAATTTAGAAATAATGAATATAGAAAAACTTGTAATATTTTGAAAAACGATTTTACAAAATCCATTTTTGAAAATACAAAGGAAAAATCCATTTTTTTAAAGCTAAAACAAACAGGCCCATAATGTTGCCTTTATGTTAAAATGATGTGATGGTAAGTGTCTTATTTTGTTATGTGTTTTTATGCTATAAACCTGACTGTTTGAATGATTAACTTAGGAAAAGGTAAAAGCTTGTTGTGATAGATCTAACAACAAGTTGATTTCATAACAAAAGTGGTTAAACAAGTAGGATATAGATATTTACTTAATTAGCTTGCTTAGAGATAAGAGGCTAAGACCGTAAAGAACTTTCAGAATATAAACTAGACGTATTTCAGGGTTATAAGTGAGACTTAGAAATTTGTTCCCTTCCCTTATTAATGCATGTTTTAATGTTGTAGAGATACACGTATAGATCACGTTCTGATCTTTTGAGGCACGACACATCTCATCATATACACATTTTGGTTATTTGCATATTAATGGACCATAGCTCCACATTCACTCTCTTGATTTATTCAAACCAAATTTTATTTCATTTAGTTATGTGTTATGGAAACATCTAAGCTTGTTACCGACTATTATTTTGCTACTTTGCTCATTTTAGTTTTAAACAAGAATATTTACAAAAAGTTCAATCTAAACCTCTTCCACTCCCTGTGGGTACGATATCCTTAATAATATCACTTGCTGTAATTAAAACATACATGTATACTTGCATGTGACACCATAATCGCTTTTACGCATGACAAGATTTTGGCGCCATTGTCGGGGAGTGCCAAGAAGTATTTTGAAATGTTGTATTTATTATTTTTGTTTGAAAATAAAATTTGAGCTTTTTCCCGTTTCATGTACACTGGTGTCACAACAGGTGTATGTTAGAACAAGATTTGGTTATGCAAGATATCTCTTTGTTTTGATAATAACAAAGTTGTATTTCTGTGAGAACAATTTTGGTACCCTAACGTGTATCTTTTTAAGAATTGAAAAACAGGTTCTGACTCTGATAAAGAAAGTTCTAACTTTGATAAAGATTGTGTGTTACATCACTTTGATGTTCTCAATGGTCGCTTCTGCGTCAAGAAGCAAGGTTGCTTCTGATCTACTGTGCATCAGAAAGACTTCAAGAAGACACTAAGTTGCTGTTACAATGTTCTCTTGGATTGTGGCTGTGAATTTGACTCTGATACTCATCTTCTGAAGACTAAGTGTTGAATACTCTGAAGACAAGGCTCTGATGAACAACGTTCTGAAGACTCTGAAGACTTAAATTTTTGAAGACCAAGTTCTGAAGACTCTGAAGACAAGGTTCTGCTGAACAAGTTCTGAAGACTCTGAAGACTTATGTTTCTGATAACTAAGGGTTCTAAAGAAGGAGTGCTGAAGACTCTGATGACAAGGTTCTGCTGAACAAGTTCTTAAGACTCTGAAGACTCAAAACTCTAAATACCCAATGATTCATTCTTCTGATCATGCTTCAACCATTTCAACTCAGAAGCCACTGATGAACATAAGAAGATGAAACGTTTGCGTGGGAAAATAGTACATAGTACAGATCAAACATGTTCTTTTCCACTACCATTCCACTACCCTGATTTGGTGGTACAAAGGACAATTTCAGTGTACGATTTTCATCCCAGCACAATGACATTATTTCAAGTCGCCAGTATTTTTCTGATATTACTGATCTTCCCTTCAACGGATCTTTCTCTGGCTATATAAAGACTTGATCATTCAACGAATCGTGTGTGAAACTAAGTGTGGAAAAGAGAAATATTCAAAACACTGATTCATACAATGAAAGAACTCAAGAAATCGAGAAACACATGAGTGAACAGTAAGCACCACAATACAAAGAAGAAAATTGTTATTACTGTGTAGATTCGCTCTAAGTTAGATTGAGCTAGAAATAATGTTTATATCAGCTTATGTAAGACACATTTCATTGTAAACATTTTATTTGATCAAATAGTTGTTTGAATTCCTTAAGGGACCAGTTAGGTCAGAAGCCTTAAGAAGAGACGATTAGTCTGTGTAGTGTTAGTCAGCTGTAGTTGCTCGTGCAGTTGTAATTAGTTTGGTTATAGTGGATTATGTCCTTGTGTATATGGCGAAATCACCTTGGCGGGTGGACTGGATTAACTTGATAGTTTTCAAGTGAACCAGGATATATCGTGTGTCTTTCTTTATTGTCAGTATATTTGTGATCTTTGTTTGAGTTTCACAAAAAGCTGTCATTTTGAAAACCCAATTCAAACCTCCATTTCTTGTGTTTTTCTCACACCTTCAATTGGCATCAAAGCTCCGGTTCTGATTGTGATAAACGTCTTATCAACACTTAACAGTGTTTAGTACAGATCCAGTATTTGTGTGAGATGTCATGGTAGCTCCTGCTAATACCACTGAAGAGAAAGATCATTACAGTGCCAAACCACAAGTCTTTGATGGTGAAAAGTTTGACTACTGGAAAGACAGAATAGAAAGTTTCTTTCTTGGTTATGATACAGATCTTTGGGATTTGGTAGTCGATGGCTACAATCACCCAGTTGATGCTACAGGTGCTAAAATATCCCGAAGTGATATGACCAACCAACAGAAGAAAGATTATAAGAATCATCATACGGCAAGAACTATATCGCTAAATGTTATCTCTTATACTGAGTATGAGAAGATAACAAACAGAGATACTGCCAAATCTATCTTTGATTCTCTAAGAATGACTCATGAAGGTAATGCTCAAGTCAAGGAGACAAAGGCGTTAGCCTTAATCCAAAAATATGAGGCATTCAGAATGGAGGATGATGAAACAGTTGAGACCATGTTTTCAAGGTTTCAAATACTAGTCGCAGGACTCAAAGTTCTGAACAAAGGTTACTCAACTGTTGATCATGTGAAAAATATCATCAGAAGTCTTCCTAAGAAATGGAGACCTATGATAACAGCTCTAAAGCTATCAAAAGATCTCAATAGTATAACTCTTGAAGAGCTTGTTAGTTCTTTGAGAAGTCATGAGATAGAGCTTGAAGAAGATGAACCTCAGAAGAAAAACAAATCTATCGCTCTTAAGTCTAAATCTAAAAAAGCAAGGGCTTATCAAGCTGAGGAAGAATCAGAAGATTCTGGTGAAGAATCAGAAGAGGAGCTGTCGTTAATCTCCAGAAGAATCAATAAACTCTGGAAGCATAGGTAAGGAAACTTCAGAGGATCAAGAAGAAACAAAGGTCGCTTTGAGTCATCATCTAGACAGAAGAAACAGAACTCTGGAAAGGAGGTTATCTGCTACTAGTGTAATGAGCCAGGTCATTACAAGAACGAGTGTCCAAAGATCAAGAAGGACAAGAAGCCTAAGAAGAACTTCTCCAAAGCGAAGAAAGGTCTAATGGCAACTTGGGACGACTCTGATTCTGAAGAAGGGGAATCTGATGAAGAACAAGAAAATGTTGCGTTGGTAGCAACAACTGAAGATGAAGTTTTTGGAGAACCAGAAGATAGAATATCATCAAAACCAGAATCAGACTCAGACTCTGACTCAGAGATATTATCAAAACTATATTGTTGTGAATTAGAGCCATGTTTGTCTGAAATGCTAGAAAAATATCAAAACCTTCAGAGTAAATGCAAAGATCTTAAAAAAATCTCTTGTAATTGCTTCTGAGGAAAAAGATAAGCTTGAGCAGAATAACTCTTCTCTAAATGAAAACATTTTTTGCTTAAAAAATAGTAATTATGCCTTAAAAAGAAAAGTTGCTAAATTAGAAGAAGAATTAATCTACAATGTCTCTGACACAAGCTGTATCTACAAGTATGATAGATAATTCCAGTATTTTCTTGCTAAAGGCATAGATAGAAGCAAAATAACTTCCATGATCTATGGAGTAAGCAAAAATGGTAAGAAAGGTTTAGCATGTACAGAATCATCTGACATTGACGAAAGTCAAAGTGTTAAACCAAAACCTCTCTAAGACCATTTTGTGCCTTCGGGCCCTGAGACTGTTTGCTCTGAGCTTGCACAAAAACCCCCACCGACACAGAAGTTTGTTTCTAAAGTTAAATATCATGCACAAATTCCACTTGATTATCCTGTTGCACAAAAGCCTAAAGTTGTGAAACACTCTGGGAAAGCAAACAAGAAAGGACCCAGAAAGTGGGTACCTAAGGACAAGATAATCTATGTTGCAGATATCCTTAGCAGCTCAGCTGAAGCACCAGTCATGGTACCTGGACAGTGGTTGCTCACTACACATGACAGGAAGAAGGCATATGTTCCAAAGTCTGGAACTTAAGCCTGGAGGCTTCGTCGGTTTCTGAGGAAACCAGAAAGGAAAAATCATTGGCTCTGGAACCGTTGGTAATGGTAACCTTCCCTCTATTACTGATGTTCTATTGTCCATTAGTCAATTTAGTGACAATGGTTATGATATCATTTTTAATCAAAAGTCATGTAAGGTTGTAAGTCAGAAAGATGGTTCAATCCTATTTGTCGGAAAGAGGAAAAACAACATTTATAAGATTAGACTTTCTAATCTTTGTGGACAGAATGTCAAATGCTTAATGTCTGTTAATGAAGAGCAATGGGTATGGCATAGACGTTTAGGCCATATTAGCATGAGGAGGATTTCTCAGCTAAATAAGCTTGAACTTGTCAGAGGTTTGCCAAATCTGAAGTATTCTTCAGATGCTCTTTGTGAAGCATGTTAGAAAGGAAAGTTCTCCAAAACATCCTTTAAAGCAAAGAATGTTGTGTCCATCTCTAGACCGTTAGAACTTCTGCACATTGACTATTTAGACCAGTGAAAACTGCGTCAATCAGTGGAAAGAAGTATGGATTAGTAATCGTTGATGATTATAGCCGTTGGACATTGGTAAAATTCTTGAAACACAAGGATGAGTCTCATTTTGTGTTTTCTACCTTTTTCTCTCAAGTGCAAACTGAAAATGATTGCAAAATAGTCAAACTCAGAAGTGATCATGGCGGAGAATTTGAGAACAAATACTTTGAGAATCTTTTTTATTCTCATGGAATTTCCCATGATTTCTCCTGTCCCAGAACTCCACAGAAAAATGGAGTAGTGGAAAGGAAGAATAGGACTTTGCAAGAAATGGCTCAAACCATGATCCAAGAAACTGACATGGCTAAGCACTTCTGGGAAGAGGCAGTAAATACAACATGTTACATTCAGAACAGGACTTCAATAAGACCTATTCTGGGTAAGACTCCTTATGAATTGTGGAAGAATAGAAAACCCAACATTTCATATTTTTCATCCTTTTGGATGTGTTTGTTTTATGTTGAACACTAAAGAGAATCTTGGCAAGTTTGACTCCAAAGCTCAAAAGTGTTTATTGTTAGGATATTCTGAATGCTCTAAAGGCTACAGAATCTATAACACTGAAACAAGAATTGTAGAGGAATCAATTCATGTCAGATTCAATGATAAGCTTGACCCTGAAAAGTCAAAGCTAGTTGAAAAGTTTGCAGATCTAAAGATCACGTTATTAGAATCTAAAGAAGGAGAAGATTCAAGAGAAGCAGACAAAGATGCAAATTCTCTAGATCCAGATACAACCTTACCAGAAGCTGAGAACAACTCATCTCATCAGAAGAAGAATAGATTAAAGACTTTTCATTCTGAAGAATTGATTCAGGGAGATAAAGTTGATCCAGTCAGAACCCGTTCATCCTTCAGACATTCTGAAGAAACTCTTCTGGGTCTAGTGTCTCTGGTAGAGCCAACAACAATTGATGAAGCTCTCAAAGAAAATGAGTGGATTCTGGCCATGCAAGAAGAACTAAATAAATTCACCAGAAATGACGTATGGGATCTTGTTCAGAAACCCAAATGTGTCCACATCATTGGAACTAAATGGGTGTTCAGAAACAAGTTAGATGAGAAAGGTGAGGTCGTAAGAAGCAAAGCACGACTGGTTGCACAAGGTTATAATCAACAAGAAGGGATAGACTATACAAAAACCTTTGTACTAGTTGCCATGTTAGAATCTATTCGCATTTTAATCTCATTTACAGTAAATCATGACATTACTTTATATCAGATGGATGTAAAGAGTGCATTCTTAAATGGATATATTTCTGAAGAAGTGTATGTACACCAAACTCCTGGTTTTGAGAGTTCTGAAACAGGATCCCAGAGCTCGGTATGAAAGGCTAAGTAACTTTCTTTTGGAAAATGACTTTACCAGAGGAAACGTGGATACAACACTCTTTTGTAAAACCTTTAAGAATGACATTCTGATAGTTCAAATCTATGTTGATGATATTATATTTGGTTCTGCCAATATTTCCTTGTGCAAGGAATTTTCTAAGTTAATGCAGGCTGAATTCGAAATGAGTCTGATGGGAGAACTCAGATTCTTTCTGGGAATTCAAATTGATTAAAGATCAGAAGGAACGTACATTCATCAGAGCAAGTATGCAAAAGAACTTCTGAAGAAATTCAACGTGTCAGAAAGTAAACCTGCTAAGACTCCTATGCATCCGACATGAATTTTCGAGAAAGAAGAGGTAAGTAAAAAGGTTTGTCAGAAGCTATATCGTGGTAAGATAGGATCTCTCCTGTACTTGACAACTTCACGTCCAGATATTCAGTTCAACGTATGTCTTTGTGCTCGTTTCCAATCAGAGCCAAGGGAAACTTACTTAACTATTGTTAAGAGAATCCTAAGGTATCTTAAAGGAACAACTAACCACAACTTGATGTATAAGAAAACATCAGAGTACAAACTTTCTGGTTACTGTGATGCAGATTATGCTGGAGACAGATTAGAAAGGAAGAATACTTCTAGAAACTGTCAGTTTTTGGGAAGTAACCTCGTCTCATGGGCAAGCAAGAGACAATCAACAATTGCTCTCTCCACTGCAGAAGCAGAATACATATCAGCATCTCTGTGCAGTACTCAAATACTTTGGATGAAGAATCAACTTGAAGATTATCAAATACACGAGTGTAACATTCCTATCTTCTGTGATAATACTTCTGCCATTTGTTTATCTAAGAATCCTATTCTACATTATAGAGCAAAACATATTGAAATAAAACATCACTCTTTGCGTGACTATGTTCAGAAGGGTACTTTTCAGTTAAAATTTGTGGATACAGATCATCAGTGGGCTGATATTTTCACAAAACCCCTTGCTGAAGATAGAATCGTAATTATTCTGGAAAACTTATTTATCAAACCTTGTCCAGAATAAGATGATAATATTTTTAATATGTCAAGCTATCAGAACGTCTGATATAAGATTCTGATGACTAGACAACGTGAGACTTTATTTTTTTATTTAACTTCTGATTCATGATACTTTTACAAGTTAGAAAATGTCTTGATCAGAAATTAGTCCAGTCAGATACCTCTTGGTATTATAGACGTTGGAAACATCAAAACGTGATCTCTTGAAAACAAACAGCTAGGATTATTTGTGACACGTGTCCAAAATCAAATCATATCTACTGTTGAAGAGACACCTCGAGCGTTGTGATTTCGTGAGACTAGAGTTCAAGTTATTTTTTTTAATCATGTTTAACTCATTGGATTTGAAAATTAACTTGATAACTGTTTAAATCTTTACGTCTTCCTTCCTTGTTAGGCATTCATAAAAATGTATGTAAGACAAAGATTTCTTGGAACATATCACTTGTCTTCCTTCCTTTATTCTTTGCCAGTTTTTGCCCTCTCTTTTTCAAGTATACATTTATTTGTATTTATTGACTGAAGTCATAATTTGAATAACGTATACTGATCTGTGATCTTTTGGAGACTGATACACTCCTTCATCATTCCTTATTCTTGTTTGTATCCCTTGTATTGGAAATGATGAATTTCTCATCTCAACTCATCTAGTATTTATTGCTATTTATTGCTATCACTCTTTGGTGTCTTTATATACTTCACTTCTCCTCTCAACCATTCATCTGTTTCTATTTATTGTTAACTTCTATTCCTTTTGCTTTCATCATGTCCACTAAAACCATTAGGGGAGAAATCTCTTATTTGGATCTCTTGAAAGAATACTCCATTGATCTCAATGATCTTGTTGAAAATGGTTATACCAACATTCTCTCAAACATCATCTTCCAAAATTGGGACATATATCTTGAAATTCTAAATGGACCTTGTAACGCCCCGTTGTTATTTAATTATTATTTGTAAATATAATAATGAGTAGTTGTAGTTGATTGTACGTTTGTTGTATATTTGTTATGTTTTATGTACCCGTAGTGAGGGGTAGTGGCCTTAAGATTAAGTCTTGAGGGTAGTAGGGGTGTATGACTAATAACGTAGAGATTAGTGGTGTGTGGAGTAAGGTTAATTAGATTATTTTAATTAATAATTGCTCAACCATAATATAAAATGGATAATTAGTATAATTATGGGAGTAATGGAAATTATTATTATTATGGTCACTATTATTATATCATTATTATTAGTATTATTATTAATATTATTATTAATATTAATATTATTGTAAAAATTAAAAAGTCAAATTGATTTGGTAATGGGGGGAGGAAAATAAGGAAAATAAATAGGTTATAGGTAGACTAAGTTGGGAGTTAAGAAAAAGAGAAGTGATAGTTGAAGAAAATAAGGGTTTGAGAGAAGAGATACGTAAAAGTTGCAGAGAAGAGGAAGAGAGGAAAAAGGCAAAGCTAGGTTCGATCGGAGAGTGTTAGAGCAACCTTCAATTCCAGGTAAGGGTGGGGTTCTGACTCTATAACTGGATAATTGATGAATGATATATGGGGTTAGTTTATAGGATTGCCTCTGTTGTATTTTTTTGATTTTGTTGATACCGAAGTTGAATTCTAAGTTGATCGGTTGTGGAAATTAGTTTGTGTTGTTTAATTGTGGTTTATATGTTGTTGTTGATGATTTGGTCGTAGAAAACTAGTTTATGTTACTTTAGAGTAAAAATTATATCGTGTTTCTGTTGCACTGTGATGATTGAATTTGGTCCTGGAATTCTGAAGGAAAGAAGGGGAATGAATTACACTGAAGCGAAGGGATTGGGGGTGTGGCGAGCGTGATGGAGGTCGTAACGACCGTCACGAAGGTTAGGTGCGGGTGACGACCGTCACCCATGTGTTACGACTGTCACACTTGTGACGAGGGCCATGGAGTGGTGGCGAGCGCCACACGGGCTGACTATATGTTTCCGTTTCCATTCTGTTCGTTCTGTCTGTTATGTCTGTTATGGTTTCACTTGTTTCTGTTCCATTTAATTTTAGTTTGAAAGGTTTGGTATACAGGTCAGTAGTACTGGACAGAGAACTGGTAATGAAACTAATTAATCGATCTTCAGTCGAAAACTACCACTTGTAGTATATTTTAGTTGGTACAGAGTATGTTATAGTTGCTGTGATGTTGTTGTTGGGAATTATAAAGTTGCAGGTGTGAAACATGTTGCATTGCCTCTTGTTATTGGCAAGAATAAGTTGTAGGCCTATGGCAAATGTTAAATTGTTGTGGTGCTGATTTTTATAATTATCGTTGATTATTTTGATGTTTGAGTTGAGTCGCATTGCATAGCATATCAAGTTGGAGCTGTTGCTCGGTAAGTTGGCCTGGATTGGCAAAAATATTAAGTTGAAGGCTTATGCCTTGTTGACGTCAATATTAATTGGCAAATTTCTAAGTTGGGAGTTCTGCTCCAATGGTACCACATGCATATTACGAGTCGCATTTCAAAGTTGCATAATTATGTTGTTATATTGTTTATTATGTTGATTGATGTTGATTGTGAGTTATGAAGTGGTGATTGTTTATAGTCTAATCTAATATGTTATTTATCATATATCCGATTATATTGTTTGATATCTCACCCCTTCTGTGTATGGTGATGGTTTATACGCCATCCTGCAGGAAATCCGGAGTGAAGGCTATCTACCTTCGTTAGTTCGAGTCAGTGTCGTCGCTCTGATATGTAACACTCGGGGGGATGAACGCTTGTTTTCTTTATTACTGACTTTAGTAGTGTTGCTGAATTTTAAGTTGGTTTTCATTAAAGACCTGATGTCTTAGAGTTGTTTTGAATCAAACCAGATGTTATGGTATTTCAGTTGAATTTATGAATCCGCTGCGTATTAATAAAGTTGTTTTGAGCCAAAGATTGAATTATGTTCATCTGAGTATCAAGTGTTATGTATCCATGTTTATGTGGTTAAATGTCGTTGTTTTTAAGTTGAAAATATGGCATCCTATTTGAGCGTTGAAATTTTGAAACTCTGATTTATTATTATTCGATGGGTAGAAATAAGGTGTTACATTAGTGGTATCAAAGCAATTCAGTCCGTCCGATCAAGTTGTCTAATATTGTTTATTCCTTAGTACGCGGCATGTGTGTGAAACACTGTCGGTACTTGCTTATTAGTTTTCTAACCGTTTATCTCCAGGAGTTGGTTTGAAACAAGTGGGGGAGAAGCTTACTTCCCGAAAATGTTAATGGTATGTGAAGTTGGATCAAGGTGATATTGATTGCAAGAGTGCAAATGTTGTTGGAACTGTGTTGCGAACCGACGAGAGTATGGACTCATGATTCTTATCGGTCAAGTTTGAGATGCCTTTGAGGGAGGACAAGCCGATAATTGCGGTTTGCCTCTGAAGTGTAGATCAGAGTTTGGAGACAATTAGGAGATAATGTTTTACCTACTAAGCGAGTAAGATAACTCTTATAGGATGGAGCTTATATGAGCGCATGTGGGTGATAACGGTTATTTGAGAGGTGCGTAGACTACTGACGGCGGATTAAAGAGATGATTGAGATTAAGGATCCACTCCAAAGAAAATGATAATTCGATGAATCAACTGGTAGACTAGTATGTCCTGAGTATAATTGGATTGAAGTCGAATGATTTTTAGAGCTGGGTGAAAAGCAAGGATAGTTGGAGGATCTCAGAAGCAAGAGAGAGGTAGAACTCATGTTCACCAATTTCAATTTTTATTTTCGCAATTATGGAACAACATTCAGAAAAGGGGTATAACTTTTCACTTGTAACTCCGATGGAAGCGAATCTGGATTTTTTGGAAAGCTTACGAAATTTCCTACAGTTTGCATATAAATTTGTCTTCGGCATGTTTTGGTATAGGGAGAAAAACGCGTTTGAATATTTGGGTCTGATGCTGATTTTGGTGGAAGTGTGTATACGGGATTTCGGGATCAGCCGCCATTGCACAGGCGATAACTTTTTACTCGTAACTCGGATTTAAGCGATTCTTGAAGTTCTGAAATCTACATGAAACTCCCTTCATTTTGGAATATAATTTTGTGTTTGGGAGGTCCATATTGAAAGAGATAATTATGTTAGAAGTTGAACGATTCTTACTAGAGACTAGTAAGATAAGATCAAGTGTAAAATGTTTGGAAATAAGAAGGAGGTAAGAATATCGAAGGAGGACATAGAGATGCGGCATATGCTAGTGGAGAATTATTAGAATATATATTTCTTTGAGGAAGGTTAAATAGTAAAGTGGACTGTGTGTTATTGTTGATATGGTGTCGACATGTGTCGGGAAAATTTTGGAAGTTTGTATCACCAACCAGATGATGAGGTGGTACTATTGAGAGTGTGATTTGAATGAGAATCAAGTGTGAAACTATATGGATTATAGAGGTTCTGAGATTAAAGGAGAGACGAAGGATTGGTTAGTGTTGTTGAAGTTCTTAACTTGAATAAAGGTTTCGATTGGAGCAAACCGATTTGGATTGTACTTGGTGTCGTAGTAGTTCCGATATTGGGAGAATATTCAGCAAATGTGTTGTGCTACGAGCGTGTATAGGAGAATATGTACTGGATTTTGGACTTTTTGTATCATTGACGAGGTGGAAAATAAGAAAATTAAGAAAACGTTTGTAAGCCTTAGAGAGATGGTGGAGCATTATGCTTAGGTAATTTTGAGCACAAGGTAAAGAACGCTATTGTAGTTGGGTAATGACGATTTATGCCACCGTTATGGTTGCCGGTTGTCTATTGACAAATTGAGGAATTGATCACCCTTAATCTCTTGTTGATAGTAGACGGAATCATGTTGGATGGAATAGATGTGTCTTGCCAACTGAGATTGTATGTACAGTGAATTGTTCAGAGTTGAGCCAAGTGCTTAAGGATTGTTTTGATTAGTCAATGTAAATTCTTATATAGGAAGATGAGGCGAACTCGAGGATGATAGCATGAGGTTGCGAGTTGATCGGTGAGTAGTATGGAAACTCACAGTTGTATTTGGGATAACTTGAGTTTTGATTTGCGATGAGTCGAGAATCCGATTGACATGAGACTTGAAGCATTATAGAGATGAACCAAGGAGGAAGTAAATGGAAATGTAAGACCACGATTTGACCAAGGATGTCGGATAGAGAATAGTAGTGGCTAGTATGCCTTAAAGTGTATATAAGGAATATGAATCGTATCTTCAATACTTGTTTGGATAAGTTGGAACCGGTGTTCGTTGTGGATGTTCTGATCTGGTATAAAATCAGAAGAAGAGCGCGTAGAGTATTTGAGGATTGAGTTACAAGTATTGAAAGAAGCGAAGTTATATGTTAAGTTATCGAAGTGTGATTTTTTGTTAGTAAAGATGAGTTTACTTGGTTGTGTTAATTCAGATGAAGTTTTATGAAGAATTGTGTTAGTATGAGTAGGAATTGATGAATTGGTTTGTTGGACTGATTTGGTTAATGTACATAGGTTGGGTGTGGAGTATGGATGAAAAATCAGTGGTTAATTGGTGTTAAAGAACTGTTTGGAAAGTGTTAAGTCGCAGCAGGACATGTGTCTTTCGCGGGGTTTTCCTGCAGAATTCACAGATCCCGCTTAGCGCGGTCTGGGAGTGAAAGAGATGATTTATCTTATTGAGATTAATTGGACACATGTAGCTTATGCTGTTGGAATGTTGTATTGTTGCTGTTATGGCATTGGTAGGTGTTTATGATGAGTTTGGACATCGTGTTAATACAAGATGGTAAAGTTGTAGCTTATGTTTTACGATAATTGGGGATTCATGAAAGTATTTATTCTATTCAAGATTTGGAATTAGCTGCGGTTGTAGTTGTGTTGAATATTCGGAGGTATTACTTTTATGTAATCGGAGTTCGATGTATTTAGTAATCACAAGAGTATAGAATGCCTGTTTGGTTGGAATTTTCGATGAGTTAAGTCGAAAGTCTTTTCTTATGTCTGCTTTGATGGTCGGAAGTTTGATGTAAACTTGGTAGATTAGATAGTTGCGAGTACTTAGAGTGCGCAACGAAAGCGTGGTGTAGTGCAGTTGGTTCTTATGTGGGTAACAACGATGTCGGTAGTTTGGTTACGTTGATGTTGTGCTATGGGCTTTTGTGTTCTTATCTTTGTTGTTGCCTCGTTACCTATGGTGATGGTTCGAGTGCAAGTAACTAATTCCTATGATGGGGAATTAGGGGAGTGTTACCTATGGTGATGGTACCGATCGTGTTGTGTTTCATTTCTAGAATGAACTTGTGTGTTCGTAACTTGGTTATTCTTTGTGTCTTTAGTTGATCATCGAGTGCATTGCGGGAGCATTGCATCTTGTTGTTGTTGTTGACATTGATAAGGTATTTTGTTGTTTTGTGTTATTCGTGGTGTTGCCTTTCATGGCATGGGAGTGGCTATTTGGATGTGAGAGCGTATCCGGGGTAGTTAGTAGCAGGTAAATTTTTTAGGACAAAAATATTCTAAGTGGGGAAGAGTTGTAACGCCCCGTTGTTATTTAATTATTATTTGTAAATATAATAATGAGTAGTTGTAGTTGATTGTACGTTTGTTGTATATTTGTTATGTTTTATGTACCCGTAGTGAGGGGTAGTTGCCTTAAGATTAAGTCTTGAGGGTAGTAGGGGTGTATGACTAATAACGTAGAGATTAGTGGTGTGTGGAGTAATGTTAATTAGATTATTTTAATTAATAATTGCTCAACCATAATATAAAATGGATAATTAGTATAATTATGGGAGTAATGGAAATTATTATTATTATGGTCACTATTATTATATCATTATTATTAGTATTATTATTAATATTAATATTATTGTAAAAATTAAAAAGTCAAATTGATTTGGTAATGGGGGGAGGAAAATAAGGAAAATAAATAGGTTATAGGTAGACTAAGTTGGGAGTTAAGAAAAAGAGAAGTGACAGTTGAAGAAAATAAGGGTTTGAGAGAAGAGATACGTAAAAGTTGCAGAGAAGAGGAAAAGAGGAAAAAGGCAAAGCTAGGTTCGATCAGAGAGTGTTAGAGCAACCTTCAATTCAAGGTCAGGGTGGGGTTCTAACTCTATAACTGGATAATTGATGAATCATATGTGGGGTTAGTTTATAGGATTGCCTCTGTTGTATTTTTATGATTTTGTTGATACCGAGGTTGAATTCTAAGTTGATCGGTTGTGGAAATTAGTCTGTGTTTTTTAATTGTGGTTTATATGTTGCTGTTGATGAATTGGTCGTAGAAAATTAGTTTATGTTGCTTTAGAGTAAAAATTATATCGTGTTTCTGTTGCACTTTGATGAGTGAATTTAGTCCTGGAATTCTGAAGGAAAGAAGGGGAATGAATTACACTGAAGCGAAGGGATTGGGGGTGTGGCGAGCGTGATGGAGGTCGTAACGACCGTCACGAAGGTTAGGTGCGGGTGACGACCGTCACCCATGTGTTACGACTGTCACACTTGTGACGAGGGCCATGGAGTGGTGGCGAGCGCCACACGGGCTGACTATATGTTTCCGTTTCCATTCTGTTCGTTCTGTCTGTTATGTCTGTTATGGTTTCACTTGTTTCTGTTCCATTTAATTTTAGTTTGAAAGGTTTGGTATACAGGTCAGTAGTACTGGACAGAGAACTGGTAATGAAACTAATTAATCGATCTTCAGTCGAAAACTACCACTTGTAGTATATTTTAGTTGGTACAGAGTATGTTATAGTTGCTGTGATGTTGTTGTTGGGAATTATAAAGTTGCAGGTGTGAAACATGTTGCATTGCCTCTTGTTATTGGCAAGAATAAGTTGTAGGCCTATGGCAAATGTTGAATTGTTGTGGTGCTGATTTTTATAATTATCGTTGATTATTTTGATGTTTGAGTTGAGTCGCATTGCATAGCATATCAAGTTGGAGCTGTTGCTCGGTAAGTTGGCCTGGATTGGCAAAAATATTAAGTTGAAGGCTTATGCCTTGTTGACGTCAATATTAATTGGCAAATTTCTAAGTTGGGAGTTCTGCTCCAATGGTACCACATGCATATTACGAGTCGCATTTCAAAGTTGCATAATTATGTTGTTATATTGTTTATTATGTTGATTGATGTTGATTGTGAGTTATGAAGTGGTGATTGTTTATAGTCTAATCTAATATGTTATTTATCATATATCCGATTATATTGTTTGATATCTCACCCCTTCTGTGTATGGTGATGGTTTATACGCCATCCTGCAGGTAATCCGGAGTGAAGGCTATCTACCTTCGTTAGTTCGAGTCAGTGTCGTCGCTCTGATATGTAACACTCGGGGGGATGAACGCTTGTTTTCTTTATTACTGACTTTAGTAGTGTTGCTGAATTTTAAGTTGGTTTTCATTAAAGACCTGATGTCTTAGAGTTGTTTTGAATCAAACTAGATGTTATGGTATTTCAGTTGAATTTATGAATCCGCTGCGTATTAATAAAGTTGTTTTGAGCCAAAGATTGAATTATGTTCATCTGAGTATCAAGTGTTATGTATCCATGTTTATGTGGTTAAATGTCGTTGTTTTTAAGTTGAAAATGTGGCATCCTATTTGAGCGTTGAAATTTTGAAACTCTGATTTATTTATATTCGATGGGTAGAAATGGGGTGTTACAGACCTATCTATCCAGCTCTTGTAAAAGAATTTTGGGCCAATGCTCGCATTCTTGCTTATGAGTTCGATACTTGTTACATTCTGTCTTCTGTTTATGGCTTTCCCATCTTGATTAACTTCTCTATCATCTCTCAAGCTATTGAATGCAAAGAAGTTGGTGAATATGTTGAATACTTCAGAGGAAACAACTGGTTTGCTAAACACATTCACATCATCTATCTTCAAGAAGGACATGCTGACAGTCCCTCTTCTCTCACTCCTGAGGCTAAAATCTGGTTTCAAATCATGGGAACAAATCTTAGACCCAAGGAAAATGGAATAGGGAGACTCTCTGTTGGATAAGCTCTTCATTCATTCATAAAGAGCGGAGTTATCGTTTCAGATTCCTTATAGTAGAGTTATCTCTCACATTCTTGATCTTCAAGGAGTTGTTGCTCACTTAAAAAAAAATCGGAATGAATGAGAAACTCTATACTGAATGATGTTCTCCCATCAACTATTCTGAAACCATCATCAGGGAATGAAATAGCTGGTTGGAGTTTGTTTCATCATTGTTGGTCTCTTGTGTGCTGGATGCTTGATTTTTTCTTCCGTTTATCATTGTTTTTCGTGTCCGTTGTTCTTGTTCTTGTTGTTTTTCTTTTCTGTTTTGTGATTCTGTTCTTGTACTACGCCTCAGGCGTTTTGTTGCTTTATCAATGAAGTTTTTCTATCCTTATTTGAATTTATCTTGTCTTACTGCATTCCATTATGATTACCATAAAAAGGAAGAAAAGGACTAGATTTAACTTATCTAAATTCATTCAATTCAAAATGATTTAGTTAAATCTTGGTTACCCTTTTTGATTATGACAAAAAGGGGGAGTATTATATGAAAAAATTATATTGATAAATATCTTGTCTCCAATCATATCTCTAACATTCTAACACTTTAAAAATCATATATTTATAGAATGTTTTTCAGGAAAAGATATTATTTTTGTAAAATGAATATGATATCAATCAGGCTCTGATTTAGTTAATCAAGCTCTATTATCAGAATGCATCACCACTATAATCAAGCTTCGATATTTTGGATCTATCTAAGATCTATGCAATCAGGCTCTATGTCCCAAATCTTATAAGATTTTGTTAAGTCTTAGATTCAGGGGGAGCTTGACAAAGGGAAGTTTACTTTGAACTTATCTGAGTTAATTCTGATTATCTTCGTACAAAATTGTGATATCAAAATACATTGTTTTCTCATTATCAAAAAGGGGGAGATTGTTAGAACAAGATTTGGTTCTGCAAGATATCTCTTTGTTTTAATAATAACAAAGTTGTATTTGTGTGAGAACAATTTTGGTACTCTAACGTGTATCTTTTTAAGAATTGAAAAACAGGTTCTGACTATGATAAAGAAAGTTCTGACTCTGATTAAGATTGTGTGCTACGTCACTCTGATGTTCTCAATGGTCGCTTCTGCGTCAAGAAGCAAGGTTGCTTCTGATCTACTGTGCATTAGAAAGACTCCAAGAAGACACTATGTTGCTGTTGCAATGTTCTCTTGGATTCTGGCTGTGAATTTAACTCTGATACTCATCTTCTGAAGACTAGGTGCTGAAGACTCTGAAGTCTTAAGTTTTTGAAGACCAAGTTCTGAAGACTCTAAAGACTTAAGTTTTTGAAGACCAAGTTCTGAAGACTCTGTCGACTTATGTTTCTGATAACCAAGGGTTCTAAAGAAGGAGTGCTGAAGACTCTGATGACAAGGTTCTGCTGAACAAGATCTGAAGACTCTGAAGACTCAAGACTCTGAAGACCCAATGATTCATTCTTCTGATCATGCTTCAATCATTTCAACTCAGAAGCCACTGATGAACAGAAGAAGTGAAATGTTTGCGTGGGAAAATAGTACATAGTACAGATCAAACATGTACATTTCCACTACCATTCCACTACCCTGATTTGATGGTACAAAGGACAATTTTAGTGTACGATTTTCATCCCAGCACAACGACATTATTTCAAATCGCCAGTATTTTTCTGATATTACTGATCTGCCCTTCAACGGATCTTTTTTTGGTTATATAAAGACTTGATCATTCAACAAATCGTGTGTGACAATAAGTGTGAAAAAGAGAAATATTCAAACACTGATTCATACAAAGAAAGAACTCAAGAAATTGAGAAATACATGAGTAAACAGTAAGCACCACAATACAAAGAAGAAAATTGTTATTACTGAGTAGATTTGCTCTAAGTTAGATTGAGCTAGAAATAATGTTTATATCAGCTTATGTAAGAAGCATTTCATTGTAAACATTTTATTTGATCAAACAGTTGTTTGAATTCCTTAAGGGACCAGTTAGGTTATAAGCCTTAAGAAGAGATAGTTAGTCTGTGTATTATTAGTCACCAGCAGTTGCTAGTGCAATTGTAATCAGTTTGGTTATAGTGGATTATTAGTTATTCTGTATAAGGCGGAGTTACCTTGGCGGGTGGACTGGATTAACTTAATAGTTTTCAAGTGAACCGGGATATATCATGCGTCTTTCTCTATTGTCAATCTATTTATGATCTTTATTTGAGTTTCACAAAAAGCTTTCATTTTGAAAATCCAATTCAAATCCCCCCTTTCTTATGTTTTTCTCACACCTTCAGTGTAGAGCTTCTGCATGCGCAGGTTGTTATCCCCAGAATAAAGAGAAGATTCTGAACCTGAAAGAACATTTCAAATATGAAGGAGATTGATACATGCTACACAACATCCAGAAGAAGGAAATCTTATCCCTGAAGATCAAGAATTCCAAGAGTGGGTACCAGAAGACATAGTAATGACTGAACCCGACATCATTGGCATCAAGGCACAAAGCATCAGAGACTATGCAGTCTTTGACCCTAGTGCTATGAGTACTGGAAACATTTGGCCTGAGATAACTGCTGCTCAGTTTGAATTCAAGCCAATGTTGTTTTAGATGCCGCAAGCTATTGGGAAGTATTCTGGATCTGCTCACGAAGATCCTCATCTTCACTTGAGACAATTTCTGGAGGTGGCTAGTAATTTCAAAATTCCTGGCGTAACAGATGATGCATTCAAGTTGAGGCTCTTTCCATACTCTCTAAGGGATAGAGCCAAGAGTTTGTTAAATTCCTTATAGCCTAATTCCATTGATACTTGGAACACATTGGCTGAGAAATTTCTGTCCAAATATTTTCCTCCTGTCAAGAATGCAAAGATGAGGAATAAGATCACTTCATTCAGACAAGGAGAAGATGAGTCCCTGCTTGATGCATGGGAAAGATTTAAGGAGTTGCTTAGACAATGTCCTCACCACGAGATACCTAATTGTATACAGCTTGAAACATTTAAAATGGGTTGATTTCATCTTCAAGAAACATGGTAGATGCTTTTAGTGGTGGAGCTTTATTGTCTAAATCTTATGAAGAAGGGTACAAGTTGATTAAGAGCATTACGGCCAACATTTACCAATGGCCTGTAACAAAGGCTAGAGGAAGTGAAACATCAAAGAAACCTACCGGTGTCCATGAAGTCTCTGAATCCAACACTGTTGCTACTCAAATAGCTCATATTCATCAGATGATGAAGAATATGATGACTACCCCTAAAGTAGCCAAACCTAAACCAATCAAGGTGGTTACTGACGTGACTGCAATTGGCTGTGTATACTATGGAGGAGTGCATTTATTTGAAGAATGTTCATCAAACCCTGTGTCTGTTAACTATGTTGGCAAAAAAAAGTATAACAACCCTTACAGCAAGAGATACAATCCAGGTTGGCACAATCATCCTAATTTTTCATGGAGCAACACTCAAAATTAACTCAACAAATCCCAAGCAACATAACACACTAAAGCACCACAAGATCCTCCTGGTTATTTTGCACCAAAATATCATCCGAATCAAGGAAGTAACCAACTGGAGAATGTTCTAAAATCTACCATTCAAGAGGCAAAAACTCAGTTTCAAACACCAAGAGCAAGTATTAAGAACCTCGAGAATCAAGTGGGGCAAATTGCTACTGCCCTTAGTTCTAGAAACATGGGAACTCTTCCCAATTCTACTGAAGCCTCTGCCACTATCTCAGGAGTCAAAAATGTTGAAACTTGTAAGGTTATCAAACTAAGGAGTGGTAAAGAATGTGAAGGATCAACAAGTCAACAGCCAAGTGGACAACTGACACCACAAGACAATACTGTAGAAAAAGAATCCACTAAGGAACCGACCTCAGAGGAACAAATAGGAACCAATGACAAGAGAAGCAATGAAGGCATGGATTCTAGTTCAGAAAAGTAGAAGGGAGTCATGCCTGAAGTTGGCAAGTCACAAAAAATTTCGCAAGACAAACCACCATCACCTTTTCCTCATAGGATTAGGAAGGAAAAGGAAGAACAATAGTTTGGAAAATTCATGGAGATTCTGAAGCAACTTCACATCAATATTCCTGTGATTGAAGTCATACAACAAATGCCAAACTACTCCAAATTCATGAAATACGTTCTCACTAAAAGGAAGAGAGTAGGTTAATTTTCTATTGTTGCTTTGACACAAGAATGTAGTCAGCTTGTGAAAGGAACACTACCACCAAAGCTGAAGGATCCTGGCGGTTTTACAATTCCATGCAACATTGGAGAGTAATTATGTGGCAGGGCTCTGTGAGACTTTGGTGCAAGTATAAATTTGATGCCTTTATCTATCTTTAAGAAGCTAGGTATAGGTGTTGATCGACCAAAAATCATTACACGTAAGTTGGCTGACAGAAGCATCTGCTATCCACAAGGAAAAATTGAAGATGTACTAGTGAGGGTTGATAAGTTTGAGTTTCCCGCTGACTTCATCATTATGGATTTCAGCGTTGATGAGGATACTCCTATTCTGTTAGGAAGACCATTCCTTGCCACTGGAAGAACATTAATTGATGTGGAGAAAGGAGAGCTAACAATGTGAGTTAATGGACAACAAGTTGTGCTCAACGTGTTGAATGCTTTGCAATACCCCGAGGAAGATGTGGCTGAATGTTCAATGATTTCCAATTGGGAGACCATTATTCACAAGAGTCTCCTCAAATCAACTAAAGTTTTGGAGCAAAAATTGGGAAGATTAAAGGAAGATGAGCATTTGAAGGAAGGAATCATAACTGGACCTTTGTGCAAGTCATTAGATGAAGAAGAACCATTGGAATTATTGGAGCTAACTGAAGAATTGAAGAATCAATGCAAGTCGCCCATAAAAGTTCCACCAGAACTAGAGCTCAAGTAGTTACCTCCTCACTTACAATACGTATACCTGGAGGTGGGCTAGAAGTTTCCTGTAATCATAGCTACAAATTTATCTAAAGAACAAATGTGTCAACTCTTGACACTTCTCAAGAAACACAAAAGAGCTATTGCATAGCAACTGTCTGACATGAAGGGGATTAGCCCTACTGTTTGTATGCATGTAATTCAATTGGAGGAAAATTCTAAAAATAATCGTGAATGTCAATGAAGGATAAACCCTATCATGAAAGAATTAGTGAAGAAGGAATCATCTACCCCATCTTTGATAGCGCGTGGGTGAGTCCTTTCTAGTTTGTCCCGAATGAAGGAGGCATAACTGTGGTCACCACCGAGAAGGATGAGATGATTCCAATAAGAACTGTAATCGAATGGAGAATTTGCATGGACTAAATAAAGTTAAACAAAGCCACAAGGAAGGACCACTTTCCCTTTCCTTTCATTGATCAAATGTTGGATTAGTTAGCTATAAAAGAGTACTACTGTTTATAGAAGGCTACTCCGGTTATAACAAAATAGCCATACATCCAGAAAACCAAGGAAAAACAACTTTCACGTGCCCCTATGGAATTTTGCCTTTAGAAGGATGCCATTTTGCTTGTGCAACGCACCAACTACTTTCCAAAATGTATGATGGCTATCTTTTCAAAATTGATAGAGAACTCCATAGAAGTATTCATGGATGATTTTTAAGTGTTTGGAGAAATATTTGACAAATGTTTGGAGAATCTTGACAAAGTTCTAGACAAGTGAGAAGAGAGAAATCTAGTATTAAATTGGGAAAAATGTCACTTTATGGTTAAGGAAGGAATAGTTTTAGGTCATAAAATCTCTAAAAAAGGATTTGAAGTAGATCAAGCAAAGATTGAAGTCATTGAGAAGTTACCTCCACCTGTTAACATTAAAGGGACAAAGAGATTCTTAGCGCATGTTAGCAGTTATAGAAAATTCATCAAGGACTTTTCCAAGATAGCCAAACCTTTGTGTCAACTGCTCCAACATGACGTGCCTTACGTCTTCAGCTCTGAATGTGATCGTGCTTTTAACTTTTTGAAAAAGGCTTTGATATCTGCACCCATAGCGAAGAGTCCTGATTGGTCTAAACAATTAGAATTAATGTGTGATGAAAGTGACTTTGCAATAGGAGCAATGTTGGGACAAAGGCACAACAAAGTGTTTCACACCATCTATTATGCAAGTAGGACACTTATTGAAAGACAAATCAATTATACCTCTACTGAAAAGGAATTCTGAGATGTGGTATTTGCTTTTGACAAATTCAGATCCTATCTTGTTGGTACCAAGGTGATATTGTACACTGATCATGCTGCCATCAAGTACCTAATTGCAAAGAGGGATGCTAAGCCACATTTTATTAGATGGGTATTATTTCTACAAGAGTTTGACCTAGAAATCAGAAATAAGAAGGGAGTAGAAAATCTAGTTGCTGATCATTTATCCAGAGTTCCAAAGGAAGTTCAAAAGAAGAATCTAGAAGGAATTCAAGAAATATTTCCAGATGAGAAGTTACTGATGATCACTGCAGGCGTGACCCCTGGTACGCTAACATTGTCAACTACTTAGTCAATAGGTATGTCCCGCCAGAGTTCAACTACCAACAAAGGAAAAGATTCTTTCACATGTCTAAAAGCTATTTTTGGGATAAGGATTTTATGTCTAAGAAATGTGGTGACCAATTGCTAAGAAGGTGTGTGGATCATTATGAGGCGCGAAAGATCTTGACATCTTGTCACAACGCACCTTATGGAGGACACTTTAGAGGGGTAAGAACTGCAGCTAAGGTACTTGAATCTGGTTATTTCTGGCCTTATCTTTTTAAGGATGCTCATGATTTTTTTAAATCCTATGATAGATTTCAAAAGATTGGAAATGTGTCTATAAAGCAAGAAATTCCACTCACAAGCATCTTTGAAATTGAATTATTTGATGTGTGTGGCATAGACTTTATGGGACCATTTCCTTAATCCTTTGGGAATCTTTATATTCTGGTAGCTGTTGATTATGTCTCCAAGTGGATAGAAGCGGTGGCAACCCCCACTAATGATGCTAGAGTCGTGACCATATTTTTGCTAAAAAACATACTATCAAGGAATGGGACGCCTCGAGCTATCATAAGTAATGGAGGATCCCATTTTTGCAATAAGATTTTTGAAAACCTAATGGCAAAATATGTTATCAAACACATAGTTTCTACAACTTACCATCCCTAAACAAGTAGTCAAGTTGAATTGTCCAATAGGGAAATCAAAAGAATCCTAGAAAGAGTTGTTAACCCCACAAGAAAATATTGGTCTAAGCACTTGGATGAAGCTTTATGGGCATGCATAACTGATTATAAAACTCCATTAGGCATGTCTCTATACAAACTTGTCTATGGGAAGGCTTACCACTTACCCATTGAAATGGAGCACAAAGCTTTTTGGTACATTAAGCAACTGAACTTCAACCTAAAATCTGATGGCTAAGCTAGAATGCTTCAACTTAATGAGTTGGAGGAGCATAGGTTGTTCTCTTATGAAAATGCAGAGCTGTACAAAGAAAAGACCAAGAAGTGGCATGACATTAAGTGTCAGAAGCGAGAGTTGGTAGAAGGTCAAAGAGTTTTGTTTTTTAACTCTAGATTGAAATTGTTTTCTGGGAAATTGAAATCAAAATGGCCCGGTCCTTTAAAATTAATGAAGATTTACCCTCATGGGGATGTTGATTTACTGAATGAGAAAACTGGTGAAAATTTCAAGGTCAATGGTCAAAGAATTAAGACTTATTTTGGTGACCCTTCAAATAACATAAGGAGCACCCTCAATTTCATTGCTTAAATTCTTTGTTTTGGTCAGGCTATAAGACCTTAAAATAGTTATACTGGGAGGCAACCCAACTTCATATTATCTTTGTTTTATTTTGTTTTGGTGATTAACTCACTATTGTTGAAGTTTTGCCTATCTAGAGGTGTCATGACTTTTGGGAGTTATTTAAAATTAAAGTGAGAAAGGATGAGTCTGATGTAAAAAATGATTAAGTGTGGAGAAGTAAAAGATGAGCTGAGTTGGACTTTTTGGTCAATTATTTTAATTAAAAAAGCCAAGGATTAATCGAGGAGACAGAACTGAAGTGCACGCAGACAGTTGAGCTCCGTGCCATGATGTCAGCAATAACTGCCTTTGTCTGCCACATCAGTCTGCGTAGAAGCTACAACACGCCACCTGGCGCAGCAGTCATCTTTTCAGAAAAATTCAAGATTTTTCCTCTTCCCTCCATCACATCAAAAATCTTTTCACCTTACTTTTCCCTAACCACCACACATAACTCTCTCACACAAAAGAAAAACTTAGTTTCTAATTTCTCCCGCTTGCATCGTTCTCCCCCTTTACCAAATCAAACCCTAATTTTACTTTTCACCCCCAACCACCATGGAAACTGAAACTAGAATGCGTTACAAGAAGATTGCTAGGAAAAAATGCTACACCGCATGTTGTTTATTCTGACGAAGAAATTGATCCTGCTGAAACTTTCATCAACAGTGAAGCATTTCGATGCTTTACTGACCAGTTGTGTGGGATGGGAGTCTTATTTGAGAGAGGCTTCATCTTCGATGCTCAAGATGACAACTTGGGAATTTTCCAGGCGACATCGGAATCATCATCCAGGGAATGAAATGGATCAAACAGTGCAAGCAACCCAATCCTTACAACATCTTTATGGTGAAAGAGTTTTACTAAAATCTGGCTGACCCAACCCACAAAAGGATGGAAGTAATCGTTCAAGGAACAAACGTTGTCTATTCTGAATCCACAATCAACTTAACTCTAAATCTGGTTGAAAAAGGAGATAAATTTCAAGAGTTGGTGGAAAAATTTGATGATCAAGATTATGATGTTTTCATTACCTCATTGTTCAATTCAAGAACCAAATGGTTGGAATCAACTTCTGAGAAGACTGTGACAAGGATGAATCTTTGTCCTTAAGCTAAAGTTTGGTACCAATTCTTGAAACACTCTATTCGTCCCACAACTCACAATGAGACGGTGAACAAGTCTAGATTGTTGTTTGTCATACCCTAAATTTTGACCACAAGATTTCACATCATTGTGCAAATCATCACCACAATATGGATGTACCTTCATGCCTCATCAATCCTCTCAAAGATTATGGAGCATTCACCTCAACCAAAGATTAGGGTTTTGAGCCCTTTTTAGAGCATCCAGGCAAAGGATCAGTCAAGAATTGACATGATCTCCAACTTGTCAAACCTCTCAAACATCCATGAAGGATCAAGAGGTCTCCCACATCAAAAATCAAGCATAAGAATGCAAAATTTCAAGTTGATCAAGCCTCAAGATCATTAGTGTCACCAAATTAGGGTTTTGGTCGACCAAGGCCTCCAGAGATAAATTTTCTTCTGGGCATGAGCCATTACTTCAAAACATGATTCAAGAAGATCAAAGGGACCTCATGTGTCCAATCATGAGTCCAAAATAGACTCAAGGGATGCATTCATCAAAAATCAGGAAATAAGGTTTTCTTGACCTAATTCACCCCTAGGTTGACTTTTGGAGCAAGGCATGGGCCAAGACCTCAAGAAATGTTTTGAAGACCTCAAATATATTATATTGATCCCCTCACAAGTTTAAATTGACACAAAGAACTTGATTCATGAGAAAAATAAAGACTCGCATTCATCTGAACCACAAACTAGGGTTTTTGAGAAAAAGTCAACTCCACTTTTGAATTTTGACCAAGACATGATCTCAAACCTTGGACATGATTCAAGACACTCTAAAACACCTATGGAATCCATCCATTATGTTCAATTTATCCCAAGGGATTAATTTCATAAAGGATCACAAAGTTTGAAATTCATATGATAAAAAGTCAACTGTGATCAAAACCAAGTTTGACTTTTGAGATTTTTTGACAAATATGGCCTCTTCAAGTCAAAAAATATGTTAAATTATGATTTAGACCATGATTAATTAAGAAAGAAAAATGAGGTTACTTGAAAAAAGGGAAACCTTGAGAAACGTAAATTTTCACTAAGTTATGAAAAAAAAAGTGATTTTTACCCAACTTTGCAAGGCCATAACTCGTGATCCAAGCAACCATTTTCTTCCATCCAAAGGTCAAAAGATAGGTCTTGTTACATACTACAAGTTTGTCAACTACACCACATTCCAAATCTTCCTGGATTTTGAGTTATGAATTGAGCAAAATCACAAAAAATTAAGAAGTGAACATTCTTGACACTTAGTGAAAATCTACCAAGTTTTTTAGCTTTGGACACCAAAGTTCAAAGGAACTTTTCATCATGATCCAAGATGAATCAAGACCAAATGCAAACATCAAAGTTAAAGTATGATATATGGGCTTTTTAAAAAGTAAAAGAGGCTCCCATGATTCAATTTGAGCAAGAAGTTATAAGCCTCACAAAATGGCATTTTCACCCTGGTTTTCCAAGGCAGATTTAGCAACAACACACGATTTTATTGTTTTGGTGACTTTGAAAGCCTTGTCATCATGTAAGACAAACATCTAAGATACAATGCACTTGTTATCTGCAGAGGAATCATAGCATAAAGCCTTGCAATTCAAGACACTATCCGTTAGGCATGTGAAATTCAATGTTGCAAATCCAAAAACTCCAAGTTTGTCATGAAGCATTAAAAGGATGCATAGAGGTGGCATGTATCAGTCCATAACTATCCAAATGAGTCAAGCTTAGTCCAAGAATCAGAAGACCATAGGCCTGCAAGTTCAGTCCAAGTCAATGGCTAGAGGAGACTTTGGACTCCTAGCCATATCCATTGGATAATAGGATGAACCAACCCCCATTCACTATTACTTGCAAAACAAATTTCCTCTACTATAAATAAAGGTCATTTGTGACTGATTTCAATACACCAAAACATCTTAATACATTTTTTCCTTCATTTCACTCTCTTGCACCAAAGTTTGCTTCTCTAACAAGTAGGATTCAAAGGGAGCAATTCTGTCAAAACCAATGGTGTAGACACATCCTATACCACATATAGAAGGGATCCAAACACTCTCCAAACTTCTGTAACACCAGAATCAATAACCTCCATCTCACACCTAGACCTATCTGTAGTTGGGATACCACTGAGAGTTCCAGGAGATTTCCAGACATTCCAAGCTTCTCAACACACTCCCTAGGGTTCATTGAAGTTGTCCAGATCATTTAAACACATCTATAACACCTACAACTGAGGATTCGAATTCCTCTTGCACATGTAAGCCTGAACTCTTCAAACTCAATGATCCATGCATCATAAATGTGTTTTCAAGTTACCAATATGTTTATGCACTTATGTAGAGTGTTTCCCCTCAATAAATTGCTTTGTATCTATCGTGTATAGAATTTCATAGTGTTCTTGCAAAAATTAGGGTTCATCTACTCTTCACGCGATTTTTCACTCTACACTTAAAAGAAATGCAATTAATTGGTATCATTGAAATCCTTGTTCAAAATCAGACAACTTTCATGTTTATATCGTGCAAAATCATTACGTATTGAGAGAGATATGAGAGGTTTTGCAAATCTGGCAATGGTGGCACGCGAGAGGAAGAAGAAGATGGCATTGGCACCATTTTTTGAATTTTTGAATTTTTAAATATTTTTAAATATTTTCAATTATTTTCAAAAATTCATATCTCTTTCATTTTTAATCTTTTTCAAATGATTTTTTAAACATAAATCATTAAACATTTTAATATTTTATTCCACACAAACAATAAATTTTTTTTTATTTGGTATATTTTTTAATTTTATAAGAATTTCTTTTTAATTGTTTTAAACATTTTTAAATAAATTCTTTCTCTTGATTTTCAAAACCAATTTGATTTCAAACCATCATGTGAATAAAAACATCTATTTTCAAACATTTATCAAAGTTTATAACATGTTTATTAAATATATTTGATATTTTGTATCATTTTTATTTAATTTTCTTTGAAAAAATGCATTTTTATTAAAATTAGGGCTTTCCCTTTCATTTTAAATCTTCAAAGTTTATTTATAATCATTTTTGGGCCTCTAATAGACTGTAAGACCCAACCCCTTTGTAAATAAATAATATTGGGCCTCTGTCATAGTATAAGTCCCAGTACGATTTTCAAAAATAACGGTGCGTCCACTGTTTTTCAAATGGGCTTCTCCTTGAGTATAAGCCCCACTTTTCTATTCTTTAAATAATAATTTTTGGGCCTCTAATAGAGTGTAAGACCCAACCTCTTTATACATAAATAATATTTGGGCCTCTTCTAGAGTATAAGTCCCACAACGTCTTTCGGTTTCGCAGTGTGATCACTGTTTTCAAAATAAATCATCTGGGTTTCTCCTTGAGTATAAGCCCCAATCTTTTGTACATAAACTTTGTTTTAAATAACAAACAACTTCCATGGCCCTCTCCTTGAGTTGTAAGCCCCATACATCTGTTTTCAAAATCAACTGTCTGTTTTTAAACTGGTACTAAGAGGAGCACTATTCCCGGTGAAACTGCTCTTAGACCACTTGGGTCTCTCTTTGAGTTATAAGCCCCAAATTTTATTTTCATTCAAATAATAACAACTTTTAATTCAAATTCAAATTCAAAGTTTCCTCAAAACTTTCTTCAATTTCTCTAAACCTTAATCATACAGTTGTAATCAATACAATCAATCACAATACACTTGGGCCTCTTTTTTGAGTGTAAGACCCAACACCTTTTCAATTCAAATGCATATTTGTTTATATACCTGTTAATTCATATATCTGTATGTACTTTTACATATCTATTTAAGTTTCCCAGCAGTAGGGTCATCCTCAGTTCACACTTAGGATAACAGTAGGATACTCATAACTTAGTTTAATAACTAGTTCCCCCATAGGAAATTCCCTCAATACAGTCTGCCTCCTCTTGGGCTTTATTCAATATGGAACAAAGAAAGGCATTAATCCCAGTGAAACTTTTCTTAAAGACTGTCAAAACTTAGAAACATATAAAAGAAATTCATTTCCCCAGAGAGGATTAATTCCTAGTGAAACCTCTTTTGAGTTTCTTCAAACCTTAGAACTGTTCAATAAAGAAAGAATTATTCCCGGTGAAACCTTTCTTGAACTTTTCTTAGGCTTGGACCCACCAGGCTTCCTAAAACCATCCCAGCCTCCTCTTGGGCTTAGTACAAGGACCCACAGGCTTCCTAGAAGCATCCCAACCTCCTCTTGGGCCTAGTACAAGGACCCAAAGGCTTCCTAAAAGCATAGGATAGAATTCAATCATCTATACTTGTTCAATCCTCAGGAAAGTCAAAACTCTAGAACATCCAATCAGTTAAGAGTTGATCTTCATCTCTAGAACCCACAGCCTCATCTTGGGCATTATACAAAGATCTCTTTTCAACCAGAGTCTACCTCTTCTTAAGAGACTTAGGTAGTCTCAGCCTCCTCTTGGGCTTCATACAAGTAGACTTGGAAAGTATCACCCTCATAGTCTCCTCTTGAACTTCATACAAGGACCCTCAAGATTCCTGAAAAAGCAGTGGACAGATCCTGATCATCTTTACCAATACATCAATTCCCATAAGAGTAAAAACCTCTAAGGTGTTCAAACTCATCTTTAAATCCCTTCTGACCCCCAATAAGGCTTGACTTTCACCTTAAAAATCCCTAGCCAAGGTCAATTTACCATCACCAAATCCTCAAAAGAATCAGAGCCTCATGGCATCTGATAAATCAGTTTTGCTCATATCACCAGCAAGAGTGAGTCGCCTTTTTTATTCCCCAACACAGTTTAGACTTTCTCCTAGATTTCAATAATCCTCAGCAAGAGTCAGCCTCCTCTTAGGCTTCATATAAGGATTTCCCCAATCAGCCTCAATCTTGGGCTTTATACAAGACAAATATCATACTCCCCTGTTGAGTCAGTTCTCTATACTCTAACTCTCTAGCTTCATCATCTTGTGTTTCAAACAAGATACTTAAATAAAACATCTCCTGTGGAGTCAGTTTTCAACCTTTTTTTGCCTCAATCTTGGGCTTTATACAAGACAAATATCATACTCCCCAGTGGAGTCAATTTCTTTTAACTTCAACCTTGGGCTTTGATCAAGGCATATAAAAATCAACATCCTCATAGATGAGACCACGAGTCCTCTCTGTAGGAGGATATCCCTTCTATACATCACATATCAAAACAAACAATCAAAACCTTTTACTAGATAATTGACGTAAGTGGCACACTTGTTGATTCAAAATCCAAGCTGGAGTCCCTCCTTTATCATGGTTAAAATTTCTCTTAGCATCCAAGCCAATGTCCCTCTCTTAGCATGGAAAACTCATAAGAAAAATATGGCACTGCTCTACACTGAGTTAAAGCTTCTTCCTTCATGACATCTCTCTTATAAAGGAAATTATGGCATTGCTGGATTCCACACATCCTAGTTAAAGTAATTTTCCTTATAACCAATTACCTGACATTTGTGATGAATGGGTGAGATGTATCCCTTTAGAGAAGACAAATTCTCTCTCAGTCAACTTTTAGCTTCAATCTTGGGCTTTGAACAAGACACAAATACTCTGCTAGCTTCAATCTTGGGCTTTGAACAAGACACCAAATAATTTTTCCTCCCATAGAATAGGAGGAACTACGATTGCTCTGATTTTCCAAATCTCTTTACGGGAATACGTAGACATAAGATTACAAAATCTTAGCGAGTACACTAATAAAAACTCTTAGGTCAAGCACCTTCCCAAACAATACAAAACCTAGAATGAGTTATGTTTGAAGCTTTTGTAGAGTGCCATGAGAGCTATAAATCCAACTTTGGATGGGGAAAAATGGGCTTATGGTTTAGGAGTTATGATCCTCCAAAGTTGGTACCCTAGCCACTTTGTTCCATAACTTAGAAAAATTTCTAAGTTTTTATGGTTACCCCTTTTACAAGTTATCCCACTTTTCTTGATTTTTCTTGATGAATGACGATTCCAATCACACATTAACATCATTTTAGGGTTAAGGAACCATAATTATGAAAAATATCAAAAAGTCAAAGTTGACTTTTGTGCACAGTTGACTTTTTGTCAGATGAATTCCAAAATGTGCGATCCTCTATGAAATCAAGTCCTTGACCTAAAGCAAACTTGATGGATTGATTTCATAGGTGTTATAGGGTGTATTAAATCATGCCCTAGGGTTTGGGAGCATGTCTTGGTCAAATGTCAAAGGCACTATTGACTTTTTCCGCGAAACCCTAATTGTGGTTCTGATGAATTTGAAACTTGCTGCTCTTGGATCCATCCATTGTTGCAAATGGATCAAGGTGGTTTATTAGAGACCCTCAAATCATGTCTTGAGGTCTTGGCTCATGTTTTGACCCAAAAGTCAACTTAGGGGTGAATTAGGTCAAGAAACCCTAATTCCTGATCTTTTGTGAATGCATCCTCTGAGGTTAAATTGACTTGATGATTGGGTTCATGATGTCCCTTGGAGCATCTTAGGTTATGCTTTGAAGCATTGGCCCATGCCCAGAGGAAAATTTCCATCTGGAGGCCCTGGTCAACCAAAACCCTAATTTGGTGACACTGTTGATCTTGAGGCTTTATCCACTCAGAATGTTGCAGCCTTGTGCTAGATTCTTGAGGTGGGAGTCCTCTTGATCCCCAGTGGATGTTTGAGAGGTTTAGACAAGTTGAAGATCATGTCATTCCTTGATTGATCCTTTGTCTAAGGCTCAAAGAGGGCTTGAAACCCTAATTATTGTTTGTAGTGAGTGTTCGCCCATCTTTGGGGAGACTGATGGTTCATCCCTATTGTGATGATGATTTGCACAATGATGGGAAATCTTAGTGGTCAAAATTTGGGGTATGACAGCTGTATTCATGCATCCATGCATTTCATTCATTAAAAAACATTTTTTTAAGGAAAATAAGAAAAAATCTCTTTCTAAAGAACTAAAACAATCATTGCAAATATCAGAGGTCGTACAATGGATTTCGGTAGAAGAAAAACGCACAAGTACACCTTCAAAGTTCCAAAACTGGAAGACCTAAGGAAATTAGGAAGGATGATTACTAATCCTAAAGCTTTCAGAGCTAAGCATGGAGGACTGTTGTCTCTTTTGAAGGTCAACATGGTAGAAGGTATCCTGTCTACATTGGTTCAGTTCTATGACCCAGTATACCACTGCTTCACATGTCCGAATTATCAGCTCACACCTACACTGGAAGAATACTCTCATCCGGTTGATTTACCTATCACTGATCAAGATCCATTTTCTGGACTGGAAGAAATTCCAAAAGATCAAGTCATTGCAATGGCTACCTCATTGGAAGAGTCGGATATCAGAACTCAAATGACCACCAAGGGAGGAATCCAGGGTTTACCAGCTAAATTCCTGATGGAGAAAGTGTAACACCCCACTTTCCCATTTTATAAAATATATGAATAATACGAAAATTATCAGAGTTCACCCTATAAGTAGGATGCTACATCATTAAAACCAACATCAAAACTTCTTTTCATCAATGAAGTAAAACAGGGGAAATAAAATGTTTTATTCAAATTTTGGCCATTTGCCAACAACACCAAAAATCCACATTAATCGTGGTCCACCATATTCAAATAAAGAATGATACGTAACAAAATAAATAAAGAATAACCACTCATAAAATCCCCAAAAAATCTTGTGTTACGTATCAGAGCGACTCCTAAGACTCGATCAAGCAACACGCACTTCATGCATACTCAAGTACTTGGATTATCTGTACTTCCGAAGAAGCACAGAAGCAACAAACAACAAAGGGGTGAAAACTACATTCAATAAATAACGGTGTATAATACATGCTAAAGGTAGTACTCACACAATCATACATCAGTAACACACCATCACGACATACTTGTCATTTTCGTTCAGATTCCACCAAACACATAATAATGCAATGCGACTCAAAGTCATCAACACAATGCATGTGGTACCAATACACCATGGTTCATTCAATCGAACCCAGATAAATTACATACACCCCTACTTGGCAATGATTTATCTCCACCACACTCCACATTGGAGTTTGAATGAATCACATACACTCCTCCTGAGCAATGATTCATCACCACTGACACCATGAATACATGACAGTAAATATGCATACAACACACATGTATGACAACAATCATACATCTTCATGATCCTCTTGATCACACGTGAGATACCTGTTCACCATCACACACATCACAACAAGGAATTCCTCACACGGCGTTCAGTTAGCTAATTATCTAATTAATCCACCAAAATTACTAAATCAATTATTTTTATCACCAATTCTACATTTCTCAAGTTCTGGCATCTATCCCCAACCTCTCAAACCAAAATAAACCACTTCGGACGCGAAAACGGGAAAGAAATTGCGAAAACAGCAAAAGTCTGCACTCTCGCTGGTCATACGCGTATTGCCCTGTGCCATACGCGTATTGCCAACTCCCTCACCCAACCCATACGCGTAATGCCCCATTTTCCTACACCATTACGCGTAATGCCTCCCCCATTATGCGTAATGCCCAATCATGTTATGCGTCTCTTACGCATTCCAGCAGAGGGTCGTGCCAAAGCCTCCTTTTGGCCCTCCAATACGCGTATTGCCTCTGTCTGTGCCCAGCATTACGCGTAACACACTCCCTGTTATACGTAAGGCCAGATCTATTATGTAAACTTGTTTCCTCCACACAAGTCTGAGTTCTGCTACGGGATCCTCACTTTTTCACTCCAAAACAGTCCAAAAATTAGTTCTACATCAATTTTAGGCCCTATCATTCATCTTACATCTTTCACCTATCATTACTAATCCAAATTACAGGTCTTAGATCTAATTTCTTCCTCTCAACCTGCATCAAAAACCAGTTCTACAACTGCATTGACACAGAACAACAACAACAGGGAATTTCACAAATCATCACAGTATGACACGAAGTTCATAAAATAAGTAACCAATTCATATCTAATCAACAACAACGCACTAATATCAGATTCAAAATTCACATACAGAACATATATACGAAATTCCTATGAGGATAAGGATTCCTCACTACCCTCTCATGTTATTGCCACCAATATTGAACCCATTCTCCCCCCTTACCTCGAAATTGCTCAGAAAATTCCTGCGAAAATTGATGGTGCAAGGTCCTAGTTCTTCCTTGTTATTCCTCTCCTAGCCCTCCTCTTGTTAAAATCTCATTATGACTAACCCTACTCACCGGTTCTCACTAATCTCAGCTTAATGACTAAACTATCCTTATTTTTCTCCACTAACCCATATTATTATTAAATCTGATTTTTAATTATTAAAAATAATAAAAATGATATTAAAAATATTTTATACTTAGGATAATAATATTAATAAGAAAAATAGTCATACTAATATTAGTAACCATGATCATACTAATAATAATAATAATAATAATAATAATAATAATAATAAAAATAATAAAATATATTACTATTACTACCTATACCCCAAGAATTACTTCCGACACTTCTAATCTACCCGTCCCACTAAGGACCACACGCCTACGCGCTCAACCACACACACCCTTAACCAGGCCAACAACGGCAAAAATGACATGACGATCAAATAATTTAAATTGCGGTGTTACAACTCTCCCCCACTTAAATTATTTTCGTCCTCGAAAATGTACCTGATGGAAATAGCTCCGGATACGACTTTCGTATCCTGCTCTCCAGCTCCCAGGTCACACTTCCTCCAGCAGCTCCTCCCCAAGCTACTCTCACCAAAGGAATCTCCTTGCCGCTGAGTTGTTTCATCTTGTGATCCTCGATCCTAATCGGCATCGCCTTCACAGTAAGATTATCCCGAATCTGAACCTCATCCCTCTGGATGACATGAGATGGATCCGACACATACTTCCGAAGTTTCGACACATGGAATACGTCATGCAAGTTCGAAAGCTCAAGCGGCAACGCCCCCCTATATGCCACTGTACCCACTCTCTGTAAAATCTGATACGGTCCATTGAACATAGGATTCAGCTTCTTCGACTTCAAAGCACGTCCAACACCAGTCACTGGGTTAACCTTCAAAAACACATGATCAACTTTGCTTAATTCTAAATCCTTTCTTAGATTACCATGGTAACTCTTCTATCTACTCTGAGACGTTTTCATCTTCTCACGGATCATCTGAGTCATCTCAGTAGTTTGTTGCACAATCTCAGGTCGAAGCACAAGGTTCTCACCGGTTTCATACCAACACAAAGGTGTCCTATACCTTCTACCATACAAAGCTTTGAAAGGTGTCATGGTAACTATTGTTGTACGTGAACTCAATCAATGGCAAATGAGTATCCCAAGCACCACCTTGCTCCAACACACAAGTTCTCAACAAGTCCTCCAACGACTAAATAGTCCTCTCCGACTGACCATCTGTCTGCGGATGATAAGTCGAGCTCAACTTCAACTTAGAACCCAAAGTTCTTGCAAGCTCTTCCAAAATTCTGAAGTAAACCTTGGATCCCTATCCGACACTATACTGGTTGGAACCCCATGCAACTTCACAATCACTCTGATGTAAATCTCCGCCAACTTCGACAACGGAAAACTGATGTTAATTGGTATAAAATGTGCGGATTTCGTAAGTCGATCCACCACTACCCAAATAGCATCAAAGCCTCTTGCCATATTCGGCAAACTTGTAACAAAGTCCATAGTGATATTGTCCCACTTCCATTCTGGAATCTCCAACGGTTGCATCAATCCCGAAGGTTTCTGATGCTCCACTTTTGACTTCTGACACGTCAAGCAAGTATAAACAAACTGAGCTATGTCTCTCTTCATACCGGACCACCAAAATAACTTCTTCAAGTCTTGATACATTTTCGTCACTCCCGGATGAATACTTAAGCTACTCCGATGACTTTCTTCCAAACTCACTTTTCTCAACTCCTCACTATCTGGCACACAAATTCTGCCCCGGAATCTCAAAACACCCATATTATCCACTTTAAAGTCACTATCAGAATTGTCTCCTCCTGTAGGTATCAAATCCACTAACTTCACATCAAGTCTCTGATTCTCTTTAATTACATCAATAAAGTCATTATTTATCTTCAGCATACCCATACTCAAATCTCTAAACTGCTCAATCAACTCCATTTCTTTCACCATCAATGCTGACATATGAATTGTTTTCCGACTCAAGCATCTGCCACAACATTAGTTTTTCCTGGATGATAACTCAAATTAAAGTCATAATCTTTCAGGAACTCTAACCATCTTCTCTGCCTCATATTCAATTCTTTTTGGTCAAATAGATACTTAAGACTCTTGTGATCACTTAACACTTCAAATCTTGATCCATACAGATAATGTCTCCAAATCTTCAATACAAAAACAACCGCAGCTAATTCAAGATCATGAGTAGGATAATTCCCCTCATGCACCCTCAATTGCCGCGAAGCATAAGCCACTACCTTTCCATCTTGCATCAACACTCTGCCTAATCCCGTCTTAGACGCATCATAATACACCACAAACGGTTCACTTGGATTCAGTAAAATCAACACTGGCGCTGAAGTCAATTTCTTCTTCAATTCCTCGAAACTTTCCTCACATGTCGCATCCCACACAAAAGCTTGACTCTTCCTAGTCAACTGAGTCAACGGTAAAGCCAAATTAGAAAACCCTTCAATAAATCTCCTGTAATAACCTACTAACCCAAAAAGCTTCTAATCTCAGTCACCGTCTTTGGAGGTTCCCACTGAAGCACTGCACTTACTTTAGACGGACCCACAGCTATCCCATTATCAGGATTAACATGTCTCTCGTAACTCACACTTTGGAACTTCGTAACCCACTTGTTATTATTCAGCGATTGCAATGAAATTCTCAGGTGCCCTAAACGATCTTCCTCTACTCAGATTAGATCCATCAAAACGTCATCAATAATTGCCACACAACCGAATCTAGATAAGCATGAGAGACGCAATTCACGTACTCCCTACATACATCCGGCGTATTATCCGTTCCAAAAGGCATCATTGCATTCCTACAATGTCCGCAACGAGTTCTGAACACCGTCTTCCAACTCTCATCCTCTTTCACTTGAATCTGACGATATCCCGATCTCAAATCACCTTTACTAATAACACGAACTCCCACAAGGTAATCCATCAAGTCTCCACTCCTTGGAATGGATGCTTATTCTTACTGGTCACTTAATTCCATTGGCGGTAATCAATGCACATACACACATTATCATCCCTCGTCTTATCCAAAACACGGGCGTAGCCCACCAAGATAACACTTGGTCGAGTACCCCTCTCCTCAAGTATTTCTTCCAATTATCTCTTCACACAACTCTGGGGTCTACTTCCTATACGGAGTCATTGACATCAAACTTACACCAAGTGCTAAGTGAATAGCCACTCCCACTCCACACTATGTCAATAATCCACTAATGTCTTCTGGAACACATCCAAAAATTCACAAACGACAGTTAGCTCATCGGCTGTAACTTTACTATCAATTTTCCACATCGCGAATGTTAAAACCTTAAGGCTTCTCCTACCAAAAGCTTATCTATTCGCTTCTCACACAATGACATCCGTCCTCTACTATCACCCAACTCAAACCCACACCACGGGAAGACATCAGGGATTACACACCACCAGCCTATCTCCAGCCGCCGTCCTGCTCTCGAACCACTGAGACGCAGTCATCAACAATACCTGATCGTCCTTCCTCGGAGACATCTCCCAACTCAACTGACCAACAAGCGCCTCTTCTCCGCATCATCTTCAGTTATAAGAATCTATACCAACTCACCACTACCATCCGTAAGCACTTGGCTTGACGCCCAAACAGTCCACAACGTATGCTATCTTAACTGTCAAGGCACATCTATCCATCCATCTTGATCCCCGACTACTATCAACAAGAGATTGAGGGTGATCAGTTCCCCAATTTTTCAATAGATAGCCGACTATCATGATGAAGTATAGACCTTCCTTACCAACTATGATAGCGCTTCACTACGCACTAATCCATTCATCCATAGTGGGAGCATCCTGGAGAAGCACCAGCTTCTCCCCCACTTATTTCATTCCCAACTCCTGCAACCAAACAGTTAGAAAACAAGCACATACCGACAGTGTTCTACACACATGTCGCATACTACGACACAACTCATACTAGACAACCTGGCCGGACGGACCGACCTGCTCTGATACCAATTGTAACACCCCACTTTCCCACTTTATAAAATATATGAATAATACGAAAATAATCAGAGTTCACCCTATAAGTAGGATGCTACATCATTAAAACCAACATCAAAACTTCTTTTCATCAATGAAGTAAAACAGTGGAAATAAAATGTTTTATTCAAATTTCGGCCATTTGCCAACAACACCAAAAATCCACATTAATCGTGGTCCACCATATTCAAATAAAGAATGATACGTAACAAAACAAATAAAGAATAACCACTGATAAAATCCCCATAAATCCCGTGTTACGTATCAGAGCGACTCCTAAGACTCGATCAAGCAACACGCACTCCATGCATACTCAAGTACCTGGATTATCTGTACTTCTGAAGAAGCACAGACGCAACAAACAACAAAGGGGTGAGAACTACATTCAATAAATAATGGTGTATAATACATGCTAAAATTAGTACTCACACAATCATACATCAGTAACACACCATCATGACATACTTGTCATTTTCGTTCAGATTCTACCAAACAAATAATAATGCAATGCGACTCAAAGACATCAACACAATGCATGTGGTACCAATACACCATGGTTCATTCAATCGAACCCGGATAAATCACATACACCCCTACTTGGCAATGATTTATCTCCACCACACTCCACATTGGAGTTCAGATGAATCACATACACTCCTCTTGAGCAATGATTCATCACCACCGACACCATGAATACATGACAGTAAATATGCATACAACACACATGTATGACAACAATCATACATCTTCACGATCCACCTGATCACACGTGAGATACCTGCTCACCATCACACACATCACAACAAGAAATTCCTCACACGGTGTTCAATTAGCTAATTATCTAATTAATCCACCAAAATTACTAAATCGATTATTTTTAACACCAATTCTACATTTCTCAGGTTCTGGCATCTATCCCCAACCTCTCAAACCAAAAGAAACCACTTCGAACGCCAAAACGGGAAAGAAATCGCGAAAACGGCAAAAGTCTGCACTCTCGTTGGTCATACACGTATTTCCCTGTGCCATACATGTATTTCCAGCTCCCTCACCCAGCCCATACGCGTAATGCCCCATTTGCCTACACCATTACGCGTAATGCCTCCCCCATTATGCGTAATGCCCAATCATGCTACGCGTCTCTTACGCATTCCAGCAGAGGGTCGTGCCAAAGCCTCCTTTTGGCCCTCCAATACGCGTATTGCCTCCGTCTGTGCCCAGCATTACGCATAACACACTCCCTGTTATGCATAAGGCCAAATCTATTACGCAAACTTGTTTCTTCCACACCAGTCTGAGTTCTGCTACGGGATCCTCACTTTTTCACTCCAAAACAGTCCAAAAAATAAGTTCTACATCAATTTTAGGCCCTATCATTCATCTTACATTTTTCACCTATCATTACTAATCAAAATTACAGGTCTTAGATCTAATTTCGTCCTCTCAACCTGCAACAAAAACAAGTTCTACAACTGCATTCACACAGAACAACAACAACAACAGGGAAGTTCACAGATCATCACAGTATGACATGAAATTCATAAAATCAGCAACCAATTCATATCTGATCAACAACAATGCACTAATATCAGATTCAAAATTCACATACAGAACATATATACGAAATTCCTACGAGGATAAGGACTCCTCACTACCCTCTCATGTTATTGCCACCAATATTGACCCATTCTCCCCCCTTACCTCGAAATTGCTCAGAAAATTCCTGCGAAAATTGATGGTGCAAGGTCCTAGTTCTTCCTCTCCTGCACCTTCTCTTGTGAAAATCTCATTATGACTAACCCTACTCACAGGCTCTCACTAATCTCAGCTTAATGACTAAACTGTCCTTATTTTTCTCCACTAACCCATATTATTATTAAATCTAATTTTTTAATTATTAAAAATAATAAAAATGATATTAATAATATTTGATACTTAGGATAATAATATTAATAAGAAAAATAGTCATACTAATACTAGTAACCATGATCATACTAAAAATAACAATAATAATAATAATAATAAAATATATTACTATTACTACCTATACCCCAAGAATTACTTCCGACACTTCTAATCTACCCGTCCCACTAAGGACCACACGCCTACGCGCTCAACCACACAAACTCTTAACCAGGCCAACAATGGCAAAAATGACACGACGATCAAATAATTTAAATTGGGGTGTTACAGAAAGCCCTATACTTTTGCCAGTATAGGAAACATAACTGCTTTCGAGGATGTCTTTGTTCTTCTCATATATGGGTTATTCCTCTTCCCCAACATTGAAAACTTTATCGATATTAATGCTTTCAAGATATTTTTAATTGGGAATCCAGTTCCAAATTTGCTCATGGATGCTTATCATTCAGTACATTTAAGGAATTTGTACAGTAGAGGAATGATCACATGCTGCGTACCATTACTCTACAAATGGTTTATTTCCCACTTACCCAAGTCTGCTGCTTTTTAGGATCTCAAGAGTGGTATGCGATGGTTGCAGAAGATTATGTCCCTTACCCATTCTAACATAGATTGGTACAATCAAATCTATGATGGAATAAAAATCATCGACAAATGTGGAATTTTCCCCAATGTACCCCTCATTGGTACTAAAGGAGGGATCAATTATCATCCAATCTTAGCCCATCGTCAACTTGGATACCCGATGAAAAATGTACCACACAACGTTCATCTAGAAGGTTTTTTCTTCAAGGAAGGGGAAAATGATAGAGCACTAAAGAAAGAAATTGTGCATTCCTGGCGACATGTTCATAGGAAGGGATGAGAATCCTTAGGAAGGCCAAACTGCATCTCTGCAGAACCTTACCTCCGGTGGTTACAAACCAGAGCCATTAAATTAAAGATGCCTTATCCCTGTCAGGAAGTTTTTCCCCTGAAAGAGTCCATTCTTTACTTCATGAATGACATAGAAAAGCTTCACATCGCTTTTAACAAAGTCCAACGTGAGAAGAACTCTTGGAAGAACAAATACCAGATTATCAACTTGGAATGCACAAAAATCCAAGAGCTTTTGAAGGAAAAGGATGCTCTGATTGAGATATTGGAGCAACATGCTATAGAAAGTCAAGAGGAACGAAGAAATTTTCTCTCTCCTTTCACATGGAAATGGATCATCGACCTGACAATGATTGAAGAAGCCCGATCAAAGAAGAGAAAATTCAGGAACCAGCATCTGAGCTTTCTTCAGGAAGAACTCATGGTCCATAGGCCTAGTTTTCCTTCTCTCACTTTGTAAAATAATGTACTTTTCCCTGTAAGATACTGCAATCTTTTGAGTTCAATAAAAGGTTTCCACCACTGTATGATATTTGCAACATAATTGTTAAATGTTCTTTTGAAAACAAAAACTAAAAAGATCATTCTCATTCTTTGCATATCATTCATCATTCTTACATAACACATCTTTGTCATTGAGTCTCACACATGTGTCGCACTCTAGAGTCAAGCCGTCTCATTCGGACAATACTCGGGTTAATCGGCAAAAGAAAATGGACGATCTCGAAGAAGAGAATAGAGAACTAAGAGAGGAAATCAACGCTTTGAAGGAGAGTTTGGAGAAACTCCACAACACGATTGAATCCCTGGAAGCAGCTCAGGATCAACCACCTCAAAGGACTACAATCTCAGAGATTATGTCTACACCAGCATTTGAGACACCTGGCAGTCATCCTCAGTACAACATGCCTAAAGGTTTTCCCTGGGGCATGCCTTTCAATTTTGTACCTGAAGGATATATACCTCCGGTCACTGAAGACCTATAGCAGGAACCTCCAGACCTGAAGGTTACAAACTTTAGGTAAATGAAGATGCGAGGGTTACGACAGAGACTCCTATACCTAAAGGTTACAAACTTCAGATCACTAAAGCGCCAAGAGTTATCACCGTAATGTCTATACCACAACCTGTGATACATACTATCCCAGAGGAAAAGATTCTGCAGGCCACTTCTAGCAGAAATGAAGAAGTATACGAAAGGATGAATAAATTCCAAGAACAGTTCTTGGAAATGGAGAAAGAACTGCATGCCATTCTCGGACAAGACTTATTTGGCAAAGACGCCGCTGACCTCTGTTTGGTCCCTAATGTAAAGATACCGCACAAATTTCAAGGTGCCCGACTTCAAGAAATACAAAGGAAACTCTTGCCCTCAAAGTCACATAGTGATGTAAGCTCGGAAAAAGTCTACCCAGACAGAAAACCAATAGCTACTAATCTGCTACTTTCAAGACAGTTTAACAGGTGCCGCACTCAAATGGTACATGGGTTTAAACCGTACCAAGACCATTACTTTCAGAGATCTTGGGGCAGATTTTGTTCAACAATAAAAATACAATTTGGACATGGCACCAGATAGGGACCAATTCATAGCAATGTCCCAAAAAGATAAGGAAACCTTCAAGGAGTATGCTCAGAGATGGCGTGAAATCGCCACCCATATATGTCCTCCTCCCGAGGAGAAGGAAATGACAAAAATCTTCCTAAAAACATTGGGCTCATTTTATTATGACCGAATGGTTGCAAGCGCACCTAATGACTTCACCGAAATGGTGAACATGGGAGTACGCCTTGAGAAAGCGGTCCGAGAAGGCCGATTAGTCAAGAATACAGAATCATCCAGCAGTACTAAAAGATACGACAATGTTTTCCAAAAGAAGAAAGAGCAAGATATTAGTAATATCTCTCAAGGTAAGCAAAGACGAATGTATCAACCTCGGCAGGTAACAGCAGTAACTCCCGCCATCAACCCAGTGCCAGCTCCGACATATCAACCTCAGATTGCTCAGATCCAGCCAAGTCAACAACAATATCAGCAAAGGCAGCAACAGCCTCTTTAGCAGGCTCGCCCGCAGTACAACAATAACAATCGTACTACACGATCAGGAGGGTTTGACCCTATACCAATGTTGTATGCATAATTATTTCCACTTTTGCTATCCAAGGGCCACTTTAAAACCAGATCTACTCTTGCAGTACCAGACAATCCACCCTTTTTGTTCAAGGCAGGCCAATCTTGCCCTTACCATCAAGGGGGACCAGGACATAACATTGAGAATTGCCTCAGCTTTAAATCTTATGTACACAAGCTTGTCAGAAACAGAGTTTTATCTTTCAAAGATATGAACCCAAATGTTCAGAAAAATCTGTTGCCGCAGCATGAAAAGACTTTGGTAAACTTGATAGAAGGAGAACTCGACGAAAATTATCAAATTCACGATGCACGCCTACTAGGAATAAATCTAGTGAAAATGCATCGCAGGCAGAACGGGTACGACCATGTACCATCTCACAACTATCACCAATGTGATGTCTGTTCTAAAAACAATCAAGGATGTGTTATCGTACAAGCAACTCTTCAAGAGCAGATGGATCTAGGCTGGATTCATGACCATAGGATTCGTGAAGTAAATATGGCCCATGCACATCCAAACATTGTTCAAAATCATGACATCCATGCAATGAATGTCAGTTTAGTGGCAATGCATTCAACACAAAGTCGATACTACAATTTGCCGCAGCATAATTACAACGCTTGTTCGATTTTCTCAAAAGACAATCAAGGATGCTCTTTTGCACAAGAGGCCCTCCAGCGTCAAATGGATCTTAGATGGATCCAAGACTACTTTGAAAGGAATAATCATCAGGTCAACATGATTCAAATCTTCGACATTCGTTTGATGAATACCAGTCTAGTGGAATTGCATAACAAGCAGGTCAGACTCGGTTTTCTGTCCCCGCATAACTACCAAGACTGCAAAGAATGCTCCAAAAACGATTATGGTTGCGCACTTGTATAAAGAACTCTTCAACATCTATTGGACCCTTGGTGGCTCCCAGTCTACTAGAACGAGGACACACAACAAGTTAGCATAGCCAATGGAAACCCAGGCAGACACAAAAACTGTGACATCCGCTTGCTGGAAACAGATTTGGTAAAGATGCACTGCATAAAGAGTGGATACGGTCGGGTGCCACCTCACAACTATGAACGTTGTCGAACATGTTCAGAAAATAACCAGGCACGCTACCTCGTGCGAGCAACTCTCTAGCATCAGGCAGACCAAGGGGAAACCCAATTACGCCTAAATTCTCAGTCAATCAACATGGTGCAAGGATGCCTCCTTGGCCAAAACAAGGTCCAAAGACTACTGGACAAAAGGACTATCACAATCTCTGATAAGAAAGAATCTGTTAATTACGGAATTAACAAGAATATTTTCACTATAATTCCTTTGCTCAAGGAACCAAAGCGCTTGGAAATCCCTCTTGACAGTAGAAAAGTTCCCAAATTAGAACCGATCGAGGTTACTTATGACGGTCAAAAGACCCAAAAACCACTTGTGGTCATCTACTTGCCGAGACCAATACCATACAAGTTAGAGAATGTTATTCCGTACAAGTACGGTGCGACTACAATAGAAGATGGAAAGAAATTCCACTACCATTAGTTGTCAACATTGTTGATATCAGTCTGGTGACCCGAAGTGATCGAATCTTCAAAAGAGGAGTTAGAGAACCTGCAAAAGAAAAGGAACCTCAAGCTAAAGTTCTTAATCAACAAATTGATCAATCCAGCAACACGAAACCTGTAAAGAATAATGATGAAATGTTAATACTCATCCAGAGAAGCGAGTACAACATTATGGATAAATTATTATAAACTCCTTCTCAAATATCAGTGTTATCTCTCCTGCTCAGTTCAGAAGCTCACAAAGAGGCTCTACAGAAAGTTTTAGAACAAGCCTTTGTAGAATAAGACTTGACAGTGGGTTAATTTGATAGCATTATTTCCAACATCACTTCCAGCAACAATTTGGGTTTCAGTGATGAGGAACTTCCAGAGGAAGGCAAGAACCATAACATGGCACTCAATATCACGGTCAATTTCCAGGACGATGCTTTAGCCAGCATACTGGTAGACACAGGTTCATCTTTGAATGTCATCTCAAGGTCAACTTTGGTACGACTATCTTTTCAAGGTACTCCAATGAGATGAGGTGAGATCATCATCAAAGCCTTTGACAGATCCAGGAAAATGGTTATCGCCGAAGTCGACCTTCCCATAACTATTGGTCCCCATACTTTCCAAGTCACTTTCCAGGTCATGGACATTCGAGCAACATACAACTATTTATTAGGAAGACCTTGGATACATGAAGCAGGGACAATCACTTCGACACTTCACTAGAAGTTGAAGTTTGTCAAGAACGACAAGTTGGTCATAGTATACGGAGAACAAGCTTTAATTGTGAGCAACCTATCATCATTTTCATATTTATAACTAGGGGAGGTTGTGGGAACTCAATTCCAGGCACTCTCGGTGAGCAATAAGAATCACCAAGAAAAAGGAACGTCAATTTCATCGTACAAAGACGCTCTCCAAATATTGGGAAGCAATGATATAAAAGGATGGGGACAAGTTGTGATTCCCGTTGATAACAAGATAAGAAAAGGTATCAGTTTTTCTTCAGCACTCACCAAGACTACAAAAAGGGATGAAAGCTTTCGTCCAATTCAAGATTTATTCCACAGTGGAGGCTTCCTCCACCCAATATCTTAAGAAGTCCACACCATCGAGGAAAACAACTCTTATGATACATATGAATAGTGGAAATCCTATTTGAACGATGAAGGTTATATATCTTAGGGAGAAATGTACATGCCATTCTGCTCTCCAAAGAAAAGTCCCAAGTATATACCAAGATCAGACGTCAGAATGACCTACGGAGATTGCGATCCCGAAGGATGTCATGCTCCACCCAACTCATTAGAGGAAGACACTCTGATGAGAGACAACTTTGACTATGATTCTTATGATCCCACTGATGATTTGTCTATCTAGAAGCCTTACATGGAAGATTCAGAGCAAAAGAGTCAGCCAGATACTGCATATCTGCTGAATGACCTTGAGAAAAATACACCTGTTCTCCCAGAATCATGGAATCCATACCCAGAACCTTCTGAGGATGTTAAACGCCACATAGATGAGTTTGTAAAGATCGCAGGACAATAATTTATCAACTTTGCATTTCCTGAGGTGAATGTCATCAAGGAAGATGACTCGTCTATCCCTTCAGAAACTTGGGACACCTTAGGACAGCCAAGCGGCAAGTACGACTTTCTAGGAAAGTACACTGCTCCCAAAAGCTCTTGCATCAGATATGAGGACATCCAGCTAACTAGATGGGGAGATCCTCTTGAGAATGAAAGTACTGTTGAAGATGCCTGTAACACCTCAAAATTTGCCCTCATGCTTTAGCTTTAACTGGCTTATGTTTCATTTCATTTTTGCATAATCATCTTTGCATATCATTAGCTCTTGGCATGGGATCAGAGTATCTAAGTCCAATCCAAGGAACCTTGAGCCTCAAGGTGTCTAAATTGGTCAACCATCCCATCATATGATCAAGCTTGTCAAAAGATTTCAAGTGAATCACCCTCTCCTAACCAGTACAAAATTAGGGTCTTAGGATTCTTGAGTATAACACCCCAATAGGCAAGATCTTTGAGTTTTTATCATCTCCAAATGGCATATCTCATTATTGTTTGAGAGGATACACATCATGCTCAGAGGAATTTGGATTTGGAGGATGTGCTGATTTCTCCTAGACTGAGGGCACCAAACTAGGGTCTGCCATAAGATCAGTTTATTTCTGACTTTTTGGGCAAGACTTGATTCTATGGTATTCCTCATGTCCTTAAGTGTATAAGGTTGGAAGATTGTCCATCAATTTGGTTTGGAAGAGTTTCAATTGATCAATTGACTGAAAATCAGGAGAATTGGGGAAAAGTCAACTATGCAGAGGAAAAAGTCAACTCCTGACTTTTTGAGGTCAAAATATTGTTCCTTATCTCAAGTATGATCATTGGTGAAGATTTGATCAAGAATTATCAAGGGATTCATCAAAAATCAAGAAATGTGCAAAGTTGCCAAAAATAGTAATGAAGGGTTTCCATTTATGGCAAGTTTTGGCAAGGTAAGCACCCAACTTTGGAGCATTCTTTCTCCATACTCCAAGCTTCAAACTCAAAGGTTATGGAGGCCTATCCAAAGTTCACTTTTCAAGCTTCAAAACCATACCAAGAACATGCCCATTGGATTACAATTGAGAGAGATATGATCAATTAAAGTTGAGACAAATCAAGGCAAAATGGCAAGTCATGACCAGCCAGCACGCAGTCATTTCCACAAACACTTGGTGTGCATGTTTTGTCCAAGTTCAAGGGCAAATTTCTCCATGATGGAGACTTCAAATGGAAAAATGTTCAACTTGAGTTTTGTTCTTCTCAATCTCCTCTACAACTTTGATGTTGGGGAATTTTTCATATGATCAAAAGTTTGAGAGATATAGTGAGCTAAAGTCAGGTGCATCTCATAGTCATTCCATACGCACATAGCCTGACACAGGCAAGACAAGATTGGCATGTCAAAACCAGTTATGACCAAGGCATTTCATCCTTATTTTTCACATTGTTTTGGCCTACCATTTAGGTTTTAGTTGACATCAAAGTTGTAAAGGATTGTGAGCTCAATTCATAACATCCAAAATCATGTCATATGGTCAAGGATCCATCAAGTTTCTTCCTTCCCAAGTCACTATCCTAACCATGTTGTTATTGCTGCCAAAGTAAGAAGCATTTAGCATTGTTGGTATTTGTTTCTTACATTTAAACATGCATGCTATTACATTGCCCTCTTAAGCCATGCAACATTCTTACACGCATACACTCATGTACTCACTTTTTCCTTATTTGTCCAAACAAAAGAGAGAGAAGGAAACTTGTTGAATAAGTTGTGTGCTGCTATGCTTCATCATCACCTTTCATTTTCAAAATCCCACCATAAGGTTACATGCTACCTCCATACACGACACCACCATTCCACTCACTTTCATTTCAATTCATCTTAACTCACTCACCTTCTAATTTCATAAACCATGGTTCTAACTGTTAACCAAGGTGGTTAACAATTAACCAAAGATATATAAACAAATCCTAACAGAATTGGTAACAACTTTATCATTCTACACTCTTCATTCTTCACTTCACACTCTCTCTCTCTGAAATTTTCTCACTCTCGGAGCTTCATTTTCCTCACTATTCCTTGTACTTTTCATCTTGATCTTTCTTAAATCATCATCAAGAAAGTGTGTAATCAAAGGATTGGATATACAGAGGTTACTTCTTGAATTTCCTCATCTTCATCAATCTGTTTTCAAGCCGTTTGAAGCTCTTTTCATAGCCTTTATTTGGCCAGCAATTATCTTCAAGAATCAAGGAATCTTTCTCCATTATTCTTGTAGTGAAAAGATCATCCAAGAAGCAGGTTTCATCTCAAACTTCATTGCACTTATTTTTGTGATTTCAACCTGTTTTTGCTTGTTTTTGAGCTCAATAGGAGCAATGTAACATCCGGCTAGTTGATAGGCACTTTAGGTGCTTAGTTGAAATTTTAGGGCAAAACTTCCATCCTTCGATCTGCTCTGTGTGTGCTTTGTTTGTGAATTTTAATGGTGGTTTCATGTTCTACGTGCTGAGACGAAGAGAATGATGTATGGTTTGCTAATTTCTGGAATGTCTGAAGGCTGAGTAGGATGGAGACTCGCCGGAGAAGACGACCGGAGTCTTCTCCGGCCACCTGAGAATTCATCTCCTCATAAACCCTAATTGAATGTCAGTTTAAGTCACAGCCGTTGATTTTTAATGATCCAACGTACATGATGCTCCCAACGCATTTTGAATGTTGTGATTCCACGTGGTTGTTGCATGTTAACATATCATGTGTTTGCATCATGATTCGTTTGATTTGCTACTTTGATTAATCATCTCATTTTGATTGCATCTAATGGCTAAGATTAAGTCCAATGTTTGACTGCATCCATGTTATGCACTCTCTCTGAGCACGTTTTTTGGGTTGGGTTTTCACATGCTATGCGCACCCCCTTGTTTCAAGCCCAGGAGCTTTTGTAACTGGATAATTGCTAATGTTGAACCTCCCTAGTTTAATTCCTTGTTTTTATTTTCTTTTCACAATTGTTTCATTTTCTATTTTTAAAAAATACTTGTGCATACTCAAAAATTCCAAATAAATTCATGGAGTATCCTCATACATTTAAATATTTTTTGACATTTTATTTTCTCACTTTTGGATTATTTGCTATTTTTTGTGAATTTTCCAATGAAATGCATTGTGTATGATCTTTGTTCATGATCCATGTTGAATTGGTGGATTGTTTGAGGTACTTGTGATCTGAGTTTTCACATGAAAATTGATACACACTTGTATGATATCTTGATGCACTTCATTTATTTTTTTTGGATTTTTAAAATCATTTTTGAATGGTTCTTGAACCCTATCTTTATGCATTAATGTTGTGTGGCTTGAATGAACTTGTTGAGTACATTTGAACATGTTTCTTAGTGATTTTTGTACCATACTTTTGGGAAATGTGTACATACTGTTTGAACTTCATTTGAATTGCATATGGGAATTCTCTCATTCTCCTAACTTGGTTTTGTGAATTGTTTGAGTGCATCTACATATGAATGTTGTTATAGGATCATGTGCTAGGGTTTTGAAATACATTGTGTGCAATCCTATTTGGTACTTGTTGAGACCTTTTGACATATGATTGTATGAAAATTATAGGTCATTCACATCAAATTATAGGTCATTGTTTGTTCATCCTTACATGACTTGTATGCACATGCTTTAATTTGAAATGTGTTGTGTAATTGTGCTTTCTCACTTGACTTTCTTTGAGCATATGTTTGTATCAACCCTTGTATGGTTTTGCACATTCACTTTGAACATGATTCACTTATGTTTGCAATCATCCTCAACCATATTCCATTACCTATAATGGCACATCACATGCCTCTTAAGTTCATAAACTTTTACATGCTTAGTTGAAATTGTTTGAACCTAGTTTGCTTCTAATCTTCTTTGTGCTTCAACATGGTGCTTGTGTGGACTTTGTACGTGCATTTTTTACTTCAAAATATCATTTCAAATGTCATAAGCTACTGACTTGCATTCATTTGCATGATTGTTCATTTTTCATCTTTATCTTTGACTTGCATTACAAGTATGCATCATTGTTGAACTTGAATGGTGTTTGTTCACTTCTTCTTGCTTCATTTCTTTAAATGCTTGCATCCATGACTTGTATGTTAATTCAATGATATTCATATGCGTTAATAAATGTCATTCACTTCTGACTTTAATGTTTACATGTGCATTTATACATGTTTACCTTTCATAAGCATTCATTGTTCATAAGTGATGCACAACTTGCATTTGCATGATTGTTTGGCACATAGTTTGCTTTTGTTTGATTTCATATGGCATGTTTACATTATTAGGATCCCTTAGCATGTACCTACTGACTTGGATTGTCTCTTAACCATTAGGACATTTCCCTTTTGGTTTGCATGTTGTTTTCTTCTTAAGTTGTCTTCCTAAAACCACTAGTATTGTTTGGACTAGTTTCTTTCACTTGTTCTTATTACTTGTGATTGATTTTATGCTAACCTTTTGTGTAGGGGTAGAGGTAAGGTACTTGAACATGTGGATGGTTATCCATGTTCATCTCTTCTTTCATTTCTCATTTATCTTACTTCTCTTTCTCTTTTGTGAATAGCATGATATAATGCTTGATTGTGCATAACTTCTTCACAACCCTTTGGGATCCTAGCTCATCCTTAATTTTTTATTAAGGTGAGGTAGGATAAGCATTAGGTAGTGCTATCCCTGTCTTCTTCTTAGACTTAGGTTCTTAAACCTTGACCTTAGGGCCACCTTAGCATGATAACATTAGGAACAATTAGTTTCCCTTTATTGTTTTCTTTTCAACTTGAGTCTTCTCTTCTCATCTCATAACACTTCTAAAACACTTAATAAAGTTAACATGTATTGCGCATGAGCCTTGTACATGGGAAATGGAGAGTGGGGGGCTTTCTTTCACTTTCTTAGAAAGTTTAGCGTGCGTCCCGTCTTGGGTCGATGTGCGACACATTCGATCCTATGTTGTAGACTTGGGTGCAATGCAAGTTATGAACTAACTTCAATCTACTTCTTGTCTAAAAAAATACAAAACAAATTCAAACCTTTTTCATCCTTTGGGATTGTTAAGTTTCAAACCTTTTTCAGAAAAGGGCACGTTATTTTCCGTCTCGTCGCAAACAGGCATCGACCCTAACTGTCGTACGCGAGTCTAACGTCGCTCATAAAAAACACTCATACCTTGTTAGGTTGAACTACGACTGCTCTGATTTCCTCTCTCTGGTTAGATTGAGGATACGTAGGCACAAGACGGTGATGTCTTGGCGAGCAACCTCTCTCCTTTAGTTCGTGTCCGAACTATGTTGACTCTGACTTTCCCGTTGCATGAGGGAATATGTAGGCATAGGACGAGTGATGTCCTATCGAGTCACTTCTTTTTTCTTTTCTCCCCCGTTTCTTCGTTCTCTTATGTTCCCGTTCCTTTTCCTTTCCAGTAGCAGTGGAGCTCCAGATGACGACACCCTTTGATTGAGACAACAAGCGTGGATCCCATCGAGTACGATGGACGCGTGGGGTGCTAACACCTTCCCCTCGCGTAACCGACTCCCTTACCCATTTCTCTTGGTCGCGAGACCATGTCTTTTCCTTTCCCTCAGGTTTACACAGTTTTTCCTTTCCCTCTCTTGGGATAAATACATATTGCTCGCGACTCTGTTTCCGCGCCACTTTCGCGTTTGTACCTGGATGAAAATCCCGGGAGAAGGAAGCATCGTGAAGACCTCGGTAAAAGCCAAGAGCAGTTGAAGAAGGTTAAAGACGAGCTGAAAGCTTCCAAGAAATAACTTGAAGATGCTATGGCAGAGATGGAAGAGCTCAAAGTATAAGTGGGTGTGAAAAGGCCTAAGGAGATGAATAATGACGAGGCCCTCTTAATGCATATGGACTCATTAGTTGAAGCTTTGAAGAAGAGGGATTTTTTTATCAAGGAAATGATTGAAAGACCAGGCCATCAATGCACCAGAATACTCTTTGAAGAAATCAGGCATTCTAGCGAGCAGTTGAAAGATTTAGAGCTAAATGATTGATAGTTCTCTTTCCATTTTCCTAATGCAGTTTTTGGTGATGTACCGTGGTTACCATCAGGCCTGTTGATGGAGCCACTCTCTTGATGTATTTCCAATTTATGATTTCGTTGTAGAATGCTTCGGCACACTTTGGTTTCCCATTAATTCAAATTGACCGGTTTATTCAGAGTTTATTCCTTGTCAATGTTGATATTCACAAGCACATTATCACAACACTTTTCTTCTCCAAAAAATTCTCTCAACAAAAATATGTCTATCACTCAGCTTCTTGTAATTAAGGCTGGAATCAGGGTGTGAAATACCCTGTAAATGAAAGACATGGCATATGCATACATTTCATAACATATCATTTTGCATAACAGGTACTCGTCCAGGAATTTTCTAACCTTTATTTGGTTGCAGGAAGAATAGCTGATCTCAACGTTCATGGTTATGCGACTCGACAAAATCAAGCCAGAGCTATGGAGCAGATGCAGGCCGAGATGGCTGCCATGCAGACTCGCATGGCCTAATTCATGGAACTAATGCAAGGAGTTGCACAAGGGCAGGAACAGCTGAGGACCCTTGTCCAACCCTTGGTGGCGAGAGTTGACGAGGATGGCATACTACATGGTGGACTCCAGAACGATGTTATTCCTCCGGGCAGAGTTGCTAATGGTAATGGTATTCCTACTAGTCCTCTGGGCGGGGGTGTTCCCATTCCTACTGTTGTGATCCCTCCGGGCGGAGGAGAGCAGGTTGTGATTCCTTCTGTCGTAGGAGGAGGAAATAGTGTATGTGCTGTTCACGGTCATCGATATGATGACCAACAGGATGAAATATTTTATGTGCATGGCGGAGAGGGTGTTCCCCCGATTATTGATGATCAGAGGATCAGGTTAATTGAGGAACAACTGAAAGGGGTCGTAAATCAGAACTCTGTGGGTATGGATTTGGATGATCTTGGGCTGGTCCCCGGTGTCGTAATTCCGCACAAGTTTCAGGTTCCCACCTTTGAGAAATACAATGGTACCACTTGCCCAAAGACTCATGTCCGGGCATACGCAAGGAAAATGGCTGCATACTCTAGGGACGAGAAATTACTGATGCATTTCTTCCAGGATAGCCTGTCTGGGGCATCGCTGGAATGGTATATGCAATTGGAGAGATGTAACGTCCGCAATTAGAGAGAACTGGTAGAGGTTTTTGTCAAGCACTATCAGTATAATACTGATATGGCTCCCAATAGGACTCAGTTGCAGAGTATGTCTCAGAAGAACAGTGAAAGATTCAAGGAATATGCCCAGAGGTGGCGTGAACTGGTAGCGAGGGTACAGCCTCCCATGTTGGAGAATGGGATACATAATATGTTCATGGCTACCTTGCTGGGTCATTATTACGAGAAGTTGTTGCCTTGCATGTCAGGAAAGTTTGCAGATCTGATCTTGGTTGGGGAAATGCTGGAAAGTGGAATTAAAACTGGAAAGGTGTCAGGCAGTGATGGGTCTTCTTCTAGTGGAGGGAAGCAACCTTATGTGAATTACAAGAAAAAATAGGAAGCGAATTCTGTTTCATCATATCGCGATAAGGGAAAGCAGCGTCAGAACTATAATCAGCAGGTGGCCTCAGTAACTATCCCTGCAGCACTTCCACCGCAAGCAGCGCCTCAGCATCAAAGAAGGCCTAAGCAGAATAGGCACTTTGATACTCCACCGTTACCTTATTCCCAGTTGTTTCAACATTTGATGCAATTGCAGTTAATTCAGAAGAGGACTCTAGCTCCTATTGTTGGTGATCCACCTCCGGGTTACAATCCCAATGCCCCCTATGAATTTCATTCTGGGGCACCCGGACACCACATTGAGGACTGCAAAGCTTTTAAGCATAAAGTCCAAGATTTGGTGGATTCGAAGGCCATCAACTTTTCCAACTACGGGCCAAATGTCATCCAAAACCCAATGCCGAACCACGGTGGGCCGAGGGTTAATGCTTCTATAAAAGATGGTGAATCTTTGAATTTGGTTCTAGACGTGAATGAACTGAAGACCCCTTTGTTGGTAGTGAAAGAGAGACTACTAAAGGGTGGAGTATTCGCGGGTTATGATAAAAGCTGTCCAGAGTGTTTGCTGTAAGCAAATGGTTGTGATCTGTTGAGATCCGAAATTCAAAAGCTAATTGATGAAGGTCGGTTGCAGTTTGATAGAGGCGATCAGAAGAAGGAATTTCTTGGCCGAAAGAATAATATTGCCACTATTACTATCCCTTTTAAGACGGTAACCTTTTCAGCGCCGGCAAGACCAGCGTCGGTCATTATCACCACTCCTGGGCCCGTTCCGTATGAGAGCACAAAAGCTATCCCCTGGAATTATGGTGCTGAAGTGTTTGTTAACGGGCAGAAGCAAGAGTTGATGGGAACGTCAGTGGTGAACTCCGGTTCTGAGAATAATGAGGAAGCAGGAGCTATCACAAGGAGTGGTAGAGTCTTTATTCCATCTGATGATTAGGCTGGTGGTTCTAGGCCAGACAAAGGAAAACAGGTTATGGATAATTCTGTGCAGACGCCCGTAGTGAATGATTTCGCAGCAAAGCCAAGTGATAGCTCCTTCTTGGAGAATGTAGAAGAGTTTATGAGGCTGATTCGGAAGAGTCGCTACAAAATTGTTGACCAGCTGCACAAAACACCGTCTAAGATATCCATTTTGTCTCTGTTATTGTGCTCGGAAGCGCATCGAAATGCACTATTGAAGGTATTGAATGCTACGTATGTACCCCAGGAGATCTCAGTTAATCAGCTTGAGGGGTGGTGGCCCATGTTAATGTAGGAAATGGCTTGGGGTTTACTGATGTTGATTTTACGCCGGCTGGGAGAAATCATAATAATGCTTTGCACATTTCAGTTGAGTGCCAAGGATCGTTAATGTCACATGTGCTGGTCGACACAGAGTTATCTTTGAATGTTTTACCAAAGAAAGCATTGATGAAGTTGGACACTCGTGGGTTAATCTGCACACCAAGTGATTTGGTGGTGCGTGCTTTCGACGGTTCCAAGAGATCTGTCTTCGGGGAAATTGTGCTGCCAATTAAGGTTGGTCCAGAGGTTTTTGATGCTACCTTCTACATCATGGACATTCAGCCTGCTTATAGTTGTTTACTGGGTCATCCATGGATTCATGGGGCTGGGGCTATTACGTCAACCCTGCATCAGAAACTGAAGTACATGGTAGACGGCCATGTGGTGACGGTTTGCGGAGAAGAAGATATCATGATAAGTCATCTATCTACTTTCAAGTATGTGGAGGTGGATGGCGAAATACATGAGACTTTATGTCAGGGTTTCGAAGCAGTGAAGATCACTGAGGAGCCTCTCAAGGAAGTGAGCCAATCTGAAATGGTTCAGCCTGTAGTGGTATATCAGCCAGAGGTCTCCATGTCTTCCTTCAAGGATGCATGGGCTGTGGTTGAAGCCGGAAGTTCACAAAAATGGGGTCAAGTTATTGAGGTCCAGAATAAGCAGAATACTTACGGGCTGGGAAATAAGCCACCCAGGCGTCCTGAGGATCCTCCCAAGTTTTATGGTCCCGTTCATTTTACCAGTGCTGGTGTGTTCTTTGACAGAGTCAATGCTATTGATGAGGAAGAGGATAGTGATTGCAATATGGATAATTGGATCCGCCCCTGCATTCCAGGTCAAAGTCTTTGCAATTGGTCATTAGAGAAAGCCATTCAAGTGACCGGCCCAGTGTAATTGCCTTTGTTTTCCTGTTGTGACAATCCTACGCTCTGCCCAAGGCGTAGTGATTCTTGTTTGTAGGGCTTGAATATTTTGTGTGCTTTCTTTATCATTAATAAAGGACATTTTTCACATTCAAATATTTTGATCCCTGTTTTTCTGTTTTTACTTTTTGCATTAGCTCACATCAAAATGACAATGTGTTTTTGTTTGTTGAATACATAATAAACATGAATCATCAATCATGGAGGTTTCCTTGTTCAGATACCACCAATCATGATTCAGCTATGGCTCAGTATGATTTCGCAATCCCATTTATCAGGCTGAAGAAGAGGCTGATGAAAATTGTGACTTACCCGAGGAATTGGCCAGATTGTTGAAAAAGGAGGAAAGGGTCATTGTACCTCATCAAGAGGAGACCGAGATTGTTAACTTGGGGACCGAGGACGCAAAGAAAGAAATAAAGATTGGGGCTGCTTTGGAAGACAGTGTGAAAAGAAGATTGATTGAAATGCTTCGAAAGTATGTTGATATCTTCGCCTGGTCTTACCAAGACATGCCTGGGCTTGACACTGACATTGTGGTACATCGGCTGCCTCTCAAAGAGGGATGTACTCCGGTTAAACAGAAGCTGAGAAGGACGAAACCATGTTGTCTGTCAAGATTAAAGAAGAGGTTCAGAAGCAGATAGATGCTGGATTTCTGGCTGTGAGGAATTATCCTCCGTGGGTTGCTAACATTGTGCATGTACCTAAGAAGGACGGAAAGGTCAGGATGTATGTTGATTACAGAGATCTAAATAGAGCAAGCCCGAAAGATGATTTCCCGCTTCCTCACATTGACGTGTTAGTTGTAACGCCCCGATTTGTTTAATTGTATTTATTTATTTCATTTATGTGAATTTTGTGGAATGTTTGAATTTATTGTATTTTACCTGCTAATTGAGTTATTGGTTAATTTCTCTGATAGATAAAATAATTGCATTTAATTATAATTTCTTTTCAACTTTTATGTCCCGAAATATATTTCGTCAGTATGTTTATGTTTTATCGCATTTTGAGAGCGTTTGCGAGATATTTGAGCGTAGGGGTATTTTGGTCATTTTGCGTGGTTAGATATTTTTATAAATAGAAATAGAAAGAGAGAAATAGAGAGAAAGGAAGAGAAAGGAAGAGAAGAAGAAAAAGAGGGAGAAGAGGAAAATCATCAAAATCAATGCTTGGACTTCGATTAATCGGGTAAGGGTGAGAAGTTTCAATTATATTTCGATTGTATATGTATATGTATGTGTTTGTTTGGTTGAAAAATGTATGTTTTCCATTTGGTTAGAATTGTGAACAATTGATAGAAATTGATGTTTTCGCGGTTAGATTTCGGAACTGTTCGCGTAGAATAGTCGAGCGAGGAGTGGGTTTAATCAGAAAGGCATGTTGGTGAGATTTGAGGGGTTTTATGTCGAGTTATCAAGAATTGGAGTTTAGGGCATTAATGGTAAATCGAGTGGAAATCGATGTTTCCACGGTTGAAATTCGGAATAAGTTGTGTAGTGTAGTCGGGTAAGGTTTGGGTTTAATCGGGAATGGTGGTTTGCGTGTTTTCCCGCGGTTTCGATCGAGTTCGAATTTAGAATTCAATGATAAAATTATGTTTTAAAATATGTCAAAAATGGAAAAAATGTGTTTGATGGCTTTTTAATAGTGAAAATATTGTAGTACGTCGAATTCTGAGATCGCAGCTTTTTACGGAATCGAAAACGGATGTCCGGAAGTCTAAAAATGGTGTTTTTAAGGCTGCGTTTTAGCAGGTTTCGCGCTCAGCGCGCAGGTCTGGGCATAAATGAAAAATTTAAGAAACTTCAAAAATTCATAACTTTTGATCCGTAAGTCCGTTTTGGTCCCCGTTCGAAGCGTTGGAAAGCTTATGAAATGTTCTTTCTTGTAAAAATGGTTTTGGGATTAGTGGCTGATTTATTTAAGTCGTGGTTTTGGAAACGTGTCGTTTTGTCGACTTTTCCCGTCGTATTTGTGTGCGAGTGATGCGGTATCATGCTATATGCTTTTGATAGGTAACGTATAGCTGGTGTGCTGTTATATGGCATGAATATATGTGATGAAATGTTGTGCATGATTGATACGGATTGGTGATGGATGTATGATATTTGAATGGTATTGTTTTGTCGACTTTTGTCATTGTCATTGGGTGAACTTGATGTGCATATGCAATGTGTTGTTGATATGGATATTGTATGACTTGTGTGCTGTTGTGAAATGAAAATGCACGTGATAATTGTTGTGATGATGATTGGTGGCCTTACGGCAAGAAAATACGATGTGTGGTAATTGTTGATTTATGCATGATTATAGATGTGTATATGTGTGCATATTAAATGTCATGAGTCATTGTATGCCAAGCATCATGATATGCATTGTTGTGACGTCCTGAGTGACGGTTTGGTTCCAGAGGGAATCCGCTATAAGATCGTGTGCCTATTGTAATACCCCAAAATTTGCTCTCCCTTTTGGCCTCATAGCATAGCATTATCATTTATCATATCATATCCATCTCATTAGCATTGCATTGCATTTAACATAGAAAAATGAAGCATAGCATCCCTCTTACCATCAAGGCATGTGATCAGGTGAAAGATGGACAATCAAGGGATCATTCAAAGCAAAAAAAGGTCAAACAAGTTGCCTCAAGAAAAGCCAAGAGGTCTTTCATGTCTCATACTATCTCAATTGATCATTCACAATCTCAAGGAAGTGAGATCCAATGGGAGATTGAAATAATACATACTTCATCATGCAAGAGGTTCAAAAAACTGAAGGAAAACCCTCAAAAGAGATAGCCCATTGATCCAAAGTCACCCTCAAATGGCATATCTCATCATCCTTTAAAAGGATACACAACATACTCTGAGGAATTTGAAATTGAAGACTGCACTTTTCCCTCCTAACCAGAGGGGGTCAAAATTAGGGTTTCCAATAAAATCAGGGAATCTCTTATTTTTTGGACAAGACATGTTATCATGGTATTCTACATGTCCTTAAGTGTATGAGTGTGGAAAATTGCCTCTCAATTGGTTTTAGAAGTGGTTCAATTGGAAGAAAGATAAAAAATCAGAGAATTTGGGGCCAAGTCAAATAATCAGAGGAAAAAGTCAACTCTTGACTTTTTGAGGCCAAATTCATGAAATTCATGTTATATGTGACCAATGTGCAAAATTTGATCAAGAAACTCCAAAGGAATCATAAAAAAATCAAGATGTAGAAAGTTGCCATTTTTGGATGTAGAAGGGTTACTAAAAATAGTAATTTTGAACCATTTTGCATCAGAGTTTGAACCAAGGCCATTTAATATTGAAGCACCAAATGAAAATTCCACTCAGCCACAACAAAAGTTCTTTCTTTAAGCTTCAAACCCATGTGTAGAACATCTCCATTGGATAAAAATTGAGTGAGATATGATTGATCAAAGTTTGGGCAAAGTAGGTTCAAAACTAGGTCATGACCAAGGATTCTCAGGTCACGCGCATGTCCTTTCTACAAACAATTGGTGGGCCAAATTTCCTCCTATTTTTCATTAAGAAGGAAGCTCCAAATGAGGAAATTTTCAACATCAAATTTGTTCCTTGTAGTGTCATCTTCAATATTCATGTTGGACAAAATTCCATTTGATCAATTTATGAGGGAGAAATCTTGGTCTCAAGTTAGGTTGATTATGCTGAAGTTTCATGCATTCCACTGCCATGACATGACCTGCTTCACACGCCTACCACACAGTCCCCAAACTTTGATGTTCATAGCTATTTTCAAGCCTCTTGCACACCTCATTTCAACTCAAGTCAAACACCAATGTTGTTCTATGATATCTCCTCTTTCCAATGACACCAAATGCTCATGATTCCATGCATTAGTGTGTGAGAATTCCACCCCCAAAACTCCATGTTCCAAACTGTCACAAAACCAAATAATAACAATGTTGTTGAATCCATATCAGTTTGCACACATGCTTTATGCATCACTCTTCATTCTTTTCCTCATTTAAACCAACATCCCCTTACAAACTTGAGTTGCACGTGCTTCACTTACTACATGAGAATGGAAGGAAACTTGCCCAACAAGTTGCTCTGCTACACCACCACTCTTTTCCATTAAGCCTCACCATAACACACCATGAGTCATCACCATAACATCCCAACCAACCTCACTCGCCCCTAACTAACTTGACTCAGTTAGTTAGGGTGCACTCAGTTTAACCATGCTAACTCATTTAACTCAACTCACTCAACCATGATTAAAGCTCACTATAAATAGAAAACTCACACTCTAATTTCATTTCCAACTTCATTTTTCCACATTCTCTCCAAAACTCTCTCTACTTTACTCTCAATCTCACCATTGCAAAGGATTCTCGAGCTCACATTGTTCATCCTCCTCTTAAATCTTCTTTGATTCTCTCTCAATTTCACCAAAGAGCAACTATTTTGAAGTTTGGATTTCATTCATCTACACTGAATCATCATCAACCACTTCAGTTAAGCCTTTATTTGGCCAAGTAAAGCTCAAGGAAGAAGCGTTTTTCTCTGGTATTCTTGTGTATTCAAGGTTTCATCAATTTCAGGTTTGAGCTCTTGAACTCGTATAGCACGATTTCTGTTCATTTTCATGTGTTTCTTGTTTATATGAGCTTAATAGAAGCATTCCTAACTCCGGCTAATTGATAGGCCTTCTAAAGGCGTAGTTACAAAACCTAGGGCATGTTTTAATCCTCTCTGTTCTCCATGTGTATGTGTATTATGTGAAAAATAGTGGTAGATTCATGATGTACATGAGCTCAGCTTTAATTTGGTATGTGTATTGTGCGTTTTGGTGAGATGTGAGAGTTGCAGGTGATGGTTCTCGCCGGAGAAGGTGACCGGAGGTCCCTCTCCGGCCGATGACTGTTAATGCTAGGGTTTTGTGTGTTTTAATCGTGACCTTTAATTTTTCATGATCCAACGCGTGAAAACGTGCCAACACATAAAAAGAAACGTGTAAGTCACATGCCAATTTTCTGAATTCACTTAAGCTTTGTGTGGCATGGTACACGGTAGGGAGTGTGGACATTCACGTGAGCGCGTTGATGTTGTTTACTTTGACTTTGGTTTAACCCTGACTTAATCCAATGGCATGTAGTGTATTGACTTTTGTTGACTGAGTGTGCATGATTATTGGTATGGATTGCGCGTGTAATGGACTTAAGACATATTGTTATCCACACCCCGCTTTTAAAAGCCCAAACCAATCTGAACTCATATTTGCTACGTTGGCACCCCCATTCATATTCCATTGCATTATATTTTTTTTCCATTTTATGCACGTTTGATTTCTAATTTTTAAAAATACCAAATGGCATTATAAAATTCCACAAAAATTCATGAGCATCATTAAGACATTTAGGAAATTTTTGATGTTTTCATCTCTTGATTTTATGACTTTTTGGCCCTGTTCCACAATTTTCTTTCATTTTCTTTTGGGTGCATTCCTAATGTGACACATGATTTTGTTTAATTTTGTTCTTGATCATTAAAAATAGTTTGGATTTGCTTCTTTTTGCATTGAGTCATTAACATCTTGAAGTAGGTCCTATGATTTTTATTTTAATTTTTTAGATCATTTTATGACATGTTTGGATGTCCATCTTTGCATTACTTTGCATGTGTATCCAACTTGACCTAAGTGCATGGTATAAAGCCTTTTTGCCTTGATTTCTTGCATGTTATTTTGGTATATTCACTTCTGATTTGTGTATCTTTAAACCATGCTTGCTTAATTTCCATGAGGCCATCTAATTTTTGTTTAATGCATTACCTTTGAAGCATAATAACATGTCATATCATCTTAACTTTTGTGCATGTTTACATAATTTCTTTTGTACATACTTGCATGATCATTTGCATACTTGGTGAACCATTCATGTGACATAATAGGTCATTGATACATATTATATGTCATCTTTGCATGTTGATTATCATTTGAACCTTGTGCACCTTTAACATGTTGTGTTTGCACTTTCCTTTTTTTTTTTTTTTTGAACTTCCATTTCAATTCTACTTCTTCTATCACTTCTTAAATGTCTTGATGTGTTATGCATGAACACTTGTGCGATGTTTGTGAATCATTTTTCATTTCATTTCAATTCTGATCCTTAGATTACATGTTCCATTCATGCATGATTTTTTATTTCTTTTCATCTTTCATCTCCCTTTTCTTATGGTAGCATGTTCTAATGTCATGGATGATGTTTGTTGCCTATCCACTTGGACTTGCATGACAATGATCATTTGTTTTCTATATGATGTACATCCTGGTTGTGATTAATATGATTTGATCTTTCATCTTATTATTTTGATCTTTATAGTGCATTAAGGGTTCTTTTGCTTTTTATACTTCTTATACATGTTCACTAACCATGTAGGGGCTTTGGTAAGTTGCAATTGAGTGTGGATAAGGAACCCACATTCAAACTTCTATCCTTTCTCTTTTACAATTCCATCTTGTGTTTTGTTAAGCACTTATGTGCTTTCTTTTAATAACTCATCACTTTCCCTTTTGAATTACAATTCATCTTCTAATTTAGAAGTGAATTGTTTAATTCATTCTTTCTTTAGACTTTAGGTTTAAACCTCACAAACCATTAGGATCACTCCCTTAACTAATCAATTAGGATTGAGTCTTAGATCACATAGATTTTACCTTTCTTCCTCTCTTGAGTCTTTCTTCTCATCTCAAAGAAAATTCAAAATATCTAATAAAGGCAAGCATTTATTGCATTTAGGCCTTTCATATAAAGAAAAGATTATAAGGGGTCTTCTCTTATAATCTTAGAATGTGTAGCATATAGCCCATCTTGGGTCAATGTGTTAAACATTTGATCTTGTATGAGGGACTTAAATGCAATACTTGTTGAAGGTAATAATAAAAAACACTTCTTCATTTCATAACCAATAAAAACACTTAATAAACACAAGTATGCTAGTGTGTTTGAACCTTGACAACTGGAACTAAGGGTGGGGGTCTTCTTCACACTTAGTGTACTTTCTTACCCATTTCGTCTTGGAATGTGAGGAGGTACACATTCCAATGATTAAGATTTAGATACACTATCATATGCAAACAAATGAAAAAACTTCTAAAAGACAAAAACAAACAATAACGTCTTCCCTTTGGGAATTCTTTTCTCATCTCATTCACTCCTTCCTTAAGGATGCGTCATTTCCGTTCTACCACAAACAGGTAACGCCTAAGTCTCCATACAGCGAGCTGCAACACCTAAACTGCTAGGACACGAACGTTGACGTATTCCACTAAAAAACACAAGCATCTATCCCTAGTGAGGGGAACTACGTCGCTCTGATTCTCATGCTCCCGATGAGATACGTAGGCAGTGGGGTAGGGCCCATGCGAGCACTTCTTTTATTTTCCCTACATTTCTTTCTCCTTTCTTTTTTCCAGTTCTCTAGCAGATCCTTTTCCAGTATCCTTTTCTATCACCCTTTGATCGAAGCAAGCAAGCGTGGATCCCATCGGGTACGATGGACGCGAGGGGGTGCTAATACCTTCCTCTCGCGTAACCGACTCCCTTACCCTTTCTCTTGGTCGCAAGACCATGCTCTATCCTTCTCTTCAGGTTTATGCGGTGTTTCCTTTCCCTCTTGGGATAAATACACATTGCTGGCGACTCTGTTTTGGTGCCACTTTCGCGTTTGTACTTGGATGAAAATCCCGGGAGCGACACCTATGTGAGGACCTAAAGCGATGGTTATAGACGATCGTGTGCCCATGTGGGTACCTAAAGCGATCGGATTGTGTGCCCATGTGGGGACCTAAAGCAATCCATAAACGTCGTGTGCCTATGTGAGGACCTAAAGCAACGGGTGAACATCGTATGCTCGACGAGGAGTTACACTAAGTAACGAGTGATGGTTCCAATAGTTCCTGAGTGAACTGATGATGAGACATGAGAAACATTGGAAGTCGGTACCACATGGCATTTGCATAGAGTCGTTGTGTCGGTCTCTGTGCATTTGCATAAATCATGATTTGATTGATTATGTGATTATGTGTGGGAAATTGTGAATAGATTGAATATGTGTTGAGGTTTATGATTGGATTGGTGAATTGGTGTGCAGATGTGGTAAGTGCATTGGTTGTGGATAATATGTTTGATGTATAGACATATGTTTTGTGGTGATGTGGTGGTGTGGTTCCATGTGTCATAACTTTGGTGTGCGTTATGTGTGAATATGTTATTATGTGGGCATAATTGATATATGCTACGTGTTCGGATTGTCAGAAATATGTTATGCATCAGTGGCTTGCTATATGTATTGGCATGTGATGCGTGAGGTGAGAATAATTGTGTATGTGATTTTTATGTGTGTGTGCATATTATTATGCAATCTTGATTTTAGTTGTTATTTCTCACCCTTCTGCTGGAATATGCTTTTTATGGCATAGTGCAGATTGTCAGCTTTAGAGGCCTGGAGGCAAGTGGAAGAGTTAGATCTTCGTTTGCTTAGGTCTTGGTGTCTGATCTGATACGTAGCACGGGAGTCGGGGAACGATTATGTTATATATGTATATAATTGTGGAATATATTTTTGTATTACTTGTGTATGTGTACTTTGACGTTATAAACCATTTATTTTGTAAAACAAGTTGGTTATGGATCTTCCGCTTTATTCCATAATTGACATTTCCTTTATTATGGAAAAAGTTTCCCCTTTGAGGGTACTCTATTTTATGCTATGTATCAAATTTATGAGCAGGGATGATGTTTTGTTTATTTAAATGTGACATCCTTGTTTCTGTTGGAAAAATAAAATTTTTAGTTACTCTGATTTTATTTATGTATTATTTATTCGCGATGGGAATTGGGGTGTTACATTAGTGGACAACACTGCTCAATACTCTGTATTTTCCTTCATGGATGGCTTCTCTGGGTATAACCAAATCAAAATGGCCCCAGAGGACATGGAGAAAACAACGTTCATAACACCGTGGGGAACATTCTATTACAAGGTAATGCCCTTTGGATTGAAAAATGCGGGGGCAACCTATCAGCGGGCTATGGTGACTCTCTTTCGTTATATGATTCATAAAGAGATCGAGGTCTATGTTGATGACATGATTGCGAAGTCAAAAACGGAGGAAGAGCATCTGGTGAATCTTCAGAAGCTGTTTGAAAGGTTGATAAAGTTCAGACTGAGGTTGAATCCGAACAAGTGCACCTTCGGGGTGAGATCTAGAAAATTATTGGAGTTTATTGTTAGCGAAAAAGGTATCGAGGTCGATCCTGCAAAAGTAAAAGCCATACAAGAAATGCCTGAGCCGAGAACAGAAAAAGAGGTTTGTGGTTTCCTAGGGAGGTTGAACTACATCGCTAGATTCATCTCTCATCTTACAGTCATATGCAAACAAATGAAAAAACTTCTAAAAGACAAAAACAAACAATAACGTCTTCCCTTTGGGAATTCTTTTCTCATCTCATTCACTCCTTCCTTAAGGATGCGTCATTTCCGTTCTACCGCAAACAGGTAACGCCTAAGTCTCCATGCAGCGAGCTGCAACACCTAAACTGCTAGGACGCGAACGTTGACGTATTCTACTAAAAAACACAAGCATCTATCCCTAGTGAGGGGAACTACGTCGCTCTGATTCTCATGCTCCTGATGAGATACGTAGGCAGTGGGGTAGGGCCCATGCGAGCACTTCTTTTATTTTCCCTACATTTCTTTCTCCTTTCTTTTTTCCAGTTCTCTAGCAGTTCCTTTTCCAGTATCCTTTTCTATCACCCTTTGATCGAAGCAAGCAAGCGTGGATCCCATCGGGTACGATGGACGCGAGGGGGTGCTAATACCTTCCTCTCGCGTAACTGACTCCCTTACCATTTCTCTTGGTCGCAAGACCATGCTCTATCCTTCTCTTCAGGTTTATACGGTGTTTCCTTTCCCTCTTGGGATAAATACACATTGCTGGCGACTCTGTTTTGGTGCCACTTTCGAGTTTGTACTTGGATGAAAATCCCGGGAGCGACAGCTGGCGACTCTGCTGGGGACTGGTTGACCTATTGCTGGTCCATCCTAAGCGAGTCAATCCTAGCGCTTGTTTGCTTTTCTTTCATTGGGTGTTTTCTGTTATTTTGTATTTGCTGTTTACTGTATTTTATTACTTGTACCATATTTACAGCATGTTAGCATTTACATTTTGTATATTATACTGTGTTGCACTATTCTGTCTGTTTGGCGGGATGGGATTTCTGAGAGATGAGCTCAGTACACAGGCTCGAGTATACACTTAGACTTAGAGTGGAGAGTAGTGGGACCTACGTGCCATCTGTGTACGTGGGTAATCACGAAATTCACAGCTAGACGAGGCTATCTTGGGACCCATCATGGCGTGCGCATCTTGTGTATTCCAGGATGTCGATCTAGAGAGCTGTCGACTCTAGTGACCGATCTTGAGGACCTTGGTGGAAACATCTCTCTTTAGCGGTGACAGTGGCAGACCACATTCTGTGGCAAACCCACTCGCACCCGAGGGTCCACTTTGGTACTTGCATAGGATGACCTTTATTTTCTAAGGTGAGTCAGTGGACGACCTCTTTGATTGGCATAGCATTGTATCCTACGGGCTGAATGTGCTATCGCTTCTCAAACCTCCGAAGCTGACAAGCCTTATTTTCTAGGAACCACATGTGAGTATGGGTGGGATATTTACAGGTTTGCAGGTAACCCAGCCTCCTACATACCTTACTTGTGATCCTACGATTGTTACAGACAGTGTATCCTATGACAGTGGTTTGAGTATTCATCTCAGATATATTGCCAGATTCAATACAGAAACACAGTGCACACAGTTCAACACAGACACAGACACCTGGATACCTGATCACATGCCTTTTTCATTTGCATAATCATATCATAACAGGTTATGTTTGTCATTTTCAGGTAACTACCATATTGTCTAATTCCAATCATGAGTTCCCAAGAAGTTGAGGTTAAAAGGAAGAATAATGTGTCATACAAATTCCCTGACCCTAAGCTGGATTTATTGAACAAGATGATAGGTATGGCTGGTTCTGATGTTCTCAGCACTTTTCAGAAGGAGTATGGAGAGCTGATTAAGATGGTCTGTGCATTCACAAAGTATGAGAAGGATGGGTTGCATACTTTCTTACAGTTCTATGAGCCATCAATGAGATGTTTCCTATTCCCTGACTACATTCTGATGCCCACTCTGGAGGAATTCTCATTTATTTTGGGAATTCTAATCACGTCTGCTATACCGTACTTTTCTGAAGGTGCTCTTGCCCCTGAAGTAATCGCTGCTGTTCTGCATCTGGACCTGTTTGTTGTGAAAAGTGGCCTAAGCAGGCTCAAAGAAGATGAGGGATTTCATTTGGAGTTTCTTTTTCAACAAGCTCAGGAAGCTGCCAAGGCTAAAAATTGGACTACTTACAACGTTGTGTTAGCTCTTTGTATCTATGGCTTGGTGCTTTTCCCTGGTCAACCTGATTTTGTTGATAGCAAGCGATGGAAGTGTTCGTTTCGAAGAATCCGATTCCTACCCTGCTAGGGGATTTTTATTACTCAGTACACTACAAAAATGAGAAGGGAAGAGGAAGTTTGGTTAGTTGCTGTACCCAGTTGTTATGTCATTGGCTCTTCAAACATTTACCTCGGACTGGTGCGTTTGTAGAAACTGCTGAGACAATGAAGTGGTCCAAGAGATTGATAGGTTTGACTGCCAATAACATTATTTGGTTTGATCCCAAATTACTGACGATAGAGCTTACTGTCAAATGTGGAAGTTTTCCAAATGTGGCTCTACTTGGAAGAAGAGGTGGGATTAATTATAATCCGGTATTGGCAATTAGACAATTTGGTTATGCTTCGAGAAATCCTCCTGCTGATGAAGAGATTAGTGCTTTTCTGTTCTTCGTGGGAACCAAAAATGAAAGAGTGCCAGAAATAATAAATGCCTGGAAATTTAGGCAAAGAGAGGGAAAGTTGACTTTCGGCAAAGGAGACTGTAGATCATACCCTGACTACGATGCTTGGATTGAGATGAAGGTCAAAAAGCTGTTGCTACCCTTTTCCAGAGAAGTTATCTTATGTCCAGATCAACATTCCATGGTACCGATTGAAGAGTGCGAGAAATTGAAGAAAACGGTCAGAGAGTTGCAGATAGAGAACTCGGGAATGAGCAGATGTCTTCAGAAAGCTCTAGCTGACAACAAAGAGTTGGAAAAGAGAGCGTTGAAAGCAGAAAAAACTCTGGCGGACAAAGAAGAAGACTTTGATGATAAAACTCGATACTTCCGGAAGCTTACCTTGGGAGCTGACGATACTAGTCAGGCTCATAAGGCTACAAAGCAGGCGTTAGCCCGAAGCAAGGATTCGTTAGCTAAACTCCGTCAAGCTTGGGATGAAGTCAGAATTGAGAACTCTGAATTGCTGACCCAGTTAAAAGATAAAGATGAAGAGCTAAAGAAAGCACATGTAGAAAGAAGGAAGTATCAAGAAGATCTGAGCAAAAGTCAAGAACAGGTAAGGAATGCTGAAGATAAGCTAAAAATCGCCAACAAGGAGCTTGAAGATGTCACAGCAGAGCTGAAACTGGTTAAAATTCAAGCTGGAGTCAAGAGGCGCAAAGGAGCCAATGAAGATGAAGCTTTGCTGATGCACATGGGCTCATTGTCTGATGCATTGGAGAAAAGGGACGTCGTGATCAAAGAGCTGATTGAGAAGCCACATCATCAGCGTACCCGCATCCTGTTTGAAGAGATTAAGTATTCCAGCCAGAAGCTGAAGGATGTAGAGCTGTCGGATTAGTGATTTTTGTCATTTCTTTGTAATTTGTAATGGTTACCATCAGAATTGTTGATGGATCCAATTGACTGCTTGTTTCTTATTTTGTTGTTGAAACTATGACAAACATGCTTGAAAATTTTTGGGAATTTGTATGAAAGGAGCTATTTGTGTTCACAGTTTCTGGTCTTCGGATATATGTGATGTGTTATCTGCACACTGGCACACTACAAAGTCACTATTTCTGGTCCTCAGATATTTGTGATTGGCGTATATGATCATCTCTTCAAGGCAAAACTCGATAATCATGATTTCTGGTCGTCAGGAATTCGTGGTTATGATTGGAATCAGGATATGAAAAGTATCTTGAAATGACAAACATAACTGTGCATTTGCATTTGCATTTCATTTTTGCATTGCAGGTTTTCTTTTGCAGGCGCCTGCTAACCTTTATTTGGTTTTCAGGCACGATAGCTGACATCCCACTTCACCGATATTCTACCCGACGTAATCAAGCCAGAGTTATGGAACAAGTTCAGACTGAGTTAGCTGATTTGAGGGGAAGGATGGAACAGTTCATGAACCTTATGCAGGGGATTGCTCAAGGTCAACAGGAGCTGAGAACCGGTCAAGAAAACATGAGGATTGGACAAGAAGCTATGAGAACCACTATCCAGAGGCTGGAAACCGAAATCCCAAATCGCAATGTGCGCACTCCTCTTGTTGGCACAATCCCTGCTGGTGGGGTACATCTTGGATTTGACAATAATGAGGATGGTCAAGAGGACCAGTTCATTGCATTCAACAATGACATGGGTTTCTACAATGACGACCAAAAGTATGAAGGGCTGGATGAAAGACTCAAGGATATTGAGAGCCAAAATCCTCTGGGAATTGATGTAGAAGACATGGGTCTAGTGCAAGGTGTGCGAATCCCTCCCAAGTTCAAGCTTCCTGCTTTGGATAAGTACAACGGCAGCACCTGTCCCAAAACACATTTGCAAGCTTACAATCGTAAGATTGCCGCTTACACCGAGGACCAAAAGCTCTGGATGTATTTTTTCCAGGATAGCCTGTCAGGCGCCTCCCTAGAATGGTACATTAAGCTGGACAGGTTTCATATAAGGAGTTGGAAAGATTTGTGCGCTGCGTTTCTAAAGCAGTATCAATATAATCTGGACATGGCACCTAATCGTACTCAATTGCAGAGTATGACTCAGGATAGCAAGGAGGGCTTTAAGCAGTATGCACAGAGATGGAGAGAATTGGCTGCTCGAGTTCAACCACCTTTGGGTGATCGTGAAATGGCTGATATGTTCATGAGCACACTTCAAGGGACGTATTTGGATAGACTTGCTGCATGTCCTTCCACGGGGTTTGCCGATATCGTCGTTGCTGGGGAACGAATAGAAAGTCTGCTGAAATTGGGTAAGATTCAAGATGTCAGCGGGACTGGCGCTGAAAGTTCAAAGAAACCCTTCGCTAATGGGCCGAGGAAAAGAGAAGGGGAGTCCAGTGCTGTGCATAGAGGAGCTGGCAGAGGCAGGAATCAATCCTATCATCAGGTGGACGCTGTAACCATTCCGGTTCCAGCAGGACAGCTAGCTCCAGATCAGCAAGCTTGACCCCGATTCCAGACTAATAGAACAAGGGACCGTAAGTTTGATCCCCTGCCTATGACATATGCTGCTTTGTTACCACAATTGCTTAAAGAGAAGTTGGTTGAACTTAGAACTATGAGGCCGTCAGATACTGGAAGGTTGCCTCAAAATTATGATGCCAATGTTCGATGTGAATTTCATTCTGGTGCGCCAGGTCACTCGATAGAAAAGTGCTGGACTTTTCATCAAAAGGTTCAGGACCTGATTGACGCAAAAGCTATTAATTTCTCTAAGCCCCCGAATGTTCGTGATAATCCAATGCCTAATCATGGAGATGCAGGCGTGCATGCTATTTCTGATGGTGAGAAGCTGAATTTGATTACTGATGTTAATTTGGTAAAGACCCCGCTGTTGATTGTAAAAGAACGTTTGTTAAAAGGGAAGGTATTTCCTGGATGTGCCTCTGATTGCGAGGATTGTTCGATACAGATTAATGGCTGCAGTAAGTTGAAAGCTGGACTACAGGATCTTATGGACGAAGGAAGCCTTCAATTTGACAAAGTAGAGAAGGAAAAGAATGTTTCTGCTGTGACCATCTATTATAATCCAGTTGAGATACATGTGCCTGTTGAAGAGCCTGTTGCTATCATCGTGCTCGAGAGGCCGAGACCAGTTACGATTATAGTTCCTGAATCGGCCGCTTATGTGTCTAATAGAGCAGTTCCCTGGCAATATGGAACTGATACTCATCAAGGAGGAAGTCAACAGAAAGTAGAGGTTGTTGGTACCAGTGTTGAGAATGTCAGTGGACCAAGTGGTTTCACCAGAAGTGGTCGACTGTTCGCTCCCCAGACTCTAAGGAGTGATAAAGAAGCTGAAGTTACTGCAAGAGCGAAAGGAAAACAGGTTGTTGATGACAAGGTGCCTGCTCAGGAAGAGGACCCTAAAGTCAATTTTGATAATGATGTTGAGCAGTTTATGAGGGTTATCAAAAAGAGTGATTACAAGATAATTGATCAGCTTAATCAGACACCCTCTAAAATCTCAATATTATCCCTGCTAATGAGTTCAGATGCACACCAGGCTGCTTTGTTGAAAGTTCTGAATATGGCGTACGTTCCCCAAGAGATTACAGTGAATCAGTTGGAGGGAGTAATTTCTAATGTGAATGTGAGCCATGGGTTGGGGTTTACGAATAGGGATTTGACTCCAGATGGACGTAATCACAACAAGGCTTTGCACATCACACTTGAATGCAAAGGAGCTGTTTTGTCGCATGTGCTAGTCGACACAGGATCTTCATTGAATGTGTTACCCAAAAAGGCCCTGATGAAGATTGAAGTAGATGGATTAATTCTTAGACCCAGTGATCTGATTGTGAGAGCTTTTGATGGAACCCAAAGATCGGTGTTTGGGGAGGTTGAACTACCAATACAGGTTGGTCCACAGATATTCAAGACGATCTTTCATGTTATGGACATTCAGCCTGCTTACAGCTGTTTGTTGGGCCGACCGTGGATTCACGCAGCAGGCGCAGTTACCTCCACACTACATCAAAAGCTCAAATATGTGTTCGAGGGTCAAGTGGTTACTGTTTGCGGCGAGGAAGATATATTCGTGAGTCATCTATCCACTTTCAAATATGTGGAAATGGAGGGAGAAATTCATGAAACCCTGTGCCAGTCTTTTGAAGCCCTGAATATCAATAACTTACCAGAGTCTACTTCAGCAGCAGTGGTGTCGAATGTGCCAGGTGGGCCGAGTGCATCAATGGCGTCATACAAGCAGGCCAGAGAAGTGGTCGAAAGCGGGAATGCCCAGGGTTGGGGTAAAGCTATTGACGTGTTTGTGAAAGACGATAAGTTTGGCATTGGATACTAGCCGGGCCGAACGCCAGTTCCCCGATTCCGTGGGCCAATCAATTTCAACAGTGGAGGAGTTATCAATCCCAATCAGTCCTGCTCAGTAATAGAAGATGACGCTGAAAGCTCAGCTTACTTGGACAGATGGGTGTATGCACTGGCTCCGGGCGAAGTATTGCAGAACTGGTCTAGCGAAGAAGTCGTTCATGTTGTACACCATTCAGAGTAATAATTCTTGTCTTTCATAATGCATAAAATCCCACACTCTGCCCAAGGTGTGAGGATCCATTTGTAGGGCCACCATATTTTTTCATATAATGTTCAAATATCAATAAAAGGACGTTTTTGTTTACAAATTTGTGTTCCTTTACTCTTTCTTTATTTTTATTTTTGCACAAAGAAATTAAAAATGATAATGCACTTTCTTTTCTTTTGTCTTCAAGCAAAAAAAAAATTATCTAAAATAAAGCATAAATCCAATCATGCAGACTGGATTCTGTGGATTTCTCTGAAAATGATTTTGTTATGCCCACGTATGATTTCGACAAACCGATCTATCAAGCCGAGGAAGAAAGTGATGAAGACTATGAACTCCCTGAAGAGTTGGCTAGATTGTTGAAACAGGAAGAAAAGGCCATTTAGCCTCATCAGGAAGCTCTCGAGGTTATCAATATTGGGTCAGAAGAAAGCAAGAAAGAGATAAAGATCGGCGCAAGTCTGCGGGCTGATGTAAAGCAAGAGTTGATAGTCATGCTACGGGAATACGTTGACATCTTTGCTTGGTCATATCAAGATATGCCAGGTTTAGATACAGACATAGTTGTGCATAGACTACCATTGAAAGAAGACTGCCCACCGGTCAAGCAAAAGCTGCGCAGAACGAAACCAGAAATGGCTTTGAAGATCAAGGAAGAAGTACAGAAACAGTTGGATGCAGGTTTTCTGGTAGTAACCAACTATCCTCCTTGGGTGGCCAACATAGTACCGGTGCCGAAGAAAGATGGCAAAGTCAGAATGTGTGTGGATTACAGAGATCTCAATAGGGCGAGCCCTAAAGATGACTTTCCACTCCCTCATATTGATGTGCTGGTTGATAATACCGCTCAGTTTTCAGTGTTCTCATTTATGGATGGATTCTCCGGGTACAATCAGATAAAGATGGCGCCTGAAGACATGGAGAAGACGACATTCATTACCCCGGGGGGTACCTTCTGTTATAAGGTAATGCCTTTTGGGTTGAAAAACGCAGGGGGGACTTATCAAAGAGCAATGGTGACGTTATTCCACGATCTAATTCATAAAGAGATCGAATGTTATATGGATGACATGATTGTTAAATCAAAGACAGAAGAGGAACATCTGATCAACTTGAAGAAGCTATTTGAGAGGTTGAGGAAATTCAGGTTGAGACTGAATCCTAACAAATGTACTTTCGGCATGCGGTTCGAAAAATTGCTTGGTTTCATTGTCAGTGAAAAAGGGATAGAGGTTGATCCTGCTAAGGTAAAAGCTATACAAGATATGCCTGTACCGAGAACTGAGAAAGAAGTTCGCGGCTTTCTAGGGAGATTGAACTACATTTCAAGGTTCATATCTCACCTAACAGCCACCTGCGAACCGATATTCAAAATGCTAAGAAAAGATCAAACGGTCAGGTGGAATGATGATTGTCAAAATGCATTCGATAAAATAAAAGGATATTTGCAGGAACCTCCGATTCTAATACCTCCAGTTCAAGGGAGACCACTGATGATGTACTTGACAGTGCTCGAAGGATCCATGGGTTGTGTTCTCGGTCAACACGACGAGACAGGTAGGAAAGAACATGCCATCTACTACCTGAGCAAGAAATTTACAGATTGTGAATCGCGTTATTCAATGCTTGAGAAGACATGTTGTGCACTCGCATGGGCCGCCAAGCGACTGAGACAATACATGCTCACACATACAACCCTGTTGATCTCAAAGTTGGATCCGGTCAAGTATATTTTTGAGAAACCAGCGCTTACAGGCAGGGTTGCAAGGTGGTAGATGGTACTGACAGAGTACGACATTCAATTTACTTCGCAAAAAGCAATCAAAGGAAGTATACTATCAGATTATCTTGTGCAACAGCCTCTTGATGATTACCAGCCCATGAGATTTGATTTCCCTGATGAGGACATCATGTTTCTCAAAGCGAAAGACTACGAGGAACCACTTCTGGAGGAGGGGCCTGACCCTGAATCCAAATGGAGTTTGATGTTTGATGGGGCAGTTAATATGAATGGGTGCGGAGTTGGTGCAGTCCTCATTACGCCAGAAGATGTTCACATGCCCTTCACTGCCCGAGTAACTTTCGGGTGTACCAACAATGAAGCAGAATACGAAGCTTGCATACTAGGTATTGAGGAAGCTATTGATTTACGAATCAAGACCCTCGATATCTTTGGTGATTCAGCACTGGTAATCAATCAAGTAAAGGGAACTTGGCACACACATCAGTAGAATTTGATTCCGTATAGAGATTATACGAGGAGATTGCTGACATTCTTTACAACTGTCAAGTTGTACCATGTTCCCAGAGATGAAAATAAGTTCTTAGACGCCTTGGCCACTATATCTTCGATGATCAAAGTGCATGGTTGGAACTTTGTGCCCAGGATTGATGTATCTCGTCTTGATAGGCCTGCTTTTGTGTTTGAGGTTGATGCAGTGTCTGACGATAAGCCTTGGTACCATGACATTAAATGCTTCTTGGAAAAACAAGAATACCCGCCTGGGGCATCTTCCAATGACAAGAAGACATTAAGAAGGCTAGCCGGTAGTTTCTTCTTGAATAAAGATGGCGTGCTGTATAAGAGAAATTTTGACACGGTTCTGCTCAGATGCGTGGATAGACACGAGGCAGACCTGTTGATGATTGAAGTGCACGAAGGCTCTTTCGGTACCCATGCCGGAGGACATGCGATGGCTAAGAAATTGTTGAGATTGGGGTATTATTGGTTGACAATGGAGTCAGATTGCTGCAAGTATGCCCGCAAGTGTCATAAATGCCAGGTCTATGCAGACAAAGTACATGTCCCTCCCAATCCGTTGAGTATCATGTCCTCTCTGTGGCCCTTTGCAATGTGGGGCATTGATATGATAGGGAAAATTGAGCCTACTGCTTCAAACGGCCATCGTTTCATCTTGGTCGCCATTGATTACTTCACTAAATGGGTTGAAGCAGCATCTTATGCCAATGTCACTAAGCAAGTGGTGGCTCGTTTCTTGAAACGAGATATCATTTGTCGATATGGAGTTCCTGAAAGAATCATTACTGATAATGGTTCTAATTTGAATAATAAGATTATGGCTGAACTATGCCGGGACTTCAAAATCGAACATCACAATTCTTCTCCGTACCGCCCGAAGATGAATGGCGTGGTCGAAGCAACCAACAAAAATATCAAGAAGATTGTGCAGAAGATGGTTGTCACGTACATAGATTGGCACGAGATGTTACCACTGGCTTTGTATGGGTATCGAACATCAGTCCGCACGTCCACTGGGGCAACACCATACTCACTTGTATACGGTATGGAGGCAGTTTTACCGATCGAAGTTGAGATTCCCTCTCTCCGGGTCTTGATGGACGTTAAACTAGAGGAAGCTGAATGGGTACGAGCCAGATTTGATCAGCTGAGCCTTATTGAAGAGAAGCGATTAGCAGCAGTGTGTCATGGCCAGCTATATCAGCGCATAATGAAGAAAGCATTCGATCAAAAGGTTAGACCCCAAGTCTACAAGGTCGGGGATGTGGTAATCAAGAGAATACTTCCTCCGAGTACAGATCACAGGGGCAAGTGGACTCCTAACTATGAAGGTCCATTCAGGTTTAAAAGGTTTTCTCAGGTGGAGCCTTATTGCTGACAACCATGGATGGTGAAGACTTTTCATCCCCTGTTAATTCAGATGCAGTTAAAAGATACTTCGTATAAAGAGACCCGCTGGATAAAAGAAAAAAGGAATCTAGGCAAAAAAGGGTATCCCGGCGAACCAAAAACAGAATAAAGGTTCGGCCAAAAATTAGGGATATAATTGAAAAGAATTGTACACCCGGTAAGTTGATAACCCGAAAGGGCAACTTAGGCAAAAATGGGTATCCCGGTGGATTGAAAACTTGAAAAGGCGATTCACGCAAAAGAGGGATTAAAGCAAATGACTGCAGTCTGAATTAATCTGTACGTTTTCTACTCTTCAACGAACTGGCAAAATTCCAAAGGAGGAATTGGTCCGACCACGAGCTTCCGAAGGCGAAGATAATCAAGAGAGTTGGAATACAGACTGGCTATAACAGAATCAGAAATCAGTTGAAATCCAATTTCCGCATTATCATTAGGATAGATTTCTTTTCTCAATTTTATGGCAATCGCCTCTTTCAGGGGTTTGCTTCCGATTGTAAATCCGCCAATTTTGGCATTTCATCAATAAAATTGAACATTCAGTCACGAGCTTTTACTTTCATTTTACTGTTTTGTTTGCAAAAACGTCCAATTTTTTGATAATAAAACATTACTTTGAAAATATCTTGGCCTTGCAAATGCATGCACAAAGACAATTAAAATTACTTTGATTGTTGAAGCAACCTTGGAGGATGGATTCAAAAAAATCACGCAATATCCTGGGGCATGTGCATACTCTTTTTTCTGTTGCAGGTAGTGAGTATGATCGACCCAAGCAGCACGAAGGTTATCTCTCAGCACAATTGACAGATGGTTACTTTGACTTGATATTGTTGTATCTTATTAAGTCAATTCTTCCATTCAAGAGTTCCCACCGAGTTTCGGGACGGCAACGGTGGTCGAAGATGGAATTCTTCTGTGTTGATAACGGTTATTAATGCAGTGAACGCTCCAGGTCAATAACAAGTGTCAACCTTCCGGTACCTTGCAGACGATGTGAAGGGTAGTTCAAGGCAGAAGGATGTACTAGCAAGCAGTAGTATTATATCTCCCGTGGGTTTCAGCATGTGAAATTTATCAAAGATTGATCCCCGGCGGAGTTATTGACCATTTCATGCAGGAGGCATGTTATCTCCCCAGCAAAGGGTACTCCCGACTATTATCCCCAGTAGAGTTTGAAGACGTTGGGTCTTCTGTAAAATCCTCTCAAAAGGCATTCCCCAGCAAGGTTTAAAGAGATCGACAGAATCTTTCCTTTAGCAAGGTGCCGGCCAACGACATTACTCAGCAAGTGGTATAATTTCAGCAATGTCCATTTGCAATCCAAAGTCCAATTTATTTTGGCATGCAGACGGTTTGTTCATATTATTCCAGCATGTGGGATGATGATAAACAACTATATTCTCAGCAAAGTCCACCCTCAGTGTGGCCAGCCAGTAGTCGTCTGGCTTCGTTCAAAAAGACGTTATTAAAGTCCACCCTCAGTGTGGCCAGCCAGTAGTCGTCTGGCTTCGTTCAAAAAGACATTATTGAAAATCCACCCTCAGTGTGGCCAGCCAGTAGTCGTCTGGCTTCGTTCAAAAAGACATTATTGAAAGTCCACCCTCAGTGTGGCCAGCCAGTAGTCGTCTGGCTTCGTTCAAAAAGACGTTATTAAAGTCCACCCTCAGTGTGGCCAGCCAGTAGTCGTCTGGCTTCGTTCAAAAAGACATTATTAAAGTCCACCCTCAATTTGGCCAGCCAGTAGTCGTCAGGCGTCGTACAAAAGACGTTTTCCAAGTCCACCCATAGTGTGGCAAGCCAGTAGTCGCCTGGCGTCGTTCAAAAGACAGATCTCTTCGACGACGTTCATTTGAAGATTCAATCCAGCAGTCTCGTGGGGTTTATATCCCTTTTCTTCTTCATCATCCAGATCAAATTTTTTTGGTTATATTTAGTATTCAATCACTATATACCTTAAAAGTCCGAAAGAATTCGCTTTCAGGCATTCAGGTCTACAGCGTTTGAATAGGGGCAGCTGTAATACCCCAAAATTTGCTCTCCCTTTTGGCCTCATAGCATAGCATTATCATTTATCATATCATATCCATCTCATTAGCATTGCATTGCATTTAACATAGAAAAATGAAGCATAGCATCCCTCTTACCATCAAGGCATGTGATCAGGTGAAAGATGGACAATCAAGGGATCATTCAAAGCACAAAAAGGTCAAACAAGTTGCCTCAAGAAAAGCCAAGAGGTCTTTCATGTCTCATACTATCTCAATTGATCATTCACAATCTCAAGGAAGTGAGATCCAATGGGAGATTGAAACAATACATACTTCATCATGCAAGAGGTTCAAAAAACTGAAGGAAAACCCTCAAAAGAGATAGCCCATTGATCCAAAGTCACCCTCAAATGGCATATCTCATCATCCTTTAAAAGGATACACAACATACTCTGAGGAATTTGAAATTGAAGACTGCACTTTTCCCTCCTAACCAGAGGGGGTCAAAATTAGGGTTTCCAATAAAATCAGGGAATCTCTGATTTTTTGGACAAGACTTGTTATCATGGTATTCTACATGTCCTTAAGTGTATGAGTGTGGAAAATTGCCTCTCAATTGGTTTTAGAAGTGGTTCAATTGGAAGAAAGATAAAAAATCAGAGAATTTGGGGCCAAGTCAAATAATCAGAGGAAAAAGTCAACTCTTGACTTTTTGAGGCCAAATTCATGAAATTCATGTTATATGTGACCAATGTACAAAATTTGATCAAGAAACTCCAAAGGAATCATAAAAAAATCAAGATGTAGAAAGTTGCCATTTTTTGATGTAGAAGGGTTACTAAAAATAGTAATTTTGAACCATTTTGCATCAGAGTTTGAACCAAGGCCATTTAAAATTGAGGCACCAAATGAAAATTCCACTCATCCAAAACAAAAGTTCTTTCTTTAAGCTTCAAACCCATGTGTAGAACATCTCCATTGGATAAAAATTGAGTGAGATATGATTGATCAAAGTTTGGGCAAAGTAGGTTCAAAACTAGGTCATGACCAAGGATTCTCAGGTCACGCGCATGTCCTTTCTACAAACAGTTGGTGGGCCAAATGTCCACCTATTTTTCATTAAGAAGGAAGCTCCAAATGAGGAAATTTTCAACATCAAAGTTGTTCCTTGTAGTGTCATCTTCAATATTCATGTTGGACAAAATTCCATTTGATCAATTTATGAGGGAGAAATCTTGGTCTCAAGTTAGGTTGATTAGGCTGAAGTTTCATGCATTCCACTGCCATGACATGACCTGCTTCACACGCCTACCACACAGTCCCCAAACTTTGATGTTCACAGCTATTTTCAAGCCTCTTGCACACCTCATTTCAACTCAAGTCCAACACCAATGTTGTTCTATGATATCTCCTTTTTCCAATGACACCAAATGCTCATGATTCCATGCATTAGTGTGTGAGAATTCCACCCCCAAAACACCATGTTCCAAACTGTCACAAAACCAAATAATAACAATGTTGTTGAATCCATATCAGTTTGCACACATGCTTTATGCATCACTCTTCATTCTTTTCCTCATTTAAACCAACATCCCCTTACAAACTTGAGTTGCACGTGCTTCACTTACTACATGAGAATGGAAGGAAACTTGCCCAACAAGTTGCTCTGCTACACCACCACTCTTTTCCATTAAGCCTCACCATAACACACCATGAGTCATCACCATAACATCCCAACCAACCTCACTCGCCCCTAACTAACTTGACTCAGTTAGTTAGGGTGCACTCAGTTTAACCATGCTAACTCATTTAACTCAACTCACTCAACCATGATTAAAGCTCACTATAAATAGAAAACTCACACTCTAATTTCATTTCCAACTTCATTTTTCCACATTCTCTCCAAAACTCTCTCTACTTTACTCTCAATCTCACCATTGCAAAGGATTCTCGAGCTCACATTGTTCATCCTCCTCTTAAATCTTCTTTGATTCTCTCTCAATTTCACCAAAGAGCAACTGTTTTGAAGTTTGGATTTCATTCATCTACACTGAATCATCATCAACCACTTCAGTTAAGCCTTTATTTGGCCAAGTAAAGCTCAAGGAAGAAGCATTTTTCTCTGGTATTCTTGTGTATTCAAGGTTTCATCAATTTCAGGTTTGAGCTCTTGAACTCGTATAGCACGATTTCTGTTCATTTTCATGTGTTTCTTGTTTATATGAGCTTAATAGAAGCATTCCTAACTCCGGCTAGTTGATAGGCCTTCTAAAGGCGTAGTTGCAAAACCTAGGGCATGTTTTAATCCTCTCTGTTCTCCATGTGTATGTGTATTATGTGAAAAATAGTGGTAGATTCATGATGTACATGAGCTCAGCTTCAATTTGGTATGCGTATTGTGCGTTTTGGTGAGATGTGAGAGTTGCAGGTGGTGGTTCTCGCCGGAGAAGGTGACCGGAGGTCCCTCTCCGGCAGATGACTGTTAATGCTAGGGTTTTGTGTGTTTTAATCATGACCTTTAATTTTTCATGATCCAACGCGTGAAAACGTGCCAACACATAAAAAGAAACATGTAAGTCACATGCCAATTTTCTGAATTCACTTAAGCTTTGTGTGGCATGGTACACGGTAGGGAGTGTGGACATTCACGTGAGCGCGTTGATGTTGTTTACTTTGACTTTGGTTTGACCCTGACTTAATCCAATGGCATGTAGTGTATTGACTTTTGTTGACTAAGTGTGCATGATTATTGGTATGGATTGCGCGTGTAATGGACTTAAGACATATTGATATCCACACCCCTCTTTTAAAAGCCCAAACCAATCTGAACTCATATTTGCTACGTTGGCACCCCCATTCATATTCCATTGCATTATATTTTTTTTCCATTTTATGCACGTTTGATTTCTAATTTTTAAAAATACCAAATGGCATTATAAAATTCCACAAAAATTCATGAGCATCATTAAGACATTTAGGAAATTTTTGATGTTTTCATCTCTTGATTTTATGACATTTTTGCCCCTGTTCCACAATTTTCTTGGATTTTCTTTTGGGTGCATTCCTAAGGTGACACATGATTTGGTTTAATTTTGTTCTTGATCATTAAAAATAGTTTTGATTTGTTTCTTTTTGCATTGAATCATTAACATCTTGAAGTAGGTCCTATGATTTTTATTTTAATTTTTTAGATCATTTTATGACATGTTTGGATGTCCATCTTTGCATTACTTTGCATGTGTATCCAACTTGACCTAAGTGCATGGTATAAAGCCTTTTTGCCTTGATTTCTTGCATGTTATTTTGGTATATGATTCACTTCTAATTTGTGTATCTTTAAACCATGCTTGCTTAATTTCCATGAGGCCATCTAATTTTTGTTTAATGCATTACCTTTGAAGCATAATAACATGTCATATCATCTTAACTTTTGTGCATGTTTACATAATTTCTTTTGTACATACTTGCATGATCATTTGCATACTTGGTGAACCATTCATGTGACATAATAGGTCATTGATACATATTATATGTCATCTTTGCATGTTGATTATCATTTGAACCTTGTGCACCTTTAACATGTTGTGTTTGCACTTTCCTTTTTTTTTTTTTTGAACTTCCATTTCAATTCTACTTCTTCTATCACTTCTTAAATGTCTTGATGTGTTATGCATGAACACTTGTGAGATGTTTGTGAATCATTTTTCATTTCATTTCAATTCTGATCCTTAGATTACATGTTCCATTCATGCATGATTTTTTATTTCTTTTCATCTTTCATCTCCCTTTTCTTATGGTAGCATGTTCTAATGTCATGGATCATGTTTGTTGCCTATCCACTTGGACTTGCATGATAATGATCATTTGTTTTCTATATGATGTACATCCTGGTTGTGATTAATAGGATTTGATCTTTCATCTTATTATTTTGATCTTTATAGTGCATTAAGGGTTCTTTTGCTTTTTATACTTCTTATACATGTTCACTAACCATGTAGGGGCTTTGGTAAGTTGCAATTGAGTGTGGATAAGGAACCCACATTCAAACTTCTATCCTTTCTCTTTTACAATTCCATCTTGTGTTTTGTTAAGCACTTATGTGCTTTCTTTTAATAACTCATCACTTTCCCTTTTGAATTACAATTCATCTTCTAATTTAGAAGTGAATTGTTTAATTCATTCTTTCTTTAGACTTTAGGTTTAAACCTCACAAACCATTAGGATCACTCCCTTAACTAATCAATTAGGATTGAGTCTTAGATCACATAGATTTTACCTTTCTTCCTCTCTTGAGTCTTTCTTCTCATCTCAAAGAAAATTCAAAATATCTAATAAAGGCAAGCATTTATTGCATTTAGGCCTTTCATATAAAGAAAAGATTATAAGGGGTCTTCTCTTATAATCTTAGAATGTGTAGCATATAGCCCATCTTGGGTCAATGTGTTAAACATTTGATCTTGTATGAGGGACTTAAATGCAATACTTGTTGAAGGTAATAATAAAAAACACTTCTTCATTTCATAACCAATAAAAACACTTAATAAGCACAAGTATGCTAGTGTGTTTGAACCTTGACAACTGGAACTAAGGGTGGGGGTCTTCTTCACACTTAGTGTACTTTCTTACCCATTCCGTCTTGGAATGTGAGGAGGTACACATTCCAATGATTAAGATTTAGATACACTATCATATGCAAACAAATGAAAAAACTTCTAAAAGACAAAAACAAACAATAACGTCTTCCCTTTGGGAATTCTTTTCTCATCTCATTCACTCCTTCCTTAAGGATGCGTCATTTCCGTTCTACCGCAAACAGGTAACGCCTAAGTCTCCATACAGCGAGCTGCAACACCTAAACTGCTAGGACGCGAACGTTGATGTATTCCACTAAAAAACACAAGCATCTATCCCTAGTGAGGGGAACTACGTCGCTCTGATTCTCATGCTCCCGATGAGATACGTAGGCAGTGGGGTAGGGCCCATGCGAGCACTTCTTTTATTTTCCCTACATTTCTTTCTCCTTTCTTTTTTCCAGTTCTCTAGCAGATCCTTTTCTAGTATCCTTTTCTATCACCCTTTGATTGAAGCAAGCAAGCGTGGATCCCATCGGGTACGATGGACGCGAGGGGGTGCTAATACCTTCCTCTCGCGTAACCGACTCCCTTACCCTTTCTCTTGGTCGCAAGACCATGCTCTATCCTTATCTTCGGGTTTATGCGGTGTTTCCTTTCCCTCTTGGGATAAATACACATTGCTGGCGACTCTGTTTTAGTGCCACTTTCGCGTTTGTACTTGGATGAAAATCCCGGGAGCGACACCTATGTGAGGACCTAAAGCGATGGTTATAGACGATCGTGTGCCCATGTGGGGACCTAAAGCGATCGGATTGTGTGCCCATGTGGGGACCTAAAGCAATCCATAAACGTCGTGTGCCTATGTGAGGACCTAAAGCAACGGGTGAACATCGTATGCTCGACGAGGAGTTACACTAAGTAACGAGCGATGGTTCCAATAGTTCCTGAGTGAACTGATGATGAGACATGAGAAACATTGGAAGTCGGTACCGCATGGCATTTGCATAGAGTCATTGTGTCGGTCTCTGTGCATTTGCATAAATCATGATTTGATTGATTATGTGATTATGTGTGGGAAATTGTGAATAGATTGAATATGTGTTGAGGTTTATGATTGGATTGGTGAATTGGTGTGCAGATGTGGTAAGTGCATTGGTTGTGGATAATATGTTTGATGTATAGACATATGTTTTGTGGTGATGTGGTGGTGTGGTTCCATGTGTCATAACTTTGGCGTGCGTTATGTGTGAATATGTTATTATGTGGGCATAATTGATATATGCTACGTGTTCGGATTGTCAGAAATATGTTATGCATCAGTGGCTTGCTATATGTATTGGCATGTGATGCGTGAGGTGAGAATAATTGTGTATGTAATTTTTATGTGTGTGTGCATATTATTATGCAATCTTGATTTTAGTTGTTATTTCTCACCCTTCTGCTGGAATATGCTTTTTATGGCATAGTGCAGATTGTCAGCTTTAGAGGCGTGGAGGCAAGTGGAAGAGTTAGATCTTCGTTTGCTTAGGTCTTGGTGTCTGATCTGATACGTAGCACGGGAGTCGGGGAACGATTATGTTATATATGTATATAATTGTGGAATATATTTTTGTATTACTTGTGTATGTGTACTTTGACGTTATAAACCATTTATTTTGTAAAACAAGTTGGTTATGGATCTTCCGCTTTATTCCATAATTGACATTTCCTTTATTATGGAAAAAGTTCCCCCTTTGAGGGTACTCTATTTTATGCTATGTATCAAATTTATGAGCAGGGATGATGTTTTGTTTATTTAAATGTGACATCCTTGTTTCTGTTGGAAAAATAAAATTTTTAGTTACTCTGATTTTATTTATGTATTATTTATTCGCGATGGGAATTGGGGTGTTACATTAGTGGACAACACTGCTCAATACTCTGTATTTTCCTTCATGGATGGCTTCTCTGGGTATAACCAAATCAAAATGGCCCCAGAGGACATGGAGAAAACAACGTTCATAACACCGTGGGGAACATTCTATTACAAGGTAATGCCCTTTGGATTGAAAAATGCGGGGGCAACCTATCAGCGGGCTATGGTGACTCTCTTTCGTTATATGATTCATAAAGAGATCGAGGTCTATGTTGATGACATGATTGCGAAGTCAAAAACGGAGGAAGAGCATCTGGTGAATCTTCAGAAGCTGTTTGAAAGGTTGATAAAGTTCAGACTGAGGTTGAATCCGAACAAGTGCACCTTCGGGGTGAGATCTAGAAAATTATTGGAGTTTATTGTTAGCGAAAAAGGTATCGAGGTCGATCCTGCAAAAGTAAAAGCCATACAAGAAATGCCTGAGCCGAGAACAAAAAAAGAGGTTTGTGGTTTCCTAGGGAGGTTGAACTACATCGCTAGATTCATCTCTCATCTTACAGTCATGTGTGAACCAATATTCAAATTGTTAAGAAAAGATCAAGCGGTCAGGTGGAATGAAAATTGTCAAAAGGCGTTTGAAAGAATAAAATAATATTTGCAGGAACCTCCGGTCCTTATGCTGCCAGTGCCAGGAAGGCCATTGATTATGTATCTCACGGTTCTTGAGAACTCAATGGGGTGTGTGCTCGGTCAACACGATGAGTCAGGTAGAAAAGAGCATGCCATTTACTACCTGAGTAAAAAGTTCACTGATTGTGAGTCAAGGTACTCAATGCTGGAAAAAACATGTTGTGCACTCGCTTGGGCCGCTAAGCGTTTGAGGCAGTATATGTTAAACCACATAACCCTCTTGATTTCGAAGATGGATCTGATCAAGTATGTGTTTGAAAAGCAGGCGCTTTCTGGAAGAATAGCCCGTTGGCAGATGGTTTTGATAGAATACGATATTCAATATGTTTCCCAAAAGGCCATTAAGGGAAGTGTTTTGTTAGAATATCTTGTTGAACAACCAATTGAGGATTATCAACCGATGAAGTTTGAATTTCCCGATGAACATATCATGTTTCTGAAGATGAAAGACTGCGAAGAGCCTTTGCACGATGAAGGACCTGAAATTGGATCCCAATGGAAGCTAGTCTTTGATGGAGCAGTCAACTCATATGGTAATGGAATCGGGGAAATCATTACAACTCCACAAGGTTCTCATATACCCTTCACTGCCCGATTAGCGTTCATATGCACCAACAATGAGGCGGAGTATGAAGCATGCATCATGGGGTTAGAAGAAGTAATTGACTTGAGAATCAAGAACCTCGATGTTTATGGTGATTCCGCGTTGGTGGTTAATCAGATTACAGGTGAATGGGAAACTCGTCAAGCGAATTTGGTGCCTTATAACAACTAGGCCAGAAGGTTGTTACCTTTCTTTGACATAGTCGATTTCCATCATATACCCCGGTTGGAGAATCAGATGGCAGATGCGTTGGCAACGTTGTCTTCAATGTATCAGGTGAATCATTGGAACGAAACTCCTTCAATCAGAATCATGTGTCTGGATAGACCAGCTTTTGTGTTTGTGGTGGAAGGTGTATCAGATGCCAAACCTTGGTATCATGATATTAAGGTTTTCTGAAGAGTCAAGAGTATCCGAAAGGTGCGTCAACCAAAGATAAGAAAACTTTGAGGAGGTTGGCAGGGAACTTCTTTTTGAATAAAGACGATGTGCTGTACAAGAGGAACTTTGACATGGTCTTGCTACGTTGTGTTGATGAACACGAGGCAAGCCTGTTAATGAAAGAAGTTCATGAGGGATCCTTCGGTACCCATGCCAATGGGCATGCTATGGCTAGAAAGCTGTTGAGAGCGGGGTATTACTAGATGACTATGGAGTCCGACTATTTTAAATACGCCCTGAAATGTCATAAATGCCAGATTTATGCCGATAAGGTGCACGTGCCGCCTACTCCTCTGAATGTGTTGTCATCACCTTGGCCCTTTGCCATGTGGGGTATTGATATGATTGGAAAGATTGAGCCGACTGCTTCCAATGGGCATCGTTTTATTTTGGTTGCCATCGATTACTTCACAAAGTGGGTGGAAGCAGCCTCGTACGCCAACGTCACCAGACAAGTGGTAGCTCGGTTTATCAAGAAGGACATCATCTGCCGGTATGGAGTCCCGGAGAGAATCATTACTGATAATGGTTCAAATTTGAATAACAAGATGATGAAGGAGCTTTGCCAGAGCTTTAAGATTGAACATCACAATTCTTCTCCCTATCGTCCGAAGATGAATGGGGCTATTGAAGCAGCATATAAGAACATCAAGAAGATTGTGCAGAAAATGGTGGTGACGTATAAAGACTGGCATAAGATGTTGCCTTACGCTTTACATGGTTATCCTACTTCAGTGCGTACATCAACTAGGGCAACTCCTTTCTCATTGGTCTATGGTATGGAAGCAGTTCTACCAGTAGAGGTTGAGATTCCTTCTTTGAGAATTCTGGCAGATGTGAAGCTGGATGAAGCTGAATGGGTGCGTTCCAGATTGAATCAGCTAAACATTATAGAGGAAAAGAGATTGGCAGCCATTGCGCGTGGTCGGTTGTATCAGAGCAGGATGAAGAAAGCCTTTGATCAGAAAGTGCGTCCTCAGTATTTTCAGGCTGGTGAATTGGTTTTGAAAAGGATCCTTCCTCCTCAAACATATCACAGGGGCAATTGGACTCCAAATTACGAAGGGCCATATGTAGTAAGACAGGTTTTCTCTGGCGGAGCCTTGTTACTCTCAACTATGGATGGCGAAGATTTTACGTCCCCTGTGAACGCAGACGTAGTAAAAAAATACTTTGCATAAAAGAGACCCGCTGGACATAAAAAGAAGATCCAGGCAAAAAAGGGCATCCCGGCGAACCATAAAAAGAAAAGGTTTGGGCAAATATTAGGGATAAAAAGAAAAAAAGAATAAACCCGCAAAGTTGAAAACCTGGAAAGGCAACTTTGGCAAAAATGGGTATCCCGGTGGATTGAAAACCCAAAAAGGGCGATCCATACCAAAGTTAGGGATTTGAAAGCAAGAGGCTACGATCTGGGTTCGATCTGCGAACACTTTTGATAATTGAAAATTTCGAAGGAAAGGAATAAGTCCAGTCAGTCTCTTCGAAGGTCAAAGCATCTGCGGATAGACGGGTCATACTGGGTCATAGCTGAATTGAATCATGATGGATATATGTTCCCCACATTGCCGACATGTGTATTTTCTTTTACACTTTTGTGCAATTACCTCTTTTCAGCAATTGCTTCCGGATGTAAATGCCTATTTACAGGCCAATTCATTCAATAAAATTTTCATTTTATTCAAAGAGCTTTCCATTTGTGTTTTCACTTTAAATGTTTTGTTTGCGAAAACGTCTGATATTTTTGATAAACATTGCATGCGAAAATGTTAAGCTTTGCGAAGCATATCGGAAATCAGTGGAAATTGCTCAGACAACAGTCATTAGGATGGTAATCTAGATGGCCATTTTGCATATACTATTGATTTTGTTTGCAGGGTAGCAGGATTTCTCCCCAGTAGAGCTATTCTCCTCAGCATTAAAAGTTCATCCTCCTTAGCGGGTTGTTGCTTTCCCCAGCCAGGGTACAGAGGATTATTTCCCCAGCTAGAGTTGTGATTGATTACTCTCTTAACAAGCAGCCAGAAGTTGATACTTTTGCATCCCCAGTAAAAGACTGTTGGAATACCTTCTTTGGACAAAGAGGTTGTTTTCCCCACAGAGTCTTGGAATTCATTTTCCTCAGCTAGTCAGGAAGTGTTTTTCTCTTCAGCAACGATATGGTCTGATCCCCAACAGATGAGTAAACCTGATGGTATCCCTTAGCAGAGTTGATGTCGTTAATCACCATTCCCTGAGCAGGTTTGCTAATAGTGGCTGATATTCCCCAGCAGGGTGAAGGTACAGATGTCTCCCAGCAGCAGGTTAAGTTCAGTAATATCCCCAAGCAGGTTCGGTATTATTGACTTGTCTCCCCAAGCAGAGTTTGGTGGTGGTCTTCACAGTGGTTTGTTCAATAGCAGTTGACATCCCCGGTAGGTCTAAAGTCCAATTGTTATTAGCATCTTTCAGATCCAGGTTGTGGGTTCTATCTTCGGTAGAAGCCATGGGTAATCTCCAGCGGAGAGAAATTTCTTGGGTTCCATCTGCAATATTCATCCATCTCCAACAGAGTGGAATTTCTCTCAGAATTTTCATCTCCAGCAGAGTTTGTGATCAAGAAGTCGTTCAGTGAAGCCTTCTTCAGCAGGATCTTTTGATTCAGAGGACAATTTAGTTTGTCATCCCCGTGGAGTTGCCTTCGTCTTCAGCATTTATTTTGCTGGAGCGTCTCTTTTGCATTGCATAAACATTCTTGCATGGCATCCTCCCAAACGCGTAGCATTTCCATTGCGAATGGAGCATTACGCCATAGAAAAATTCAAACATATGCATTCGAAGCATAAGCCAAGTTTGATTTCTTTTTACCAGTTACTTTCCCTAGCAGAAAGTGATAAACTCAGGAGTTGTTGTTTGACATTACACCACAACTAGTGGATTCGTCCTTCTTATCCCTTATTATACTCCCCTACAGAGTTGTCTGTTTAGATTTCTCTTTTCCCCAGTGGAGTCATCTTTGTAGATCTGTTGATTCTACTAATCAGTACGAGTTCCCCTTCGGTTGTTCTCGTATTGTTTTGTTTGTTAGACCCCCTTAAACCGGTCTTTCCTTTTCGAGTTCCCCTTCGGCCGTTCTTGATGTATTTTGTTGGAGTCCCCCTTCGGGCGGTCTCCCCTTACGAGTTCCCCTTTGGCCGTTCTCATATTCCTTTGTTGGTTAGACCCCCTTCGGCCGGTCTCTCCTTACAAGTTCCCCTTCAGCCATTCTCGTATTCTTTTGTTGGTCAGACCCTCTTCGGCCGGTCTTTCCTTTTCGAGTTCCCCTTCAGCCGTTCTCGATGTATTTTGTTGGAGTCCCCCTTCGGCCAGTCTCCCCTTACGAGTTCCCCTTCGTCCATTCTCGTATTCTTTTGTTGGAGTCCCCCTTCGGCCGGTCTCCCTTTTCGAGTTCCCCTTCGGTCATCCTCGTATTCTTTTGTTGGTTAGACCCGCTTCGGCCGGTCTCCCTTTACGAGTTCCCCTTCGGTCGTCCTCGTATTCTTTTGTTGGTTAAACCCCCTTCGGCCGGTCTCCCCTTACAAGTTCCCCTTCGGCCGTTCTCATATTCTTTTGTTAGTTAGACCCCCTTCGGCCGGTCTTTCCTTTTCGAGTTCCCCTTCGGCCGTTCTCGATGTATTTTGTTGGAGTTCCCCTTCGGCCGGTCTCCCCTTACGAGTTCCCCTTCGGCCGTTCTCGTATTCTTTTGTTGGTTAGACCCCCTTCGGCCGGTCTCCCTTTTTGAGTTCCTCTTCGGCCGTTCTCAATGTTATTTTGTTGGAGTCCGCCTTCGGCCGGTCTACCTTTACGAGTTCCCCTTCGGCCGTCCTCATATTCTTTTGTTGGTTAGACCCCCTTCGGCCGGTCCTTCCTTTACGAGTTCCCCTTCGGCCATCCTCGTATTCTTTTGCTGGTTAGACCCCCTTCGGCCGGTCCTTCCTTTTCGAGTTCTCCTTCGGCCATTCTCGACGTATTCTTTTGTTGGAGTCCCCCTTCGGTCGGTCTCCCTTTTCGAGTTCGCCTTCGGACATCCTCGTATCTTTGTTTGAAAGTCCACCTTCGGCCAGTCTTTCAGTTTTGAGTTCGCCTTCGGCCGTTCTCGTATCCTTTTGTTGATTAGCTCACCTTCGACCGGTCTTGTCTTCCTCCCCAGCGTAGCTTGCCTTCGGCCGATCTACCTTTGTTGGAAATTCCTCCTTTGGCTGGTATTTCTTTTCGAGTTCGCCTTTGGCCGTCCTCGTGTTGTTCTGTTTTGTTAGTCCGTCTTTGGCCGGTCTACCCCCAGCAGAATCCGCCTTCGGCTGGTCTTTCTTTTCGAGTTCGCCTTCGGCCGCCCTCGTAATTGCTATATTACCCCCACAGGTTGCAAATTTCCAGGTTATTTTGGTATTCAAACCCCGTGTATCCTGATTGTCTGAAAGCTATTGCAATCTTACGCTCGGATCCAAGAAGTTTGAATAGGGGCAGCTGTAACACCTCAAAATTTGCCCTCATGCTTTAGCTTTAACTGGCTTATGTTTCATTTCATTTTTGCATAATCATATTTGCATATCATTGGCTCTTGGCATGGGGTATCTAAGTCCAATCCAAGGAACCTTGAGCCTCAAGGTGTCTTAATTGATCAACTATCCCATCATATGATCAAGCTTGTCAAAAGATTTCAAGTGAATCACCCTCTCCTAACCAGTGCAAAATTAGGGTTTTAGGATTCTTGAGTATAACACCCCAATAGGCAAGATCTTTGAGTTTTTATCATCTCCAAATGGCATATCTCATCATTGTTTGAGAGGATACACATCATGCTCAGAGGAATTTGGATTTGGAGGATGTGCTGATTTCTCCGAGACTGAGGGCACCAAACTAGGGTTTTCCATAAGATCAGTTTATTTCTGATTTTTTGGGCAAGACTTGATTCTATGGTATTCCTCATGTCCTTAAGTGTAAATGTTGGAAGATTGTCCATCAATTTGGTTTGGAAGAGTTTCAATTGATCAATTGACTGAAAATCAGGAGATTTGGGGAAAAGTCAACTATGCAGAGGAAAAAGTCAACTCCTGACTTTTTGAGGTCAAAATATTGTTCCTTATCTCAAATATGATTATTGGTGAAGATTTGATCAAGAATTATCAAGGGATTCATCAAAAATCAAGAAATGTGCAAAGTTGTCAAAAATAGTAATGAATGGTTTCCATTTATGGCAAGTTTTGGCAAGGTGAGCACCCAAATTTGGAGCATTCTTTCTCCATACTCCAAGCTTCAAACTCAAAGGTTATGGAGGCCTATCCAAAGTTCACTTTTCAAGCTTCAAAACCATACCAAGAACAGGCCCATTGGATTACAATTGAGAGAGATATGATCAATTAAAGTTAAGGCAAATCAAGGCAAAATGGCAAGTCATGACCAGCCAGCACGCAGTCATTTCCACAAACACTTGGTGTGCATGTTTTTACCAAGTTCAAGGGAAAATTTCTCCATGATGGAGACTTCAAATGGAAAAACGTTCAACTTGAGTTTTGTTCCTCTCAATCTCCTTTACAACTTTGACGTTGGGGAATTTTCATATGATCAAAAGTTTGAGAGATATAGTGTGCTAAAGTCAAGTGCATCTCAAAGTCATTCCATACGCACATAGCCTGACAAGGGCAAGACAAGATTGGCATGTCAAAACCAGTTATGACCAAGGCATTTTATCCTTATTTTTCACATTGTTTTGGCCTACCATTTAGGTTGTAGTTGACATCAAAGTTGTAGAGGGTTGTGAGCTCAATTCATAACATCCAAAATCATGTCAAATGGTCAAGGATCCATCAAGTTTCTTCCTTCCCAAATCACTATCCTAACCATGTTGTTATTGCTGCCAAAGTAAGAAGCATTTAGCATTGTTGGTATTTGTTTCTTACATTCAGGCATGCATGCTATTACATTGCCCTCTTAAGCCATGCAACATTCTTACACGCATACACTCATGTACTCACTTTTTCCTTATTTGTCCAAACAAAAGAGAGACAAAGAAACTTGTTGAATAAGTTGTGTGCTGCTATGTTTCATCATCACCTTTCATTTTCAAAATCCCACCATAAGGTTACATGGTACCTCCATACACGAGACCACCATTCCACTCACTTTCATTTCAATTCATCTTAACTCACTCACCTTCTACTTTCATAAACCATGGTTTTAACTGTTAACCAAGGTGGTTAACAGTTAACCAAAGATATATAAACAAATCCTAACAGAATTGGTAACAACTTCATCATTCTACACTCTTCATTCTTCACTTCACACTCTCTCTCTAAAATTTTCTCACTCTCGGAGCTTCATTTTCCTCACTCTTCCTTGTACTTTTCATCTTGATCTTTCATCAATCATCATCAAGAAAATGTGTAATCAAAGGATTGGATATACAGAGGTTACTTCTTGAATTTCCTCATCTTCATCAATCAATTTTCAAGTCGTTTAAAGCTCTTTTCATAGCCTTTATTTGGCCAGCAATTATCTCCAAGAATCGAGGAATCTTTCTCCATTATTCTTGTAGTGAAAAGATCATCCAAGAAGCAGGTTTCATCTCAAACTTCATTGCACTTATTTTTGTGATTCCAACCTGTTTTTGCTTGTTTTTGAGCTCAATAGGAGCAATGTAACATCCGGCTAGTTGATAGGCACTTTAGGTGCTTAGTGGAAATTTTAGGGCAAAACTTTCATCCTTCGATCTGCTCTGTGTGTGCTTTGTTTGTGAATTTTAATGGTGGATTCATGTTCTACGTGCTGAGACAAAGAGAATGATGTATGGTTTGCTAATTTCTGGAATGTCTGAAGGCTGAGTACGATGGAGACTCGCCGGAGAAGACGGCCGGAGTCTTCCCCGGACACCTGAGAATTCATCTTCTCATAAACCCTAATTGAATGTTAGTTTAAGTCACAGCCGTTGATTTTTTGTGATCCAACGTACATGATGCTGCCAGCGCATTAATGAAGACACTCCCTTGCACGTGCTTCAATTTTTTATTGTGTTTTGAATGTTGTGATTCCACGTGGTTGTTGCATGTTAACATATCATGTGCTTGCATCATGATTCGTTTGATTTGCTACTTTGATTGATCATCTCATTTTGATTGCATCTAATGGCTAAGATTAAGTCCAATGTTTGACTGCATCCATGTTATGCACTCTCTCTGAGCACGTTTTTTGGGATGGGTTTTCACATGCTATGCACACCCCCTTGTTTCAAGCCCAAGAGCTTTTGTAACTGGATAATTGCTAATGTTGCACCTCCCTGGTTTAATTCCTTGTTTTTATTTTCTTTTCACAATTGTTTCGTTTTCTATTTTTAAAAAATACTTGTGCATACTCAAAAATTCCAAATAAATTCATGGAGCATTCTCACACATTTAAATATTTTTTGACATTTTAATTTCTCATTTTTGGATTATTTTGCTATTTTTTGTGAATTTTCCAATGAGATGCATTGTGTATGATCTTTGTTCATGATCCATGTTGAATTGGTGGATTGTTTGAGGTACTTGTGATCTGAGTTTTCACATGAAAATTGATACACACTTGTATGATATCTTGATGCACTTCATTAATTTTTTGTGGATTTTTAAAATCATTTTTGAATGGTGTTTGAACCCTATCTTTGTGCATTAATGTTGTGTGGCTTGAATGAACTTGTGGAGTACATTTGAACATGTTTCTTAGTGATTTTTGTACCATACTTTTAGGAAATGTGTACATACTATTTGAAATTTATTTGACTTGCATATGGGAATTCTCTCATTCTCCTAACTTGGTTTTGTGAATTGTTTGAGTGCATCTACATATGAATGTTGTTATAGGATCATGTGCTAGGGTTTTGAAATACATTGTGTGCAATCCTATTTGGTACTTGTTGAGACCTTTTGACATATGATTGTATGAACATTATAGCTCATTCACATCAAATTATAGGTCATTGTTTGTTCATACTTACATGACTTGTATGCACATGCTTTAACTTGAAATGTGTTGTGTAATTGTGCATTCTCACTTGACTTTCTTTGAGCACATGTTTGTATCAACCCTTGTATGGTTTTGCACATTCACTTTGAACATGATTCACTTCCGTTTGAAATCATCCTAAACCATATTCCATGGCCTATAATTGCACATCACATGCCTCTTAAGTTCATAAACTTTTACATGCTTAGTTGAAATTGTTTGAACCTAGTTTGCTTCTAATCTTCTTTGTGCTTCAACATGGTGCTTGTGTGGACTTTGTACGTGCATTCTTGACTTCCAAATATCACTTCAAATGTCATGAGCTACTGACTTTCATTCATTTGTATGATTGCTCATTTTTCATCTTTATCTTTGATTTGAATTACAAGTATGCATCATTGTTGAACTTGAATGGTGTTTGTTCACTTCTTCTTGCTTCATTTCTTTAAATGCTTGCATCCATGACTTGTATGTTCATTCAATGATATTCATATGCATTAATAAATGTCATTCACTTTTAACTTTAATTTTTACATGTGCATTTATACATGTTTACCTTTCATAAGCATTCATTGTTCATAAGTGATGCACAACTTGCATTTGCATGATTGTTTGGCACATAGTTTGCTTTTGTTTGATTTCATATGGCATGTTTATATTAGTAGGATCCCTTAGCATGTACCTACTGACTTGGATTGTCTCTTAACCATTAGGACCTTTCCCTTTTTGTTTGCATGTTGTTTTCTTCTTAAGTTGTCTTCTTAAAACAACTAGTATTGTTTGGACTAGTTTCTTTCACTTGTTCTTATTACTTGTGATTGATTTTATGCTAACCTTTTGTGTAGGGGAAGAGGTAAGGTACTTGAACATGTGGATGGTTATCCATGTTCATCTCTTCTTTCATTTCTCATTTATCTTACTTCTCTTTCTCTTTTGTGAATAACATGATATAATGCTTGATTGTGCCTAACTTCTTCACATCCCTTTGGGATCCTAGCTCATCCTTAATTTTTGATTAAGGTGAGGTAGGATAAGTTTCATACCCCAAATTTTGACCACTAAGATTCCCATTGTTGTGCAAATCATCATCACAATATGGATGAACCATTAGTCTCCCCATAGATGGGTGAGCATCCACTACAATAAAAAAATTAGGATTCAAGCCCTCTCAGAGCTCTTAGACAAAGGATCAATCAAGGAATGACATGATCTTCAACTTGTCTAAACCTCTCCAACATCTACAATGGATCAAGAGGACTCCCACTTCAAGGATTAAGCACAAGGATGCTCCCTTCTAAGTGGATCAAGCCCCGAGATCTCCAGTGTCACCAAATTAGGGTTTTGGTCGACCAGGGCCTCCAGATGGAAATTCTCCTCCGGGCATGAGCCAATGCTTCAAGGCATAACCTATGATGCTCCAAGGGACATCATAAACCCAATCACCAAGTCAATTTAGCCTCAGGGAATGCATACATCAAAAATCAGGAATTAGGGTTTCTTGACCTAATTCACCCCTAAGTTGACTTTTGGGACAAATCATGAGCCAAGACCTCAAGGGAGGATTTGAGGGTCTCTAACACACTACATTGATCCATTTGCAACAATGGATTAATCCAAGAAGCTTAAGCAACAAGTTTTAATTTCATCTGAACCACAGTTAGGGTTTCGCGAGAAAAGTCAACTGTAGCTTTGACTTTTCACCAGGACATGCTCCCAAACCCTAGGACATGAATCAATATACCCTATAACACCCATGGAACATGTCCATCAAGTTTGATTTAGGTCAAGGACATGATTTCCTAAAGGATTGCACAGTTTGGAATTCATCTGATAAAAAGTCAACTGTGCACAAAAGTCAAACTTTGACTTTTTGAGATTTTTCACAAAAATGGTTTTTTAACCCTAAAATGATGTTAAGGTATGATTTGAATCATCATTCATCAAGAAAAATCAAGAAAAGTGGGATAACTTATAAAAGGGGTAACCATAAAAACTTAGAAAATTTTCTAAGTTATGAACAAAGTGGCAAGGATACCAACTTTGGAGGATCATAACTCCTAAACCATAACTCCTAAAACTGAGGATCATCGTGCCACATGTACTTAAACCAATCACAATGCATCTTATCCAACCTACAAAGCTGAGTCACAAAGCCAATGAATCTTCCAACTTGAAGTTCATGCATTTTGGCACATTTTGCCTTGAATTCAAATGGCATTAATATGGAATAGTGCATTGTCAAGATTCTCACTCTCCTTAGTCAAGTTCTCTGATTAAACAATAATTAAAATGACTGAGGAATGTGATTTCAGTCTAGACTTGGATAGTCTAAGACCCTTGAGTCTCAAAGACATTCTCAAGCCCCTTTCAAGAATGGGAAGAACACCCGCAGACTCGGACAGTCTCAATACCCTTTGGATTTCCTATTTCCTTAAAGAACAGGAAATAACCCTGATCCTCCGATCAGTGCCAAAACACAACCTTACCTTTAATCTTCATAAGAACTGATTTTCTCTTTTAACCAACATACTGGACCTGTCACTCAACCGAAACAGTTACCATAGCCTCCTCTTGGGCTTTGTACAAAGATTCTCCCCAGCGGAGCTAATTTTTAGCCTTCATCTCGGGCTTCGTACGAGATATAAAAACACTCTCTTGTTGAGTATAAAAGACTCTCTTGTTGAGTCACTTCCCTTTTAGCCTCCATCTCGGGCTTCGTACGAGATACAAAAACACTCTCTTGTTGAGTATAAAATACTCTCTTGTTGAGTCACTTCCCTTTTAGCCTCCATCTCGAGCTTCGTAAGAGATACAAAAACACTCTCTTGTTGAGTATAAAAAGACTCTCTTGTTGAGTCACTACCCTTTTAGCCTCCATCGGGCTTCGTACGAGATACAAAATCACTCTCTTGTTGAGTATAAAAAGATTCTCTTGTTGAGTCGATCAGCTTTGGCCTCCATCTCGGGCTTCGTACGAGATACAAAATCACTCTCTTGTTGAGTACAAAAGACTCTCTTGTTGAGTCGACCCCTTTAGCCTCCTTCTTGGGCCTCGTATAAGACACATATAAAAACACTCTCTTGTTGAGTGAACCCTTTTAGCCTCTATCTCGGGCTTCGTATGAGACACATAAAAACACCCTCTTGTTGGGCCAATAGCCTCCTCTTAGGCTTTGTATAAGAAAACCCCGGTTGAGCCAATCAACCTTTTAGCATCAAAAGTTGTACCTCGTTTATAGTATACAAACATTAACAACTCCTCTCCCTTCATCTAATTGCTGTAAGCGGCAAGCCTCTGGATTATTTACATCCAAGCCACTGTCCCTCTTTTAGCATGAGGAATTCCTAAGGAAAGATAGCATTGCTCTAAACTGAGTTAGAGTCTTCTCCTTCAGGTTGAAAATCCCCTATAAAGGAAATTATGGCATTGCTGGATTCGCATATCCCAGTTAAAGTAATTCTCCTTTATAATCAGTCACCCAATAGTTGTGACAAGCAGAACCTCTTTAGAGATGACAAATTCTCTCTAAAGTCAAAACCCTTTAGCTTAACATCTTGGGCTTCAAATAAGATACAAATAGACCCTTCAGCTTCACATCTTGGGCTTTGAACAAGATACAAACCACCTTTAGCTTCACGTCTTGGGCTTTGAACAAGACACCAAAACACCATTTCCTCCCATAGAATAGGAGGAACTACGATCGCTCTGATTTCCCTGTTTCGATAAACGGGAATACGTAGGCATAAGATTGAAAGAGAAATTTTAGTGAGCACACCACATCGAAAACCTCAGGTCACAAACCCTCATATATCAATCAAAACATCCAAGTCCGTATTCCCCACCAAAAGTCTAAACTCGATCAAAATAATCCAAGAGAGGCCCCTCCACATTGATCGCATTTGTAAACCAACAGTTTTGACTGTTTAACCTCAGTTTGCAAAGCAGGGTTAGTTGGAGACATCTATTTCCCTTCCTTCATCAGCTGCAATAGGATAAAAAATGAATCGACCTGTAGTCCCCCCAAAGAGCGACAGTGCTTAAGAACCACGTCCAAAATTGCTCGCTACAATAAGCATTAGGTAGTGTTATCCCTCTCTTCTTCTTAGACTTAGGTTCTTAAACCTTGAGCTTAGGGCCACCTTTGCATGATAACAATAGGAACAATTAGTTTCCCTTTAGTGTTTTCTTTTCAACTTGAGTCTTCTCATCTCGTCTCATAACACTTCTAAAACACTTAATAAAGTTAACATGTATTGCGCGTGAGCCTTGTACATGGGAAATGGAGAGTGGGGGGCTTCCTTTCACTTTCCTAGAGTGTTTAGCGCGCGTCTCGTCTTGGGTCGATATGTGACGAATTCGATCCTATGTTGTAGACTTGGGTGCAATGCAAGTTATGAACTAACTTCAATCCACTTCTTGTCTAAAAAAACACAAAACAAATTCAAACCTTTTTCATCCTTCGGGATTGTTAAGTTTCAAACCTTTTTTAGAAAAGTGCACGTTATTTTCCGTCTCGTCGCAAACACGCATCGACCCTAACTGCCGGACGCGAGTCTAACGTTGCTCATAAAAAACACTCAGACCTTGTTAGGTCGAACTACGACTGCTCTGATTTCCTCTCTCTGGTCAGATTGAGGATACGTAGGCACAAGACGGCAATGTCTTGGCGAGCAACCTCCCTCCTTTAGTTCGTGTCCGAACTACGTTGACTCTGACTTTCCCGTTGCACGAGGGAATACGTAGGCATAGGACGAGCGATGTCCTATCGAGTCACTTCTTTTTTCTTTTCTCCCCCATTTCTTCATTCTCTTCTGTTCCCATTCCTTTTCCTTTCCAGTAGCAGTGGAGCTCCAGACGACGACACCCTTTGATCGAGACAACAAGCATTGATCCCATCGAGTACGATGGACGCGTGGGGTGCTAACACCTTCCCCTCACGTAACCGACTCCCTTACCCGTTTCTCTTAGTCGCGAGACCATGTCTTTTCCTTTCCCTCTCTTGGGATAAATACACATTGCTGGCGACTCTGTTTCCGCGCCACATTCGCGTTTGTACCTGGATGAAAATCCCGGGAGTGACAATGCCATAGAAGAGTCCTCTTATGATAACTCTGCATGGGAAGAAGACTTTAGTGATCCAACTCCGCCAGAGATCAGTGTCATTGCCGAAGACAATCCTGGATGGAAGATACCGAACTTCATGATCCACAGAGGAGTTAGCTGTCATTGGGTTGCGCTCGATGTCCCGAATGTTGTTCATAAATCGAAGTAATTTCCACGTATTTGTTTTGACCTTTCACTTTGTCCAGGTAAAAAGGATGTTTTATAGGGTTTACTTTTTTTATAAATGTCCCTATTCGCTTCGCCCAAAGCAAAAGAGTTTGGTTTTATAGGGTTGTGTTTCAAGAATCGACAAATCATAAATAAAGAATGTCATTATGAATTCCTACATTTATTGCTATTTTCACTTTTCGCTTTTTTCAGAAAATGGTAATCCTAAAAAAACAAAACAAAATAAAAACAAGCATTTTCAAAAATAATACACTGCACACACTTTTGCATTCTCTCTGTCTTTTCTAAAAAGGAATCATCACATCATGCAGATTACTTGTTTTAAACCCCATTGAAACATACGATCCAATGCCTTCTGCCAACTTTGAGTTTCCGGTATTTGAAGCCAAAGAAGAAGAGGGCGAAGAAATTCCAGAATATATCTCCCGAATACTCAGACATGAGGAATAGTCTATTCAACCTTACAAAGAGCCATTGGAAACGGTCAATTTGGGTTCAGAAGAAGAAAGGAAATAAGTTAAAATTGGAGCACTGCTTAGTCCAACTGTCAAAGAAGGCCTGATAAGACTGCTCAAAATGTTTCTAGATGTGTTTGCTTGGTCCTACCAAGACATGCCAGGGTTGGATATAAACATCTTTGAACATCACTTGCCCCTGAAACTAGAATGTCCACCATTCAAACAAAAATTGAGAAGGCCTCACCCTAATATGGCCATCAAAATAAAGGAAGAAGTGCATAAACAAATCGACGTAGGTTTCCTTGCCACATCAGAGTATCCCCAATGGCTAGCCAGCATAGTGACAGTTCCTAAGAAAGACGGAAAAGTCAAAATGTGCGTAGACTAAAGGGATTTAAACAAAGCAAGTCCAAAGGATGATTTCCCCTACCACACATTGACATGCTAGTTGACAGCATAACAAAATTCAAAGTATTCTCCTCCATCGATGGATTCTCGGGCTATAATCAAATCAAAATGGTGCCAGAAGACATGGAGAAAACTTCATTCATCACCCCATGGGGCAGCTTTTGCTATAAAGTAATGTCGTTCGGTCTGAAGAATGCAGGAGCAACTTATCAAAGGGCTATGACAACTCTATTTCACGACATGATGCATAAAGAAGTTGAAGTGTACGCCGATGACATGATTGTCAAATCTAAAACAGAAGAAGAACATGTGGTGAATTTGTCAAAACTATCTGAGCGTCTGAGAAAATAAAAACTCCATTTGAATCCTAACAAATGTATATTTGGTGTTCGTTCAGGAAAGCTCTTGGGATTCATCATCAGCCAAAAAGGAATTGAGGTTGATCCCGACAAAGTTAAGGCCATTCAAGAAATGCCTGCTCCAAAGACTGAAAAACAAATAAGAGGATTTTTGGGACGTCTGAATTACATCTCAAGATTCATATTCCTCATGACCGCAACATGCGCGTCAATTTTCAAACTACTCAGAAAGAATCAAAACTGCATATGGACAGAAGATTGCCATAAGGTTTTCGAAAACATCAAATAATATCTTCTGAATCCATCGATTCTATCTCCTCCAGTGGAAGGAAGACCACTAATCATCTACTTAAGAGTCTTGGAAGACTCCATGGTTTGTGTGCTTGGCCAACAAGACGAGACGAAAAGAAAAGAGTCTGCCATTTATTACTTAAGCAAGAAGTTCACGGATTATGAAACTCGATACACTATGCTCGAGAAAACTTGCTGCGCTCTGGCTTGGGCAGCTAGACGTCTTCGCCAATACATGATTTGTCACACTACTTGGTTAATCTCCGAAATAGATCCGATCAAGTACGTCTTTGAAAAGCCTGCTCAAACAGGAAGGATTTCCCGTTGGCAGATGTTGTTATCAGAATACAACATCGAATACCATGCTTAGAAAGCCGTCAAAGGAAGTATTTTAGTCGATCATTTAGCTCATCAACCGATTCAAAATCAAGAAATGATCAAATTTGACTTCCTAGACGAGGATGTCATGTACCTAAAAATGAAAGATTGCGATGAACCGCTACCAAGCGAAGGGCCAAATCCAGGTTCCCAATGGGGACTTATATTCGACGGAGCTGTCAACGCTTATGGAAACGTAATCGGGGCAATCATAGTTACACCTTAGGGTACCCATATTCCTTTCACTGCCAGATTGACATTCAAATGTACAAACAATGAGGCCGAATATGAAGTTTGTATCATGGGTCTCGAAGAAGCTATTGACTTAAGGATAAAGAACTTGGATGTGTTTGGAGACTCAGCCCTGGTTTAAATCAGATCAAAGGAGAGTGGAACACATATTAACCGGGATTGATTCCTTACAAAGACTATGCAAGAAGGTTGTTACACTTCTTCAACAAGATTGAGTTTCATCACATTCCTCGTGAAGAAAACCACATGGCTAATGCACTAGCTACTCTATCCTCCATGATTAGTGTGAGTCAATGGAATGACGTACCCAAGATCGACATAATGCGCCTTGATAGGCCTGCTTACGTATTTGCAGTTGAAGAATCATAGATGACAAACCCTGGTATGACGATATTAAATGCTTCCTTCAAAGACAGGAATACCCGCCCGGGGCATCAAGAAAAGATATGAAGACTCTCAGAAGATTAACTGGAAACTTCTTCCTAAACAATGATATACTCTACAAGAGAAACTTCGACATGGCTTTGCTCAGATGCGTAGATAGACAAGAAGAAAACATGTTAATGAAAGAGATTCCCGAAGGGTCCTTTGGTATTTATGCCAATGGACACACAATGGCAAGAAAAATTCTAAGAGCAGGATAATATTGGCTGACAATGGAATCCAATTGCTATAAGTGCATGAGGAAGTTTCATAAGTGTTAGATATACGCCGACAAAATCCATGTACCGCCAACGCATCTGAAAGTTCTTTCTTCTCCATGGCCTTTTTCTATATGGGGAATTGACATGATTGGCATGATTGAACCCAAAGCCTCAAATGGACATCGGTTCATCCTAGTAGCCATTGACTACTTCACCAAATGGGTTGAAGCAGCATTGTACGCCAATGTGTAGGCAAGTGGTGGTTCGATTTATAAAAAATAATCTCATCTGCCGTTACGGTATTCCAAGCTAGATCATTACTGATAATGGATCAAACCTGAACAACAAGATGATGAAGGAATTATGTGTTGAGTTCAAAATTGAACACCATAACTCATCTCCCTATCGGCCTAAAATGAATGGAGCTGTAGAAGCAGCTAACATATATATCAAGAAGATCATTCAGAATATGGTTGTAACCTACAAAGATTGACACGAGATGCTACCCTTTTCTCTTCATGGTTATCGCACATCTGTTTGCACTTCAACAGGGGCAACCCCTTTCTCTCTAGTATATGGCATGGAAGCAGTGCTCCCCATAGAAGTAGAGATCTCATCAATGAGAGTATTGATGGAAGCCAAACTAACGGAAGCTGAGTGGTGTCAAAGTAGATACGATGAACTGAATCTAATCAAAGAAAAGAGAATGACGGCTTTATGCCATGGTTAGTTGTATCAGCAAAGAATGAAGAAGTCGTTTGACAAAATGGTCCGGCCCCGTGTCTTCAAAGAAGGAGACCTCGTGCTCAAAAAGATCCAATCATTCCTCACTGATTCCAGGGGAAAATGGGCCCCAAATTATGATGGCCCCTATGTTGTTAAGAAATCCTTCTCAGGCGGTGCCTTAAGACTCGCAACCATGGATGGAGAGGAGTTTACTTATCCCACAAATGTTGATGCAGTCAAGAAATACTTCGCCTAAATTAAAAAAAAACAGCTCGCTAAGTTGAAAACCTGAAAGGGCGACTTAGGCAAAAATGAGCGTCTCGGTGGACTGAAAACCCGAAAGGGCGGTCTAGGCAAAAATTAGAGACATAAACAATAATCATCCCGATGGATTGAAAACCTGAAGAAGCAACCTAGGCAAAAATTAGGGATTTATGGAAAGTAACTGCATCCGACAAGATTGGCTCCCCAGCGCCAACGTCATCTGTTAGGAAAACCTCCATTAAGGTCACCTTCAACAGAAGCTTAAAAATACCCAGAATTCAAAGTTGGTTGAAGGATAGTGGTTATTATGTTTCAATGTAGCCCCTTTTCCTTTAAATTACCATTTTCTTAAACTTTGTAATGCTCCTTGGAATCACGCATTAGGCTGATATCCATTCTATCAATAAAAATTTGAGCCCTTGTGCCTTTTATTTGCAAATTCTCATTTATTCTGCTTTGCAAAATGACATGTTTAATATGATCAACGATTCTTGAAACAAAAAAAAAAAGAATTTACTTTTGTTTTGAAAACGGAAATTTCAAATTTTACTTCGGCTTTTAAAATAAAGATGGCAATTTCCTTTCGATTACTAAACACAAAAGGGAATATCGACGGCTTCTCCGGAAGTGATCAAACTTCAAAATGCAGAATCAAAATACTCCTTGTGATCAGTACACTATGAATGAAGGATCAAATGCTTCAGGTGGAATATCCCATATGGCATCCCCAGTGGAGTTCCTACCTCTAAGAACCAATGATTGGTTTTTCTCCCCAGAAGAATCTACCCTTGAAAAGTAAGAACGGGTTCTTATCCCTAGCAGGTTTGTACCTCCGAAAATCAGAACAAACACAGGAATCTCTGTTCCCAAACAAAAGTACTACCTCCAAAATCTCCAGTGATACCCCCACCTCCTAGAGTGGCCGAGTATCCAGTTGTATTCATGGTTAGCCCGTATGTCATGTCTGTTTGTCAGCATAATCATTTCATACATATATCATGCATAATTGATTTATATTCATATTGCATCACAATCACTTTGGTCATACTCATCCCCAAGTGATAAATGTCCTCTCTCCATTAGAGTTGTCAGTTTTCCTTTCTACGTCAGATAGGATAAAATCCCGGTTTGAGTTCTTTCCTCGTTAGGAAATGTATCGTCTAAACAATCCCTCTCCAGTTTATTCCTGGATTGGAATCGATCTTTACTTTGACAACTTGAACCTCTGAAAGGCAAGAAGATATTTGGATATATACCTTTGGAACATCACTCTTCACCATTGAAGATGATATTTTGCTTTCCCGAATTAAGGAAATCCCCCGCGGAAGCTTCTCAATGAAAGACTCTTGGCAACATGGACATCACATCCTCCAAGAAATATATACCAATCGGCAGACAAAGGAGTTTGCTCTTGCCCTCGTATATTTTGAAGTAAAGTCAACAAATGGCAGTCTCTCCCTGAGAAGTTTGTCCTACTTTCAAAGAGGTCATCAGCACCTCAAAAAAATTGGATTACATCACATGGCGTCTCTCCGAAAAAGATCTCGAAGGGAAGTATGATGTAACATCTCCAAGCAAATGACATCTTCACACAAGAGAAGTTGCACACCTCTGCAGTTCATACAAATGGTTATCCCCAACAAGTCTGACATCAAATCTTTTTCCATCAAATGGCGTCTCCCCAATAAATCTTGGCATGAAGTTTGATAAAATCCTCACGGATAGGCATTCCTTGTCAAGAGAAGAACTCGACAAGAAGAAACTAAGACTAGTTCCATGGCTGAAGACCAGGATCAAGGGGAAGTTTATTCCAAAAGAAACTAAGACCAGTTCCATGGCTGAAGATCAGGATCGAGGGGAAGTTTATTTCAGAAGAAACTAATACCAGTTCCATTACTGAAGACCAGGATCGAGGGGAAGTTTTACCCATTTCTAAGTAAGATTACTTAGCAAAAGAAGATGGACGAGTGAATCAGCTACCATTTACAACCACAACCAAAATTTCGTGTATTCTAATATTTAATCCTCTTTTACCTTGAATGTCTGAATGTCTGCGTCATTCACACCTTCAGGTCCAAGAAGATTAAATAGGGGCATCTGTCATACCCTAAATTTTGACCACAAGATTTCACATCATTGTGCAAATCATCACCACAATATGGATGTACGTTCATGCCTCATCAATCCTCTCAAAGATTGTGGAGCATTCACCTCAACCAAAGATTAGGGTTTTGAACCCCTTTCAGAGCATCCAGGCAAAGGATCAGTCAAGAATTGACATGATCTCCAACTTTTCAAACCTCTCAAACATCCATGAAGGATCAAGAGGTCTCCCACATCAAAAATCAAGCATAAGAATGCAACATTTCAAGTTGATCAAGCCTCAAGATCATCAGTGTCACCAAATTAGGGTTTTGGTCGACCAAGGCCTCCAGAGAGAAATTTTCATCTGGGTGTGAGCCATTACTTCAAACATGATTCAAGAAGCTCAAAGGGATGTCATGAGTCCAATCATGAGTTCAAAATAGCCTCAGGGGATGCATTAATCAAAAATCAAGAAATAGGGTTTTCTTGACCTAATTCACCCCTAAGTTAACTTTTGGAGCAAGGCATGAGCAAGACCTCAAGAAATGTTTTACCTCAAATATCTTATATTGATCCCCTCACAAGTTTAAATTGACACAAAGAACTTGATTCATGAGCAATATAAAGACTCACATTCATCTGGACAACAAATTAGGGTTTTTGAGAAAAAGTCAGCCCGACCTTTGACTTTTGACCAAGACATGATCTCAAACCTTGGAACATGATTCAAGACACTCTAAAACACCTATGGAATCCATCCATTAGGTTAAATTTAGCCCAAGGGCTTGATTTTATAAAGTATCACAAAGTTTGAAATTCATCTGATAAAAAGTCAACTGTGATCAAAACCAAGTTTGACTTTTGAGATTTTTTTGACAAATATGGCCTCTTCAAGTCAAAACAATGTTAACTTATGATTTGGACCATTGGATAATAGGATGAACCAGCCCCCATTCACTATTCCTTGCAAAACAAACTTCCTCTACTATAAATAGAGGTCATTTGTGACTGATTTTAATACACCAAAACATCAGAATACATGTTTTCCTTCATTTCACTCTCTTGCACCAAAGTTTGCTTCTCTAACAAGTAGGATTCAAATTTTCAAATAGGGAACAATTCTGTCAAAACCAATGGTGTAGACACATCCTATACCACATATAGAAGGGATCCAAACACTCTCAAAACTTTTGTAACACCAGAATCAATAACCTCTATCTCACACCTAGACCTAACTGCAGTTGGGATACCACTGAGAGTTCCAGGAGATTTTCAGTCATTCCAAGCTTCTCAACACACTCACTAGGTGTCGCACCCTAATTTTTGACCCTAAGATCCCCACCTTGTTCTTTGCATAACATATTAGGTCATCTTTCGTGCATAACTAACCACTTTCTCTAGCTTTGTCGGGCTGTTTCTCTTTTAAGGACAGGTGCTGCTGCAAGAGGCTCAAAGACTTGAAGGTTGTGCTGTGTGTGTGTTTGTGGAGGTTTCTCTGGATGTTGCAAAGTGTGCGTGTGCTCCCGTGAGTTATGCCTTCGCCCTTTCTGATCCCTAAGCCACTACAAAGCTTCCTTCCCACAGATTTGCTCAGAAGTTTTCCCCCACAGAAGACTGAGTCCTTACACTCACTGATATGGAATTTGGTCCATAAAGTTATGTTATAAGATGGCATCTCCCTGTTCTGTAAGTTCCTCAAGATTAAGAGATGTGTTTGCTCTATGTTCTTAAGTATTGGTTCATCGAAGAAATTTCAAATTGAGAGGATTTAGAAGGTTGAATTCCAAAATACAAAGATCATCTACAAGGTGCGCAAAGTTTTAAGGCTCTTCACAAAATGAAGGAAAATTCAAGAGTGTTTGAAAGCCAAATTTACAACAGGAGATTTGGATCCAAAGGTTTCTTCAAAATACACAACGGTTCAACGAAAGAATCTTAAATTATCTATGCTTCTAAAGTTCAATAGCAGACTTTCAAAAAAGAAGTGCGTACAGTGGTAGATATCATTAAGCAAGATCAAATGGATATATATTATCTTTACGGCTTTGTTCTCTTGTGGGCATATCTCATCATTCGAAATGTATTAATATTTCAAAGGCATGCATGTTTGAACATCCACCAATAAAATTTGAAGACTAAGAATGCGTAAAAGAGAATTCACATGAATCCAAAAGGGACTAATTCAAATGGATTAATTCGAAATGGATTAAAATACAAGTTATTTATATTACAACAAAGGACATTACAAATAAGAAACAGTCAAAACAAAGTCTTCAAATTACGTCCTTGGACCAATTGATGCCGAAAGTACTTGTTTGTCCGTGCACGACACCATCCCAAGATTTCGATGCCTTTTTCCAGTGCAAAGGGCATATTTTTTGTGAAAACCACAAGAAAAGCTAAAACAAGTTCACATGGGGCGAGGTAAAAGGGTAAAATCCGGAAGCTATATTAATTGAGGAGCATGCTACTCTCCTTTCATCTCTACAACAGCTAATCATCACTATACTCAGAATGGAACATCCAAGCGCATCAAGTGAAAGAGAAGCCTAACGTGGCTCCATGTCCCTCCATATTGGCCTTGGGTTTTCCCTGCAAGTGAGAAGCACATTGGCAATTTAGTTGAAGTGATGTCACTAACACAAGACCAAATATTCAAATGGTAACATCATCCAAATAATTTAAAATTGAGAAAGATTGACAATTGAAGTAAGATACTTAAGCTACAGGAAGACCAAGGGATGGGTTACGAAATGAGAAAAAACATTGTGCCAATAGCCGCAAAATTTGAATTGAATCATAGACTAGCATTTACCGGGTTGTCTGTCATTGAGGCCACTTGTCCGCTATCGAATTGTTACTGCAGCTGCAAACATACGAGCCGCTTTGAGGAAACCAACCCTGAACTTGCCACGAAAACTTGTCGGCGGTCATCGTCCTTCATAGCCTTGTCAAGGGTGTCAATTCCATGGCTTGTGTTTAGAATGTTGCAACATCCTGCGACGGAAATATTTCAAAGGCTGTTAGTATTTATTTTATATGTTCAAAACAAGGGAATTGTTAATCTCCAAGGTGCCAAATAAAAAGGGAAACAAAAGCGAGAAAACTTGAGAACGGAGTTGTTCCAATTGGTTCTGACCTTCAATTTCCACCTCTGTAGCTTGATCAAAACTTTGCTCTGTGGATACTGCCAATGGTAATTCCGATATTGGTTCAAATGACGTACTAGAGTTTGGTTTTGATGAAAATCGCTCAACCTGCAAAATTGCACCGGCACTGTTTAAACCACATATTCCTGTAAAATATTTATGAGACTAATGTTTCTTCGTTCGAATCTAGATTTGTTTCCTTTGGATTAATTTGATAGGGAGAAGGGATACCTGAATCATTAAGGAGGAGGGATATGAAACCAAGCAAGCATGAACATTGATGATTGACAAGCGATTTCGTTTCTCAAGCATGGCGTAGTAAATTCCTGAAAATATTTGGACCTGCTAAATCACAAAAAAACAGAAGCCTATGTGAGAACCAAATCAATGTGGTTTTCAAACGTGAGAAGACATTGTTTACAAGACACCCCGGCCCGGAATTCCATCTTCATGCCCTGCCTTGCCTTTCATCTAAAAAAGTACTGCATCAGAAAAAGCAAAAAGCATGATGAACACAAATACTATAACGTTCGGGCAACATCATGTATCTCTATTGAAAAAAAAAACTATTGAACATATTGAATATGTTTCTAGAGATAGATGCGAATCAATATCAAATGAGGAAGATAGTAGAGAAATTTGAAAGCGGCATAGAGTTGTGGACAAACCTTTGTAATACTCATTGGCGATCCGGATCTTGCACCTCAAATGTCCAAGCTTGACAAAAGCAATATTACATGAAAAAAGAAGAACACGTTAAAATCAGAGCAAGGGCAACGACATATTTGAACAAGAATCACAAATTTATCGCAAGTAATCATTGACAAGGGAAAGAATCAAAGATAACCGTGTTTGCAGCAACTTGTGTTCCTTTCCAAAAACATATTCATTAAACCGCAAATCAGATAACTTCAAGCACTCAATCAAAACACAATCAACATTTTAATTTGAAAGAAGAAAGAAATCAGGATATGTTTAGACATGTTCAAACTGAAAACAGAAGGTATTCATCGCCAATCAATTCAAGATTACAGGATTTAATTCTATGAGGCCTATATAAAGGGACAAAGTTCAGATCACTGAGGTCATACAGCAATACACACACGCAAGCCTACCAAAAACCACAACACATTTGATCATTCAGGATCGCACCAAAATTCATCATCCCCATACCAGAAACGAACACATACACACACAAAGCCATCAATTAACTACAAACCAAAGCAACAACAACATTGCACATCACCCACACACATCGGATCGAAGGAACACACACATCAACAACACGAAGGCAACCAAAATCATACAAGAAGGTAAAAGATGAAGATTCTTCCCTGAAGGAGGACTCGTTCGAGTCAGGCTCGCATCTCCGCCGGCGACCCTTGCCGATCTCCTTTTCTTTCCTTTATTTTCGCATTATTCATAATCTGATGTAATATGTAACCGAAAAATATAGTGGATTGGGGTATTGGGCTGTGTGGGGTGAGGGTTGTTTGTTTGATTGATCGGAGAGACGAGAGAGTTGACGGCGGCGCGTTAAGGGTTTCTCAAACCCTAATTTTTTTTAGAGAAGAAAGACAGAATGAGAGAGAAGAACAAGAGGGTGAAAGTTTTACGTTTTGGTTTTTGTTATTTTATTTTATCCTGTACACGCGCACACACTGCTACACCCCATGCACCCTCCATTTAAATCACGAGATTTTTCACGGTTACTCATCCAACGGTTGAGATATGAGAGTCCGCGATGGACCCTCTCTCCCTCGCAACACCTGATCCTTCCGTTTTAGAATAATCAATATTTTTTTATTAATTTAACTTTTTTATATAAATTCATAATAATTAATTTTGGTTTTTGTTAAAATATAACCATTCTTTTATCCAAAAAAATAAAATATATAGAACTCTTTTTATTTTGTTTTTTGAGATTTCTTTTAAAATAATAATAACAACCTTTTATCAAATAAAGTCCTTTTATAATAAATATGATCAAATTCTTTTTTTATAAACTAAACCTTTTTTTAAGATATAAAAATTAGAATTTTATAAAAATAATGTTATCAATTCAGTTTTAGTATAAAACATAAATCTAAAAAATAATAAATAATAATAAAACCTTTTATTAATAAGAAATCTTTAACCTTTTTTAAATTAATAATAACCTTTAACATAATAATTCTTAAAAATAATATAAACCTTTCATATATTAATACCCCTTAAAAATTATCAAACCCTTTGTCTTAATGAATCGTTCCATTAGAATCCCTCACGCTTAATCATACGCATAAGTGACTTAGATTAAGACCTTTAGTTGTTATGCCTTACTTATGTGTTTGTGTGTTTACTATTGTATGTGATGCATGCATGCTTTTGTTGCTCTAAACCCTTTTAAAATAGTAAAACTCTCGATCCAACGTCGAGCCATTTTCCACCCTTGTAAGTCGATCGCCTTTGGGCATCGCTGCGAACCTTTGGTCACTAGACACAAGACTAGCACCACTTTGCTAGCACTCTCGTTTAATTCATTAATAATTAATCGCATTAATATCCAAGGGAAATCCCATGCATCAAATTATTGTGCATGGTGCATTTTATTTGCATCATACCTCCCCATAGGTTTTACACCCTTAAGATAAGTTTATTAGACAACTTAGGATAGACTTCCTAGGTTAGCCCCCCCTAATTTTGATTTTTACAATCAAACTTTAGCTCACCTAATTCTCCACACAAGAGAATTAGATGTGAATCATCTCAAAGAAGGGACATACAATCCCATACCCCACAAAATACAAACAATTTTCAAAAACTGTGGTGGTTTCTTAAGATGATGACTCATCTTCTCTCCTAAACCTTTAAAAACCTTTAGTATCCTTCAGAGAGGAACTACATGTGCTCTGATTCCTTTTCCCGACAGGATATGTAGGCACAAGATGTGATATCTTGTCGAGCACACTTAGGAATAGAACTTTAGGTTTTCCTACCTTTAACCTATAGATAACAATTAATAAATAACATAAGTAAAATAAGAGGTTCATGTAGAGTACTACAGATATCTAGGATGCTAACACCTTCCCTAGGTATAACCAACCCCCGAACTTTAGAATCTTAGTTTGCATTTGCATTGCATTGTGGGTAATTCGATCTTTCTCCCTTCCCTTTGGATAAATCAAAGACGGTGGTGAAATAAAAGAAATGCGATTCAAGTTAATATAATAGCTTGGTATCCAATTCTCACCGCGACAGAAATGGCGACTTCACTGGGGATGCTTATAAGAGGGTTTCCCCTAACTTGTTTATTATGTTATTTGTTATATATTTGTATCTGTTATGCTTGCTTGGGTTGTCACTTTGTGTGTTGATGAGTCCTATACCCGGACTTGAGTGCAATTACGATAGGAGATGATATGTTCAAGGATACTTTGAGGGAGTCGATTCCTGAAAAGTTGAGTTGAGAAAATCATCGCTCAGTTTAGGTTCTTTTGAACTTAATATTGTTTGAACGAGTTTATTCATGAAAACGATATTAATTTCGACCAAGAATCTGTGAGACTGAGGACCGTAGTACCTTTAACCCCCACTTGGCCTTTTAGGATGTAGTGCGGTGACTAAATAGTTGATACGCGATACTACACTCGGACGAGATCCTCTTGAGAATATTATTGCCCCCAAGTGAATTGGAAATTCGATAATATCCGAAAGATGGGTTGTAGACTCTGGGAACTTTGTAGAACCCGTTTGGCAGGTACATTCGAAACCATAGTACACACCTATTGGGATGGTTAGACCTTGGCTCCGCGCTCAAGACCTTTCAAACCTAGGACTCGTTGTCTGTTTGGTTGCTTGTGTGTGCTTTGTGCTTTGTGCTTTGTGTGTTTGCATCCCTACATTCATTAGCATCATATCATAAAGATTCATGGAACTTAGTCCTGTTTGTAAACATCGTAGGGATATCATGGACTCTAAAAGAAAGAAAACGTTGAAGTACACTTACAAGAGTCATGATCTGGACGATCTAAGGAGACTGGACACTTTGTTAACAGATAAAGAAAGGATCGAGACCAGATATGGGAAGTTATTATCTCCATTCTACTACTATTTCCTTGATTATCAATTGGTACCTATCCTTGAAGAATTTCCTCAGCTGACGGAGTTACTAATTCAATACCAGTATTCATTTCTCATCTTCGGTTAATATTCAAGCCAACATGACTATAAAAGGAGAAATTCTTTAAAAAGGCTACTCTAGTCCTTAATCAATACCTTGGAGGCTAAATTGGAAGAAGAAGTCAAACGAAGACCGTTGGAAGAGTCTCCTTATATCCATCATTATTAGCTTTTATTTAGCTTTTCCGTTGTGAATTTTGGAAAGTGTACCGACGTGTTATTAATAAATCTGTTTTAATATTCCGGATATTGATTATCGTGACCGTTTTTAATGATTTTTTTAAATCGAGTTTCTTGATATTCCATGAAGATTATAAATAGTTGAGTTCCATGAATCTTGTTGCATCATTTGCATTTGCATTCCTTTGTATTCCAGGTTCTCATTCGTTTTTATCTTCTTTAGTCGAGCTGAATCATCGATACAATACTCGAGTCGGTCGCAAGAAAAGGATGGATCATTTGGAACAGGAAAACCAAGCACTCCGAGCGGAGATTGCCACTCTAAAGGCCAACATGGAAACATTTTCTACTACTATGAAGAATCTAATAGACACTCAAGAGCAGGAAATTCAAGAACTTCGCGACGAGGTTTCAAACTTAAAGGTTATCAAGAGGAGCCTGATGGATTTGGTCAAAGATTTGGTCATATCCCAATGCCAGGATGGTTCTTCTGCCTCCTCCACTAATCGGCCAGTTGAACGAAGTGGTGAATATAGGGACATCCCTGTGCTCTACGCTGATCTGTTCCTTACCCTCCTTCAGTATGGTTTGATCAAGAAGGAAACTCCACTATCCATCCCGATGACCCATAGGAGTTATCTCAAAGCTAATGCTTTCTGTGCCTTCCATCAAGGGGCACCCGGCCATGATATCGTGGAATGTTATGTCTTGAAGGAGAAAGTGAAAGAGATGGTTCAGAAGGGAGTCTTGTCTTTTGAAGTGTGCGAACCCCAAGTTGAGATCCATCTCTCACCTGAACAAGAAGCAATCCCCTCCTTGCACGTGGTGGATTGATACCAAGGACGGTTTCTTTAAGGCTACGTATCATCATATTTTATGCTTATTTGCTGTTTTCATATGCAATTTTCTACGATTGTTAATGCATTTGTTTTGGCGTGTAAGAACTTGTTTGTTTTGAATAATTAATGCAATAATAATGTTTGTCTTGAAGAAATCCATTTTTTTCACTCATTTTAAACGTTCTTTCTATTTTATAATGCCAATACTACTCCAATCTCTTGCCTCGGCATAGAATTGAATGTAGGATGACGAAAATCAAACGCAAGATGTCTAGTTGTATGCTTTTGAATAAAACTCTGCTGGTGATATAAGACATTATTTCAAAAATCATAAACACAGGAGATATAAGGAGATAAAGCCTCGTTAACCCTTTTGAACCTTTGAAGTAGGAGTTTTCTTCTTCCAAATCAAAAAACCCTCATTCTTAACCTGGGCAAGGTAATTTGCAAAAAAAAAATGGAGTAAAATATCACGAAGGTTGGGTGGGAACAAACAAACTTTGAGCCTTATATCCTTTGTTTCTTAAACCGTAAACCAGGCCACGGTGCAGCCCTCAAAAGACCTAATTGAAGCAAGGTTTTGTTTCGAAAGCATACTCAATGAGATGACGTTTCCTGACTTCTATGAGCTATGCTCAAAATTGTGTTGGCTTTGTAAAAAGAAAATTAATCGTATATCCTAACTAGTGATTCGATCACAAGTTATTGCGATTTTCTTTTCAAAAAAAACTTCAAGATAAACATATGTTGCATTAGCAATTTCAGAATTAACATTTTTCCGCTTGCTAACATTGCTTGACATCATAGAAGCTAGCATATGAGCATCAACAATGAGCTAAATCTTTGGAGATTTGAAACTCTGATGGATAAATGGTGAATCATTTCAAAAGGATGACTATACCCAGGGGCACGATACCTGAAGACTTTGCTGAGCAGGGGAAAGTCATTTCCCGGTTGTTTCTTTCATAGTCTGTCCCTGAAGGGGCAAGTTTGAAGACTCAGAACGCGGTCAATCTAGGGAAGCTACGTCGAGATTTGTTAAATCTCTCCAAATTCGAAGACTTAGTGTAATACCTCAAAATTTACCTTCATGTTTTCTCAACAATTGGTCTATGCTTTACTCATTTGCATTCCATAGTAGGTCATAGATTGCATAGCATGGCATTCAGCATAAGGCATGGGATCAAGGCACTTGGTCCATATTCTCAAGTCTCAAGCTTCAAGGTGGCTCATGGGGTTCATCATATCTTCTTAAGGTCAAGCATGGCAAAGGATTTCAAGTGGATCTTTTCCTCCTAACCAGAGAGACCAATTAGGGTTTTTGGTTTCAAGAGGACTTCTTGAAGGGCTTTGTAGATTCAAGCATGATGCTATGAGATCTATATGCTCACAAGTGTTCATGGATGAGGGTGTGGTCATTGATTTATTGTGGAGGATTTTCAGTGGATCAATTGCTTGTGAAGTAAGCAAAAGTCAACTGTAAAGCAAAAGTCAATTGTAAAGGAGAAAGTCAACTGTGGAATTTTGAGGTTCTTCTCATGGTTTTCAAGGTCTCACATCCTCATATGGTCTTGAATTGTCAAGGTTCATGCCATTCTTCAAGAATCAAGAGTTTGTGCAAAAGTTACTAAATTTGGAAAATGACCTATAATGAGAACTTTCCATTTTTGGCAGTTTTTTCACCACATTCAACTTGGATTTTCATCATCAAGTAAACTTCAAATGAATTTTCCTCAAACATGAAAGTTGAAGATCTTTCTCTCCCATTTCCAAAAAGTACTAGAACATCTCCATATCATTTGTGGAACTCTAGTTATGGTCAAAACAATGCAAGGTGCATTTCATGGATTTCTTATATGTCAAATTTTCCACCATTTGCATTTTCACTCAAAGGACTTGTAATGTTCCCAATTGCTTCATGTCTCATTACAACATCAAAATACAAGTCAAGAGGATCATTTTTGGCATTTGATTCAATTCATTCCATGACTTATTTCTCACTTATTTCACATTATGCAAAATTGCAAATGGATTCAAAACTCATGAACCAAGTCATTGCAAGGCCCAAATTCTATTCAGAGGTGGTCCATAAGTAAATTGGAGGTGAATCATGCTGATTTTCACGTGTGGATTAGTGGTGGTGGTACAAAATGCAAATTTTCAATTTCATCCAAATCTCATTAACCAAGGTTCTAATCACTTCTTAATCCTAATCAGTGGAATAATCAAGAGTGTATAAGCTTACTCATACCCTCACTGCTAGGTGAGAGACTCTCATTTGCTCAGTTTTTATTTTTTGCTCTCACACTTCCTCTCTTCGAATCTCACTCTCCTTGGAGTTTCTTGGAGATTTCTCTTCACATTCTTGATCAGTGAAGAGAATATAGCAAGAATCAACTGCTATTTTGAGCTCATACTGAGGATTTCACCAAGCTCCATTCAAGAGGATTCAAGTTCAAACCTCAAGATCTAGCACGATTTCAAGCTTTAGTTGCATTTATTTTGCAACTAGAGGTTCCAAGGAGTAGATCTGCAGTTTTTGGAGGGATTTCTTGGAGGATTTCAAGCTCTTCAAGCTTCAGGTTGGTGTTGTTTTCATACTCATAGAACTTGAATTTTAGATGTGCATAATGATCTGTGATGTGTGCTGATCATTCTGATCTATTTTGTTTGAAATTTGGACGTGTGAATTGTGTGTAATGTGGATTTAAAACTTTATATCTAAAGATGTTTTCGTTCGATTCTCAATGTGTGTTTGTTGTTTGATAAAATGAGCATGATATTTGTGATCCTCATGGTTTTCTGGTCAAAATGGTGTACTCATGTGTTATTTATGGAGAAGTTGGCGTAGCAGCTCACCGGAGAGGGTGACCGGAGCCCTAGCTCCGGCGACTGGTGGTGGTTCAGTCCGACGAAGGTTTAAATGGAGAAGACAAAATCTCATCTGTCCGTTTGCGTGATCTAATGGTTCACGATTTGCCACGTTATTTTAAATTTCTGTTTTATTTTATGGTTTTAGTGTGCGTCACCCCATGCTTGTTAACGTATGTCTTAGATCCTAGCCTTTGATCTTGTTTGATATTTGAATTGGTGATTTAATCTGGTGCGTAGGATCAATCGTGTGAATGAGATGGTGACAGCGCATTAAAAATGCGTGTGCTTGTCACATGCTTCTTTATTTTAATTCCTGATGACATGACGTGTGCGCGTACACTGCAGCTATGGTGTGGTGTTGATCTTGCATGTTGATCTTGCGTATTTTCTTGACCCGTTGACTTAATCTGATGCTTTGGATTGATCTGATGAGTGTAGGCATGCCACCACATTAATTTCCCATGTGCCCTTCACGTGTTACTCTTTAATGGCTGAATAATTTTGTGCGTGCGCGTGTATATATGGATTGTGGTGTGTTTTTAATCTGGTCCATTGATTTCGCTTACCTTGTTGATTAATCGACTGGTTGTGGAGCGCAAGATTGATCTTATGGCTAATATTAAATCTGACGTTTGACTGATTCCTTGTGTTCTCCTTTGACTTCGCTAATGGATTTTTTAGATTGGGCTTTGTTCTTTGCACCCCCAGTCTGAGCCCACCTTCATTTTTCAACGTATTTTGTTGCTGTTTGCACCCTACTTGCTTTTTATTTCTTTTTATTTTTCATTTAATTTTTGTTTTGCATTTTAATTTTCTAAAATCATTTTAATGCATCCAAAAATCATAAAAAAACTCATGAAGCTTCTTTTTAGTTTTATAAAATTTTTCCATATTTTATTTTCTTATTTTATTTTATTTTTTGTGCCTTAACTATTTGTTTAATTGTTTTTTCTTTTTGAATTGTCTCACATGTGCATGTTTTGCATTGTAGAATTTATTTCTCATCATCCATACATGATTTTCAATTCATTCTTTTTGCATTAGTTAGATGACATTCTGAAGTGCATAAAAACATTTTTGTTTCATTTTTAAAACTTTTTCATATTGCATTTTGGTCCCTCTCTTTTGCATATTGATACATGTTTCTCATTTGATCTTTGCTAAATTGTTTGAGTTGTTTAACTTGTGAATTTTTGTGAGATCTTTTAGCATGTGATTGTCTTCTGACCTATATCATTTGAGTTTAAATTTCACAATTGTTGAATGTCATATGATGCATTTTTTCTTATTTGTGCTTGAGTGACTTATGCATGATCATCTCTTGACCTTTCTTTACACAAGTTGTTTTGCCATGCTTAATGGATTGAGCTCCTTTGTGATTCTTTGAATGAGCTTTTGACATGATGTTTACCCCTGGTTGAGGTCCTTTGAGACTAATTTTTGCACTTTGTGGATCATGTTTGAATCATGTTTGAGTATGCTTAAGGGTTGGAACTTTGTCCTCTTTTTGTAGTTTACTTTGGTGCATGTTTTGAAGTTGTTGATTGATGTTTGAACTTGTATAACTTGAGTTTGGTTTTGAAATGATATTGATGCATATGCTAATGCCTCTTGAGTTCTATACTTGGTTTTCATGTTACTTGAGCATAGTTGAATGCACTTGGCTTGAATTGTATGATGAATGTCATTACCTTTCCTTTTGTGAACTTCTTTGGATCATAATGCTTCATGTTTTGAATCACTTTTACACACATGAATTGTTGATGATAATATGATATTGGTTCTGACTTGTCTTCATTTTCATCTTGCCTTTCTCATTTCATTTTGATATGAAGTCCATGTATGCTTAATTGTGCATTTCATACAAGTATGCTTGCATTCTTTCATGTTTATCTTTGCATGCTTACTTGAATTGTTTTGCATTGATCTTTGAAACATGTTGATTGATTTGAGTTGGACATTTATGATATGATGTACTTGCTGCCATTCATTGTATCTCATCTCCCTTCTTCTTCTTCTATTTTCTTCTCTTTCACTCTTTTCATCCCTTGAGTCTCAAGACTTGGATAAGTCTTGGATTCTTTCCCTTTAGAGCTACCTAGTCCAACTTAATTTTTTATTAAGCTTGGAGTAGGATTAGCATTAGGTTTTAGGTAGTCCTTCCTCCTAAACCTCAGTAACCATAGGACATCCATGCATGATAACATTAGGACTCTTAGTTTCCCTTTAGAGTTTCCCCTGTGTCGCTTCTCTTCTCATCTCGAAATAAAAGTAAAAAATACTTAATAAAGGTTAACGTGTATTGTGCTCGAGCCTTAAGTGTAGGAAGTGAAGAATGAGGGGTCTCCCCTCCTCTTCTAGAGTGTTTAGCATACGTTCCATTTGGGGGCGACCATGCGATTCACTCGTTCCCGCGTGATAGACTTTGGTGCAATGTAAGTACGAACTAACTTCAATCCACTTCTGTTTAAAAAACTTCAAACAAACAATAACGTCTTTCCTTTGGGAATTCTTTTCTCATCTCACTCACTTTCAGCGTACGAACGTGCTTCTTCTCGTTCTCCTGCAAGACGGTAACGCCTAAGTCTCCATACAGCGAGCTGCAACACCTGAGCTAGAACGTAAGTCGTTCCCTAAAAAACACAATCCACCCCTAGTGAGGGGAACTACGTCGCTCTGATTCTCATGCTCCCGATGAGATACGTGGGCAGTGGGGTAGGGCCCATGCGAGCATTTCTTTTATTTTCCCTACATTTGTTTCTCTTTCTCTCTCCCTTCCTTTTTCGGTTCTCCAGCTAGCAGTTCCTTTTCCTTTCCAGCAGCAGCGAAGCTCCAGTTGACGACACCCTTTGATGCAGACAGCAAGCGTGGATCCCATCGGGTACGATGGACGCGAGGGGGTGCTAATACCTTCCTCGTGCGTAAACGACTCCCGATCCCAGTTCTCTTGGTCGCAAGACCATGCTCTTTCCTTTTCTTTCAGGTTTATGTAGTGTTTTCTTTCCCTCTCTTGGGATAAATACACATTGCTGGCGACTCTGTTTTCCGCACCACTCTCGCGTTTGTACCGTTGGATGCGAATCTTTCGGGAGGGACACTTAGTTATACAAGATATAGTCAATCCGGGTCAGTTACGTCGAGATTTGGCAAATCTCTCCAAGAGTTTGAAGACATTTGAACAGTTAAACGCCAAGTTTTCTATAAAATCCTCTTGGGATGACTTCTTCTTATAAACCAAGTGATCTGGGGCATTGGAGAAGTGAAGATTGCTTCTCATCCACAACAATTGTTGTTCAAAATGGCGACTACCATGCAGGTCATCAATGCAGAACTATCCTGTTCTCACAACATTATTTACCCATCCTCAAAGAGTTTCTATCCCAGGTAATGTGACGACTCCCCAGTAAGTCTTTGCTACAAATAGTCACGACTGTTCCCCCGTGAACCTCTACTCCAAGAAGTTATGGCACGTTTGACGCAAGATTTCCGCAGTCGACAACCTAAGAATCCTCAATGAACTTCTTTGGTTTCAACCTTCCCCAGCGAAGCGAGTGTTTATTTCACTCCTCATTAGATTCTCTCACTATCTCAATCTTCTCCAGTGAAAGCGGATGTTTATTTCATCCCCTCGAGTTTTATCTCGACATTTTCAACTACTATTGATCCAAGCTTCCCCGACGAAGTGGATATTTATTTTATCCAGTTACAACTTTCATTCAGGCTACTTCAGCTCGCAGCGGATATTTATTTTATCCCCCATGAAGTCTCTTCGATCATGAATTTGATTCGTTCCCGGTGAATCTTTCTCATCCTCAACAGAATCATAAGGTTCATCTTGATAATCCTAAGTGAAGTCATGATGTTCATCCCCAAGTGGAGTACTCTCTTTTCCCTAAAGGAAGTTTGAAGCTTTTAAGTGGAATTTGTTTCCATATATGGCTATCCTTTCATCCTCAATGGTGCTTCTTATATTGCGAAGATCGGCCGAGTATCCGTATCGAGATGCTTGTTGTTCATCTCCAGTTTGCTTCTTGTCGTTGTTTTGTCAGCATGAACATAAGCATAGCATGGCATTCTTTCATGTAGATTCATGGCATGTGCGCATTTTTTGCATCTTGCATTTTGTGTTTGTTTGTTTGTTCTTTCACTTTGGTTGCGCTTATCCCCAAGTGACCGGGTTTTGTCCGCTCCCTCCAAGTAGAATTGTCAGCCCTAGGCAGTAAAAACACTTACTTTCTAAACTCCCAATTGAGTTCGATCCTCGTGGAAGATGGTTGTTCCAGTTTTATTTTCCATTTTCGGATAAAGACAAACCCGTTGAGTTCAGTCCTCAATGGATGGAGTCTTGTTTGACCGTTTCTTTCCAGTTATTTTCTGGATTGAACTTTGGTCCCTGACAATCACAATTTTAGATATCCCTTCGCTGTGGAACCTAGATCAAGCGTGCATTTATTTTGCACTTCATCTCCCCAAGAAGATTTTACTTGAAGATCTTTATTGTAAGACATGAGTTATTTCTCCAACAGTTACTACTACATTTCCTTGGACTACATGCCATACAGCAAGTGGCAGCTCTTTATTTGAGCAGTTTGGTTATCAAGATTTCTACGACAAATGACAGTCTCCTCAAGGCAGTTTGTCTATCCCCATCAGATAATTCTTTTTTTCTTCGCTGACTACCCAAGTAAATCGGTAATAGACAATATTTTCTCTAAGGACTACCCAGTAAACCAGTAGCATATGATATTTTCTTTGCCGACTACCCAGTAAATCGGTAGTAGTTAATATTCTACCCAGTAAATCGGTAGCAGATGATATTTTCCTACCCAGTAAATCGGTAGCAAATAATATTTTCCTACCCAGTAAATCGGTAGCAGATGATATTTTCCTACCCAGTAAATCAGTAGCAGGTAACATTTTACTACCCAATAAATCGGTAGCAGGTCACATTTTACTACCCAATAAATTGGCAGCAGTAATCTTTTCTTTGCTAACTACCCAGTAAATCGGTAGCAGACAATATTTCCTTCATGGACTACCCAGTAAACCGGAAGCAAAATTACCTTTTGTGGACTACCCAGTAATCGGTAGCAGGTAATATTTTCTTGGAGGACTACCCAGTAAATCGGTAATAGATATTATATCCTCAAAGAAGAAACCGAGACCAGTTCGTGGCTTATGACCCGAGACTAGGGGAGGTTTATTTTTACCCTTTTCAAGTGAAAGACTTGATTAAAGAAGAAACCGAGACCAGTCCGTGGCTTATGACCCGAGACTAGGGGAGGTTTATTTTTACCCTTTTCAAGTGAATTACTTGATTAAAGAAAAAACTGAGACCAGTCTGTGGCTTATGACTCGAGACGAGGGGAGGTTTATTTTACCCTTTTCAAGTGAATTACTTGATTAAAGAAGAAATTGAGACCAGTCTGTGGCTTATGACCCGAGAAGAGGGGAGGTTTATTTTTACCCTTTTCAAGTGAATTACTTGATTAAAGAAGAAACTGATACCAGTCTGTGGCTTATGACCCGAGACGAGGGGAGGTTTATTTTACCCTTTTCAAGTGAATTACTTGATTAAAGAAGAAATTGAGACCAGTCCATGGCTTATGACCCGAGAATAGGGGAGGTTTATTTTACCCTTTTCAAGTGGATTTTGGCTCGAGGCAAACAACCTCGCAGCATACATTTCAAGACTTTTGGCCCGAGGCTGACAACCTCGTAGCATTTTATTCCAATACGTTGCAACATCCAGTTAATTAAGGAGCTTAACCATACCGGGAGACATGTTTGCTTATTATCTTTGCAATATACACTGTTGTTTTCATTGGGAGACACCCTGCTATTTTAGATACCACGTGATTTTCAGTTGGTAGTCTCTTCCCCCTAGTGGAGTTAGATCTTCCCCGTGGAGTCTTGTCTTGTCGAGTTATCCCTCGTCGGGTCTTCCATTTTCTTTAGCTGTTTTTCATTGTTTCATTTGTTGTTATCCCATGTGACATTATTCCTAGCAGGATCCTTGTCTTGCATATCATACCATTTCATACCATATCATATGCATTTGGCGGCATCTTAGGGCCAAAAATTTGTGCACGTTTGTATTTAAGTCTCTCCTATCTCGTCGAGACGAAGATTTCAATCTCTATATCTCCGGATAGAAGAAACTTAAATAGGGGCATCTGCCGCACCCTAATTTTGACCCTAAGATCGCCACCTTATTCTTTGCATAACATATTAGGTCATCTTTCATGCATAACTAACCACTTTATCTAGCTTTGTCGGTTTGTTTCTCTTTTAAGGACAGGTGTTGCTGCAAGAGGCTCAAAGACTTGAAGGTTGTGATGTGTGTGTGTTTGTGGAGGTTTCTCTGGCCGTTGCAAAGTGTGCGTGTGCTCCCGTGAGTTATGCCTTCGCCCTTTCTGATCCCTAAGCCACTACAAAGCCTTCCTTCCCACAGATTTGCTCAGAAGTTTTCCCCCCACAGAAGACTGAGTCTTTACACTCACTGATATGGAATTTGGTGCATAAAGACTGGTCACTGGTTGTGTGGTAAAGTTATGTTATAAGATGACATCTCCCTGTTCTGTAAGTTCCTCAAGATTAAGAGATGTGTTTGCTCTATGTTCTTAAGTATTGGTTCATCGAAGAAATTTCAAATTGAGAGGATTTAGATGGTTGAATTCCAAAATACAAAGATCATCTACAAGGTGCGCAAAGTTTTAAGGCTATTCACAAAATGAAGGAAAATTCAAGAGTGTTCGAAAGCCAAATTTACAACAGGAGATTTGGATCCAAAGGTTTCTTCAAAATACACAAAGGTTCAACGAAAGAATCTTAAATTATCTATGCTTCTAAAGTTCAATAGCAGACTTTCAAAAAAGAAGTGCGTACAGTGGTGGATATCATTAAGCAAGATCAAATGGATCTATATTATCTTTACGTCTTTGTTCTCTTGTGGGCATATCTCATCATTCAAAATGTATTAATATTTCAAAGGCATGCATGTTTGAACATCCACCAATAAAATTTGAAGATTAAGAATGCGTAAAAGAGAATTCACATGAATCCAAAAGGGACTAATTCAAATGGATTAATTCGAAATGGATTAAAATACAAGTTATGTATATTACAACAAAGGACATTACAAATAAGAAACAGTCAAAACAAAGTCTTCAAATTACGTCCTTGGACCAATTGATGCCGAAAGTACTTGATTGTCCGTGCAAGACACCATCCCAAGATTTCGATGCCTTTTTCAAGTACAAAGGGCATTTTTTTTTTTGTGAAAACCCCAAGACAAGCTAAAACAAGTTCACATGGGGCGAGGCAAAAGGGTAAAATCCAAAAGCTATATTAGTTGAGGAGCATGTTACTCTCCTTTCATCTCTACAACAGCTAATCGTCACTATACTCGGAATGGAATAGCCAAGCGCATCAAGTGAAAGAGAAGCCTAACGTGGCTCCATGTCCCTCCATATTGGCCTTGGGTTTTCCCTGCAAGTGAGAAGCACATTGGCAATTCAGTTGAAGTGAGGTCACTAACACAAGACCAAATATTCAAATGGTAACATCATCCAAATAATTTAAAATTGAGAAAGATTGACAATTGAAGTAAGATACTTAAGCTACAGGAAGACCAAGGGATGGGTTAAGAAATGAGGAAAAACATTGTGCCAATAGCCGCAAAATTTGAATTGAATCGTAGACTAGCATTTACCGGGTTGTCTGTCGTTGAGGCCACTTGTCCGCTATCGAATTGTTACTGCAGCTGCAAACATACGAGCCGTTTTGAGGAAACCAACCATGAACTTGTCACGAAAACTTGTCGGCGGTCATCGTCCTTCATAGCCTTGTCAAGGGTGTGAATTCCATGGCTTGTGGTTAGAATGTTGCAACATCCTGCGACGAAAATATTTCAAAGGCTGTTAGTATTTATTTGATATGTTCAAAACAAGGGAATTGTTAATCTCCAAGGTGCCAAATAAAAAGGGAAACAAAAGCGAAAAAACTTGAGAACGGAGTTGTTCCAATTGGTTCTGACCTTCAATTTCCACCTTTGTATCTTGATCAAAACTTCGCTCTGTGGATACTGCCAATGGTAATTCCGATATTGGTTCAAATGACGTACCAGAGTTTGGTTTTGATGAAAATCGATCAACCTGCAAAATTGCACCGACACTGTTTAAACAACATGTTCCTGCAAAATATTTATTAGACTAATGTTTTTTCGTTCGAATCTAGATTTGTTTCCTTTGGATTAATTTGATAGGAAGAAGGGATACCTGAATCATTAAGGAGGAGGGATATGAAACCAAGCAAGCATGAACATTGATGATTGATAAGCGATTTCATTTGTCAAGCACGGCGTAGTAAATTCCTGACAATATTTGGACCTGCTAAATCACAAAAAAATAGAAGCCTATGTGAGAACCAAATCAATGTGGTTTTCAAACGTGAGAAGACATTGTTTACAAGACACCCCGGCCCGGAATTCCATCTTCATGCCCTGCCTTGACTTTCATCTAAAAAAGTACTGCATCAGAAAAAGAAAAAAGCATGATGAACACAAATACTATAACGTTCGGGCAACATCATGTATCTCTATTGAAAAAAAACTATTGAACATATTGAATATGTTTCTAGAGATAGATGCGAATCAATATCAAATGAGGAAGATTGTAAGAATTTCGAAAGCGGCATAAAGTTGTGGACAAACCTTTGTAATACTCATTGGCGATCCGGATCTTGCACCTCAAATGTCCAAGCTTGACAAAAGCAATATTACATGAAAAAAGAAGAACACGTTAAAATCAGAGCAAGGGCAACGACATATTTTGAGCAAGAATCACAAATTTATCGCAAGCAATCATTGATAAGGGAAAGAATCAAAGATAACCGTGTTTGCAGAAGCTTGTGTTCCTTCTATCCCCCACTTCTCCACTAGTTTAGGAGAGATTAAAAATCTATCCAATCTACTCTTAGCTGAGCCAGAGCTATTAAACCAGGTGAAATAACCTCCTAGACACGGGACGTTAACGCATTCCATATCACAGATAAAGTTGTTAAACTCCTCAATCTCCTTGCTTCGTCTACCTTGGCTCTCTCATCTCCTTTCACTGTGATGAGAAATCGCGTTGAAGTCGTCACCAAGAACGAGACCAAAGCAACCAAATTTCCTTCTCAGAGCCACCAAATCATGCCAAATTTTCCTTTTCCCAGCTAAATTACATGGGGAATAGACATTGATAAGAAGAATGTCTTTGCCCTTCCAATGAATCAGAACACCTAAATAACCCTCTCCCTTACAACTCAGAATGACATCGAATTTCTTCTTCTTCCACAGAATAGCAATACCCCCAGCAGCACCAACCGCATTCACTGCAGACCAATCGACTAGAGGATCACCCCACAGCGAAGTAGCCATACGATCATCCATAGTAACCAACTTAGATTCTTGTATAAAGCAGAAATCCATGTTACCCTCACGAAGAACCCCTGCAAGCCTCTTTCTCTTCACGATATTACCACACCCTCTGATATTAAAAGATAGAATATTCATTTTCCACCTTTTAATATAGACTCCCTCATGACTTTACTTGCTTTGTCTCTGACCTCAAAACCTTAGATTACTTCAATTAGATTATCCTTCTTCTCTTCAATGTTGATGCCAAGAGAATTAATAATGTCACATACCTTCTTCGATACCTTTGATTCCACTTCAGCCCAAAACCTTGTGTTACCCTTTGCCACTTCGGAGTCTGTGACAGAGAAACAACGAGAATCAACATCTTCCGTCTGAACGAAATCCTCAGCTTTCTTCTTTCCCCTAGTAAATGGAAGCTTGGTTTTGGACGCCCTTGCCACTATACGCCTACAAACTCTACTAGAATTAGAACAGTCTTCCTTCGGCGAACTAGACAAAGAAGAACAATTATTAAAAATTGGGGCTTCCTGAAACCCTAGTTTCGCCCCAGTTTACCCGAAGGAGAAAGGGAAAATTTACTTCCACACTGTTGGGTCAGAACCCCTTGCCCATCCTTCCCAATAATGGGCCTACGCTCTAATTGGGCTTTTAGCAATCCATCAAAGGAAACAGTATTGTCTCTCAGCACAATACCATCACCCACGTGTTTCTTGGAAGAAGTTTCGGGCCCCACCAAATCGTTGACAGCAGAAGCTTTGTTAACAGCCAATGGGGAGGCGACAAGCTCCTTCGACCTATTAGGTGCCACTGAGTCCACCCTATCCTCGAGACGTTCACCTTTCCCAGAAAAGGTAACTTTTGTATTCTCCTTCGTTATAGCATTTAATACAATAGGCCCCAAGTTTATGTCAACACGTTCCCCCATATTAGCACTCTGCGTAACCTCGGATGTCCCATCTTCACCTACCTCTTCTGATGACCAATCGCTATCACCCTCCTCTGCTCTAACACTACCTATTCTATCTTTTACGTAGGAGGTTTCTGACTCCGATTCAGACACCACACCAGCCTCCCTCTCCACTGTCCTAGCCAGCGGACCTAGCGTTTCCTCAGCCATCCTTATTCTGAAAACAACCCCATTGATAGAGACTCTAACCACCTCATCGATCAGGGTCCCCACCTTAGTTCTAACCATGATACTAACAACATCTAACTTGGTAGCATCCACAGAACTAACTTCGCTGCACACGTAATGACCTACTAAGGAAGAGAGAAACTCAAAGAAATCAAACGACCAGGCGTGGCAAGAAATGCCATAACATCTAATCCAAGTGATACGTTTCGGATCCACCATGTGAGGCTCCCATTTAACAACTTCCACGAACCATTGAGACAGCCAGTCCTTTGCACCAGTCAATAAATCCTCCAGTTCACCGTCTCCTGCATCTTCTAAGAGACAGAGATTGGCCCCAAGGGGGGTTACTTTAACTCCATAATACCCTTCAATATGGAAGTTCCTGTTCATGTTGTAAGTAGAACCAGGATTGATCACTTTCCCCACGTAGGCTCGTTGAAATATACCTAGCGATTCGTCCGGAACAACAAACTTCAAACACTTATCATCCTGAGATCCTTTGTTCCCTGCTGTTTCTGAATAACTCATCTCCTTTCTGACCCCTCCATAAAACGATTTAGTCGTATCTCTGTTTGGCTTCTCAGACTTAGCGTGATTTCTAGTCGGGCTTGCCTCTGTATTCCCAGCTGGACCAGCATGATACGCACCTCCCTTATTAGCAAATCTAGGCAAGTTGGCAAACAGTTTTTTGCCTTCAATCATGGAGTTATCAAGTCTCAGGACCAGACTTCTAACATCCTTCACTTTAAAGAAATGTACAAAACCGAATCTTTTCCCTCTTTTGTCTCTCTTGTCTGGAATAAAAACCTCGTCAACTTCTCCATAATTCTTCATCGTTAAGAACAGATCTTTCGCCCTATAACTTTCTGGAAATTCTGTAACGAAGATCGTTGTAGAATCCAAAACTCTCTTCCCTTTCGTTCTTCCTTCCTCTTCCCAGTGGACGTTGCTCCTCTTACGGTTACGCCGATGAACTTGCTCCCAACCATTGCCAACGTCTTTATGCCCTTCAAACTCCTTAATTAGTACTTGGTTATTTCCTACTCAGAATCTCACGAGAATTTGTTTTGCATTCTCGCAAAATTACTTAGATATAAATTTTGCAGCAAACAGGCTTAGACATAATCTCCACAAACATTGGATTTCAAGGACCTTACATACATTATTATAGAGATGAATAACCATATAACTTGCCACCATTTGTGTTGATCCATAAATTATGTATATGTTATCTTAAAAACCTAATTATTTTGTGTTTATTGATGAAATTTTGAAGAGCTTTATAAACCAAACCCATTTTTGAAGCTTTCAGGATAGAATATTTGCACTACTCATTAGTGATAGGAAACACACAATAAAAAAACCTTTGCTCAACCATGTTTTGGAAACAAACTTGACGTTATAATCCTTGATGTTGTAGAGAATCGCAATTGAATGTGACTGATGAATCTTAATTGTTGTTTCCTCGCAATTGTATAGCCCCAAAAACCTTTGATGTTGTACCTAAAATTAGTAGAGCGCACGAAAAAAAATTGATATGTCAATTCAGATTGTGAATGTGAATTGTTTTTGGGACATATAGGTTTTGGAGTCGAATTAAAATTAATATTACGATAAATATACGAGAAAAAAATTCTGAAAAAATTCCAACAATTCAATTAATCAATCCTATATAAGCGAAGTCTATACTATTGTATTCATTGCAAGTATAATTGCATTATAAAGTCACAAGCATAATGGAAAACATGCAAGTAAATACAAAGAAAAGTCGAGGAAAGAATCAAGTTTTAGTCTTTTTAAATAAATAAAAAAAAATGATTTTTAATAGGAATTTCAATGATTGATCCTTCCCTTTAAGCTTTACGTCCTTTTTATTTGTTTCCCGCTATTGAAGGTGTAGAGCCCTACTCATTGTCTTTAGTCTTCATTATTTTTTGCCCCATCACCACTTTTTTCTATCATTTCATATCCCTTCCCCTTTACAATATGCATATACCCTATCCAATCTTGCTTCCTACCTATTGTAGGTTAAGGGCTTACCACCCCTAATTTCATTGTCAATATCTCTCCAAGTCAAGTTATCATTTCAAAAGCCAAATCATATCATTCTAACAAAAAAGTATTTATTTTATTTTATAATCTCAATGAAGTTTTCATGTTTTTTTTCACTACATTATTTATTTAAAAAATCTTTTAATGTTTTTCACATATTATTAATGAAGTTTAAAATAAAACACTCTTAATTTCTCTTTTTGGTGCAAAATTAGTGATATTTTTTAACTAGTATAAACTTAACAAATAATTTATAATTTGAGACGGAAAAAATATCATTTAAAAATGTGATCAAATACGTTACCACATTCAAAGTGTTCTCAAAAGTCTAGTTAATATAAATTAAGACAATTTTTGTGTGGTCAAAACTACAAATCCAAATTGCGTACACACAAAAACATATTAACTAGCTATATTTTCGATAATCTTCCGCGAACTGACTCTAACTAATTTAGGCGCACATAGGCATATCATTAGAACACCCAACATCCAATGCGAGTTATTTAAATAAATTCCATTAAATATTTTATATTATTTTATACTTTTTAATTATTTAAACAATTCCACTATATTTTTTAAATATTCAAATAATTTATGAAAAACTTTAAAATGGGTCTGATTTAACACTACAACATACCTCAAATTTAATTAAATATGTATATATTTCTACCCAAATTCAAGTTTACGAACATTACTGGGTAGAAGGACGTTTGCAAAGTAAAGCACGACATTGTAAATTGATTATCTATTGATTTATGACATAATGGCTTTGGAGTATGTGTATGACCATATGGCACCGATGTATATGCTCTTAATAGCTTGTTTACTAAGTAACAAGTGAATCTAACTAACTTCATTTCCAATTTAAAATAAGAAGCACAGTGAAAATAATTTCAAAAAAAATTGTTAATCACATTTTAAATGCTGGAAAAACACTATATAGAAATTTAAAATTCTCCTCAGATTTCATAAATACATCTCCGAACACACTATGTATTTCATTCAAAATGTCAAAACAGAGTTACATTTAATATTTTATTTTTTCAAAATTTATGTCGGAGATGCATCTTTGAAACAACTCAATGCACACTCGTGCATTTCTCACCTAAACACCATTTTGTTGAAATAAATTGATCTAGAGATGTATCTCCGTATTCACATCAGACATAATATGGAGATGCATCTCTAGAACCACACGAGACAGTAATTTTTAACTTTTATTTAGAGATGCTCTGATGAATTTGACAAAATGTTTTTAGTTATACTATCATTTTCTATTTTTTCTATAAAATAAACCATACAATCGATATGATGAAAATGACATATATAAAGTAATAAATTCAAAGTACACAATGAAGTCGAAATAAGTCAAAATAAAATGCAATTGATAATAAATTTATAGCACAAATACTATAAGATATTGTGTATGACAGACTCAGACCCCCTGTTCCTACGCTGCCTCTTATACTATAGTGTCTCTCGTGCTTCCGCCATCATGGAATCTACAATGACCTTCACCTCATAGCCATCCAAAAAGAGTCCTATGTCTATACCTTTCTACTCAATCTTCATGATACGATGACATCTAGGTAAGACATCAACAACATGATTTGCCCTAGCCTTCTCCTCCTTTAGTATTTCCTGGTGAGCTGACCTAGATGGATCTTCTGGAGCATCCTGTATCATATAAGGATGAGACACCCTGAAAAATAACTAGATGTAGATGTGTGCAGTACTTCGTTTGCTAAGAGTTATGGTACTTTGCACCTCATCCAATACCAGATGATTAAGATTATCATCAAACATATGATCGATATAACTACGCGTCATGGCGAGATAAGCAGAAACAAAGGGTTCATTAGGAATAAACTGCATGTAACCAAATTGTCGTATAATGTGCTCAAGAAGATGAAGATAAGTCAAATGTATACTGCAAGCCAACTATCCAGAGTATAAGACTATGTCGCCAAAGGGACGCATCTCACGGTAATCGAAGTACATATGAAAGTATATATCCTCGGTTACGAAGTAGTCAAGAGACACTCAGTATGACTCCGTCGTATGGTTCCCTCTGAGCATGGAAAATGTAGAAGCACATGGCATATCCTCAGTGTAGATCGCAACACATTACCAGCCGAATATGCGTGGAAAGTGCTGGAGGATCTTGTCGCTGTGCAAAAAATACAACCAGAGCACTCACACGCTCGAGGTGATAAACAGAGTCACCACCAAACTTTATTTATTCCAAAAAGAAAAGGGGAAATATCGATAAAAACCCTTAAAGATGACAAAGATATGGTTGTCGCAACCAAATCGGGTTCGGGATTCGATTATGCAAGGGGAATGTATTAGCACCCCTCACATCCGTTGTACTCAACGGGAACCATTTAGTTAGTTTTGTGTATAAGTTTTAGCTTGAAAATGTTTACGTTCTGGGTAGAAAATGTTTATTTTTTGGTCGATTTTAGCGAAAGCTATTTTGTCATGATCGAATGAAAAATATTGCTTACTACCCAAAACAGTGGTGAAATTTTGTTTGCATCACAACAAAATAGATAAACATATCAATATTCACGGGAAAACGTCACTAGCTTACTCGCACATATAAGGACGAAGCGTTGTTTTGCATCGTCTCGAGACGAAACATCTTTCGTTTATGAAAGGGGTTAGAGTTTTAAAGCCAAAAGGCAAAAGGTTTGAATGCGCTAGATTGTTTTTAAGTGGAAGAAAAGTATTTTGACTGGCAAGCTATTACAACTTTGGTCCAAATACTCGGGAAATAGAATTGAATATTACTTCCAACTAATCCCTTTTAGTCCATTTTGTTGTGAAAATATTTGAAATATTTACGAATGTCTAGAATGGAAGATAAATACTCGAGCATGAAAGCTATTACAACTTGTGCTTAAGTATTTGAGACTAGGATTAAATATTACACCCAACTAGTCATTTTTAGTCCATTTTATTGCGAAAAAAGAAAGATGCACATTCGATGATTTTTGGAGGAACACAAATACTCGAATGACCGAGTTATACAACTGGTATCCAAGTATTTGGGACTAGGGTTGACTATTATGCCCAAATAGTCCATTTTAATCCATTTTATTACGAAAAGGATAAAAATAAAAATGATCAAAATGTACCATTCCAAAATCTCAATATTAAGAATATGTTTGTCTAATTACTCAAAAAAAAAAGATTTTTATTTTTCTATAAAATAAATTTTTAACAAACAAGTTATCAAACCCATATTCTAGAAGCCCAAACATTAAATATATTTCCATATAATTAAAAAAAATTAAGTGATTTTATTCGAAATTATTAATTTGAAAATAGTAAAATAAATAAATAAAAGTATAGATTTATGTTGTGACATTTTTAAATTAAGAAGAAAAAGAAATTAAATACCAATATTTGAATTCAATTGTAAGAATATAAGGCTCACACAGTGTAACGCCCTGTATAATATATATCTAGAATAATACCATACAAGTGTTAATATCTGGTACTGACACCATCATAAGTGCATATTGGCATAATTTACATACTTGACCATTTTACAAAACATAAAAGATGACCCTATGGTACAAGATATGGAAAGTGTCAAAACAATAAAAACTAAGATTGGAGTACAATATCCATCATTGTACAAGATACATAATACACAGCAGAAAACATAATCTAAGTTTCTCTTGAAACATTCATGCATAGCTCCACTTGTAAACTAAACTTGCAAAAGATACCTGAAAAGTAACAACAATAATGGGGTGAGATAATAATCTCAGTGAGTTCCCCTATCTTATGGGTTCACTCGGCTCTACAAGGTTCTGAACAATTTCTATCTCAAGTCAAAAGGGAAAGGGACAATACTTGAGTTCACATTGTTTGCTATGTATGCAAACAAGTCTCTTGAGTCCACTAACTCAAACAATCACTAATCAGAAACTATACCAAGGCATCCCATTTTCCGGTCCTCTCCTACGTCTAGGACTTTCGGCACGGGTCATGGATCCTTGTAATGTACTTTGACATAGGAAATGGATTCGGATTCAAGGTACTTTCCACATGAATCGTCGCTTCCCATGGGAATACCCCATGTCAAGCATTTTACCCGTAGGCTCCATTCGTACAACACACGAGAATCAAACATGTCAAAGTAATAATGCGTACATTCCAGAGGAGCGCTCTACATAAGCCTCAAATCTTGGAACGGCACATCTCAAAGGATTGTTTCTGACTACGTGATAAAGCATAACATAACGTTGAATGGATTCGGATTCTAAGGGACATATAGTCGATCTTATGAATCTTTACTTCCCATGGGAATACCCCCTTCTCATGCATTTTACCCGTAGGCTCCATTCGTTTATGTGATCACTAAGGATATAGTGATTGTATTCGACAATCACAAGGCATCACATTCGCCTTGACCATAAACAACACAACTATACATGTTCCATACAAATCTCTCCTCACAACTAGGCAACTACTTGCCAATGATACACACCTAGGCATCATTGCACAAGCATTGTCTTCATTTTCACTTTGGTTAACTGATGACAGACGATCAACCAAAGCTAAATCCAGCTTCTGACTCTCTCTGATCTCATCGAGAAAACCACTAGTCAACTTCAGCATGCCCATTCTCACACTATCAGCAGTCACCTCTCACACCAAACTCAAGTCTCGGAATCGATCGATCAAATCCTACTCTCTAGCCATCAATGCTAAAATGTGCAAGGACTTCTGACTTAAAACATCTTCTACAATATTGGCTTTACCAGGATGGTAGTTCAAACCAAACTCGTAAGCCTTCAAAAAATCTAACCATATCCTCTGTCTCATATTCAGCTCCTTCTGATCGAATAAATATCTCAAACTCTTTTGATCACTGAATATTTTGAATCTAGAACCATACAAATAGTTCCTCCTTATCTTCAGCACAAATACCACAACTGCTAACTCTAAATCATGAGTGGGGTAGTTCCTCTCATGAATCTTCAGCTGTCACAAAGCATAAGCTACCACCTGTCTATTCTGCATAAGTACACCACCTAAGCCCATCTTGGGCGCATCACAATATACAATAAAAGGTTCCCTCTGGTATAGTAAAATCAAACCATCAACTTCTTCTTCAGCTCTCAGAAGTTTTCTTTACACTAGATATCCCACACAAAGGCTTGACTCTTTCGATTCAACTGAGTCAAAGGTAGAGCCAACTTCAAAAAACCCTCGATAAATATATGATAGTAACCATCCAACCTTAAGAAACTTCTAATCTCGGTGATTGATTTCAGAGCCTCCCACTGTAGCACTGCATCTACCTTAAAAGGATCAACTACTATACCACCGCTGGAAATCACATGACTGAGAAAACTCACTTCTTGCAGCCAGAACTCGCATTTGGATAACTTGGCACACAACTTCTTCTCTTTCAAAACCTAGAGTATAGTACGAAGATGTCCAACATGGTCTTCGTCTAATTTAGAATATACCAGAATATCATCAATAAACACTACCATAAACTAATCCAAATAGGGATGGAAGATCCTGTTCATATACTTCATAAATACACCAGGGGAATTAAACACACCAAACGACATCACTGAGTACTCATAGTGTCATAGTGATTGTATCGTGGCTTGAACGCAATCTTTGGAATATCTACATCCTTCACTTGAATCTGATGATAGCCCGACCTCAAGTCAATCTTATTGAATACATAAACCCCTACTATTTGAACCATAAGGCCGTTGATTATGGGAAGAGGATACTTATTCTTGATAGTAACCTTGTTCGGTTGCATATAGTTAACACACAATCTCATAATGCGTTCTTTCTTTTTCACTAACAACACTGGAGCTCCCCAAGGAGATACACTTTGTCTGATAAATTTCTTCTTAAGAAGATCTTCCAACTGACTCTTCAGCTCACCTAATTCTGCTGGAGACATTCAGTAAGGTGCCATTGACTTCTCGATATGGAGGTAGATCAAAAATATAATCTGGAAACACATCTAGAAATTCACACACTAAAGGCAGATCATCCAACGCCACTTTACCTTCTACGTGCAAGGAAGAAAACATCACAAACACTTGAGCTTCATCTTTCAGGAACTCTTCAACTTGTCTAGCATATATAAATTGAGGATCCTTCTCCTCCACGAACTGAGGAAACAACATTGTCTTATTATAACAATTTATATAAATATGGTTGAACTCCAACCAGTTCATACCCAAGATAACATTAAGACGACTTAACAGTATGCTAACTAAGTCAATACCAAACTCCCTACCATATATTGTCAACAGGAAATTCAAAAAAACTAAATAAGTATTCACCGACCCATTTGTTGGAGTATCGATATCTATATTTCCATTCATCGTAGACACCACAAGATTCAATCTTTTCCAACAATCAACAGATATAAAGGAATGTGTCATACCAATATTAATGATAGTAATCAAAGGAATATTATTAATGAAATAAGTACCTCAAATCAGATTATCATACTTTGAGGCCTCTCCACCACTGAGAGCAAATACCTCTCCACTAGATTTCACATCATGAGTATTCTTGGGCTTCTGACATTGTATACTAATATGACCAGCCTCCCCAGAGTTTAAACAAGCCACACCAACACTCTTGCATTCAACAACTATATGTCATGCCTTCTCGTATTTGAAGCATATTAATAGAGCACACTCTGAAGCAAGATGAACAAGTACCCCGCATTCGAAACACTTGATAGGAGCTGGAGCACCTCCCCCACTTTGACTCTTCCCATCATTATTCCTTTGTTAAAACCTCTATTTACCCTTACCATTGGGAAAACCATACGGCTTTCTGTGGTTCTGATTACCACTTTTCTTATCACTAACACTCTTGTAATGAGTGGATCTAGCACGCTTGTCTTCATCATAAATACGACATTGGTTAACTATCATATTGTACTGACAAATTTCGTGATACACAATAACTTATTTGATGCATTTGGACACTTCAGCTTCTACTCCATTATGGTGTGGGTAAAACCTAAACAATTCCTCAAACTTGGCAGCATAATCTGCAACGGTCATGTTCCATTGCTTAAGTTCATAGAACTCGATCTCCTTTTTGCTACGCACATCACCTGGGAAATTTTTTCCAAGAATGCACCTCGGAACACAACCCAAGTGAAGCTAGCGGGATTATACCTGAGTGAATCACACACTCAAAGATACAACAGAGTCGTCACCGAACTTTATTTAGTCCCAAAGGATAGATAAAATATTGATAAAAGAGAAACGGGTAACAGGGTCGGTTATGCGAGAGGAATGTACTAGCACCCCACGCATCCTTCGTACTCGACGGGAACCATTTTGCTTACTTCTAGGCTCGGATGAGTTATCTAGCTAAAGGCTACTAGCTAAAGAGGGAAGGGACAAAGAGAAAGAAAATGCTCATGGAGGATTGGGGCCCTCGCGCTTACTTATCCTCATAGTTCAATGAGGAATTCAGAGCTCTGTAGTTCATGGAACTAGGAAAAGGGAAGAAGTAGTTGGGGAAGAAGAGTGGAAGAAGGTAGAAGGTAGCTCGCCAAGATATCGCGATCTCGTGCATACGTATCCTCATAGTGCAACGAGGAATTCAGAGCCCCGTAGTTCATGGAACTAGGACGGAGAAAGAAAAGGAAAATGGTGTCAAAACCAAGAGAGAAAGTAGAGGGAAAGACTCCACTGGGGAAGACAACAAAAATGGTGTTACAAGAAAGAAAGGCAAAGGAATGGTGTCAAAGCCAAGAGAATAAATGAGCAAAATAATAGAATCGAGACAAAGTAAGAGACACTGGAGATTCGGTATATTAACTGACAGGCGGTGATTAACCGAAGAAATAGAAGATTATGACTCTTTGGGGAAAAAAGGGTTGGTGTCAACATACGGACTGTGATAAATCGAAAGGAGAGAGAAATTGGTCTTTAACTAACAGACAATGATTAACCAAAGGGCGGGTGTAGAACCAAGCGAAGGTTATGACCCAAAGGACGGGTGTGGAACCAAGCAGAGGTTGTGACCCAAAGGACGGGTATGGAACCAAGCAAGGTTGTGACCCAAGAGAACGGGTGTGGAACCAAGCGAAGGTTGTGACCCAAAGGATGGGTGTGGAACCAAGTAAAGGTCATGACCCAAGAGAACGAATGTGGAACCAAGCCAAGGTCGTGACCCAAAGGAGTTCGATACACTAACTAAACAAGCTGCATTTGATCGAAGAATGGGTATTTAAACCAAAAGAAGGTTACTAACTCAAAGACGCGAGTATTTGAACCAATATAAGGTTACTAACTCACAGGGGTATTGGTTTTAACAGAAGGACTGTGATTGACCAAAAAGAATGAGTGATTAACCAAGAGACGATGATTAACTCAAAAGAAGCTCAGTATGTTAACAGATGGACTGTGGTTAACTGAGGAACGGGTGATTAACCAAGAAAAGGTTGTTAACCTCTAAGACAATGATTTGGGTGTGAGTGATCAAGGATCGATTCGGCTAGAGATTGGGAGACACGATAGTTTGGAGATAGAGACGATTATTCCAAGCACAGGGTCATTCGTCCCTTACCCAAAATAGTCAGAATGAGTGTAGGAATTCTCAACTCTCATCCTTTCTCTAGCACTTAGAGGATAGTGCAGAAATTGAAATCGACAGCGTAACAACGCAATCTTGTATAGTGCTCCAACACGTTTTGCAGACTTCTGACTCCGTAGGGGACCAAGAAAGAGAAGCTTTAAAAGATCCTAAGGAGAAGGGAGTGGGAGGATTAACAAACATCAATTAGCATGCATCACTAATCAAAATCAAGTTAACACATAACCAAGCAAAAGTGAACAAAAGTGCTTTTAATACGTGATTGAATTGCAAAATAAATCCAAGAAATTTAAGCAATTAATTGAGCGAAGATCGTGTCATGAAGATTCTGCCCTAAAACAGTAACAATATCATGTATACAAGTAAGCATGTGAAGATGTATGATCAAAACATCCAAAACAACCTTTAGAACAAAGATTTTGGCCAAGGATTAGTGAAGTAACCGGTTACCTGGTGATGTAACCGGTTACATCATCCATAACAGCAACAACAGAGGCACACAAGGGATGATGTAACCGATTACATGCTGAGGTAATCGGTTACATCAGCCAAAACAGCAACAACAGCTTTTTGAAAATATCATTTTTGAGATTTGCTTTTCAACTGTAATGGCAATGCATCATAACATAATAGTAGGTGCACAAAACACATTAATTCACATCAATTAGAAGCCACAAGAATTGATCATGCAAATAAAATATTCAAACAAGCAGACATCAATTAAGCTACATTGTGAAAAATGCAAAAATGATCGGAAACGTAAAATTGAGCAAGAATCACCAACCTACAAGACGGAGGTTTGCCTTGGTAGTTGTTGCAAACCAAATGTGATGAAAATAAGCAAAGAAAACCAGATAATTCGGAGCTTGAGAGCAAATCGTAGCAAAACCAACAAAAACGCGATAAATTCTCCAAATTCGAATTTGTACCCAAAACCTGGAGATGATTACTTGAATTAAAGTATAAGCTACTGTAATTCCAAAAATCCAAGTGGAAATGTAGTGAAAAGGAGGTTAAGCTCAAGAGAAAATCAATTTCAATGTGAAAATTTCTACTCTTCAATGGTGGAAATTGAGCTCTAGTGTGGTTTTGTGATTAAGATAAAGATGAATGTGAGAGAGAGTTGCAGAAATTTTAGAGAGAAATGAGAGTGAAGAGTGAAAAATTGTCATAATTATCAAGGGTCCTTGTGAAAAAGTGAAAATTTGCTTAAATAGAAGTTTCGTTTGGAGTGGGTTAGGTTTGGAATTTGGTTTAGGGCTTGCTTTGGATTTTGCTTTAGAGTTAGTTACATCTAACTCACTGAGTCGGAAGTTGACTCAGTTAGTTATTTGTTAACTAAGTGGAGCAATCCCAATGCAAGCTAACAATCCAATGGTTCACATGTTTGGAAGTGAAAGTGTATGGTGAGCATGATTGAAAGTGATGTAGTGTAGCATATGCGAGTGAATTCTTGAAGTGTGTTGAAGCATCTAGAATATTCCACACAATGCTAGAACCAAATGAGCCAAAAGAGAGTGGAAGGAGCTGTTGCAATGTGATGAAAACACTGATTTTTCTGCACAAACAGTGATGTAACTGGTTACATGGTGAGGTAACCGGCTACATCAGCCCAAACGTGAGTTCAGTGGCTGAGTAACAGTGATGTAACCGGTTACATGGTGAGGTAACCAGTTACATCAGCCCAAACTTCAAATTTTTGCTTGAAACAAGCTGATGTATTTGTAGTTACGCATTTTAACCTATGTGCTTGGTTTTTATACATGGAAACCCTTGTATCTGGCTTATTTTGATGTTGTGATGACTTCTGTGAGGATGCGATTAATCAGGCTTTGAAAATGTGAATGTTCCTGCAATAAAACACAGAGAAAAAATACTAATGCGTATGTTGGCTATGAGAATGCACATGCTTATGCAAAAAGGCAAAAAGGAAGGTCAAATTTTGGGTTACGACAGCTTCCCCTATTTAATCCTCTTGGACCTGAATGTTCGCATTGCGCCAGCTTTTCGATTATTCGAGGTGGAAGGGGATTAAATAAAAGAGTAGCTCGAGAATTTGGCCGACGACGACAAGAGATGACAAGGTAAATGTGTGGAGAAGTTGATTAAGTGAGAAGTTTGGCTGAATATCTGCCGAGGAGATGAATCAGTCAATGGGAAGTATGCTCGATGCATATGCTATCTGTAGCGAGCGAAACTGGACGTGTTTCTTAAGCACTGTCGCTCCTTGGGGTTACTACAGGTTTATTCATTTTTTATCCTATTAAAGCTGATGAAGGAAGGGAAATAGATGTCTCCAATTAACCCTGCTTGCATACCGAGTTTAAACAGCGGTCTATTAGGTTACGAATGCTATGTGGTAGTGGGGCCTCTCTTATGTTATTTTGACAGAATGACGAATTTATTCTATGGACAGGAAGTTAGGACTGATGTTTTTCGAATGATATGGGATTTAGGATTTTTGTTTAGTGTGCTCGCTAAGATTTTTCTTTCAATCTTATGCCTACGTATTCCCATTTTTTCGAAATAGGGAAATTAGAGCAATCGTAGTTCCTCCTATTCTATGGGAGGAAATGGTGTTTTGGTGTCTTGTTCAAAGCCTAAGACGTGAAGCGAAAAAGGTGATATGTATCTTGTTCAAAGCCCAAGATGTGAAGCTGAAGGTGGTTTGTATCTTGTTCAAAGCCCAAGATGTGAAGCTAAAAGGGTTTGACGTTAGAGAGAATTTGTCATCTCTAAAGAGGGGTTTGTCTGTCACAACTATTTATAAAGGAGAATTACTTTAACCGGGATGTGTGGATCCGGCAATGCCATAATTTCCTTTATAGGGGATTTCCAACCTGAAGGAGAAGACTTTAACTCAGTGTAGAGAAATGCCATCTTTCCTTAGGAATTTCTCATGCTAAAGGAGGGACAGTGGCATGGATGTAAATAATCTAGAGGCTTGCCGTTTACAGCGATTAGATGAAAGAGAAGGAGTTGTTGATGTTTGTGTACTGTGAACGAGGCACAACTTTGATGCTAAAAGGTTGATTGACTCAACCATTGGTTTTCTTATACAAAGCCTAAGAGAAGGCTATTGGCCCAACAAGAGGGAGTTTTTATGTGTCCCGTACGAAGCCCGAGAGAGAGGCTAAAAGGGTTGACTCAACAGGAGAATCTTTTATACTCAACAAGAGAGTGTTTTTGTATCTCGTACGAAGCCCGAGATGGAGGCTGAAAATGTTTGACTCAACAAGAGAGTCTTTTGGTATCTCATACGAAGCCCGAGATGGAGGCTAAAAGGCTACTGTTTCAGTTGAGTGACAGGTCCAGTATGTTGGTTCAACGAGAAAATCAATTCTTATATGAGTAACACTGTACTCATGGATTTGATCTGAGAATCGGGATTGTTTCCTGTTCTTTAAGGAAACGGAGAATCCAAAGGGTATTGAGACTGTCCAAGTCTGCGGGTTTCTTCCTATTTTTGAAAGGGACTTGAGAATGTCTTTGAGACTCAAGGAAATTAGAATGTCCAACTCTAGAGTTTCATCTTTTGTACTATGCTTAAAGAAACAGTAGTAGTACGTTCACGGTAGAAAGATCTAGACTCTTTAAAAGACTGTTCTATTGAGATGACTGATTTCTGTTCCTATACCTCTAGGAGGTCGTCGGGACAATTTGTACGAAGCCCAAGAGGAGGATGGAAACTTTTAAGAAGTCGAGGGATAATTTGTACGAAGCCCAAGAGGAGGCTATCATTTCCGAGGGGAAGAATCATTATATGAAGCCTAAGAGGAGGCTGTGAATACTTCTAAGAAGCCGACGGGTCCTTGTACAACGCCCAAGAGGAGGCGGGGATGGTTTTTAGGAAGCCTGTGGGTCCTTGTACAATGCCCAAGCGGAGGCCGATGCTTTTAAGAAGCCCGTGGGTCCCCAAACCCCGAGAAATTCAAGACATGCTATTCACAGAGAATAGATCGAGCCAGGAAAGTTCGAGAATTCGGAAGAAACTCAAGAGATGCGATTCACGGAGAAGAGATCATCTCTGGGGAGTAGAGTTTCTTGACAATTCCTAAGGAGGACAGCCGAAGAGAAGACTGTATCTGGTGCTCCTATGGGGATCTAGTATTGTCTATTTCTATGAATAATCGAAAAGGCTTCACCTAGTGCTAGAAGTAGTTGCCGGGGAAACTTTAAATATCTATACTATTATTACACAGTCGATATGAGTTTATGAAAGAAGACTTACAGCGAAACAGCCCCACAATACAGTTATATGTATATGAAAGCGGTAAATGAAAGCATATAAACACTTACTCGGTTGTAGAGCTTCCATGCTGTTTAGTTAGTTGTTCAACAAAGAAAGATTGAAAACAACAGTATATTCAAAATCAAAGGAGAAAGTGCTTTGAAAAAGAAAGATTTGGGGCTTACAACTCAAGGAGAGGCCCAGATGATTTATCAGTGATCGTACTATTGAATTTGTATAGAGGGACTTATACAAGTGACTGAGGCCCAAAAAAGGTTTTTCTGTACAAAGGGATGGGTCTTACACTCTCTCAAGAGGTCCAAAAAGGTTTAAAGAAAAAGAGTGGGGCTTATAACACGAGGGTAGGCCCGGATGATTTTTCGTTTGAAATGGCGATCGCGCCGAGATTTTCTTTTAACGCAGAGGGGCTTATACAATATCTGAGGCCCAAAGTTGTTTTGGTTAAAAGGGGATTGGGTCTTACACTCTATTAGAGGCCCAAAAGGTTTTGAATGGGTCTTATAGCTCAAGGAGAGGCCCAGATGATTTTTTCTTAAAAGGCGACGATCGCGCCGATTACTTGTACAGAGGGACTTATACAATAAGTGAGGCCCAAGATGGTTTGTACAAGGGGATTTTGGGTCTTACACTCTCTCAAGAGGCCCAAAAAGGTTTTAAAGAAAATTTGTGAGGGTTGAATTAATCAAAAACCCTAATTTATTTCCAAAATGTATTTTAATTGAATAAAAATTCAATTAAAATGATCAAAAATTGTTTAACACGTGGGAAACAAATTATGATCTTGGATTAATGCTTCAAAAATCATGTTTTGCCCTACAAAATGATTAGAAGTCATTAAAATTTACAAAATCAAGAGGGAAAAAATATTTTAAATGTCAAAAACAATTAAAATATTAATTCTTTGCAAAAATATCAATTATATGAAATAAATAATATTTTTGGGATTTTTTGGTAAAATAAAATATTTTAAAATTTTTGTGAATTATTAAAAAAAGAATCAACTCAAAATCATTAAAACTCCGAGAGAAATTAATTTTTGAATCAATTAAATAAAATCACAAAATTCAAATATTTGAATTTGAGAGAAATGGCGCCAAGAACAACTGAAGAACACGCGCGTTTTTCACCTTTGCCCAGATTTGCATTTTCTATCCAATCTCACTGAATACTTGATTATATCATGCAATCCACATATCAATATGCTCGTCTCAACCTCACGGTCATGTTTATGACAATTAATTTCATTTAAATTAAGCATAAAATAAGAAATCACGACAAATCCTCAAGAACCCTAATTTCTGCATGAAGGCTGGGATTTTTGATACACGATTCAAACAAAGCAATTAATTGAGGGGAAACATTCCATGCATAATTATGAACATTTGGCAAAAGTATTGTGCGAGGAAATATGCATAGATTGAGAGATGACCAAGTTTAGGCTTACCTCTAGGTCGTGACAGCAAGTTCAAAATGATTTCTGAGTAGGAGGTGTTACAGATGAGTTGTGATGATCTGAACAGCTTCCCTACACCCTATGGAGTGTGTTTTAATGGTTGGACTTGATGGAAATTGGTTGGATCACTTCATGGCATCTCAACTGCAACTTGGTTAAAACCTTGAGCAATTGACTGGTGATTCTGAGAAATCAGTGTTCCAGGTGTTGCTTAAGTGTTTGATCAGCTCACATATGATGTGTGTGAGGTGTGTGTGTGATTGGTTTGGTTGGAAAAGCTCTCAAACTCAAAACCCAATAGTGGCTTGCTTTAGAAGGCAAAAATGGAGTGAAAGAAGAGATTTTGAGGAAAGCATCTGTTTGATGGCTTTGGTGTACTCAAACTGATCATAATTGAGCTCTATTTATAGTAGAGCAAGTTTGTTTTGCAAGGAATAGTGAATGGCAACTGCTGAGTAGGGTTGGCCAATGTTGGCAAATGAAAATCCAAGTCTCCTCTAGCCATTGACTAGAGGTTAGAGCTAAGTCTTGACTGAATTCAGTTGCCAATAGCTCAGTCCATGCCACCTTGGTGCTTCTATTGAATGCTTCAATCCAAAATTGGAGTCTTGTCCCTATTTTAGGCAATTCTAGGTTTGGCATGCTATTTCTTGTTCCAAGGACTTTGGAGGCTTGGCTCAGTGATTGTCCCCTTTAGATTCAATCCTCAGATGTGTCCAAAGTGATGACAAGGCTTGGAATTGGCTGATTTTGGCAAATCGACCAAAAGTGCAAAAATCTGCCTTGCCTTGGCAGATTTCAGCAAGGCATCTTGCCAATGTCATATCTCATGGCTCAAGTTGAATTTGGTGATGTTCTTGGCCATTTTGGAAAGCTCTCATATGATACAACAACTGTTTGATCATATTTGATTTTGATACTTTTTGGATCCAAGTGAAAAATGTCCCTACATTTGGAAAAACGTAAGGCAAATTCTAACTTAGTGAAATTTTCACTAAGTGTTGGAACAAAGTGACTTTTCTTGATTTTGATCACTCCATAACTCAAAATCCATGAGGAATTTGGACTTAGATCAGTATGAAGCTTTTGTAGAGGGAAATGAGATCTATAAATCAAGCTTTGGATGGGGAAAAATGGCTTTGTGGTTTAGGAGTTATGATCTTCCAAAGTTGGTACCTTTGTCACTTTATTTCATAACTTAGAAAATTTTCTAAGTTTTTATGGTTACCCCTTTTACAAGTTATCCCACTTTCCTTGATTTTTCTTGATGAATGATGATTCAAATCATACATTAACATCATTTTAGGGTTAAAAATCCATTTTTGTGAAAAATTTCAAAAAGTCAAAGTTGACTTTTGTGCACAGTTGACTTTTTGTCAGATGAATTCCAAACTGTGCAATCCTTCAGGAAATTATGTCCTTGACCTAAATCAAACTTGATGGACATGTTCCATGGGTGTTATAGGGTATATTGAATCATGTCCTAGGGTTTGGGAGCATGTCCTGGTCAAAATTCAAAGCTACAGTTGACTTTTCTCGCAAAACCCTAACTGTGGTTCAGATGAAATTGAAACTTGTTGCTTAAGCTTCTTGGATCAATTCATTGTTCCAAATGGATCAATATGGTATATTAGAGACCCTCAAATTATGTCTTGAGGTCTTGGTTCATGATTTGTCCCGAAAGCCAACTTAGGGGTGAATTAGGTCAAGAAACCCTAATTCCTTATATTTTATGTATGCATCCCTTGAGGCAAAATTGACTTGATGATTGGGTCCATGAGGTTCCATGGAGTATATTAGGTTATGTTTTGGATCATTTGCTCATGCCCAGAGGAAAATTTCCATCTGGAGGCCCTAGTCGACCAAAACCCTAATTTGGGTGACACTGTCGATCTTGAAGCTTGATCCACCTGGAAGGGAGCAGCCTTGTGCTTAATCCTTAAAGTGGGAGTCCTCTTGATCCATTGTAGATGTTTGAGAGGTTTAGAAAAATTGTAAGATCATGTCATTCCTTGATTGATCCTTTGTCTGAGAGCTCAGAGAGGGCTTGAAACCCTAATTTTGATTATAGTGAATGCTCACCCATCTTTGGGGAGACTAATGAGGCATAATGATACACCCATATTGTGATGATGATTTGTACAATGATGGGAAATCTTAGTGGTCAAAATTTAGGGTATGATAGATGCCCCTATTTAATCTTCTTGGACCCGAAGGTGCGAATGACGAAGGTATTCGGGCATTCGAGGTACAAGAGGATTAAATATCGGAATATCCGAAATTTTGACGGCGTCTATGAACGGTAATTCACGCATTCATCTTCTTTCGCTAAGCAATGATGCTTAGAAAAGGTAAACTTCCCCTCGATCCTGGTCTTCAACCAAGGAACTGGTCTTAGTTTCTGAAATAAACTTCCCCTCGATCCTGGTTTCCTACCAAGGAACTGGTCTCAGTTTCTGAAATAAACTTCCCCTCGATTCTGGTTTTCTACCAAGGAACTGGTCTCAGTTTTTGATTTAAACTTCCCCTCGATCCTGGTTTCCTACCAAGGAACTGGTCTTAGTTTCTGAAATAAACTTCCCCTCGATCCTGGTTTTCTACCAAGGAACTGGTCTCAGTTTCTGATTTAAACTTCCCCTCGATCCTAGTTTCCTACCAAGGAACTGGTCTTAGTTTCTTTTGTCAATAAACTTTATTGACAAGGGACGCTCCTCGTAGCGGTTTTCCTTAAACTTCTCGCCGAATTTTCCTGGGGAGATGCCATTTGACGGAAAAAGTTTTGATGTCAGACTTGCTGGGGAACCCAATCGTCTGAGTTGTAGAGGTGCACAAACTTCTCTGTTGGAGACGCCATTTGTTTCTACTGGGGAAAACGAGTCTCTTGAGAGACTGCCTTCGTTTGGGGTATTACATCACACTTTTCTCGGAGATCTTCTCGGAGAAATGCCATATGATGGGATCCAATTTTGAGGTGCCGATGACCTTTTCATCAACGGTTTTGTCAGAGAAAAACTGCTGTATTGTCGAATCTTTTGTTAAAAGGCTTTCTCTCAGGATTTTCCTTAATCCGGGAAAGCAAGGATATCATCTTCAATGGTGAAGAGTGATATTTGTTGAAGGTTCTCTGGTCTTTCAGAAGTTCAAGTTATCAAAGTGGTCGAGGAGCCAAATTCATTCCAGAAATAAACTGGAGGAGAGAGATTGTTCAGACGCAGCATATCCTGACGAGGACCAACTGACAACTCGATTGAGAGGACTTTTTTATCACCAAGGGATAAGACCGACTAGAGTGATAGTGATGCAATATGAAGGGTGAATGTAAATTAATAATGCATGATGTATGTATGTTTATGCTAACTGACGCGACATACAAACTAAAAGATGAACATGACTGGATACTCGGCCATCGCGGGGCGAAGACGTACCGTTGGTCCAAAAGGTAGCAATTCTATTTTGCTTAGGAGAGATATTCCCTGCGGGGAACTATGTTGGTCGGGCTTAGGAGATAAGAACTCGGCCGAGGCGTGTCAGACGAAACAAGGTCTCTGACACAGTTGATCCCTTCATTCAGGCGTACTGGGTTAGAAGGAGTACTTTGGTTCTGCACTTTGAAGTTCAATTGCTTTCGGGGAAGCAGTCGATGTTCTTTCGATGTTCAATAGTTAAAAGAAATTGCCATCTTTATTTTAAAGCAGAAAAAGTTTTACAAGTAAATTCAATTTTGTTTTATTTCAAGAATCATTAATCATATTAAAATGTCATTCTGTAAAGCTAAAACAAATGAGAATTATAAACAAAAGCACAAGGGCTCAAATTTTATTGATAAGGGGGAGATCAGCCAAACGCGTGATTCCAAAGAGTATTTATAAAGTTAGAAAATGGTAATTTACAGGGAAAAAGGCTACGTTGAAACATAACAATCACTATCCTTCTACCAACTTTGAATTCGGGACATCCTGAGCTTCTGTCGAAGATGAACTTGACTGGAGTTTTCCTCCGATGGATGATGTAACTGCTGCTGAGGGACTCACCTCTGTTGAACATAGTTACTTGCCATTATCCCTAAATTTTGCCTGGATTGTACTGTGATGTTTCCAATCCACCGGGATAATTTTTTTTATTTTGTCTCTAACTTTTGCCTGGACCGCCCTTTCGGGTTTTCAATCCACCGAGACGTTTTTTTTAGGCGAAGTATTTCTTGACTACATCAACCTTTGTGGGGTAGGAAAATTCCTCTCCGTCCATGGTTGCAAGTCTCAAGGCACCGCCTGAGAAAGCTTTCGTGACCACATATGGGTCATCATAATTCGGGGTCCACTTGCCCCGAGAATCAGTGAGAAATGATTGTATCTTTTTTAGCACAAGGTCTCCTTTCCTGAAGACACGGGGTCGAACCTTTTTGTCGAACGCCCTCTTCATTCTTTGTTGATACAACTGACCGTGGCATAGTGCCATTATCTGTTTTTCTTCGATCAGATTCAGTTCGTCGTGTCGACTTTGACACCATTCAGCCTCTGTAAGCTTAGCTTCCATCAATACTCGGATTGACGGGATCTCTACTTCTATGGGGAGCACTGCTTCCATGCCATATACTAGAGAGAAAGGGGTTGCCCCTGTTGAAGTGCGGACAGATGTGCGATAACCGTGAAGAGCAAAGGGTAGCATCTCGTGCCAATCTTTGTAGGTTACAACCATCTTCTGAACAATCCTCTTGATATTCTTGTTAGCCACTTCTACCGCTCCATTCATCTTGGGTCGGTAGGGAGATGAGTTATGGTGTTCGATCTTGAACTCTGCGCACAACTCTTTCATCATCTTATTGTTCAAGTTAGATCCATTATCAGTAATGATCTGGCCCGGAACACCATAACGGAAGATGATATTGTTTTTGATAAATCGGACCACCACTTGTCGGGTTACATTAGCGTATGATGCTGCTTCGACCTACTTGGTGAAGTAATCAATGGCTACCAGAATGAACCGATGTCCGTTCGAAGCTTTGGGTTCAATTATGCTAATCATGTCGATTCCCCAAATGGAAAAAGGCCATGGGGAAGAAAGAACTTTGAGATGTGTAGGCGGTACATGGATATTGTCGGAGTATATCTGACACTTGTGACACTTCCTCATGTACTTGTAGCAGTCGGATTCCATGGTCAACCAGTAGTACCCGGCCCTCAGAATTTTTTTCGCCATTGTGTGTCCGTTGGCACGAGTGCCAAAGGATCCTTCGTGAATTTCTTTCATCAGCATGTCTGCTTCTGGTCTGTCTACACATCGGAGCAAGACGAGGTCAAAGTTCCTCTTATAGAGAGTATCACCGCTCAGGAAGAAACTACCTGATAATCTTCTGAGGGTCTTTCTATCCTTTCTGAATGCCCCAGGAGGGTACTCTTGTTTCTGAAGGAATCATTTGATATCGTGATACCAAGTTTTGTCGTCTATGACTGCTTCGATCGTGAAGATGTAAGCGGGCCGCTCAAGGCGCATAATGTCAATCTTAGGTAGGTCATTCCATTGACATACACTAATCATGGAAGAGAGAGTGGCTAAGGCGTCATCCATGTGATTCTCATCATGAGGGATGTGATGAAACTCGATTCTGTTGAAGAAAGGTAATAACCTTCTAGTATAATCTTTGTAAGGAATCAGTCCTGATTGGTATGTGTTCCAATCTCCTTTTATCTGATTGATAACCAGGGCTGAGTCGTCGTATACGTCCAAGTTCTTGATCCTTAAGTCGATCGCTTCTTCGAGACCCATAATATAAGCTTCGTATTCCGTTTCCATAATGATTGATAGCTCCGTCAAAGATAAGTCCCCATTGGGAACCTGGTTCTGGCCCTTCACTGGGTAGCGGTTCATCGCAATCTTTCATCTTTAGATACATGACATCTTCATCTGGGAAGTCGAACCCGATTGGTTCTTGATTGTCAATCAGTTGATGAGCCAAATGATCGGCTAAAATACTTCCTTTAACGGCTTTTTGAGCGTGGTACTCTATGTCATATTCTGATAACAACATCTGCCAACGGGCAATCCTTCCCGTGAGATCAGGTGTTTCAAATACATACTTGATTGGATCCATCTCAGAGACCAACCAAGTAGTGTGACGAATCATGTACTGGCGCAGACATTTGGCTACCCAAGCCAAAGCACAATAAGTTTTCTCGAGCATCGTGTACCGAGTTTCACAGTCGGTGAACTTCTTGCTTAGATAGTAAATGGCAGACTCTTTCCTTTTGGTTTCGTCTTGTTGGCCAAGTACACACCCCATTGAGTCTACCAAGACGGTTAAGTAGATGATCAGTGGCCTTCCTTCCACTGGAGGTGATAGAATCGGAGGATTCAACAGATATTCCTGAATACTGTCGAAGGCAGTTTGGCAATCTTCTGTCCAAACACAGTCCTGGTTCTTTGTCAGTAGTTTGAAAATCGGCGCACACGTGGTGGTCATAAGGAATATGAATCTGGAAATGTAGTTCAAACGTCCCAGGAATCCTCTGACTTGTTTTTCAGTTTTTGGAGAAGGCATTTCTTGAATGGCCTTGACCTTGTCAGGATCAACCTCAATTCCTTTCTGGCTGACGATGAACCCTAAGAGTTTCCCTGAACAGACACCGAATGTGCACTTATTGGGATTCAAGCGGAGTTTGAATTTTCTCAGACGCTCGAATAGTTTTGACAGGTGGGTCACCTGCTCCTCTTCTGTCTTGGATTTTGCAATCATATCATCGACATATACCTCGATTTCCTTGTGTATCATGTCATGAAACAGAGTAGTCATGGCCCTCTGATAGGTTGCTCCGGCGTTCTTCAAACCGAACGGCATCACCTTGTAACAAAAGGTACCTCATGGGGTAATGAACGAAGTTTTCTCCATGTCTTTCGGCGCCATTTTGATTTGGTTATAGCCCGAGAATCCATCCATGAAGGAGAAAACTTTGAACTTTGCTGTACTGTCAACCAGCATGTCAATGTGTGGTAAAGGAAAGTCGTCCTTTGGACTTGCCTTGTTCAGATCCCTGTAATCGACACACATTATGACTTTTCCGTCCTTTTTCGGAACGGGTACGAATTGGCTAACCATTGAGGATATTCAGATGTAGCGAGGAAACCTGCGTCAATCTGTTTCTGTACCTCCTCTTTGATTTTGATGGCCATGTCCGGGTGAGTCCGTCTCAACCTCTGTTTTACAGGTGGACATTCCGATCTTAACGGTAAGTGATGTTCCACAATGCTGGTATCCAACCCTGGCATGTCCTGATAGGACCAGGCGAATACATCGGGGAATTCTTTGAGAAGCTTTGTCAAGCTTTCTTTGGCAGTCGAACTGAGCAGTGCCCCAATCCTGATTTCTTTTCTCTCTTTTTCTGAACCCAAGTTTACCATTTCCAACGGCTCTTTGTGAGGCTCAATGGACCTTTCCTCTTGTCTGAGTAGTCGGGAGATCTCTTCTGGAATTTCGTCGTCCTTTTCTTTTTCAGCCCCAAATAACGGGAAATCAAAGTCGGGAGAAGGCATCAGATCGTATGTTTCAATGGGGTTTAAAACAAGCAATCTGCATGACGTGATGATTCGTGTTTTAGAAGAGATAGAGAGAATACAAGAGTGTGTGCAGTGTATTTTTGATAACTGCTTGTTTTTATTATTGATTTGTTTTTTAGGATTACCATTTTCTGAGAAAAAGCAAAAAGAGAAAACAGCAATTAATGCGGAAATTACAGAACGAAATTATTTTATTAATGAACAAGTCGATTCTTGAAACTACAGTCCTATAAACAAAACTCTGTCGCTTTGGGCAAAGCGAAGAGGGAAATTTACAGAAAGTGAGCCCTATCAAAACATCCGTTTTACCTGGGCAGGGTGAAAGGTTAAAGTAAAGATGGAAATTACTTTGACTTATGAACGACCTTCAAAACATCGACAGCAACCCATTGGCGGCGAACTCCTCGGTGAATCACAAAGTCTGGCACCTTCCTTGATTTGTCTTCAGAAATAACACTGATTTCTGGTGGAGAAGGATCATTGGAATCTGTTTCCCAGGCAGAGTTGTCGTAGGAGGATTCCTCAGTTGTATTTTGCATAGTATTTATGCTCTCGGCTGTATCTCCCCATCCAGTTGGCTGGATATCTTCGAGCCTGATACGAGAGCTTTCGGGAGTGGTGTACTTGACCATAAAGTCGTATTTTCCACTCGGTTGTCCCAAGGTGTCCCACACTTTTTTGGAACTGGATGAGTCATCCTTCTCGATGACGTTGACCTCTAGAAAAGCATAGTTGATGAATTCAAGTCCTGCAAACGTTGCAAATTCATCGTCGTACTGAGTAGTTTCTGAATGACCTGAGTGTTGATCCCATGACATGGTGGGGACGCAGGTATTCTTTTCAATGATGCTCAGCTGAGTTTCATTACTCGGCTGACTTTCTTTCCCCAAGTTTCCTGGGTAAGGCTGCCACATTGGCAGACCGTCCATCGGGCCATAGTAATTGTGGTCAAAGTTGTCTTTCATCAGAGTGTTTTCCTCTAATGAATTTGGTGGAGCACGACATCCTTCAGGATCACAATCTCCATATATCATTTGGACATCTGACCGTGGTATAAATCTCGGACTCTGTGCGGGATAGCAAAATGGCGTAGGCACCTCTTCCTGGGACATATAACCATCCTCGTTAAGATAGGACTTCCATTCCTCCTCTGTGTCAGAGGAATCATCTTTATTGATAGTGTGCACTTCTTGAGGCACTGGGTGAAGGAAACCTCCACTGTGGAAGAAATCCTGAATGGGATGAAGACTTTCATCGGTAGCAACTATTTAGGTGCAGGTTGCAGAAAAACCAAGACCCTTCTTTGTTTTATTTTCATAAGGAATGACTAGCTGTCCCCATCCTGTGGTATCCGTACTCTTGACTGCTTTAATAGCATCTTTATATGAGGAAATCGAAGTTCCTCCTCTTGATTGATTGTCCTTGCTCACCGACAGTGCTTGGAACTGAGTTCCAATAACCTCCTCGGGTTCTATACCAGTAGATGATGATAAGCTACTCATGAGCAAGGTCTGCTCCCCACAGATTGTGATGAGTTGGCCGTTTTGGATGAACTTTAGCTTTTGGTGGAGGGTTGAAATGACCGCTCCAGCCTGATGTATCCAAGGTCTTCCTAATAAACAACTGTACGTTGCCCGGATGTCCATGACCTAGAAGGTGACTTGGAAAGTGTGAGGACCAATAGTTATGGGAAGGTCAACTTCACCGATAACCGTTTTTCTGGATCCGTCGAACTCTTTGATGACGACCTCGCTGGTTCTCATCGGAGGGCCTTTGAATGATAATTGCATCAAAGTGGACTTCGGCATAACATTCAGGGTTGACCCTGTGTCTACCAATACGCTGGCTAAAGCATCGTCCTGGCAGTTGACTGTGATATTGAGTGCCATGTTATGACGGCGACCCTCTTTCGATAATTCCTCATTACTAAATCCCAAATTATTGCAGGAAGTGATGTTAGAGACAATGATATCGAACTGTCTAATTGTTACATCCTGTTCTACAAAGGCTTGCTCCAGGACTTTCTGTAGAGCCTCCCTGTGCGCTTCTGAACAGAGTAACAGTGATAATACCGAGATCTTTGAAGGAGTTTGTAATAGCTGATCAATAATGTTGTATTCACTCCTTTGGATGAGCTTCAGCATCTCATCATCATTTTTCGAAAGGTCGAGATTACTAGATTGACCGACTGGTGGATTGGGAACTTCTGTTTGAGGTTCCTTTTCTTTGTTAAGTTCTCCAACTCCTCGGTTGAAGATTCTACCACTCCGTGTTACTCGACTGATGTCTGCAATATTCACGACGGAGTGTAATGGAATTTCCTTTCCATTCTCGACTGTTGTTGCACCGTATTTGTAAGGGATAGCCTTAGTTGATTCATACGGTAATGGTCCCGGTAGATAGATGACTATGGGAGCCTTCTGATTTTTCTGACTGTCGTAGGTAATCTCGATCCGTTCTTGGTTGGGAATTCTTGATTCGTCAAGCAGAGGGATGATGGCAAAAACATTCCTGGTCCTCTGATGATCAGAGATGACGACAACGTCCTCAATTTGATTGGCAAGGTAGTTTGGCGACCAATTGATGGGTCCAAAACCCGAATATGGGTGAATCTCTCCACGATCCACCTGCCTCTGGAGAGTTGCTCGCATAAGGTAGCACCCTTGGTTACTTTCCGAACAGACTCCACAACGTTCATAATTGTGTGGTGGCACCTGGCTACGCCCGCTTTGAATGCAATGTAACCTCACTAGGTTAGTTTCTACAGATCGGACATCCTGACTTTGACGCCGAGTGGGGTTTCTGTTATTGATACTAATTTGCTGAGTATCTTCATCCATGTAGATTGGCATCCACCAATGATTTAACAAGTGCTGAAGTGCCTCCTGGACAAGGGTACAACCCTGATCATTTTCGCAACCCGCTTTACAGCTTTGGTAATTATGTGATATCAAGAATCCGAGTCGGACCTGCTCAGCATGCAACTCTACCAGGTTGGTATTCATCACGCGAATATCAAATATCTGAACCATGTTAATCTGATAGGGATTCCTATCATGGTAGTCTTGGATCCATCCAAGATCCATCTGACGCTGGAGGGCCTCCTGTATGAAAGAGCATCCCTATTTGTTTACCGAGCAAGTCAGACAAGAACTGTAATCGTGCCGCGGCAGATTATGATACTGGCTTTGCCGTGAGTGCATTGCCACCAGGTTGACATTCATCGCGCGGATGTCGTGGTTCTGAATGATGTTGGAATTCGTATAGACCATGTTAACTCCATGAACTCGGTGCTCTTGGATCCATCCGAGATCCATCTGTTCCCGTAGAGCTAGTTGCACCACAAAACATCCTCAATTGCTTTTAGAGCAGATATCACACTGATGATAATTATGAGGTGGCACATGGCCATATCTACTCTGTCTACAATGCATCTTGACAGATTGGTCCTTAACAAGAGTACATCATGAATTTGATAGACGTTATTAGACTCTCCCTCTATCAGGTTGATTGCAGCTTTCTCGTGTTGAGGCAGCGGGTTCGTGAGAACATTGGGATTCGTATCTTTGAAAGATAAGAGCCCGCTCCTAACAAGCTTTTGCACGTCGGATTTGAAATTGAGACAGTTCTCTATGTTATGCCCCGATCCTCCTTGATGATAAGTGCATGTCTGATCCACCTTAAACCAAAAAGGCGGATTTTCCGGCACTGTAAGAGGAGACTTAGTCTGGATGTGCCCCTTAGCCAGTAGTAACGGAAATAGTTCTGCGTACAACATGGGTATAGGATCAAACCCCGGTGGCCGCGTTGTACGGTTGTTATTGTATGGAGGAAGAGCCTGCTGAAGAGGCTGTTGTGTCCTTTGCTGATTAGGTTGGCTCTGCGCAACCTGAGGTTGATACGTAGGAATAGGCGCAGGGCTGATAGCAGGACTTATAGCTGCTACGGGTTGGTACCGTCGCCTTTACTTTCCGAGAGAGATATTCCCAATATCCAGCGTCTTTTATTAGATGTCCTTCCCGGACGGCTTCCTCAAGACGAACTCCCATACCGACCATTTCGGTGAAATCACTAGGCGCACTGGCAACCATTCTGTCATAGTAAAATGAGCTTAATGTCTTTAAGAAGATTTTTGTCATCTCTTTTTCCTCAAGAGGTGGACAAATTTGGGCGGCAATTTCACGCCATCTCTGAGCGTATTCCTTAAAGGTTTCCTTGTCCTTTTGTGACATTGATCTGAGTTGATCTCTGTCGGGTGCCATGTCCAGATTGTATTTGTATTGTTGGACGAAGGCAGTGCCAAGATCTCTGAAAGTACTAATCGTAGCACGGTTTAAACCCATGTACCATTTTAATGCGACACCGATTAAACTATCCTGAAAGTAGTGAATCAGTAGATCCTGATTTTCTGTCTGAGCTGACATTCGCCGAGCGTACATCACCAGATGGCTCTGAGGGCAAGAGTTACCCTTGTATTTTTCAAAGTCAGGCACTTGGAACTTGTGCGGAATGTAACGCCCCGGTCAGTTTTGTCTTTTTAATTAATTGAGTCGTTTTGAGTATTTTATTATTATTTTATTTTATTTCTGACTTTTATGTGAAAATATGTTATTTTTCATCGTGAATATATTTTGTCGCGTTTTGGGAACATTTGCGAGATATTTGAGTGTAGGGGTATTTTGGGCATTTTGATTTATTTTGTTAAGTTAGAATATAAATAGAAAGAAAAAGAGAGAAAATAGTAAGGGGAAAGAAAAAGAAGAGGAGAAGAAAAGAAAAGGAGAAGAGAAGAAAAAGAGAGAATTTGGAAAACTTGGAAATCAATCAACCGACTTTCTAGAACACGATTAAATCGGGTAAGGGTGCGAAACTCGATTATACTATGTTTGTGTATGATTATGTATGTGGTTGCTTGGATGTTTCTTGTTTATCCATAGCTTTGAGTTCTAGGTTGGAAATGAGAATTTTGTGAGAAATCGATGTTTTCACGGTTAGAAATCGATGTAAATGCGGTAGAATACTTGTTATCATGATTAGACTAGGTTCTGATTGTCATATGTTGGTTTGGAAATGTTTTGTTTGAGAAAATATCATTTTTGGGTGATCTGGTGCGCTGCTGGGTTTTGCTAAAATCGTAGGTTCGCACTGCGAATAGCCAACGAATGGGTGGCGAGCGTTCGCGTGAGGTTCGCACTGCGAACTTTGTATTATTTTTCATTCTGCCACGGTTCGCTGGAGGATTCGCATTGCGAATGGGGTAGCGAGCATTCGCTGGATGGTTCGCACTGCGAACGTTGGGAATTTTCTAGGCTATTTTTGCTTCTGCCACTGTTCACTGGTACATTCGCACTGCGAATGAAGAAGCGAAGGACTCGCTAGGAGCTTCGCACTGCGAACATGATAGTTTATTCCAATTTGTTTTCTCTGTAACTTTTGATTCGTGAGTCAGTTTGAGGCGTGGTTTGATGCGTTAGAAAGCTTGTAGCATGTACTTTCTTATGATGATGGATTTTAAATCATTGGCCGATTAAATTATGTCGGGAAATTGGGAATAGTGTCATTTTGTCGACTTTTGCCGTTTTAATTGTGTGAATTTGATGTGTAATGTACAATGTGCTGTTAACATGGATGTTGTATGACTTGTGTGCTAATTGTGTGATGAAAATGCATTAGATACTTGTTGGGATGAGGATTTGTGGCCTAAGGGCAAGAAAATGCAATGTGTGATCATTGTTGATATATGCATGATTATGAATGTGTATATGTGTGCATTTTAAATGTCATGAGTCATTGTATGCCAAGCATCATTGTAATACCCCAAAATTTGCTCTCTCCTTTGTCATCATAGCATAGCATTATCATATATCATATCATATCCACCTCATTAGCATTGCATTGCATCTTTAACATAGAAAAATGAAGCATAGCATCCCTCTTACCATCAAGGCATGTGATCAGGTGGAAGGTGGACAATCAAGGGATCATTCAAAGCACAAAAAGGTCAAACAAGTTGCCTCAAGGCAAACCAAGAGGTCTTTCATGTCTCCTATTATCTCAGTTGATCATCCAAAGCCTCAAGAAAGTGAGATTCAATAGGAGATTGAAGCACTACATCATGCACTATGCAAGAGGTTCAAGAAATTGAAGAAAAACCCTCAAAAGAGATAGTTTATTGGTTCAAAGTCATCCTCAAGTGGCATATCTTATCATCCTTTAAGAGGATGCACAACATACTCTGAGGAATTTGAGATTGAAGACTGCATTTTTCCTTCCTAACCAGAGGGAGCCAAAACTAGGGTTTCCAATTAAATCAGGGTATCTTTGATTTTTTGGGCAAACCTTGATGTCATGGTATTTTATGTGTCCTTAAGTGTATGGGTGTAGAAAATTGCCTCTCAATTGGTTTTAGAAGTGGTTCAATGGGGAGAAAGATAAAAAATCAGGAAATTTGGGGCCAAGTCAAATAATCAGAGGAAAAAGTCAACTCTTGACTTTTTGAGGCCAAATTCATGAAATTCATGTTATATGTGTCCAATGTACAAAATTTGATCAAGAAACTCCAAAGGAATCATGAAAAAATCAAGATGTGGAAAGTTGCCATTTTTGGAAGAAGTAGGGTTACTAAATAAGGCAAGTTTTGGCCATTTTGCATCAGAGTTTGAACCAAGGCCATTTAAAATTGAAGCATCAAATGAAAATTACACTCGGCCAAAACAAAAGATCTTGTTTCAAGCTTCAAATCCATGTGTATAACATCTCCATTGGATAAAAATTGAGTGAGATATGATTGACCAAAGTTTGGATAAAGTAGGTTCAAAACTAGGTCATGACCAAGGATTCTCAGGTCACGCGCTTGTCCTTTTTACAAACAGTTGGTGGGCCAAATGTACACCTATTTTTCTCATGGTTAGAGGCTTCATTTGCAAAACTTATCAACATCAAAAATGTTCCTTGTAATGTTCTCTTCAAGTTTCATGTTGGACAAAATTCCATTTGATCAAGTTATGAGGGAGAAATCTTGGTCTCAAGTTAGGGTGGTTATGCTAAAATTTCGTGCCATGCCAGCCTTGCCAATCGACCACCTGGTGCATCCATCAGCCAGTCTTGTGTGCTTAAGTTCATAGTCATTTTGGAGCATGTTTGAGGCATCATTTCAATTCCTTTTTCACATCAACATTGTTCTCCAATGTGCCCTCTTTCCAATGACTCACGAGTTTCATAATTTCATACATTATAATGAGAGAATTTCATTTGCAAAGATGTTGTAATGAGTATGTTCCTAGCTGCTAAAAACAGAAAAAGAAACATTGATATTGTTGATTGTTTCAGTAGTCACACTTGCATTGTTCTTACTATACAACCATTGCTACATTAAGCCAAACACCTATCATATGCCCTTGCACATGAGCACGTGCCTTGCATGAAAATAGAAGGAACAACTTGCTGAGCAAGTTTCACTTACACAAGCCGTGCCACTGCATTTCTTTTCACCTCCACCATAGTTTATCATGTGTTGTCATCACCATAGCTTTGCTCTCCCTAACTAACTTGACTCAGTTAGTTAGGGATGACTCACCTAAACCATGCTAACTCAGTTAACCTCACTCAGTTTAACCTTGGTTAACTCACATTATAAATAGAAGCTCCACTCTCTAACTTCAGTTTCTAACTTCATTTTCTCATTTTCACTCCCAAAAACACTCTCATTCTCTCAACATTCTCTGAATTTCTCTCTCTCTCTCTCTCTCTCTCTCTCTCTCTCTCTCTCTCTCTGTGCACGAATCTTCAGTCACCTTCATCCACTTTATCCCTATCAGCATCAATGGCGCATGATTGAAGTAAGAAGCATCAAAATCCACACGAATTCTTCAAAGTGAACTTCAGCAAGTTTTGAATCTCTCTGCTCTCAAGCTATCAAACTCCAACAGCATTTATTTTGCTTAATTTGAAGCTCCAAAGGTGAAGATCAATTGGATATCTCTGGTTTTCTCAATTGTGTCAGGATCTACAAGTTTCAGGTTCAAGCTTCTTCACCTTATTCTGCTCATATAGACTATTTTGAAGTTTGTTTTTAGCTTGCTAGAAGCTTTGCTCCAACCGGCTAGTTGATAGGTCTTCTAAAGGCTTAGTTGCAAAACCTAGGGCATGTTTTAATACTCTCTGTTCTCCATGTGTATGTGTGTTATGTGAAAAGTAGTGGTAGATTCATGATGTGCATGAGGTCAACTTCAATTTGGTATGCGTATTGTGCATTTTGGTGAGATGTGAGAGTTGCAGGTGGTGGTTCTCGCCGGAGAAGGTGACCAGAGGTCCCTCTCCGGCCGGCAGCTTTGATTGCTAGGGTTTGTGTACGTTTTAATCCTGTCCGTTTATTTTTCCTCATCGTGCGTTCTAAAACATGCTAGCACATTAAAATGCATGTGCCTCTCACGTGCCATATTTCTGAATTCACTTAAGCGTGGTGTGGTGTGGTACATGATAGGGAGTGTGGTCCTTCACGCATGTGCTTTGATTTTGATTACTTGGATTGTTGTGTTGACTTGACTTAATCTGGTGGCTTGGATTACTTTGACTATTGTTGACTGAAGTGCATGGTTGTTAGTGTGATCTACGCGCAAATGGACCTAACCAGATTACTATCCACACCCCTCTTTTTAAAAGCCCAATTAATTTGAACTCATATTTTGCTATGCTTGCACCCCCTTTCCTTTTTACATCTCATTTTATTTTTCCATTTTTATGCACGTTTGCTTTTTAATTTTTAAAAATACCAAATGGAATTATAAAATTCTACAAAAATTCATGAACATCATTAAGACATTTAGGAAATTTTTGATGTTTTCATCTCTTGATTTTATGACCTTTTTGCCCCTGTTCCACAATTTTCTTTGATTTTCTTTTGTGTGCATTCTTAATGTGGTACATGATTTTGTGCATTTTTGTTCTTGATCATTAAAAATAGTTTTGATTTGCTTCTTTTTTGCATTGAGTCATTAAGATCTTGAAGTATGTCCTATGATTTTTATTTTATTTTTTTAGATCATTTTATGACATGTTTGGATGTCCATATCATCTTAACTTTTGTGCATGTTTACATGATTTCTTTTGTGCATACTTGTAGGATCACTTGCATATTTTGTGAACTATTCATGAGACATTACAGGTCATTGGTACATATTATGTGTCATCATTTCATGTTCACTTCCATTTGAACTTTGTGTATCCTTAATGTGAAGTACTTGTGTTTTCTTTTGAACTTCCATTTCAATTCTATTTCTTCTATCACTTCTTGCATGTCTTGATAGTTGCTTCATGAATATTTGTGAGATGTTTGTGAATCATTTTTCATTTCATTTCAATTCTGATCCTTGGATTACATGTTCACTTTATGCATGTTTCTTTCATTTCTTTTCATCTTTCATCTCCCTTTTCTTATGATAGCATGTTCTAATGCAATGGATGATGATTGGTGGTTGTTCACTTGAACTTGCTTGATGATAATCATTTGTATTCCATATGATGTACATTCTGGTTGTGGTTTTAGGATGTGGTTTTACATCTAATTCTTTTGAGTTTTATGGGGCATTAAATGTTTTTTTACTTCTTATACTTCTTACACATGTTTACTAACCATGTAAGGGCTTTGGTAAGTTACAATTGAGTGTGGATAAGGACTCCACATTCAAACTTCTAGCCTTTCTCTTTTACAATTCCATCATGTGTTTTGTTAAGCACTTATGTGCTTTCTTTTAATAACTTATCACTTTCCCTTTTGAATTACAATTCATCTTCTACTTTAGAAGTGAATTGTTTAATTCCTTCTTTAGATTTAGACTTTGAAACCTCACAAACCTTAGGATCACTCCCTTAACTAATCAATTAGGATTGAGTCTTAGTTCACATAGATTTTACCTTTTATCCTCTCTTGAGTCTCTTTTCTCATCTCAAAGAAAATTCAAAATACATTTGATCTTGTATGAGGGACTTAAATGCAATATTTGTTGAAGATACAAATAATAATAAGACACTTCTTCATTTCATAATCAACAAAAACACTTAATAAACACAAGTATGCTAGTGTGTTTGAACCTTGATAATTGGAGCTAAGTGTGGGGGTCTTCTTCACTCTTAATGTGCTTTCTTACTCATTCCATCTTGGAATGTGAGAGTGTACACATTCCAATGACTAAGATTTAGATACACTATCATATGCAAACAAATGAGAAAACTTCTAAAAGACAAAAACAAACAATAACGTCTTTCCTTCGGGAATTCTTTTCTCATCTCATTCACTCTCAACGTATGAACGTGCTCCTTCTCGTTCTCTTGCAAGATGGTAATGCACTCGGACCAGCGAGCCTGCAACACCTGAGCTAGAACGTTAGCCGTTCCTTAAAAAACACAAACAATCCATCCCTAGTGAGGGGAACTACGTCACTCTGATTCTCATGTTCCCGATGAGATACGTAGGCAGTGGGGTAGGGCCCATTCGAGCACTTCTTTTATTTTCCCTACATTTGTTTCTCTTTCTTTATCCTTTCTTTCTTTCAGTTCCTTTTCCAATTTCCTACACCCTTTGATTGAAGCAGTAAGCGTGGATCCCATCGGGTACGATGGACGCGTGGGGGTGCTAATACCTTCCTCTCGCATAACCGACTCCCGAATCCAGTTCTCTTGGTCGCAAGACCATGCTCTATCCTTTCCTTCAGGTTTACGCAGTGTTTCCTTTCCCTCTCGTGGGATAAATACACATTGCTAGCGACTCTGTTTTTGGTGCCACTTTCGCGTTTGTACTAGGATGAAAATCCCGGGAGCGACTCGCTTTCAGGCATTCAGGTCTACAGCATTTGAATAGGGGCAGCTGCATGATAGCTGACATCCTAGTTCATCAATATTCTACCCGACGTAATCAAGCCAGAGTAATGGAACAAGTTCAGACTGAGTTAGCTGATTTGAGGGGAAGAATGGAGCAGTTCATGAACCTTATGCAGGGGATCGCTCAAGGTCAGGAAACTATGAGGGCTGGTCAAGAGGCCATGAGAGCCACTATTCAGAGATTGGAAACTGAAATCCCGAATCACAATGTGCGTACTTCCCCCCGTTGGCAATGTCCCTACTGGTGGAGTACATCTGGGACTTGATGATAATGGTTTGGAGGATGGTCCAGAGGATCAGTTTACCACACTCAACAACGACAGGGGTTTCTACAATGATGACCGGAAGTATGAAGGGCTAGATGAAAGACTCAGGGCTATTGAGAGCCAAAATCCTCTGGGGATTGACGTGGAAGACCTGGGTCTCGTGCAGGGTGTGAGGATTCCTCCCAAGTTCAAGCTTCCTACACTGGATAAGTACAATGGCAGCACCTGTCCGAAAACACATTTGCAAGCTTACAATCGCAAGATTGCCGCTTACACCAAGGACCAAAAGCTCTGGATGTATTTTTTCCAGGATAGCCTATCAGGCGCCTCCCTCGAATGGTACATTAAGCTGGACAGGGTTCATATAAGGAGCTGGAAAGATTTATGCGCTGCGTTTCTGAAGCAGTATCAATATAATCTGGACATGGCACCTAATCGTACTCAATTGCAGAGTATGACTCAGGATAACAAGGAAGGCTTTAAGCAGTACGCACAGAGATGGAGAGAATTGGTTGCTCGAGTTCAACCACCTTTGGGTGATCGTGAGATGGCTGATATGTTCATGAGCACACTTCAAGGGACGTATTTGGCTAGACTTGCTGCATGTCCTTCCACAGGGTTTGCCGATATCGTCGTTGCTGGGGAACGAATAGAAAGTCTACTGAAATTGGGTAAGATTCAAGATGTCAGTGGGACTGTTGCTTCAAGTTCGAAGAAACCCTTTGCCAATGGACCAAGGAAAAGAGAAGGGGAGTCCAGCGCTGTGTATAGAGGAAAGGGCAGAGGCATGACTCAATCTTACCACCAGGTGGATGCTGTAACCATTCCGGTTCCAGCAGTACAACAAGCTCCAGATCAGCAAGCTAGACCCCGATTCCAGACTAATAGACAAAGGAACCGTAAGTTTGATCCCTTGCCTATGACATATGCTGCTTTGTTACCACAACTGCTCAAAGAGAAGTTAGTTGAACTTCGGACTATGAAGCCACTAGATACCGGAAAGTTGCCTCAAGGTTACGATGCTAATGTTCGATGTGAATTTCATTCTGGTACACAAGGTCACTCGATAGAAAAGTGCTGGGCTTTTCAACATAAGCTTCAGGACTTGATTGACGCAAAAGCTATTAATTTCTCTAAGCCGCCGAATGTTCGTGATAATCCAATGCCTCATCATGGAGGTGCAGGCACGAATGCCATTTTTTATGGCGAGAAGTTGAATTTGATTACTGATATTAATTTGGTAAAGACCCCACTGTTGATTGTAAAAGAACGTTTGTTAAAAGGAAAGGTATTTCCTGGATGTGCCTCTGATTGTGAGGATTGTTCGAGACAGATTAATGGCTGCAGTAAGTTGAAAGCTGAACTGCAGGATCTTATGGACGAAGGAAGTCTTCAGTTTGATAAAGTAGAGAAGGAAAAGGATGTTTCTGCTGTTACCATCTATTATAATCCAGTTGAGATACAGGTGCCTGTTGAAACTCCTGTTGCTATTATCACGCCTGAGAGGCCGAGGCCAGTTACGATTATAGTGCCTGAATCTGCTTCTTATGTGTCCAATCGGGCAGTTCCATGGCAGTATGGAACTAGTACTCTGGAAGAAGAGGTTGTTGTTGGTACCAGTGTTGAGAATGTTATTGGACCAAGTGGTTTCACCAGAAGTGGTCGACTGTTTGCTCCCCAGACTCTAAGGAGTGACAAAGAAATTAAAGCTGCTGCAAGAGCAAAAGGGAAACAGGTTGTTGATGATAAGGTGCCTGCTCAGGAAGAGGACCCCAAAGTCAATTTTGATCATGATGTTGAAGAATTTATGAGGGTTATCAAAAAGAGCAATTACAAGATCATTGAGCAGCTCAATCAGACACCCTCTAAAATCTCAATATTATCCCTGTTAATGAGTTCAGATGCACACCGGGCTGCTTTGTTGAAGGTTCTGAATATGGTATATGTTCCCCACGAGATCACTGTTAACCAGCTAGAGGGGGTAATTTCTAATGTCAACGTAAGCCACGGGTTGGGGTTTAAGAATAAGGATTTGACTCCAGATGGACGTAATCACAACAAAGCATTGCACATCACACTTGAATGCAAAGGAGCTGTTTTGTCGCATGTGCTGGTTGACACAGGTTCTTCCTTAAATGTGTTACCCAAAAAGGCCCTGATGAAAATTGAAGTAGATGGATTGGTTCTTAGACCCAATGATCTGATTGTGAGAGCTTTCGATGGATCCCAGAGATCGGTGTTCGGGGAGGTGGAATTACCAATACAGGTTGGTCCACAAATATTCAAGACGATCTTTCATGTTATGGACATTCAGCCTGCTTACAGCTATTTGTTGGGCCGACCATGGATTCACGCAGCAGGCGCAGTTACCTCCACACTTCATCAAAAGCTCAAGTACGTATTCGAGGGTCAAGTGGTTACTGTTTGCGGTGAGGAAGATATATTTGTGAGTCATCTATCCACTTTCAAATATGTGGAAATGGATGGAGAGATTCACGAAACCCTGTGCCAGTCTTTTGAAGCCCTGAATATCAACAATTTCCCAGAATCTACTTCAACAGCAGTGATGTCAAATGTGCCAGTTGGGCCGAGTACATCAATTGTGTCCTACAAGCAGGCCAGAGAAGTGGTTGAAAGCGGAAATGCCCAAGGTTGGGGTAAAGCTATTGACATATTTGTGAAAGAAGATAAGTTCGGCATCAGATACCAGCCAGGCCAGACGCCAGTCCCCCGATTCCGTGGGCCAATTAATTTCAACAGTGGAGAACCCTAATCAGTCCTGCTCAGCAATAGAAGATGATGCTGAAGGCTCAGATTATCTGGACAGATGGGTGCATGCACTGGCTCCGGGCGAAGCATTGCAGAACTGGTCTAGTGAAGAAGTCATTCACGTTGTACACCAGTCAGAGTAATAATTCTTGTCTTTCATAATGCATAAAATCCCACACTCTGCCCAAGGTGTGTGGATCCATTTGTAGGGCCACCATATTTTCTCATATAATGTTCAAACATCAATAAAAAGGACGTTTTTGTTTACAAATTTGTGTTCCTTTATTCCTTCTTTATTTTTACTTTTGCACAAAGAAAAAAACGACAATGCACTTTCTTTTCTTTTCTTTTGTTTTCAAGCAAAAATAATAATCTAAAATAAAGCATCAATCCAATCATGCAGACTTGATTTTGTGGATTCCCTTGAAAACGATTCTGTTATGCCCACGTATGATTTCGACAATCCGATTTATCAAGCTGAGGAGGGAAGTGATGAAGAATATGAACTCCCGGGGGAATTGGCTAGGTTGTTGAAACAGGAAGAGAAGACCATTCAGCCTCATCAGGAAACTCTTGAGGTTATCAATATTGGTTCAGAGGAAAGTAAGAAAGAGATCAAGATTGGTGCAAATCTGCGGGCTGATGTAAAGCAAGAGCTGATAGTCATGCTACGTGAATATGTTGATATCTTTGCTTGGTCATATCAAGATATGCCAGGTTTAGATACAGACATAGTTGTGCATAGACTACCATTGAAAGAAGACTACCCACCGGTCAAGCAAAAGCTGCGCAGAACAAAACTGGAGATGGCTTTGAAGATCAAGGAAGAAGTACAGAAATAGTTGGATGCAGGTTTTCTGGCAGTGACCAACTATCCTCCTTGGGTGGCCAACATAGTACCGGTGCCGAAGAAAGATGGCAAGGTTAGAATGTGTGTGGATTACAGAGATCTCAACAGGGCGAGCCCTAAGGACGACTTTCCACTCCCTCATATTGATGTGCTAGTTGACAATACCGCCCAGTTTTCAGTGTTCTCATTTATGGATGGATTCTCCGGGTACAACCAGATAAAGATGGCGCCTGAAGACATGGAGAAGACGACATTCATTACCCCGTGGGGTACCTTCTGTTACAAAGTAATGCCTTTTGGGTTGAAAAACGCAGGGGCAACATATCAAAGAGCAATGGTGACATTATTCCACGATCTAATTCATAAAGAGATCGAGTGCTACGTGGATGACATGATTGCTAAATCAAAGACAGAAGAGGAACATCTGATCAACTTGAAGAAGCTATTTGAGAGGTTGAGGAAATTCAGGTTGAGATTGAATCCTAACAAGTGTACTTTCGGCGTGCGATCCGGAAAATTGCTTGGTTTCATTGTCAGTGAAAAAGGGATAGAGGTGGATCCTGCTAAGGTAAAAGCTATACAAGATATGCCTGTACCAAGAACCGAGAAAGAAGTTCGCGGCTTTCTAGGGAGATTGAACTACATTTCAAGGTTCATATCTCACCTAACTGCCACCTGCGAACCAATATTCAAAATGCTAAAGAAAGATCAAACGGTCAGGTGGAATGATGATTGTCAAAATGCATTTGATAAAATAAAAAGATATTTGCAGGAACCTCCTATTCTGATACCTCCAGTTTAAGGGAGACCATTGATTATGTACTTGACAGTGCTCGAAGGGTCCATGGGTTGTGTTCTCGGTCAGCACGACGAGACAGGTAGGAAAGAACATGTTATCTACTACCTGAGCAAGAAGTTTACAGATTGTGAATCGCGCTATTCAATGCTTGAGAAGACATGATGTGCACTCGCATGGGCCGTCAAGCGATTGAGACAATATATGCTCACCCACACAACCTTGTTGATCTCAAAATTGGATCCGGTCAAGTATATTTTTGAGAAACCAGCACTTACAGGCAGAGTTGCAAGGTGGCAGATGGTACTGACAGAGTACGATATTTAATTTACTTCGCAAAAAGCAATCAAAGGAAGTATACTGTCAGATTATCTTGCGCAACAGCCTCTTGATGATTACCAACCCATGAAGTTTGATTTCCCTGATGAGGACATCATGTTTCTCAAAGCGAAAGACAGCGAGGAACCACTTCTGGAGGAGGGGCCTGACCCTGAATCCAAATGGAGTTTGATGTTTGATGGGGTAGTTAATATGAATGGGTGCGGAGTTGGTGGAGTTCTCATCACGCCAGAAGGTGTTCACATGCCCTTTACTGCCCGAGTAACTTTCGGGTGTACCAACAATGAAGCAGAATACGAAGCTTGCATACTAGGGATTGAGGAGGCTATTGATTTATGAATCAAGACTCTCGATGTCTTTGGTGATTCAGCATTGGTAATCATTCAAGTAAAAGGAACTTGGCACAAACATCAGCAGAATTTGATTTCGTATAGAGATTATACGAGGAGATTGCTGACTTTCTTTACAACTGTCAAGTTATACCATGTTCCTAGGGAGGAAAATAAGTTTGCAGACGCCTTGGCCACTATATCTTCGATGATCAAAGTGCATGGCTGGAATTTTGTACCCAGGATTGATGTATCTCGTCTTGATAGACCTGCCTTTGTGTTTGATGTTGACGCAGTGTCTGACGACAAGCCTTGGTACCATGACATCAAATGCTTCTTGAAAAATCAAGAGTACCCACCTGGGGCATCTTCCAAAGACAAGAAGACGTTAAGAAGGCTAGCCGGTAGTTTCTTCCTGAACAAAGATGGCATGCTGTATAAAAGAAATTTTGACATGGTTCTGCTCAGATGCGTGGATAGACACGAAGCAGACCTGTTGATGATTGAGGTGCACGAAGGCTCCTTCGGTACCCATGCCAGAGGACATGCGATGGCTAAGAAATTATTGAGATCAGGGTATTATTGGTTGACGATGGAGTCAGATTGCTGCAAGTATGCACGGAAGTGTCACAAATGCCAGATCTATGCAAATAAAGTGCATGTACCTCCGAATCCGTTGAGTATCATGTCTTCACCCTGGCCGTTTTCCATGTGGGGCATTGATATGATCGGGAAAATTGATCCTACCGCTTCAAACGGCCATCGTTTCATCTTGCTCGCCATTGATTACTTCACTAAATGGGTTGAAGCATCATCTTATGCCAATGTCACTAAGCAAGTAGTGGCTCGTTTCTTGAAACGAGATATCATTTGTGGTTATGGAGTTCCCGAGAGAATCATTACTGATAATGGTTCTAATTTGAACAACAAGATGATGGCTGAGCTATGCCGGGACTTCAAAATCGAGCATCACAATTCTTCTCTGTACCGTCCAAAGATGAATGGCGCGGTCGAGGTGGCCAACAAAAATATCAAGAAGATTGTGCATAAGATGGTTGTCACGTACAAAGATTGGCATGAGATGTTACCACTGGCTTTGCATGGGTATCGAACATCAGTCCGCACGTCCACTGGGGCAACACCATACTCGCTTGTATACGGTATAGAGGCAGTTCTACCGATCGAAGTTGAGATTCCTTCTCTCCGAGTATTGATGGACGTTAAGCTAGATGAAACTGAATGGGTACGAGCCAGATTTGATCAGCTGAGCCTTATTGAGGAGAAACGACTAGCAGCAATATGTCATCGTCAGCTATACCAGCGCAGAATGAAGAGGGCTTTCGATCAAAAGGTTCGACCTCAAGTTTACAAAGTCGGAGATGTGGTAATCAAGAGAATACTTCCTCCGAGTACAGATCACAGGGGCAAGTGGACTCCCAATTATGAAGGTCCATTCGTGGTTAAAAAGGTTTTCTCAGGCGGAGCCTTATTGCTGACAACCATGGATGGTGAAGAATTTTCATCCCCTGTTAATTCAGATGCAGTTAAAAAATACTTCGCATAAAGAGACCCGCTGGATAAAAGAAGAAAAAATCCAGGCAAAAAAGGGCATCCCGGCGAACCAAAAACAGAATAAAGGTTCGGGCAAAAGTTAGGGATATAATTGAAAAGAATTATACACCCAGTAAGTTGAAAACCAGAAAGGGCAACTTAGGCAAAAATGGGTATCCCGGTGGATTGAAAACCTGAAAAGGCGATCCACGCGAAAGAGGGATTTAAGAGAATGACTACAGTCTGAATTAATCTGTACGTTCTCTACTCTTCAGCAAAATAACCGAGTTTCCGAAGGAGGAATTGTTCCGACCACGAACTCCTGAAAGCGAAGATAATCAAGAGAGTTGGAATACATACTGGTTATAACAGAACCTATGATCAGTGGGGATCCAATTTTCGCATTGTCTTTAGGATAGATTTATTTTCTCAATTTTATGGCGATCAACTCTTTCAGGGGGTTTTCTTCCGATTGTAAATTCGCCGATTTTGGCATTTCATCAATAAAATTGAATATTCAGTTACAAGCTTTTATTTTCATGTCACAGTTTTGTTTGCAAAAACGTCCGATTTTTTATGATAAAACATTACTTTGAAAATAGCATGGCCTTACAAAAACAAGTATGAAAAGACAATTAAAATTACTTTGATTGTTGAGCAACCTTGGATGATGGATTCAAAAAGACCACGCAATATCCTGGGGCATGTGCATATACTTTTTCTGTTGCAGGTAATGAGCACGATCGATCTAAGCTGCATGAAAGTTATCTCTCAGGACCAACAGATATTTGCTATGACTTGACACTGTTGTATTTTATTGAGTCAATTCTTTCATTCAAGATTTCCCGTCGGATTTTGGGACGATGACGGTGGTCGAAGATGGAATTTTTCTGTGCAATAAACACTCCATGTCCATAACTAGTGCAAATCTTCTGATACTTCGCGGGCAATGGGAAAGGTTCACTTGGCGCCTTTTGTCACAACGTTTACTGATTGAGTCCATCATTCGGTCGACGGTCGTTCACGACGATTAGATATCAGCGAACTGAGCATGACTTGATACCGTTGTATCTTATTAAGTCGATTTTCTCATTCAGTACTTCCAACAGCTACAAGTTTTTCTGTGTCGATAACGGATGTGAATTCCCTAGTAGAGTTGCTTCGCAGATACCGAAGTTGATGGCCAATCCCCAGTGAAGTTGTCAGGAGTTTGAAGATGCTTAATCTTCTGTAAAATCCTCTTGGGACGCTTCTTCAGATAAGTCTTATATCATGGAGTAAACAAAAGGCAAGTTGTTGACCTTCCCGAGCATGGGGCAGCTTGAATTTTCCCGGAAGGAGATGTTCCGGATCTAATATCCCCAGTAGAGTTTGGAGACGCTTGGTCTTCTGTAAAATCCTCTCAAAAGGCATGCCCCAGCACGAGACGCTTTAAAGCAGTTTTCTCCAGCAGAGTTGTTATAAACTCATCATCCCCAACGGAATCGTCAAGCGGAAAGTTCGCCTAGCATGGGGCATTATGACGCTTATCCTAAGCTCGAAGGCTTTATTCCTTAGCAGACTACCGTGGAATTGCTTTGGGTTTCCCCAGCATATCTCTAGGGACTCTTTCTCAGCATGTTGCGACGGATTGTCTCCCAACCAGGATTTGCATATTCCCGACGGAGTAGCCCTGATTTGCCGGCAAGTGGTAGTGTCAACATGGTATATTTCCCGCAGGTTTCAACATGTGAAATTTTTCAAGGAATTCTCCCCAGCGAAGTCCCCACAGAGTTTAACATTTTGACAGTAATTTCTCCAGCAAGGTCTAAATAGATCAAGGGAATCTCTTCTTCAGCAAAGTGTCAGCATATGATATTACCCAGCCGGTGGTGTAATTCTCAACATTGTTCATTTACAACTCAAAGTCCCATTTATTTTGGGCATACATACGGTTTGTTCATATTATTCCAGCCAGTGGGATAGTATGGCAGATGGTTGTTCCAGCCAGTGGGATGATCATTATATACGGTTTGTCCATATTATTCCAGCCAGTGGGATAGTATGGCAGATGGTTGTTCCAGCCAGTGGGATGATCATTATATACAGCTTGTTTATATTATTCCAGCCAGTGGGATAGTATGGCAGATGGTTGTTCCAGCCAGTGGGATGATCATTATATACGGTTTGCTCATATTATTCCAGCCAGTGGGATAGTATGGCAGATGGTTGTTCCAGCCAGTGGGATGATTATTATATACAGTTTGTTCATATTATTCCAGCCAGTGGGATAGTATGGCAGATGGTTGTTCCAGCCAGTGGGATGATCATTATATACGGTTTGTTCATATTATTCCAGCTAGTGGGATAGTATGGCAGATGGTTGTTCCAGCAGGTGGGATGATCATTTGGCAAAGCTCCCAAAGCCGGTTTGGTAAGCATCAAAGTCCAAGTTTAATTTGGCAAAGCTGCAAAAGTCCATCTGAGGATGGCAATTTTGAGATTCCAAAGTCTGTTTGGTAATCATTGAAGTCCAACGACAGATTGGCAAAAATCCAGCACGAACTGGTAAAAGTCCATTATCTAGAATGGCAGAGCAGCTAAAGTCCACCAGCAGTGTGGCAAGCCAGTAGCCTTCTGGCATCGTACAAAAGACATTATTAAAGTCCACCAGCAGTGTGGCAAGCCAGTAGTCGCCTGGCGTCGTACAAAAGACATTATTAAAGTCCACCAGCAGTGTGGCAAGCCAGTAGTCGTCTGGCGTCATTCAAAAGACAGCTCTCTCCGACAACGTTTCACTTGAAGATTTAGTCCAGCAGTCTCGTTGGGTTTATATCCTTTTTCTTCTTCATCATCCAGAGCAAATTTTTGGTTATGTTTGGTATTCAATCACTATATACCTTGAAAGTCTGAAAGTCATCGCTTTCAGGCATTCAGGTCTACAACGTTTGAATAGGGGCAGCTGTAATACCCCAAAATTTGCTCTCTCCTTTGTCATCATAGCATAGTATTATCATATATCATATCATATCCACCTCATTAGCATTGCATTGCATCTTTAACATAGATAAATGAAGCATAGCATCCCTCTTACCATCAAGGCATGTGATCAGGTGGAAGGTGGACAATCAAGGGATCATTCAAAGCACAAAAAGGTCAAACAAGTTGCCTCAAGGCAAACCAAGAGGTCTTTCATGTCTCCTATTATCTCAGTTGATCATCCAAAGCCTCAAGAAAGTGAGATTCAATAGGAGATTGAAGCACTACATCATGCACTATGCAAGAGGTTCAAGAAATTGAAGAAAAACCCTCAAAAGAGATAGTTTATTGGTTCAAAGTCATCCTCAAGTGGCATATCTTATCATCCTTTAAGAGGATGCACAACATACTCTGAGGAATTTGAGATTGAAGACTGCATTTTTCCTTCCTAACCAGAGGGAGCCAAAACTAGGGTTTCCAATTAAATCAGGGTATCTTTGATTTTTTGGGCAAACCTTGATGTCATGGTATTTTATGTGTCCTTAAGTGTATGGGTGTAGAAAATTGCCTCTCAATTGGTTTTAGAAGTGGTTCAATGGGGAGAAAGATAAAAAATCAGGAAATTTGGGGCCAAGTCAAATAATCAGAGGAAAAAGTCAACTCTTGACTTTTTGAGGCCAAATTCATGAAATTCATGTTATATGTGTCCAATGTACAAAATTTGATCAAGAAACTCCAAAGGAATCATGAAAAAATCAAGATGTGGAAAGTTGCCATTTTTGGAAGTAGTAGGGTTACTAAATAAGGCAAGTTTTGGCCATTTTGCATCAGAGTTTGAACCAAGGCCATTTAAAATTGAAGCATTAAATGAAAATTACACTCGGCCACAACAAAAGATCTTGTTTCAAGCTTCAAATCCATGTGTAGAACATCTCCATTGGATAAAAATTGAGTGAGATATGATTGACCAAAGTTTGGATAAAGTAGGTTCAAAACTAGGTCATGACCAAGGATTCTCAGGTCACGCGCATGTCCTTTTTACAAACAGTTGGTGGGTCAAATGTACACCTATTTTTCTCATGGTTAGAGGCTTCATTTGCAAAACTTATCAACATCAAAAATGTTCCTTGTAATGTTCTCTTCAAGTTTCATGTTGGACAAAATTCCATTTGATCAAGTTATGAGGGAGAAATCTTGGTCTCAAGTTAGGGTGGTTATGCTGAAATTTCGTGCCATGCCAGCCTTGCCAATCGACCACCTGGTGCGCCCATCAGCCAGTCTTGTGTGCTTAAGTTCATAGTCATTTCGGAGCATGTTTGAGGCATCATTTCAATTCCTTTTTCACATCAACATTGTTCTCCAATGTGCCCTCTTTCCAATGACTCACGAGTTTCATAATTTCATACATTATAATGAGAGAATTTCATTTCCAAAGATGTTGTAATGAGTATGTTCCTAGCTGCTAAAAACAGAAAAATAAACATTGATATTGTTGATTGTTTCAGTAGTCACACTTGCATTGTTCTTACTATACAACCATTGCTACATTAAGCCAAACACCTATCATATGCCCTTGCACATGAGCACGTGCCTTGCATGAAAATAGAAGGAACAACTTGCTGAGCAAGTTTCACTTACACAAGCCGTGCCACTGCATTTCTTTTCACCTCCACCATAGTTTATCATGTGTTGTCATCACCATAGCTTTGCTCTCCCTAACTAACTTGACTTAGTTAGTTAGGGATGACTCACCTAAACCATGCTAACTCAGTTAACCTCACTCAGTTTAACCTTGGTTAACTCACATTATAAATAGAAGCTCCACTCTCTAACTTCAGTTTCTAACTTCATTTTCTCATTTTCACTCCCAAAAACACTCTCATTCTCTCAACATTCTCTGAATTTTTCTCTCTCTCTCTCTGTGCACGAATCTTCAGTCACCTTCATCCACTTCATCCCTATCAGCATCAATGGCGCATGATTGAAGTAAGAAGCATCAAAATCCACACGAATTCCTCAAAGTGAACTTCAGCAAGTTTTGAATCTCTCTGCTCTCAAGCTATCAAACTCCAACAACATTTATTTTGCTTAATTTGAAGCTCCAAAGGTGAAGATCAATTGGATATCTCTGGTTTTCTCAATTGTGTCAAGATCTAAAAGTTTCAGGTTCAAGCTTCTTCACCTTATTCTGCTCATCTAGACTATTTTGAAGTTTGTTTTTAGCTTGCTAGAAGATTTGCTCCAACCGGCTAGTTGATAGGTCTTCTAAAGGCTTAGTTGCAAAACCTAGGGCATGTTTTAATCCTCTCTGTTCTCCATGTGTATGTGTGTTATGTGAAAAGTAGTGGTAGATTCATGATGTGCATGAGCTCAGCTTCAATTTGGTATGCGTATTGTGCATTTTGGTGAGATGTGAGAGTTGCAGGTGGTGGTTCTCGCCGGAGAAGGTGACCGGAGGTCCCTCTCCGGCCGGCAGCTTTGATTGCTAGGGTTTGTGTACGTTTTAATCCTGTCCGTTTATTTTTCCTCATCGTGCGTTCTAAAACATGCCAGCACATTAAAATGCATGTGCCTCTCACGTGCCATATTTCTGAATTCACTTAAGCGTGGTGTGGTGTGGTACATGATAGGGAGTGTGGTCCTTCACGCATGTGCTTTGATTTTGATTACTTGGATTGTTGTGTTGACTTGACTTAATCTGGTGGCTTGGATTACTTTGACTATTGTTGACTGAAGTGCAAGGTTGTTAGTGTGATCTACGCGCAAATGGACCTAACCAGATTACTATCCACACCCCTCTTTTTAAAAGCCCAATTAATTTGAACTCATATTTTGCTATGCTTGCACCCCCTTTCCTTTTTACATCTCATTTTATTTTTCCATTTTTATGCACGTTTGCTTTTTAATTTTTAAAAATACCAAATGGCATTATAAAATTCTACAAAAATTCATGAACATCATTAAGACATTTAGGAAATTTTTGATGTTTTCATCTCTTGATTTTATGACCTTTTTGCCCCTGTTCCACAATTTTCTTTGATTTTCTTTTGTGTGCATTCTTAATGTGGTACATGATTTTGTTCATTTTTGTTCTTGATCATTAAAAATAGTTTTGATTTGCTTCTTTTTTGTATTGAGTCATTAAGATCTTGAAGTATGTCCTATGATTTTTATTGTATTTTTTTAGATAATTTTATGACATGTTTGGATGTCCATCTTTGCATTACTTTGCATGTGTATCCAACTTGACTTAAGTGCATTGTATAAAGCCTTTTTGCCCTGATTTCTTGCATGCTATTTTGGTATATGATTCACTTCTAATTTGTGTATCTTTAAAACATGCTTGCTTAATTTCCATGAGTCCATTTAATTTTTGCTTAAGGCATTACATTTGAAGAATAATAACATGTCATATCATCTTAACTTTTGTGCATGTTTACATGATTTCTTTTGTGCATACTTGTAGGATCACTTGCATATTTTGTGAACTATTCATGAGACATTACAGGTCATTGGTACATATTATGTGTCATCATTGCATGTTCACTTCCATTTGAACTTTGTGTATCCTTAATGTGAAGTACTTGTGTTTTCTTTTGAACTTCCATTTCAATTCTATTTCTTCTATCACTTCTTGCATGTCTTGATAGTTGCTTCATGAATATTTGTGAGATGTTTGTGAATCATTTTTCATTTCATTTCAATTCTGATCCTTGGATTACATGTTCACTTTATGCATGTTTCTTTCATTTCTTTTCATCTTTCATCTCCCTTTTCTTATGATAGCATGTTCTAATGCAATGGATGATGATTGGTGGTTGTTCACTTGAACTTGCTTGATGATAATCATTTGTATTCTATATGATGTACATTCTGGTTGTGGTTTTAGGATGTGGTTTTACATCTAATTCTTTTGAGTTTTATGGGGCATTAAATGTTTTTTACTTCTTATACTTCTTACACATGTTTACTAACCATGTAAGGGCTTTGGTAAGTTACAATTGAGTGTGGATAAGGACTCCACATTCAAACTTCTAGCCTTTCTCTTTTACAATTCCATCTTGTGTTTTGTTAAGCACTTATGTGCTTTCTTTTAATAACTCATCACTTTCCCTTTTGAATTACAATTCATCTTCTACTTTAGAAGTGAATTGTTTAATTCCTTCTTTAGATTTAGACTTTGAAACCTCACAAACCTTAGGATCACTCCCTTAACTAATCAATTAGGATTGAGTCTTAGTTCACATAGATTTTACCTTTTCTCCTCTCTTGAGTCTCTTTTCTCATCTCAAAGAAAATTCAAAATATATAATAAAGGTAGGCATTTATTGCATTTAGGCCTTTCATATAAAGAAAAGATTATAAGGGGTCTTCTCTTATAATCTTAGAATGTGTAGCATATAGCCCATCTTGGGTCAATGTGTTAAACATTTGATCTTGTATGAGGGACTTAAATGCAATATTTGTTGAAGATACAAATAATAATAAGACACTTCTTCATTTCATAATCAACAAAAACACTTAATAAACACAAGTATTCTAGTGTGTTTGAACCTTGATAGTTGGAGCTAAGTGTGGGGGTCTTCTTCACTCTTAATGTGCTTTCTTACTCATTCCATCTTGGAATGTGAGAGTGTACACATTCCAATGACTAAGATTTAGATACACTATCATATGCAAACAAATGAGAAAACTTCTAAAAGACAAAAACAAACAATAACGTCTTTCCTTCGGGAATTCTTTTCTCATCTCATTCACTCTCAACGTACGAACGTGCTCCTTCTCGTTCTCTTGCAAGATGGTAACGCACTCGGACCAGCGAGCCTGCAACACCTGAGCTAGAACGTTAGCCGTTCCTTAAAAAACACAAACAATCCATCCCTAGTGAGGGGAACTACGTCGCTCTGATTCTCATGTTCCCGATGAGATACGTAGGCAGTGGGGTAGGGCCCATTCGAGAACTTCTTTTATTTTCCCTACATTTGTTTCTCTTTCTTTATCCTTTCTTTCTTTCAGTTCCTTTTCCAGTTTCCTACACCCTTTGATTGAAGCAGTAAGCGTGGATCCCATCGGGTACGATGGACGCGTGGGGGTGCTAATACCTTCCTCTTGCGTAACCGACTCCTGAATCCAGTTCTCTTGGTCGCAAGACCATGCTCTATCCTTTCCTTCAGGTTTACGCAGTGTTTCCTTTCCCTCTCGTGGGATAAATACACATTGCTGGCGACTCTGTTTTCGGTGCCACTTTCGCGTTTGTACTAGGATGAAAATCCCGGGAGCGACAATCATGATATGCATTCTTGTGACATCCTGAGTGACGGATTGATTCCAGAGGGAATCTGCTATAACATCGTGCGCCTTAAAAATAAGAGGTATGAATCGCCTTAAAAATTAGAGGACCGAAAGCGATGGTTATAGACGATCGTGTGCCCATGTAGGGTGTGAACGATCGGGTCGTGTGCCCGTATGGGATGTGAGTGATCCATAAACGTCGTGTGCCCGTGTGGGGTGTGAGCGACGGGGAACATCGTATGCCCGACGGGGAGTTACAGTGATGTAATGAACGATGATTCCAGCAGAGTTCCTGAGTGAACTAGTGATGAGAAACATTGGGAGTCGGTACCGCATGTGCATTGCATAGAGTCGTTGTGTCGGTCTCTGTGCATTTGCATAAATCATGGATTAATTGTGTGTGGAATTGTGAATGTGATTGATGAGATGGAATGTGTGTAATTGTATTGATGATGAGTGTATTGTGTATGACTGATGTGTGTTGGTATTGAATATCTGAGACTTGTGTGTGTGGTATTTGATTGTGGTGCATTTATGGTGAGAATATTTTACTTGTGCATTTCTGTGTTAATATATAATTATATGCAACTGTATTATGATTGTGTTTCTCACCCTTCTGCTGTTTTATAATGCTCTATGAGGCATTGCAGATTAGAGTCGCTGGAGGTCTTTTTGTGAAGCTTAGGTCTTCATTATTTTGTCGGTCGGCTCTGATATGTGACACCGGGTAGTTAGGGAGGCCGTTTGTGATTATTTGTGTCATGTATATGTATCTTTTGAATTGTACATGTATGGTTGTATATGACATATATACTTTCATGATATCTATATATATGTTGATATTCAGTTATGGATTTTCCGCTTTTATTCTGTAATTGGATTGTGGGTGTATTACTACCTGAGTTGTTGCATATCTGTATGAGCGGGTGTTGTATGTTTTGTTCCAAAGAGATGTGGCGTCTCCAGTCTATGCCGTGCACGTTTAATTATACTCTGATGAAATTTTGAATTTTATTTATCGCTTTAATAGCTTGGGGGTATAGATTGGGGGTGTTACATTAAGTGGTATCAGAGCCAGTCCGTGTCAGTTCGTGTCTGTTTGTGCCAGTCCTTGTTAGTCTTTGTGGTTCGATGAGCTATTTGTTTAACCATAGTTTCTGTCATTGGAAATGAACAGAATATGGTTGGTAGGAATGATGCTGCTTTGGCTGCTGCGATGCAAGCTATGGCTCGGGCTGTGCAGGGTGCACCTAATGCTGCTGGTAATGATGAGTTCAGGAAGAACAGACCGCCTGTCTTCAAAGGGAGACACAATCTTGATGGTGCACAGATTTAGTTGAAAGAGATTGAAAAGATTTTCCGAGTTATGGATTGCACTGAGGATAGTAAGGTGAGACTGGGAACTCACATGTTGCAAGAAGAAGCTGATGACTGGTGGGTTAGTACTCATCAGGTGTTGGAAGCTGGGGATGAAGAAGTTACTTGGGAATTGTTTAGCCAGGAGTTTCTGAGGAAGTATTTTCCCAAAGATGTAATAGGAAATAAGGAAATTGAGTTCTTGGAACTGAAACAAGGTAATATGTCTGTTGTTGATTATACTGCTAAGTTAGTGGAGCTTGTGCAGTTTTATCCTCATTATGCTGAAGCGACTGCAGAGTTTTCTAAGTGTGTGAAGTATGAGAGCGGGTTGCGTCCTAAGATTAAGCAGGCAATCGGTTATCAACGGCTTCGGAGGTTTTCGGATTTGGTGGAATGTTGTAGGATTTATGAAGAGGATAGTAAGGCTCGTTCTACTCACTACAAGAGTGTGAGTGATAGAAAAGGGAAGCAACAGTTCCGTGGTGGGCCGTATGTAACACCAGCTGATAAGGGTAAACAAAGGGGTACTTTTGATCGAAGGTCAAGTGGTAGAGGTATGTATGGTCCTCTAAGGTGTTATAAATGTGGTGAGTTGGGGCATCGTCAGTTTGAGTGCAGGAAAGATATGAGGAAATGTACTAATTGTGGAGGTGTCGGACATGTCGTAGCTGATTGTAAAAGGAAGAATGTGGTGAAGTGTTTCAACTGTGGTGAACCTGGTCATATTAGCACGAAGTGTTCGAAACCAAAGCAGGTTCCATCTAGTGGGAAAGTTTTTGCCTTAGCAGGGACTCAGACTTCAAGTGCAGATCGTTTGATAAGAGGTACTTGTTTTATTAATAATACGCCTTTAGTTGCTATTATTGATACTGGAGCAACTCATTCATTTATTTCGTCTGAGTGCGCTAAGCGTTTGAATCTTGTGTTGTCTTTGATGGATGGTGAGATGGTTATTGATACTCCAGCAATGGGGTCAGTAACTACTTCCTTGGTTAGTCTAAGTTGTCCTTTGACCATTTATGGTAAAGACTTTGAAATGGATTTGGTGTGTTTGCCGTTGGAGGGTTTAGATGTGGTTCTGGGAATGAATTGGTTACAATTCAATCGGGTTCATATTGACTTTTATCATAAGTTAGTAAGGTTTCCTCCTCTTGGGGAAGACGAAGACTCGAGTTTCTTATCTACCAAAGAGTTGAAGAGACTTTTGGTGGATGAAGCTCAGTTGTTTGGGTTGTTTGCGTCGTTGACTGTGGATAGTCAAGTTTCGGTTGATGTGTTTCCTGTTGTGTGTGATTTTCCGGAAGTGTTTCCTGAGGATATTTCAGATGTGCCGCCAGAGAGAGAGGTGGAGTTTTCTATAGATCTAGTTCCTGGTAATAGACCTGTTTCTATGGCACCATATCGAATGTCGGAATCTGAGTTGGTTGAGTTGAAGAAGCAATTGAATGAATTATTGGAAAAGAGGTTTGTGAGGCCAAGTGTTTCTCCTTGGGGTGCTCCAGTTTTATTGGTGAAAAAGAAAGAAGGAAGTATGCGGTTGTGTATTGATTATCGCCAGTTGAATAAGGTGACGATTAAGAATAAGTATCCTCTTCTGAGAATTGATGATTTGATGGATCAGTTGGTTGGTGCTTGTGTGTTCAGTAAGATTTACTTAAGGTCGGGATATCATCAGATTAGGGTGAAAGAGGAAGATATTCAGAAGACGGCTTTTAGGACACGTTACGGTCATTATGAATATTCTGTGATGCTGTTCGGGGTTTCTAATTCGCCAGGTGTGTTTATGGAGTACATGAATCGTATTTTTCACGAGCATTTGGATCGATTTGTTGTTGTGTTTATTGACGACATTTTGATTTATTCTAAGTCTCGGGAGGAGCACGCGGAGCATTTGCGTATTGTTTTGCAGGTTTTGAAAGAAAGAAAGCTTTTTTCCAAATTGTCCAAGTGTGAGTTCTGGTTGTCGGAAGTGAGTTTTCTTGGGCACGTGATTTCAGGTAATGGTATTTCTGTGGATCCATCTAAAGTAGAAGTAGTTCTACAATGGGAGGCTCCGAGATCTGTTACTGAAATTCGAAGCTTTTTGGGTTTGGCCGGATATTATCGAAGGTTCATTGAAGGATTTTCTAAGCTAGCACTTCCTTTGACCCAGTTGACTTGTAAAGGGCAAGCGTTCATTTAGGATCTTCGGTGTGAGGAAATGTTTAATGAGCTGAAGAGAAGATTGACGACAGCTCCGATTTTGATTTTGTTGGATCCTAATGAACCATTTGTGGTGTATTGTAATTGCTCTTTGATTGGTCTAGGTGGTGTGCTAATGCAAGACGGTAAGGTCGTGGCATATGCTTCGAGGCAGTTGAGAGTGCATGAGAGAAATTATCCTACTCATGATCTTGAATTAGCGGCTGTGGTTTTTGTGTTGAAAATTTGGAGGCATTATCTTTTTGGGCGAGGTTTGAAGTCTTTAGTGATCATAAGAGTTTGAAATATCTGTTTGATCAGAAGGAATTGAATATGAGGCAACGTAGATGGTTGGAATTTTTGAAGGACTACGACTTTGGCTTTAATTACCATCCGGGTAAAGCTAATGTGGTAGCCGACGCATTGAGCCGGAAATTGTTACATATGTCCGCTTTAATGGTTAAGGAGTGGGAGCTTTTGGAATCGTTTAGAGATTTGAGTTTGGTATGTGAAGTGACGTCGGATAGTGTGAGGTTGGGTATGTTGAAGGTTACTAATGATTTTCTGATGACGGTAAGCGAGAAGCAGAAGTTGGACGTGAAATTAGTGGATTTGATGTTGGTGGGAGAAAATGATGTGAATAGTGATTTTAAAGTGGATGTTAATGGTGTGTTGAGGTTCCGTGGGCGAATTTGCATTCCGGACGATTCGGAGTTGAAACAGATGATTTTGAAAGAAGGACACCGGAGTAATTTGAGTATACATCCGGGAGCGAATAAGATGTACCAAGATTTGAAAAAGATTTTCTGGTGGTCGGGTTTGAAAAGAGATGTGGCTCGGTTTGTTTATGCATGTTTAACTTGTCAGAAGTCGAAGGTAGAACATCTGAGACCGAGTGGTTTGTTGCAACCGTTGGATATTCCTGAGTGGAAATGGGATAGCATTTCGATGGATTTTGTAACGGGGTTGCCGAATACACAACGAGGGCATAATGCTATTTGGGTGGTTGTTGATAGGCTGACTAAATCGGCTCATTTCATTCCGATTGACATCAGTTTTTCTTTGGAGCGGTTAGCTGAGATTTATATCAGTGTGATTGTGAAGTTGCATGGGGTTCCGTTAAGTATTATTTTGGATCGAGATCCAAGGTTTGCCTCGAGATTTTGGGAAAGTTTACAGAAGGCGTTGGGTTCTAAATTGAGGTTGAGTTCGGCTTATCATCCGCAGACGGATGGGCAGACAGAGAGAACGATTCAGTCTTTGGAAGATTTGTTGCGAGCTTGTGTTCTTGAACAAGGTGGTGCGTGGGATAGTTATCTTGCATTGATTGAATTCACGTATAATAACAGTTTTCATTCTAGTATTGGAATGGCATCATTTGAAGCGTTGTATAGATGAAGATGTCGAACACCGTTGTGTTGGCACGAATCTGGTGAGAGTGCGGTGGTTGGACCGGAGTTGGTTCAGCCGACTACAGACAAGGTGAAGTTTATTCGCGAGAAAATGAAGGCTTCTCAAAGTAGGCAAAAGAGTTATCATGATCGGAGACGGAAGGATCTTGAGTTTCAAGAGGGCGATCATGTATTTCTAAGGGTTACGCCGGTAACGGGTGTTGGTCGGGCATTGAAATCGAAGAAGCTTACTTCTCGATTTATTGGTCCTTACCGGATATCTGCGAGAGTGGGTGTTGTGGCTTATCGGGTGGCGTTGCCGCCGAATTTGTCAAATTTGCATGATGTGTTCCATGTTTCACAACTTCGGAAGTATATTCCGGATCCGTCGCATGTGATTCCGATGGACGAGGTTGAGGTAACGGAGAACCGTACGGTTGAGGCACTACCAGTTAGGATTTTGGATCGTGAGGTGAAACGGTTGAGAGGCAAGGATATTGCACTTGTGAAAGTGGCGTGGGGAGGCGCTGCTGAGGGCAATTTGACTTGGGAGTTGGAGAGTAGGATGCGGGAGTCGTACCCAGAGTTGTTTGTCTCAGGTAAGATTTTTGAGGACGAAAATTTCTAAGTGGGGGAGAGTTGTAACGCCCCGGTCAGTTTTGTCTTTTTAATTAATTGAGTCGTTTTGAGTATTTTATTATCATATTATTTTATTTCTGAATTTTATGTGAAAATATGTTATTTTTCATCGTGAATATATTTTGTCGCGTTTTGGGAACATTTGCGAGATATTTGAGTGTAGGGATATTTTGGGCATTTTGATTTATTTTGTTAAGTTAGAATATAAATAGAAAGAAAAAGAGAGAAAATAGTAAGGGGAAAGAAAAAGAATAGGAGAAGAAAAGAAAAGGAGAAGAGAAGAAAAAGAGAGAATTTGGAAAACTTGGAAATCAATCAACCGACTTTCTAGAACACGATTAAATCGGGTAAGGGTGCGAAACTCGATTATACTATGTTTGTGTATGATTATGTATGTGGTTGCTTGGATGTTTCTTGTTTATCCATAGCTTAGAGTTCTAGGTTGGAAATGAGAATTTTGTGAGAAATTGATGTTTTCGCGGTTAGAAATCGATGTAAATGCGGTAGAATACTTGTTATCATGATTAGACTAGGTTCTGATTGTCATATGTTGGCTTGGAAATGTTTTGTTTGAGAAAATATCATTTTTGGGTGATCTGGTGCGCTGCTGGGTTTTGCTGAAATCGCAGGTTCGCACTACGAATGGCCAGCGAATGGGTGGCGAGCGTTCGCGTGAGGTTCGCACTGCGAATGTTGTATTATTTTTCATTCTGCCACGGTTCGCTGGAGGATTCGCATTGCGAATGGGGTAGCGAACATTCGCTGGATGGTTCGCACTGCGAACGTTGGGAATTTTCTAGGCTATTTTTGCTTCTGCCACTGTTCGCTGGTACATTCGCACTGCGAATGAAGAAGCGAAGGACTCGCTAGGAGCTTCGCAATACGAACATGACAGTTTATTCCGATTTGTTTTCTCTGTAACTTTTGATTCGTGAGTCGGTTTGAGGTGTGGTTTGATGCGTTAGAAAGCTTGTAGCATGTACTTTCTTATGATGATGGTTTTTAAATTGTTGGACGATTAAATTATGTCGGGAAATTGGGAATAGTGTTGTTTTGTCGACTTTTTCCGTTTTAATTATGTGAATTTGATGTGTAATGTACAATGTGCTGTTAACATGGATGTTGTATGACTTGTGTGCTAATTGTGTGATGAAAATGCATGAGATACTTGTTGGGATGAGGATTTGTGGCCTAAGGGCAAGAAAATGCAATGTGTGATAATTGATGATATAAGCATGATTATGAATGTGTATATGTGTGCATTTTAAATGTTATGAGTCATTGTATGCCAAGCATCATGATATGCATTCTTGTGACGTCCTGAGTGACGGATTGATCCCAGAGGGAATCTGCTATAACATCGTGCGCCTTAAAAATAAGAGGTATGAATCCTCTTAAAAATAAGAGGACCAAAAGCGATGGTTATAGACGATCGTGTGCCCATGTGGGGTGTGAGCGATCGGGTCGTGTGCCCGTGTGGGGTGTGAGCGATCCATAAACGTCGTATGCTCGTGTGGGGTGTGAGCGACGGGGAACATCGTATGCCCGACAAGGAGTTACAGTGATGTAACGAGCGATGATTCCAGTAGAGTTCCTGAGTGAACTAGTGATGAGAAACATTGGGAGTCGGTACCGCATGTGCATTGCATAGAGTCGTTGTCTCGGTCTCTGTGCATTTGCATAAATCATGGATTAATTGTGTATGGAATTGTGAATGTGATTGATGAGATGGAATGTGTGTAATTATATTGATGATGAGTGTATTGTGTATGACTGATGTGTGTTGGTATTGGATATCTGAGACTTGTGTTGTGTGGTATTTGATTGTGGTGCATTTATGGTGAGAATATTTTACTTGTGCATTTCTGTGTTAATATATAATTATATGCAACTGTATTATGATTGTGTTTCTCACCCTTCTTCTATTTTATAATGCTCTATGAGACATTGCAGATTAGAGTCGTTGGAGGTCTTTTTGTGAAGCTTAGGTCTTCATTCTTTTGTCGGTCGGCTCTGATATGTGACACCGGGTAGTTAGGGAGGCCGTTTGTGATTATTTGTGTCATGTATATGTATCTTTTGAATTGTACATGTATGGTTGTATATGACATATATACTTTCATGATATCTATATATATATATATATATATATATATATATATATATATATATATATATGTTGATATTCAGTTATGGATTTTCTGCTTTTATTCTGTAATTGGATTGTGGGTGTATTACTACCTGAGTTGTTGCATATCTGTATGAGCAGGTGTTGTATGTTTTGTTCCAAATTGATGTGGCGTCTCCAGTCTATGCCGTGCACGTTTTATTATACTCTGATGAAATTTTGAATTTTATTTATCGCTTTAATAGCTTGGGGGTATAGATTAGGGGTGTTACACGGAACTTTCACATTGGGGACCAAGCAGAGGTCTGCGGCGTCCTTTCCAAATAAATCCTGACCTCTAATGGCTTGTAGTTCCTTCTGCATTTCCAGGAAATGTTCTTGGAACTCATCCATTTGGTCAAACATAGTTTCCTTCTTACCAGAAGGTATCGGTGGAATCTGTCCTTCCGGGATAGTGTGCACCACAGGGGGTGGTACCGTGACTATAGCAGTGAATCTTGGCGTTTCTCGAAGTTTGTAACCTTCAGGAGTCTTCAATATGCCTCTGGAATCTTCGTTTTCCCAAAGTTTGTAACCTTCAGGCCCAGCGGCTTCTGCTGAAGTTTCCGGATCTCCAGTGATCGGCGGAACATATCCCTCCGGGATATAGTTAACAGGCATGCCCCAGGGACGATCTTTCGGCATTTGATACCTAGGATCATACTTCTCCACTATGGGCGTTGAGGTGATCTCTGAGATCACATTCCTTTGTAGCTGAGCTTCTGCCATGGCTTGCATGTCGTTACGAAGCTGTCTCATATCCTCTCTCAGAGCGCCGATCTCTTCTTTCAACTCTCTGTTCTCTTCCTCAAGATCATCCATCTTTTTCTGACGATTGGCCCGAGTATTGTACGAATGAGACACTTTGACTCTAGAACCGAGACACAAACGTGAGATTTGTAGGTAAGAAGAATACGCGATGTGAGAATAATGAATGCAATGATTATATTAATTGTTTTTTGGTTTAATCAAAATAAACTTCGACAATTATATTGCAAATATCAAACAGTGGGGAAATCCCGTTTTATTGAATTCAAAGGATTGCGGAAATGAAAATACAGTAGATTACAAGGTTCGAAAACAGAAACCTAAGCTAATGGGTCCCGAGTCCTCTCTGAGGAGAAACCGGGTGCTGATTCTGGTACTTTCCTTTTCTTTGACCCGGGCTCTTGGGCCGTTGTCGGGTTGTCTTTCCTTTGCCAGGTGAAAGGAGCGAGCAAATTCCTCTGGTCATCTTGACTCTCTACAGCATGTCGCTCTAAAATCTCAATCAGAGCATCTTTCTCTCTCAATAGTTGTTGTATTTGGGTACATTCCACATTGAGGATGCGGTACTTGTTCTTCCAAGACCTCCTCTCCCGCTGGACTTTGTTGAGAGTAACTTGGAGCTTTTCCGTTTCGGTCATGAAGTACATGACAGATTCCCTCGGCGGAAGAATCCCGTAACGAGGATAAGGCATTTTTAGCTTGAGAGCTCTAGTTTGTACCCAGTGGAGATAAGGCTCCACCGAGACACAACCCGGTTTTCCTAGAGACTCTCGTCCTTTCTTATGAACATGTTTCCAAGCGTGCACTATTTCTGTCTTTAGTGCTCTGTCATTTTTTCCTTCCTTGAAGAAAAGACCTTCCAGATGAGCATTACGCGGGACATGCCTCATCGGGTATCCAAATTGACGATGAACCAATACCGGATGGTAGTTGATTCCTCCCTTAGTTCCTATAAGGGGTACGTTGGGGAAGTTTCCACAATGATCAATGATCCTTATTCCATCATAAATCCTATTGCACCAATCAATGTCAGAGTTGGTGAGAGACATGATTTTCTGCGACCAGCGTAAGGCACTCTTATGATCCCAAAAAAAAGCAGATTTAGGCAAATAGGAGATAAACCATTTGTAAAGAAAAGGTACATAACATGTGATCTCCCCTCCGCTGTACAAATTCCCTAAGTTTACAGAATGATACGCGTCCGTGAGCAAAGTTGGTACAGGGTTTCCAATGAGAAAAACCTTAATGGCATTGATATCGACGAAGTTATTAATGTTGGGCAACAGAAATAATCCGTAGGTGAGTAAAACAAAGATGCTTTCAAAAGCAGTCCCGTTCCCTATACTAGCAAAGTACTGAGCTTTTTTTGTTAAGAACTGGGCCGGCAAACCTTGTATGCCACCCTTAGTGCTCATGTGAGCCCTGACCTCATACTAGTCCAAATGAATTGCTCTTGCAATGGTCTGATTCTTTGGAATTTCTTCCAGTCCAGAAAATGGAGCTTGATCGGTAATGTGTAGATCAGTCAGGTGAGAGTACTCCTCCAGCGTTGGTGCTAGCTGGTAATCCAGGAATGTGAAACAGTGATAAACCAGATCGTAAAACTGAATGAGTGCATCCATGATTCCTTCAAACACATGGATTCTTAGCAGAGGTAGCAGACCTCGGTACTTGGCTCTGAAGGCCTCTTGGTTTGTGATCATCCTCGCCAAACCTCTTAAATCCTCTAGTTTTGGAACCTTGAAGGTGTACTTATGAGTTCTCCTTCTACCGAAATCCATTAGCGTAATCCTTTTCTCTGACATTTGCAATCGCAGTCTTAGTTTAATTTGAAAAAACAGAGAGACTAGAAGAGAAAAATTTTCTTTGTTTTAATGTTTTTTAGATGAATGCATGAATGCAGCACACAAAAACATAGAAAAAATATGGGGTCAAAGGGTCGGTGTCATGGAGTCAAGGTTGTACCCATCCCAAAGGTTTACTAGTGATTTTTGTACCTGTCTCTCTTCATCATTAACGCTTGTCAAGAAAACACCAGCGGGCCGGGAACCGTGCTAGGTGGTGTTTTTTGAAGAGTCCTCAGAAGAGGGTGGCATCGCATGACAACTATTTCCAATAGCCTCTGCGCCACTAAAGGGGTTTTTCCTAGGTGTATACTCAATCTTTCCACATGCGGCATCACACGCATTCCCATTAGCGGAAAAATAAACACATATATCATTTAGGAAAAGCACTATATATATTTTTCCTAATGTCCTAGACTTTTAAAGCTATGAATCCTACGTTCCTGACAGAAAATGGCTCCCCGGCGGAAACGCCATTCTGTGGTTTCGACACAAGAGATGAAAAGAAAGAAGAAAAACAGAGAGACTGCTCCCTTCTAGGTGGATTAGGCCCCACGGTGGGCGCCATTTTTCTGTAGCGAGCGAAACTGAACGTTTTTTAAGCACTGCCGCTCCTTGGGGTTACTACAGGTCGATTCATTTTTTATCCTATTAAAGCTGATGAAGGAAGGGAAATAGATGTCTCCAATTAACCCTGCTTGCATACCGAGTTTAAACAGCGGTCTGTTAGGTTATGGATGCTATGTGGTAGTGGGGCCTCTCTTATGTTATTTTGACAGAATGACGGATTTATTCTATGGACAGGAAGTTAGGACTGATGTTTTTCGAATGATATGGGATTAGGATTTTTGTTTAGTGTGCTCGCTAAGATTTTTCTTTCAATCTTATGCCTACGTATTCCTGTTTTTCCGAAACAGGGAAATCAGAGCGATCGTAGTTCTTCCTATTCTATGGGAGGAAATGGTGTTTTGGTGTCTTGTTCAAAGCCCAAGACGTGAAGCGAAAAAGGTGATATGTATCTTGTTCAAAGCCCAAGATGTGAAGCTGAAGGTGGTTTGTATCTTGTTCAAAGCCCAAGATGTGAAGCTAAAAGGGTTTGACGTTAGAGAGAATTTGTCATCTCTAAAGAGGGGTTTGTCTGTCACAACTGTTTATAAAGGAGAATTACTTTAACCGGGATGTGTGGATCCGGAAATGCCATAATTTCCTTTATAGGGGATTTCCAACCCGAAGGAGAAGACTTTAACTCAGTGTAGGGCAATGCCATCTTTCCTTAGGAATTTCTCATGCTAAAGGAGGGACAGTGGCATGGATGTAAATAATCCAGAGGCTTGCCGCTTACAGCGATTAGATGATAGGGAAGGAGTTGTTGATGTTTGTGTACTGTGAACGAGGCACATCTTTGATGCTAAAAGGTTGATTGACTCAACCAGTGGTTTTCTTATACAAAGCCTAAGAGAAGGCTATTGGCCCAACAAGAGGGAGTTTTTATGTGTCTCGTACGAAGCCCGAGAGAGAGAGGCTAAAAGGGTTTACTCAACAGGAGAATCTTTTATACTCAACAAGAGAGTGTTTTTGTATCTCGTACGAAGCTCGAGATGGAGGCTGAAAATGTTTGACTCAACAAGAGAGTCTTTTGGTATCTCATACGAAGCCCGAGATGGAGGCTAAAAGGTTACTGTTTCAGTTGAGTGACAGGTCCAGTATGTTGGTTCAACGAGAAAATCAGTTCTTATATGAGTAACACTGTACTCATGGATTTGATCTGAGAATCAGGATTGTTTCCTGTTCTTTAAGGAAATGGGGAATCCAAAGGGTATTGAGACTATCCAAGTTTGCGGGTTTCTTACTATTTTTGAAAGGGACTTGAGAATGTCTTTGAGACTCAAGGAAATTAGATTGTCCAAGTCTAGAGTTTCATCTTTTATACTATGCTTAAAGAAACAGTAGTAGTACGTTCACGGTAGAAAGATCTAGACTCTTTAAAAGACTGTTCTATTGAGATGACTGATTTCTGTTCCTATACCTCTAGGAGGTCGTCGGGACAATTTGTACGAAGCCCAAGAGGAGGCTGGAAACTTTTAAGAAGCCGAGGGATAATTTGTACGAAGCCCAAGAGGAGGCTATCATTCCCGAGGGGAAGAATCATTATATGAAGCCTAAGAGGAGGCTGTGAACACTTCTAAGAAGCCGACGGGTCCTTGTACAACACCCAAGAGGAGGCGGGGATGCTTTTTAGGAAGCTTGTGGGTCCTTGTACAATGCCCAAGCGGAGGCCGATGCTTTTAAGAAGCCCGTGGGTCCCCAAACCCCCGAGAAATTCAAGACAGGCTATTCATAGAGAATAGATCGAGCCAGGAAAGTTAGAGAATTTGGAAGAAATTCAAGAGATGCAATTCACGGAGAAGAGATCATCTCTGGGGAGTAGAGTTTCTTAACAATTCCTAAGGAGGACAGCCGAAGAGAAGATTGTATATGGTGCTCCTATCGGGATCTAGTATTGTCTATTTCTATGAATAATCGAAACGGCTTCACCTAGTGCTAGACGTAGTTGCCGGGGAAACTTTAAATATCTATACTATTATTACACAGTCGATATGAGTTTATGAAAGAAGACTTACAGCGAAACAGCCCCACAATACAATTATATGTATATGAAAGCGGTAAATGAAAGCATATAAACACTTACTCGGTTGTAGAGCTTCCATGCTGTTTGGTTAGTTGTTCAACAAAGAAAGATTGAAAACAACAGTATATTTAAAATCAAAGGAGAAAGTGCTTTGAAAAAGAAAGATTTGGGGCTTACAGCTCAAGGAGAGGCCCAGATGATTTATCAGTGATCGTACTATTGAATTTGTACAAAGGGACTTATACAAGTGACTGAGGCCCAAAAAAGGTTTTTCTGTACAAAGGGATGGGTCTTACACTCTCTCAAGAGGCCCAAAAAGGTTTAAAGAAAAAGAGTGGGGCTTATAACACGAGGGTAGGCCCGGATGATTTTTTGTTTGAAATGGTGATCGCGCCGAGATTTTCTTTTAACGCAGAGGGGCTTATACAATATCTGAGGCCCAAAGTTGTTTTGGTTAAAAGGGGATTGGGTCTTACACTCTATTAGAGGCCCAAAAGGTTTTGAATAGGTCTTATAGCTCAAGGAGAGGCCCAGATGATTTTTTCTTAAAAGGCGACGATCGCGCCGTTTACTTGTACAGAGGGACTTATACAATAAGTGAGGCCCAAGATGGTTTGTACAAGGGGTTTTTGGGTTTTACACTCTCTCAAGAGGCCCAAAAAGGTTTTAAAGAAAAGTTGTGAGGGTTGAATTAATCAAAAACCCTAATTTATTTCCAAAATGTATTTTAATTGAATAAAAATTCAATTAAAATGATCAAAAATTGTTTAACATGTGGGAAACAAATTATGATCTTGGATTAATGCTTCAAAAATCATGTTTTGCCCTACAAAAGTATTAGAAGTCATTAAAATTTACAAAATCAAGAGGGAAAAAATATTTTAAATGTCAAAAATAATTAAAATATTAATTCTTTGTAAAAATATCAATTATATGAAATAAATAATATTTTTGGGATTTTTTGGTAAAATAAAATATTTTAACATTTTTGTGAATTATTAAAAAAATAATCAACTCAAAATCATTAAAACTCAGAGAGAAATTAATTTTTGAATCAATTAAATAAAATCACAAAATTCAAATATTTGAATTTGAGAGAAATGGCGCCAAGAACAGCTGAAGAACACGTGCGTTTTTCAGCTTTGTCCAGATTTGCATTTTCTATCCAATCTCACTGAATACTTGATTATATCATGCAATCCACATATCAATATGCTCGTCTCAACCTCACGATCATGTTTATGACAATTAATTTCATTTAAATTAAGCATAAAACAAGAAATCACGACAAATCCTCAAGAACCCTAATTTTTGCATGAAGGCTGGGATTTTTGATACACGATTCAAACAAAGCAATTAATTGAGGGGAAACATTCCATGCATGATTATGAACATTTGGCAAAAGTATTGTGCGAGGAAATATGCATAGATTGAGAGATGACCAAGTTTAGGCTTACCTCTAGGTCGTGACAGCAAGTTCAAAATGATTTCTGAGTAGGAGGTGTTACAGATGAGTTGTGATGATCTGAACAGCTTCCCTACACCCTATGGAGTGTGTTTGAATGCTTGGACTTGATGGAAATTGGCTGGATCACTTCATGGCATCTCAACTGCAACTTGGTTAAAACCTTGAGCAATTGACTGGTGATTCTGAGAAATCAGTGTTCCAGGTGTTGTTTAAGTGTTTGATCAGCTCACATATGATGTATGTGAGGTGTGTGTGTGATTGGTTTGGTTGGAAAAGCTCTCAAACTCAAAACCCGATAGTGACTTGCTTTAGAAGGCAAAAATGGAGTGAAAGAAGAGATTTTGAGGAAAGCATCTGTTTGATGGCTTTGGTGTACTCAAACTGGTCACAATTGAGCTCTATTTATAGTAGAGCAAGTTTGTTTTGCAAGGAATAGTGAATGGCAACTGCTGAGTAGGATTGGCCAATGTTGGCAAATGAAAATCCAAGTCTCCTCTAGCCATTGACTAGAGGTTAGAGCACAGAGCTTTGGTTCCCTTGGTCTTGGATAAGTCTTGACTGAATTCAGTTCCCAATAGCTCAGTCCATGCCACCTTGGTGCTTCCATGGAATGCTCCAATCCAAAATTGGAGTCTTGTCCCTATTTTAGGTAATTCTAGGTTTGGCATGCTATTTCTTGTTCCAAGGACTTTGGAGGATTGGCTCAGTGATTGTCCCATTTAGATTCAATCCTCAGATGTGTCCAAAGTGATGACAAGGCTTGGAATTGGCTGATTTTGGCAAATCGACCAAAAGTGCAAAAATCTGCCTTGCCTTGGCAGATTTCAGCAAGGCATCTTGCCAATGTTATATCTCATGGCTCAAGTTGAATTTGGTGATGTTCTTGGCCATTTTGGAAAGCTCTCATATGATACAATAACTGTTTGATCATATTTGGTTTTGATACTTTTTGGATCCAAGTGAAAAATGTCCCTACATTTGGAAAAAAGTAAGGCAAATTCTGACTTAGTGAAATTTTCACTAAGTGTTGGAACAAAGTGACTTTTCTTGATTTTGATCACTCCATGAATCAAAATCCATGAGGAATTTGGACATAGATCAGTATGAAGCTTTTGTAGAGGGCAATGAGATCTACAAATCAAGCTTTTGATGGGGAAAATGGCTTTGTTATTTAGGAGTTATGATCCTCCAAAGTTGGTACCTTTGTCACTTTATTTCATAACTTAGAAAATTTTCTAAGTTTTTATGGTTACCCCTTTTACAAGTTATCCCACTTTCCTTGATTTTTCTTGATGAATGATGATTCAAACCATACATTAACATCATTTTAGGGTTAAAAATCCATTTTTGTGAAAAATCTCAAAAAGTCAAAGTTAACTTTTGTGCACAGTTAACTTTTTGTCAGATGAATTCCAAACTGTGCAATCCTTCAGGAAATCATGTCCTTGACCTAAATCAAACTTGATTGAAATGTTCCATGGGTGTTATAGGGTATATTGAATCATGTCCTAGGGTTTGGGAGCATGTCCTGGTCAAAAGTCAAAGCTACAGTTGACTTTTCTCGCAAAACCCTAACTGTGGTTCAGATGAAATTGAAACTTGTTGCTCAAGCTTCTTGGATCAATCCATTATTCCAAATGGATCAATATGGTATATTAGAGACCCTCAAATCATGTCTTGAGGTCTTGGTTCATGATTTGTCCCAAAAGCCAACTTAGGGGTGAATTAGGTCAAGAAACCCTAATTCCTGATTTTTGATGTATGCATCCCTTGCGGCAAAATTGACTTGATGATTGGGTCCATGAGGTTCCATGGATTATATTAGGTTATGTTTTGGATCATTGGCTCATGCCCAGAGGAAAATTTCCATCTGGAGGCCCTAGTCGACCAAAACCCTAATTTGGGTGACACTGTCGATTTTGAAGCTTGATCCACCTGGAAGGGAGCAGCCTTGTGCTTAATCCTTAAAGTGGGAGTCCTCTTGATCCATTGTAGATGTTTTAGAGGTTTAGACAAATTGTAAGATCATGTCATTCCTTGATTGATCCTTTGTCTGAGAGCTCAGAGAGAGCTTGAAACCCTAATTTTGATTGTAGTGAATGCTCACCCATCTTTAGGGAGACTAATGAGGCATAATGATACACCCATATTGTGATGATGATTTGCACAATGATGGGAAATCTTAGTGGTCAAAATTTGGGGTATGACACTATCTATGCTTTGTTCTACATGATGCTTGATATCATGTTATGAAATAGTACAAGTTAAGGTACTGTGTTTCAGACAGACAGGGATTGTAGCAAAATATACTTGACATTCTCGGTTGGGGAAAGAATTCCACGGATGGCGGCGACTCCGCTGGGGAGAGAGCTTAGAATCTCATATTTCCAAGATACTACTGTTACTGTTGCTGGGGATGAAATAACCTAGACGACCTTCAAACCATGAATGACTCTGCTTGGAGAAGAATGAGGTCAGAATGATCCTTATTGCTTGGGGAAAACGGAAAACCAGAACACCGCCGCTGCTGAGGAACGACGGCTCTAACCTATTAGGGATGTTGCAAGAATTCTACTCTTGCTGGGGAAACGAGGGCAATTATCCCTCGGTTTAGGGACCAATCACGGCTCTGCTAGGGAAATGGAAAGCAAACATGCCTTCTCAAACAACCATGACGATGCTCGCCGGGGATCAAACTTGGAAATGGAGATTACCGATCATCCCTTAGGGATTTCCGGTAAGGCATCCAATGCATAATGTTTTCTCTGTTGATTTAGCTTTTTATTATTCTCAATGCTTTATAGTATTATGTGATCACAAATAATCATTTATTTTGCAAACAAAATACTGAAAAGAGATAATTGAGAAATCAAATGATGAACTTTATTAAATGTGAAAATATTTGTACATAAGGTGTGTACCAGGATGCAAAAATCCTTGATGAGGAAATTTGCAATAAATTGAAAACAAAAGAAAATGGCAATAGGAAATTAGATTTTTCATTGATTACAACATTGGCTACCATCCACCGTAAGTCTAGATTCCAACACTTTGCACTAGTTGACGATGAATGGATTGCTCTGTTACCGTCTGAGGTCCGGCTATGATGAAGATAAGCTCAAGTGTTCACAGTCAAATGCCTTTATCCCTAATTTTTTCCTGGACATTTTTCTATATTTTTTTTTCGTCCACCAGGATACTCATTTTTGCCTAATTAAGTCGCCCTTTCGGGTTTTCAACTTAACGGGCTATTATTATTTTTTGTTTTTTTCCATAACTTTTGCATGGACATTTCTTTTTTTGGTCCATGGGGACACCCATTTTTTCCTAGATTGTCCTTGCGGATGTCAATCTTGCGGGCTCTTTATTCAATTTTTTTCAGGCATAATCTTTTTTAATTGCGTCGGAGGTCACGGGTAGTGACACTTCTCCCTATCCATGGTGGTGAGGATCAAGGCTCCGCCTGAGAAGGCCTTCTTGACAACAAAGGGTTCTTCATAATTGGGAGTCCACTTGCCTCGTGGATCCGAGTGAACGGGAGAATACCTCTTGAGCACAAGTTCGCCTTCTTTGAATGCTCGAGGGAGAACTTTCTTGTCAAAAGCTCGCTTGAGGCATCTCTGATACAATTGACCGTGGCAAACAGCTATCAGGCGCTATTCTTTAATGAGATTCAACTGGTTGTATCTAGATTGGACCCATTCAGCTTCATCAATATCAGCTTCTATAATGACTCTAAGTGATGGAATTTCGACTTCAATGGGCAGAACAATCTCCATACCATACACAAGCGAATACGGAGTTGCCCCAGTGGACGTACGAACTGAAGTTCTATAGCCATGAAATGCGAAGGGAAGAATTTCATGCCAATTCTTGTAAGTTTTGACCATTTTCTGGACAATCCTCTTGATATTTTTATTTGCTGCTTCGACGACACCATTCATCTTGGGCTAATATGGTGAAGAGTTGTGGTGCTCGATCTTGAATTCTTGACATAACTCCTTCATCATCTTGTTGCTCAGGTTGTTGGCATTGTCAGTGATAATACTACTAGGAATACCATAGCGACAAATTATCTTTCTTGATGAATCTGGAAACCACTTGTCGTGTGGCATTTGTGTAAGAAACAGCTTCAAACCACTTGGTGAAGTAGTCGATAGCAACTAGAATGAAGCAATGGTTGTTGGAAGCTTTCGGCTCGATCATCCCAATCATATCAATACCCCCACATAGAGAAGGGCTAAGGAGAAGTCAAAACATTCAATGGGGTTGGAGGCACATGGATCTTGTCACCATATATTTAGCATTTGTGGCATCTTTTGGCAAAGTTATAACAATTGACCTCCATCGTTGTCCAATAATAACCAGCTCGAAGGATCTTCTTAGCCATGGCAGACCCTTTTGCATGTACACCCTCACAACCCTCGTGTATGGACCTTATGATCGTGTTTGCTTCGTGTCTATCCACGCATCTGAGTAACACAGAGTCATAACTCCTTAATACAATACACCACCACTCAAGACGAATTTGGCGCAGAGCCGTCTAAGGGCTTTCTTGTTGGTGATAGTGATACCCTCGGGATATTCCATTTTTTCCAGATATCTTTTGATGTCGTAGAACTAAGGCTTGTCATCAGACTCATCCTAGATTGCTAAACAATGTGCTGGTTCATTCAAATGATCAATGCGGATAGCAAGAGCTTCATTCTTCCACTTGACTTTGAACATGGATTCCAGGGTGGCAAGAGCATCAGCCAGTTGATTTTCTTCCCTAGGAATATGATGAAAAGAGATTTCATCAAAATAGGGAATCAATTTCACGATGTGCTTTTGGTACAGAACCAGCTTGGAATCCCGAGTCACAAAACATCCTCTGATTTGACCAATCACCAAAGAAGAATCTCCATAGACCTTAAGAATCTTAATTCTCATGTCAATTGTCGCTTCATTTCCGTAGATACATGCTTCGTATTCAGCCATATTGTTGGTGCATTCAAAGTATAATCTGGCGGTGAAGGGAAGATGAAAACCTGTCAGAGAGATGAGGATAGCACCAATTCCACGACCTTTAACATTGGAGGCACCATCGAACATGAGCGTCCATCGCGCCCCTGGTTTGGGTCCTATGTCAGGGTCTAGAGTCTCATAATCTTTAATAAATAGAACGTCCTCATCTGGAAAGTCAAACTTCAATTATTGATAACCTTCCACAGGTTGATGAGCAAGGTAGTTAGACAAGACGCTCGCTTTTATTGCTTTCTGGGTAACATGTTGGATGTCATACTCAGTTAACAACATTTGCCACCGAGCAATTCTTCTAGAGACAATAGGCTTTTCAAATATGTACTTTATCGGATCCATTTTGGATATCAATAAAGTAGTATGGAAAATCATATATTGTCATAGGCGTCGAGCAACCCAAACTAGAGCACAACTAGTTTTCTCAAAGAGTGAGTATCTAGTCTCACAATCGGTGAAATTCTTGCTAAAATAGTAAATTAAATGTTCTTTTCTGCCAGTGTCGTCATGCTGACCCAATACACAACCCATAGATTCATCGAGAACAATGAGATACGTGATTAAAGGCCTACTAGGAACAGGCGATACTAAGATCGATAGTTCTTGCAAATATTTTTTTATTTTGTCAAAAGCTTCTTAACAATCATTGTTCCATTCAACTGATTGATTTTTCCTTAGCAATTTGAATATCGGTTCACAGGTAGCCGTCAAGTGAGAAATGAATCTGGAGATGTAATTAAGTCTGCCCAGAAATCCATAGACTTCTTTCTCAGTTTTGGGAGGAAGAATGTTTTGAATTGCTTAAACCTTGACGGGATCAACTTCACTGCCCTTCTGACTCACAATAAAGCCCTTCAGTTTACCAAATCGAACTCCAAAGGTGCATTTTGCAGGATTCAACCGTAGTGGGAATTTCCAGAGTCTGTCAAACAATTTATTCAGATGGCCCAAATGATCATCTTCAGTTCTAGATTTGGAAATCATATTGTCCACGAAAACCTTAATCTCTTTATGGATCATATCATGAAAGAGGGTTGTGTAGCGAGCAATTTTGGACGTGGTTCTTAAGCACTGTCGCTCTGGGGTACTACAGGTCGATTCATTTTTTATCCTATTAAGCTGACTAAGGAAGGGAAATAGATGTCTCCAATTAACCCTGCTTGCATACTGAGTTTAAACAGATGATTGTTGGTTTACAAATGCGGTTTAAATGGCCTCTCTCTGCTTATTTTGTTAAGAATGAAATGACGGGACTATTCATGGGGATTTTGGGTTTTTGATTAGTGTGCTCGCTAAGATTTTTCAATCTTATGCCTACGTATTCCCGTTTAACGAAACAGGGAAATCAGAGCGATCGTAGTTCCTCCTATGCTATGGGAGGAAAATGGTTGTTTTGGTGTCTTGTTCAAAGCCCAAGACGTGAAGCTAAAGGTGGTTTGTATCTTGTTCAAAGCCCAAGATGTGAAGCTGAAGGTTTATTTGTATCTTGTTCGAAGCCCAAGATGTGAAGCTAAAGGGTTTTGACTTTAGAGAGAATTTGTCATCTCTAAAGGGGAGTTGTTGATGTTTGTATGCTATGAACAAGGCACAACTTTGATGCTAAAAGGTTGATTGACTCAACCGGGGTTTTCTTTATACAAAGCCTAAGAGGAGGCTATTGACCCAACGAGAGGGTTCTTTTATGTGTCTCGTACGAAGCCCGAGACGGAGGCTAAAAAAGTTGACTCAACAAGAGAGTCTTTTTGCATGTGTCTTGTATGAAGCCCAAGACGGAGGCAAAAAGGGATTGACTCAACAAGAGAGTCTTTTATACTCAACAAGAGAGTGTTTTGTTATCTCGTACGAAGCCCGAGATAGAGGCTAAAAGGTTTGTGACCCAACAAGAGGATCTTTTATACTCAACAAGAGAGTGATTTTCTATCTCATACGAAGCCCATAATGGAGGCTAAAAATGTTTGTGACCCAACAAGAGGGTCTTTTATACTCAACAAGAGAGTGTTTTTGTGTGTGTCTTGTACGAAGCCCAAGAGAGAGGCTAAAAGGGTGATTGACTCAACAAGAGAGTCGTTTATACTCAACAAGAGAGTTTTTTGTATCTCGTATGAAGCCCGAGATGGAGGCTAAAAGGTTGTTGACTCAACAAGAGAGTCTTTTATACTCAACAAGAGAGTGTTTTAGTATCTCGTACAAAGCCCGAGATGGAGGCTAAAAGGTGTGCTCCGGTGGGGAGAATCATTTGTACAAAGCCCAAGAGGAGGCTAACTTTCCTGAGGAAAGGATCATTATACAAAGCCTAAGAGGAGGCTAACCGTTGGTGACTGTTTCAGTTTAGTGACATGTCCAGTATATTGGATAAAAGAGAAAATCAGTTCTTATAAAGGGATTGATTTAAAGGTATTGTTGTGCTTTGGTACTGATCAGAGGATCAGGGTTATTTCCTGTTCTTTAAGGAAAGGGGAAATCCAAAGGGTATTGAGATTGTCCAAGTCTACTGGTGTCTTGAGAAATTGATTCTCAGGTATTGAATGATCTTTGTGTAATGCCCAAGAGAAGGCTGGTATATTAAGGGAAGAAGGTCAACCCATTAACTGGTCTGACACTTGACTCAGAAAGACAACTCTAGTAAATTGATGACTAGGTTCTGTTCCTATACCTGTAGAGGTCTCTGGGTCCTTGTACTAAGCCCAAGAGAAGGCATGAGAGCTTTTAAGAAGCCGAAGGGTCCTTGTACAATGCCCAAGAGGAGGCGGGGATGCTTTTAGGAAGCCTGTGGGTCCCCAAACCCCGAGAAGTTCAAGACATGCTATTCATTGAGAATAGACCAAGCCAGGAAAGTTCGAGAATTTGGAAGAAACTCAAGAGATGCCATTCACGGAGAAAAGATCATCTCTGGGGAGTAGAGTATCTTTGGCGATTTCTAAGAGTGACAGTCTGAGAAAGGGTTCACCGAGAATGCTGCCTTTCATGTCTCCATATTGTTTAACCCCAAGAGGAGGGAAGACTGTGCCTGGTAATCCTATGGGGATCTAGTTTTGTTTGTATTTAAGAGTGACCAACAGGGCTTTACCTAGTGCTAGACGTAGTTGCCGGGGAAAACTCTAAATAACTATACTAGTATTACCCAGTTGGTATTTGACAAGTATATAAAAGTTTGTGAAAGAAGACTTACAGTGAGCAGCCCCACAATATATATATATATATATATATATATATATATATATATATATATATATGAAAGAGGATAAAGAAAGCGGGTAAACACTTACTCGGTTGTAGAGCTTCCGTGCTGTTTGGTTAGTTGTTCAATAAAGAAAGCTTTGATAACAATTATATTCAAAATCAAAGGAGAAAGTGCTTTGAAAGAAATGTTGGGGCTTACCAGTGATTGCACTGTTGTTTTGAATTTGTACAGAGGGACTTATACAAGTGACTGGGGCCCAAAAAGGTTTTTTGTACAAAGGGATAGGTCTTACACTCTCTCAAGAGGCCCAAAGGTTTATTCTTATACAAGTGGTGGGGCTTACAGCTCAAGGAGAGGCCCAGGGTTTGATTTGAAATGGCGATAGCGCCGAGATTTTCTTTTAACGCAGAGGGACTTATACAATATCTGAGGCCCAAAATTGTTTTGGTTAAAAGGGGATTGGGTCTTACACTCTATTCGAGGCCCAAAAGTTTGATTTTTGTACAAGTGATGGGGCTTACAGCTCAAGGAGAGGACCAGGGTTTTGTTTTGAAATGGCGATAGCACCGATATTTTCTTTTAACACAGAGGGACTTATACAATGTCTGAGGCCCAAAATTGTTTTTGTCTACAAGGGGATGGGTCTTACACTCTATTAGAGGCCCAAAAAAATTTTAAAAAGAAATGGGTCTTATAGCTCAAGGAGAGGCCCAAATGATTTATTTTAAACGGACGATGATTGCGCCGAACGTTTTGAAATACAACGGGACTTATACGATACTTGAGGCCCAAATGGTTGTATTTACAAAGGATTGGGTCTTACACTCTATTAGAGGCCCAAAGTGTTTGAAAAAGTTTGATGAGGGTAAAATTAATCAAAAACCCTAATTTGTTTTCAAAATGTATTTTAATTGAATAAAAAATTCAATTAAAATGATCAAAATTGTTAAACATGTGGAAAACAAATTGTGATCTTGGATTAATGTTTCAAAAATCAGGTTTTGATCCACAACATGATTGGAAATCACTAAAGTTTGAAAAATCAAGAAGGAGAAAATATTTTAAATGTCAAAAATAATTAAAATATTAATTCTTTACAAAAATATAAAGTATATAAAATAAATAATATTTTTGGGATTTTTTGGGAAAATAAAATATTTTAACATTTTTGTGACTTATTAAAAAAAGAATCAACTCAAAATCATTAAAATTCAGAGAGAAATTAATTTTTTAATCAATTAAATAAAATCACAAAATTCAAATATTCAAATGTTCAAAAATGGCGCTAAGAACATGGCAAGAACACGCGCCACCCTCTGTTTCTGCAGATTTGCGTTTTCTATCCAATATCACTGAATACTTGATTATATCATGCAATCTACATATCAATCTACTCGTTTCAACCTCACAATCATGTCTATGGTCTTTAATTTCATTTATTTTAATCATGGAATAAGAAATCAAAGAGAAACCTCAAGAACCCTAAAATTTGCATGAAGGTTCAGAAATTCCATACACGATTCAAACAAAGCAATTGATTGAGGGAAAACACTCTATGCATGATTATGAACATATGGCCAAATTATTGTGCAGCAAAAAATGCATGGATCATAGAGTTAGAAGAGCCCATGCATACCTCTTGCAGCTGGTGATCGTGTTTTGTGTTAGAGGTGTTGTAGCTTGGTTCCAAGGATATGGACAACTTCCCTAGGTGCTATGGAGTGTGTCTGGATGCTTGGAGTGGATTGAATTGAGCTGGAACTTGATTTGGCACCTCAACTGCAAATCTGTCAAAGGCTTGAGCAGTTGGCTAGTGATTTTGAGAATCTGGTGATCCAGATGTTATGTGAGTGTTTGGATCACTTCTATATGATGTTTATGAGGTGTGTGTGTGATTGGTTTGGTTGGAATTGCTCTCAAACTCAAAACCCGATAGTGACTTGCCTTAGAAGGCAAAATTGGAGTGAAGAAGGAGATTTTGAGGAAAGCATCTGTTTAATGTCTTTGGTGTACTCAAACTGGTCACAATTGAGCTCTATTTATAGTAGAGCAAGTTTGTTTTGCAAGGAATAGTGAATGGCAAGTGCTGCATAGGTTTGGCCAATGTTGAGCAATGAGAATCCAAGTCTCCTCTAGCCATTGACTAGAGGTTAGGGCACATGCTGCTGGTCCCCTTGGTCTTGGATAAGTCTTGACTGAATTCAGTTGGGAAGGGCTCAGTCCATGCCACCTTGGTGCATCCATTAAATGCTCCAATCCAAAATTAGAGTCTTGTCCCTCTTTTAGGGATTTCTAGGTTTGGCATGCTATTTTTGGTTCCAAAGACTTGGGAGGCTTGGGAACAGAGTTGGTTCCTCCTTGGTCCCCCCTTGAGGTGTTCAGATGGATAGAGTTGCTTGCCCTTTGCAAAATTTGGGAAAATCGAGCAAAACTCCAAAATCTGCCTTGCCATGACAGTTTTCAGCAAGGCATATTTCCATTGTCATATCTCATGGCTCAAATGGAATTTGATGGAGTTCTTGGCCATTTTGGAAACCCCTTATATGATACAACAACTGTTTGATCATAGTTGGTTTTGATACTTTTTGGATCCAAGTGAAAAATGCCCCTACATTTGGGAAAAAGTGAAGGCAGATTCTGACTTGGTGAAAATTTCACTAAGTTTTGGAAAAAGTGGCATTTCATGTTTTCAGCCATTTTGATCATTCCATAACTCAAAATCCATGACGAATTGGAATGAGGTGTAGTTGAAGATTTTGTAGAGGGCCATGGGGGCTACAAATCCAGCTTTGGATGAGGAAAAATGGCCTTGTGGTTTAGGAGTTATGATCCTCCAAAGTTGGTACCCTAGCCACTTTATTCCATAACTTAGAAAATTTCTATGTTTTTTTATGGTTACCCCCTTTTACAAGTTATCCCACTTTTCTTGATTTTTTTTTATGAATGTTGATTCAAATCACACATTAACATCATTTTAGGGTCAAAGAACCATAATTGTGAAAAATCTCAAAAAGTCAAAGTTGACTTTTGTGCACAGTTGACTTTTTGTCAGATGAATTCCAAACTATGTGATCCTCTATGAAATCAAGTCCTTGACCTAAATCAAACTTGATGGACATGTTCCATAGGTGTTATAGGGTGTATTGAATCATGTCCCAAGGTTTGGGAGCATGTCCTGGTCAAAAGTCAAAGCTACAGTTGACTTTTCCCGCGAAACCCTAACTGTGGTTCAGATGGAATTGAAACTTATTGCTCAAGCTCCTTGGATTAATCCATTGTTGCAAATGAATCAATGTAGTGTGTTAGAGACCCTCAAATCCTCTCTTGAGGTCTTGGCTCATGATTTGTCCCAAAAGTCAACTTAGGGGTGAATTAGGTCAAGAAACCCTAATTCCTGATTTTTAGTGAATGCATCCCCTGAGGCCAAATTGACTTGATGATTGGGTCCATGAGGTTCCATGGAGCATATTAGGTTATGATTTGAAGAATTGGCTCATGCCCAGAGGAAAATTTCCATCTAGAGGCCCAGGCCGACCAAAACCCTAATTTGGTGACACTGTCGATCTTGAGGCTTAATCCACCTGGAATGCTGCAACATTGTGCTTGATTCTTGAAGTGGGAGTCCTCTTGATCCATTGTGGATGTTTGAGAGGTCTAGAAAAGTTGAAGATCATGTCATTCCTTGATTGATCCTTTGTATTTTGATTGTAGTGAATGCTCACTCATCTTTGGGGAGACTGATGAGGCATGAAGGTTCCCCCATATTGTGATGATGATTTAGACAATGATGGGAAATCTTAGTGGTCAAAATTTGGGGTATGACAGATGCCCCTATTTAATCTTCTTGGACCCGAAGGCGTGAATGGCGAAGGAATTCGGGCATTCGGGGTGCAAGAGGATTAAATATCATAATACCCAAAATTTTGATGGTGGTTATGAATGGTAGTTAGCGCATCCATCTTCTTTTGCTAAGCAATGATGCTTATAAAAGGTAAACTTCCCCTCGATCCTGGTTTCCTACCAAGGAACTGGTCTTAGTTTCTGAAATGAACTTCCCCTCGATCCTGGTTTCCTACCAAGGAACTGGTCTCAGTTTCTGATATAAACTTCCCCTCGATCCTGGTTTCCTACCAAGGAACTGGTCTTAGTTTCTGATATAAACTTCCCCTCGATCCTGGTTTCCTACCAAGGAACTGGTCTTAGTTTCTTATATAAACTTCCCCTCGATCCTGGTTTCCTACTAAGGAACTGGTCTTAGTTTCTTTTGTAAATAAACTTTCTTGACAAGGGACGCTATTTGTAGCAGATTTCCTTCAAACTTCTCGCTGAATTTTCCTGGGGAGATGCCATTTAAGTGGAAAAAGTTTTGATGTCAGACTTGTTGGGGAACCCATTCGTCTGAGTTGTAGAGGTACACAAACTTCTCTGTTTGGAGACGCCATTTGTCGACTTTATCTGGGGAAAACGAGTCTCTTGAGAGACTGTTTTTGCTTGGGTATTACATCATACTTTTCTCGGGATCTTCCCAGAGAAATGCCATATGATGCGATCCAATTTGGAGGTGCTGATGACCTTTTCGTCAGCGGATTTTTCTGGAGAAAAATTGTTGTATTACTGAATCTCTGATTAAGAGGCTTTCTCTGGGGATTTTCCTTAATCCGAGAAAGCAAGGATATTATCTTCGATGGCGAAGAGTGATGTTTGTCGAATGTTTTCTGGTCTTTCAGAGGTTCAAGTTATCAAAGTGGTCATGGCCCAATTCTAATCCAGAAATAAACTGGAGGAGAGATTGTTCAGACGTGACATTTCCTGACGAGGAAAGAACTGACAACTCGATTGAGAGGATTGTTATCACTACGGGATAAGACCGACTAGAGTGATAGTGATGCAATATGAATGCAAATAAATAATGCATGATGTATGTATGTATATGCTGACAAAACTGACACGACATACAAACTAGTAGATGAACACGACTGGATACTCGGCCACAGCGGGGGACGAAGAAGTATCACTGGTTCAAGATAGCAATTCTGCCTTGCTTAGGAGAAATAGTCCCTGCGGGGAACAACCGTTGATTGGGCTTAGGAGTTAAGAACTCGGTCGAGGGTGTCAGATGGGAAAGTCGCATCTGACACAGCTAATCCTTCATTCAGGTGAACTGGTTTAGAAGGAGTACTTAGATTCTGCACTTTAAGGTTCGACTACCTCCGGAGAAGCGATCGATGTTCTTTCGATGTTCAATAGTCAAAAGAAATTGCCATCTTTATTTTAAAAGAAGAAAAAGTTTAACAAGTAAATTCATTTTTGTTTTATTTCAAGAATCGTTAGTCATGTTAAAATGTCGTTCTATAAAACAAATAAGAATTGCAAACAAAAGCACAAGGGCTCAAATTTTATTGATAGGATGGAGATCAGCCAAACGTGTGATTCCATAGAGTATTTGAAAACTTTAGAAAATGGTAATTTACGGGAAAAGGGCTACATTGAAACATAACAACCACTATCCTTCTTCCAACTTTGAATTCTGGGCATCCTGAGCTTCTGTCGAAGATGACCTTGACTGGAGTTTTTTGATGGACGACATAACTGCTACTGGGGGATTTACCCGTGTCAGACATAGTTACTTGCCATTATCCCAAACTTTTGCCTGGATTGTACTTTGAGATTTCCAATCCACCGGGATGATTTTTGATCATGTCTCTAATTTTTCCCTGGACCATCCTTTCGGGTTTTCAATCCACCGAGACGTTTTTTTTTTATTTTATTTAGGCGAAGTATTTCTTGACTACATCAACATTCGTGGGGTAGGCAAATTCCTCTCCGTCCATGGTTGCAAGTCTCAAGGCGCCGCCTGAGAAAGCTTTCTTGACCACATAGGGGCCGTTGTAATTCGGAGTCCATTTGCCCCGAGAATTAGTGAGAAATGATTGTATCTTTTTTAGCACAAGGTCTCCTTTTCTGAAGACGCGAGGTCGGACCTTTTTGTCGAACGCCTTCTTCATTCTCTATTGATACAACTGACCATGGCATAAAGTTGTTATCCTCTTTTCTTCGATCAGATTCAGTTCGTCGTGTCGACTTTGACACCATTCAGCTTCTGTAAGCTTAGCTTCCATCAATACCCAGATTGATGGGATCTCTACTTCTATGGGAAGCACTGCTTCCATGCCATATACTAGAGAGAAAGGGGTAGCCCCTGTTGAAGTGCGGACATATGTTCGATAACTGTGAAGAGCAAAAGGTAGCATCTCGTGCCAGTCTTTATAGGTTACAACCATCTTTTGAACAATCTTCTTGATGTTCTTGTTAGCCGCTTCTACCGCTCCATTCATCTTGGGTCGGTAGGGAGATAAGTTATGGTGTTCAATCTTGAACTCTGCGCATAACTCTTTCATCATCTTAATGTTCAAGTTAGATTCATTATCTGTAATGATATGGCTCGGAACACCATAATGGCAGATGATATTGTTTTTTATAAAGCGGACTACTATTGGCATATGACGCTGCTTCGACCCACTTGTTGAAATAGTCGATGGCAACAAGGATGAACCGATGTTCGTTTGAAGCCTTAGGTTCAATCATGCCAATCACGTTGATTCCCCATATGGAAAAAGGCCACGGGGAAGAGAGAACTTTGAGATGCGTTGGCGGTACATGAATTTTGTCGGAATATATATGACACTTGTGACACCTCCTCATGTACTTGTAGCAGTCAGATTCCATGGTCAACCAGTAGTACCCTGCTCTCAGAATTTTTCTCACCATTATGTGTCCGTTGGCATGAGTACCAAAGGATCCTTCATGAATTTCTTTTATCAGCATGTCTGCCTCTGGTCTGTCTACGCATCGGAGCAAGACCATGTCAAAGTTTCTCTTATAGAGTGTATCAACGCTCAGGAAGAAGCTTCCAGCCAGTCTTCTGAGAGTTTTTCTATCCTTTCTGGATGCCCCAGGTGGGTACTCTTGTTTCTGAAGGAAGCATTTGATATCGTGATACCAAGGTTTGTCGTCTATGACTACTTCAATCGCAAAGATGTAAGCGGGCCTTTCAAGGCGCATGATGTTGATCTTAGGTAGGTCATTCCATTGACCTATGCTAATCATGGAAGAGAGAGTGGCTAATGCATTAGCCATGTGATTCTCATCACAAGGGATATGATGAAACTCGATTATGTTGAAGAAGGGTAACAACCTTCTTGCATAATCTTTGTAAGGAATCAGTCCTGATTGGTATGTGTTCCAATCTCCTTTGATTTGATTGATAACCAGGGTTGAGTCGCCATATACGTCCAAGTTTTTGATCCTCAAATCAATCGCTTCCTCGAGACCCATAATACAGGCTTCGTATTCAGCCTCGTTGTTTGTACACTTGAACGTAAGTCTGGCGGTGGAAGGAATATGGGTACCCTGAGGGGTTATGATGATTGCCCCAATTCCGATTCCGTAATGATTGACAGCTCTGTCAAAGATTAGTCCCCATTGGGAACCTGGTTATGGCCCTTCACTGGGTAGCGGTTCATTGCAATCTTTCATTTTTAGATACATGACATCTTTGTCTGGGAAGTCAAACTCGATTGATTCTTGATTGTCAATCAGTTGATAAGCCAAATGATCGGCTAAAACACTCCCTTTAACGGCTTTCTGATCGTGGTACTCAATGTCATATTTTGATAACAACATCTGCCACCGGGCAATCCTTCCCGTGAGAGCAGGCTTTTCAAAGACGTATTAGATTGGATCCATTTCTGAAATTAACCAAGTAGTGTGACGAATCATGTACTGGCGAAGACGTTTGACTGCCCAAGCAAAAGCGCAGCAAGTTTTCTCAAGCATAGTGTACCGAGTTTCACACTCAGTGAATTTCTTGTTCAAATAGTAGATGGCAGACTCTTTCCGTTTGGTTTCATCTTGTTGGCCAAGTACACAACCCATCGAGTCTTCCAAGACTGTCAGTTAGATGATCAGTGGTCTTCCTTCCACTAGAGGTGATAGAATCGGCGGATTCAACAGGTATTCCTTGATACTGTCGAAGGCGATTTAGCAATCTTCTGTCCAAACATAGTCCTGATTCTTTTTTAGTAATTTGAAAATCGGCGCACAGGTCGCGGTCATGAGGAATATGAATCTGGAGATGTAGTTCAACCGTCCTAGGAATCCTTTGACTTGTTTTTCGGTTTTTGGAGAAGGCATTTCTTGAATGGCCTTGACCTTGTCAGGATCAACCTCAATTCCTTTCTGGCTGACGATGAACCCTAAAAGTTTCCCTGAACGGACACCGAAGGTGCATTTGTTGGGATTCAAGCGGAGTTTGTACTTTATCAACCGCTCGAATAGCTTTGACAAGTGGGTCACATGCTCCTCCTCTATTTTAGATTTAGCAATCATATCATCGACATATACCTCGATTTCCTTGTGTATCACGTCATGAAACAGAGTAGTCATGGCCCTTTGATAGGTTGCCCCGGCGTTCTTTAAACCGAACGGCATTACCTTGTAACTAAAGGTACCCCCATGGGGTAATGAATGGAGTTTTATCCATGTCTTTCGGTGCCATTTTAATCTGATTATAGCCCGAGAATCCATCCATGAAGGAGAAAACTTTGAACTTTGTTTCATTGTCTACCAGCATGTCAATGTGTGGTAAGGGAAAGTCATCCTTTGGACTTGCTTTGTTCAGATCCCTGTAGTTCACACACATTCTGACCTTGCCATCCTTTTTCGGAACTGGTACGATGTTGGCTAACCATTGAGGATATTCAGACGTGGCGAGGAAACCGACTTCAATCTGTTTTTATACCTCCTCTTTGATTTTGATGGCCATGTCTAGATGAGTTCTTCTCAACCTTTGTTTTATTGGCGGACACTCTGACGTTAACGGCAAATGATGTTCCACGATGCTGGTATCCAACCTTGGCATGTCCTGGTAGGACCAAGCAAACACATCGGGAAATTCTCTGAGAAGCTTCGTTAAACTCTCTTTGGCAGTTGGACTGAGCAGTGCCCCAATCCTGATTTATTTTTTCTCTTTTTCTGAACCCACGGTGATTGTTTCCAATGGCTCTTTGTGAGGTTCAATGGACATTTCCTCTTGTCGGAGTAATCGGGAGATCTCTTCTGGAATTTCGTCGTCAACTTCTTCTTCAGCCCCAAATACCCGGAACTCAAAGTCGGGATAAGGCATCAGATCGTATGTTTCAATGGAGTTTAAAACAAGCAATCTGCATGACGTGATGATTTGTGTTTAGAAGAGATAGAGAGAATGCAAGAGTGTGTGCAGTGTTTTTCTTTGGAAAACTGCTTGTTTTTATTTTGAGTTATTTTTTAGGATTACCATTTTCTGAGAAAAGCAAAAAGAGAAAACAACAATTAATGTGGAAATTACAGAACGAAGTTATTTTATTAATGAACAAGTCGATTCTTAAAACTACAGACCTATAAAACAAAACTTTGTCGCTTTGGGCAAAGCGAAGAGGGATATTTACAGAAAGCGAGCCCTATCAAAACATCTGTTTCACCTGGGCAGGGTGAAAGGTTAAAGATGGCAATTACTTTGACTTATAAACAATCTTCGAAACATCGACAGCTACCCATTGGCGACGAACTCCTCGGTGAATCACAAAGTCTGGTACCTTCCTTGGTTTGTCTTCAGAAATAACGTTGATTTCTGGTGGAGCAGGATCATTGGAATCTGTCTCCCAGGTAGAGTTGTCGTAGGAGGATTCCTCTATTGTATTTTGCAGAGTATTTGTGCTCTCAGGTAAATCTCCCCATCCAGTTGGCTGGATGTCTTCGAGCCTGATACGAGAGCTTTCGGGAGCGGTGTACTTGGCCATGAAGTCGTATTTTCCACTTGGTTGTCCCAGGGTGTCCCACACTTCCGTGGAGCTGGAGAAGTCATCTCTTTCAATGACATTGACCTCAGGAAACGTATAGTTGATGAATTCTAGTCCAGCAAGATTTATCAATTCATCGTCGTGCTGGATATGTTCTGAATGACCTGAGTAATGATCCCATGACATGGTGGGGACGCAGGTATTCTTTTCAATGATGCTCAGCTGATTTTCATGGTTCGACTGACTCTCTTGCCCCAAGTTTCCTGGGTACGGTTGCCAAATAGGCAGGCCATCCATTGGGCCATAATAGTTGTGGTCAAAGTTGTCTTTCATCAGAGTGTCTTCCTCTAATGAGTTTGGTGGAGCACGGCTTCCTTCCGGATCACAATCTCCATATATCATTTCGACGTCTGACCTGGGTATAAATCTCAGACTCTGTGCGGGATAGCAAAATGGCGTAGGCACCTCTTCCTGAGACATATAACCGTCCTCGTTAAGATAGGACTTCCATTCCTCGTCTGTATCAGAGGGGACCCTCATTGATGGTATGCACTTCTTAAGGCACTGGGTGAAGGAAACCTCCACTGTGGAAGAAGTCCTGAATGGGATGAAGACTTTCATCGTTAGCAGCTGTCTGGGTGCAGGTTACAGAAAAACCAAGACCCTTCTTTGTTTTGTTACCGGTAGGAATGACAAGCTGTCCCCATCCTTTTGTATAGTTATTTTTTATCACTTCAAGAGCATATTTGTATGAGGAAATCGAGGTTCCTTTCTCTGGTTGATTCTCATTGCTCACTGAAAGTGCTTGGAACTGAGTCCCAACAGCCTCCTCTGGTTCTACACAAGTAGATGATGACAAGTTACTCACGAGCAAGGTCTGCTCTCCACAGACCGTGATGAGTTGAACGTTCTTGACGAACTTCAGCTTCTGGTGCAGCGTCGAAGTGAAGGCCCCAGCCTGGTGTATCCAAGGTCTTCCTAATAAAAAGTTGTACGTTGCCCGGACGTCCATGACCTGGAAAGTGATTAGGAAAGTGTGAGGACCAATAGTTATGGGAAGGTCGACTTCGCCAATAACTGCTTTCAGAGATCCATCAAAGGCTTTGACGATAACCTCACTGCCCCTCATCGGGGATCCTTTGAATGATAGTCGCATTAAAGTGGACTTCGGCATAACATTGATGGCTGATCCTGTGTCTACTAGTACGCTGGCTAAAGCATCGTCCTAGCAGTTAACTGTGATATTGAGCGCCATGTTGTGGCTTTTGCCCCCCTCTGGCAAATCCTCATCACTGAATCCTAAGTTGTTGTAGGAAGTGATGTTAGAGATGATGTTATCGAACTGTCGTATTTATACATCTTGTTCCACAAAGGCCTGCTCTAAGACTTTCTATAGAGCCTCCATGTGGGTTTCGGAACTGAGTAAAAGTGATAGCACTGAGATCTTTGAAGGAGTTTGTAACAGCTGATCAACAATGTTGTATTCACTCCTTTGGATGAGCTTCAACAACTCATCATTATTTTTCGAAAGGTCGGCATTACTGGATTGACCGACTGGTGGATTGGGAGCTTCTGTCGGAAGTTCCTTTTCCTTGTTAGGTTCTTCAACTCCTCGGTTGAAGATTTGACCGCTCTGTGTTACTCGACTGATGTCTGCAATATTCAAGACGGAGGGTAATGGACTTTCCTTTCCATTTTCAATTATTGTTGCACCGTGTTTGTAAGGGATCGCCTTAGCTGATTTATACGGTAATGGTCCTGGTAGATAAATAACTACAGGAGCCTTCTGATTTTTCTGACTGTTGTAAGTAACTTCAATCAGTTCCTGGCTAAGAACCTTTGATTCGTCCAGTAGAGGGATGATGGCACAAACATCCTTGTTCCTCTCAGGGTCAGAGATTACAACCACGTCTCTGATCTGATCAGCAAAGTAGTCCGGCGTCCAGTCAACGGACCCCAAAGCTAGGTTTAGGTGAATCTCTTTGCGATCCAACTGACCTTGGAGAGCTACTCGCACGAGGTAGCATCCTTCATTATTCTCCGAGCAGACTCTACAACATTCATATTTATGTGGTGGCACCTGGCCACGTCTTCTTTGAATGCAGTGCAACCTTACCAGGTTTGTTTCCATTGATCGAGCATCTGACTTTAATGCCTAGTAGGGTTCCCATCAATCATACTGACTTGTTGCGTGTCTTCGTCCATATAGATCGGAAGCCACCAGTGGTTTAACAAGTGTTGTAAAGTTCTCTGAATGAGAGCGCACCCTTGGTTACTCTCACAACATCCTTTACAGTTCTGATAATTATGCGAAGTGAGAAAACCGAGTTGGGCCTGCCTGGCGTGTAACTCCACCAAGCTGGTATTCATCAGACGAATATCGAAGATTTGAATCATGTTGATCTGATAAGGATTTTTATCATGGTAGTCCTGGATCCATCCAAGATCCATCTGACGCTGGAGGGTCTCTTGTACAAAAGAGCATCCCTGTTTGTTTATCGAGCAAGTCAGACAGGAATTATAATCGTGTCGTGGCAGATTACGATACTGGCTTTGCCTTGAGTGCATCACCACCAAGTTGACATTCATTGCACAGATGTCGTGATTCTGAATGATGTTGTAATTCGTATAGGTCATGTTGACTCCATGAACTCGATGTTCATGGATCCATCCTAGATCCAATTGTTCCTGTAGAGCTGCTTGCACCACAGAATATCCCTGATTGTTCTTAGAATAGATATCACACTGGTGATAATTATGAGGTGGCACATGGCCATATCCGCTCTGTCTACAATGCATCTTGACCAAGTTGGCCCTTAACAAGAGTACATCGTGAATTTGATAGGTGTTGTTAGACTCTCCCTCTATCAAATTGACTACAGCTTTCTCGTGTTGAGGTAGCGGGTTTGTGAGAACATTCGGATTTGTATCTTTGAATGATAAGACCCCGCTCCTAACAAACTTTTGTACGTCAGATTTGAAACTGGGATAGTTTTCTATGTTATGCCCTGGTCCTCCTTGATGGTAAGGACAAGTTTGATCCGCTTTGAACCAGAAAGGTAGATTTTCCGGTACTGTAAGAGAAGACTTAGTTTGAACGTGCCCCTTGACCAGTAGTAACGGAAACAGTTCTGTGTACAACACAGGTATAGGGTCGAACCCTGGTGGTCACGTTGTATGATTGTTGCTATATGGAGGACGAGCCTGCTGAAGAGGCTTTTGTGTCCTTTGTTGAAGTTGTTGTTGATTAGGTTGGCTCTGCACAACCTGAGGTTTATACGTAGGAATAGGCGTGGGGTTGATAGTAGGAGTTACAGCTGCTACTGGTTGATAACGTCGCCTTTGCTTTCCGAGAGAGATATTCCCAATATCTTGCTCTTTTTTCTTAGGGAGGGAACTACCGTATTGTTTTGTACTACTTGATGATCCAACGTCTTTAACTAAACGTCCTTCCCGGACCGCTTCCTCAAGACGAACTCCCATGCTCACCATCTCGGTGAAGTCACTGGGCGCACTGGCAACCATTCTGTCGTAGTAAAATGAGCTAAAGGTCTTTAAGAAGATCTTTGTCATCTCTTTTTCCTCAAGAGGTGGACAAATCTGGGCGGAGATTTCGCGCCATCTCTGAGCGTACTCCTTAAAGGTTTCCTTGTCCTTTTGTGACATCGATCTGAGTTGATCTCTGTCTAGTGCCATGTCCAAATTGTATTTATATTGTTGAACGAAGGTAGCACCAAGATCTCTGAATGTGTCGATCGTGGCGCGGTTTAACCCCATGTACCATTTTAAGGCGGCACCGATTAAACTATCCTGAAAGTATTGACTCAGCAGCTCCTGATTTTTGTCTGAGCTGACATTCGCCGAGCGTACATCACCAAGTGATTCTGAGGGCAAGAGTTACCCTTGTATTTTTCAAAGTCGGGCACTTGGAACTTGTGCGGAAATTTCACATTGGGGACCAAGAAGAGGTCCGCAGCGTCCTTTCTAAATAGATCCTGACCGCGAAGGGCTTGCAGTTCTTTCTGCATTTCCAGGAACTATTCCTGGAATTCATTCATTCTGTCGAACATCTCATTTCCACCAGAATGTATCTGTGGAATCTGTCCTTCCGGGACAGTGTGTACCACGGGTGGTGGTATAGTCATTATGGCCGAGACTCTCGGTGTCTCCCGAAGTTTGTAATCTTCAGGAGTTGTTGTCATGCCCCTGGCATCTTCGCTTTCCCGAAGTTTGTAACCTTCAGTCCCAGGGGCTCCTGCTGCAGTTCCCTGATCCTCATTGATCTGCAGAACATATCCTTCTGGGATATAGTTAATAGGCATGCCCCAAGGACGATCTTTCAGCATTTTGTACCTAGGATCAGACTTCTCCACTATGGGCGTTGATGTGATCTTTGAGATCACAGTTCTTTGTTGTTGCATCTGAGCTTCTGCTAGAGCTTGCATGTCATTATGAAGCTTTCTCAGATCCTATTTCAGAGTACCAATATCTTCTCTCAACTCTCTGTTCTCTTCTTCGAGATCATCCATCTTTTTCTAACGATTGGCCCGAGTATTGTATGAATGAGACAGTTTGACTCTAGAACCGAGACGCAAACGTGAGATTCGTAGGTAAGAAGAATGCGTTTATGAGAATGATGAATGCAATGATTATTAATTATTTTTGTTTATTCAAAGTAAACTTCGACAATTAGATTGCAAATATCAAACAGTGGGGAAACCCCGTTTTATTGAATTCAAAGGATTGCGAAAATGGAAATACAGTAGATTACAAAGTGCTAAAAAAGGAAACCTAAACTAATGGATCCTGAGTCCTCTCTGAGGAGAGCTAAAGTGCTGGTTCTGGTGCTTTCCTCTTCTTTGACCGGAGCTCTTGGGCCGTTGTCGGGTTGTCATTCCTTTGCCAAGTGAAAGGCGTGAGCAAACTCCTTTGTTCATCCTGATTCTCTACAGCATGTTGCTCTAAAATCTCAATCAGAGCATCTTTTTCTCTTAATAGCTGCTGTATTTTCTTACATTCCACATTGAGAATACGGTACTCGTTCCTCCAAGACCTCTTCTCCTGTTGAACTTTGCTGAGAGTAACTTGAAGTTTTTCCGTCTCAGATATGAAATAAAGGGCAGAGTCCCTTAATGGAAGAACCTCCTGGCGAGGGTAAGGCATCCTCAGCTTGAGAGCTCTAGTTTGTACCCAGTGGAGATAAGGCTCCACCGAGACACAGTCTGGTTTTCCTAGAGACTCTCGTCCTTTCCTATAAACGTGTTTCCTAGCGTGCACTATTTCCGTCTTTAGTGCCCTATCATTTTCTCCTTCTTTGAAGAAAAGACCTTCCAGATGACCACTGCGCGGGACATGCCTCATCGGGTATCCAAATTGACGACGAACTAACATCGAATGATAGTTGATTCCTCCCTTAGTTCCTATAAGGGGCACATTTGGGAAATTTCCACAACGGTCAATGATTCTGATTCCGTCGTAGATTCGATTGTACCAATCGATGTCAGAGTTGGTAAGAGACATGACTCTCTGCGATTCTTTTGATCCCAAAATGCAGCAGACTTGGGCAAATGGGAAGTGAACCATTTGTAAAGCAAGGGTATACAACACGTGATCATTCCTCCGCTGTATAAATTCCTTAAATGTACCGAATGATATGCATCCATGAGTAAGGTCGGTACAGGGTTTCCAATCAGGAAAATCTTAATGGCATTGATGTCTACGAAGTTATCAATGTTGGGAAACAAAAATAAGGACAGCAGTCCTCCATACTTGGCTCTGAAAGCCTCGTGGTTGGTGATCATTCTCGCCAAACCTCTCAAATCCTCCAATTTTGGAACCTTGAAGGTGTACTTATGAGTTTTCCTTCTACCGAAATCCATTATCGCAATCTTTTTTCTCTCTGATATTTGCAATCATTGTCTCAGTTTAATTTGAAAATGAGAGACTAGAAGAAAAGATTTTATTTGTTTGAATGTTTTTTAAATGAATGTATGAATGCAGCACACAAAAACATAGAAAAACATGGGGTCAATGGGTCGGTGTCATGAAGTCAAGGCTCTACCCCCCCCCCAAAGGTTTATACTGGTATTTTTTGTACCTGTCCGCAAAATCATTGACCCCTCTGGGATAACAACAGCAAGCGGATCGTCAGCGAGCTGATGTATCCTGGAGTGATCTCAAATGAGGGTAGTATCGCGTGAGAACTATTTTCGATAGCTTCCGCACTACAAAATGGCTTAAGTCTGCTAAAAACCTCAGCTTCTCATATAACCCAGTCGACCACACTACTTTCAACAACCGAAGTCGTATAGGCAATGTATCTGCAAAGGGAGTCTCCACTGAGTTTGATGGCCGATCGGGGAATCTTAACTGGAATTCACTCCCAGTAAGATTACTCGCATTGCCATCACCTATCTTAGGTGTATACTCAATCTTTCCACATGCGGCATCACACGCATTCCCATTAGCAAAAAAATAAACACAGGTATCATTTAGGAAAAGCAGTATATATATATTTGTCTTAATCATCTTAGACCTCTAGTCTTATGATCCTTTACAGACAATGACTCCCCAGCAAAGTCGCCATTTCAGTGACATGAATTTATGGTTTCAACCAAAGAGATAAGAGGGACAAAATTCCCTGAGAGGCCCCACGGTGGGCGCCATTTTTTCGTGGCGGCCACCGCCATGAAAATGACTTGTCCAAGGTTTTCACCTTAAATTCTAAGAAAGAAAGAAATTCCCCACGGTGGGCGCCATTTTTCTGTAGCGAGCGATTTTGGATGTGGTTCTTAAGCACTGTCGCTCTGGGGTACTACAGGTCGATTTATTTTTTATCCTATTAAGCTTACTAAGGAAGGGAAATAGATGTCTCCAATTAACCCTGCTTGCATACTGAGTTTAAACAGATGACTGTTGGTTTACAGATGCGATTTAAATTGTGGACCTCTCTCTGCTTATTTTGTTAAGAATGAAATGACGGGACTAGTCACGGGGATTTTGGGTTTTTGATTAGTGTGCTCACTAAGATTTTTCAATCTTATGCCTACGTATTCCTGTTTAATGAAACAGGGAAATCAGAGCGATCGTAGTTCCTCCTATGCTATGGGAGGAAAATGGTAGTTTTGGTGTCTTGTTCAAAGCCCAAGACGTGAAGTTAAAGGTGGTTTGTATCTTGTTCAAAGCCCAAGATGTGAAGCTGAAGGTTTATTTGTATCTTGTTCGAAGCCCAAGATGTGAAGCTAAAGGGTTTTGACTTTAGAGAGAATTTGTCATCTCTAAAGGGGAGTTGTTGATGTTTGTATGCTATGAACAAGGCACAGCTTTAATGCTAAAAGGTTGATTGACTTAACTGGGTTTTCTTTATACAAAGCCTAAGAGGAGGCTATTGACCCAACGAGAGGGTGCTTTTTTGTGTCTCGTACGAAGCCCGAGAGGGAGGCTAAAAGGGTTGACTCAACAAGAGAGTCTTTTTGCATGTGTCTTGTACGAAGCCCAAGACGGAGGCTAAAAGGGATTGACTCAACAAGAGAGTCTTTTATACTCAACAAGAGAGTGTTTTGTTATCTCGTACGAAGCCCAAGATAGAGGCTAAAAGGTTTGTGACCCAACAAGAGGATCTTTTATACTCAACAAGAGAGTGATTTTCTATCTCGTACGAAGCCTGAAATGGAGGCTAAAAATGTTTGTGACCCGACAAGAGGGTCTTTTATACTCAATAAGAGAGTGTTTTTGTGTGTGTCTTGTAAGAAGCCCAAGAGAGAGGCTAAAAGGGTGATTGAGTCAACAAGAGAGTCTTTTATACTCAACAAGATAGTTTTTTGTATCTCGTACGAAGCCCGAGATGGAGGCTAAGAGATTGTTGACTCAACAAGAGAGTCTTTTATACTCAACAAGAGAGTGTTTTAGTATCTCGTACAAAGCCCGAGATAGAGGCTAAAAGGTGTGCTCCGCTGGGGAGAATCATTTGTACAAAGCCCAAGAGAAGGCTTACTTTCCTAAGGAAAGGATCATTATACAAAGCCTAAGAGGAGGCTAACCGTTGGCGACTATTTCAGTTTAATGACAAATCCAGTATATTAGATAAAAGAGAAAATCAGTTCTTATAAATGGACTGATTTAAAGGTATTGTTATGCCTTGGTACTAATCAGAGGATCAGGGTTATTTCCTGTTCTTTAAGGAAAGGGGAAATCCAAAGGGTATTGAGACTTTCCAAGTCTACTAGTGTCTTGAGAAATCGATTCTCATGTATTGAATGATCTTTGTGTAATGCCCAAGAGAAGGCTGGTATATTATGGGATGAAGGTCAACCCATTAACTGGTTTGACACTTGACTCAGAAAGACAGCTCTAGTAAATTGATGACTAGGTTCTGTTCCTATACCTGTAGAGGTCTCTGGGTCATTGTACTAAGCCCAAGAGAAGGCATGAGAGCTTTTAAGAAGCCGAAGGGTCCTTGTACAACGCCCAAGAGGAGGCGGGGATGCTTTTAGGAACCTTGTGGGTCCCTAAACCCCGAGAAGTTCAAGACATGCTATTCACTGAGAATAGATCAAGCCAGGAAAGTTCGAGAGTTTGGAAGAAACTCAAGAGATGCCATTCACGGAGAAAAGATCATCTCTGGGGAGTAGAGTCTCTTTGACGATTTCTAAGAGTGACAGTCTGAGAAAGGGTTCACCGAGAATGCTGCCTTTCATGTCTCCATATTGTTTAACCCCAAGAGGAGGGAAGACTGTGTCTGGTAATCCTATGGGGATCTAGTTTTGTTTGTATTTAAGAGTGACCAACAGGGCTTTACCTAGTGCTAGACGTAGTTGCCGAGGAAAGCTCTAAATAGCTATACTAGTATTACGTAGTTGATATTTGACAAGTATATAAAAGTTTATGAAAGAAGACTTACAGTGAGCAGCCCCACAATACATATATATATATATATATATATATATATATATATATGAAAGCAGATAAAGAAAGCGGGTAAACACTTACTCGGTTGTAGAGCTTCCATGCTATTTGGTTAGTTGTTCAACAAAGAAAGCTTTGTTGACAATTATATTCAAAATCAAAGGAGAAAGTGCTTTGAAAGAAATGTTGGGGCTTACCAGTGATTGCACTGTTGTTTTGAATTTGTACAGAGGGACTTATACAAGTGACTGAGGCCCAAAAAGGTTTTCTGTACAAAGGGATGGGTCTTACACTCTCTCAAGAGGCCCAAAGGTTTATTCTTATACAAGTGGTGGGGCTTACAGCTCAAGGAGAGGCCCAGGGTTTGACTTGAAATGGCGATAGCGCCGAGATTTTCTTTTAACGCAAAGGGACTTATACAATATCTGAGGCCCAAAATTGTTTTGGTTAAAAGTGGATTGGGTCTTACACTCTATTAGATGCCCAAAAGTTTGATTTTTGTACAAGTGATGGGGCTTACAACTCAAGGAGAGGCCCAGGGTTTTGTATTGAAATGGCGATAGCGCCGAGATTTTCTTTTAACACAGGGGGACTTATACAATGTCTGAGGCCCAAAATTGTTTTTGTCTACAAGGGGATGGGTCTTACACTCTATCATTTCCTGCTTCCTTTTGAGTGTTCTGTTGAACACTTGTTGATTCTCTCAAAGATCAAAGTTTGAAGTCGACAGACATTTAACATTTCTTCCATTCTAATCTTCTAGAATCATATTCCAGACGATTTTGTAATTTTCTGTTTATTCATCTGACATTTGAGAACAATTAATCAGAGATTCTGAATCTTCATTGTCAAAACAGTAAGCTTCGATCAAGATTTCTGGTTTTCAGAAGATCAATAGGTTTTTAGCTTAATCATGAACTATTATGAGCTAAGGAAATCGATTGCCATTTCATAGCTTCATTTGACTTTGTTTTTCCAGATACACACAGAGTTAATTCAGAACCAAGTTAACGTGTAGCATAGTTTGTGTGATGTTTTCTTTATCTCACAACGCTGATATTTCTTGTCACAAAAATAGTCCATCATGAATTAACAGCATATCTACTTCTGAACAGAATGTTAACTGATTTCTTCTTTCTGAAGGACATCAGTAACATAAATTCTTTTTTACTTTAAGTAGAAAACTTAAGTGTCTGGTTGTCATCTTCTGATTCCAGTGCAAGAGAGATTCTGAATAACTTATCAGATAGTGGTCTGATTACTAACATTTGATTCACATGATGGATCTATGAAAGTCTTTTTCTTGAATATTCTTTCAGTTTTCTGCATAGCTTTCCATGAAAACAATATTCAGTTCTTCATTGCATCATTTCTAAGAATTTGAATTCTTCATATTTTCTGACTTCGACGGACTTCACTCTGAAGTTTAAAATCATAGAACAACAATCTTTCTTCTTTACATGAAGAAGTTCTGAATGAGTTTTTATACGAGAAAGTCAAGGGTGGACCTAATCCGTTTCTTGAAAACATCTCAAAAACTCATAAAGAATTAATCTTCAGCAAACAAGACTTCTTGTTTTCTGATGATTTTTCTTTGAGCAAATGCGTGGTTCATTCACACGTATCTTCCAGGATTAGTATTCAATAGATACTACTTCTTATCTGATGAATTTATCTTGTCAGCTGATTCTTCAATCTTCAATAGAACTTAAGTGAGGAAGATTTAGTTGTTTGACAACTGTAAGAACTTCCAGAATCAGTGATTTGCTCAAGTACTCAGATTGATTACAATTTTGTACACAGTCATCTTCTAAACTGTTACAGAAATTGTAAGTGGATTTCAATATCACCCAAAGTATTTCTACACACCTCATCTGTATCTTTTTCTGACACTTTTAAGTGTTTGATATCCATCAATAACAAAACCGGAGCTCCAATACCAATTGAAGGTGCGAGAAAGACACAAGAAAGGGGGGTTTGAATTGTGTATTTACTCTTTTGACAACTTTTTGCCTCTTGTCGTTAAAGCACTTAGGATAACATTAGAGTTCGTTGAGAGACTCTGACTGGCAAAGTTACTTTCAGACTTGCTATGCGTGAAGCATGAGAACCAACAAGAGTCTGAACATAAACTACATTTCTCAGAACTTGCAGTGCGGAAGCTTATCAGAGTTAAGCTGCAAGGTTCTGACTTACTTATGTAAGGTTCTGATACTCAATATAGAAACATAAATAAGAACATTAAGCATAGGAGTAAAGGACACACAATATATCCTAGTTCACCACAAAGGCTAATCCAGTCCACCCCCCAGGTGATTTCGCCTTGAACACAAGGTCTTAATCCACTATAATCAATCTCGATTACAGATGCACGGGCAACAGCCGGTGACTAACCACTTGCACAGCCGCACTGTGACTAACATGCAATGAACCGTTCAGAGATTTAACTTAATGATTATAATGAACATTGACCTGCAAGTTCCAATCTCGGAAGATCTACTGCTAGGCTTTCACAGCTAGACGTTCAGGGATTCATCGCAATGAATATAACGCTACTGACCCTATTTCAGGCTTTTCCCACAATGATATCTCGCCATTGTCTTCTCGAGTCTCCGGTCACACTGACCACTCAAGGAATCCTAATTCACCAAGAATTAGTTTTACAGAAGATTACAAAGATGCTTCTTAACAAGCAGATTACTCCTAAGTTTAAGTACAAAGAACACATAAGTGTTCAAGCAAGATGTGAGTAATAGCTCCTTGATATCCTAAGAACCTACAAAGATGTATAATGTTTTGACAGTTGTTGACATCTTGTAGATCTTCTTCTTCTTCGTCTTCTTGGGTGAGCAAGCTTTGAGCAATAACTCCTTGCTTCAGATCTTCAATGTAGCGTTGACGAGAAGGTGGTTGATGACTTAACTGATCTTCAATGATGTCTTCTTCATTAACAACTTCTATACCAATTTGTTGTTGTTGTGTTGATTGATGATCTTTGAGCTTCAACAACAATGGCCATGTGTAAATGGTGATAGCTTTGGATATTCTAAGTGTTACAACGAGAACTCGTCGTTGTTGCTATCTTCACACAATGACTTCATTAATTCACCTTTGATGGAATGAATCGATACCTTCAGAAGTGAGAACTCTTTCCTTTAAATAGCCCAGTAGAAATATAGCCGTTTGAAATACTGTTGACTGTTGGAAAAGAGACGTTGTGTAATAATTAGCTGTACTGACACATCTCCTTTTTGCTGTGGGAGAAGTGATGGGATATATCTTTCTTAGGCGCCGTGTACAGTTACTCACAACGGTAACATGTGACTTCTGAACTTCAGAGGCTTCTGATGGTAAATTAATGAAGCATGAGTAGAGGCTTCTTAGCAGGATATCTGATACGTCAAGTCTTCAGTTATTTGAAGAAGTCCATTAGGAATCAGTCTTTAGAACTTCAACACTTGTCCTTAAGCACGTTATCCTTTACTTCTTCAAGTCTTCCGAAACATCAGAACTTGTCCATTAGGAATCTGTCTTCAGAGTCTTCAATACTTGATCTTCAAAACCTTAATCTTCAGAATACATAAGTCTTCAGAGTCTTTCTGCACTTGGTCTTCAGAGCCTTCCGCCTTCAGAACTTCAAGTCATGAGAGTCTTCAGCACTTTGGTTCTCTTCTTCAGAAGCTTCGCAATCTTCAGAATCTCGACCACTTTCAGAGAGCATCCACAAGAGCATTGCATCAGCAATATCGGCATCCTTGGATCTAACTGATCATGATCAGAAACAAAATCATTCTTGCTTCTTGCGACTTGTGTCACACATAGTAACTTCGCATGTTATCAATTACGCCCGTCTGGCTGGTGCTTGTTGGATCTGATATTTTCTATAATTATGACCTGCACACAACACACGTTAGAACATAAAATGGTTCTTTCACAAATACATGTTGTTATCATCAAAACATAGATTGACTTGTAGAGACAACTCTTGTTCTCACATTAGCTACTCATGGTAGCTTGATACAAAATGGAGGAATTGAGATAAATTAGCATCAACGACGATTTCCCGACTCTTGATGCGTATCCAGCTCGTATCCTCACTTTCCCTCTCTTACTATCTATTACAAACTATCTAATACCAAACTGTATTAAAACAATATGAGATATCCTACTGCATTGCACTTGATCTCCTTTTATAGTGTTTTTGGCCGCCTTAGTTCGCATAGCGAGAGAAAGTTTGCTATATGAACTTATCTTTTCTTCTACATTAAGATTTGAACTATCAAACTGCCTTTCAGGAACCGCCAGACTTCGCTATGCGAAGTAAAGTTCGCATCGTGAACTCTGCTCACTTCTTCTCGTTGCGTTCGCTTCAAGCGAAGTTGGGTGAGTTTGATTCTATTTCATTCTGTTTTTGCTCGCTTCAACTTCGCATCGCGACCTTCGCTATGGGAACTATTTTCGCTTCTACTCGCTTCTGTCGCTTCAAGCAAAACTGAGTGATTTTGATTCTGTTTCTTTCTATTATTGCTCGCTTCAACTTCGCATCGCGACCTTCGCTATGCGAAGGAAAGTTTGCTATGCGAAAGTTGCAGGGCATGAATTCTTCTTGCTTGTACATGATGTGTTCTTTTGTTAATCCCTGCAAAATCATAACCATTCAAGAGTAACATCCTTTTGGATCTCTTGTTAGTCAAATTTCATCTTAAAAGTTAATGAAAGCAAGCATTTCATTCGAGTCTTGACCAAAGATATATCAACTATTAGACTTCCATCAAATTCTCCCCAACTTAGTTTCTTGGTTGTCCTTAATCAAGAGCATGATTTTTTCAAGAATGATTTTTCAATCAAGTATTTGAAATAACACTTTGAAAAATGAATGATTCAAATGATTACTTGTTAAGCAAGAAATATGTTCAACTGATTGTAGAATTAGAGCATGATTATGGAATTAAGTTCTCGCCCACAAAATCACATCATGTACTCAAAAATATAATGACACAACTCACTTGAATCTTTCCTAACACTCTTCTTCATAAAAAGGGATGAAGACTTTGAAGTTTGTTCTAATCATATGGTGTTGTCATACCCCAAATTTTGACCACTAAGATTTCCCATCATTGTGCAAATCATCATCACAATATGGGGGAACCATTCTATTTCATCAGTCTCCCCAAAGATGGGTGAGTATTCACTACAATCAAAATTAGGGTTTTTAGCCCTCTCTGAGTGCTTAGACAAAGGATCAATCAAGGAATGACATGATATTCAACTTGTCTAACCTCTCAAGCATCCACAATGGATCAAAAGGACTCCCACTTCAAGGATTAAGCACAAGGTTGCTCCCTTCTAAGTGGATTAAGTCTCAAGATTGACAGTGTCACCAAATTAGGGTTTTGGTCGACCAGGGCCTCCAGATGGAAATTTTCATCTGGGCACAAGCCAATGATCCAAAACACAACCTAATATACTCCATGGAACCACATGGACCCAATCATCAAGTCAATTTGGCCTCAGGGGATGCATACCTCAAAAATCAGGAATTAGGGTTTCTTGACCTAATTCACCCCTAAGTTGACTTTTGGGGCAAATCATGAGCCAAGACCTCAAGAGAGGGTTTGAGGGTCTCAAATGAACTATATTGATCCATTTGGAACAATGGATTAATCCAAGAAGCTTGAGCAACAAGTCTCATTTTCATCTGCACCACAATTAGGGTTTTAAGGAAAAAAGTCAACTATAACTTTGACTTTTGACCAGGACATGCTCCCAAACCCTAGGACATGCCTCAATATACCCTATGACACCCATGTAACATGTCCGCCAAGTTTGATTTAGGTCAAGGACATGATTTCCTGAAGAATTACACAGTTTGGAATTCATCTGATAAAAAGTCAACTGTGCACAAAAGTCAACTTTGACTTTTTGAGATTTTTCACCAAAATGGATTTTTAACCCTAAAATGATGTTAATGTATGATTTGAATCCTCATTCATCAAGAAAAACCAAAGAAAGTGGGATAACTTGTAAAAGGGGTAACCATAAAACTTAGAAATTTTTCTAAGTTATGGAAAAAGTACCACTAATACACTAACTTTGGAGGATCATAACTCCTAAACCACATGGCCATTTTTTCTCATCCAAAGATGGATTTGTAGCCCTCATTACCCTCTACAAAAACTTCAACTAGACCTAAGTCCAATTCATTAAGGATTTTGAGTTATGGAGTGATCAAAATCAAGAAATCACACTTTGTTCCAACACTTAGTGAAAATTTCACTAAGTCAGATTTTGCTTCACTTTTTGCCAAATGTAGAGGGATTTTTAATTTGGAATCAAAAGAGATCAAAACAAAACTTGTTCAAACAGTTGTTGTATCATGTAAGGGCTTTCCAAAATGGTCAAGAGCATTACCAAATTCAACTTACACCATGAGATATGACATTGGCAAGTTGCCTTGCTGAAATCTGTCAAAGGCAAGGCAGAATTTGCAATTTTGCTCGATTTTCCAAAATCAGCCAAATTCAAATGCTCCTATCCACTTGGACACATCTGAGGATTGAATCTAAAGGGGACAATCACTGAGCCAAGCCTCCAAAGTCCATGGAACAAGAAATAGCATGTTGAACCTAGAATGGCCAAAATAGGGACAAGACTCCAAATTTGGATTGAAGCATTCAATGGAAGCATCAAGGTGGCATGGACTGAGCCATTCTCATCTGAAATCAGTCAAGACTTATCCAAGACCAAGGGAACCAAAGCTCAGTGCCCTAACCTCTAGTCAATGGCTAGAGGAGACTTGGATTTTCATTTGCCAACATTGGCCAAACCTACTTACCAGCTGCCATTCACTATTCCTTGCAAAAAAACTTGCTCTACTATAAATAGAGCTCAATTGTGATCATTTTGAGTACACCAAAGCCATCTAACAGATGCTTTCCTCAAAATCTCTTTCTCTTGGCAAAAATGCCTTTCTTAGCAAGGTAGCTATCGGGTTTTGAGTTTGAGAGCTATTCCAATCAAACCAATCACTCACACACCTCATATACATCACATATGAGCTGATCAAACACTTAGATCACTTCTGAAACACCAATTTCACAAAATCACCAGCTGGTTGCTCAAATTTTCAAACAAGTTGCAGCTGAGGTACCACAAAGTGATCCAGCCAATTTCCATCAAGTCCAACCATTCAAACACACTCCATAGGGTGTAGGGAAGTTGTTCAGATCATCACCACTCATCTGTAACACCTCCAAATCAAAAATCACCTTGCACTTGCTGTCACGGCTTGGAGGTAAGCACATACTTGGTCATCTCTCAATCTATGCATATTTCCTCGCACAATAATTTGGCCATATGTTCATAATCATGCATGGAATGTTTTCCCTCAATTAATTGCATTGTTTGAATCGTGTATCAAAAATCCTAGCCTTCATGCAAAAATTAGGGTTCTTGAGGTTTCTTCGTGATTTCATGTTTGATGTTTAATTTAAATGAAATTAAGTGTTATAAACATGATCGTGAGGTTGAGACGAGCATAATGATATGTGGATTGCATGATATGATTACGTATTCAGTGAGATTGGATGGAAAACGCAAATCAGCCAAACCCAGAAAAACGCGCGTGTTCTTGCTTGTGTTCTTGGCGCCTTTTTCACAAATTCAAATATTTGAATTTTGTGATTTTGTTTAATTGATTCAAAAATTAATTTCTCTCTGAGTTTTAATGATTTTGAGTTGATTCTTTTTTTAATAATTCACAAAAATGTTAAAATATTTTATTTTATCAAAAAATCCCAAAAATATTATTTATTTTGTATAATTGATATTTTTGCAAAGAATTAATATTTTAATTGTTTTTGACATTTTAAATATTTTTTCTACATTGATTTTGCAACTTTTAATGCTTTCTAATTATTTTGTAGGTCAATACTTAATTTTTGAAGCATTAATCCAAAATCACAATTTGTTTTTCACATGTTAAACAATTTTGATCATTTTAATTGAATTTTTATTCAATTAAATACATTTTTAAAAACAAATTAGGGTTTTTGGATTAATTCAACCCTCATAAATCATTTTCAAAACACTTTGGGCCTCTAATAGAGTGTAAGACCCAATCCTTTCTTGACCAAAACATTTTTGGGCCTCAGTGTATTGTATAAATCCCGATAACGTCAAAAAACGAACGGCGCGATCGTCGCCTTTTGAAAAATAACCTTAGGCCTCTCCTCGAGCTATAAGACCCATTCAAAACATTTTGGGCCTCTAATAGAGTGTAAGACCCAATCCCCTTTTAACCAAAATCATTTTGGGCCTCACTTATTGTATAAGTCCCTCCGCGTTAAAAGAAAATCTCGGCGCGATCGCCATTTTTAAACGAAAAAATCAATTGGGCCTACCCTCGTGTTATAAGCCCCACTCTTTTTCTTTAAACTTTTTGGGCCTCTTGAGAGAGTGTAAGACCCATCCCTTTGTACAGAAAACAATTTTTTGGGCCACAGTCACTTGTATAAGTCCCTCTGTACAAATTCAAATAGTGCGCTCACTGATAAAACCCTGGGCCTCTCCTTGAGCTGTAAGCCCCAAATCTTTCTTTTTCAAAGCACTTTCTCCTTTGATTTTGAATATACTGTTGTTTTCAATCTTTCTTTGTTGAACAACTAACCAAACAGCATGGAAGCTCTACAACCGAGTAAGTGTTTATACGCTTTCATTTACCGCTTTCACATATATATATAATTGTACTGTGGGGCTGTTTCACTATAAGTATTCTTTCATAAACTCATATCAACTGTGTAATAATAGTATAGATATTTCGAGTTTCCTCGGCAACTACGCCTAGAACTAGGTGACGCCGTTTCGTTTGTTCGTAGAAATAGACAACTAGATCCCCAATAGGATCACCAGATACAGTCTTCTCTTCGGCTGTCCTCATTAGGAATTGTCAAGAAATTCTATTCCCCAGAGATGAATTATTCTCGGTGAAACTTCTCTTGAATTTCTTCAAACCTCAGAACTGTTCACTAAATGAATTATTCTCGGTGAAACTTTTCTTGAACGTTTCTTTGGTTTGGGACCCACGGGCTTCTTAAAAGCATCGGCCTCCTCTTGGGCATTTTACAAGGACCCACAAGCTTCTTAAAAGCAACCCCGCCTCCTCTTGGGCTTAGTACAAGGACCCTACGGCTTCTTAGAAGTAATCACAGCCTCCTCTTAGGCTTCGTATAATGATCTCTTCCTCCGGGAATGACAGCCTTCTCTTGGGCATCGTACAAGGACCCGTCGGCTTCTTAAAAAGTTTCCAGCCTCCTCTTGGGCTTCATACAAATTGTCCCGACGACCTCCTAGAGGTATAGGAACAGAACCTAGTCATCTTAATAGAACACTCCTTTCAAAGAGTTTACTACTGTTTCTCAAAGCATAGTACAAAAGATGACACTCTTGGACAGTCTAATTCCCTTGAGTCTCAAAGACATTCTCAAGCACCCCTTCGATAAATAGGAAGGAAACCCGCAGACTCGGACAGTCTCAATACCCTTCGGATTTCCCATTTCCTTAAAGAACAGGAATAACCCGGATCCTCGAATCAAATCCTTGAGTACAGTGCTGCTCATATAAGAACTGATTTTCTCTTTTAAAATCAGTATACTGGACCTGTCACTCGACTGAAACAGTAACCCTAGCCTCTCTCTCGGGCTTTGTACGAGACACATAAAAGATTCCCTCGTTGAGTCAAAAACCTTTTCTCCTCCATCTCGGGCTTCGTACAAGATACAAAAACTCTCTAGTTAAATAGCCTCCATCTTGGGCTTTATACGAGATACCAAACGACTCCATCATTGGGTCACAACCTTTTAGCCTCTCTCTCGGGCTTTGTACAAGACACATATTAGCCTCCTCTTAGGCTTTGTATAAGAAAACCACTGGTTGATCCAATCAACCTTTTAGCATCAAAGTTGTGCCTTGATTACAGTACGCAAACATCCATCTAATCGCTGTAAGCGGCAAGCCTCTGGATCATCTACATCCATGCCACTGTCCCTCTTTTAGCATGAGAAATTCCTAAGGAAAGATAGCATTGCTCTACATTAAGTTAAAGTCTTCTCCTTCAGGTTAAAACCCCCTATAAAAGAAATTATGGCATTGCTAGGATCCGCGTATCCCGGTTAAAGTAATTCTCCTCAAACCCTTCTTTAGAGATGACAAATTCTCTCTAAAGTCGAGGTCCTTCAGCTTCACATCTTGGGCTTTGAACAAGATACAAATAAACCCTTCAGCTTCACATCTTGGGCTTTGATCAAGATATAAACCACCTTTCTCTTCACATCTTGGGCTTTGAACAAGACACCAAAAACCCATTTCCTCCCATAGAGTAGGAGGAACTACGAACGCTCTGATTTCCCTGTTTCGGTAAACGGGAATACGTAGGCATAAGATTGAAAGAAAAATCTTAGCGAGCACACTAAACAAAAAAACCAAATCCCATATCTCCATCAATCAAAAGCAGTAATTCAAAACATCAGTCCTAACATCCTAATCCTTGTTCCCCGCCAGAAACCTTCTGTCTAGATAAAAAGAAAGAAACTGTATTGGCGAAAATACAAATAACCAGTACAAAGGCCCCCCCACATTGATAGCATTCGTAACCTAACAGACTGTTGTTCAAACTCAGTATGCAAAGCAGGGTTAATTGGAGACATCTATTTCCCTTCCTTATTCAGCTCACAATAGGATAAAAAATGAATCGACCTGTAGTTTAAGCCCAAACCGCAGAGAGCGACCAGCACTTAAGAACCGCGTCCAAAATCGCTCGCTACAGAAAAAATGGCGCCCACCGTGGGGCCCGTCTTTCTTTTTCTTTTTTCTCTTCACTTATGTGAAAACCACAGATTGGGGCTTCCGTCGGGGAACCCATTTCTGTCAGGAACTTAGGATTCTTAGCTTTATAAGTCTAGGATTTTTAAGACAAATATATATACTGCTTTTCCTAATTGAATATGTGTTTATTTTTCTGCTACTGGGAATGCGTGTGATGCCGCATGTGGTGAGATTGAGTATACACTTAAGAAAAGCCAAACCTTTTTTGTAGTACAGAAACTATCAGAAATAGTTGTTACGCGATACTACCCTCATTTGAGGCTGGTGATCTATTCTCGGTGAATGGCACTTACTCTAAGATTGCACACAACTCGCTGGCGATCCGCTTGTTGTCTGCCTTCCTGGGAGGAGCTGATGATAATGAGTACAGGTACAAAAATCACCCTAGTATAAACCTTTGGGGATGGGTAGAGCCTTGACTTCATGACAACGACCCTTTGACCCCATGTTTTTTCTATGTTTTTGTGTGCTGCATTCATGCATTCATTTAATAAAACATTAAAACATTCAAAAAACTTCTCTTCTAGTCTCTCTGTTTTTCAAATTAAACTAAGACTGTGATTGTAAATATCAGAGAAGAGGATTACGCTAATGGATTTTGGTAGAAGGAGAACTCACCAGTATACCTTCAAGGTTCCAAAGTTAGGGGATTTGAGAAGGTTAGCAAGGATGATCACTAGCCCTGAGGCTTTTAGAGCCAAGCACGGAGGTCTGCTACCACTGTTAAGAGTCCATGTGATTGAGGGAATCATGGATACGCTCATTCAATTCTATGATCCGGTTTATCACTGTTTCACATTCTCGGATTACCAGCTAGCACCAACGCTGGAGGAGTATTCTCATCTGATCGATCTACACATCACAGATCGAGCTCCATTTTCTGGACTGGAAGAAATTCCAAAGAATCAGACCATTGCAAGAGCAATTTATTTGGACGAGTCTGAGGTCAGGACTCACATGACTACTAAGGGTGGCATCCAAGGTTTGCCAGCCCAGTTCTTAACAAAGAAAGCTCTGTACTTTGCTAGTTTAGGGAACGAGACTGCTTTTGAAAGCATCTTTGTTTTACTCACCTACGGATTATTTTTGTTTCCCAACATCAATAACTTCGTCGATATCAACGCCATTAAGGTTTTTCTCATTGGAAACCCTGTGCCGACTTTGCTCGCGGATGCGTATCATTCTGTACACTTGGGAAATTTGTACAGCGGAGGGGAGATCACATGCTGTGTACCTTTGCTTTACAAATGGTTTATCTCTCACTTGCCCAAGTCTGCTGCTTTTTGGGATTGCAAGAGTGTCTTACGTTGGTCGCAGAAGATCATGTCTCTTACCAACTCTGATATAGATTGGTGTAATAGGATTTTTGAGGGAATCAGAATCATTGATCGTTGTGGAAACTTCCCCAACGTACCCCTCATAGGAACTAAAGGAGGAATCAACTATCATCCGATATTGGTTCGTCGTCAATTTGGATACCCGATGAGACACATCCCGCTGGGTGTTCATCTGGAAGGTCTTTTCTTCAAAGAAGGAGAAAACGACAGAGCACTAAAGATGGAAATAGTGCACGCTTGGAAACACGTTCATAAGAAAGGACGAGAGTCTCTAGGAAAACCGGATTGTGTCTCGGTGGAGCCTTATTTCCACTGGGTACAGACTAGAGCTCTCAAGCTAAAGATGCCTTATCCTCGTTACGGAATTCTTCCGCCAAAGGAATCTATCATGTACTTCATGACTGAGACTGAAAAGCTTCAGGTTACTCTCAACAAAGTTCAAAAGGAGGGAAGTTCTTGGAAGAACAAGTACCGCACCCTCGACATAGAGTGCATCAAAATACAGCAACTACTGAAAGAGAAAGATGCTCTGATTGAGATTTTGGAGCAACATGCTGTAGAGAATCAAGATGACCAAAGGAATTTGCTCGCTCCTTTCGCTTGGCAAAGGAATGACAACCCGACAACGGCCCAAGAGCCCCGGTCAAAGAAAAGGAAGATACCAGAATCAGCACCCGATTTCTCTTCAGAGAGGACTCGGGACCCATTAGCCTAGGTTTCTGTTTCTGCACCTTGTAATCTACTGTATTTCCATTTCTGTAATCCTTTGAAATTCAATAAAAAGGGGTTTCCCCACCGTTTGATATTTGCAATCTAATTGTCGAAGTTTATTTTGATTAAACCTTAAACAATTAATATAATCATTGCATTCATCATTCTCACATCGCGTATTCTTCTTACCTACGAATCTCACGTTTTGTGTCTCGATTCTAGAGTCAAACTGTCTCATTCGTATAACACTCGGGCCAATCGTCAGAAAAAGATGGATAATCTTGAGGAAGAAAACAGAGAGTTGAAAGAAGAGATCGACGCTCTAAGAGAGGATATGAGAAAGCTTCGTAACGACATGCAAGCCATGGCAGAAGCTCAGCTACAAAGAACTGTGATCTCAGAGATCACCTCAACGCCCATAGTGGAGAAGTATGATCCTAGGTATCAGATACCGAAAGATCGCCCTTGGGGTATGCCTGTTAACTATATCCCGGAAGGATATGTTCCGCCGATCACTAAGGATCGGGGAATCACAACAGACGCCGCTGGGCCTGAAGGTTACAAACTTCGGGAAAGCGAAGATGCCAGGGGCATACTGAAGACTCCTGAAGGTTACAAACTTCGGGAAACGCCAAGATTCACCGTCGTAGTCACGGTACCACCCCCTGTGGTGCACACTGTCCCGGGAGGACAGATTTCGCCGATACCTTCTGGTAAAAAGGAAACTATGTTCGACCGAATGGATGAATTCCAGGAATAGTTCCTGGAAATGCAGAAAGAGCTGCAGGCCATTCGCGGTCAGGATCTATTTGGGAAGGACGCCGCAGACCTCTGCTTGGTCCCCAATGTGAAAGTCCCGCACAAATTTCAGGTGCCCGACTTTGAAAAGTACAAGGGTAACTCTTGCCCTCAGAGCCATCTGGTGATGTACGCTCGACGAATGTCAGCTCAGACGGAAAATCAGGACCTGCTGATTCACTACTTTCAGGATAGTTTAACCGGTGCCGCACTCAAATGGTACATGGGTTTAAACCGTGCCACGATCAGCACTTTCAGAGATCTTGGCAAAGCCTTCGTCCAACAATACAAATACAATTTGGACATGGCACCCGACAGAGATCAACTCAGATCGATGTCACAAAAGGACAAGGAAACCTTTAAGGAGTACGCTCAAAGATGGCGTGAAATTGCCGCTCAGATTTGTCCACCTCTTGAGGAAAAAGAGATGACAAAGATCTTCTTAAAGACCTTAAGCTCATTTTACTATAACCGAATGGTTGCTAGTGCGCCCAGTGATTTCACCAAAATGGTCGGCATGGGCGTACATCTTGAGGAAGCCGTCCGAGAAGGACGTTTGGTAAAAGACACTGGATCGACGAGCGGTACTAAAAAATATGGTAGTGCTCTCCCTAAGAAAAAAGAGCAAGATATTGGGAATATCTCTCTCAGAAAGCAAAGGCGACGTTATCAACCAGTAGCAGCTGTAATTCCTGCTATCAGCCCTGCGCCTATTCCTACGTATCAACCTCAGGTTGCGCAAAGCCAACCTAATCAGCAAAGGACACAACAGCCTCTTCAGCAGGCTCGTCCTCCATATAATAGCAACCGTACAACACGACCATCAGGGTTTGATCCTATACCCATGTTGTACGCAGAACTATTTCCGTTACTACTGGCTAAGGGGCACATTCAGACTAAGTCTCCTCTTACAGTACCGGAAAATCCGCCTTTTTGGTTTAAGGTGGATCAAACATGCCCTTATCATCAAGGAGGTTCAGGGCATAACATAGAGACTTGTCTCAATTTCAAGTTCGACGTGCAAAAGCTTGATAGGAGCGGGCTCTTATCTTTCAAGGATACGAATCCCAATGTTCTTACGAACCCGCTGCCTCAACATGACAAGGCTGCAGTCAATTTGATAGAAGGAGAGACTAACAACGTCTATCAAATTCACGATGTACTCTTGTTGAAAACCAATCTGGTCAAGATGCATTGTAGACAGAGTGGATATGGCCATGTGCCACCTCATAACTATCATCAGTGTGATATCTGCTCTAAAGACAACCAAGGATGTTCTGTGGTGCAAGCAGCTCTGCAGGAACAGATGGATCTCGGATGGATCCAAGAGCACCGGGTTCGTGGAGTTAACATGGTTTACACGAATTCTAACGTCATTCAGAACCACGATATCCGTACAATGAATGTCAACTTGGTGGCGATGCACTCAAGGCAAAGCCAGTATCATAATCTGCCACAACATGATTATAGTTCCTGTCTGATTTGCTTGGTAAACAAACAGGGATGCTCTTTCATATAAGAGGCCCTCCAGCGTCAGATGGACCTTGGATGGATCCAAGACTACCATGATAGGAACCCTTATCAAATCAACATGGTTCAGATCTTCAATATTCGCGTGATAAATACCAACCTGGTGGAGTTACATGCTGAGCAGGTCCGACTCGGATTCTTAATATCACATGACTATCAAAGCTGTAAAGCGGGTTGCGAAAACGATCGAGGTTGTACCCTGGTCCAGGAGGCACTTCAGCACTTGTTAAATCACTGGTGGATGCCAATCTATATGGATGAAGATACTCGACAAATCAGTATCAATAACAGAAACCCCACTCGGCGTCAGAGTCAGGATGTCCGATCTGTGGAAGCTAACCTAGTGAGGTTACATTGTATTCAAAGTGGGCGTGGCCAGGTGCCACCACACAACTATGAACGTTGCGGCGTCTGTTCGGAAAGTAACCAAGGGTGTTACCTTGTAAGAGCAGCTCTTCAGGGTCAGGTCGATCGTGGAGGAATTCGTCCATATCCGGGTTCTGGACCCATCAACTGGACGTCAAACTACCTTGCCGAGCAGGTTGAGGATGTTGTCACGATCGCTGGTCATCACAGGACCAGGGATGTTTTTGCCATTATCCCCCTACTCGACGAATCTAAGGTTCCCAACCGGGAACGGATCGAGATTACTTATGATGGTCAGAAAAATCAGAAGGTTCCCGTAGTCATTTATCTACCGGGACCACTACCGTATGAATCAACTAAGGCTATCCCTTACAAACACGGTGCAACAACCATTGAAAATGGAAAGGAAATTCCATTACCCTCCGTCGTGAATATTGCAGACATCAGTCGTGTAACACGGAGTGGTAGAATCTTCAACCGAGGAGTTGAAGAACTTAACAAGGAAAAGGAACTTCAGTCTGAAACTCCTGATCCACCAGTCGGTCAATCCGGTAATCCCGACCTTTCGAAAGATAATGATGAGATGCTGAAGCTCATCCAAAGGAGCGAATACAACATTATCGATCAACTGTTACAGACTCCTTCAAAGATCTCGGTGTTATCACTGTTACTCAGTTCAGAAGCCCACAGGGAGGCTCTATAGAAAGTCTTGGAGCAAGTCTTTATGGAACAGGATGTAACAATCAGACAGTTCGATAGCATTGTCTCTAACATCACTTCTTGAAACAATTTGGGATTTAGTGATGAGGAATTACCTGAAGAGGGTCGCCGTCATAACATGGCGCTCAATATCACAGTCAACTGCCAGGACGATGCTTTAGCCAGCGTACTAGTAGACACAGGGTCAGCCCTGAATGTTATGCCGAAGTCTACTTTGATGCAGTTATCATTCAAAGGCCCTCCGATGAGAGTTAGCGAAGTTGTCATCAAAGCATTCGACGGATCCAGAAAAATGGTTATCGGCGAAGTTAATCTTCCCATAACTATCGGTCCTCATACTTTCCAAGTCACTTTCCAGGTCATGGACATCCGGGCAACATACAGTTGTTTATTAGGAAGACCTTGGATACATCAGGCTGGGGCGGTTACTTCCACCCTCCACCAAAAGCTAAAGTTCGTCCAGAACGGCCAACTCATCGCAGTCTGTGGAGAACAGGCTTTGCTTGTGAGTAACTTACCATCATCTGCTTGTGTAGAACCTGAGGAGGTTATTGGAACGCAGTTCCAAGCACTGTCGGTAAGCAAAGACAATCATCTCAAAGGAGGAACCTCGATTTCCTCATACAAAGATGCTATCAAAGCAGTCGAGAGCACCGATACAACAGGACGGGGACAGCTTGTCATTCCTACTGACAATAAAACAAAGAAGGGTCTTGGTTTTTCTGCGACCTGTACCCAGACAGTTGTCGGCGATGAAAGTCTTCGCCCCCTTCAAAATCTCTTCCGTAGTGGAAGTTTCCTTCACCCAGTGTCTCAGACAGTTCACGCTATTAATGAGGAAGATCCCTCTGACACGGATGAAGAGTGGAGGTCCTACCTTAACAAGGATGGTTATATGTCTCAGGAAGAGGTGCCTATGCCTTTTTGCTTTCCTACAGAAAGTCCGAGATTTATACCAAGATCAGACGTCGAAATGATATATAGAGATTGTGATCCGAAAGGATGCCGTGCTCCGCCAAATTCATTAGAGGAAGACACTCCGATGAAAGACAATTTTGACTACAATTACTATGGCCCAATGGATGGCCTGCCAATGTGGCAGCCTTACCCAGGAAACTTGGGGCAAGAAAGTCAGCCGAGTAATGAAAATCAGCTGACCATCATTGAACAGAATACCTGTGTCCCCACCATGTCTTGGGATCAACACTCAGGTCATTCAGAAACTACTCAACATGAAGATGAATTCGCAACATTTGCAGGACTTGAATTCATCAACTATGCTTTTCCCGAGGTCAATGTCATTGAGAGGGATGACTCCTCCAGTTCCAAAGAAGTTTGGGACACTCTGGGAGAACCAAGTGGAAAATATGACTTCATGGTCAAGTACACCGCTCCCGAAAGTTCTCGTATCAGGCTCGAAGATATCCAGCCTACTGGATGGAGATATACAGCTGAGAGCACAACTACTCTGCAAAATGCAACAGAGGAATTCTCCTACGACAATTCTGCCTGGGAGACAGATTCCAATGATCCTGCTCTGCCAGAAATCAGCGTTATTTCTGAAGACAAATCAGGGAAGGTGCCAGACTTTGTGGTTCAACGAGGAGTTCGCCGCCAATGGGTTGTCGTCGAGGTTTCGAAGGTCGTTCATCAGTCAAAGTAATTGCCGTCTTTTAACCTTTCACCCTGCCCAGGTGAAACGGATGTTTTGATAGGGCTCGCTTTCTGTAAATTTCCCTCTTCGCTTTGCCCGAAGCGACAGAGTTTTGTTTTATAGGGCTGTAGTTTCAAGATTCGACTTGTTCATTAATAAAATAACGTCGTTATGTAATTTCCGCATTTATTGCTGTTTTCTCTTTTAGCTTTTTCAGAAAATGGTAATCCTAAAAAACAATTCAAATAAAAACAAGCAGTAAAATAAATACACTGCACACACTTACATTTTCTCTATCTCTTCTAAACACGAATCATCACGTCATGCAGATTGCTTGCTTTACACCCCGTTGAAACGTACGATCCAATGCCTTCTCCCAACTTTGAATTCTCGGTATTCGAGGCTGAAGAAGAAGTTGACAACGAAATTCCAGAAGAGATCTCCCGATTACTCAGACAAGAGGAAAAGTCCATTGAACCTCACAAAGAACCGTTGGAAATGGTAAACTTGGGTTCAGAGCAAGAGAGAAAAGAAATCAGGATTGGGGCACAGCTCAGTCCAACTGCCATAGAGGGTTTGATAAAGATTCTTAGAGAATTCCCCGATGTATTTGCTTGGTCCTATCAGTATATTCCAGGGTTGGATACCAGCATCGTGGAACATCATTTACCGTTAAGATCGGAATGTCCGCCAGTAAAGCAAAGGTTGAGACGGACTCATTCGGACATGGCCATCAAAATCAAAGAGGAGGTGCAGAAACAGATTGACGCGAGTTCCCTCGCTACATCAGAATATCCTCAATGGTTAGCCAACATCGTACCCGTTCCCAAAAAGGATGGAAAGGTCAGAATGTGTGTCGACTACAGAGATCTGAACAAGGAAAGTGACTTTCCTTTACCACACATTGACATGCTGGTAGACAGTACAGCAAAGTTCAAAGTTTTCTCCTTCATGGATGGATTTTCGGGCTATAATCAGATCAAAATGGCGCCGAAAGACATGGAGAAAACTTCGTTCATTACCCCATGGGGTACCTTTTGTTACAAGGTAATTTCGTTCGGTTTGAAGAACGCCGGGGCAACCTATCAAAGGGCCATGACTACTCTATTTCATGACATGATACACAAAGAAATCGAGGTATATGTCGATGATAAAATCTAAAACAGAGAGTGAGCACGTTGAACATCTGTCAAAATTGTTCGAACGTCTAAGAAGATTCAAGCTCCGCTTGAATCCCAACAAGTGCACCTTCGGTGTCCGTTCAGGGAAACTCTTAGGGTTCATCGTCAGCCAGAAAGGAATTGAAGTTGATCCTGACAAAGTCAAGGCCATTCGAGAAATGCCTTCTCCAAAAACTGAAAAACAAGTCAGAGGATTCCTGGGACGTTTGAACTACATCTCCAGATTCATATTCCTTATGACCGCCACGTGTGCGCCGATTTTCAAATTATTGAAAAAGAACCAGGATTGCGTTTGGTTAGAAGATTGCCAAACTGCCTTCGACAGCATTAAGGAATATCTGTTGAATCCTCCAATTCTATCACCTCCAGTGGAAGGAAGACCACTGATCATTTACCTCACAGTTCTAGAGGACTCAATGGGGTGTGTACTTGGCCAACAAGACGAAACTAAAAGAAAAGAGTCTGCCATCTACTATTTGAGCAAGAAATTTACCGACTGCGAAACTCGGTACACGATGCTTGAGAAAACTTATTGTGCTTTGGCTTGGGCAGCCAAACGTCTTCGCCTATACATGATTCGGCATACTACTTGGTTGGTCTCCGAAATGGATCCAATCAAGTACGTTTTCGAAAAACCTGCTCTTACGGGAAGAATCGCCCGTTGGCAGATGTTGTTATCAGAATATGACATAGAATACCACGCTCAAAAAGCCGTTAAGGGGAGTATTTTAGCCGATCATTTGGCTCATCAACCGATTGACGATCAGGAATCAATCGGGTTTCACTTCCTAGACGAAGATGTCATGTATCTAAAAATGAAAGATTGCGATGAACCGTTACCCAGTGAAGGGCCAGAACCAGGTTCCCAATGGGGACTTATCTTTGACGGAGCAGTTAATCATTATGGAAACGGAATTGGGGTAATCATTGTTACCCCTCAGGGTACCCACATTCCTTTCACTGCCAGACTTACGTTCAAGGGTACAAATAACGAGGCCGAATACGAAGCATGTATCATGGGTCTCGAAGAAGCGATTGATTTAAGGATCAAAAACTTGGACGTATACGGCGACTCAGCCCTGGTTATCAATCAGATAAAAGGAGATTGGAACACATACCAATTAGGGTTGATTCCTTACAAAGACTATGCAAGAAGGTTGCTGCCTTTCTTCAACAAAGTTGAGTTTCATCACATCCCTCGTGATGAGAATCACATGGCTGATGCATTAGCCACTATCTCGTCCATGATTAGTGTAGGTCAATGGAATGACATACCTAAGATTGACATAATGCGCCTTGAACGGCCCGCTTACATCTTCACGATTGAAGCAGTCATAGACGACAAACCTTGGTATCACGATATCAAATGCTTCCTTCAGAAACAAGAGTACCCACCTGGGGCACTCAAAAAAGACAGGAAAACCCTCAGAAGATTGGCTGGAAACTTCTTCCTGAGCGGTGACACTCTCTATAAGAGAATTTTTTACATGGTTTTGCTCTGATGCGTCGACAGACCAGAAGCAGACATGCTTATGAAATAAATTCATGAAGGATCCTTTAGCACTCATGCCAACGGACACACAATGGCGAGAAAAATTCTCAGAGCAGGGTACTACTGGTTGACCATGGAATCCGACTGCTACAAATACATGAGGAGGTGTCACAAGTGTCAGATATACTCTGACAAAATCCATGTACCGCCAACGCATCTCAAAGTTCTTTCTTCCCCGTGGCCTTTTTCCATATGGGGAATCGACGTTATTGGCATGTTTGAACCTAAGGCTTCAAACGGACATCGGTTCATCCTGGTAGCCATTGATTACTTCACCAAGTGGGTCGAAGCAGCATCATTCGCCAATGTAACCCGACAAGTGGTGGTCCGATTTATAAAAAATAATATCATCTGCCATTATGGTGTTCCAAGCGAGATCATTACTGATAATGGATCTAACTTGAACAATAAGATGATAAAAGAGTTGTGTGATGAGTTCAAGATCGAACACCATAACTCATCTCCCTACCGACCCAAGATGAACGGAGCGGTAGAAGTGGCTAACAAGAATATCAAGAAGATCATTCAAAAGATGGTTGTAACCTACAAAGACTGGCACGAAATGCTACCCTTTGCTCTTCACGGTTATCGTACATCTGTCCGCACTTCAACAGGGGCTACCCTTTTCTCTCTAGTGTATGGCATGGAAGCAATGCTCCCCATAGAAGTAGAGATCCCGTCAATCCGAGTATTGATGGAAGCGAAGCTCACCGAAGCTGAATGGTGTCAAAGTCGACACGACGAATTGAATCTGATCGAAGAAAAGAGAATCACGGCACTAAGCCACGGTCAGTTGTATCAACAAAGAATGAAGAGGGCGTTTGACAAAAAGGTCTGACCTCGCATCTTCAGGAAAGGAGACCTCGTGCTCAAGAAGATACAATCTTTTCTCACTGATTCGCGAGGCAAGTGGACTCCGAATTATGATGGCCCCTATGTGGTCACGAAAGCTTTCTCAGGCGGTGCCTTGAGACTTGCAACCATGGACGGAGAGGAATTTGCCTACCCCACGAATGTTGATGTAGTCAAGAAATACTTCGCCTAAACTAAAAAAAAAAAAATGTCTCGGTGGATTGAAAACCCGAAAGGGCGGTCCAGGCAAAAGTTAGAGACATGAAAAAAATCATCCCGATGGATTGGAAATCTCATAGTACAATCCAGGAAAAAATTAGGGATAATGGCAAGTAACTATGTTCAGCAGAGGCAAATCCCTCAGCAGCAGTTACATCATCTATCAGAAAACTCCAGTCAAGGTCATCTTCGACAGAAGCTCAGGATGCCCCGAATTCAAAGTTGGTGGAAGGATAGTGGTCGTTATGTTTCAACGTAGCCCTTTTCCCTGTAACTTACCATTTTCTAACTTTGTATATACTCTGTGGAATCACGCGTTTGGCTGATCTCCATCTTATCAATAAAATTTGAGCCCTTGTGCTTTTGATTGTATTTCTTATTTGTTTTAACTTTATAGAACGACGTTGTTAACATGATTAACGATTCTTGAAATGAAACAAAAATGAATTTACTTGTTAAAACTTTTTCTACTTTTAAAGATGGCAATTTCTTTTGACTGTTGAACATCAGAAGAACATCGGCCGCTTCTTCAGAAGTGGGCGAACTTCAAAGTGTAGAATCAAAGTACTCCTTCTATGCCAGTACGCTTGAATGAAGGATCAACTATGTCAGAGACCTTGTTTCGTCTGACCCGCCTCGGCCGAGTTCTCATCTCCTAAGACCGACCAACGGTAGCTCCCTAATAGGGATTATCTCTCCTAAGCAAGGTGGAATTGCTATTTTGAACCAGCGATATTTTTACACGCCCCGCGATGGCCGAGTATCCAGTCATGTTCACCTGTCAGTTTGTATGTCGCGTCAGTTTTGTCTGCATATACATACATACATCATGCATTATTGATTTGCATTCACATTCATATTGCATCACTATCACTCCAGTCGGTCTTGTCCCCTAGTGGTAGAAGTCCTCTCAATCGAGTTGTCAGTTCTTGCCTCGTCAGGAAATGTTGCGTCTGAACAACCTCGCTTCCAGTTTATTTCTGAAAAAGAAGTTGGTCCTTGACCACTTTGATAACTTGAACCTCTGAAAAACCAGAGAAACCTTCAACCAATATCACTCTTCGCCATTGAAGATGATATCCTTGCTTTCCCGGATTAAGGAAAATCCCCAGAGAAAGCCTCTTAATCAGAGATTCGGCGGCATGCCAGTTTCGCTCCAAAAAATTCGCTGATGAAAAGGTCATCGGTGCCTCAAAATTGGACCCCATCATATGGCATTTCTCCGGGAAGATCCCGAGAAAAGTATGATGTAAGATCCTAAGCGACAACAGTCTCTCAAGAGACTCGCATTCCCCCAGTAGAATCGACAAATGGCGTCTCCAACAGAGAAGTTTGTGTAACTCTACAATTCAGATGAATGGGTTCCCCAGCAAGTCTGACGTCGAAGCTTTTTCCGTCAAATGGCATCTCTCCAGGAAAATTCGGCGAGAAGTTTGAAGAAAATCCGCTACTAACAGCGTTCCTTGTCAAGAAAGTTTATTGACAAAAGAAACTGAGACCAGGTCCTTGGTAGGAAACCAGGATCGAGGGGAAGTTTATATCAGAAACTGAGACCAGATCCTTGGTAGGAAACCAGGATCGAGGGGAAGTTCATTTCAGAAACTAAGACCAGGTCCTTGGTAGGAAACCAGGATCGAGGAGAAGTTCATTTCAGCAACTGAGACCAGGTCCTTGGTAGGAAACCAGGATCGAGGGGAAGTTTATTTCAGCAACTAAGACCAGGTCCTCGGTAGGAAACCAGGATCGAGGGGAAGTTTACCTTTTCTAAGCATCATCGCTTAGCTAAAGAAGATGAATGCGCAACCTACCATTCATAACCGCCATCAAAATTTCGGGTATTCCGATATTTAATCCTCTTGCACCCCGAATGCCCGAATACCTTCGCCATTCACACCTTCGTGTCCAAGAAGATTAAATAGGGGCATCCGTCATACCCCAAATTTTGACCACTAAGATTTCCCATCATTGTGCAAATCATCATCACAATATGGGGGAACCATTCTATTTCATCAGTCTCCCCAAAGATGGGTGAGTATTCACTACAATCAAAATTAGGGTTTTTAGCCCTCTCTGAGTGCTTAGACAAAGGATCAATCAAGGAATGACATGATATTCAACTTGTCTAACCTCTCAATCATCCACAATGGATCAAAAGGACTCCCACTTCAAGGATTAAGCACAAGGTTGCTCCCTTCTAAGTGGATTAAGTCTCAAGATTGACAGTGTCACCAAATTAGGGTTTTGGTCGACCAGGGCCTCCAGATGGAAATTTTCATCTGGGCACAAGCCAATGATCCAAAACACAACCTAATATACTCCATGGAACCACATGGACCCAATCATCAAGTCAATTTGGCCTCAGGGGATGCATACCTCAAAAATCAGGAATTAGGGTTTCTTGACCTAATTCACCCCTAAGTTGACTTTTGGGGCAAATCATGAGCCAAGACCTCAAGAGAGGGTTTGAGGGTCTCAAATGAACTATATTGATCCATTTGGAACAATGGATTAATCCAAGAAGCTTGAGCAACAAGTCTCATTTTCATCTGCACCACAATTAGGGTTTTAAGGAAAAAGTCAACTGTAACTTTGACTTTTGACCAGGACATGCTCCCAAACCCTAGGACATGCCTCAATATACCCTATGACACCCATGGAACATGTCCACCAAGTTTGATTTAGGTCAAGGACATGATTTCCTGAAGAATTGCACAGTTTGGAATTCATCTGATAAAAAGTCAACTGTGCACAAAAGTCAACTTTGACTTTTTGAGATTTTTCACCAAAATGGATTTTTAACCCTAAAATGATGTTAATGTATGATTTGAATCCTCATTCATCAAGAAAAACCAAAGAAAGTGGGATAACTTGTAAAAGGGGTAACCATAAAACTTATAAATTTTTCTAAGTTATGGAAAAAGTACCACTAATACACTAACTTTGGAGGATCATAACTCCTAAACCACATGGCCATTTTTTCTCATCAAAAGATGGATTTGTAGCCCTCATTACCCTCTACAAAAACTTCAACTAGACCTAAGTCCAATTCATTAAGGATTTTGAGTTATGGAGTGATCAAAATCAAGAAATCACACTTTGTTCCAACACTTAGTGAAAATTTCACTAAGTCAGATTTTGCTTCACTTTTTGCCAAATGTAGAGGGATTTTTCATTTGGAATCAAAAGAGATCAAAACCAAACTTGTTCAAACAGTTGTTGTATCATGTAAGGGCTTTCCAAAATGGTCAAGAGCATTGCCAAATTCAACTTACACCATGAGATATGACATTGGCAAGTTGCCTTGCTGAAATCTGTCAAAGGCAAGGCAGAATTTGCAATTTTGCTCGATTTCCCAAAATCAGCCAAATTCAAATGCTCTTATCCACTTGGACACATCTGAGGATTGAATCTAAAGGGGACAATCATTGAGCCAAGCCTCCAAAGTCCACGGAACAAGAAATAGCATGTTGAACCTAGAATGGACAAAATAGGGACAAGACTCCAAATTTGGATTGAAGCATCAAGGTGGCATGGACTGAGCCATTCTCATCTGAAATCAGTCAAGACTTATCCAAGACCAAGGGAACCAAAGCTCAGTGCCCTAACCTCTAGTCAATGGCTAGAGGAGACTTGGATTTTCATTTGCCAACATTGGCCAAACCTACTTACCAGCTGCCATTCACTATTCCTTGCAAAACAAACTTGCTCTACTATAAATAGAGCTCAATTGTGATCAGTTTGAGTACACCAAAGCCATCTAACAGATGCTTTCCTCAAAATCTCTTTCTCTTGGCAAAAATGCCTTTCTTAGCAAGGTAGCTATCGGGTTTTGAGTTTGAGAGCAATTCCAATCAAACCAATCACTCACACACCTCATATACATCACATATGAGCTGATCAAACACTTAGATCACTTCTGAAACACCAATTTCACAAAATCACCAGCTGGTTGCTCAAATTTTCAAACAAGTTGCAGCTGAGGTACCACAAAGTGATCCAGCCAATTTCCATCAAGTCCAACCATTCAAACACACTCCATAGGGTGTAGGGAAGCTGTTCAGATCATCACCACTCATCTGTAACACCTCCAAATCAAAAATCACCTTGCACTTGCTGTCACGGCTTGGAGGTAAGCACATACTTGGTCATCTCTCAATCTATGCATATTTCCTCGCACAATAATTTGGCCATATGTTCATAATCATGCATGGAATGTTTTCCCTCAATTAATTGCATTGTTTGAATCGTGTATCAAAAATCATAGACTTCATGCAAAAATTAGGGTTCTTGAGGTTTCTTCGTGATTTCATGTTTGATGTTTAATTTAAATGAAATTAAGTGTTATAAACATGATCGTGAGGTTGAGACGAGCATAATGATATGTGGATTGCATGATATGATTACGTATTCAGTGAGATTGGATGGAAAACGCAAATCAGCCAAACCCAGAAAAACGTGCGTGTTCTTGCTTGTGTTCTTGACGCCTTTTTCACAAATTCAAATATTTGAATTTTGTGATTTTGTTTAATTGATTCAAAAATTAATTTCTCTCTGAGTTTTAATGATTTTGAGTTGATTCTTTTTTTAATAATTCACAAAAATGTTAAAATATTTTATTTTATCAAAAAATCCCAAAAATATTATTTATTTTGTATAATTGATATTTTTGCAAAGAATTAATATTTTAATTGTTTTTGACATTTTAAATATTTTTTCTACATTGATTTTGCAACTTTTAATGCTTTCTAATTATTTTGTAGGTCAATACTTAATTTTTGAAGCATTAATCCAAAATCACAATTTGTTTTTAACATGTTAAACAATTTTGATCATTTTAATTGAATTTTTATTCAATTAAATACATTTTTGAAAACAAATTAGGGTTTTTGGATTAATTCAACCCTCATAAATCATTTTTAAAACACTTTGGACCTCTAATAGAGTGTAAGACCCAATCCTTTCTTGACCAAAACATTTTTGGGCCTCAGTGTATTCTATAAGTCCCGATACCATCAAAAAACGAACGGCGCGATCGTCGCCTTTTGAAAAATAACCTTGGGCCTCTCCTCGAGCTATAAGACCCATTCAAAACATTTTGGGCCTCTAATAGAGTGTAAGACCCAATCCCCTTTTAACCAAAATCATTTTGGGCCTCACTTATTGTATAAGTCCCTCCGCGTTAAAAGAAAATCTCGGCGCGATCGCCATTTTTAAACGAAAAAATAAATTGGGCCTACCCTCGTGTTATAAGCCCCACTCTTTTTCTTTAAACTTTTTAGGCCTCTTGAGAGAGTGTAAGACCCATCCCTTTGTACAGAAAACAATTTTTTGGGCCACAGTCACTTGTATAAGTCCCTCTGTACAAATTCAAATAGTGCGCTCACTGATAAAACCCTGGGCCTCTCCTTGAGCTGTAAGCCCCAAATCTTTCTTTTTCAAAGCACTTTCTCCTTTGATTTTGAATATACTGTTGTTTTCAATCTTTCTTTGTTGAACAACTAACCAAACAGCATGGAAGCTCTACAACCGAGTAAGTGTTTATACGCTTTCATTTACCGCTTTCACATATATATATATAATTGTACTGTGGGGCTGTTTCACTGTAAGTATTCTTTCATAAACTCATATCAACTGTGTAATAATAGTATAGATATTTCGAGTTTCCCCGGCAACTACGTCTAGAACTAGGTGACGCCGTTTCGTTTGTTCGTAGAAATAGACAACTAGATCCCCAATAGGAACACCAGATACAGTCTTCTCTTCGGCTGTCCTCATTAGGAATTGTCAAGAAATTCTATTCCCCAGAGATGAATTATTCTCGGTGAAACTTCTCTTGAATTTCTTCAAACCTCAGAACTGTTCACTAAATGAATTATTCTCGGTGAAACTTTTCTTGAACGTTTCTTTGGTTTGGAACCCACGGGCTTCTTAAAAGCATCGGCCTCCTCTTGGGCATTGTACAAGGACCCACAGGCTTCTTAAAAGCAACCCCGACTCCTCTTGGGCTTAGTACAAGGACCCTACGGCTTCTTAGAAGTAATCACAGCCTCCTCTTAGGCTTCGTATAATGATCTCTTCCTCCGGGAATGATAGCCTTCTCTTGGGCATCGTACAAGGACCCGTCGGCTTCTTAAAATGTTTCCAGCCTCCTCTTGGGCTTCATACAAATTGTCCCGACGACCTCCTAGAAGTATAGGAACAGAACCTAGTCATCTTAATAGAACAGTCCTTTCAAAGAGTCTACTAATGTTTCTCAAAGCATAGTACAAAAGATGACACTCTTGGACAGTCTAATTCCCTTGAGTCTCAAAGACATTCTCAAGCACCCCTTCGTTAAATAGGAAGGAAACCTGCAGACTCGGACAGTCTCAATACTGTTCGGATTTCCCATTTCCTTAAAGAACAGGAATAACCCGGATCCTCGAATCAAATCCTTGAGTACAGTGTTGCTCATATAAGAACTGATTTTCTCTTTTAAAATCAGTATACTGGACCTGTCACTCGACTGAAATAGTAACCCTAGCCTCTCTCTCGGGCTTTGTACGAGAGACATAAAAGATTCCCTCGTTGAGTCAAAAACCTTTTCGCCTCCATCTCGGGCTTCGTACGAGATACAAAAACTCTCTTGTTAAATAGCCTCCATCTCGGGCTTTATACGAGATACCAAACGACTCCATCGTCGGGTCACAACCTTTTAGCCTCTCTCTCGGGCTTTGTACGAGACACATATTAGCCTCCTCTTAGGCTTTGTATAAGAAAACCACTGGTTGATCCAATCAATCTTTTAGCATCAAAGATGTGCCTTGATCACAGTACGCAAACATCCATCTAATCGCTGTAAGCGGCAAGCCTCTGGATCGTCTACATCCATGCCACTGTCCCTCTTTTAGCATGAGAAATTCCTAAGGAAAGATAGCATTGCTCTACATTGAGTTAAAGTCTTCTCCTTCAGGTTAAAACCCCCTATAAAGGAAATTATGGCATTGCTAGGATCCGCGTATCCCGGTTAAAGTAATTCTCCTCAAACCCTTCTTTAGAGATGACAAATTCTCTCTAAAGTCGAGGTCCTTCAGCTTCACATCTTGGGCTTTGAACAAGATACAAATAAACCCTTCAGCTTCACATCTTGGGCTTTGATCAAGATATAAACCACCTTTCGCTTCACGTCTTAGGCTTTGAACAAGACACCAAAAACCCATTTCCTCCCATTGAATAGAAGGAACTACGAACGCTCTGATTTCCCTGTTTCGGTAAACGGGAATACGTAGCCATAAGATTGAAAGAAAAATCTTAGCGAGCACACTAAACAAAAAAACCAAATCCCATATCTCCATCAATCAAAAGCAGTAATTCAAAACATCAGTCCTAACATCCTAATCCTTGTTCCCCGCCAGAAACCTTCTGTCTAGATAAAAAGAAAGAAACTGTATTGGCAAAAATACAAATAACCAGTACAAAGGCCCCCCCACATTGATAGCATTTGTAACCTAAAAGACCGTTGTTCAAGCTCAGTATGCAAAGCAGGGTTAATTGGAGACATCTATTTCCCTTCCTTATTCAGCTCACAATAGGATAAAAAATGAATCGACCTGTAGTTTAAGCCCAAACCGCAGAGAGCGACCAGCGCTTAAGAACTGCGTCCAAAATCGCTCGCTACAGGTGTGATGACTTTCATTTAATCACTTGGTCAACATCCGGGTCGATTCATGTTTTCATCCAAACAATTTCGTAATTTGAGCAATAGAAGGCATTGTCACAAGGACTTGTTAAGGTTGTAATATGGTCAGGTTTCACATAGAGATGGTTTTTCTCCTAAAGCTATTTTTCAAAAATCTGTCCACTTTTGTTACTTGACTTGCTTCACTCGTTGCTTTATCACCATGCTTTTGACTTTTCTTTTCTTTTCAATCTTTCAATGATAAAATATTTACTTAGAGATATGGACAACAGTTGAAACATCAACAACTATCCAATTTTGAGAAACTTTCCCATGTGTTATGAAGCCTTGTGAATCCTTTTCAGGATTGTCTTCAATAATGGCACTGACTTCTGGTGGAGTCAATTTAATGGAATTTTTAATCTTTTTGGATACATGAAAAAGGAGGTCTTCAGTCATCTTTTCGACGGATCGTGGGATGTGGAATGATACATGTGCGTCCTCTAAAGACATGTATCTGGGGTCTTCTAAGTAAGATTCCTACTCGCATATATTGAGATCACAAGATGCAGTTTTGTACTTGGAAAACTTTTTCACCCTCTCGGGCTTTTCTTTGGCTGGTGGATTGGTAGGGACTGTAGCAGCTCGCATAAACTTGTGAGGCATGCCCCAAGGACCATTGGGCAGCTGTTACAGAACTTAAGAAGGTGCCATGTAAGTGGATAAATTCTTTTTAGAATCATCTTCAGTTATGACATTCACTTCTGGCATAGTATAATGAATGAAATCTCTTTCAGCAATCTTTGTAGATTTGTCAAAAAGGTGATCTTCGACTGCCTTCTCGATGGGTTGAGGAGTATAGAATGGTATGTAGGCATCTTCTGGCTGGCTATCATACCCAGGAGTTTCCAAGTAGGGATTCCAGGCCTCTGGAGGAATATATGAATCATCCTCAGAGTAGCAAAAATTATCTTCCATAATCGTATCTTCTTCTGGTGAAATAAGGGAAGTAGGACAACTCTCAGTGTTGCAATCCTCTACATCCATTTTGTCATCTGGCTCAAATACATCCTTGAATTTCTCCAGAGGAGAAGACAATGGAGTATGCGCCTCTTCTTGTGATATGTACCCAGAATCATTAAGGTAGGACTTCCATTCTTCTTCAGAATCTGAGGGTCCGTCTTCAGAGTCGTCTTTGTTAATGGCATCAACCTCTTGAGGGATAAGATGTATAAAATCTCCGCTGCGGAAAATATTTTGAATGGGAGGGATGCCTTCACTCTTTTTAGCAGCTTTTGTGAATACTAGGGAAAAAATGAGGCCTCATCTGGTCTGGCTATCGGTAGGAATCATAACCTGTCCCCACCCTTTAGTGGTACCATTTTCCACTACTCGAACAACGACTTTGTAAGAGGAAATGGATACCCCTTTACTATCTTTGCTACTTACGGAAAGTGCTTGGAACTGAGTTTCAATAAGCTCTTTGGGTTCTAAGTAAGAAAATGATTACAAATTGCTTACAACCAAAGACCGTTCACCGCAAACAGTAACCAACTTGTTATTTTTCACAAATTTCAGCTTTTGATGTAGTGTGAAGTGATTGCTCCTGCCTCATGGATCTAGGGACGACCCAACAAACAATTGTATGCTGCTTGGATATCCATCACTTGGAAGGTAACTAGAAATGTATGAGGGTCAATAGTTATAGGGAGATCAACTTCACCAATAACCGTCTTCTTGGATCCATTAAAGGCTTTGACGACAAATCCACTTCCCCTCATAGGAGTGCCTTGAAATGCTAACCTTGTAAGAGTTGATTTTGGAATAACATTTAGTGATGAACCAGTGTCCACTAATACACTTGACAAGACATCATTCATGTAGTTGACTGAGATGTTTAGTGACATATTGTGACCCCCCTCTTCCAGGAGATCTTCATCACAGAAGCTCAAGTTGTTGCAAATGGTAATGTTAGCAACAATATTTCCAAATTGACCCACCATTACATCATGGCTTACGAAGGCTTGCTCCAAGACCTTCTGTAGAGCTTCCCTGTGAGCCTCATAGCTCATTAAAAGGGATAATATGGATATTTTGGAAGGTGTGTTTAACAGCTGGTTCACAATGTTGTACTCACTTTTCTGGATCATCTTTAAAACTTCATCATTATCTTTTATCTGATTGGTATTGCTTGATTGAGAAGGTAACCACGTCGGCTTCTGCGACATTTTTTGCAAGTTGTACGATCATGATGATTGGGACCAAAATAATCAAGTTTGCACAAACATTTGTGAAATTTGACTAGTGACTCCCTGATATATTTGATATCATAAACTGCATATTCTCCCAGACAGCCTTATACCATATTGATTGGTTGGTATGGCCTCATTCTGTATTCCTAGATCCAACCTTGGTTCATTTGCTCTTGTAGGGCTGCTTGTACAAAGTAGCATCCTTAATTATTTACAGAACAAACACTGCATGTTGTGTAATCATGTGAATCTACAAGACCCTACCAGTTATGTCCTGCGTGCATTTTCACCAAGTTCCTTCTTTAAAAACGGACGTCATAAATCTTATAGCTGCCCAGACATCCATAGACCATGTTGACAGAAGCGCCTCCATGTTCAGGTAGTGGGTTTACTTGAACATTTGGATTAATGTATTTGAAAGACAGAATGCCATTTTTTATAAGTCTTTGAACATCGTCTCTGAAGTTAAAACAGTTCTCGATACCATGCCCGGGTGCTCCCTGATGATAGGAGCAAAAATTGGTCAGCTTTGAAGCAATAATGAGGGTCCTTTGGGAGAACATGAAGAAACTTTGTTTGAATATGTTCTTTTGCCAACAATGCTGGGAACAACTCTGCGTATGACATTGGTATAGGATCGAGCCCATGTGACTTTTGAACACGATTGTTGTTGTTATTGTATCGTGGGCGAGCCTGTTATAGAGGGTGTTGAGGCCTTTGCTGATACTGTGGTTGTTGTTGCTGATGTTGATGATTTTGATTCTGGGAATTTTGTGGCTGGTAGGCCAGAGCTAGCGTTGAGTTGATAATAGGAGATACATTTGCTACCTGTCGTGGTTGATATCTGCGTCTAGACTGGCCTTGCAACACAGTGCTAACATCGTGTTCCTTTTTTTTTGGAACCCACTTCCATGTCTTTTAGACGATTCCGCCTCTTTGGTTAATCTTCCCTCTCGGACTGCTTCCTCCAGTCGCACTCCTATGTTTACCATTTCAGTAAATTCGTTAGGCGCATTGGCAATCATATGTTCGTAGTAGAAAGGATTCAGAGTTTTCAAATATATCTTCATCATTTATTTTTCTTCAATAGGAGGACAGATTTGGTGGCGACTTCTCGCCATCTCTGAGCATATTCTTTGAAAGTTTCTTTTTCTTTTTGAGACATGGCCCTGAGTTGATCCCGGTCAGGAGCCATATCTAGGTTGTACTTTTATTGTTTCACAAAAGCTTCGCCAAGATCACCGAAAGTTTGGATCTTCGCACTGTCTAATCCCATGTACCATTTGAGTGCGGCTCCGATTAGACTATCCTGAAAGTAGTGAATTAGAAGCTGTTAATTGTCTGTTTGCATGGACATCTTTTGTGCATACATAACTAAGTGACTTCGAGGGAAATAATTCCCCTTGTATTTTTCAAAGTCAGATACTTTGAATTTGAGCAGTATTTTGACATTTAGAACCAGGCATAGGTCAGCTGCGTTTTTTCCAAATAAGTATTGTCCCTTGAGAGCTTTAATCTCTTTCTGCATGTTCAAGAACCTATCTTGGAATTCATCCCATCTTTCATCTCCTCCCATAGTTTCACTTGGAGGAGCATGGAAGATTTGTTCTTCAATGTATAGAGTAGTATGCATTACAGGGGGTGGTACTGTCATGATTACTGAGACCTTTGAAGCTTCAGGAGCCGGAGGTTTGTAACCCTCTGGTACAAAGTTGAAAGGCATGCCCCAAGGAAATCCGGGAGGCATGGAATACTGTGGTATGGTAACAGATATGAGGGTGCAGAGATAATTTCAGAGATGACAGTCCTTTGAATTAGAGTTGATGGTTGATTTTAAGCAGTCGTCAATGATTCTACCATGTTGTTGAACCTTTCTATATTGTCTTTTAGAGCAGTGACTTCATCTCTAAGTTCTTTGTTTTCTTGCTCAAGTCCATCCATCTTCTTCTGACGACTGGCTTGAGTATTATATGAATGAGACAATTTGGCTTCAAAGTGAGAACATGTGTATGTTTCTGGTAATGCAGAATGTTTGAATGATGTATGATGTGCAAAAATGCAAATGATTTTGTTTACAAGGAACTTTTAACAATTACGTCGTAAATATCATAAAAAAAAGGATTACAACAATGAAAGTACAACTTCAAAAAGATCTAGAACAAAAATAATAAGGCTAAGCATATGAGTCCTAGGGAAATCTTATTGATGAAGATCCAGCCCAATGTTGTTGCTTCTTCTTCTGCCTCTTCAGTTGTGTATTTTCTATTATAAGTTGATCGACGATCTTTTTCCAAGCGCCTGAGGTAGGAGGAATATGACCAGATAAAAATAAATTCTCTTGTTCTCCTTGTCTCTCCACAGCATGTTGCTCCAAGATTTCTATCAAGTCGTCTTTTTCTTTTAGTTGCCTTTTTAACTCTCTTCTTTCAGTCCTTGCAGTATGGAATTTATCTTCCTAAGTGCCTCTTTGCAGTTTCATTTGGGTTAAGAGCTCTTGATATTCTTCCATTTTCTCAATAGGGATGGTAGAGGATAAATCATTGAAAGGCTGTGAAGGTTCCTCAAGAGGATAAGGCATCTTAATTTCACAAGCTCGGGCATTGACCCATTGAGTGTAGGGTTTGAAAGCAACACAGTCTTTATTTTCCAGCCGATCTTTGCTCTTTTTAAGAATAGTGCGCCAAGCCTTTATAACTGCTTTTCTAAAATCTAGATTTCCACCCTCATTAAGGTAGAAGAAACCCGACACCAAGAGACTGCTAGGTCTATCTTTCATGGGGTACCCAAACTGACATCTTGCAAGAGTGGGGTTGTAGTTAATCCCTCCTGTAGCACCCCAAAATTTGCCCTCTCGTTTCTAATCTTAACTGGCTTATGTTTCATTCATTTGCATCATTAATCATATCATGGCATTGGTTCTTGAGACATGGATCAAGTGGTTTCCGAGGCTCAAGACGTCCTTTTATTCCAAGTTTTAAGAAGTAAGCATCAGAAGCTCCAGCATTTATTTTGCTCGGTGATCTAGTACCGGACAATATTTTTTCAGCTGGTTATTTTGAGGGCGAAAGGAAATTCACAGATTATTTCAGGAATTATTCAGGCACAATATCAAATGACAAGTTTCAGAGGCATAACAAAGCTCAGAACAAGTGGCAACAAGCGGTTCTCCAATTTCCCTCCTTGTGGCGCCAAATTTGAAAATTTGAATGTGGTAATCGATTACCTATATATGGGTAATCAATTAACACAAGCGAATTTTGCCCAGAAACTTCATTTTTTCAGTACTGCAGCATTTGGGTTGCATTTTGGTAGTGTGATTTCCCATGTGCATCAGTTGAAGGATCTAGAATTGGTTCAAATTTTGATTCATTTTCACAAATTAATTTCATTTCTCTCCAAAATTTCAAACATTCCATTCCTAATCCCACTCCTAATTTCTATTCCAAACACTAACCCACACTCCAAACCACATTTTGATTCCTAACCTAGGGATTATTTAAACAAGTTTGCTCCAAACCTCACTCGTTCACTCTCATTCACCCTCATTTTTCTAAATTTTTCACACATGTCATTCCAATTCTCTCTCAATATTTCACTCTCCATTTTCATCTTCAACCTTCATCAAAGCTCTTCCATTAGAATTCTCAAATTCTTCATTGGAGTTTGTGAATTCTAGAGTTAAACTTTTATCATTTCCTTTCATCAACACAAATTCTGCAGTAGGAAGTGATTTGGATCTGGATTCAAGGTTTGGAAGCATTTTCTTGAAGAAACTTTGAAGCAAGTTCATCACATTGCATTGTTCTTAAATTTTCTTGCTAGGAATTCCTTGGATCTTGGAGTTTCCTTGCTTGATCTGTCCATTTTCGTCTGCAACATTAACCAAAGTAATTATCCGCTTTGTAGGTTGCTAAATTTCAGATCCAAACTGATTCTAGCTTATTTAAAGCTTTTGCAATCTAGATCTTTGAATTGTTGAGGTGAATTGACCTATTGTTGGATTTGATTGTGGATCTTGTGGTTTAATTGATGCAATTGATGTTTGATTACTGATATTTGATGTATTTTTCATGTACAATTGCATACATATTCATTTGGATGATTGGATAAGTGATTTGCTGTTGAAAGTGCTTTTGGAAAGTTAAATTTCTGCCACTGTCACAGTGGTAATCGATTACCATAATCAGGGTAATCGATTACCCTGCCTTTTTCACCTTTTTTTGACATTTTCAAGTGGGTAATCGATTACCATATATAGGTAATCGATCACCACTGTGACAAGATGTGTTTTTCTTATTTTTTCAAGCTTATTTGGATCCCTTTCCATCTCTAAACCTCTTGGATAGATATGATGCTTATTTGTGGATTGTTCTTGAGTTGTTTCACCTTACACTACAATATGAATGTGATTCTTCGACACAGGACTTTTGGTTTCTGTGATGTATGTCCATGATTTAGGTGTTTTGCATTCTTGATGTGATGATCATCTTGCATAATTAATTATACGGTCGTGATTATTTGTTCTTGATGTTTATCTTGACGGATATATGATTCATGTTCATGCTTGCTCTCGATTCCATGAATGCGTGTTTGTTTCAAGCGATTAATTGTTGATTTGATGATTTATCCATATTGCAATTGATGAATGCTTAAGTATGCAATGTCATTGGAATTTGTTCATACCTAGTTGCTTATGTTTAATTGTATGTACATGTGTAGCCATTGCTCTTACTTGATGTTCGTTCATGTTTGCAATTCGTGTGTATTTGTTTGAATGTGAAATCATGTTCTTGTTTATTACTTGCGATGCATGATTATGCTTGATTGTTGGACATGTTTATTGCAGATTAGTTAATCTTTGATGCATACTCAACTTTTTGTTATGTTGTTACATGATCATCCATGCTTGATGCCTATTTATGAGCATTTGTTTGAATAAATACATGTTGCCTGTGCTTTTACACCTACTTTGTTCTAGAGAGAATAGTTGTTTCTGTCCTGCTACATTTCATGCCTGTTTCTTCCTCGAAAATGTGTGCTGTTAAAAACTGCCTTGCTTGTTCGCTGGAATTCACTATTGTTCTGAGCTGGAGCACTGTTTTAGCTGCTGTTCTTGGTTTATTTACTTGGTTTTGGTTTGCTTTTGCATGTTCCCTTAGGGTTCCCTAGTCCAACTTAATTTTTGATTAAGTTTGGAGTAGGATAGACACTAGGTGCTAATCCATGCATGATAACATTAGGTTAGACCCCTTTCAATCTCAATCTTAGGTCCATCTTTAGCATGCTAACATTAGGATAGAATTTCCTTTCGCATCCTAAACCTAGGGCCATTTTGCATGATAACGTGTAGGACCGATTTTCCCTTAGACCTTTCGTGCGTCTCTCTTCTTTCTCAAAACAACTTCAAAACACGTAATAAATACGATGAGTGTTGTGCGCCACGAGTCTTTAGTATATGGGAAGTGATAAGCGGGAGTCTCTCCTTACCTTGTCTAGAGTGTTTTGCATACTTCCCGTCTTAGGTCAATCTTACAAAACATTCGATCCTATGTCATAGACTTTAGTGCAATACGAATCTCAAACTAATTCAATTCACTTCTGTCTAAAACTCATAAACAAACTTCAAATCATTTTATTCTTTGGGATTGTATGTCAAACCATTTCAGAAAGAGTGTGTTATTTTCATTCTACCACAAACAGACATCAACCCTAACTGCTGGAACGCGAACTTGACGCCGCTCATAAAAAAAACACTTATCGACTCGTATGTCGAACTATAATTGCTCTGACTTCCTTTATTCTCGTTCGAATGAGGATACATAGGCACAAGACGGTGATGTCTTGGCGATCAACCTTTCCCCCTTCCACCCGTAGTCCTTCGAACTACGTTGACTCTGACTTTCCCATTGCACGAGGGAATACGTAGGCCTAGGACGGCGAAGTCCTATCGAGTCTCCTTTTGTTTTCTTTTCCTTTTTGTTTCCATTAGAAAGTAGGCTTTATATAACACACCCTTTGATTAGACAACAAGCGTGGATCTCGTTGAGTACAACGGACGCGAGAGGGTGCTAATATCTTCCTCTCGCATAATCGACTCCCGAACCCAGGATTTGGTTGCGATGACCATGTCTTCTCCCTTTTGAGGTTTCTTCAACCGTTCCCTTTCCCCCATCGTGATAAATAACGTTCGGTAGCGAATCTGTTTTTCCCGCCAGTTGTTTTTCGCATTGCGACAGCTGGCGACTCTGCTGGGGAAAAAATGCCAGAGTCTCTGGTTCCCTATGCGAGTCAATCCTAGCACTTGTCTGTTTTTGTTTCATTGGGTGTTTATTTTTGTGCATTTATTGTATCTGGTGTATATTATTGCACTTGTCTTGCATTTTACTTGCATTTGATTATTGTTATCATATTGTTCTGCTGCTGCTATGGTGTTGGGTGGGATTGTTCCATGAGAGATAAGACCACTACCCAGGCTTGAGTACATACTTAGGATTATAGTGGATAGTCGTGTGGCCTGCATAGCGTCTTGGTACGTTCGTTTGACACGAGACCCACATTCAGACAAGGTTTTTTTGGGAGATATTCTGACTTGCGCGTCTTGTGCATATGTCTGGGTGTTCCCACGGAGAGCTTATGACTCTGGAGACTGTTCATGGGAAATCAGTTGAGGCCTCCTTGATTGATGATGATGATGCCAAATCAGAAATAGTGAACGTATCATCATTTCTCGACCTGAGAGCCCGTGAGACTGAGGACCAGCTAGGATTCCATGTCCAATATTAGAACCCACATGTGAGAGGGAATGGGTTTTTGCAGGAAACCTTGACTTTCAACCCACCCGGATTTTTGGTTTTCGTATTAGTGTGGACCTATGAACTTGGTATTCTAAACTTGGTATTCTGATTGTTCCGGTATTCTGGGTTTATTGTCAGAGCGAAATTCTGATCCTTATTCAGTCAACAGAACATCAGATATTCAGAGCACTTGGAAACCTTGATCCCATGTCTGCATTTGCATAGCATCATTATTGCATTCTAACATGTTTTTTTATTTCCAGGGTTTGTATCTTATCTTTGATTCCAGTTTCCGAAGATCTTCAAAGATGAACACCGATCGGAAAAAGAATGTGGCGTACAAGTTCCCAACATCGGCTTTGAGTTCACTTCATGAGTTGGTTGTCTTGCCTGATTCTAATGTTTTGGAGGACTTTAGAAAGGATTATGGAAAGATATTAAGCATTCTTCATACTATCACTAAGTATGAGCACGATGCCGTTCATACACTCTTGTAATTCTATGATCCTCCCCTGAGGTGTTTTACCTTCCCGGATTATCAGTTGGTTCCGACACTTGAGGAGTTTGCACTTATTCTTGGACTTTCGATCAAGGATAGGCTACCTTTCTTCAGTTCCGAGGAGAATCCCGAGCTAGGTGATATTGCTACTGCTCTTTATTTGAGCAAGTCTGATATGACAAATAAGGTGGCTAGTAAGGGAGGTTTTCAAGGTTTCCATCTGAGTTTCTTAGTTGGTCAAGCTCAAAGATTTGATGAGGCTAATATTTGGATTGTCTTCAACAATATCTTGGCTTTATGTGTTTATAGCATCGTTCTATTCCCGAATGTGGCCGACTTTGCAGATATGAATGCTGTCAAAATCTTCATCATGAAGAATCCGGTGCCAACTCTCCTTGGTAATCTGTATTACTCCGTACACTTCAAGAATGAGAAAAGGAGAGGAGGACTTGTGAGTTGTTGTGTACCACTCCTATGCAAGTGGTTTATGAGTCATCTTCCTCGATCGGGTGCCTTTGTTGATACGAAGGATTCCTTGAAGTGGTCCAAGAGGATAATGGGTTTGACTTTTGAGAATATTGTTTGGTTTGATCAGAGACTGTTGGGTACAGAGATCATCTTTAGCTGTGAGAATTTCCCAAATGAACCTTTGGTGGGAAGGAAGGGTGGCATCAATTATAACCCTTCTCTTGCTATCAGGCAATTTGGATATGCTTTGAGAGAATCTCTGAAGGACCAAGATGTTGAAGAATCTTTGTTCTTTCATGGTGCATAAGATCAGGAGTTACTCAAGAAATCTGTAGGCGCTTGGGGAAGCATTCACAAGAAGGGGAAGACTTTTTTGGGAAAGAATAACTGCATAGCCTATTCTCCTTACATGGAGTGGATCCAGAAGAGGGTGGAAGATGTGCTTTTTCCTTTCTCTGTAGAGGCACCTTTGTACCCATTGATGATTGAGCAGCCCACCACTGTGGACGTGGAAAAATACAACAGACTCTGGGCCGAAAAGGAAGAATTGCGCAAGGAGAATGAAGAACTGAAGAGGAAGGTTTATCAGTTGGGGCATGATAAGAATGAAGCGGCCTATGTAGAGAAAGTGAAGACAAGGTTGTTGACCAAAAAGAGAAAGAATTAGCATAGGAGGTCAAGAACAGGGAACGAGTAGGTCAAGATTTGAGAAGCGCCAATAGCTTACTCCAGTTGAGGAAGAAGGATTTAGATAGAACCCGTGTCGAGATCTCTAAATTCAACAGTCAATGGAACGCCACGGTGACTGCTCACAAAATGAAAGAAGATGAACTTCGAGACTGGGTTGAGAAGCTACAGTTACAACTCAGAGACAAAGAAAGAGAAGTCAGAGAAGAATCATCTCGCAGGTGCAGAAGTGAGAAACAACTAAAAGAGACATTGTCAGCCCTTGAGGCACTTAAAATTCGAGCAGAGGTAAAGAAGCCTAAACTTGAGGATGTTTTCGGTGAAGATGCTTGGGAGCTGCGGTGTCGATACTTGGATGGAATCATGCACAGACGCGATGTGCTCATTCAGGAGTTGATCTAGAGACCAAAACATCTAGACACCAAGAAGTTATTCAAGGAGGTTCAAGCCTATTGTAGGGAGCATGATGGCTGGGAAGGGTTGTCCCTGGTGGATTTTGACAATATGTCATAGCGGATTTTCTTCTTTTGTATCTGATCACCGTCAGGCTTGTTGACTGGGATTATTGACTCTTATATCTAACTATATCTTTTTTTGTGTGGGATGTATGCTGACTTGTTGTTATTCTCTTATTCAGTTAATCTATGAGCAGCTTTTACCGGTGTTTCATCCATCTCTGGAGTTTATTATTGCTATAAAACTGGAATCAAGGTATAGATCACCCTGGAAATATTCGAACATGGAATTTGCATTGCATTTTCATATTCATTTGCATAACAGGTGTTGTGAGGCTAGATATTGTTATCCTGATTTGATTTTCTTCAGAATTGCAAACTTAACTTTTCAAAGAAGCCAGAAGTTGACTATGGAGCAGATGCAAGCAGAGTTGAAGGAAGTACGAAGTCAAATGGGGCAGTTCATGGTGGAAGTGCAAGTTTTGTCTCAGGATCTGAAAATGCTGAGGGAGTAAATCCATCAACTGAAGCCTTAGATGGGCCTAATCATGGAGGTTATGAGAAACATGTTAAGAAAGGAAGGCAATCCTATGCCTGGGGCTGCAGCAGAAATTGTCATTCCTCCCTTGCCTGTGGGATTTCTCCCAAAGCGTGATGTGCCTCGCAGATTTGCTGCACAACTTGGGGTTCCAGAATTTTCTCGTCAGCAGCTATCTTCTGTTTCCCAAAGACAATCCCAAGAGTAAAAAGTACGCACAGAGGCCAAAGCAGCCTGAAAGAATTTTTTATCAACTCCGTATGCCTTATGCTCAGCTATTGCGACATCTGCTTCAACTTCAATTGGTTGAACTTCGGACACTAGCTCCACTTACCGGTATGCCCCCACCAGGCTATGACGTAAGTGCCCATTGTGATTTCCATTCTGGGTCACCAGGGCATAATGTGGAGAAATGCAAAGCCTTTAAGCATAAAGTTCAGGATTTAATCGATTCAAAGGCTATTGAGTTCATGCCAGGCGGCATGAGCACACAAGGTGGTCTTATTCCGGTTGCTGCAAAAGAAGTGGATATCCCTGTTTTCTCTCCTGAAGCTGCATCAAGTCAGGGGCATATCTTACAATCCTTGGTTTTAGAATCTCCACGTCCGCAAGTGTTGCCTGTTCCTAGGCAAGGTCTAAGGATGAAAGTACCTGGATAAGTGGAGTGCCCAAATCAGTATCAGCAACATACTAACTCCCAGAAGAGATAGCAAAGACCGAGAAGGCTCGAGAGAAAGTTTGATCTCATTCTTGTTCCTCATAGTTAGCTGCTTGCTCGCCTACTTCAGGGCTCTTTGATTCAGCTAATAGAAGTTGCGCCTGTTCCAAATCCCCTCCCTTTAGATTTTGACATGAATGCTAGGTGCGAGTACCACTCATTGACGCAGGGGCATGAAATTGAAAATTGCAACGTGTTCAAACACAAGGTGCAAGATCTGATTGACGCCAGGGTCATTACTTTCACTGCAGACGGTATGGACATTAATTGAAGCCTCCCAAGTGAGCACTTGAGACTGCAAGGATGTTGTCATAAGCAATAAGTCCAAGCGGAGTCAGGCCTCCTCAACAATGGCAATATTCAGCTTCTTTGTTGCATTTTCATTTATATTTTCATTGTTTGTTAATGCTTTGTTTGTATGTATAAACTTGTTTCTTTTTTAATGATAAATCTTAATGCGATGAGTATGCTTTTCTTGAAGTAATTCATTTTGTGTGCATTCATATAGTCTTTATGTGCATTGCAATACCAACTTTCTTGCTTAAACTCTTTGAGGGAGGATGACGAAGCGAAAATGCTAAAATCTTTGATCACATGTTTTCGGAATAAAACCTTGCTGATGATGTACAGGCATTGTTTCAAATCCTTAAACACCAGAGATATAAGGGAGATAGACACTCTGTTACGGTAAGAATCGGATAACAAACTATTAATTAACTTGAATCACAAAACTTTAAAATTCACCACCGAGCTTTGATTTATCAAAAGGAAAGGGTAAAGAACGAAAACCCTAATAAGAGAATCTTGGTTCAGGGGTTGGTTATACAAAGGGAAGGTATTAGCACCCTAAGTATCTGTAGTACTCTACAGGAACCTCTTGTTAGTGTTTGTGTTATGTTATGTTTGCTTGCTAAGAATCTGCTAAGGGTAAAGGTAAAGACCTATGGGTATGTACACTAAGTTTACTCGCCAAGACGTCGCATCTTGTGCCTACGTATCTGATTAAAGAATCAGAGCAGTCGTAGTTCACCTAACTAGAGGTGAGGAACCATTGAGTATGGTCAAAGTTCCAAGGGGAATGAGTATGGAACTCATGTAGAGTTTAAGAAACTCTCTAAGTCTAAGTTGTGATGGGTGAAGTGAATTCTCATAGTGATGAGGATCACATAGAGTTTAAGAACTCCAACTTAGTTCTAAGTTGTAAGAGGTGAATGGCTATGAGGCCAAGGGAGAAGGGCTATGACTATGAGTTCAAAGCTTTACCTATGACTATGAGGTCAAGGTTGAAGAGATGGCTCTATGACTATGAGGTCAAGAGGTAATCCTATGACTATGAGGTCAAGGAGGGAGATAATGAGCTTTCTATGACTTTGAGGTCAATAAAGAGACTTTTCCTTTGGAAGGAATGGGAAACAACTTATAAACAAGAGTTAAATGAACAATATGAGTTCAAAGACAGAAAACATTTAATCAATATATGCAATCAACTTCCAAGTATGAACATGGCAAACATGGATAAGTGAACACAAGTAAGGCAGAGATAACATCATCAAAGTTTGAAAGCAGAGACATGTCAAGTGATGAAACTTAGTAACAGAGGCCAAGACGTACAAACAATACTCTAAAAAAATGAAATTATCCAAGGTTCAGGAACAAATCTCAAGCAAACATTTCACATACCACAGAATACTAAAAAATTCTAAAAATTCTTTTAGGAAATAGTTGATGGTTCACAAAAAGAAATCCAAGAATCGAACATAAAGTTATGCATATTTTTTGTTTTGAAATTTTAGAAATAAATAAGAAAATAAAATGAACATGAGAAATAAAATTATGGAAGAAAAAAAATAAGGCAGTATGGAAGTCGCCACAATTCCTCTTGGCAGGTGCCATGATTTTTTTATGGCATGCACTATTCAAACTCATGGCAGGCGCCATATGCCTTATGGCAAGCGCCACCTGGGCATGGCCAATGCCATCATACCATGGCCAGCGCCATATTCTCCATGGCAGGTGCCATGACTTTCTTCATGGCAGGTACTATTCATCATGGCCAGTGCCACACCTTGTGGCCAGTGCCATCAAAATATATGGCGGGTGCCACAATCCTCTTTTCTTATTCAGTTTTCAAACAACAACCATAAACCCAGTTCACGATAAAATCAAACAAATTCAAACATTATGACTTTATGGTTTGCAATATATTTTCCAGAATCAAACACTAACATGATAATAAATATGATAACAACATGGAGCAATGATCATGGCATCTGAAAACGAAATAAAAAAAGGAGTGAGTGTTACCTAGTGGAGATGGTCCACTGCCTCTTCACAGGTACGTGTTATGAAAAAAAAAGATGAGCTTCTTCTCCTTCAAAGTACCAGCTGCTGCAAAGTTTGTGGTGTTGGACGGTGGAAAGCTCGAGCCAAAATTCTTGCAACAATGTTCTTGCAGATTTTCAAGAATAAGTGAGGGAGAAAAAGAAGAGAGTATTCAACCTCTGTTTGGGGGTGAATCTGGTGTGTTTTTTCACTGAGGAGCAATGCCCTATTTATAGGAAAAAAGAAAGAGCTTGAGGTATGGTCTGATTTTTCATTTTGTCCAAAACACCCTTTTTCCATTTCCTTCGTGCAAGCTGGCAACTGAGCCAAGAGTCTTCAAAAGCTCTAGTCATAGGCCTGTGGAGTTTGTGTACTGATGAGACTAGAGCAGAGGTACAAGCCATGCTTTTGTTGAAAAGTTTCTCTTTCTTCTCATCAGGTTGCATCCACTTGTATTTGCATAAATTATTTAAAACATATTATTATTTTTTTTAAGTGTAGCTTGCAAATTGTGGCAATCGCCACATAATCATCATGGCAAGCGCCATGTTCCTCCTGTGGCAAGCGCCACACATCCTCCATGGCAGGCGACATGCTTTCTTATGGCAAGTGCCATGTATCTTTCATGGCAGGCGCCATGCATCTTGTGGCAAGTGTCGTGCATTTCATGGCCAGTGCCACCAAAGTGTGGCCAGTGCCATGATTTGCTTTTTTCTTCTTTTTTTTTTGTTTTTTATTTCTTATTTTTTTTAAAACAACATTCACAAAGGCCTTGGTGATCTCTTATGCTCTAAGTCAAAGATTGAACATGTTAAGATGGGATGCGACTTGAATACTTCATTTTGGGCCAATAACCTCAAAGTCAGAGGCTCGACTTTTCGGTCAAAAACCCTAATTTCCTCAGGAAGTCCACTGGATGGTCTTTGAGGATCTTGCTTCTTTAATCTCTCCCAAGGTCCATAGATGGCCTCTAAGGATGTCCAGTATCATGTGGAATCATGTCCCAAGGCTTGGGAACATGTCTTGATCAAAATCAAAGGCAATGGTTGACTGGTGCTGGTAAAACCCTAGTTTGAGTCATGGTGAATCTTGTGGTTCAAGGCACTTGTAATAGGAACCAAACACACTTGATTTCTTGTTGAATTGGACCTCTAGGATGTAGGTGAACTTAAATGGTTGGTGAATCCTTTAAGATACTGCATGATCACAACAAGGTTCTTCAATAATTCTTTAGGTTAAAACCCTAATTCCACAACTCTTGACCAGATGGTCTCTTCTTGATTTCTCTTGACCCAATCTCATTAAGATCATGGCGTATGATTTGAGGACTTCATAATTAGCCTCCAAGACCAAATAGCTGCACTTTGGAGCCTCAGTTGTCCTTCTTGAACATATGACTTCTCACACCAATCTCAATTCACTGGTGAACACTTGTGATGATTGTATGGAGCCAAAGAATGTCTTAGGAGACCTTGAAACATGTGAGAGTCTGGCTTATTAACTTTTGTTCTTTTTCCTGTGCAAACCCTAGCTTTCACACAAAAGAACAAACTAGCAAGATATGGTGGTTAGTTAACAATGCACAGATGATTGAAACCTAAATGTAAGTGCAAGATATTATGACATCTAAGGGGTAAAATTTGGGGTACAACACCCTCGTTAACCCCTTTGAGCCAAGAAGTAGGAGTTTATTTCATGTGAAAAAACCCTCAATCTCAACCCCGGGGTAGGGTAGTATTCAGTTAATTTGACTGAGTGTTTGAATTTCAAAAGAAAATGAGTGTGCATCACAAGCGATTGTACCTCACCAACCACAATGGTTATCTCCCCACCACGAAGAGCGAGGCAATCACAACCCTTTCGAAGAGATCAAGACAGCCAGTGTCACACGACTTGTTTCAAAGAGAAAAAGGAAAGAAAAAAGAAAGAAAGCCTGCTAAGTCAAAACTTGAAAAAGTGACTTAGGAAAAAGTTGGGGCATCCCGCTGGACTTCGAAAAAATCATTGTTTGAAAGAATCAGTCCAAGAAAAAATTAGGGAACAAGAAGCGAAAAAGAAGAAAGGATTACAAAAGAAAAATCATCAGAAAAGGACAAAGTCGTGTGACTACAGACACCAAAGGAAAAAGGGGTGATTATTACTCCGAAAACCGTGTGGGTTCGTTAACCATCACTTTTGCTATTCAATAACCTTTTGAAAGGCGATCGCTTGTGCCAAATTAACTGAATGTAGGACTGGAGAAAATCAAGGAGAATGGGTCAGTTAAAACAAGACTTTGAGACTTATATCCTTTCTTTCTTCAACCGTGAACCAGGCCACGTTATAACCCTCAAAAGTTCTAATTGAAACAGGGTTTATTCCGAAGGCGTACTTCAACGAGATGGTGTTCCTGACTCCCATGAGTTTTGCTAATAAGATCTTTGTTGGTATTGGATGTGCATAATGCCTTTCATTCAAAAAAATCAATGTCGTAACTAGTGATTCGTTCACAAGGTTTAATGACATATTTTTAGTATAAAAACTTCAAGATTAACATGTATGTCGCATTAGAATTATCATTCTCAGAATAAACATGTTCTGCTTGCATACAGGTGTTTAAACATCAAGGAAGCTTACATAATGAACATTAGTCGAAAAGCTTAATCAAGCTGAGTTGAGATACCTGAAACTTCCAAAGGACAATCATGTCCAGGGCCATGTAACCGAGAAACTCTGTCGAGCGTGTGCATTTCCCACAAGTTTTGATTATAAGTTGCCAACCTGGGGCGGTCATGTCAAGAAATCTCTCTAAAGTTCACTTAATCTGGGGCAATCATGTTGAGGCTCGTACCGGGGCAAGCCATTTTAGAAGCACGAGAAGTTATCCTCTCCAGAGAATGGTAAATCAAAGTCATGTTATCAGGGTTCAATATACTAGGGAAAAATACGTTAAATCTTCATGATACCTCCTGAAGGCAGGTTCTTTTGTGGGTTATGTCGTATCAGGGCACATTTTTTGTCATATCACATCTGCAAGATTCATGTTGATAGCTAACACGTGGTCTCCCGAGTAGAGTTTCTCTCCCCGGCGGAGATTACTAAGGTTCGTATTACACTTAGCAGAATGGTGAGATTTCTGGTTACTCTACCCAGCAAGAGTCCAGAAGTTTGCTTTCCCCAGCCGAGAATTAGGTTTGTTTATTGACCCCCAGCGAGTGTCTAGTAGGATTTACTGTCCCAGACAAGATAGTTTTTGTTTTTTTCTTTCTCTCCAAGCAGGTTGGTATCCCTAGCAAGAGGCTTATTTGATCCCTTGCGGAGCACGAGGTTTGTTTATTGATCCCCAGCTAGTGTCCAGCAGGATTTACTGTCCCAGACAAGACAGTTCTGGTTTGGTTTTGCTCTCCAAGTAGGTTGGTATCCCCAGCAGGAGGATTGTTTGATGTCTCTCCCGTGGTAGAGATTTTATATTCCCCACAGAGTCCTAGTATCTACTTTCCTCATTAGGTTAGGGAGTGTCATTTTGCCAGCAGTAGTGTGCTCTTAGTATCGTCCCCAACAAAAGAAGGTGGTTCCCCAACAGAAGAGTGAACTTAGTATCGTCCCCTAGCAGGTTTGGTATCATCGATTCTTCTCCCCAAGCAGAGTTTTCATTGATTTCCTCAACAGGTAAATCAGCAGGAGTGGATATCACCAGCAGGTTCAAAGCCTAATGGTCATTGGTATTTTTCTTCATCAGATTCCTGGGACGGTTCCCCCAGCAGATGTTTGTTACTCTTACTTCCCGTCAGAATGGAAGTTCATTTGGGTTCTTCAGCAGAGGCAGTTCGGTTTTGTCTTCCCCAGCAGTCTTGTTTCTGGTTTTCTCAGCACTTCTTCCGATGGAGTGTCATGTTGCATGTCATAAGAATCTTTGCATTACATCCTCCAAATGCGTAGCATTTCCATTTCGTATGGAGCATTACGCCATAGAAAAATTCAAACATATGCATTCGAAGCATAAGCCAGGTTTGATACTCTTTCCCCCAGCAGAAAATGACATAACTCATGAGATTTTGTTATCCCTAGTGAAGTCGGCGATGGATGTGTTCATCTTATTTGTGCTCCCCTGCAAAGTTGTCTGTCTAGGCTTCTCTTTTCCCCAGCAGAGTCATCCTCTGTTCTATTCTAGATGTGAGTCCACCTTCGGTCGACTTTCCTTTTAAATCTTTGTTGGCTTGTGAGTCCGCCTTCGGCCGGCTTTCCTTTTGATATTTTGGGTTGTGATTCCGCCTTCGTTTGACTTTCCTTTTGAATCTTTTGGTTGTGAGTCCTCCTTTGGCCGGCTTTCCTTTTGAGAATTTGGGTTGTGAGTCCGCCTTCGGTCAACTTTCCTTTTGAATCTTTTGGGTTGTGAATCCGCCTTCGGACGGTAAACCTTTGTTGGGTTGTGAGTCCGCCTTCGACCGACTTTCATTTTGAGATTTTGGGTTGTGAGTCTGCCTTCGGCCGGATTTCCTTTTGAATCTTTTGGGTTGTGAATCCGCCTTCGGCCAATAAACCTTTGTTGGGTTGTGAGTCCATCTTCGGCCAGCTTTCCTTTTGAGATTTTGGGTTGTGATTCCGCCTTCGGTCGACTTTCCTTTTGAATGTTTTGGGTTGTGAATCTGCCTTTGACCAGTAAACCTTTGCTGCGTTGTGAGTCTGCCTTCGGCCGACTTTCCATTTGGAATTTTGGGTTGTGAGTCCGCCTTCGGTCGGCTTTCCTTTTGAACCTTTTGGGTTGTGAATCCATTTTCGGCCGGTAATCCTTTGTTAAGTTGTGAGTCCACCTTCGATCGACTTTCCTTTTGAATCTTTTGGTTGTGAATTCGCCTTAGAACGGTATTTGTTGGGTTGTGAGTCCGCCTTCGTCTGGCTTTCCTTTGGAATTTCGGGTTGTGAGTCTGCCTTCGGTCGACTTTCCTTTTGAATCTTTTTGGTTGTGAATCCGCCTTCGGCCGGTAAACCTTTGTTGGTTTGTGAGTTCGCCTTCGGTCACCTTTCCTTTTGAATCTTTTGGTTGTGAATCCGCTTTCGGCCGGTAAACCTTTGTTGGGTTGTGAGTCCGCCTTCGACCGGCTTTCCTTTTGGAATTTTGGGTTGTGAATCCGCCTTCGGCCGGCTTTCCTTTTGAGATCTTTTGGTTGTGAGTCCGCCTTCGGCTGACAAACATTTCTTACGTTGATATGAGTCTGCCTTCGGTCGACATTCTTCTTAAAGTTCCTCTTCGGTTGATACCCTCGGATTTGAGTTCGCCTTCGGCCAGCGTTCTTTCTAAGTCTACCTTTGGTTGTGAGTGATCAGTGCATTTTAATGCACATTCTCTTATGTTTGTACTTAGGCATTTCCTTAGTTTGTTTCATTTATTTTAGTGTTTTATTATGTTTTTAATATTAAGTCTTTGTTTGCCGTTAATCTATTTTCGCAGCTTAATTTTAGCTTTAGCGGTTTTTTTATACTTGTCCACTATTTGGATCATAACTCGAGCTTCGAGAATCGGATTTGAGCATTCTACCAATCGTTTGAAAGCTGAGACAAAGAGCTACAACTTTAATGTTTTACTCAGAAGCTGATTCGGAGTGTAGAATGCTCGAATATCGCGTTGAAATCAGGACCCCAATTCTACCTTTAGGAATATTTAGTTTTGGGCCGGGTCTTTTACGTTTTTCGACCCAGTTGGGTTAGAACCGGATTTTGTGTGCTTCCTTATACCTAGTAGCAGTCATGCTACTATTTATTATGTTTTTTTACACTATTCACGAATTTTCTCGAAAGTTTTATACGAATCTTATGGAGAACTAACTTATTCGGATTAATCTGTTGTAATCGGTTTCCGCCGACACTTTGAGGTTCTTTTAATTTTCAATAAAATCTATTTCCTTTCAATTCTTCTCTATGATATCTTGTTTTCTTAATTCGATTTATGTTAGGGTTGATTGATTTGTTTCGATGATTGCATGTTCTTATACTTTAATCGCGTTTGCTTAATCCGCGTATGTTTCTCGTGTTTGCTTAATTCACGGTTACTATATCTCATATGTTTGCTTAATTCGGAAATTAGGAATATGTATCGTATAATATCAATTGCGCTTGTTTGATTGTTATTATAATCGAAAAGGGGATAGAGTCCGCTTAAGAATTGGGAATTATTTGGATCGATGATAAGTTGGGAAACTAAAACAACAGATTAACCGTTTCAGCTTATTTTGATAATCACTTTTTTATAATCACTTATTTTCATTATTTTTTCTAAATCAAAACCAAAACCCCCCATAAACTGTTAATGTGTTGGTTAATAACATTACAAGAATCCTTGTGAGAACGATACTTGAGTTGTCGTTACCATTACTACTGTTTTCAAAAATACTCATTTTTTATTTGTGCGTGACAGCGGATCAAATTGGCGCCGTTGCCGAGGATTCTTGTCTTTTTTAACTGTTATTTGAGTCATAGGTTTCGATTAGTGTGTTTTGAACTTTCGTTTTGCTGTTTTACCGTTTCCGCGCCAGGACGTCCCGTCTCGCGTCCGAATTAGTAAAAAAATTTGATTTTTAGAAAAATCGTCTCAGATATGTCCGATTCTTGGTTGATTCATTAGAAAAAATCAGGGATCAAAAGCCTCTATTTAAGAACTAAATAGTGGACGCCAACCTAAAAATAAAAAATTCATCATTTTTCTATTTTTTAGGAATTTTTTACTGTTTTCATAGTTTCAAAAAAATTCGAAAAAATTCCCAAAATTCTTATTTTACCTAATTAGATTAAACATCGTGTTTTTAGATTTTTTTGAATTTATTTTAATCGTTTTTCTTCTTTGATTTTGTTTCTGTCTCTATAGGGACATTGCTGATATTTTCCTATTTGTTGTTGCATTGCTGATTCTTGTTCTCTCATAATTTGTTTGATTTTGATTTTAAGTTTCATTATCATAACATGAGTGAAAAAAGAACCTTAAGAGAACTTGCTGCACCTGATTCACTTTTTGCCGATTTTCCTTCTTTGTCTGATTTTGATGACAATTATACTTGTGATATTTGTACTGACACTCACTTATGTTTAGTTTGTGCTGAAATTGAAGCTGCTTTACAGATTGATATTTCTTATGAGATTTCTACTGACAAAGTTAATGTTGCAGATTTAAATGTAGTTCCTGCTTCCAAAATTGTGTCAACCATTGAGCAACCATCTACTTTAGAGCTTAAGCCACTTCCTTCAAATTTTAAATGTGCACTTTTAGAATTGGAAGAAAATTTACCTATAATAATTTTGTCTAAACTTGAATCTAAACAGGAACAAAAAGAGTTGCAGGTATTAAAGAAACATAAGAAGGCAATTGGATGGACCTTGGCTAACATTTATGATATTAGGAAATCTATGTGTACGCATAGGTTCTTACTTGAAAACGGAGAAAAAGCAGTGAGGAAGCCCCAAAGTTGGTCTAACTTAGTGAGTTTGGATGCTATTAAAAATGAGATCTACATTGCACCAGAGGACAAAGAGAATGCCACTTTCACTTGTTCGTTCGACACTTTTACCTATAGAATAAGGTTCTTTGATCCTGGAATAAAAGGCAAAGGCACTAATAAAAATTTCAAGGTCGATGGATGCTACCTAAAAATCCTCCCCACTTTGGAAGAGGAGACTGTAGGAAATCTCTCTTTAGGAAAGGATGCTTATGCGATCACCTATCCACCTTGAATACTCGGGTGTGTTCTTTCCTTGCTCTCACTCTTATTTAATAGTTATGTCCTTTCATTGAGGACAATTCATGTTTTAAGTGTGGGGGAGGGAACCTTTTAGTTTTAGTTATGTCCTTTCTTTGTTTTGTTTTCTTCGTTTTTGTGTTTGTTTTTTTTAAGTGAAAAAAAAAGTTAGACTTAGAAGCAATGCATCTTTTGAAATTTTTAAGCTATAGATTAGTTTGAGGTTAGATTGTGGAGACTTGGGAAAAGTTCATAAGATCGGTACCGTTTTAACACCTTAAGTCTCCCAAATATGGAAACCGATTTAAATACTTGTTATGACATAGCCTTGAGTTCTCATCCTTTAATAGCTCTTAAGTAATTTATCTAGCAGTCAGCACCATCTAAAAAGTACACACTAAGTAATTAAGCTGATGCAAATAAGTGAATGATCTTGTGCTTAATAAGAAATCTAAAAAGGAATCCTCCTTTTAAGTTAAGTGACCAGGTGAGGGTCACCTAACTTAGGCTAACGGTTGTGAAACCTTAAAAAAAGTGGTTAATTTTGAATTGTTGACAAGATATGGATCATAGTCACTAACAGGCTTATTTACCATGTGTGTGAATAGATAACGGGCTTAATGTGATTGCATTAGAATGAAAGAGAGCAAAAAGAAGGATGGGTAAGTTAGGCTTAAGCATAATAACATGAATGGATTGGTTTGTATAGGAGAGAGGTTTATGACCGCACAATTGCTGATTTGTGTTGTTACGATATCCTTAGTGTGCAAAATTAGTACCCATCGATACAATCTTGACCGAAGAAGAGTTTGTGGCCTAGAATGAGCTTCGGGATGCTATTGTTTTTCATGAGCCTTGATATTATTTTGCTCGGAGTGCAAAAGTTCAAGTGTTGGGGAATTTGATCAGTGCATTTTAATGCACATTCTCTTATATTTGTACTTAGGAATTTCCTTAGTTTGTTTCATTTATTTTAGTGTTTTATTATGTTTTTACAATTAAGTCTTTGTTTGCCGTTAATCTATTTTCGCAACTTAATTTCAGCTTTAGCAGTTTTTTGATACATGTCCACTGTTCGGATCATAACTCAAGCTTCGAGAATCAGATTTGCGCGTTCTACCAATCATTTAAAAGCTGAGACAAAGAGCTACAACTTTCATGTTTTACTCAGAAGCTGATTTGGAGTGTAGAATTCTTGAATAACGCATTGAAGTCGGGACCCAAATTCTACCTTTAGGAATATTTAGTTTTGGGCCGGGTTTTTTTATGTTTTTCGACCCAGTTGGGTTATAACCGGATTTTGTATGCTTCTCTATACCTAGTAGCAGTCATGCTACTGTTTATTATGTTTTTCTACACTATTCACGAATTTTCTCGGAAGTTTTGTACGAATCTTATGGAGAACTAACTTCTTCGGATTAATCTGCTGTAATCGGTTTCCGCCGACACTTTGAGGTTCTTTTAATTTTTAATAAAATCTATTTCCTTTCAATTCTTCTCTGTGATATCTTGTTTGTTTAATTCGATTTATCTTAGAGTTGATAAATTTGTTTTGATGATTGCATGTTCTTATACTTTAATCGCGTTTGCTTAATCCGTGTAAGTTTCTCGTGTTTGCTTAATTCACGGTTACTATATCTCATCCGTTTGCTTAATTTGGAAATTAGGAATATGTATCGTATAATATCAATTGCGCTTGTTTGATTATTATTATAATCGAAAAGGGGATAGAGTCCGCTTAGGAATTGGGAATTATTTGGATCAATGATAAGTTGGAAGACTAAAACAGCAGATTTACCGTTTCAACTTATTTTGATAATCACTTTTTTATAATCACTTATTTTCATTATTTTTTCTAAATCAAAACCAAAACCCCCCATAAACTGTTACTGTGTTGGTTAATAACATTACAAGAATCCTTGTGAGAACGATACTCGAGTTGTCGTTACCGTTACTACTGTTTTCAAAAATACTCGTTTTTGATCCGTGCACGACAGCGGATCAGTGAGTCCGCCTTCGGCGACAAACTTTTCTTATTCGATGTGAATCCGTTTTTGGCCGACTTTCTTTTTAAGTCCGCTTTCGAGTGGCACCTTTATCCTAAGTCCATCTTCAGTTAGCATGTTACTTATTTTTCCCCCACATTCTGCAAATTTCTGGGTTCTTTTTGTATTCAATCCCCTTTTACCTTGAATGTATGAAAGTCGTTGCTATCATTCCTTCAGGTCCAAGTCGATTGAATAGGGGCAGTTATGGCACCCTAAAATTTGCCCTCTCGTTTCTAATCTTAACTAGCTATGTTTCGTTCATTTGCATCATTAATCATATCATGGCATTGGTTCTTGAGACATGGGATCAAGTGGTTTCCAAGGCTCAAGACGTCCTTTTATTCCAAGTTTTAAGCAGCAAGCATCAGAAGCTCCGACATTTATTTTTCTTGGTGATCCAGTATCAAACCGTATTTTTCCAGCCGGTTATTTTGAGGGTGAAAGGAAATTCACAGATTATTTCAGGTATTATTCAGGCACAATATCAAATGACAAGTTTCAGAGGTATAACAAAGCTCAGAACAAGTGGCAACGGGCGGTTCTCCAAGTTTTCCTCCTTGTGGCACCAAATTTGAAAATTTGAATGTGGTAATCGATTACCTATATATAATCGATTAACACAACCGAATTTTGCCCAGAAACTTCATTTTTCAGCCCTGCAGCATTTGGGTTTCATTTTGGTCATGTGATTTCCCATGTGCATCAGTAGAAGGATCTAGAATTGGTTCAAAATTTGATTCATTTTCATAAACTAATTTCACTTCCCTCCAAAAATTCAAACATTCCATTCCTAATCCCACTCCTAATTTCCATTACAAACACTAACCCACACTACAAACCACATTTTGATTCCTAACCTAGGAATTATTTAAACAAGTTTGCTCCAAACCTCACTCATTCACTCTCATTCACCCTCATTTTTCTGAATTTTCCACACATCTCATTCCAATTCTCTCTCAATTTTTCACTCTCCATTTTCATCTTCAACCTTCACCAAAGCTCTTCCATTAGAATTCTTAACTTCTTCATTGGAGTTTATGAATTCTAGAGATAAACCTTCATCATTTCCTCTCATCAACACAAATTCTACAGTAGGAAGCGATTTGGATCTGGATTCAAGGTTTGGAAGCATTTTCTTGAAGAAACTTTGAAGCAAGTTCATCACATTGCATTGTTCTTGAAGTTTCTTGATAGGAATTCATTGGATATTGGAGTTTCCTTGTTTGATCTATCCATTTTCGTTTGCAACATTAACCAAAACAATTCTTCGCTTTGTAGGTTAGTAAATTTCAGATCCAGACTAAATCTAGCTTTTTTACAGCTTTTGCAATGTAAATCTTTGAATTCTTGAGGTGAATTGACCTATTGTTGGATTTGATTGTGGATCTTATTGTTTGATTAATGCAATTGGTGTTTGATTACTAATATTTGATGTATTTTTCATTTACAATTGCATACCTATTCATTTGGATGATTGGATAAGTTATTTTCTACTGAACGTGCTTTTGGAAAGTTGAATTTCTGTCACTGTCACTGTGGTAATCGATTACCACAATCAGGGTAATCGATTAGCCTGCCTTTTTTCACATTTTTTGACATTTTCAAGTGGGTAATCGATTACCATATATATGTAATCGATTACCACTGTGACATGATGTGTTTTTCTTGTTTTTTCAAGTTTGTTTGGATCCCTTTCCATCTCTAAACCTCTTGGATTGATATGATGCTTTATTTGTGGATTGTTCTTGAGTTGTTTCACCTTACACTACAATATTAATGTGATTCTTCGACACGGGACTTTTGGTTTTCGTGATGTATGTCCATGATTTAGGTGTTTTGCATTCTTGATGTGATGATCATCTTGCATAATTAATTGTACGATCGTGATTGTTTGTTCTTGATGTTTATCTTGCCGGATATATGATTCATGTTCATGCTTGCTCTCGATTCCGTAAATGCATGTTCGTTTCAAGTGATTAATTGTTAATTTGATGATTTATCCATATTGTTATTGATGAATGCTTAAGTATGCAATGTCATTAGAATTTGTTCATACCTAATTGCATGCGCTTAATTGTATGTACATGTGTAGCCATTGCTCTTACTTGATGTTCGTTCATGTTTGCAATTCGTGTGCATTTGTTTGAATGCGAAAGCATGTTCTTGTTTATTGCTTGCGATGCATGATTATGCTTGATTGTTGGACATGTATATTGCGGATTAGTTAATCTTTGACGCATGCTCAACTTGTTGTTATGTTGTTACATGATCGTCCATGCTTGATGCCTATTCATGAACATTTGTTTGAATAAATACACGATGCCTGTGCTTTTACACTTGCCCTGTTCTGGAGATAATAGCTGTTAAATGCACTCATTCTGTCCTGCTGCATTTCATGCCTGTTTCTGCCTAAAAAATGTGTGTTGTTAAAAGTTGTCTTGCTTGTTTGTTGGAATTCACTAATGTTCTAGGCTAGAGCATTGTTGTAGCTGTTGTTTTTGGTTTATTTACTTGGTTTTGGTTTGCTTTTGCATGTTCCCTTAGGGTTCCCTAGTCCAACTTAATTTTTGATTAAGCTTGGAGTAGGATAAACATTAGGTGCTAATCCATGCATGATAACAATAGGTTAGACCCCTTTCAATCTCAACCTTAGGTCCATCTTTCGCATGCTAACATTAGGATAGAATTTCCTTTTGCATCCTAACCCTAGGACCATTTTGCATGATAACGTGTAGGACCGAGTTTCCCTTAGACCTTTCGTGCGTCTCTTTTCTTTCTCAAAACAACTTCAAAACACATAATAAATACGATGAGTATTATGCATCACGAGCCTTATGTATATAGGTAGTGATAAGCGGGAGTCTCTCCTTACCTTGTCTAGAGTGTTTTGTATACGTCCCGTCTTGGGTCAGTCTTACGTAACATTCGATCATATGTCATAGACTTTAGTGCAATACGAATCTCAAACTAATTCAATTCACTTCTGTCTAAAACTCACAAACAAACTTCAAATCATTTTATCCTTCGGGATTGTGTGTCAATTCATTTTCAGAAAGAGAGCGTTATTTCCGTTCTACCGCAAACAGGCATCGACCCTAACTGCTGGAACGCGAACTTGATGTTGCTCATAAAAAATACTTATCTACTCGTATGTCGAACTACGATTGCTCTGACTTCCTCATTCTCGTCCGAATGAGGATACGTAGGCACAAGACGGCGATGACTTGGGGAGCAACCTTTCCCCCTTCCACCCATAGTCCTCCGAACTACGTTGACTCTGACTTTCCCATTGCACAAGGGAATACGTAGGCCTAGGACGGTAAAGTCCTATCAAGTCCCCTTTTGTGTTTCTTTTCCTTTTTGTTTCCGTTAGCAAGTAGGCTTTAGATAACACACACTTTGATTAGACAACAAGCATGGATCCCATTGAGTACAACGAACGCTAGGGGGTGCTAATACCTTCCTCTCGCGTAATCGACTCCCGAACCCAGGATTTGGTTGTGATGACCATGTCTTCTCCCTTTTGAGGTTTCTTCGATCATTCCCTTTCCCCCGCCGGGATAAATAACGTTCAGTGGCGACTCTGTTTTTTCCGCCGGTTGTTTTTCGCGTTGTGACACCTCCATGTATGCCAAGAAGGGGTACATTAGGGAATTCTCCATAACTGTCAATGATAAATCTTTTGTCATAAGTTGGGTCATACCTATTCATATTAGTATGAGTGTGAGACATAAGTCTCTGAGACCATCTGAGTTTGTCAGAATTTTCAACAAAGAGTCTGGTTCTTGGCAAGTGTGACTTGAACCATCTGTACAACAAAGGTGCACAACACATGATTATTCCATTACCCTTCATGATCCTGTGATGAATTGAATGGTAAGTGTCCCCAAGTGAAATAGGTACTGGGTTACCTCTTAAAAATATCTCGATGGCATTAATATCAACATAGTGGTTGATGTCTGGAAATAGTACAACACCATAGATGAGTAGTACAAAGATAGCTTCAAAGGCACTCATACTACTGGCTTTATCTAGCCTTGTAGCTTTTTCTATCATGAATTTAGAAGTTAACCCTTTGATCCCTCCTTTGGAAATAAAGTTGTTTTTTACATCTGAAGTTTCCAAATGAAGGGCCTTTGCAATTACTGAGCCATTGAAGGGAATCTTGTTTAATACTGGAAAACCAATCCAATATGAATACTCCTCTAAAGTGGGTGTCAATTGATAATCTGGAAATGTGAAATAGTGGTAGAGAGGATCATAGAATTGTACAAGGGTGTCAAGAATTACTTCTTCAACATTGGTCTTTAGAATACCTAAGAGCCATCCATAACTTCTTCTGAAATTCTCTGGACAAGAGATCATACGACCTAACTTTTTCAATTCTGTTGTATCAGGGTCTTTGAAGTTGTACTTCTTGGTATTTCTTTTCCCAAAATCCATGTTAAAACCCTATGATATTTTCCATAAAGGTTTTAAGTTCCTTGAAAAAGATTTTGGTTAAAAATGATGTTTGAATGAATGTATGAATGTATGGATGCACACACATAAAATAACAAACATGGGTTCAAGGGTTCGACGTCACGAGCCTGGAGTCACGGTTCTACCCAAACCAAGAAAATATGTACTATGGATTTATTGTACCTATATAACATGTTCTAATATGGTTCCCAGAGTCATAGGTCCATCTTTCGGATATTATTGACACACCGAGTACTCGGGAATCAATAATATTCTCAAAAGAAACTCGTCTGAGTGTAGTATTGCGTATCAACTATCTCAGGTCTACACCTGGATAATCACCGCACTACATCCTAAAATGTCCAAGTGGGATAAAGGGATACTAGAGGTCCTCAGCTTCTCAGGCTCCCAGATCAGAAAAAGTAATGACATTATGCTACTCGCAATGGCATCAGTAATTCCAAAGGGGCCTCCACTGAGTGTGATTATATCATATGTCACTCATGTGTAGGATTACTCCAGACATGTAACTTTTGATTATATCAACGTCATATCTTATTTATGTACACTCAAATCCGGGTTAGAATTTATCTCACTCATAGAGATCAACCAGAGAGCCCAAGCCAATAGGATGAATACAACAACAAGTAAGTGTTATCAATAGTAAAAATCACAAATATATATAAGTTAGGCTTAATCCTTTTAGGGGGAATGAAATCCCTAATTCCCTAGTGAAGTCCCATTTTTCTGTACAAGCGGTTTTTCGAAGGATCGCCCTACATGTGAACTTTTAATTTATCCCAAAAGAATGGAAGGGAAAAAAATCTGAATAAACCCGTAAGTGGTGCAAAGTGTAAAACAATGCAAATAAGAGATTGGGAATCGGGATTGGTTATACTAAGGGAATGTACTAGAACCCTAAGTATCTATAGTATCCTATAGGAACCTTTTGTATATATTTGTTTTACTATTGATTAGGTTATCTGCTGTGTATTGGGAATTTGTTGACTGTTTTGAGTGGGAAATATTTTTGTTGTTTTTGTAGTGTAAGTTGACATAAGCTAAGACAAAGGTGTATGAACCTAATGGTTTTATTTATTATTGTGCTCGCTAAGATCTCGCAATATTATACCTACGTATTCTCAAAAAAAAATTGAGAAATCAGAGCATTCATAGTTCCACCTACTAATGGGTGGAATTGGGTTTGTTGGCTTTTGAGAAGAGACAAATTGTCATCTTAAGGGAGATATCTCACCTATTCATCACAAACATTTTGAGAAAGAAGATAATAAGGGAAAAAGCTTTAAACTTGGATGTAGAAAATCCAGAGTAACGCCACATCTTCCTTTAAATGAGTCTTTGCATATTAAGAGAAGGACTTTGCTTGGATATAGAATCAACAAGTGTGCCACTTATATCACTTAAATCAAAGAAGTGTTTTTGGACCATAATAAGAGAAGGACTCCAACTTGGATTTTGAATCAACAATTGTGCCACTTACATCACTTAAAAATGAAAAAAGTTTGAAATGTTTGATTTATGTTGTGGGGAATAGAAGAGACGTCTCTTCTATAGAGATGACTCGTGTCTCATCTCTGGGGGAAAAGTTTTGAATTTGAAGGTTTGAAGCCACAAAGGGGCTAGGGTTTGACTTAAAGTTTGAGGTTTGAAGCCACAAAAGGGCTATGGTTTTGACTTGAATGAGGTTGAAAAATTCAAGGGGAATCCTAATGTTTTATTGAGGTTGAGAACCTCAAAGGGGATCCTAGGGTTTGAACTAGGTTGTAGTTTGAATCCTGGAGTTTGAACTAAGTCTAAACTAAGGATGGGTATTTAAATGCGACAATTATATGGATACAAGTGTTGTAAATGTCAAGAGAAACTTAACAAGACAAGATTTTCTAAACTTTTAAACTAGTGTAGTTATCGAGGATGACATGAACATGGTAAGATTAAACATGATATATCAACATGTGAATGTGCATCAGACAAGGAGATATGTTCATTATGGTAAGAGTTTATGAAGGAAATGCTTGAATATGTGAGAAAAGGTTGAATCCATGGAAGCAATCACAAAGAAGTTCAACTAAGCCATATATTCAAGATGAATTGAGGATCAGATGAATATGGCAAAGGTTAAACAAAACCCCAATGGAAGTTTTATGAAGATAAGCACATGAACAAGACATTCAACCATGGTTGTATCAAGGGCTTTGGGGAATCCAAACTCAAGTGGAAGCCCTAGTTATGTATCAAGATGTTTTCAAAAGATTAGTTGAACAAAACCCTAAGGTTTTAACTAAACAAAATTTTAATCGAGGTATTCTTCAAAAGAAATAACACCTAATCACGATATCTATGAGTCAAGGCTACATGTTATGTACATCAACAAGACTTTAAACAATGTGTATCATGACCATAAGGACACATAGGTGTAATTAGGTCAAGAAAAGAACCTAAAGAAATCAAGAAAAGGTATGAAAAATACTTATGAAGTACTAGTTTTCAACCTAATAAAAATGTCAAAAATAAATAATATTTTTGGGATTTTTTGATGGATTCTTAAATTAGGAGAAATAAATGAGGAGTGCACAAATAATTGGATCAAAAAGATTATTTTTGCTTGGTTAAATAATTAGGTGAAGCTGTGAAGAAAAATGAAGAAAAATAGTGTTAAAAAAATAGGAAAGGCCCCCATGGGTGTTGAACATGCGCCCTTAGGGTGATGGGTCTAAAATGATGCCATCTGATCCACGCACTATAGGTTGACAAGGAATGGATGGTGTAAATAATATATGAAGCTTTCCTTTGAAAATGTTGAAAAAAAATAAAATCAAAAGGTCTAGGGCGAGGGGGATTCGAACCTCATACCTCTCACACTCAAACCTTTGAAAATGCACGCTCTAACCACTAGGGTGGTGATACATCCATTTATTAAAACAGAATGAAATAATAATATATTAAAAACACATTTTATATAAAAAATGACGCCATGGCTATCTTCTTCCTCAACGAGCTTCATCATCATCTTCCTCATTTTTAAATTCTGAACTCTCTTAATATGCAATGAAACAACACGATGTAAACATGAAAGTTGCTAGAATTTTAACAAGGAACTCAATGGAATTATCCAATTTCATTTATATTAAGTGTAGCAAACAAAATTAATCTGAACACCGTATGAACCCTAACTGAACATTTTAATATGAAATCACATATGTTGATGATACATAACAATTGATTGAGGGAAAACAATCACAACATCATGACAAACATATTTGTAACTCAAATGATCAAGGATGATGCATGAATCATAGAGTTCAGTTTAGAGCAACTTACCTTGCTCAAGTGGAAATCGAATTCTTGCTTGGAGGTGTTACATAAGCAATTTGTTCATTCTAATAGCTTCCTTGACCTTCAAGGAATGTGTTACAATGGTTAGAATGATTTGAAACCTTCCGGAGCTCTTTAACCAAATCAATATGCATCCTTGGAGCAAATGGTATGTGACTTGATGATTCTGGTGTTACAGTTGGGAGATGAGTGTTTGAATCACTTACACAAGATGTATGTGAAGTGTTTTGATCACTAGTTTGGTTGGAAATGGCTTGGAGAGGAAGTTTCAATTTCTCACTTCATTGGACTTTGAATTTTGGAGAAGAGAAAGGTTTCTTAGAAAACAAGCTTCTTGTAATGTTTTGGTGTGTTTTGAATGTTCAGAATGAATCCTATTTATAGGGAAATACATCAGATATTTTGAACAAAGTTTGGACGAGGAGCAACCTATTATCCAATAGGTGATGTCATGCACCTATTTCTTGAATGTCAAGGCACACATGGGCTATTCTTCACATGGCTCAAATTCTGATCTTTTGAGCTTAGTTCCATCAGGCTACATCTCATCCTATGATGTTCTGATAATCCTTGGGCATATTGGAGGTTTTTTGCAAAATCACTATAGCACTTTAATGCTAGAGGACAAAACCTCACTTTATGGTTTTTGAAATGATTTTTCCTCACATGCCAATGCTAGAATCTTAAAATTTCTGTTATTTTTTGCAGAGCACGTGGTTTATGATCATTTTGGTGTTGATCTTGTGAAGATATTAGGTTTGCAAAGTTATCCAAACTGTGTACTATCAATTCTTCCCTTTGGAAAATCAATTGCAACAAGGCATGTTATGAAATTGATAACTCTTTGTCCAAATAAGATAAATGGATGTTCTTGGCCATTTTGGAAAGATGAGATAACATGCTTCAACTTTGATGTTTAAAGTTTGTCTTGAATCAAAGTGGATCATGGAGAAAAATAGCCCAAAAGTTAGCTCTAACACAAGACAGATTCTGTCTAAAAAAATTCTAAGTGTCTAGGTTCAAAAATATGGAACCTCCAACTTTATGGCTCCATATCTCTTAATCTATGCACTTTTTGATATTTTACCCTCAAGGACAAAGTTGTAGTATGTAACAAGCTCTTCAATTTGGTCTTTGGATCAAAGAAAATGGCTACTTGGTTTGGAAGTTATGGCCTTGGAAAGTAGGGCAAAAATCATTGAATTTTATAACTTTTAGAAAAATTTCAACTTCTCCAATGTTGCCCTTTTTATAAGTAACCTCGTATTTCTTAATTTTTATTGATCAATCATGATCCAAATCACACACTAACATCATTCTTGACTTGAAGAAACCATATTTGACCAAGAAAGTCAAAATTCAAACTTGACTTTGATCAGTTGGTTGACTTTTTATCAGATGAAATTGAACTTTGTGATCTTTAATGAAATCAAACCCTTGGGATATTTGAACACCATGGATGGACTCCAACGGTGTTTTTGAGTGTCTCGAATCATATCTTGAGGTTTAGATTCATTCATTGCTTCAAAAGTCAACCCGGGATTGAATTAGGTCAAAACCCTAATTTGGATGCATCTGATAACTTGGGGTTTGATGATCTTGATTCAATGAAACTTTGCACTTCATTATTGATGGATGAAAACTCTTGATCTTCATGGATGAATAAGGGACTTGAGATGTTGAATATGATGCCCATTCCTTGATACTTCATCTGCTTGAGCTTTAGGGGACCACCTAACCTATAAAGTAAACAAACACACGCATCTTGCATTTATAATGGGTTAGTGATGCATAAAGATACACACATATATGTTATGATGAATGTCATGCAAAAGAGGTAAATGAGGTGGCATCTTAGGGGTAAAAAATTCGGGTATGACACCCATTCGAAAAGGTGTACCCTCATCCCCATGAAGTGTAATAATTTTATCGCTTTCATCTTAATTATGTTCTTTATTCAATTGTTCATCATTTCAAGTATCACATTAAACCCTTTTCAAAAGAACTAACTCTCGATTTAATGTCGAGTTGCTTTACAACATTGTAATTCAATTTCTTTTAGCATAGCCATCAACCTTAACCCAATGCCAATTAGATTCTCTTTTCATATTAGTTCAAACCCTTACGATGCTTCGAACGCAAATTCAAACCTCGATCAACATCGAGAATTTTCTCCAAATTAAATTAAGACACCTAATCATATTCAAATACTATTTCATTAAAGATGAAAAGGGAGATGGTATGGAGCCTTTGATTCCTCTCCTCGATTGTTTGGGTACGAGTTGCCTTTCTCGTTAGTCGAACAATTGTCATCTTAAAAACTTACAATCTGATTCACTTCAAACCATTTTCATAATAAACCAAATCAAACCTATTTTCTTAAAGACTTAGATGAAAAAGAGAGTGGTCTAGAGCCTTTTATTCTCTCTCTCTCTCTCTCTCTCTCTCTCTCTCTCTCTCTCTCTCTCTCTCTCTCTCTCTCTCTCTCTCTCTCTCTCTCTCTCTCAAATGCTTGGATACAAGGAGCCTTCCTTAGTCATTTGAGTAATCGTCATCCGTTCAAAACACTCTAATCATATTGAACCCTTTCACAATTAAGGATGAAAAGAGAGATGGTCTCGAGCCTTCGATTCTTCTCTTCGATTATTTGGATATGAGGAGCCTTCCTTGGCCATTCAAGTAATCGTCATCCAAACAAAACAATCAACATATTAATTTAATTCTCACCTCCGTGCGATTAAAACTTTTTCTTTAATGAACAATGTTTAGTCCCTTCTAATGCGCATACAAACTAAATGCTTAAGCCTCTGCCAAAAGTAGACAAGCTAACGTTTAGCCCTTAGAATGTGACCTAAATATTCATTCGATAAAATGAACCAACCAACCGTAGTCCCACGAACTACAGACGCTCTGATTCTTCATTTTACAAATGAAGATACATAGGCACAAGGCCCCAATCCTTGGCGGGCACCCTAATAAAAAAACCACTCATTTCCCCTTAGAAAATAAAACATTTTTCTCTTACATTTTCACAGTATTCGCTTAGAAGAAAACAAATAACATTAGCTAACATTCAATCACAAATTGGACTAAGAGGTTCCCATTGAGTACAACGGACGTGGGGGGGACTAATGACTTCCCCTTGTGTAATCGACTTCCGAACCTAGAATATGGTTGCGATGACCATTTTCTTATCTTAAAGGTTTTATCGATATTTTCCTATTCCTTCATAGGAATAAATAAAGTTCGGTGGCGACTCTGTTCGAACAATTTTTCCACGTCCATCGCGAAGGATCATATTTTTCGAGGTACGACGGGTAGTAGCCCTCATGTTTTTTCTTAAAAGTGACAGTTGTGAATAAATGTGACATAGTTAGGCTAAAATAGATAAAATATAGGAAATTTGAGTCCAACGAGCCTTGATGAATCACCATAAAAAATTGTTGAATAAGACTTCGACGTGATTGATGTCAACATAAAGGTGACCCTGGTAGCTGTGTATGTCGTGTTTGGTTGGAACCACTCTCTAGGAAGGTTCTTTGTGAGCATATTTTTAGGTTCATTATGAAATTTCCATAAACAATCTAACTAGGGAATGGAGGCAAAAATGCCAAGGCCATTTCACATGAAGGCAAGGGTGAAAATTTAGGCTTATAGAAAAACAAAGCAAAAACATATTTGTCCTTCACATGTGGAGGAAATTTTAGCTTTGATATTTTCTCAATAAGTTTATCCTTTTAAGTAGAAGATTCCTTAGAGATGGTTTAATGAAGGTCGCGAGGGTTGTACACAATTTTGAATTAGCATTGGAAAGTGCAAATTTCTTTATTGTGCGTGCTCGTACCTTTCTTAAACTTGGTGTGCAAAGAGACAAAAGCTTTAGTTAGATGATGTGCCTTGGTCATCACATCGACAAATTTTACAGTTTGATAGTCCCTCCACCAGTTGTCGAACTCTAGAGTATAGTAGAAGGACCTTTGGAACTTGAAAGGGGTAAGCTTTAAACTGTTTTCAGTTTTTTTGGCAAAGAGGTCGTAATATGTCTCCTCAGACATTCCGGCAGTACTTAAACATAAGTCTTTCTTGCGCTAAAAGTAGGAGTTTGGTTTCAACTGGCAAAGACTAAAATGTTGAGCCCAAGGTTTGGTTGATACCCAAAAAAACCTACTTGATCTCTCTTGGATGAAAGCCTTGTCGATAGTAACCTAGGTGTCAGAAAAGCATTCTGAATTTCATTGGATTCAGCTTGATGTGCAGCGTCGCACACAAGGAATTCTCTTTTGAAACATGTAAGTTCATAATGTCTGTCCACGAAGGGAGCCGTGTGAGGAGTAGAATTTTAGCACTTTGCAAACATCATGTAGTATTAAGTGAAGCTTTCCTGTGTCGAAAGCCCTTTATCAACAAGAATAATCAAGGTCAGTCTATTTCCTTCAATGGGTCAATCCTTGGGTTCTCCAGCAGGATGATTAGTTTTGTTAGCCAATAAAGATGGCTTAAAAGTGGCATTAAGCCAGAGTTGGAGGAGCCAAAAGGGACCAGATAGTAGAAGTGTGCCTTTGGGATTGTAGTGGAGCTAAATGTCTTCATGACACTAGATGCCAAACTTGAAGCTTCATAAAGTGAAGCCAAATTTAATTGGCCTAGGCCGACATTCCTTTCAGCATGCAATTGCTTGGCAAGAGTGACAAATGTCTTCGCCACTTGCAAAGGACTTGAGAAAAAGACAGTGTGACAGCCATAAAGATAGGAAGGCAACATGTTCTTCGTCGAAAACTTTTGTGGTATCCTCATTGAAATGGTCAGTAATGAAATTGGTAAAACTAGCGCGCTTTGAGTTAAACCCAATAATGTCTTTAGTTTAGATAAATGGGTCGAACACTTTGTCAGTTGGTCAAAGACCATTCATGGCAGCTACATCAAACAATGTTAGCATAAGCATGCCACAACGTAATTGAAAGGTGTTCGTTGAACCCTCCCAAAAGTGAAGTGCAATCAACAACATGTTTTGGTTATAAATCATACCTACCCTAGATAATTGGATCAGGTCGAAAATACCTTGATCTTTCCAAACCTGTCCTTTATTAGACTCTACCTTATTTATCCAATTATGGCAGTTTGATTGATTGGTATAAGGAGAAGAGTGAAAAACGTGGGTAGACATATAAGTAAAGTCTAGAGGTTAATCTACAACTGCTAAAGGTTTTGTTCAATGGTGACAAGAGAAGAACTCTCTAATTTAGGATACATTCATATTCAGATTGGGGAAAGGGCCAAAAACATCATGCGTAATGTCAGAGATGGTGAAAGGGATTAACACCTTTGATTTCCAAATGAGTGATTTTTCTTCCTGAATAGGAGGTTTAGGGACGTCCAATTGATTCCCATCAAGAGTGGGTGTTGTGATGGATGCAGCCAATGGAATCTCTTAGTTTGGAGTTAATGAGGTTGCCATTTGAGTGAGTAAAGGTTGAGTTTATGCAGAGAAAATAAAACTTGAAAGTTTTGTTGAAGATGGAGAAAAATAAAATAAAATAGAAGAAGAGAAGAAGAATGCTATTTATAGTTTTGGAGGAAAAAACTGTTCAAATTCTTTATTTTCTTTAAAAGGAAAAAATAAAATAAAACTTTTTGACAAGTGTACCACTAAAAGTAAGAAAGTGGGAAGTTGGATTTTGTGTGTGGCCCATGTCCTTCCTAGGAACTCGGAGCCATGATGGCTCTATGAATTTGCACGTCTCGAAGAGACGTTATTGGTAGTAGCCATGATGATAGTGACGTCAACGCACAATTGTGAACAGTGGTGGAATTTCAAAAACGCCACATGTCTCTCAAAAATGAATTGAAAGTGACATTTTTAAGGGGGGGCAATTTGTTAGCCAAGAAATTTCAATGTGCAAATTCGACAAGGGAATCAACTAGAATTTCTGCACAAACACAAGGCAAGGTCACATGCCTTTCGACTAAAGATCGGAAAACGACAACTTTTGACTTGAAGAGATCTGGTCTGGGACTTAGTGAAATTTTCAAAGGAATATGGTCATTCATTAATTCGACAAGTCGAAAGAGGATCAACTAATGCATATATGAATTTCAAAACAGATAACTTTCTTTTGGTCTTATCCAAAACACCAAGGACATGTGGAAATCAATCAAAGGCTGGTGAAGATGCAGAGATGACATGTCAAACGGAGGGCATTTGAATGTTGAAGATAATTAGTTTCATAGCATTAGAAATAGGGATTCTAGCATTAGGATTCAGGGGTGTCAAAACTCATTGTAAACTTCAATATACACTCAAAGTACCCATACGCAAGCGAGAAACGAGTTTTTCGAAGAAATGTACTTTCCTTCCACTTTTTTACTTATGTAAATAAATTTTTTCCCATTTAATTTATTGTTATTTGTTTTATTTACTATTCAAGTCACCAATTTCAACCCGGTCGAAATCGGTTGTTACATTTGACTTTCAAACTTAATCATTTTTGTAAAGATGGTCAACATTCAATGCAAATAATTTCTGACAACATTAATGCACACTTCCTTTTCCCAAAAATTTAACATAAACTTTCCCTAGAATTTACTAGTTTAGTCCTTCTAGCAATAAACTTAAAACTAAGTGATTGTTTACCAAAAACAGCAGTGAACAGGTAGTTGATTGAAAATTCTAGCAAGTGTATTAGTATCGTTAAAGTAATAAATAAAATTTGTCTTCACTGAGATTGCGAACTTTAACAAGGTAATTATGTGCAAATTAAAGTAAATAATAGTGGGGCATTTTTAAGATTGATTCGGTTTGAGAATGAAAAGAGAAATTACTAGGAATAAAATCCAATAACTAAAGGCGATTAGATCTTCTTTTGACTCCCCTACTCATACTTGTTGATGAACTGTGCATTAATTAAATCTATAACATGTTAAAGTATTACACCGAATTAAAACGAACACTGCACCCAATTCTTTGGTGTACATCTCACTAATCTACACAATAATTCCCTAATTCCTTAGGCAATTCAGAGTTAAATTAGGCTTTCTATGTTCGTTAATTCAAAAGCCACAACTTCTAATTACCCACCCTTAATTAATTACAAAGTTGAATAATTACCCTAGATCCGATCGGTAGACTAATGGTATGAAATCCTTATTCATCTGATACGGATTCATGCATTCGTCAATACATAAAAAACAATCAACAAAAGGACAATTAAATAATAAACATAAAATAATTCAATTAACATCAAACATAAATATGATCCAACAAGTACAAGTCGATTTATCTAACAAGACCTAATCTAAAGAATCTAGCTATTCATAGTGCATATAACAATTACCATGAGTTTAGATGGAGAGAACATGAAAATAAAGGAAGATAAAGGTCTGTAATGGCTTCCAAAACTCTCAAAACCATCACTTTGGTATTCTAAGTCGTCACTTTCTCCGTTAAAATCTAAAACCCTACAAAAGTAGGCAACATTCTCTATTTAAAGTTGTAAAGCGTGTCAAAATTTGTCGCAGCATAACGCCACGACAAGATGCATCAGGCCACAATGAGACTTGCATCACGCCACGATAAGATGCATTGCGTGCGCGCGAAATCCATGGGCCAAAGTTGTTTTTTTCTTCTCTTTTTCTTCAGAGTTTTTCTAAGTACCAATTTTTTTTATTCTTTGATGTTTTTGCTCTATTTTTCCCTCCTAACAATGATCAAAACTAGATGCGATTCTGGTGTCTCATTATGGATTCTAACTTTCTCTCATTTAGTTTTTTTTTTTTTTTACTTTTTATGCATATTTCTCTATATTTTGTTTTTATTTTGTATTGTTGGTGTTGATGAGTAGTACTCACAACACCAAATTTGCAACAATTTTTATTATTTAGTAATGAAAATGTTTTCATTATGAGATATTTGTTCTTTTAAATCTTTATTTACCAGTTTACACTACTAATAATAAATATAAGTGGATTATGAAATAAACCAAGTACTAATATGTGAATGTTTAAGATTCATAAAATTTCAAAAAGACTAAGGAAAATGATAACAACTAAAGATGAAACTCTACGTCAACATTTTTCAATTTTCATATACCTAAACAAGTAAGGTTTGAACTAAATAAATATTTCTCTTCAGTTTTGAGAGTATCCATAAGATAATAAAAAAATTTAGAACTTAATTTATTTCTCTACAGTTCATTGTCTTATTATATACACATTAATATTTTTTTTTCTTGAAGCCTAGAATCCCTTAGTATTACTCTTATAATTAATGATAATTATATCCATTTCTTTGATGAAAACCAAATAAAGGCTATTGTTATTAAGCATCTTATGTACTTATTTGATTTCATTGGAGTTAGATATTTATAAGATGTCAAAAATTATGGGCGTAGCATGATTCTAAATTTGTGGTTGGTTTATAAATGCAACCTTCTAACTAAATCATATTTAGTACTTTTTTTTTTTTTGAAACTGCACACTTTTTTCATAAACATCAATAGTACAATTTTTTTTCAAAAATATCAAAATTATTTGTTAAGTAACTACACAAAGACAAAATTCCCACCTACACCAAATAATCATTTTTTTTCAAGATTAAGCATTGCAAAGCATATAGATACAACATTAATGAAATTAGAAATTGAAAACCCCGATATGAAAGTCACAACCAAGGGAAAAAAATATAGGGAAGGGATATTTTCTTACCACATTTAAAAACTCCTAAGATCCATATGATTGACGGAAACACTTTCTTTCCAGGGATCTAGACTTGATTCTAGCTTGAATTATGGGAAAAAGTAGGATATTCTATTTTAAGTATTAGGGAGTTTTTATGGCCAAGAGAGAATGGAGGGAGAATTTTAACCAACACTAGAGAAAACAGGGAAGTTTTACCAACCTTTTCTCTAGGTTAAAAATGGGGTAATTTGAGTTATTAAATTATTCTCAAACTCTTACAAGCTTTTACAAAATGTCTAGATATTTTTCTACTTTTACTTCATTTCAAACCACTTAATTTTCCACTAAGCAATTTTCTACCCCAATGTAACTCTAGGCACACATGAATTTAAGAAAAACAGCTTCTCTTAAAATTAGTCTCTGATAATAATTTTCACCACTTTACAACTAAATTATATCTGATAAAATTTTCTAATTTCACCTTAGAAAAATCGTAGCACCTCACAAATTTTCACAATTTCAAAATTTTAGATAGCAGGTATTATTTTACTTGATTTCACCAAATTAAATGAAATAAATTCTATCACCAAACTCCAAATTATATATATATATATATATATATATATATATATATATATATATATATATATATATATATATATATATAAACGACAAGTTTTACCAGAGACATTCCAAGAGGTGTTTTATCATTTTTGAGAAAGATTTATCGCTTTTTCAAAAATTCTTTTTATCTCCCTATCATGCAACTAGACTTAGACACTACATTGTGAATGATCACAATGGTAGGATGTGAGAACTTTGTGTTTCACGTCATATTTAGCCATTAGGTCCTCAAATATTTTGTAGCATCCCGTATAATAGACATCTAAAAAATTCATTATACACAATGTTAATTGGTACTGATACAACACAAGTGCCTAACGACGTCATTATATATTCATGTCCAAAAATAATATATAAAGCTATGACACATGATATACAAGAGTGCCTAATCAAAACTAATGACACATGATATACAAGAGTGCCTAATCAAAACTAAGATCTGAGTATAAAATATCCACATATGCACATAATCCACAGCGGAATATGACGATGACAAAAGTATTTGAAACATCATCAGACAAGCTTATCCTTGCCTTTAACCTACAAAGAACCACCTTGAAAACAACAATAATAATGGGGTGAGATAATAATCTCAGTGAGTTCCCCTATCTTATGGGTCCACTCGGCTCTAGAGGGACTCTTATCGATTTCTTAACTTAAGCCTTTCAACTTTGCCTTACTTGTGTACACTTACACAATAGAATAAGGACTTAAGCATCTAAGGGAATTCATGCTTCTTATGGAAAACACACAACATGATTTTACACAACTCAATGAATCATCATTCGAGAATGCAAACTGTAACACAAAAGTGATTAGCCCAAAATTAATCACAGAGATCTACTAATTTATTCGTTAGATATGGTCAATGGGATACCAGACTTCCATTGCATGGATACACTGACCACCAGTTATGGCTAACGACACTACCCAACCACCACCGTGTATAATACACCATCTACCTGATATGGCCACCGGTACTCCTAGCCTCTATTGTGTGTTGATAGTTAATCCATCAGATATGGCCAATGGTAGTCTTGGCCTCCATTGAATAGATTACACAATCCATCAGATATAGCTAACGACACTCCTAGCATCAACTGAATGGAATACACTAAAGCCCTTTCCACCAAGATATGACCAACGATAGTACCCAGCTTCCACAATATAGAATACATTATCTACCGGATATGGCCAACAATACTCCTAGCCTCTATTACATGGAATACGCTTAACAGAGTTACAATAATCCATTTCAAAAATTCGTCTTTCCCGGTTACTACTCTACATAAGTCTCGAACTCGGGACAAGCACGAATAAGGGTTATTCCTGAATACGTGATTAGTCTTGACAATCTCCATGTGGTTATATCATAACCATCATGGGATTATACACAATTCCATGTGATTAAGTCATAATCATAATATCATAACATGTTTCCATACAAGTTCATTGAATCAGATAATAACATTGTTCCCTATCCATGCCTCCAGAATTCTCGTGGATGGGACAACTCATCGTGTATGACTACTCACTCACGGATACCCACTAAGGTACCTCATACATCCGAGTATTACAACCTAAGTTATCTTTACCAATTCCATTTACCAAGTTATCAACCTAGGTTTACCTCACTCATCATCATAGGTTAATTCAATTATTATGCATTCAATGCAAGCAATAAATCATAGTATCGTTCATATATTAATATGATAATTTATCATCATTCATTAAGCATTAATTGGCATCAGAACATAACATGAAATCAGTAAACCATAAATAAAAAATATGCACACAACCATTACTCTAATCAACCATGGGATATCTTTTCAAATGAGCTTCCCAATGCATCCGATCGTGTCTCATTTTGAATTACAAAACTCAAGATATGCCATTTTCAATGCTGGTAGAATTTTCATGACAACAGATCTTGCTAGGTGAGGATCTCATCCGCTCAATGAAAATGACAGGACAGAAACCCCAAAATCGCACTTTTAACCCATCTTCTTCAATCTTTAACCATCCAAACCATACCCAATCATGCCATAACATACTTAAACATTTAAGCATTATTCCAGGACACATATTCAACCACACTTCGTCATCATTAATCGACCTATATGTGGGATTCAAGTATGTTTTTTGCCAAAAGGTAAGGCATTGTACTAGCCTTTCAATGTATCTGATCTAATGTCAATTGGAACTACGATTCCCATTTTATGGTGGAAACAGGGAAACAAAGTATTTCATCAAGATTGGGCACTCTCGCTCAAACGAGCTTTCACCTAGCGAGCTCCCAACGAGACTCAAGCGAGGCTAGGAAGAATTTCATTTTCCTCCAAAATCACATGACTCACTTAGAGAGACCTTCCCTCGCTTAGCGATGATGACACGACAAGTTATGTATCAAGGTACTAATATGCTTGCCTACCGAGCAATTCTCTCACCTAGAGAGAATGGCAGATTCCAACCAATGAATAAATGTAACAGGGAGGAAAACAAGCAAAAACAACAACAACATCTAGCATCAACTCACACCAAGTTAACACCAATTATAATGGATTATCACAAATAGGTATGCAAAAATAGTAAGATGACCGTGTATAAGCATGAATTTCACACATTTAACAAGTTTTCACAAAACCTAATTCCCAAACATGATTCCCCCCTAACCCCCACCCACCCAAGGATAGGTCTAACTAGGAACCCACCTTAAGAAGAATATGATGAAGAAATTGAGACGAAGTTGGTGGTGATGATGATCCTTCCATGAGCTTTGCTTTTTCTTTTTTGAGCTTTTTCTTCTTTCTCTCATTCTTTTTTCTTCTCTTCTCTTCCTCTTTCTCTTATTCTCTTATTGTGAATGATAAAGAAAAAAAATATATAAGAAAATATCTTAAAGGAGGTTTTATCTTCTACTGAGAAATTGACAAATTATCAATGTTACCGAAATGTTCCTTCTTTTACTAATTAATAAAGCTCAATTTAATAGAGTAAGAATTAAGCTCATCCGAGTTCACTGATTATTCTATTTGTCCCCACTGGCAAAGAATATAGCATATATGAACTCATTTTGTCCCAAATGACAATGAATATAACAGTTAAGGGGATATGGGATATTACATCCCCCCCCCCTCTTAAATCGAAATTTGTCCCTGAATTCTGAGTGAAGAGATGAAACACTTCTCGCATCACCGACTTAGGTAAACATTGTCGTTGCTTGGGTTCAATTCTCTGACATATTCGATCTTCCAACTCCTCTTCTTCTTCCTTGAGTTTTTTCCTTCTTTATCTCCTTCTCTTTTCTTTTTTTCTCTTCTCTTTCTCTTTCTCTCCTTCTCTTATTGTGAATGATATGTTGGAAAGGAAAAAAGAGATATAAGAAAATATTTTAAAAGAGGTTTTATATTCTAGTGAGCAATTGACCAATTATCAATGTTACCAAAATGTTCCTTCTTTTACTAATTAATAAAGGTCAATTGAATATAGTAATAATTAAGCTCATTTGAGTTCACTAATTACTCTATTTGTCCCTACTAGCGATTGATAAAGCATATAGGAACTAAGTTTGTCCCAACTGACAATGAATAGAACATCTAAGAGGATGTGGGATATTACACATTTTGTTAAAGAAATGAGTTCACTCATCATTGATAATTGATCTTGGTGTGCGAAACCTTGTAAAAATATTTTTGTTCAAAAACTTTGTCGCCACTTTGACATCATTTTTTAGTGATGTCATAACCTATATGCACTTGTGAAAGCACATAGTATCATTTGATATTGTTTATGTGCTTTAAGTATCAACTATGTTTTGATGTTTTATAATTAGATTCTTGTTTCATTGTGTACTTGTAATTTGTTTTTTATCTCAATTCATCTGTGTGATTGTACTATTCTTTCCATTTGATTGCAATCACTCTAGCTACTAAATTAACCACTGAGAATCCTCTACATTTCATGATTATATTCATTTGACAAATGTTAGTTTTTCTCTTTTTGAGCCTATGAAAATTACTATTTTGTCATTTCCACATGAGTAGCTTGAGTCACAAGTTAGAACATTTGAATTTTGATGAAATGGTATTTAATTCGAATCATGTGTTATATTTGATTCGAATCACTCACCTATTGAAAATTGGAGCACCATTCTGGATCAATTGATTCAGATAAAAAATTGAAAATGATATAAATCATAACCTCATTTGGTTCTACTCAAGGTTAAATAATGATTCAAATCATTAGCTTTAAAAAATGCCCTTTTTGACACTGTCCAGATTGATTCGAATCATAAATTCTTCTTGATTTGAATCAAACCTCAAAATGTCCAATTTTCCATCACTTATTTGAATGATTGTTTCTTATGGTGAAAATAACAATTGTGGGAAACCTATGGTGATGCATAGAGACAAAAATTGTGATTTTTGTCTTCTCTTCTTAGTGTGTTCATCTTTACACCATTCTTCTATCTTCTTCTCCAAACACCAACATTTAAATATTGAACCCATGTCAATTCATTATCTTTTTGTTGCATCTTTTTTGTGCAGTTTGGTTGTTGTTCTTGTGTGAATTTGATAATGAGTTGATCAATGTTGTTGAAAATTGATAAAGCTCTTGATAATAATCAAGAACCGAGACCCACTCATCTAGAAATTTTATTGAACCTTGCATGTGTGTTCATCATTCATCAAAACTGAATCACACAACTAACAGCTCGTAATGTCAGTGGTTGTTGAGATTACCTAGCATTGTTCACCATCTTCATCCTTAGTCTTTTTCCTTGTTTATAGACCCTCCTCTAAAGATTCAATGTAAGGGATAATAATGGTAGATTAGGGTATCTAATGTTTTAGTGTGTAGCTGGATTTTTTTTGTAATAGGTGTAGACATCGTTTCTTGAGTGCAGTTTGACATTGAGTTATTATCTATCAAGATGAGAGTTTCCATTATACTCCAAGGAATATTGGGAAAGATCAAGTATCAACGGTTTGTAAGGCGAAGTAGGAAGTTGTTCTTCTTTGGTGGCGTTAGAGAAATATTGCTTTAATCACGATTGGACAAACTAACTGTAGTGGAATTGTAAGTCCTCTAACAACGGTTGGTTTACTTCACCATTGTAAAATCATTTACAATTTATTTTTTAAATAATGGACTTAAGTCCTCTAACAACGGTTGGTTTACTTCACCGTTGTAAAATCATTTACAATTTATTTTTTAAATAATGGACTTAAGTGAAACACGCTTAATGTACTCTAAAAAATGGAAAAAATGCAGTTACTGGGAATCGAAGCTTGCTACACATTATTTATTACTACAGTGTTTTAAGACAACCATCATTAAATTACTGTTTATAAATCCAGCTACTCACTGGGCGCGAAAATTTTAACCTATTACAGCAGTGTATATGAATTCGTTGTAACCTGGCGTTGTTGTTTGTGCGTTTTGTAGTAGTTATTATTTTGTCATTTCCACATGAGTTGCTTGAGTCACAAGTTAGAACATTTGAATTTGGATGAAATGACATTTGATTCGAATCATGTGTTATATTTTATATGAATCACTCACCTGTTGAAAATTGGAGCACCATTTTGGATCAAATGGTTCAGATCAAAAACTGAACATGATTCGAATCATAACCTCGTTTGATTCGAATCAAGTGCAAATAATAATTTGAATCATTAGCTTTAAAAAGTTCCCATTTTGACACTATCCAGATTAATTCGAACCACAAATCCTTCTTGATTCGAATCAAACCTCAAAAAGTCCAATTTTCCATCACTTTTTAAATGATTGTTTCTTATGGTGAAAGTAACAATTCTAGGAAACCTATGGTGATTCATAGAGACAAAAATTATGATTTTTGTCTTTTCTTCTTAGTGTGTTAATCTTTACACCATGTTTTTCTCTTCTTCTCCAAACACCAACCTTTTGATATTGAACCCATGTCAATTCTTTATCTTTTTGTTGCATCTCCTTTTGTGTAATTTAGTTGTTGTTTTTGTGTGAATTTGATGATTAGTTGATCAATGTTGTTGAAAATTGATCAAGATCTTGATAAAAATCAAGAATCAAGACCCATTCATCTAGAAATTTGATTGAACCTTACGTGTGTGTTCATCACTCATCAAAACTGAATTACTTGTCTAATAGCTCATAATGTCAGTGGTTGTTGAGATTACCTGACACTGTTCACCATCTCCATCCTTAGTCTTTTTCCTTGTTTATGGACCCTTCTCTAAAGATTGAGTGTAAGGGAGAATGCTGGTACATTAGAGTATCAAATATTTTTGTGCGTAGCTGGTTTTTTTTGTAATAGGTGCATGTATTGTTTCTTTAGTGCAATTTGCATTGAGTTGTTATGTATCAAGATGAAAGTTTCCATTATACTCCAAGGAAGACTTTGATAAGATCAAGTATTAATGGTCTGTAAGGCGGAGTAGGAAGTTTTTCTTCTTTGGTGGCGTTGTAGAAAAGTTGCTTGCAGGCAAAGTTAGGAGTTGTCTAATATACGCTTAGTTGATGGCAATCGCTCAAACAAGAAATCGATGGGATCGCCACACACAAATACTTTGAGAAGTTTATTGTCGATAGTGAAGTTATTGGATCAAGAACTTGAGGGATCTTGTATTTTGTTAGAAGTTTAGTGTCTGCATCATTAGAGGGGATTATTGTGTGATAGTTCTTTGTAATCAAAATGCTGTAAACATTTTATCATCATAGTGAAAGATCGTGATTATATTTTGATGACATCATCCATTGAATAATGCATGTAGGCAAAGCGAGGACGAATGCCAAAGCACTATATATCTTTGTGTATATTTCCCTTTCCCTATCTTTTTACCTTACAAGCATTCCTTCATTCATATTTGATGTTGTATATTTGCAAGATTGCATTGATTGTATACCATATAAGTTAGACTGTGCTTATAGCGATTTAATGTATAAGCTTAGGTTTGTGGTGTATCAATCTTAAGGAATCATCATGAAATCAATTATGCATTGTTAAGAACATTTAAGTAATGTGTTTTTAAATTGCTTCATTTAAAGCGGCTTTAGTTGTCATGTAAGTGTCTTGCACTAAAAGCAATCAATCTCATGGTAACTCATGTACAATTTCATATGGCTTAATTCATTAAGAGGCTTCCAAGCTCTTTTGCTTTGTGTTTTTATTCCGCGCTTCTTAAAATCTTCAATTTCGTTTTATGGGAACCAAAAAGTTTTTCAAATTGTCTAAAGGGATTTTGGGTGTATTCAACCCCACTTCTAGATATTGTTGTTCCCATATTCTCATCCTACAACTTAGAAACATAATCAACATCCACAAAATGTATAGGTTGCCAAAAGATTAAGGGAATGGTCCCATGAAATCAATGCTCCACTTATCAAGCAATTTAATTTCTAAAATGTTTGTAAGTGACATTTCTTGCTTCATGAAAATATTTCCCATTCTTTGACACTATCATACATTTTACATAAATTCGTGAGAATATTTAAATAATGAAGGTAAATCATATTACAATACCTTTGCTCTGGTTCTGGTTCCACCAAAATGTCCTCCATACAATGATGTATGGCAAGATGACATAATTTGACGCGTCTCTTACTCAACAACACATTTTCTTAGCAGTTGGTCAACACACTTCTTGTACAACACAAGCTCGTTCAAGAAATAACTCTTTGAAAGATGAATTTTTTTTCCTTTGTTGAGAGTGAATTTTGGAAGCACATACTGGCCAAATAATCACAATATCAACATACCATGGATTCATGACAATTGACATAAGCAACAATTGTTCATTAGAAAATTATTCTTTGATACCCTAACTCTCATGACTTTGGACTTCATCTAGAAGTTGTGAAAGAAGATATGCCACTTGATTATGCACACCCTTTATGTCTCTAATTTCATGATCAAATTCTTGCAATAGCAGTATCCATCTTATTAAACTTGGTATGTCATCCTTTTTGGCTAATAGGTACTTAACAATTCCTTTCAATTGCGGCATAGTTGAATTGGGTTTCAATCAAGGTCTTATTTGCATAGTAGATAGAGCGAAATACCTTGTTATGCCATTGGCCTAAAATAACTCCTATAGCAAAGGTACCAACATCACATATTAATTCAAATAATTATGTTTATGAGAGTCAAGATATGTTAAACCATAAGGATATGATAAGCTTGCTGATTTACGACACCCGTGACCGTCCTTCGTTTAACATGCTGTAGATGACTAATTTCGACGCCAAGGAAATGGTTCAGAGGAAATTGGATTTTTCAATAGAGGATTCGACAGGATGATTCGACGGGAAGATTTCATGATGTAGGAAGCTAGTCGAGGATCAATGGCACTCAAGGAAAGTTGGCCAGATTCTTCTAAGTACAAAAATATGTTCAAAAGGAAAGAATGTTTTCTTTCGACGGAGGTTTTGAAATTTAAAGTTTAAGAGGGACATTTGTTACTTTTCGACAATTCGACAAGGTGAAGAGGCGCAACGTTTCGACACAAAGGGAAAATTCAAATTCAAAAGTTATAACGTTTGGCAGAAGACGCGTGGAAGCTTTAGAAGAAAAGAAGACATGCAGAAGGCCAAGTGTCAAAGATTTAGAATTTTTCCGTTATTAGGTAGTTATTGCATTTGTATATAAATAGGATAGTTGTTGTAGAATTTTAGTGTGTGAAAACTTGTACTAAATTCCTGTAAATACTCAAAGTACCCATGCGAGAGAAAAGAGTTTATTATCTGGAAATGTACGTGTGAAACACCATCTTTTTAAGTTTATAGAAATTCAAAGTCTTTTATAATTGCCTTTACTTTTCCCAGTCATTTATCCTTTGTCATTTACTTTATGCAAGTTTTGATTTCGTTCAATTTGTCTTTTCGCCAGAAGTTGTTATTTAAGTTCTTTAACCAAATCATTCGTACATAAAAGATATAACAAAACAAACCATCAAAACACCATTATCCTAAGAGTTAGATAAATTTGCACATGTATCCCAGGATTTGTGTGGTTGGTCCTGCAAGTAACCCAGTTTTATAAGAGATTGGTAAACCAGAGGTTGTTCGCCAAAATCAACAGCGAACAAATTGGCACGCCCAGTGGGACCAGTGCAAAATTTTAGAAATTTTTACAGAATAACTCTTAGCCAAATAGTTTCTACTTCGTTGTATGATTTTGAGAAGCGGTAAATTAGCCGTAACCGACGTAGAAAGACCTAAAAAAACAAGAGTAAAAAGAATGGCAAATCAGCCAAATAATCCAAATCCAAATGAAACCATTCCAGTTTCCAACCCTATCCCTTCAACAGGGGGAAATGTGGATTCAAACCCTGTTCTGGAGGAGGCTATGCCTTCATCAACAGGATCTATACCAGCGGTTTCGCTCTCCCAAAATATGCCTAGTTCTTCCACAATGGGACATTCAATGCCCATGGGGACGCCTCCTCCTCGAGGACATAATTATAGGCCATTTCAGACAAATTTTTCCATGCCTATGTTTGGTAGAGAACAACCATATGGAATGCCAACTTCAGTGATGGAAAACTTGCAAAATGCACCATCCTTGTATTCTGATGCCATGGTCCACGTGTCTTCACCACTACAAGGGTCGGGATATGGTGGAAATATGAGTAGAGTGAACCAACCCCTACCAAATTTCCAAATGCCAGCAATTACAAATAATTCTGCGCAAGTAATTCGACAACAAATGGACGAGAGTAATCATGATATGGTCCAAATGTTGACACAACAAATGCGAGTAGTGTTTAATCCTTTAATACAAAACACTACCCAAACCAACCAATTGCTGGCTGCGCAAATGACACGTATTGCTGACTTTTTTGGTGTTCCTCAAACGCGACAAAGAGAACAAGTAATTCAAAACCCAGTAGTGAATGTCGAAGAGGAACCCACAATAAATCAAAGGCCTTTAGAGAATCCTCAGGCAAACCCTAGAAACCAAGAGGCAGTGGTCGAACAGCCTCGTGTCGAAATCCCCGTTCAACAAGAACCTAGGAGGGTAATAGTCCAGAGAGGCCAAGATGCTGATGATGTGTTGCAACAGCGAATACGATATAATAACCTGCCTGCCGAAAACAATTTAGCAGCCATGGTCGAAAGGATAATGGCGCAAAATGGGGTAAATGTAGGATTACAAAGGCCTAGTTATGCTTCCCCATTATCTGAATATGTTCTACAACAGGAATTACCCCCAAGGTGGAAAGTCCCCAAATTTACCAAATTTTCAGGGGACACTAGCGAATCCACCATAGAACATATAGCGCGTTATTTGATCGAAGCAGGAGAAATAGCCCATAATGAAAATTTGAAGATGAAATACTTCCCAAGTTCTTTGACAAAAAATGCGTTTACCTGGTTTACATCCTTGCCTGCGAACTCTATATTCACATGGGCCCAATTAGAAAGATTGTTCCATGAACAATTTTATATGGGTCAGACTAAGATAAGTTTGAAGGAATTAGCCAGTGTTAAGAGGAAATTTTCAGAGCCTATAGATGATTACCTAAATAGGTTCAGGTTGCTTAAGGCAAGATGTTTCACACAAGTGCCAGAACAAGAGTTAGTCGAAATGGCTGCAGGGGGTCTAGATTATTCTATAAGAAAGAAATTAGACACTCAATATTTGAGAGATATGGCACAATTAGCAGATAGGGTAAGACAAATTGAAAGGCTAAAAGCTGAGGAATTTAGATCAAATAAAAATAAAAAGGAAAGAGTGGCCTATGTAGGAGTATGCCAGGATAATGATAGTGACGAAAATGAACTAATTTTGTTCGACGAACAAGAAATTGATCTGGAAGAACAAAAGTCAGGCCCACCATACGCCTGTAAAGTACTAGCTCCGTCGAATGGGAAAAATCCGGTCGAACCTGAAAAGAATGATAGGTTTCCCAAAAGAACTTATACGTTCGACGTCACCAAATGTGACGAAATTTTTGACTTATTAGTCAAAGATGGTCAATTAATAAAACCAGCAGGCACTAATGAGCCTCCTGTGGACCAACAGAAAAAGAGAGGTTTTTGCAAATACCATAACTTTTTGGGTCATAAAACTTCTCAGTGTTTCCTTTTCAGGGATCTTGTTCAGAATGCAATCCGTGATGGAAGACTGAAGTTTGGAGACAAATCAAAACAACAGATGAGGATTGACTCAAACCCCATGCAGGTGGTCGAAGCCAATTATGCTGAACCTTCCACTGTGAATATGGTGGAAGTCGAAGTAGCCTCTGATTGTAGTTTTGAAATGGTGGAAGCTGCTGAGGGCTTCGACAATAATATCAACATGGTGGAGGTTGCTGATGATCCCCTAGACAAGCCTGAGGTGGAAAAAGTATCCAAGGACTTTGTAGACCAGCCAGTGTTGATCAAGATTACTGAAAATCTTGATGTAGGAAATTTGAATGACTATATCAGCAAAGTTGAGACTACTGAAGGTTTCGACAGTAAGAACAAAGTTGGAGATACCGAAGTCTTCGACAGTCAGAAGAAGGAGGAAACTACTGAAGGTTTCAACAACCAGAATGCAGTTGAAATTACTGAAGGTTTCGACGAAGAGAGTAACAACAAAATTACTAAAGATGGAGTAATTTGGGATACTTTAGGGGAGCCCAGTGGAAAATTCGACTATCTCGTGAAATACTCTGCACCCCCAAGTTCTCGTATTGACATCAACAAGATCCAGCCAACTGGATGGGGAGATTTCTTTGAAGATACTGACGAAGGAGCAAATGATAATGCCCCTATCATCAAAGAGGAGGCTACTGAAGGCCTTAATTATGACAAAATGGAGACAGTGAGAGTTGCTGACAAGATCAACACTATGGAACCAGTCAATAAGAACGTTACCAGAATCAAGGCAGAGGCTGCTGAAGGCCTTGTGAAGCCTGCTCCTTATGGGATTTTGCGTAGAACAATGGAAGACCCTAAAGGAAACTTAGTCGAGCAATGCTGCAAACTTATTTCCAGGGACCTACCCTCAGAGGGAAGCTTCGACCAGGCGAAAGGGAATGCTGAAGAAGAGGCAAGACTTATTGAGAGAATGAATAAATTAAGTATCACTGATGACCAGAATGTGGATATCAACATGGTGGAAATTTATCAGAAGAAGCAAACAGAAACTGATGAAGAACGCCGTCGAGAAGAATATCAGAAGTTGGCTTACCCTAAGGAGGAGGAGAACTTAGTCGAATTCATCCAAAGGTGCCAGAGAAAGAAGGCTGAAGTCATGTTGTGCCCACGTTGTAGTGCGGTGTTCGACAAGAAAGCAGCAAGCAATCTGGAGGGGGTGGAGAAAGCCAAAAGAAGAGGAAACTAGGGGGCAATCCCAGCAGCCAGAAATGGAAGGTTCGATCCAAGGAGGAGTGAGCATCACAACCAAAGGTTTGGCGAAGGACGTCATAGAACTTACAAGCCATCTGTCAAAGCTGAGGATGATAAGTGGGTCCAACCAATCAGAGATGCTCAAGGGCAGAAAAGATGGAAGAATTTTGAAATACAGAGAGGTTTCTCCATGGAAGGAAAAAGGGAGGTCGAAAAACAGAAACCAAGGCCATACCCATCAGAGAACTATAAAGGAAAGAACCCCATGTCAAGGTCTCAGTGGAGAAGGTTCCAAAGACAGAAAAGAGCAGAAAAGGAGGCTGCAGAAAAGAACAAAATCAAAGGAAAAACTGTTGATGAAAATAAATCTGAGTCAAGCAAGAACATGCAGATAATGAACAAAGAAGAGCCTGTTCCTAAAAACGAGTCCTCTCAAAAGGACAAACCAAGCAACATGGTGGAGATGTCGAAGCCTAACAACAAGGTGCCAGAAGACGATGAAGTGACTGATGATTTTAGGTCAGACTCAGAAGCATCTTTCGATGTCACATGCAATGTGGTTTCAGTGCTGCCTAGAGACTATGATAGAGTGATGGAGATCGAAGACGAAGAAGATGATGTTGAAGACGACAGCATGGGGCTCAGCCCTGTTTGTTATTATATAATGAACAATGGCTGCGTCGAAGAGCAGAACGCTTTCTTTGAGAGACCAGATGATGCAATGAAGGCACACTTGAAGCCTTTGTTCATAAAAGGAAAAGTGGAGAACGTTGGTGTCAACAAGATATTAGTAGATGGTGGAGCTGCTGTTAATTTAATGCCCTATTTCATGATAAAAAAGATTGGAAAGGATGACTCAGACACAAAGCCCCACAACATGGTGTTGTCAAATTATGAGGGAAAAGTAGGAAGTACCATGGGAGTGATCCAGGTGAACCTAACTGTTGGAACCATAACAAGACCAACAATGTTTATAGTGATAGCTTCAAGGGCGAATTATAACTTGCTGCTTGGAAGAGAGTGGATTCATGGGATAGGAGCTGTACCATCATCCATGCACCAACGAATAGCCATTTGGAGGCCAGATGGGATTGTTGAGAATATTGAAGCAGATCAAAGCTATTTTATGACTGAAGTAAACAATTTGAATAGTCGAAGTTTCGACAAGAATCTGGCTCACATACCCCCCTGCAACCCAGCAGAATTTGACTTGAAGGCAACTGACAACGCCTATTGTTCCATGTACCTTCACCCAACACATGGTTTTCAATGGGACAAAGAAGTAATTGGCGAACCAAGTCACATATGGGGAACTTCTCATACTGAGCCAACCAGTTGGGGAAGTGAATTTGATGATTATGATGAGTGAAGCCTCAGCGATCGAAAGAATTACGGCTTATATAGCCGAAAATAAACTCAAAGCGGCCCTAGAGGCCGAAGTAAAATACATGGCTATCGAAGCCAACAAAGAAGATTTTGAAGAGCAATGTCCCCAAAGGGATATTGAAAAAGGTTATGACAACAATCAGACTGGCGAATGGCAGAATCAGAAGCTTGACGCCATCTATGATGACGAACCCTTGGGGTTCGAAAAGGATCCAGCATCAACTAACATGAAGATGGTGGCACAGGATCCATTAGAGGAAATCAATTTAGGACTGGGGGCAGAAAGAAGGCCAACTTACATCAGTGCCAAGATGGATCCTCAGTTCAAAGTCGAAATAGTCCAATTGCTAAATGAGTACAAAGACTGTTTTGCATGGGATTACGACGATATGCCGGGATTAGACAGGAGTTTGGTCGAATTGAAGCTGCCAATAATGGAGGGAAAGAAGCCAGTAAAGCAGACTCCCAGACGCTTCGCACCAGAAATCTTGTCGAAAATAAAAGAAGAGGTCGAAAGACTTCTAAAATGCAGATTCATCCGCACCACCAGGTATGTCGAATGGATTGCAAACATAGTTCCTATAATTAAGAAAAATGGCAAGCTGAGGGTATGCATTGATTTTAGAGATTTAAATTCAGCTACCCCTAAGGATGATTATCCTATGCCAGTGGCAGAAATGCTCATAGATTCTGCAGCAGGCCATGAGTATTTGAGTATGCTTGATGGATACTCTGGCTATAATCAATTTTTTATTGCTGAAGAAGATGTTCCTAAAACAGCTTTTCGTTGCCCTGGAGCAATAGGAACCTATGAATGGGTAGTAATGCCCTTTGGTTTAAAAAATGCTGGAGCAACTTATCAAAGAGCCATGAATTCAATTTTCCACGACTTTATTGACACTTTTATGCAAATATATATTGATGATATTGTGGTTAAGTCCGTTTCAGGAACAAGTCATATAGACCATCTTCGACAGTCCTTTGAAAGGATGAGAAAGTTTGGTTTAAAAATGAATCCCCTTAAATGTGCTTTTGGTGTGCAGGCGGGTGATTTCTTAGGTTTTGTGGTCCACAAGAAAGGGATCGAAATAAATGAAAACAAAGCCAAAGCCATAATGGAAGCGAAAGCGCCATCGACGAAGAAGGGATTGCAGTCTCTACTAGGGAAAATCAATTTTCTCAGAAGGTTCATTTCCAACCTTAGTGGGAAGACACAAGCCTTTTCACCTCTACTTCGACTAAAGAAGGAAGATTTCACATGAGGGCAAGAACAACAAGATGCCTTCGACAAGATCAAAGAGTATCTGGTTAGTCCTCCAGTTTTGATGTCTCCTTGTAGAAAAAGAAGTATGAGGTTATACATTTCGGCATCAGACAAAACTTTGGGAAGCATGTTGTGTCAAGAAGATGAAAATGGCGTCGAAAGGGTCATCTATTATCTCAGCAGAGTCCTAAATGATGCTGAAACTAGATATAGTGTGATAGAAAAATTATGTTTGTGTGTATATTTCTCTTGTACAAAGTTAAAGTACTATATAAAACCTGTTGATGTATATGTTTCTTCTCATTTCGACGTAATAAAGTAATTGTTATCTAAATCCATTTTACATAGTCGAATTGGGAAATGGGCTTTGGCATTGACAGAATATTCCTTAAAATATCTGCCTTTAAAGGCTGTTAAGGGACAAGTGGTTGCTGATTTCATAGCTGACCACTCAATAAATGAAAAAGAAGTAGAATATGTCGAATTAGAGCCATGGAAGTTATATTTCGATGGTTCCAGTCATAAGAATGGAACTGGTGTTGGAATACTAATTATTTCTCCTGACAAAATTCCAACAAAATTCAAGTACAAAGTCGAAGGCTTATGTTCAAATAATGAAGCAGAATATGAAGCTTTGATTGCCGGACTTGAAATATTGTTGGAATTGGGGGCAACAAGAGTCGAAATAATGGTTGACTCTGAGTTGGTGATAAAACAATTGACAAGAGAATATAAATGTGTCAAAGAGAATCTGATTATCTACTTCGTAATAGCTAACAGACTTCTCAAGAAATTCGACAATGTGGCCATTAAACACATTCCTAGATTGGAGAATCAAGAAGCAAATGATTTGGCTCAACTTGCGTCAGGCTACAAAGTGTCGAAAGAAAACTTGGAGAAAGCTATTGAAGTAAGGGGAAGAGTCATATCCACCAAATTGGCTCCTTTAGATTTGGAGACAATAAAATTAGGTTATGGGGATGAGGAAAATTTTGAAATTTTCAATATAGATGATTCAGAAATTGAAGATTGGAGAAAACCTATCAAGGATTATCTACAAGACCCAAATCAGAAAGTCGAAAGAAAAGTAAAGTACAGAGCTTTAAGTTATGTACTTTTTGGAAATGAATTATTTAAAAAGATTGCAGAAGGAGTCTTGCTGAAATGTTTGGGCGAAGATGAAGCTTACATAGCTTTGTCGAACATGCACAGTGGTGCATGTGGCGCACACCAAGTAGGCCACAAAATGAAATGGTTATTATTTCGACAAGGAATGTACTGGCCAACAATGTTGAAAGATTGTGTCGAATTTGCAAAAGGTTGTCAGGAATGCCAAGTGCATGCAGGTATACCACATGTCCCTGCAAGTGAGTTGCATTCAATTATAAAACCTTGGCCATTTAGGGGTTGGGCTTTAGATTTAATTGGAGAAATTCGACCATCATCGTCGAAAGGCCAAAGATACATTTTGGTCAGAATAGATTATTTCACAAAGTGGATAGAGGCCATACCTTTGGTAAACGTTGATCAAGAAGCGGTCATAGAATTCATTCGAAAACACATCATCTATAGGTATGGGATACCCGAGACAATAACAACAGACCAGGGGTCTGTGTTCACGGGGAAGAATATGCAGACATTCACAAAAGAGATGGGGTTCAAGCTTCTCACTTCGACGCCTTATTACGCTCAAGCAAATGGACAAGTCGAAGCAGCAAATAAGGTGGTGATAAGTTTAATTAAAAAGCACGTAGGGACAAAGCCTAAGAATTGGCATAAGACGTTGGATCAAATTTTATGGGCTTGTCGAACATCTTCTAAAGAAGCAACAAATGCTACCCCATTTAGATTAACGTATGGACATGATGCAGTTTTACCAGTTGAGATTTATTTACAGTCGATTCGAATGCAGAGGCATCATGAAATTCCATCAGACATATATTGGAATATGATGATGGACGAGTTAGTCGATTTGGACGAAGAAAGATTAAATGCTTTGGATTTATTGAGAAGGCAAAAAGAAAGAGTCAAAAAGTTTTACAATAAGAAAGTAAAATGTAAGACGTTCTTAATTGGTGAGTTAGTTTGGAAAGTAATTCTTCCCATGCATCGAAAGGATAGACTAATGGGAAAATGGTCCCCTAAGTGGGAAGGACCTTTTCAAGTTATACAAGTATTTTCCAATGGCGCATATGAAATCGAGGAGTTGGATAAAGATAAGCGTGTATTGAAAATAAACGGGAAATATTTGAAAAAATATAGGCCCACATTGCAAGAAATTAAAATAGCAATCGAATAATTGTAAAAAGAAAAGCAATATGGCGGATTAAAAAATCTTCTCGCCAAATAATACAGATCCATTGTCATTACAAAAAGGGCTTTAAAAGCCAAACAAAAATTACAAGTATTCAAGCGGGAAAAGATGCTTTCAGCTTCTCAAATTTCGACTTCTGGATTTGAAGGCGTCGTTCACAAAGTGTCTTGTTTTTAGAAATCTCCTCAATCTCCTCGCCAAGCTTACGCGCCCTGTCGACATGGTGTACACCAACTTCTAGCTCTTTGCAGATTTCTTCCTGGTCATTCTTCTGCAGTTCTGCTTGACGTTTTTCCGCCTGTGAAATTTTGCTTTGGAGGACAGCAATTTGTTTTTTCCATTTTAGAATGTTTTCGCCACACAAAGCTGCTTCCCGCTTATTTTGCTCAGACACTTGCTCCATTTCAGTTACCTTGTTAGACGAATTCGACGCAGCTTCCCACTCAGCAAGTTGGGTCTCTGTTTTGTTTTCAAGCTTCTTGGAGCACTCTCGAAGTCGATTAAAGTCAGTTACCACAAGATCTATCAAGGTAGTAAGATCCAGCACCACATCAGTGACTTCAGGAGGAGCCTCTAGGACGTTGACTTGCTTTAGGATTTTCTTCAAGTCGAAGTGAGCAAAGGAGTCATTCTCCAGAAGCTGAAATAAGTCAATATCAAGGACCTTCTGTCGAATGTTTGCCAGCGATTCATCCATTGATTTGGCATCAGAAGTAGTTCCTGAGGTGGTTGAACTACTGATGGTAGTATCAGCAAAGTTGTAGCGGGAACTGAGCATGGTCTTTAGGTACTCAAAAGGCCTTTGCACCTTCATACTTTCTAGCTCCTCATGAGAGAACTGGGTCGAAGTCGTCCCGGTCAAAGCAGCTTTAGTTGTTTTACCAAGATTTTCTTCGACGTTTTCTGTCTCTTCATCAGTATCAGCAGCAGGAGTTGGTGGCCTATCATGTTCTTTTTCTTCTTCTTCTTCGGCATCACTTGTAGCCTCCTCATCTTTCTCTTCGTCAGCAAATTCTGAATTGGGGGGGGGGGGGGAGATTGATCTTCAGCTTCATTTCTAGTGGCAGCCACTGCGGTAAGCATCACGGTATCCCCATCAGTTTCGACGAAGTCTTCAGTATCAGGACCAGTCTCTTCTTCCACTACTTTTGGAATTTGTACAGAAATGGCAACGGGTTGATCTACTTCGGTGGCTGTTTGTTTCGCTGAATTCTTAGGAGAGGATTTGGAGGCGCTGGCTGGGTTATAAGTAGGATCACTGCTGGTCTCTGGGAAGAACTTGGATCATAGGGTGTCCATGAATATCGACAGGTACCTGAAAGATAAATAGGTCAAAGAAGCGAATACAAGTAAAACAGCTTGTTAGCATCGAAAGGAAAAGGAAAATCATACCTTTGGAATTTTGGTCTTCAGGCTAGAACTTTCACTTTCCGCTGGAGCAGGAGTGATTTCCTCACCTGGTTCCTTTGATAGAATTTTCTCTAAAACTTTGGGAGTAGGAGGTTTCTGTGGGAGAGGTTTGGTTGCCTTCTTCTTCTTTTTGGTGGGTTTTACCTGATCTGGTGACTCAACACCATCATCAATTTCATCAGCTTTGACTTCTTTTGCTTTTCTTTTCTTTGGCGTTGGTTGGGGTCTTCGACTGCCCTGTGGATCAAAGAAAATTTCATTAGTTAGTTCAAGAAAATGAAACACTTGGACTATAGAGAAAAAGAAAGTAAATTGATACCTTCGCCAAAGGTGTCTTGGCAGTATCTTTCTGAGGCACTGCTTCTCTTGCGGTTGATGCTTCGACTGTGGCAGGTTTTTTGATGGGAATTTTTATAGCTTGAAAAGTAGAAAAGGAAAAGAGTCAAGCATAAAAACATATATTCGAATAAATAAAAAGTAAGATTGAACTACTTCCCGTTTTCCATACCTTCATATATAGGGGTTTCCACGTGAACGTGTTCTAGGCCAATATGAAGGTGACCTTTGAAATTATCCAGGGTATACTTAGTCGGAACCACTCGTTTGGCACGGTTTTGGTTGTCCTGGCGAAGAACTTTTAGATGCTCCCCACAAATGAAATAATCTGGGAATGGAGGGCTAAAAGCCACGCCAAATGCAGCAGATGGTAGAGGGGGAAATTTTGGGCGATAAAGTTTAAAAGCTACCTCATAACGTTGTTCTGGTCGAACATACGAGGGTAGTTTTAACTCATCAAGTTTTTCTGTAAACTTTTGTTTCAAAGTAACTGCTGCTTCGCGTATGGTTCGACTAAGATCACCAGGCCTGTAGGCAGTTTCAAAGTATTTCTGGAAAGCTTGGATTTCTTTGATATGTCGAGAAGTACCTTTCTTGGTCCTGTCCTGCACAAGGGCAAAAGCTCTAGTCAGTTGGGTGGTAAAAGCATCCACGTTAAACATCTGAGACTCATAGTAAGCTCTCCACCATTCATCGAATTCTTGAGTGCAGAGGAAGATAGGTCGAAAAACCACTGGTTGGATTTCGACCAGGTTAGAATACTTCGCCAGCTGTTCAGCGCATTCATCTTCAGTGTGGGTCATGTTGTAATGGATCAAAGAACCTTTCCTGGAGAAAAGAGGTTTTGGTATGATCTGTATCAACCCAAACTGTCGAGAAACCAGGTTGGGCTGATAGTTGACAAGGGAAACTTTGAGTTTTGAAGGGCCAAGTCTGGAAACTAGAAGTCTTGGAGTGAGGAAAGATTCCCAGACGTTGAGGAATTCGTCTTCCAGAGATTTCGACTCCAAGGGGAGTTTTCTAGTAAACCATGAGGGTCCAACCTTCCTTTCAGCAAAGGGAGCCATGTTGGGTGTAAAACTATAACGTTTCGCAAACATCATGACGTAGTTAGTAAAGGTTTGTTGAAGACTCAGGCCTTCGTCATGGGGTGTCAGCTGCGCCAAACGAAGACCTTCGACGCGTCTGTCCCCTAGGACAGCTGGGTTCACAGTGGATTTGTTGGGAAGAGAGGCTTCGAAAGTGGCATTGAGCCACAATTGTAAAAGCCAAAAAGGCCCTGATAGCAGCAAAGTCTTCTTTTCTTTGATGTTCTTTAAAATGGTGACTCCTTCGCCAAGGGATTCATATAGATTCGCCAGGATCATCTCGCTAAGACATAGTTTGTGCCCAGCATGAAGCTGATTCGCTATGGTGATATAGCGCTTCGCCACCTGGAGAGATCTGGAGCAGAAAACGTACCTCGACAGCCAAAGGGCCAGGAAAGCTACATGTTCTTGGTCAGAAACTTCCTTGGTTTCCTTGTCATGGTAATTGGCGATATAGGTTGTAAAGGTGGCCTTGTTGGTATCAAAACCTATTGAATCGTCAGCAAGTAAGTTGGGATCATAGTCGACTCCTAAGGGACTTAAGCCAGCGATGGCAGCTATGTCGAAAAGCGTAGGAGTAATCATCCCACAGGGAATATGGAAATTGTTGTAAGTGCTATCCCAGAAATAGAGAGAGGCCAAAAGCATGGAAGGGCAATATCCTGACCCTACTTTCAACAATTGAATAAGATCGTAAATGCCTATGGTTTTCCAATCATTGCTCTTAACCCTTTCTATCTTTTCCAACCAAGCCAAATAATCAGAGGGATCCTTCGACAGGGGACAGGATCTAAAAATTCTAAAATTATTCATGTATTCTAGGTTTATCACTTCATCAGAAGGAGTCCCTTGGCCATCTATTTTGGATTTTTCATCTATAATCTTCTCCTTGTCTGTCCTAGGTCTAACACCATTTGCTATGGGTTTGTAGCGATGGTAGGTGGGAAAAAATTCTCGCACCTTAACTGGGTCTAATTTTACGTCAGGTAACGGTCCTAATATAGCATGGGATTTTCCAGAAATTAAGATGGGAATAAGTACCTGGGATTGATAAATAGAGAGCTTCTCCTCTTCATTAGGAGGTTCTGGAACATACTCATGATTCCCCACCACTTTGGGACCAAGGATCCTTTCCACCGGTGCCAGACTGTTGGACTTCCGAGGGTCTTTGCCGGTGATCTTTTGAGAAGTGGAGGAAGCCATTGCTGTTTACAGAGAAAATGGAAAGAAAATGAGGAAGATGAAGTTTGAAAAATAACGTAAAAGGGGGAGAAAGGAAGTTTTCAGCTTATATATAAGTTGGGAAAAAGGGGCGGTTGGTATTCTGAAAGTGGAAATGGAAAAGTAGTGGGAAGGTTATGGGACACGTGGTGAGTGCGAAGTGGGTAATGCTGACGGTGGCAGTTAGGGTTTGACCCACGATGTGATAGGAGTAGAGTAGGAATGACGAGAGCTAAAAAACGTGGGCTGAAATGACATTTTGGGAAAAACGCAATGATGATTCTGACATTTCTAATGTCTAAATCATATGAACAGTCACTAGTCGAATGGTCCATGGCGTCGAAAGGCACTGGCAAAAAATGGTTTTTTCCTTCAGTCGAAAACGCATTTTTTGGTTCAGAGGAAATTGGATTTTTCAATAGAGGATTCGACAGGATGATTCGACGGGAAGATTTCATGATGTAGGAAGCTGGTCGAGGATCAATGACACTCAAGGAAAGTTGGCCAGATTCTTCTAAGTACAAAAATATGTTCAAAAGGAAAGAATGTTTTCTTTCGACGGAGGTTTTGAAATTTAAAGTTTAAGAGGGACATTTGTTACTTTTCGACAATTCGACAAGGTGAAGAGGCGCAACGTTTCGACACAAAGGGAAAATTCAAATTCAAAAGTTATAACGTTTGGCAGAAGACGCGTGGAAGCTTTAGAAGAAAAGAAGACATGCAGAAGGCCAAGTGTCAAAGATTTAGAATTTTTCCGTTATTAGGCAGTTATTGTATTTGTATATAAATAGGATAGTTGTTGTAGAATTTTAGTGTGTGAAAACTTGTACTAAATTCCTGTAAATACTCAAAGTACCCATGCGAGAGAAAAGAGATTATTATCTGGAAATGTACGTGTGAAACACCATCTTTTTAAGTTTATAGAAATTCAAAGTCTTTTATAATTGCCTTTACTTTTCCCAGTCATTTATCCTTTGTCATTTACTTTATGCAAGTTTTGATTTCGTTCAATTTGTCTTTTCGCCAGAAGTTGTTATTTAAGTTCTTTAACCAAACCATTCGTACATAAAAGATATAACAAAACAAACCATCAAAACACCATTATCCTAAGAGTTAGATAAATTTGCACATGTATCCCAGGATTTGTGTGGTTGGTCCTGCAAGTAACCAGAGGTTGTTCGCCAAAATCAACAGCGAACACATGCTTTAGAACATTTTAAGATGATTAACAATAATGTTGTAGTGAGATTGTATAACTTTAATCCCCATAAACAACGCCAATGATCTAAAATGGGTCTATACGATAGTCAAATTTGTGGAAGCACAATGGTAGCAAAAACATTTCCTTGAAATGGATGAAGAATCTGTTAACACTTCGACGATTATGCCAGTTCATAATCAATTGTGTGAAATTTTTAGAATCTGAGAAAGTCTGTCTACTTTGAACACACACCAAGTGTCATTTTTTAGGGTTTCATGATGAAATTTGTTGAGTTTATTGGATTGTATAAGACGTGATTGTTGAATCAGTTTGATAGTCATCTTATGGCGTTGATAAGATCATCAATTTACTAAGGTGATGATGTAGTTATGCATCTTCATATAATATTATACATCTTCAATTTGCTCATTATGATATTCAATTTGAGCCTAATCCAAACTATTTTTTTTTTAAATGAAGATATCCTCCCACAAATTGTGAAGAAAATCTACGAGGTAATTGAGACCCTCTTACTCATTTTCAAAATAGTTAAAACATTGAAATTGAAAAATAATTAAAACAATTCCTTTTCCATTATGATATTTTCTCAAAAACCCTCGTTAGTTAAACATGTATGAAAAAAAGGGGAAAAAAAGTTCGGCGTGGTGGTGGGTCGAGAATGCCCATGAGGCCATGAGTCTGACCCGTTTGGTTTCACTTCCCTTTTGTGGACTCAAAAAAGCACTCAACTTTTGGGGGAAACACCAACATGAAACTCGGCGAGATTCATTTTTTAGACTAAATCACTGCACTTTTTTATTCTTTTTATTGCCTTTGCTTCTCAACTCCCCTTCGTTTTCTTCAATTCCCATTTCCCTAACCCAAACCACGCTTCACCCCAAAAACTAACACAAAACTAACAACATACTATTTTTTTTATTTATTAATATTGTTTTTGTTTTGTTCCTTCTTTTTTTCGATCGGATCTGAGGGCTCTTGAGAATTGCAGAAAGCCAAATCAAAGTAAAATCACTTTCCGGCACATACAACTTTTTCCTTAGCCATGGAACAACCTTTCTTTCTCTTCAATTACATTGCCAATTTTTTCCGTTAATCAGGTTTCTCTTTAATCTTTCTTTCCTACTCTAACCATACCCTTTTACTGTTCTTGTACTATAATCAATGAAAAAGTTTAACTTGCCTTCTGAAGAATAATTAAAGCAAAAACTTTAACTTGGAGTGTTGTTACGACTTACCACAGTTTTTGGAATAAAAAAACAGTAGAGGGTGTGGAAATTTTTGAGTTTTTCTTTGGTAAGTTTGTTGAAAGATTGAAACTTTGTTATCTGAAAGCTTTTTTTTTTATTACTTTTTTTAATTATTTTGTTTTGGGTTAGTGGGGTTTGTTTATTTTCTTAATTTGGTGTTTCAATCGCTTTCTGTCAAATGGATTATGTTGAATTGGATGAGTGTTTGGTGATATTTTTCGGAAGATTTTTCTTTTTTTTGGGAAATTTTCTGGTTAAGTTTTTTGTTTTGTTTTGAAGTCTAAACTGACATATTTTTGTTACTCTTTTTTGGAGTTTTTTTCATGAGATTCTGTTCAGCTTTTTTATTTTATTTTTTTATAAGTAGATCTTAGTAATTTTCTTAGTTGATTTGGACTTTGCAGCTTATTAAGAATTTCTTGATGGAGTCACCTGTTGGTGGAGTTGAATCTATACCTGAAGTTCAGAATTCGGTTTCTGGCATAGATTACAATCCACCTTCGACATCTGGGATCCCTCGCCCTTCTCGGCTGCCTTTACGAGCATCTAGAGATCAAGGGCCTTCTTCCAATCATCATAATCAGGGAAGGATGAATGATTCCTATCAAGAGGCTAGCAATGTGGATCATGAAGGTTCAACTAAAATGGAGAAGCAATATTATAAGCCTAATGGTAAATCTGATGATATTGAAACTTTGGAAAGTTGTTTGGCAAAGAATATTTCCATAATTGAAACAAAATTGTGCATCAGCGACGGTTCCATGAATCATGATTCTGATGACATATTAGAATCTGACAATGATATATTAGGTTCGTCGAAACAAGTTGTTGATCAGAAAAACTCCGAGATTACGTTTTGCTCAAGTCCTCAGAATAGTTTATATTCTGCTACTGTCTATTCAGAAGCAAAAGAAAGTTTCACCAACACCGGAATCATCGAATGTGTTAGTGGCGATAAGTCAGTTGAAAGTGGGGAGGTTAGTAATTCATGTGAGAGCAGGAAGACGAGCATCTGTAGAGGGAGTACAGGAAGTGATGTTAGTGACGAGAGCAGCATCAGTAGTTTGAGCAGTTCTTTGTATAAACCACATAAAGCAAATGATGTAAGATGGGAAGCAATTCAAGCGATCAGAGTTCGGGACGGTGGATTGGAAATGAGACATTTCAGGTTGTTGAAGAAATTGGGATGTGGAGACATAGGAAGTGTATATCTAGCAGAGTTGAGCAGCACAAGGACTTGTTTTGCTATGAAAGTAATGAACAAGACAGAATTGTCAAGTCGCAAGAAGCTTCCGAGAGCACAGACAGAGAGGGAAATATTGCAGTCTCTAGATCATCCATTTCTACCGTCGTTGTACACGCACTTTGAGACAGAATCATTCTCTTGCTTGGTCATGGAGTTTTGTCCTGGTGGGGATCTCCATGCACTCAGGCAAAGACAACCTGGGAAGTATTTTTCAGAGCATGCTGCAAGGTTAGCATATCCTTTTTCTCCCCAGTGTAAATGAATTTCTGGACTGTCATGGTGTACTTTCCATCAATTATGTGTTAAGGACCATCACAAATTTTCTATTATGTTATTTGCCACTAATTGTAATTTATGCGGCTTTCAATTGTCTATCTACATGAAAAACCCTTATACTCATGTTTGGATTGACGTATTTGAACTTATCTATTAACACAAACACTCGTGAGACTATTTGACAAAACTTACGAAAACATCTTATGGAAACTCTTATGAAAATAAATTATGGCATATCCATTGGTTGTTTTCGACTTCTTTCCATAAGCTTTTCAGGATAGCTTATGAAACAGCTTATAGCTTATTTTTATAAAAACCATTTCAATTCATTTTTTTTATATAGAATAGCTTAATTATGGTTTTACTTCAATTAAGACTTGAGCAAAACTTGGTCATTCATTTTCTATATTGCCAACATATTACTTTCAACTCTTCCTATTGTCTAAAAGAAGCTCATGATCTCTCAACTGTTTATGGATGTCTAAAAAGTTGATGCAATTATACTTCCTTGAATAGTCTCCGGTTCTTTTTCTGGCTTCATAAATAAATATACTGCTACAACATTCTAAATGAATTCAATACATTTTGTTATTATTGCTTAGTGGGCTTACATTTCACCATTCTCTTGTCACTTTTCACTTCAATTCTGCTGAATGCCATGTGACTTGGATCTCTTCCATACACAAAACTTTACAAGTATCGAGATATGTAAGAAATATCGGAATTTGTTCTTTACTCATGTGAGTAATTAGTATTTGCTGTTTTTTGCCAATAACTTCTGCACTTGATTGACAGCTAAAAAGAATCCAATATCAGTTAATTTATCACTCCTCATATCTTCAGTGCTATCTAGAAGACAAATATATACGACTGATCAGCATATAGCTCTTAATAACATGTTTAGAAGACCTGCACTTCAGCATAGATGCTTTATTTTTTGGTTGAATGTTTTGAGAAGTATCGAAGACAGTATAACGAAGCATTTTGTCATTTGGTTAATGCCTATCATGCAGGTTTTATGTGGCAGAAGTTCTCCTTGCTTTAGAGTACTTGCACATGCTTGGGATCATCTACAGAGACCTCAAACCTGAGAATGTGTTGGTGAGAGAAGATGGTCACATCATGCTATCAGATTTCGATCTCTCTCTAAGATGTGCCGTCAGTCCAACTCTCGTAAAGTCATCAAACACCAGCTTAGAGACTAAAAGCTCAGGATACTGCATTCAGCCCGCTTGCATTGAGCCAACTTGTGTAATTCAGCCAGACTGCATCAAACCTTCATGCTTCACGCCACGTTTTCTATCAGGCAAATCCAAGAAGAAAGAAAAGAAGTTGAAACCTAAGAATGACGTGCACAATCAGGTGACACCTCTCCCTGAGCTTATGGCCGAGCCCACAAATGCCCGATCAATGTCCTTCGTTGGCACGCACGAGTACCTGGCGCCCGAAATCATCAAAGGCGAAGGTCATGGAAGTGCTGTAGACTGGTGGACATTTGGTATATTCTTATACGAGCTTTTGTTCGGTAGAACACCATTCAAAGGTTCGGCAAATCGAGCGACTTTATTTAATGTAGTTGGGCAGCCCTTAAGATTTCCTGAATCCCCTAGTGTTAGCTTTGCTGCTAGAGACTTGATTAGGGGTCTACTTGTGAAAGAGCCTCAGCATCGTCTTGCGTATAGACGCGGAGCTACGGAGATAAAACAACATCCATTCTTTCAAAATATTAACTGGGCCCTGATCCGTTGTGCAACTCCTCCGGAAGTGCCGAGACAGGCTATGAAAGAAGCACTCATAGCTGAAAAGAAGGCGCCTGGTGTGAAGCCTTCTGGTAACTATTTAGATATTGATTTCTTTTGATCCATATGCATGTTTTCTCCTTTGAACTAATTATTTTGCATCTTTTATTTGTGTTGTTGTTCGTCCATGGTTGTTTCCATTGTATAAAAGAATGCAACTCTTTCGTCTACGTTGAATGAATCACCACTTGTAAGATACTCCAAATTGTTTTAAATTGATGAACAAAGTCTCTGGTTTATTAATTTATTCTCGCCCCTTTGCCAAGTTTTTTTGTTATGAATATCTGTTTCTTTATTGTTTGCATTGCACAAAATAATACATTCTCCTAGAGCTGCAAAGGAGTCCAATTGAGTCAAACATGGTTCAGTTCAATTAAAGTTCAATTCAAAATTCGACTTGAGATCATCACAATTTTTTTCAACACAGTTTGTGAGCATTTTTAAGCTCAAAGTTCGTGAATAACTAACTCAGTTCAACTCGATCTCAGTCTGGCTCAATATTAAGGAGATTTGTTAAATGTTGAATTTAAACTTAAGTAAATAATTAACTTTGAGTAATAATATGATAATTAAAATAGTTTATTTATCTTTATTGTATTCAAAAAAGATTATAGACAATATTTTTCAACTTTTATAACCCTATCCATGAAACAAACGAGTTGTATTATACATAGTTCAATTTATTTATTTTACAAACTTAATTTTGAGTTCAAGCTTGATTTATTTGGTTTATGAACCAAGTCTAACGAATTAAATGTCAAATTAAGATTGGAATTATTTTCGAGTTGGTTATGTTTATTGACAACCCTCCATCTTTTTGTGTTATGAGTTTGTTTTAGATTTTTATTTTTTTAGCTTTCACTTGCAATAATTATTTATTAAAGGGTTAAATATGATTTTGGTTTTTTTAAATATCTCAAAATTTGTTTTTAATTTTTCAAAATATTTTTTTAAAGAATTATTTTCCTAAAATTTTTCTATCAATCCATAATATTAAAACCGTCGCTAAAACTGCCGCTAATTCAGTCATTAAGTAATATACTATCGTTAAAACTATTGTTAAGTTGTAAAAACTGTTGCTAAATTGTAGGAGAAACTAAAAATGTAGATAGAAGATTTTAAAAAAAGTATTTTTTGAAGATAATATTTTGAAGAACTAAAAATAAAATTTAAGATATTTAGAAAGTCTACAAATATATTTAATCTTTTATTAAATAAAAAATATATATGAAAGAATTAATATTTAAAAATATCCGTATTAAATAGAAAAATATAAATAAATGAATTAATATCTAAAGATGTTATAGTTATTTTTATCATAACAATAAAATTTATTGATATTTATCATATGCATATTTATTTAAAAAGACCCCGGTTAATAAAGACGCAATAGTTATGTTTAAAAAAGTCACTTTTAAAAAGGTGATTTTAACTTTTTCTCCTTGTTAAATTGGTCATTTATGGTCTTGTAAGTAACCTCAATGAGTCATGTTATGTACATTAAAGAATTTTTTATTGCACTCTAGGTGTTTTTAATGTATATATAATGTGAATTTTCACATGTGTCTTATAATTTCGGATATATATTTTTGGACGCATTCAACATACACTTAACAAAGGTCATTCTGAGTTTCGTCCTTTTTTTTGGTTTAATTAATTTCAAAGATGCATCTTCGGAATAATTCCGTAGTTACATCTCTGGATACATACTAGAAACAAATTCAACAGATTCAAAATGAAATTGCCATTGCCATTTATAACATAAAGTGATCATTACAATAATGTTTTCAACAAAAAATTCAATATTACATTTCAATGTCCCGGTGGACGCTTGCACATCTTCAGAATATCTTCGACCGATTTTTGTAGTATCACTTCCAACTCAAGCGGAACTTTCTCTTCGAACCGAAAAACGTATCCCACATAGCCTTAACACCCGCCTGCGTCTTGAGCTCAAACTTGGTGAACTGAATCTTCCCTCCGTTGTCAATCGAAGGTGAACGTTACTCGAACTTCACAATCTTTCGATTGTCACTGTAAGGTAGGAGATGATGGATTTCGTCTTTGATATCTTCGAGGGAGGTGAAGTCAGTAAGCTTGAACGTTCGCCCGAGTGTAGAGCTGAAGAATGACACATTTGTGACATACCAATAGATTTTTATTTGTGACATTTAAGACATTTTGAGTTTGTGTGAAATATAACATTAGAGCACCTAAATTTATAGAAGGCAAAGATGAATTTGGACCATTCATTAACTGGCACATTGATTTCAGAGATATTTCTCTGGAAACACACTCTATTATCTTGTTCCGGAGATGCATCTCCGAAACTTCTCCTGAACTAGTATCACACCAAAACACTAAAACATAACCATTTTTTTCATTGACAAAAACACACATGTTGTTATGGGGTAGATCAAATATGCTTAAAGAGAAAATATGAACAAAAGGTGAATATATAACACTTCATTTATATTGAGACACAATTACATACAATTATTTGTCCGGGTAAACAAGAAATCAAAACGAATCGAAACATATGTTGCCGGCTAAATCTATAGGTGGTACCCCTTTGGACTTCTGTGCATTCAATTCTTTTTCAATGTTGTCAAATCTCTCGAATTCTTGCATTTTTTCCAAAAAATTATTCGGCCACATCTCGTCTTTTGCGGTTGAATGAGCCGTCCACTATGGTGATGTAAGTGGTATGGGGCATCCCGGTTTCAAGTAAACTTGAACAAAATAACTTGATTTTGAAAGCCATCCAATACACATGATACGATCATGTGGATTTTGGGGTGGGGCGGTGCACAATGGGAAAAAAGTTTCTAAAAATCCGTAGCGTGCTAGGCCAATACGCACTCTATCATATGCACACGTTATTAGGTGACCCGTATTAGGGAAGCTCGTCCATTTTGTCTCTGGTTCCGGACCTCTCAAGCAAGGAATAAGAGAATTATAAATCACATTGTATTTTTCTTTATTTCTGTACAACCGTGTGTGTGATTCTTTATGCGTCTTCAACTATTGGATAAGTTGATGTCAGACAAGTGTATGACTATCTTCTCCTTTACCGAGTAAAGTCGAAAAGGCTCGGTAACCGCAATTACCATCTCCCACAACATTGACGATCTGCTCGATATATTTGTGCATAAACACCGACATCTCGTCATTGAATGGAATCTTCGGCGGAAGCGGCGTCGGAGGTGATTTGCTAATGCGGGCTCCTTTCACAACACTTTTTTTGAGAGTTTAGAGTTGATGAGTCGGGAAAAACTTTCCCAACGTGTTCAAAATATGAAGGAGACTGTGTAGTCGAGTTGTCATTTGGTGTATGCTTTATTTTCTTTGGAGCACCTTTTGTTTTTATCGATTGAGAAGGCCATGTCAGTGGTTTCGGGATAGGAAATCTTCCTCAATTGTTCTTTGATGTGGAGTTTCATGTTGTCACCGTCCTTCGAAAATCTCCCTTGTATCACTTCCCATTCAATCAAAATAGAGATATTCGATTTACTGTCATCCATGCATCCATCATCATTAAACCTAAGTATTTTCCAATGAGAGCAAACCTCGTCCATTCTTATTGGTTCACCAAGCTTCACCTTTTTAACAATAACACAAGCACATGGGAGACCATATGTTTTCACAACAGTGCATCCACACTTTGCGCTATTGGAGCCTACATTATCAGCTCGTTTAGCTTCGTAAAAAGTATAGTTCAAACTCGTCCAAAAAATGTTACCAACCAACTGAGAATATAAAGTGTTGTCTTTAAATCTGTGTTCCAAAAATGTTATGCTTCGACCAAATGTTGTTTGTAGCTCATTATGCTAGTTTTGAATCATGTGGTTCACGGAGTCCCAGCCTTTACACAAATCCCCTTTACTATTTCCCAACCAATTTTTCCAAGTAGCACGGGCTGACTCAACTCTGTTAGTAGTTGTATTTCCAAAGTGTCTTACATTATCAGTCCACGCAGAAACTATCTTCTCCTTCACCTGATTAAGAATCATGCTTTCAACATATTTCAAAAAATCTGGATACTTTTCACACACTTTCCGGAAATGAATAACAAAATTGGCATATAGTTCTTTTGTGAAAGAATTTATTATACGATTCCATACATCCATTATTTTTTCCACAATCACACCTACCCTCACCAATTTTCCACCTTCGAAATCTATTTGTTTCGTCCCTACTGTGGGTTTAACCCGAGTTCTCACATTCTTTATTATGTGATACTTACACAGTAATGCATAAGAAGAAGGAAATGCCTTTACAACCGAATTCATTAATACGGTACCACCGTCAGTAACAATCGCTTTAGGCATCTCACCTTGGACCTTTAAAAGTGACCAACACACCTTTAATGCCCAAGTAAAATTGTCCTTTTTTTCACACTCAAGAAATGCAAAACCAACATAATATGTCTTCTCAGTTGAGGTAACACAACCATCTCAAATAATGGAAGTCTATAGTTGTTGGTCTTGTAGGTTGAATCAAGTATCAGCACCGTAGGGAACATGTTGAAATACTTTATGGAATCAGGATGAGTCCAAAAAATATCTCTAACCGTAGCTCCATCATCACACGTTTAGTACCTGGACACGTAACTGTTATCATTCAATAGTTTCAAGAGTTATTGAATCTCAGTCCTATCCCCCTAAGCGCCTTGTTAGTGAGGTACCGAATATTATACACTTGCTTGATCTTTGATATATTTTTGGGTCGTTTCTATTTCAATGTTGCAAGTATATTTTTTGGTCGAACAAGATTCAAGGCCATGTCACTAATACATTCCTTCTCTTCCGACTTGAGCCGACAGACACTAGGATGACCAGCTAATTTTAAACACAAATCATGGTTATGCAAACCACATATCACATTAAATCTCCAATTTTTGTTTGTCAACATGTAATCGCAAACCTTAAACAAACCCTAATATTTTCTACCACCCGTGTCATCTCTTTTAAAATTTCGGAGAGGAGCTAGATATTTCCCTTGCATATCATTTTCACAAAAGTGCATCTTCTATCCGAACCATCATCGGAACTTTCGATAACCACACCAAATCCAAGTTTAGAGACCTACATATGAATCCATTCAAGCATTTTATCACGTGATTCAAACTCTTACTTGTTTTTAAAGACGTTGCCAACATCTACCACCTTCACAACAACCCCTTGAACATTCGGAGAAACAACCACACCATGGATGTTCTGGGAAACTACTTGTTTTGGGAAAACATTGTGGTGCACCATATCTATTGAAAACAATTAAAAGAATAACAGAACATTAGTTCAACTACTGCTGCAGAATGACTGAAAAATGAACACAAACAACTTTCGAAAATGCATCTCCGGACAAGTTCATATATGTTCCGAAGATACATTTCCGGACACGACGTAACTTTTTTCAGGAAAAATGGAAGATTAATGTGAGCAATGCAGAGGGAAAAGAAGAATCTTTACCTGAAATCCTATCTTTTTTTGCTCCCTGTGATATGTTGAACCAAAAGGATGTAGCTTTGGAGTGAAAAAATGGATTGAGAATGAAGGGTTTTTAGGATGAAGGGTTTGGTTGATAATAAATTATGTCAACAACGGAGGAGTGATCATGAAGCTGGATGCTATATCTAATATTTCCGGAGATGCATCTCCGAAAATACCTGACATGCAAAGGTGACAAAAAATTTCAAAATGCCACCCATAATTCTAGAGATGCATCTCCGTAATATCTACTGAACTGAACACTTAGAGTGTTTTTCTTAAAATATTTTGGAGATGCATCTCCGGAATATCTACTGAGAACAACTAAATTGTTTTTCTCAAAATGTTCCGGAGATATATCTCCGGAATAAAACTAACCTAATATATGAGGCATAACTCAGAATGGCATTGGTTGAGTATGCAAAAGGTGCGTCCGGAGATATATCTCTGGAACCGGGGGGCATATGTGGAAATTCAAATGGTGCATTAGAAACATCTAGGGTGAAATAAGAAATTCTCACGTGGTTATACCATTTAAATTGTGGCCCTTATGACTTTTGGACTATTTTTTTCCATTTAAAATTTGGTCCGGGTGAGTTGGATCGTATGGACTAAGTCGTCTAAATACTAGTACCGTATGTTGAAAGCAATTTTTTATTATAATTAAATTCCACATCAAATTCCTCTTATCTCATATGTTGTGCCACCGCAACAATTCCCGTTAACTAATTTGATCACCGTGAGTTTTCATAACCATCAGTGATGGTAGCTTCGAAAATAACTCATTCAACCATTCATCGGAGCACCACTACACTAACTTCAACTTCTTTCACTTCACCACCTCCCTTCATCTCCTCGATAACCAATTGATTATCTCGACTAAAAGAACTTCTCAAGAAAACCACAAAGAGACATGCTGAAGAATTAGAGACGAAGGATGAAGAAGGGAAATCAAAAGGCAAAGATTTATTCAAGGGTTATTAGACAATGAAAAGGTGGATGGTATGCAAAATGAAGTACTTCTGTTGGTGATAAGGATCAGAATAGCCAATCATGAATAAGAATCCTAATTGATAAGGGAATCTCATGAGACATCATGTATGCTGACTGTAACGCCCCAAAATAATTAGGATATTTATTTAATTAAGTTATTATAGATATTCGTGAGTTCGGTGAATTTTGGTAGAATATTTGGATACCTGATGACCTGTGTTGTGGGGTATTGATGATGTTAAGAGGGTGCTGAGAGTATTTAGAAGTATGTGATGTGTTAACAATATTTTGGTAATAATAATATGATTATATGATATATATTATTATTATTATTTTAAAATAAAAGGAAGGACTAAGTGGTAATTGGCGAGGATAAGTGAGGACGAAGTTGGGAAAACATGTTAAGGGTCCTAAGGGTATAGTGGACAAAAAGGAATTGGAGAGAAATGAGAAGTCATTGTTGGTACGATCATTTTGGGAGAAAATGCTCTGAGGAAAAGGGAGAAATAGAGTTAAGGCCTAGAGACATCGGAAGAATCTTCATCTAAGGTAAGGGTGGGGTTCTTTAATCTCTAAGGGTTGCATAATGTTTGTATGAGAGTAGATAAATTGTTAGGTTTTTACCCATGTGTTTGTTGATTGTTTGGTGTTTCCGGTGAGAAGTTGGAGCTATGTGTCGGCGATAATAAAAATGCTCGAATTGTGTGAATTTCATGCTTGAGTTATGTTTGTGGTGTTAGAATGTGTTCTAATTGATGAAAATTGATGATGTGATATGGTGAATTTCGTTTACCATGAGTATGATAATTCTGTTTTGATTGTTGATATACTTTCCTCCATTGTTGGGTTTTAAGGGTTGGCACATAAACATGAAGGATTTATGATTTTATGATGTAAGAATGATGGGAGGATCTACAAATATGCATTTTAGGTGGCTTATAATTGTGGTATGAGGTAGGATTTCGAATTCTGAGTTTGGGGGTTTTTACGGAATCGAAATCGGAGGTCCGGAAGGCCTCCAACGCTGAAAAATGCAGAAGTCTGCATTCTGCAGGGCAATGGCGAGTGCCTTAGGCTTACGGCGAGCGCCGTGATGCCCCGTCGCAGCCAGACAACTTTGGGTCCAAATACGGTTTCGATCATAACTTTTGATCTGTAAGTCCGTTTGAGGCGCCGTTCTAATCGTTGGAAAGCTGGTTTTATGTACTTTATGTTAAAATTATTTTCAATGACAGAATTCTAACTATTCGACGTGTTGTATGTGTTTCTGTGTATGTTTCGACGTGTTGAACCGTGAAATGTGGTATTCGGTTGTGCGAATGCGTGTCGTTGTTGTGGATTGCAATGTTTGCATGTTTGAGCAGGTACATGCTGTATGTTGGGCAGTCGTGAGGTAATGTATTGGTGGTATGCTAGTCATATGCCTTACGTCGTTGTTGTATGTTATTGTTGAGTGCAATAGTTGTTGCTTAAGTTGTTGCATGATGTTGTTGTTGAGTTATTGTGGCATACTGTGTAAATATAATGGTTGTTGCTTATGATGTTGTTGATTAGTTATGGCATGTTGTGTTGTGGCATAACTTGTAAATGCAATAGTTGTTGCTTATGATGTGGTATGATGTTGTGGTTGAGTGCATAGCATGTTGCATAAGTTGTGTGATAAGCCGTGTGCCCATGTGGGGTGTGAGCGTCTTATCCGGATTCTTTGAAATAGAATCGTGTTGGTGTTATTGTTGTTGTTGAGGTAATCGTGTTCCCATGTGGGGTGTGAGCGATTACGAGTGATCGTGTGCCCATGTGGGGTGTGAGCGATCACATATGTCGTGTGCCCATGTGGGGTATGAGCGACTATTATAGAAATTCCGACGGGAATTATGATCATGAAACAGGGATCGAATTGGTACCACATGCATTGAGTCGAGTCGTGGGTCTCATTGCATTGCATTGTGTCGTGTTGTGATGCATAAAATTGTATGCCTGTATGGACATTCGTATTTATGTTGATGTTGTCGTATTTGTGTGGATGTTGTGTTGTTAGGGTGAGCCGTATAAGAATTATGTTCTTTCATACCTATATTATGCTTTTCTTATGTGATATTGAGAATCTCACCCCTTCTGTTTGAATGTTACCTCCACGTGGGTAACGTGCAGATAAGCAGGAGTAGTTCGGAGGTGGAGTTAGTGAAGACGAGGTCTCCTCTTTTATGTCATCGAGTCGCGTCTGCTCTGATTGTAACACCGGGTTGTCGGAACGCTTAGAGTCCTTTACTTTGTTATGTGTTATTACTCTTTTATTTGATGATGTTATGTGTGGTTGAACATGTTTCAAATTTCCGCTGCTGTAGAAATGTTTAAATACTATGTTTTAATTTCGATGTTGATGTATTACTTTTAGTATGCATGAGAGGTTGAATAGTTGAAAGTAGCATCCTAAATCTATGTGTGTTATTATTACTTTGATATTTTGTTATTAATTGTCGCGGGGGTTTAGGGTGTTACAATAGTGGTATCAGAGCAGGTCGGTCCGTCCCGCCAAGTTGTCAAGTCGTTATCGTGTGACAGTTGAATACTGTCGATGTTGTTTGTTCCTTAGTACGTGATATGTGTGTGAAACACTATTAGTGCTTTCTTGTTTTTCTAATCCCTTGTCTGCAGGATGAGAGTGAGACAAGTGGGGGAGAAGCTTGTGTTTCTCCAAGATGCTTCAGGTGTGGAGTGTTGGCTCAGTGGGTCGTTGATTTCAAGAGTGCAATTGTTGATTGGGACATTGTTGTTCCCATTGTTGAAGAGATCGGATAGCATGTTACTACATGAGGGAGTGCAGTGTTGGATTATTCACATGTTTGAGACTGGTGTGACCCTCGAGGGAAGACGGACATGTGTCCGTGCTATTCGCTTCCTTGTGAGGGAGAAGACGATGTTTTGGATAGAGGTTGGTCAGCGATGTGTGGAGTATTCCGACGTGTTTCCTAAGGATGGGCACAATTGTCTTCAGTTGGAACAAGATGATGTTATTCTTGAGATGCGTTGGTAGGAGCTAAACCCTGTGTTTACCAATCGTTGGATAAGGTAGGGTGCTGTTGATTTCAATAATGTAGGGGTTGTGAGAGTGTGTTGTTCCTGGAATTGAAGGAAATACATAAAGAATGCTTATATCAACTAAGGATTGTGCCTTAGATAGCTGGTGCACAAGATGCAAGGAACACTATTATAGTTTGGTGAAGATGGTTTATGCCCCATCATGATGGTCTGCTGTCTATTGACAAATTGAGGAACTGATCACCCTTAATCTCTTGTTGATAGTAGACGAGATCATGCGGGATGGAATAGACGTATCTTGTCAGCTTAGATAGTGTGTTCAGTGAATTGTTCAGAGCTAAGCAAAGTGCTTACCGATAGTGTTGATGAGCCGATGCAGATTCTTATATATCTGAAGATGAGACTGATTTGAGGTTTTGTACGTTGGTAAGTTGGGATGTCTCCGAGAGGAAATGATCTGGTATTGTGGATGGTTGCTTCTTAGAGAGTAAAGAGTGAACTTAACTTTGATGAAAGTGAAGAGTTAAGGTTATGCCTGCTAAGTAAGTAGAAGAACGCTCAAGAAATGATGCTCATATGTTTGGCATGTTTGCGATGATGGTGTTCTGGAGTTTAGCAGTAAAGTCACAACGACGAACTGCCAGCTGTGCGTGAGTTCCAGACGTGTTTTTGGATGACATATCGAATGTGCTACTAAAGATAGAGGTGGAATTCTCTGTTGATCGTGTCCCTGGTACCATATTCTATGGCATCATACATGATCTCGGCGTTAGAATTAGTAGAACTGAAAGAGCAGTTAAAAGATTTACTAGGAAGAAGATTTGTGAGACCAAGGGTGCCGCCTTGGAGAGCTTCAGTATTGTTAGTATAGAAATTGATGATAGCATGAGGTCGCGTGTTAGTCGGTGAGTAGTATGGAAACCCACAGTTGTATTCTAGGTAGCTTGAGTTTTGAATGGTGACGAATCATGGATGATTGAAGTTCTTTGATGGTATTACTTTGTTATGGGTTGAAAATCTCGTGGCAACAGAAACCTTGAGTGGGTCGAAACCCCGTAAGAAGAATTGATATGGAATGTGGTAACCAGAACCAGAGGTTGTTAAGCTGTTTTGGATAAATTGTTTCGAACTGAGGATGAATTTTGAAGATTGCGTATGTTATGGTTGTAGTAGTATTACTCCTGCATCTCTATCGTTGGAGAGTGTTGAACCATACTAAACGGTTGTTTGTTGACAGGGAGGTTATTCTACTGATGGACATAAATGAGATTTGTGTACCGTTTGATGGGTAGGCACTCCAGTGGATAAGTGTGTTTATATGCAGATTGATAACCCTCCAAAGTGCTTAAGGATAAGTATCCACTTTCAAGAATATATGACTTGGAATCTTTTAAACTCGGTTTGGAGTATTACAATATAGGATGATGTTGTTCGGTGCTTGTAATGCACTCGAGGTGTGTGTGGGGATTACGAATCATATCTTCCGTATTTAATCAGATGATTTTGAAGTGGTGTTCATTGGGGTATTCTGATCTATTATAAAATCAGAAGAAGGACGTGTAGAGTATTTGAGAATTGAGTTACAAGTATTGAAAGAGATAAAGTTTTATGCTAAGTTATCGAAGTGTGATTTTTGCAAGGTAACAGTGAGTTTCTTGGTTATGTTATTTCGGATGAGAGTGTTGTCGTGGACCCATCCAAAGTAGATGCAATTCTACTATGAGAAAGCTCCGAAGTTGGTTAAGGAGGTTAGAGGATTTTTGGACTCAATGGGTGATTACCGCAGGTTATGGAAGACTCTTCTAAGTTAGCATTTTATCTCAGTTGACTTGCGAAGGAAAATTTATTTGTGTGGGGATGTTCGTTATGAGGAAAGTTTTAGAGAGCTGAAGTAGGAGTTGACTATGACTCTAGTTTTGATTCTGCCTGAGCCTAATAAACTGTTTGTGGGGTATTGGGATGTGCTTGTGATGAGTTTAGACAGTGCACTAATGTAAGATGGTGAAGTCGTAGCTTATGCCTTACGACAATTGCGGATTCATGAGAGGATCTATCCTATTCAAGAGTTGGAATTGGTTGCGATTGTATTTGTGTTGAAGATCCGAAGGTGTTATTTTTATGGATCTAGATTCGAAGTGTTTAGTAATCACAAAAGTGTAGAACACCTGTTTGGTCAGAAGGAATAGAGTATGAGACAATGAGGATGGTTGGAAATTATGGATGAATTATGACCTTGGCTCGAATTATCCTATTGGTAAAGTTAATGTCGTGCTTGATGGGTTAGGTCGAAAGTCTTTTCATATATCTGCTTCGATGGTTAGAGAATTACAATTGAGTAGCAGTCCAAAGACTTATATCTGGTGTGTGAGCTGACGCAGTAGAGTGAGAGGTTGGGTATATAAAAGGTGAATGATGACCTCCTGGTGAATGTTGGAGAGAGTCAGAAGTTGGATGTAAAATTGGTGGATTTGATAGTTGCGAGTAATCAAAGTGCGCAGCAGAAGCGTGATGTAGCGCGTTTTGAATATGCATGCGTGAACAGTAGGAGTTCAAGGGTTGAACGTTATAACCTGCAGGAATGGAAGTGATATGATGAAAGGTTTAAATATTAATCATGCACTACCAATTACCTGTCCTATTGGTAAATCGTAGAATTGTTTTCTTGATGATTGTGTGACTACGAGGTTGGTGTTACGGTTATGTGGAGGTGGTTAAGACGATGTTGTGTCGTGGAACTTTATGTTCTTATCTTTGTCGTTGCCTCGTTTCCTATAGTGGTGGTCCAAGTGCGAGTAGCTAATTCCTGGGATGGGGAATTAGGGGAATGTTACCTATGGCGATAGTAACGATTGTGTTGTGTTCTGGTTCAAGAGTGAACATGTGTGCGCGTAACTCAGTTATTCGTTGCGCCTTGAATTGGTTGTCGAGTGTATTGTGTGGACATTGCATCTTGTTGTTGTTATTGATGAAGTGGGTTGTTTTTTTGTGTCACTCATGGTGTTGCCTTTCATGATTTGGGAGTAGGAGAGCAGGATGCGTGGGGCGTATCTGAGTTGTTCGTATCGGTGAATTTTTGAGGACGAAAATATTCTAAGTGGGGGAGAGTTGTAACGCCCCAAAATAATTAGGATATTTATTTAATTAAGTTATTATAGATATTCGTGAGTTCGGTGAATTTTGGTGGAATATTTGGATACCTGATGACTTGTGTTGTGGGGTAATGATGATGTCAAGGGGGTGCTGAGAGTATTTAGAAGTATGTGATGTGTTATCAATATTTTGGTAATAATAATATGATTATATGATATATATTATTATTATTATTATTATTTTAAAATAAAAGGAAGGGCTAAGTGGTAATTGTGCGAGGATAAGTGAGGACGAAGTTGGGAAAACATATTAAGGGTCCTAAGGGTATAGTGGACAAAAAGGAATTGGAGAGAAATGAGAAGTCATTGTTGGTACGATCATTTTGGGAGAAAACGCTCCGAGGGAAAGGGAGAAGCAGAGTTAAGGCCTAGAGACATCGGAAGAATCTTCATCTAAGGTAAGGGTGGGGTTCTTTAATCTCTAAGGGTTGCATAATGTTTGTATGAGAGTAGATAAATTGTTAGGTTTTTACGCACGTGTTTGTTGATTGTTTGGTGTTTCCGGTGAGAAGTTGGAGCTATGTGTCGGCGATAATAAAAATGCTCGAATTGTGTGAATTGCATGCTTGAGTTATGTTTGTGGTGTTAGAATGTGTTCTAATTGATGAGAATTGATGATGTGATATGGTGAATTTTGTTTACCATGAGTATGATAATTCTGTTGTGATTGTTGATATGCTTTCCTCCATTGTTGGGTTTTGAGGGTTGGCACATAAACATTAAGGATTGATGATTTTATGATGTATGAATGATGGGAGGATCTACAAATATGCATTTTAGGTTGCTTATAATTATGGTATGAGGTAGGATTTCAAATTCTGAGTTTGGGGGTTTTTACGGAATCGAAATCGGAGGTCCGGAAGGCCTCCAACGCTGAAAAATTTAGAAGTATGCATTCTGCAGGGCAATGGCGAGCGCCTTTAGGCTTACGGCGAGCGACGTGATGCCCCGTCGCAGCCAGACAGCTTTGGGTCCAAATACGGTTTCGATCATAACTTTTGATCCGTAAGTCCGTTTGAGGCGCCGTTCTAATCGTTGGAAAGCTGGTTTTATGTACTTTATGTTAAAATTATTTTCAATGACAAAATTCCAACTATTTGACACGTTGTATGTGTTTCCGTGTATGTTTCGACGTGTTGAACTGTGAAATGTGGAATTCGGTTATGCGAATGCGTGTCGTTATTGTGGATTGCAATGTTTGCATGTTTGAGCAGGTATATGCTGTATGTTGGGCAGTCTTGAGGTAATGTGTTGGTGGTATGCTAGTCATATGCCTTACGTCGTTGTTGTATGTTGTTGTTGAGTGTAATAGTTGTTGCTTACGTTGTTGCATGATGTTGTTGTTGAGTTATTATGGCATACCGTGTAAATATAATGGTTGTTGCTTATGATGTTGTATGATGATGTTGTTGATTAGTTATGGCATGTTGTGTTGTGGCATAACTTGTAAATGCAATAGTTGTTGCTTATGATGTGGTATGATGTTGTGGTTGAGTGCATAGCATGTTGCATAAGTTGTGTGATAAGCCGTGTGCCCATGTGGGGTGTGAGCGTCTTATCCGAATTCTTTGAAATAGAATCATGTTGGTGTTGTTGTTGTTGCTGAGGTAATCATGTGCCCATGTGGGGTGTGAGCGATTACGAGTGATCGTGTGCCTATGTAGGGTGTGAGCGATCACGGATGTCGTGTGCCCATGTGGGGTGTGAGCGACTATTATGGAATTTCGACGGGAATTATGATCATGAAACAAGGATCGAATTGGTACCACATGCATTGAGTCGAGTCGTGGGTCTCATTGCATTGCATTGTGTCGTGTTGTGATGTATAAAATTGTATGCCTGTATGGACATTCGTATTTATGTTGATGTTGTCGCATTTGTTTGGATGTTGTGTTGTTAGGGTGAGCCGTATAAGAATTATGTTCTTTCATACCTATATTATGCTTTTCTTATGTGATATTGAGAATCTCACCCCTTCTGTTTGAATGTTACCTCCACGTGGGTAACGTGCAGATAAGCAGGAGTAGTTCAGAGGTGGAGTTAGCGAAGACGAGGTCTCCTCTTTTATGTCATCGAGTCGTGTCTGCTCTGATTGTAACACCGGGTTGTCGGAACGCTTAGAGTCCTTTACTTTTTTATGTGTTATTACTCTTTTATTTGATGATGTTATGTGTGGTTGAACATGTTTCAAATTTCCGCTGTTGTAGAAATGTTTAAATATTATGTTTTAATTTCGATGTTGATGTATTACTTTTAGTATGCATGAGAAGTTGAATAGTTGAAAGTAGCATCCTAAATCTATGTGTGTTATTATTACTCTGATATTTTGTTATTAGTTGTCGCGGGGGTTTAGGGTGTTACACTGACCTCCTCGAAGAATTAGGGTTTGAAAGAGGAAAACTATCGCCTTACATATGCACTAATATGTAAGCATTCAATGACTTTCTAACACACCATTGGGGTAACATAGAGTTGATGGTATCTCTTAGAGAACGAAGAGACACAAAGACGATATATGTGTAGTTCCTGGTGGTCCCCATTGTAATACACCAATTTTTCCGGGCATTTTTAACTTTCATGCATCCAACTTTATTTTGCTTTACTTAGAATAAATTTTCGATTCTATAGATTGACCAGTTGAATTGATTTTCAAATGTGCATAAAATTAGCACGAAAAATTTCGAGATCGGGCTTGCAGCTCTCAGTTGTAATAATCTACGGTTCGCGTAGTTTAACCCGACATGCCCATTTTATTTTTTTGATCCCGTTTTCATTCGCATTTCGATCAGCTTGAGCCTTTTCAACTGAACTTATTTTATTGCAAAATTTGATCTTTATATGTTTGCTTTTCAGAACTTTATCTTGCACAAATCATTCTAATGCGTTCATTTTTTTCGCGCATTTTCGCGCCCATTTTTAATCGATTTAATTCCATTTATTTTTGCTCCTTTTATCAAAAGAATTAGAAAAAATAGATAAAAACAAAAATGTATTTAGTTTGATTTTATTTTCTTTTAATGAAATATTTTATGATTTAATGGGATTTATTTTGTCACATATTAAAACTCGAAAGGGGTATTATTGGCATTGGATTAATTAATGTAACCCTAATATGAGACATATAAATACTAGAATTAACTGGCAAGTGAGTGGCGTTTCCCAAACACACACGCAACGAATCCCTTTAATCATATCCTCTATTTCAAATTTTAGAAAAAATAGAAAGTGAGAAAATTGTTACTTTCTTATTCCAACTATTCATTCATAAGAACTCCCTCCATCTTTCTATTTTCCCCTTTCCTTCCGCCACCACCATTCATAACCTTTCCAAAATCTCCTCCATTCGATCTCCACACTTCTCCTCCAAACCTCGCCTTTACCATTCATTTTCACCCTCCTAACAACATCCCAACTGCACCTTCGCCTACAAACCACCCTCATCTAAGCTCTGGCCATCCCTCAGTCACCTTTCCACCTTAAACCTCTAATCCTATGCCTCTTCTCATCACTCTCACACATCACCTTGCTCCAAATAACCTTCATCTACGTGAAAACCACTTTCGATACCTTTCACCGCTGCACAAAAAACTTTCACTCAACAACCATTTCACTCATTGTTCCTTCCCATCGCCTGCACAACAACACTTCCACCATCTCTCAATGACTCAGCCGCCGTGCTCCGCCTTACGCTGACCGCTCTTCAAGAAACAACTTTGTTCAACAAGCAAACAACCATGCTCAGTCACGAGTCACCTCTATCACGACCACTCACCTTTACTGAAGTTACTCTCCCCGCCGTTCTCTGCCACTAGTACAAAAACAACTCGAGTTTCCTTTCGGTTGGTTTGCTTTTCGTTTTCCTTTTCATTATATTATGATCCTATTTGGTTGTTAGGTATTCAGTTTTTGCATTTTTGATGTCATTTGCGTTTGGTTCATGGTTTGTGTAGGATATTTATCTCGGTTTGCATTGAGCATTTATTGTATTGATTTTGTAACACTGTTGAAATCGAATAATATGCATGGGCTGTGCCGATTAAGTCACACTTTTTGTTATGTTGAAATTTGGATTGAATTTGTGCCATAACGCTGTTTGCATATACTTGCATCATGTGTAGCATTTGCTTTGATTCGATTCGGTTGTGATGATCACATTTTTGCGTTAGCAACTTGCTAGATTTCTTTGCGTTTGCATGCAATATATTGCTTTCGTTGTCATTGCGTCTCATTTCACTTTAAGTATCATGTTAAAAGTCTTGTGTCGCATTTCTTCACATTTAGGTTTTCTTGATTTTATCATTATGATATGCTATCGTTACTCCTACGTTGTTGACATGTTATATTTCATTTGCATTTTGAATCGTTTGCGATGATCACATTAAACGTTAGCATTTTGTTGGAATTTTCTTGGGTTGCGTGCGAAAATTTTCAATTTGGTTGTCGTTACGTTTTAATTCAATTTTGTATGCCATTTCGATGGTTTAACACATCGACAATTCACATTTTTGCTTTTCGCCACTTTGCATTTCGACATGTAAATTTTGCTTTCACGATGTTATATTTTGTTGTGTTTCGAGTTATTTGCAATGAGGGCTGTCATACCCTTGTTGCTCATATAGCAAAAACGGCAATTGCGAGCATAAGAAAAACGCGAAAAAAAGTCATAAATTGAAATTCAAGTTTTCAAATAAAATCAACCTCATTCATCTATAAATAGAAACATAATTCTCTTCATTCCTCAAGCTTTCATAGCCAAAGAATTTTTGCCAAAATCACTTCACACTTCATCTTTTTCTTTAAGCTCCAAAACCTCCATTAAAGCTCTAAACCAAAGCTTCTAGAAAAATCCAAATCAATTCCAAATCAATTCCAATTCAATCTTATTCATCACATTTCAACCACAACAACAAAATTCAAGAGTAGTAGAAGAAAGAGGAAGAGAAATTGAAGCCTTGCTTACCAGAATTTGAAGGTATTGGAAATTTCGACGCAAATACGCGGTTTTATTTCGGTTGATTGAGAAACTTTCACACGAATCTAATTACCTATTCAATATCTGCGCAGAATTTTGATCAAGATAGGCTATCTTCGGAGCTCTGCTGCTCCGCTGCGGCGGAACCGAATTTTCACATTTTATTGCTTTTACAGTGTATTGCGCGTTTCAAGAGGAAGAAGTTGTTTCTATTTTTTTTCTTTGACTAGTTATCTTTTTTTTTTAAGACTTTATTGCATGTGGTTTGGGCTTAGGCCCACTAGAATTGATTTCTCATTATACCACCTCTATTTCATGCTTCATACTCTCTCATTTTACCTTGTTTGTTTTCTTTTTCTCAATTGTTTTGATTTTGCTTGTTACTATTTTAATTCTCTTTTAATTTTTCCTATCAATTTTTATTGGATCAATTTTTCTTTTAAAAATCATTTTATCTTTTCCGTTTTTTTAAATCATTTGAAAAATTATTATTTATGCTTGATTTTATTTCTTTTTTGCTATTTCTATATTGATTAATTGGTTGTTGCCTTGGATTATGATTTCTTGATCAAAACTTTCGTCAATTTCAATGGACTTTGGGTGTTGATGAGGTTGGGTGAATCTTCATCAATTCAAACTTATTATTAAATGATCATTTGGATCATTTTAGTACTTTGGATTGATGATAGGTTTAGTGCCTTAATCCACCAAGAAAGGTGATTGAAATTGATGATAAATGGATCTCAAGTCTTGGTTCAATTTGGTTCTGAAGCTAGCGGGATTATACCTGAGTGAATCGCACACTCAAAGATACAACAGAGTCGCCACCAAACTTTATTTAGTCCCAAAGGACAGGGAAAATATCGATAAAACCCATAGGGGAAGAGAAACGGGTAAGGGGGTCGGTTATGCGAAAGGAATGTATTAACACCTTACGCATCTGCCGTACTCGACGGGAACCATTTCACTCGCTTCTAGGCTTGGATGGGTTATCTATCTAAAGGCTTCTAGCTAAAAGAGAAGAGAGAAAAGGAAAAGAAAGATAGTGCCCGCGAAGGATTAGGGCCCTCGTGCCTACGTACCCTCATAGTGCAATGAGGAAATCGGAGCTCCGTAGTTCATGGAACCAAGAAAAGAGAAGAAGAATGGAAGAAGGTGGCTCGCCAAGATTTCGCAGTCTCGTGCCTACGTATCCTCATAGTGCAATGAGGAATTCAGAGCCTACGTAGTTCGGGGAACAAAGACAGAAAAAAGAAAGTTGTGTCACAACCAAGAGCAAAAGAAGGAGAGAAAACTCCACTGGGGATTCAAAAGAATTGGTATCAGAACCAAGAAAGAAGGGCAAAGGAAAAGAAGTAACCGTGCTGAGGATAAAGTGCAAGAATGGTGTCGAAACTAAGAAGGTCAAGGAGCAAAATAATGATAGCGACTCTACTGGGGAAGTAGGAGAGAAAATCAACTATGCTGGGGACCAGAGGGTTAGTGACCCTACTGGGGACCAACAAAGGGGATGGTGTCGAAACCAAGAGAATAAGGATTCGGTATGTTAACTGACTGTCAGTGTTAACCAAAGGAAAAGAGATTAAAACTCTGTGGGAAAAAAAGGATTTGGTGTCAACAGGCAGGCTGTGATGAACCAAAAAGAAGAAAAGAGTACTGAACCAAGAGAAGGTGTTTGACTCTGAGGGGATTTCGGTATATTAACTGATAAACAGTGGTTAACCGAAGAAAGGAAAAGTTGAAACTCTTCGAGGAGAAAGGTTTTAACAGGTAGACTATGATCAACCAAAAGAACGGGTGTAGAACCAAGCGAAGGTTGTGACCCAAAGGACTTCGGTACATTGACTAAACAAGAAGTATCTGACCGAAGAAAGGGTATTTGAACCAAAAGAAGGTTACTAACCCAAAGGTGCGAGTATTTGAACCAAAGGAAGGTTGCTAACTGCCGGGGTTACAGTGTTAACAGGAAGACTTTTATTAACTAAAAATAAAATTGAGTGATTAACCAAGAGAAGGTTCCATCGAGCCATTCACTATCGTCTATAGGAAGGTTCCTATTGAATCCCATAAGCAGAAGAAGGTACAACCCATTGTTGTTTGCCTGCCAAAGCCATTTCCGTATCAGAATTCTAAAGAGGTACCTTGGAGGTATGGGTCTACTGTGTTTTCTGGAGACCAAGAGATAAGGTTTGCAGAATCTGAGATCGTAAATGTTATAGCCATTGGAGGTATGACTCGTAGTGGACGAGTGTTCGCTCCGAAGGTCACTACAAAGCCTGTTCAGGTTCCAACTATTGTCCCTCCTAAGGAGACACCTGCATCTGCAACCCCTGTTGTTCAACAAGGGGCATCTACTGTTATACCAGTGCCAACTATTCCGTCTGAAGATGTTTCAAAGAGCAAAGAGACACTTGATGATCAAGAGTTCCTTAAGTTGATCAAGAAAAGTGACTTTAAGATTGTGGATCAGTTAGGGAAAACTCCTTCAAGGATCTCAATCTTGTATTTACTCATGAGTTTGCCCGCGCACAGATCAGCCTTGTTGAAAGTTTTGAACACTGCCCATGTTATGCATGATATATCCGTCGTCGAGTTCGATGACGTAGTGACCAACATAACAACAAGTCGGTATTTGGGTTTTAATGAATCAGAATTACCTCCCGAAGGAAATGCCCACAATAAAGCACCGCACATATCTGTCTCCTGTACAGACATCCTCTTATCTCGTGTTCTTGTGGATACCGGTTCTTCCCTCAATGTGATGCCCAAGGACACATTGAGTCAATTTTGGTATAAGGGAGCAAGATGAGGCCGAGCGCCTTAGTTGTCACAGCCTTTGACGGTTCACGAAGGCAGGTCATTGGAGAAGTAGACTTACCCATCAAAGTTGGGCCGCACTTGTTTACCATTACCTTCTAAGTGATGGATATCAATCCGGCGTACAGTTGCCTATTGGGTCGCCCTTGGATTCACGCTACAGGCGCAATTACATCCACTTTGCATCAGAAGTTAAAATTTATGTTCGACGATCAGCTGGTCATCGTCTGTGGTGAAGAAGATCTGATTGTGAGCGAGTTATCATCTTTCCGATACGTCGAGACCGAAGAAGGCATAGCTGAGGTGCCGTTGCAGTGTCTCGAGTTCGAAGATGTTAGCTCTGCTTCAACTAGTCAAAGTAGATCACCGCAAATGACCTTAGCATCTGCTAAGAGTGCTAAAGAGACCATCGAGAGAGGTGTCTTGCCAGGATGGAGGCATGTGATTGATGTGGTTGAAAAGCATAATCGTTTTGGATTGGGTTACCATCCTGGTCGACAATCTAGTTCACAGGGTCCAAAGCAGTGCAACTTGATCAAGTTTAGCAGCGCGGGTTTTCAGATGGGTGACATCGTGGCAGCCCTTGATGATGCTGGACCCAGTAACCAGATTTCAAGCTTTGTGCGCAAGTGTCCGCCGGGTTTCAAGCTCAACAACTGGACATCTACCGTGATTCCTGTGGTTTTTCCATATAACATGTAATGCATTTTGCTTTCTCATTCCCTCGTCCTCGCCCGAGACGAGTGGATAGCTTGTAAAGGGCCTCACGCTTTTGCAATATTATGTGATCAACAAATAAAAGTTTTTTTGCATCCAAAATCTTGCTCTATCTTCTTTCTTTATTTTACTTTTCACAAATAAATGGCAAAAATTTCTTTTATTTTCACTTTTTAATAGCTCATTTTAAACATATTCATAAACATGCAGAGCTAATAAATGCACTGATAACAACATGGCAAACATCCATTGTAATTCTGGAATTCCAATTAACCAAGCCGAAGAAGATGGTGAGGAAGATTGGGAATTATCGGTTGAACTAGCAAGGCTCCTTGAGCACGAGCATAGAGAGATTCAGCCACATGAAGAGCCAGTGGAAGTTGTCAATCTTGGTACTGATGAGGTTAGAAGAGAAGTCAAGGTTGGCGCGTCTCTTGCAGAGCATGTACACTCCGAGTTGGTCAAGTTATTGAAAGATTATGTTGATATCTTCGCCTGGTCCTATTAAGATATGCCTGGGTTGGATACCAACATTGTTGAACATCACTTACCACTCAAGCCCGGATGTCCTCCTGTCAAGCAGAAACTCAAGAAGACTAGACCTGACATGGCACTCAAAATCAGAGAAGAGGTAAAGAAAGAGTTTGATGATGGGTTCCTCGCCACTTCCGAATATCCTGAATGAATTGCCAACATCGTCCCAGTTCCCAAGAAAGATGGAAAAGTCAAAATGTTTGTGGATTATCGAGATCTTAACAAGGCAAGCCCGAAGGATGATTTTCCTTTGCCTCATATTGATGTCTTGGTAGACAACACAACACAGTTCTCTGTCTTTTCGTTTATGGATGGGTTTTCAAGATATAATCAGATCAAAATGTCCCCAGCTGATATCGAAAAGACTACTTTCATCACGCCGTGGGGTACATATTGTTGCAAAGTCATGCTATTCGGTCTGAAGAATGCAGGAGCAACATACCAACGTACCATGACAACCCTCTTTCACGATATAATTTATAAAGAGATTGAGGTTTATGTGGACGATATGATTGCCAAGTCCAAAACTGAAGATGATCACCTGGTTCACTTGAAGAAATTGTTTGACAGACTCCAGAAGTTTAGACTGCGGTAAAATCTTATGAAGTGTACCTTCGAAGTTCGATCTGGTAAACTATTGGGATTTATTGTGAGTCAGAAAGGCATTGAAGTTGATCCTGACAAGGTTAGGGCAATTCAGAACATGCCGCCTCCCAAAACAGAAAAAGAAGTCCGTGGCTTTTTGGCCAGACTTAATTACATCTCAAGGTTCATTTCCCACTTGACGGCTACCTGTGAACCAATGTTCAAATTACTAAGAAAAAATCAATCGGTTGAATGGAACAATGATTGTCAAGAAGCATTTGACAAAATCAAACAATACTTGCAAGAACCACCGCTCTTAGTACCGCAGTGTAGCATGATTTTTGTGGTCTTGAGTCACGATCGCTTGGGCACTACAGTTCGATTCATTTTTTATCCTATTGAGCTGATTAAGGAAGGGAAATAGATGTCTCCAATTAACCCTGCTTACATACTGAGTTTGAACAACGGTCTGTTAGGTTACAGGTGCTATGTGGATGTGGGGCCCAATCTTCGGTTATTTTACTAAGAACACAGTGTCTGGATTATCTGTGAGGTTTTCGATGATGCGTTTAAATTTGCTGCTTTTGGGTTGATTTGGTGGAGATACTGGGTTTTGAGTTTTTGATTAGTATGCTCACTAAGATTTTTTCAATCTTATGCCTACGTATTCCCGTTTGATAAAACAGGGAAATCAGAGCGATTGTAGTTCCTCCTATTCTATGGGAGGAAAAGAGGTTATTTTGGTGTCTTGTTCAAAGCCCAAGACATGAAGCTAAAGGGGTGATTTGTATCTTGTTCAAAGCCCAAGATGTGAAGCTGAAGGGTCTATTTGAATATTGTTCAAAGCCCAAGATGTGAAGCTGAAGGGTTTTGACTTTATAGAGAATTTGTCATCTCTAAAGAAGAGTTGTTGATGTTTGTATGCCGTGAGCAAGGCACAACTTTGATGCTAAAAGGTTGATTGACTTAACCGGTGTTTTCTTTATACAAAGCCTAAGAGGAGGCTATTGACCCAACAAGAGGGTGTTTTTATATGTCTTGTACGAAGCCCAAGACGGAGGCTAAAGAGGTTTGACTCAGCAAGAGAGTCTAGAACAGGTGATTGACTCAACAAAAGAGTATAGAGGTTGTTTAACTCAATGAGAGAGTCTTTTATACTCAACAAGAGAGTGTTTTCTATCTCGTACGAAGCCCGAGATGGAGGCTAAAAGTGGTTGACTCAACAAGAGAGTCTTTTATACTCAACAAGAGAGTGATTTTTATCTGTCTTATACGAAGCCTAAGACGGAGGCTAAAAAGGGTTAGACTCAACAAGAGAGTCTTTTATACTCAACAAGAGAGTGATTTATATCTCGTACGAAGGCCGAGATGGAGGCTAAAGGGATTGACTCAACAAGAGAGTCTTTTATACTCAACAAGAGAGTGTTTTTCTATCTCGTACGAAGCCCGAAATGGAGGCTAAAGAGGTTGACTCAACAAGAGAGTCTTTTATACTCAACAAGAGAGTGTGAAAAGGTTAGCTCCGCTGGGGAGAATCATTGTACAAAGCCCAAGAGGAGGCTAACTGTGCCAATGACTGTTTCAGTTTAGTGACAGGTCCAATATGTTGGATAAAAGAGAAAATCAGTTCTTATGAAGGAAAGATTAAAGGTATTGTTGTGCTTTGGGATTGATCAGAGGATCAAGGTTATTTCCTGTTCTTTAAGGAAATGGAAAATCCAAAAGGTATTGAGACTGTCCAAGTCTATCGGTGTTTTGAGAAATCGATTCTCAGATAGTGAATGATCTTTGTATGATGCCCAAGAGAAGGCTGGTATGTTAAGGGATGAAGGTCAGCCCATTAACAGGTCTGACACTTGACTCAGAAAGACAGCTCTAGCAAATTGATGACTAGGTTCTATTCCTATACATGTAAAGGTCTCTGGGTCCTTGTACTAAGCCCAAGATAATGCATGAGAGCTTTTAAGAAGCCGAAGTGTCCTTGTACAATGCCCAAGAGGAGGCGGGGATGCTTTTAAGAAGCCTGTGGGTCCCAAACTGAGAGAAGTTCAAGAAATGCAATTCACTGAGAAGAGATCATTTCATGAAAGTCTGCGGTTTGAAGAAACTCAAGAGATGCCATTTACCGAGAATAGATCACCTCTGGGGAGTAGAATTTCTTTGACAATGTCTAAGGGTGACAGTCTGAGAAAGGGTTCACTGAGAATGCTGCCTTTCACGTCTCCATATTGTTTAACCCCAAGAGGAGGGAAGACTGTGTCTGGTAATCCTATAGGGATCTAGTTTTGACTGTATTTAAGAGTGACCAACAGGGCTTTACCTAGTGCTAGACGTAGTTGCCGAGGAAAACTCTAAATAACTATACTAGTATTACACAGTGGATATATAGCAAGTATATAAAAGTTTATGAAAGAAGACTTACAGTGAGCAGCCCCACAATACAGTTATATATATATATATATGAAAGCGGATAAAGAAAGCGGGTAAACACTTACTCGGTTGTAGAGCTTCCATGCTGTTTTGTTAGTTGTTCAACAAATAAAGCTTTGATAACAATATTATATTCTAAATTAAAGGAGAAAGTGCTTTGAAAAGATTGTTGGGGCTTATAGCTCAAGGAGAGGCCCAAGGTTTTATCAGTGATTGCACTGTTGTTTTGTACAGGGACTTATACAAGTGACTGAGGCCCAAAAAGGTTTTCTGTACAAAGGGACGGGTCTTACACTCTCTCAAGAGGCCCAAAGGTGTATTTTTGTACAAGTGGTGGGGCTTACAGCTCGAGGAGAGGCCCAAGGGTTTTTGTTAAAAAAGCGACGATCGCGCCGAACTTTTTGATGGTGTTGGGACTTATATAATACCCTGAGTCCCAAAAAGGTTTATTTACAAAGGATTGGATCTTACACTCTACCAAGAGGCCCAAAGAGTTTTGAAAATGATTGATGAGGTTTGAAATCAAAGAAACCCTAATTTTCTTTCCCTTTAAAAGTAAATATTTAAAGAAAATCAATAAAAGTGATAAAAATACCAAATGAGTTTGAATAAATCACTTGTCATTTTTGTTTAACGTTTGAAAAATGAGGTTTTAATTACAAGATGAATTAAAACTCATTTGGTTTTGATTTTCAAGGTAAATATTCACTTTTAAAATGTTTAAAAACAATTAAAAGGAATTTATTCACAAAAATACTAATTATATTGAATAAATAATATAAACTTGTTTTTTTTGTAAAATAAAATATTTTAATAGTTTTGTATTTTTTGCAAAAAGAACCAATAAAAAATAATTAAAATTGAGAGAGTTATTAATTTTCCAAACTATTAAAAATAATATGAAAAATAGTAGAAAAGTGGAAAAAATAGCAAAAAGAGGGTCTGGGGCGAAGGGGATTCGAACCCCAGACCTCTTGTGTATAGGGCGCGCGCCTTACCACTGGGGTGGTGATACATCCGTTGATTGAAACACAACCAGAAATATACAAGGCTTGCCTTGTTTTTGGCCTGGCCCAAGGCAAGGCAAGACAAGATTTTGATTAGAAACGTGAAGGCCATAACTTTCTTGAAATTCTGGCACAGATATCAGATGTCCTACACAGATGTTGAGACACAGATATCCAACACAATGAACAAGATAACAATAAAAGTAATAGTGCAGAAAGTAAATAACACAGTGATATGTTTACCCAGTTCAGATCAACAATCCTACTCTGGGGGCTACCAAGCCAGGGACGAAACCAATTTACGATAGTATCAATTCACAGATCATACAATTATCGAATAATCTGCTCACTTAATCACTACCCTTCCTATGACTTCTACCTAAGACTCACCTAGGTATGAGGCCCTCCTCAAATCCCTCTACAACCACAACCCGTGATTGGTATCTTTCCACACAAGTAACAAACCGAAAGTCACACTTTCAAAACACACAATTCTCAATACTTCAAAGCTTATGAGAATTGACACACAAGAAACTCAATGCTTAAAAGCTTATGAGTAACTGACAGAACTTACAACACAAAAACCAGTCCTTATACTGGTATCAGAATGATACCAGTTAAGCTCACAAAATACACTCGAAAACCCTAACAAAAACACATGTAAGTTCCACACCTAAACTAGGTTTACATCAGTCAATATATAGCATTTAATCTGGACTGAATTGGGCTTCAAAAACGCAGCAAATAGACTGCTCACAAATCTGCAAAATAAACTCCAACAAAATAGGTCTTCAATCCAAAGTTTCCTAATATGTCTCCATAATTAGAAACAGCTGAAAATCCGAAAGACCAACAAATAAACATAATCCAAAAATGCTTTGGATGCCACATAGGATAACCAAATATTCACAGAATATTTAGTAACAATTCACAGCAACAGAATCTGCTTTGAAACTGAATCCAGACGCGATGTCCTATGAGCAGGTATGGGACATCTTCATTCGACATGTTGAATGCAGCCACCTAGAACATCATGTTTCAACATCTTGCTACTATAATAGTTTTAGAAAAATAAATGCCAACCACAGAATCAAAGAAATAACAATCTCCCCTTTTGGCTTATTTTGGCTAAAAGTACACACACCAAAAAAAACTTTCAAAGAAGCACAAAAACATCCATATCAGACAGCAGCGAAAAAAACAACACACACAGCAAAAAAAAATCCAGCATAGCAGCACTCCCCTTCAACTGCACACAACACACAGCACACAACACATCATAGCAGCATAGCAAAACTCCCCCTCAACAACAGCAACATTCCACAATCTCCCCCTCAACAACTGCAGCAGCACAAACACACCACACACAAACATACTACTCCCCCTTTTTAGCCAGAAATATGGTAAAGGCAAGTAGAACAGTTATTAATATTTGAGAAATGGTCAAATTATAAACCAGAATAAATAGCATCAGAAAGTAGATGCACACCACATCACATGACCAAACGTCATGCTCAACCTTCAGCATTTCCCCCCCCCCCCCCCCATTCACACACTGCACTACCAGAACCTCCTTTAGTCTTTTCAATCTGGCAGCCAGAAGGAACATTGATTGCTATAGTTCTTCATGAATGCAAACCCCAAATCTGCTCCTCAGGTTTTCAAACTGAACTGCATCCAGAGCCTTGGTAAATATGTCAGCAAGCTGATTTTCTGTGCTCACATGCTCAAGGGTTATGACTTTGTCCTCCACAAGTTCTCTGATGAAGTGATGCCTGATATCAATGTGCTTAGTCCTGCTATGTTGAATGGGATTTTTGGAAATATTAATAGCGCTCAGGTTGTCATAAAATAATGTCACGACATCTTGTGTGACATTATACTCAGATAACATCTGCTTCATCCATACCAGTTGAGCACAACTACTACCAGCTGCTATGTACTCAGCTTCAGCAGTAGAAAGAGATACAGAATTTTGCTTCTTACTAAACCATGAAATAAGATTATTTCCCAAAAAGAAACATCCTCCAGAGGTGCTCTTCCTGTCATCAGCACTTCCAGCCCAATCAGCATCACAGTAACCTACTAAAATGGGACTTGAGTCATGGGAGTACAACAACCCATAATCACATGTACCACTCACATACTTAAGAATTCTCTTAACTTAATTGATGTGACTGACCTTGGCTTCTGCGTGATATCTTGCACACACACCAATAACAAATGTTATGTCTGGCCTACTTGCTGTAAGATACAGCAGACTGCCAATCATACTTCTGTACAGACTCTGTTCAACATTCACTCCCTTTTCATCTTTGGATAACTTCAAGTGAGTAGGAGCAGGAGTTCTCTTATGCTTGGAATTATCCAGTCCAAACTTCTTCACGATGTTCCTCGCATATTTGCTCTGACAGATAAAAATGGAATCTTCCATCTGCTTGACTTGTAATCCAAGGAAGTAGGTCAATTCACCTACCAAGCTCATCTCAAATTCAGATTGCATTTGGTTGACAAAATGTTGGACCATTTCATCCGACATCCCACCAAACACAATATCATCTACATAAATCTGAGCAATCATTAGTTTCCCATCCTTCTCCTTGACAAAAAGCGTTTTATCAATGCCACCCTTCCTGTATCCATGGTTGACTAAGAACTCAGTCAGTCTTTCATACCAAGCTTGTGGAGCTTGTTTCAGCCCATACAAAGCCTTCTTCAGCTTGAAAACATGATCAGGAAAATTTGGATCCACAAACCCTTTAGGCTGCTCAACATAGACTTCTTCATTAAGGTAGCCATTCAGAAAGGCACCATTGACATCCATTTGAAACAATCTGAATTTCAACAAACATGCCACTCCTAGCAGCAATCTGATGGATTCCAATCGTGACACATGAGCAAATGTTTCATCGAAGTCTACTCCTTCAATCTGTGTGTATCCTTGAGCAACTAATCTGGCTTTGTTCCTGGTAGCAACTCCTTGTTCATCAGACTTATTCTTATAAACCCATTTTGTTCCAATCACATTTGTTCCTGCTGGTTGTGGTACCAGTTCCCAGACTTCATTCCTCTTGAATTGACAAAGTTCATCTTGCATAGCACTTATCCAGAACTCATATCTCAATGCTTCTTTGACATTCTTTGGTTCAATCTTTGAAACAAAGCATGCATTTGACACAGTCTCCCTTATTCTGGTTCTTACACCTTCATTCAGATCTCCAATAATCAGTTCCTTAGGGTGATCCTTCTGAATCCTTATAGAGGGTCCCCTGTTAGCATCCTCTACCTCTTTATTCTCAGGTCTAGTGTTGGCTTCTTGAGCACTATCTTCTACAGACTCAATGTCTTGGGAGGTTTCATTGTTCATGGGCAGACATGCTCCAACATCATCTGGGACATCTTCGTCTTTGCCAGAGTCATCAACCACCACATTTATGGATTCCATCATCACCTTAGTTCTGGAATTAAATACCCTATATGCTTTACTATTTGTAGAGTATCCCAAAAATATTCCCTCCTCACTCTTAGGATCCATCTTTCGCCTCTGCTCACGATCCGCCAAGATATAGCACTTACTCCCAAACACATAGAAATACTTCACATTTGGCTTTCTACCTTTCCATAGCTCATAAAGAGTGATAGAATTACCTGATCTGATAGTTACCCTATTGTGTACATAGCAAGCAGTATTCATGGCTTCAGCCCAAAAATGATATGGAAGCTTTTTGGCATGAATCATGACTCTTGCACACTCTTGTATAGTCCTGTTCTTGCGTTCCACCACACCATTCTGCTGAGGATTGATCGATGATGAGAATTCATGAGTGATTCCCTCAGATAAGCAGAACTCTTCAAACCTGCTATTTTCGAATTCTCTCCCATGGTCACTTCTGATTCGAACAACACCATAATCCTTTTCCTGTTGAATCCTTTGACACAAATCTTTGAAGGCTGCAAACACGTCATACTTTTCTCTGATAAAACTTATCCAAGTGAATCTAGAGTAGTCATCTACGACAACATAGACATACTTCTTCCCACCAAGACTTTCAACCTGCATAGGTCCCATTAAGTCCATGTGAAGAAGTTCCAGAACTCTAGAAGTTGTGGTAAGATGTTGAAGCCTCTTGTGTGACACCCTTGTTTGCTTCCCAACTTGACATTCACCACATATTTTATCCTCATCAATCTTCAGCTTGGGAATACCTCTAACAGCTTCACTTGACATAACTTTCTTCATCCCTTTCAGGTGTAAGTGACCCAATTTCTGATGCCACAGTTTGGTTTCATCTTCCTTTGACATCAAACAAGTAGACAGACTTTCAGGTTCTTGAGGATTCCACAGATAGCAGTTATCCTTGGACCTGGTTCCCTTCATAACAACTTCATCTTTCTCATTGGTTACTAGACATTCAGATTTGGTGAAATTTACTTTGAGACCTACATCACACAGTTGGCTTATACTGATTAAATTTGCGGTCAGCCCTTTGATAAATAGAACGCGATCCAGATTTGGTTGTCCTGTGTAGTCTAGCTTTCCAACACCTTTTATTTCACCCTTTGATCCATCCACAAAGGTGACATAATTGGTGGAGTGAGGCTTGATATATGACAAGAATTTCTTCACACCAGTCATGTGTCTTGAACTACCACTGTCAAAGTACCAATCTTCTCTTGCAGATGCTCTAAGAGAGGTATGTGCTATGAGACCAGCCATCATTTGTCTAGGAATCCATCTTCTCTTCACTTTACCCCAACTATGTCCTTTATTTTGTTGCTGAGCAGTTTTGGGATAGCCGTGCAGCTTGTAGTAAAAGGACTTTAAGTGACCAATCTTTCCACAGTAATGGCATCTCCATGGTTTATACTTTGATCTACAAACTCTTTTCTGATGCTTCATCTGATGTTGAAACATGTGATTTGACATCCCCTCTTCTTGATTTATTTTCTGAGGAACAAACTTCAATACAGGCTTCTTGTAAGTCTCTGCTTGATTGTTAAAACCAAGGCCTTGCACATTCCAGCATCTTTCCCAGTCTGAAGAATCTCATCCAGCTGCGTGGTACCATTGTTCAGCATTCTTATAGATTTGGTCAAATTGTCAAGTTTTTACTTTTGCCATTCAACCTCCTCTTTCAGATCAGCAATGGTTGATAGATGTCCTTCCTTCTCAGCTTCTAGTTGAGCTATCAGACCCTTCTGTTCCAATATTATCTGGCACCTTTCTTCATTCTTGATGCACAACTCTGAGAACCTTGTGAGGACTTCTTCCTTGGTGAGTTCTCCAATATAGGATTCTTTGTCAGAGTCAGACTCACAAGTAGTTTCTCCATCAGCCTTACAGATCCCAGTCAAGGCTGTCACCAATTTTGCTGATTCTTCTTCAAGATCACTCTCAGACTCTCCTTCTGACCAAGACACTGATAAGCCCTTCTTCTGCCTTTTGAGATACGTGGGACACTCAGTCTTTATGTGCCCATATCCCTCACATTCAAAACACTGAACTCTCTTCCCTTGATTGGAGTCTTCTTTAGTTCTGGATCTTCTTCCTCCATCCTGGTTCTTACTGATGTCGAGTGACTTGTTCTGAGCATTTGCTCTCGACTTCCAGTCAATCCTTTTCAACACTTTGTTAAATTGTTTTCCAAGCAATATCAGATCTTTAGACACCCCTTCATCTCTGACCAGGTCACCTTCATCTTCTGAGTCACCAGCATTTGACACAAAAGCTATGCTCTTCTTCTTTTCAGACTTTTCACTGATCCCTAATTCAAATGTTTGAAGAGATCCCACCAGTTCATCCACTTTCATCTTGTCTATATCCTGAGCTTCCTCTATAGCAGTCACTTTCATGTCAAATCTCTTAGGTAGAGATCTGAGGATTTTTCTGACCAGTTTGCTGTCAGACATCTTCTCACCTAGAGCACTAGAGGCATTAGCTATCTCAATAATGTTCATGTGAAAATCATGAATGCTCTCATCCTCTTTCATCTTCAAACTCTCAAACTTGCTAGTGAGAAGCTGAAGTTTTGACATCTTCACCTTTGAGGTCCCTTCATGAGCAACCTTCAAGACCTCCCACGCCTCTTTTGCAATGGTGCAATGTTCAATCAACCTGGAGATATTCTTGTTGACACTATTAAACAATGCATTCATGGCTTTGGAATTTCCCACGGACCCTTTGTAATCTGCATCATCCCAGTCTTCCTCTTCCTTCACCACATCAGTAGGGGTACCTTTTTCATCTTTAACCTTTGGGGGCTCCCATCCTTTTATAATAGCTTTCCATTCTTGATCATCCATGGATTTGATGAATGCTATCATCCTTGGTTTCCAATAGTCATAGTTGGAACCATCAAGCAGAGGTGGTTTGTTCAGAAATCCTCCATCCTTGTCCATTGTACCAGAAAGTACCTTCCCTGAATCTCACCCAGAACCAATTAAGGGTGCAAGCTCTTGATGCCAATTGAAATTCTGGCACAGATATCAGATGTCCTACACAGATGTTGAGACACTGATATCCAACACAATGAACAAGATAACAATAAAAGTAATAGTGTAGAAAGTAAATAACACAGTGATATGTTTACCCAGTTCGGATCAACAATCCTACTCTGGGGGCTACCAAGCCAGGGACGAAACCAATATACGATAATATCAATTCACAGATCATACAATTACCGAATAATTTGCTCACTTAATCACTACACTTCCTATGACTTCTACCTAAGACTCACCTAGGTATGAGGCCCTCCTCAAATCCCTCTACAACCACAACCCGTGATTGGTATCTTTCCACACAAGTAACAAACCGAAAGTCACACTTTCAAAACACACAATTCTCAATACTTCAAAGCTTATGAGAATTGACACATAAGAAACTCAATGCTTAAAAGCTTATGAGTAACTGACAGAACTTACAACACAAAAACCAGTCCTTATACTGTTATCAGAATGATACCAGTTAGGCTCACAAAATACACTCGAAAACCCTAACAAAAACACATGTAAGTTCTACACCTAAACTAGGTTTACATTAGTCAATATATAGCATTTAATCTGGACTGAATTGGGCTTCAAAAACGCAGCAAATAGACTGCTCACAAATCTCCAAAATAAACTCCAACAAAATAGGTCTTCAATCCAAAGTTTCCTAATATGTCTCCATAATTAGAAACAACTGAAAATTTGAAAGACCAATAAATAAACATAATCCAAAAATGCTTTGGATGCCACATAGGATAACCAAATATTCACAGAATATTTAGTAACAATTCACAGCAACAGAATATGCTTTAAAACTGAATCCAGACGCGATGTCCTATGAGCAGGTATGGGACATCTTCATTCGACATGTTGAATGCAGCCACCTAGAACACCATGTTTCAACATCTTGCTGCTATAATAGTTTTAGCAAAATAAATGCCAACCACAGAATCAAAGAAATAACATTTCTCATTTTTCCATGGATTGGGAAAAAATTTAGGCCTATCCTGCCTAGAATTTCCCAAGGAATCCAATGGTGGTGGTGTTTTTTTTTCTAGATCATGCTCCTATTGAAAAACCCGATAATAGTTTTGAAATAGGCCATGATTTTCATTTTCTATGCTATCTCTTGGTACAGGTGTGAGTTACATGATAAATTGGTGCAAACACAACATATATAACATGTATAACAGATGCATGATCAGTGGACCTCACAGCAATGCATATTTCAAAGAGTTCAAGTTGAGATGCTTACCTCTTTTTGGAGCTTTTGTGCAATCTGCCAAGTGCTTTGTTCCAGAAATGATTTGATGCTTTGTACACCCTTAAATGATCTCTTAGAAGCTTTTAGGATGGTTGGAATAAGCTGGAAACCTCAAGAACAAGTTTGAGCTCTTTCTTGCAAAAGGGGCAAAAGTGGCCAAAATAACAACTCTCTCAAATGGTGTTCCAGATGGGGGGAACCATTTGGGACAGTTCAAGGATGATATTTGGAGTGTGTTTGAGGTTTTATCTGGTTTGGAAAGTGACTGAATCAAGACATGGCTTGAAAAATACACAAAAGTCCAATTTTGAGGTTTTGAGAGGCGACTTTGTGATTTTGGTGTTACAGGTCACTTGTGAGTGTTTGCATCACCGCTATATGATATTTATGAGGTGTGTGTGTGATTGGTTTAGTTGGAATTGTTCTCAAACTCAAAAACTCAGAATTACCTTGCTAAAGAAGGTATTTTTGCCTAGAGAAAGAGATTTTGAGGAAATCATTAGTTTGATGGCTTTGGTGTACTTAAACTGAGCACAAATAAGCTCTATTTATAGTAGAGGAAGTTTGTTTTGGGAGCAATAGTGATTGGTAATTGCTGCATAGGTTTGGCCAATGTTGATCAATGAGAATCCAAGTCTCCTCTAGCCATTGACTAGAGGTTAGGGCACAGGCTGCTGGTTCCCTTGGTCTTGGATAAGTCTTAACTGAATTCAGTTGGAAATGGCTCAGTCCATGCCACCTTGGTGCATCCATTAAATGCTCCAAACCAAAATTGGAGTCTTGTCCCTCTTTTAGGCATTTCTAGGGTTGGCATGCTACTTTTGGTTCCAAAGACTTGGGAGGCTGATGAATCAGTGTTTGTCCGTACTTGGTCTCCCCTTGAGGTGTTCAGATGGATAGATTTGCTTGCCCTTTGCAAAATTTGAGTAAATCGAGCAAAACTCCTAAATCTGCCTTGCCATGACAGTTTGCAGCAAGGCATATTGGCATGGTCATATCTCATGGCCCAAGTGGAATTTGATGGGGTTCTTGGCCATTTTGGAAAGACCTCATATGATACAACAACTGTTTGATCATAATTGGTTTTGATACTTTTTGGATCCAAGTGAAAAATTCCCCTACATTTTGAAAAAAGTAAGACAGATTCTGACTTAGTGAAAATTTCACTAATTGTTGGAAAAAAGTGACATTTTCACTTTTTGTGATTTTGATCATTCCATAACTTAAAATCCATGAGGAATTGGAGTGAGTTGTGTTTGAATCTTTTGTAGAGGGCCATGAGAGCTACAAATCCAGCTTTGGATGGGGAAAAATGACCTTGTGGTTTAGGAGTTATGATCCTCCAAAGTTGGTACCCTAGCCACTTTGTTCCATAACTTAGAAAATTTCTAAGTTTTTTATGGTTACCCCTTTTACAAGTTATCCCACTTTTCTTGTTTTTTCTTGATGAATGATGATTCCAATCACACATTAACATCATTTTAGGGTTAGGGAACCATAATTGTTCAAAAAATTAAAAAGTCAAACTTTGACTTTTGGGCACAGTTGACTTTTTATCAGATGAATTCCAAACTGTGAGATCCTCTATGAAATCAAGTCCTTGACCTAAATCAAACTTGATGGATTGATTTCATAGGTGTTATAGGGTGTATTGAATCATGTCCCAAAGTTTGGGAGCATGCCTGGGTCAAAAGTCAAAGATACAGTTGACTTTTTCCCCCGAAACCCTAATTGTGGTCTGATGAGCTTGAAACTTGTTGATCAAGCTTCTTGGGTTAATCCATTATTGCAAATGGATCAATGTGATGTATTTGAGACCCTCAAATCCTCTCTTGAGGTCTTGGCTCATGTTTTGTCCCAAAATTCAACTTAGGAGTGAATTAGGTCAAGAAACCCTAATTCTTGATTTTTGATGAATGCATCCTCTGAGGCTAAATTGACTTGATGGTTGGGTTCATGATGTCCCTTGGAGCATCTTAGGTTATTCTTTGAAACATTGGCTCATGCCCAGAGGAAAATTTCCATCTGGAGGCCCTGGTCAACCAAAACCCTAATTTGGTGACACTGTTGATTTTGAGGCTTGATCCACTCAGAATGCTGCAACCTTGTGCTTGATTCTTGATGTGGGAGTCCTCTTGATCCATTGTGGATGTTTGAGAGGCTAGACAAGTTGAAGATCATGTCATTCCTTGACTGATCCTTTGTCTAAGAACTCTAAGAGGGCTTTAAACCCTAAGTTTGATTGTAATGAAGGCTCACCCATCTTTGGGGAGACTAATGAGGCATGATGGTTCATCTATATTGTGATGATGGTTTGCACAATGATGGGGAATCTTAGTGGTCAAAATTTGGGGTATGACACGTCGGTTCCTGGTAGGCCTTTAATCATGTATCTCACCGTTCTCGACGAATCAATGGGATGTATATTGGGTTAACATGACAACACTGGCAGTAAAGAACATGCAATTTACTATCTGAGCAAGAAGTTCACTGATTGTGAGATCAGATAATCACTTTTGGAGAAGACTTGTTGTGCTCTGGTCTGGGCAGCTCGACGCCTAAGACAATACATGATTTTCCATACTACTTTATTGATATCCAAAATGGATCCGATAAAGTACATATTTGAAAAGCCTGCTGTCTCTGGAAGGATTTCTCGGTGGCAGATGCTGTTAACTGAGTATGATATCCAACATGTTACCTAGAAAACAATAAAAGGGAGCGTCTTGTCTAACTACCTTGCTCATCAACCTGTAGAGGGTTATCCACAAATGAAGTTTATCAGAGATTATGAGACTCCAGACTCGGACATAGGACCCGAATCAAGGGCGCGATGGACGCTCGTGTTCGATGGTGCCTCCAATTCTAAAGGTCGTGGAATCGGTGCTATCCTCATCTCTCCAACTGGTTTTCACCTTCCCTTCACTGCCAGATTATGCTTTGCATGCATTAACAATATGGCTAAATATGAAGCATGTATCTACGGTATTGAAGCGGCTATTGACATAAGAATCAAGATTCTTGAAGTCTATGGAGATTCTGCTTTGGTCATCGGTCAAGTCAGAGGGAACTTTGTGACTCGGGATTCCAAGCTGGTTCCGTACCAACAACACATAGCGAAATTGATTCCTTACTTTGATGAGATTTCTTTTCATCATATCCCCAGAGAGGAGAATCAACTAGCTGATGCTCTTGCCACTCTAGCATCCATGTTCAAGGTCAAGTGGAAGAATGAAGCTCCTCATATCCGCATTGATCACTTAAACGAACCAGCACACTGTTCAGCAATCGAGGATGAGTCTGATGATAAACCTTGGTTCTATGACATTAAGAGATATCTGGAAAAACAGGAATATCCCGAGGGTATTACCATCACCGACAAGAAAGCTCTTAGGCGGCTTTGCGCCAAATTCTTCTTAAGTGGTGGTGTACTGTACAAGAGGAGTTATGATTCCGTGTTGCTCAGATGCGTGGATAGACACGAAGCAAACACGATCATAAGGTCCATACATGAGGGCTGCAAGGGTGTACATGCTAAAGGTCCTGCTATGGCCAAGAAGATGCTTCGGGCTGGATATTACTGGACAATAATGGAGGTAGATTGTTACAACTTTGCCAAAAGGTGTCACAAGTGCCAAATCTACGGAGACAAGATCCATGTGCCTCCAACTCCATTGAACGTTTTGACTTCACCTTGGCCATTCTCTATGTGGGGTATAGATATTATTGGAATGATCGAGCCGAAGGCTTCCAACGGTTATCGATTCATTCTAGTTGCTATCGATTACTTTACCAAGTGGGTTGAAGCTGCTTCTTACACAAACGTTACACGACAAGTGGTTGCCAGATTTATCAAGAAAGAGATAACCTGTCGCTATGGAATTCCTAGCAACATTATCAAGGACAACGCAAGCAACCTAAACAATAAGATGATGAAGGAGTTGTGTCAAGAATTTAAGATCGAGCACAACAACTCTTCACCATATCGGCCCAAGATGAATGGTGCCGTTGAAGCAGTAAACAAAAACATCAAGAGGATTGTCCAGAAAATGGTCAAGACTTACAAGGATTGGCATGAAATACTTCCCTTTACACTGCATGACTACAGAACTTCAGTTCGCACTTCTACTGGGGCAACTCCGTATTTGTTTGTGTATGGTATGGAGGCAGTTCTACCCATTGAAGTCGAAATTCCTTAGCTTAGAGTCATCATGGAAGCAGGTTTTGATGAAGCTGAATGGGTTTAATCCAGATATAACCAGCTGAATCTCATTGAAGAGAAACACCTTACAACCATTTGTCATGGTCAATTGTATCAGAGACGCCTTAAGCGAGCTTTTGACAAGAAAGTTCTCCCTCGAACGTTCTGTGAAGGCGAACTCGTGCTCAAGAGATATTCACCTGTTCACTCGGATCCACGAGGCAAGTGGACTCCCAATTACGAAGGACCTTTCGTTGTCAAGAAGGCCTTCTTAAGCGGAGCCATGATCCTCACCACCATGGATGGGGAGGAGTTGCCATCGCCCGTGAACTCCGATATAGTCAAAAAATATTATGCCTGAAAAAAATGGATAAGAGTCCGCTAGATTGACATCTGCAAGGGCAATCTAAGCAAAAATGGACGTCCCGATGGACCAAAAAAAAAAGAAATGTGCATGCAAAAGTTAGGGACAATGAAAAAAATAAATAATAACCCGCTAAGTTGAAAACCCGAAAGGGCGACTTAGGCAAAAATGGGTATCCCGGTGGACAAAAAAAAATAGAAAAAAGTGTCCAGGAAAAAATTAGGGATAAAGGCATTTGACTGAGAGCACTTGAGCCTCTTTTTGTCATAGCTGGACATCAGATGGTAACAGAGCGGTCGAATCATCTTCAACTGGTGCAAGGCGTTGGAACCTAAACTTACAGTGGATGGTAGCCAATGTTGTAATCAATGCAAAACATGATTTCCCTTTTCCTTTTACACTTGTTTCTCAATTTTATGGAAAATTTCCTCATCAAGGATTTTTGCATCCTTGTACACACCTTATGTACATATTTTCCACAATCAATGCATTATTTGTTTTCTCAAATTGTTTCTTTCCAGTATTTTGTTTGCAAAATAAACGATTATTTATGATCACATAATACTATAAAACATTGAGAACAATAAAAAGCTAAATCAATTGAGAAAGCATTATGCATTGCATATTTTACTGGTAATTCCTGCAGGATAATCGGTAATGTCCATTGGCAAGCCTAACGCCCAGCCGACAATGTGATGGTTCTTTGAAGAAGTTGTTGTTTCCTTAGCAGAGTCATAATTTTCTCAACAATCGCCATTGTGGTTCTCAGGAAGGGTTGATTGCCTTTCATTTCCCCAACAGATCCATAATGTCTCCAGTAAAGTTGTCATGTTGTACCCCGAGAAGAGACATGGTTGTTCTTTTCCCCAGTACGGGTCGTGCATCATCCCCAGCATGTCAATTTATCACGCACCAGCAGCCGTATGATTTGGTTCCCCGTCTTCCCCAAGCAGAGAAGATCCTCTGAGCTTTGTGAATTCCCTGCAGTAGAGTCAGTGGCATCTTAGAAATCGGAGTTTTCTAATTTCATTTCCCAAGGTGGAGTAAGTTGTCATGATTCTCCTATTCCCGACAGTACCGTTGGTGATGGTTTCTTCCCCAGCGGAGTCTTCACCATTTGTGGTTTTTTCTGCAGCAGAGTTATCGCCCTTTGGGGGCCCTTCCCCAACAAGTTTTGTCTTCATCTGTGGGTTCTCTTCCCAACCGAGGATGTCGAGTTCGTTTTGCTACATTCTCTACCTAACCCTCGCGCATCACCTTAACCCGCACCTTTACATTGCATGATATCAAGCATTATATAGATCGCATACATGACATATGCATCAAGCATACTCCCTCTCTTTTGGCCTGATTCATCTCCTAGCAGATATTCAGCCAAATTTCGGACTTATCAACCTTCAAACACTCTCAAAACTCTTCTTTTGTCGCCGTCGGCCAAATTTTCGAGCTACTCTTTTATTTAATCCCCTTTTACCTCGAATAATAAAAAAGCTAGCGCAATTCGTACATTCAGGTCCAAGAGGATTAAATTGGGGCAACCGTCATAACTCGAAATTTGACCTTCCTTTTTGCCTTTTTGCATAAGCATGCGCATTCGCAACGCCGACATTTTTTTTCCTCTGTGATTTTGTTGATATTCAGGTTTTCCAAACCCGATTAATCGCATCCTCACAAGGTCATCACATCATCAAAAAAAGCACAAAATAAGGGTTTCTATGCCTATTCATCAAAGCAAGAGGTTGAAAATCGGAACCGTGGCCATAACACCATTTTTCAGGCAAATTTGGGCATTTTTGGCTTGGTTAATCGATTAACCATTTGCAGTGCAAACGTGTTAATCGATTAACACATGCAAATTTTGCAGAATTTGCTGCTTTTTCAAGTCAGCAACTCTCCCTCCACATTTTGAACTTCTGCATTGGTCTAGTAACATGTGGAACATTCTGGAGTATTCAAGAATTCACTCAAATTTATTCCAATGCATCATTTCCAAATAAGTGCACCATGTTCCTTGATTTCCAAGTATGTGGAACTTTGGATATTGGAGCTCACATTGGGATTATTACCGAGTTGGTTCTAACTAACCGAGTTAACCGCTTGACTCGGTGAGTCAAGCCTAACTAACTCCTAGCCTAGTTCCAAACCACCAAAAGCTAAGTCCAAACCTAATTCCAAACCTCTCACACTCCAAACTTAAAGTCTATATAAACACACCTTCACTCACTTTTCAAAGGATCAACCATTTTCACACAAATTACTCACACTTCACTCTCAATTCTCTCACATTCTCTCTGATTTTTCTCTGCTACTTCTTCATCTTTATCTCAATTCTCTTCCAAAACCTCACCAAAGCTCTTAATTCTCCATTGAAGAAAAGCTACTTTCACCTTGAAAGTGCTTTTTGTTGAGCTTGACCTTCATCATCATTCCATTCTATTGATTTTTGTGGAGCTTCAATAGGTTTTGGATTCATCTCAAGTGATTATTTAAAGTTTCTTCGGTGATAATTCTCATTTCGGAGTTTTCGTCGCATTTTGCTCGGTTTCGATATGTTTCGGCTATAGTTGAAGATTCCTCTGGTTTTCTTTGATTATCTTCGCCAAGATCTCTTTGCAACAATCACCAAGCCAAATCTCCGGCTTGTAGGTTAGTAGATCTGACTCATTTTTCTGTTTCGAACGTTTTCGTTCCATTCGCAATGTAGTTTCATTATTTTTGCGTGTGAATTGATTATACCATTGCTTGATCCATGATCTTGATGATTTAATTGATTCTATTGTTGATTATTTGCTGTGGTTAAACTTGATTTTTCGTGCATAATTGTTTGCCCTAGCATTGAAGTGATTACACAATCAATAAGTTGGCCAAAAGCACTTTTGAATACTATTTTTCAGCCCCTGTGCCAGTGTTAATCAATTAACACTTTGCAGTGCAAAAGTGTTAATCGATTAACACTTTGTTTTTTCAATTTTTTTTTGCTATTTTGCAAGTGTTAATCGATTAACACTTTGCAGTGCAAAAGTGTTAATCGATTAACACTGAACCAGAAGGCCATTTTCTTGCATTTTCAAGCGTGTTTGCCATGTTTTCTTCCTTTTAACTTCCATTGATTGTCACACTTGATTTTATGGATGTTTTAAGTGTCATTTGACTTCTGTTTGAAGCATATTCATGAACTTTTGTTGTACACTTTCGATTATTCAAATTGTTCATATTCTCGGCATTATGTGAATACATGCTTTCTTGCATTTTCTTTGATCACATGCTACATGATTTAGTGTATCATTTGGCATTGTTTTGCACTTTCTTTCATTGCTTTGCATTAGGTTTGTTCTCAAGAGAATAAGCCTAATCTTGTACAATAAATAATACACCTTGTTGCTTTAATAATTTTCCATTCATTTGGAAAATTGTTAGCATTTTCCTCCCCTTTGATTAACTAATCGAAACTCCATTTCGATTATTGATCTTTCCCTTGGCGCTTCTGTTTAGGTTTCCTTTAGACCTTGCTTTCTCTTGGTACCCAGCTGAGTTAGAGTTTCGCGCGACACTGGAGCACTGTACAACTTGGAGCTATTATGCTGTCCGTTTCAACTTCTACACTACACCCTATGTGTTAGAGAAGGATTGAGAAGGGAGAATTCCTACTCTCATTCTGACTACTTCAGGTAGGGGATGAATGGCCCTGTGCCTGGCTTAGTCACCTCTATCCTCAGGTGGTCGTGTATCTCTTTCCCCAGTCAAGTCGATCCTTGATCACTCCTTTTTCTTGAAATATCTTTTGATCCTTGATCTCTCATTTTCCTTGCAAACTCTTTTGATCCTTGATCACTCCTATCTCTTTCAATCTCTCTTTTGGTCAATCACCTTCTTGGTTAAAGATCTTTGCCCCTTTGGGTAGCAAACTCTCTTTGTTTCAATACCCTATCCTTTTCTTGTGGTCAATAATCACTTTTTGATTCCCCTAGAGAGTCTCAATTCCTTTTCTTCGATTAAACACAGTTTTCCTGTCATAACCGTATCCCCTGCGGAGTTCGCAACCTTCTCTTGGTTCTTCTCCCTTTGTTTGGTTAACCACTGTTTGTCAGTTAAAACACCAATTTTGCACGTCTTCTCAGTTAACCACAACCTGTCTGTTAAAATACTGAGCCTTTCGGGTTAATCACCTTCTCTTGGTTAATCACCCATTTCTTCAGTTAACCACAATCTGTCTTGAAAGCTCCTATCAACAATAAATTTTGACTAAATTTTGGTAAAACATATCAACAATAAAGAAGAGGGAACTTCCAAGATCAAAGATGTCGAAGAAGATGTCCTAACAGCAAGATGCGACATCCTGGACTGATATAGTAGGATTTAAATGTGTAACAAATCTGTCCAAGATTTGCTAAACTTTTTAATACTGGATCAAGGATCAAAAATAGAAAGCCGAAAACAGAAGACTATATAAGGAGACTTAGACCTAGGGTTAAGTGACTGTACTTTTTGTATTGCTTGTAACTTTGTAACCTAGTTCCTTTGTGTTGAATAAGGGTTTAGGGTTTGAGAGTCGTTGGCTCTCTTAGGAGTTGTAAGTCTCCACTCTGTATTGTGAGATGCAGGGTGGAAGACATAGGTACAGGGACACAACCAGAAACCTATAGGTAATGGTTATTGTATTATTCTTGGACGAAGCTTTGAAGCAAGTCCAAGATAGCTTGAAGGTCAAGAAACCGCGACAGTTCTGAATTGGTAGAAGACAGAGATATTACAGGTTGTGATTAGGATGTGAGTGGGGTATCTCATATCAAGGTTGTAAATGGTTGAGTTTAGCCTTGATAAAGATGTTCATTGGGTAGATGTTAGGTATAAAGTTGTAAACGAGGGAGTTTAGCTTTGTAACAATTCTACAGATAGTGAAGTCTTTATCCTGGATTGGTATCCCCCAGATGTAGTTGAATTGCACCGAACTGGGTTAACAATTACTGTCTTATTTAACATTCTGCATTTTACAGTTTTGTTAATATTCTTGACTGACATGTTGGATCAGATGTCGTGACATCTGTGAGGATGCAGGTCTGATATTCAAGGTATCCGTCTGCTGTTGTGCCTCTAAGTTTTAATGATTATGTAGCACAATGTCTTGACATGTGTTAGGACATCTGCTGTCTGCATAGGCCAGAATTTCATGTCTGTTAAAATACTGAGCCTTTTGAGTTAATCACCTTCTCTTGGTTAATCACTCGTTTCCTTCTCGGTTAATCACAGTTCTTCTGTTAAAATCGAATCCCCTGTGAGTTAGCAACCTTTTCTTGGTTCGAATACTTGCACCCTTGGGTTAGTAACCTTTTTTTTGGTTCATTACCCCTTTTGTTGATCAAGTACTATTTATTCAGTCGGTATCGGCAATCCTTTGGGTCACGACCTTCACTTGGTCCCACACCCGTCCTTTGGGTTACAACCTTCGCTTGGTTCTACACCCGTTCTTTTGGTTGATCACAGCCTGTCTGTTAAAACCTTTCTCCCTACAAAGTTATGATTTTCCTCTCTTCTTGGTTAACCACTGTTTATCAGTTAATATACCGAGATCCCCGCAGAGTCAAACACCTTTTCTTGGTTCAGTACTCTTTTTTCTTTGGTTCATCACAGTCGGCCTGTTGACACCAAGTCTCTGTTCCCCACATAGTCTTAATCACTCTTCCTATCTGGTTAACCACTTCCTGTCAGTTAACATACCGAGATTTTATCCTTTCGATCTCCAGTAGGGTCGCTATCCTCTGGTCCCTAGAACAATTCTTTGTCCTCTTACTCCCCAGTGGAGTCCTTTCTTATCCTTTTGCTTTTTTCCCTTTCTTGGTTTCAACACCATCCTTGCTCGTTATTCTCTGTACAGTTACTATCTTGCCCTTTGCACTCATTTCTTGGGTTTCGACACCAATCCTCTTTGTTATCCCCAGCGGATCTTTTTTCTATTCCTTGTGCTCTTACCTTTCCTTTCCTTTTCTTTGTTTTGCGTCTTAGTTCCCCGAACTACGGAAGATCTGATTCTGCATTCATTCGAGTGTCAGATACGTAGGCACGAGATCGCGATGATCTTGGCGAGCACACTTCCACACTTCCACCCTTCCACCTTCTTCCTTTCCCCTTCTTTTCCCTGGTTCCTCTGAACTACGACGCTCTGATTTCCTCATTGCACTATGAGGGTACGTAGGCACGAGGGCCCCAATCCTCAGCGAGCACTTTCTTTCTTTCTTTCTTTCTTTTCTCTTCTCTCTCTCTCTCTCTCTCTCTCTCTCTCTCTCTCTCTCTTCTTCTTCTTTTAGTTAGAAGCCTTTAGATAGATAACCCATCCAAGCCTAGAAGCAAGCAAAATGGTTCCCGCCGAGTACGACAGATGCGTAAGGTGCTAGTACCTTCCTTTCGCATAACCGACCCCCCTTCCCGTTTCTCTTCCCCTTGGCGTTTGTCGAATATTTTCCCTGTCCTTTGGGACTAAATAAAGTTCGGTGGCGACTCTGTTGTATCTTTGAGTGTGCGATTCACTCAGGTATAAACCAGGCTTCTTCAACTGGCGACTCCACTGGGGAGCCCTTACGCTTGCAAGTTGGGGTCTCGCCTAGTTTTTTTTGTCTTTCTTGCTTATGTGGGTGTTTATCTTTCGCGCTTTACTTGCTTTATCTTTATGATTTAGCTTTATGTTTATTTACTGCATTTCTTTACTGCTTTGAATATTCATATGCTGCATATTCTGGATATCTGCTTTTTTCTGTTGTTGTTGGGATGGGTAGATGTTATTGGAGAGAAAAGTCCTAACACCGGGCTTAGCATACACATAGGCTAGAATATAGATAGTCGTGAGGCATGCGTTTCGCACGTTGGGTTACCAGGAGAGCCACATCCCAGATCGTGATTCGCTTGAGAATACTTCCGTCCTGTGAGAATTCACTACGGTGAGGGGTTTTCACTCCGAGTCCTATGCTTTGGGCGACCTTTCTAGGGACCACCTTGTTGTGTCTAGATCACACCTGTGAGGGGGATGGGGTTTTACAGGAAACCAAGCCACTTCATACCCTTGTTCTCTCACACACGCCAGATTTTGCACCGACACATCAGACTATGTGGCACCGACACAAAATTATTTACAGATATTCAGATTGTTCAGATTTGATTGTTCAGACAGTGCCAGCTTCCTGTTGTTTATGTTGCATATCAATTCATCATGTAAATTAATTTTTGCATGTGCATTTCCAGGTTTTCGAGGACTTATTCTTTGTTGACATTATCATAGAGATGAGTACTGGTTGCCGAGGCATTTTCAGCTACAAGTTTGTGGAGCCTAAGCTGGGTATTTTGAGAGGTCTAGCATCCCGTGTGGTTGAAGATAAAAGAGGTGTTTTCAGGGATACCTATGGTAATCTGTTGTCCATCCTCAATACTAAAGTGAACATCACCGCCATTCATACTCTGGTTCAATTCTATGATCCACCATATAGGTGCTTTACATTCCAGGATTATCAACTAGCACCTACACTTGAGGAGTATGCTTATATTCTGGGGGTTGAGTTCAAGAAGCAAGTTCCTTATGTTTACACTAGTAGTTATCTCAAGTTTCCTCTTATTGCTGATGCGCTTTGCATTAGTAAGAAGGATGTGGAGGATAATCTCAAGACCAAAGGGAAAGGTATTCGAGGGTTTGCTTCAAAATTCTTGGTTGACAAAGCCACTTCCTTTGCTAAGGATGGAAACTGGAAGGCTTTCAACGCCGTTCTTACTTTGCTGATATATGGGATTGTCTTGTTTTCGAACATGGAGGATTTCATAGATCAGGCTGCCATCAGTATTTTCTTGTCCAAGAACCCCGTTCCAACACTTCTTGCTGATACCTATCATTTTATTCATTCGAGGAATGAAAAGAAGAAGGGAACCATTGTCTGTTGTGCTCCTCTGCTGTACCGATGGTTCATGTCTCATCTACCACAGAAGGGTCCCTTTGTTGAGAATAAGGGTAATCTCAAGTGGTCTCAACGGATCATGTCTCTTACTGCTGTTGACATTTCTTGGTATTCTCTAGTCTTCGACGATATTAAAATCATTCTTCATTATGGGAAATTCTCCAATGTGCCTCTGCTAGGTTCAAAGGGTGAAATTAACTATAATCTGAGACTTGCCTTCCGACAGTTGAGATATCCTATGGTTGCTAAGCTAGATCCTGAGGTAGTGGAAGAGTTCATCTTTCATGAAGGGGTTAATGACATGGGATTGCTGAAGAGGTTTAGTGCCGCTTGGACTTAGATTCACCTCGAAGGAAGAGTCGATTTGGGTAAGAAGAATTGCGTAGCCAAGGAAGCTTACAGACTTTGGGTCAAAGAGCGTATCAAAGAGACCTTGAGCCTTCCATGAATGCCAAGCCTCTTGAACTTGCCATTGTTCCTCCATCTGAGGTCGATCAACTCAAGCTGACTATTGAAAATTTGAAGAAGGAGAATGCTGATCTTCGTCTCAACCTTGATAGAGTCACTTCTGAGAAGGATAGCCTACAGATTGAGCTCCGCCAGAAGCGCGAGCGCATGCTCAAAGAGGTGGAGGATGAACAAAACAAGTGTAGGAAAGTGGGTGATGCTTTGAAAAGCACCTATGAGGGACTTGCTTCAAAGAAGAGACAACTCGCCGATACCCAGTATCAAGCCTACAAGGATGAGTTAAGCTACAAAAAACAACTTGAAGAGCTTCGAGGGAAGTTATTCGAGTTCAAGACAAAGTGGTAAAGTGAGCAAGACCGTGCTAATCAAGTAGCAAAGGACTTTTCCCAATGTCAAGCCCAGCTAGACAAAGTCTTCGGTGAGATTCAGAAGCTGCAGGATCAAGCACATCAGAGCCGAGAGCAGATTAGTCAGCTCAACACAGAGAGCACTCATTGGGAGCATCAAAGCCGTCATCTGCAAAACCTCCTGGATCAGAAAGAGGCCTTTCTTCAGGATTTGCTTCAGGGACCTAACCATTCTTTACTGTGCAACCTCATGAAGGATGCGAAGTATTGGAGTGAGAGGCATGCCCGTCTAGCCAGATTTGCTGAGCATGCACTGGAGGACTTACCTGGGTTGTTGAGGGATGCATATGCTGATGTATTGCCACACCAGCTTCCTTGGGCTGTTTTCCACTTCTTGTCTGTTTGTAGGGTGGTCTTTGACAGGATCCATGTTGATTTCATTGTTGCCCAAAAGGCAGATATTTGATGTGTACTTGACTTGTACTTCTTTCTTTTATTGTTGAATGAATGAATGAAGTTGCTTGCCAATCTTACCTTTCGCACATTTACTTGTATCCTTTATGATTATTGTCAACAAAGATAAGTTTAAGAATTCCTGGAATTTAAAAATTTATTTTTGCATGCATAACATACATTCATTTGCACTCATATGCAAGTCCCTTCATCAGAAACCGTTGCTCACCCTTGTCCGCCTTCTTTGTAGCAAGACGACGACTCGACATCGGTATTTCACTCGCTCAAACAAATCCAGAATCATGGCTGATTTTGAAGCCGAGAACGCTGCTTATAAGGAAACTCTGGCTCAATTCCAAGGTCGGATGGATCAGTTTCAGACGAACATGGATATCGTTATGGAACTCCTTCGTGCTCAGAGGGACGCCGCTACTGCTGCCATTGTTGTTGCAACTGCTACCGATGCAACCGTTATCACTCCTGTTGTGACCACTTCTCCTGTTGTTACAACTAATCCTGCTGTTATTCACTCTCCTGCTATTGTTGAAGTTCCAGTTGAGCCTGTGAATTAGCCCGTTGTTCATTCGACAAATCCTCAATCCGGCTTGAACAAGATGCCCACTGGGTTTCCTTGGGGCATGCCTCCAAATTACACTCTTCAGATTGCAAATAATGGTAGTGCCTTCATACCATATCAGCCTTTTGTTGTGCCCATGCCTAATGGGAATGCTGCTGCGTATCCATGGGGTATGCCTACTCCAGTCCCACCTCTAGTGGTGAATGATGATCCTGAGAATCTTCAGGTTCAGACTCATCAAACTTCTGAGTTGGCTAACATGGAAACTCCTGATGAAAAATAGCATGTGTACAGGGCTCCACCTTTCCAGGTTCCGGTCTCATCTCAAGCTGCTCAAACTGCTGTTCAGAATGTTCATCCTGGGATGTTCTATCCTGGGGCATCTTCCTCAGCTGCTGTGATACCTCCTCCAAATTATCCATTTGGTGTTCAGATGGGTTAAAACGTTGGTCAGATGGTTAATATGGGTTTTGTGTATCCTTCTCAGTTTACTACTCTGCAAGTGCACGCTCCCGCCGCATCTCAGCTGCCAAATCCTCAGATTCTTGTCAAGCCCACTAATCAAAGTAGACCTGCTGACTACAAATTATTGGAAGACCGTATCAGAGCTATTGAAGGGTTTTCTGCTTTTGGCATGGAGGCCAAGGACTTGTGTTTGGTTCCGAATGTTGTGCTACTGCAGAAGTTCAAGATACCTGAGCTGCCAAAGTATAAAGGTCTAAGCTACCCGCGTAGTCACATCACTATGTACTGCAGGAAGATGGCATCCTATATTGATAATGACGAATTGCTTGTTCATTATTTTCAAGATAGTTTGTCTGGTGCTTCATTGGATTGGTACATGGGCATAGAGCGCAACAAAATCCATCCTTGGAGGGATTTGTCTGAAGCGTTCTTGAAACAATACAAGTACAATCTTGATCTGGAGCCTACTAGATTGTAGTTGCAGAATTAGTCTCAGCGCTCAGCTGAAACATTCAAAGAGTATGCGCAAAGATGGCGTGAGATGGCATCTCGTGTGCGGCCTGCTCTCTCTGACAATGAGTTGGTTGACATCTTTATGGGTACATTGTAAGGATCCTATTATGAGAAAATTGTGGGTAGTTCTTCATCAAACTTTGCTGACATTGTAACATTTGGTGAACGGATTGAGAATGGTTTGATGACTGGAAAGATTCCTGGAGCTGCTTCCCAGCAGCTGGCCACTAGAAAATCTCAGAACAACAAAAATCAGCAGAATCAAAACCGTCAGAACAACAACAGTCAAGGAAATCATAAGCGCTTGAATTTCGACAGAATTTCGGTGTCATACACTGAATTCCGGTGTCATACATAGAACCGGAGGAACTACGATCGCTCTGATTTCCCTGTTTCGTTAAACGGGAATATGTAGGCATAAGATTGAAAAATCTTAGCGAGCACACTAATCAAAAACCCAAAATCCTGTACCTTCATACATCAATCAAAAAGTATCAGTCCTAATATCTTACAAATAATCCAGACACTGTGTTCTTAACCAAATAACCTAAGAGAGACCCACAATCTCAATAGCATCTGTAAACCAACAGTCATCTGTTTAAACTCAGTATGCAAGCAGGGTTAATTGGAGACATCTATTTCCCTTCCTTCATCAGCTTCAATAGGATAAAAAATGAATTGAACTGTAGTACCCTAAAGCGATAGTGCTTCGCAACCACGCAAAAACTCGCGCTACAGAAAAATGGCGACTCTGTTGGGGAGTCACTATAAGATCTATTTTACCTTAGTCATCATTCGTCCCCATTTTTCCACAAACAGAAAAATGGCGACTTTGCTGGGGATGAAAAGTATCACTGTAAGATCTGTTTTACCTTAGTCATCATTCATCCCCATTTTTCCACAAACCGAAAAATGGCGACTCTACTGGGGACCTTCGATAGAGATCTTGTTCTATTCCCATCTCTTAGGTAGAAACCTAGAGTTCACAAAATGTCACAGAAATGACAGCTCTGCTGGGGAGTCATTGTCTGTACAGGATCATAATACTAGAGGTTAAGGATGATTAAGACAAATATATACTGCTTTTCCTAATTGATATCTGTGTTTATTTTTCTGCTAATGGGAATGCGTGTGATGTCGCATGTGGAAAGATTGAGTATACACCTAAGATAGGTGATGGCCATGCGGGTAATCTTACTGGGAGTGAATTCCAGTTAAGAGCCCCCGATCGACCATCAAACTCAGTGGAGACTCCCTTTGCAGATACATTGCCTATACGACTTCGGTTGTTGAAAGTAGTGTGGTCGACTGGGTTATCTGAGAAGCTGAGGTTTTTAGTAGACTTAAGCCATTTTGTAGTGCGGAAGCTATCGGAAATAGTTGTCACGCGATACTACCCTCATCTGAGATCACTCTAGGATACATCAGCTCGCTGGTGATCCGTTTGCTGTTGTTATCCCATAGGGGTCAATGATTTTGCGAACAGGTACAAAAAATCACCAGTATAAACCTTTAAAGGGGGGGGGGGGTAGAGCCTTGACTTCATGACACCTACCCTTTGACCCCATGTTTTTTCTATGTTTTTGTGTGCTGCATTCATACATTCATCTAAAAAACATTAAAAAAAAGAATCTGCTCTTCTAATCTCTCCTTTTCAAATTAAACTGAGACAATGATTGCAAATGTCAGAGAGAAAGGAGATTGCGCTAATGGATTTCGGTAGAAGGAAAACTCATAAGTACACCTTCAAGGTTCCAAAACTAGAGGATTTAAGAGGTCTGGCGAGAATGATCACCAACCACGAGGCTTTTAGAGCCAAGTATGGAGGATTGCTGTCCTTGTTAAGGGTTCATATAATCGAAGGAATCCTGTCCACACTAATCCAGTTCTACGATCCGGTTTATCACTGTTTCACATTCTCGGATTATCAACTAGCACCAACACTGGAGGAGTACTCTCACCTGACTAATTTACATATTACTGATCAAGCTCCCTTTTCTGGACTGGATGAAATTCCAAAGGATCAGAACATTGCAAGAGCAATTTATTTGGACGAGTCAGAAGTCAGGACTCACATGACCACTAAGGGTGGCATCCAGGGCTTGCCAGCCCAGTTCTTGACAAAGAAAGCCCTGTACTTTGCTAGTATAGGGAACGTGGCCGCTTTTGAGAGCATCTTTGTTTTGCTCACCTACGGGTTATTTTTGTTTCCCAACATTGATAACTTTATAGATATCAACGCCATTAAGATTTTCCTGATCGGAAACCTCGTACCGACCTTACTCGCAGATGCGTATCATTCGGTACATTTAAGGAATTTATACAGCGGAGGAATGATCATGTGTTGTATACCCCTGCTATACAAATGGTTCACTTCCCATTTGCCCAAGTCTGCTGCATTTTGGGATCAAAAGAATACTTTACGTTGGTCGCAGAGAATCATGTCTCTTACCAACTCTGACATCGATTGGTACAATCGAATCTACGACGAGATCAGGATCATTGACCGTTGTGGAAATTTCCTAAATGTACCCCTTATAGGAACTAAGGGGGGAATCAACTATCATCCAATTCTCGTTCATCGTCAATTCGGATACCTGATGAGGCACGTCCCACGGAATGTTCATCTGGAAGGTCTTTTCTTCAAGGAAGGAGAAAATGAGAGGGCACTAAAGATGGAAATAGTGCACGTTTGGAAACACGTTCATAGGAAAGGACGATAGTCTCTAGGAAAACCAGACTGTGTCTTAGTGGAGCCTTATCTCCACTGGGTACAAACTAGAGCTCTCAAGCTGAGGATGCCTTACCCTCATCAGGAAGTTCTTCCATTAAGGGACTCTGCCCTTTATTTCATGTCTGAGACAGAAAAACTTCAGGTTAATCTCAGCAAAGTTCAGCAGTAGAAGAGGTCTTGGAGGAATAAGTACCGTATTCTCAATGTGGAGTGCAAGAAAATACAGCAATTGTTAAGAGAAAAGGATGCTCTGATTGAGATTCTAAAGCAACATGCTGTAGAGAATCAGGATGGCCAAAGGAATTTGCTCGCTCCTTTCACTTGGCAAAGGAATGACAACCCGACAACGGCCCAAGAGCCCTGGTCAAAGAAAACGAAAGCACCAGAACCAGCACCTGAGCTCTCTTCAGAGAGGACTCATGATCCATAATTTAGATTTCCTTTTCTAGCACTTTGTAATCTACTGTATTTCCATTTCCGCAATCCTTTGAATTCAATAAAACGGGGTTTCCCCACTGTTTGATATTTGCAATCTAATTGTCGAAGTTTACTTTGAATAAACAAAAATAATTAATATAATCATTGCATTCATCATTCTCATAAACACATTCTTCTTACCTACGAATCTCACGTTTGCGTCTCGATTCTAGAGTCAAACTGTCTCATTCGTACAATACTCGGGCCAATCGTCAGAAAAAGATGGATGATCTCGAGGAAGAGAATAGAGAGTTGAGAGAAGAGATCGACACTTTGAAAGAGGAGCTGAGAAAGCTTCATAACGACATGCAAGCTCTAGTAGAAGCTCAGATGCAACAACAAAGGACTGTGTCCTCAGAGATCACATCAACGCCCATAGTGGAGAAGTATGATCCTAGGTACAAAATTTCGAAAGATTATCCTTGGGGAATTCCTATTAACTATATCCTGGAAGGATATGTTCCGCCGATCAATGAGGATCAGGGAACCGCAGCAGGAGCCGCTGGGCATGAAGGTTACAAACTTGGGGAAAGCGAAGATACTAGGGGCATGACAGCAACTCCTGAAGGTTACAAACTTCGTGTAGGCACCGAGAGTCTCGGCCATAATGAATATCCACAACCCGTGGTACACACTATACCGGAAGGACAGATCCCCAGATACCTTTTGGTGGAAACGAAAGCATGTTCGACAGAATGAATGAATTCCAGGAACAATTCCTGGAGATGCAGAAAGAGCTGCAAGCCATTTGCGGTCAGGATCTATTTGGAAAGGACGCCGCAGACCTCTGCTTGGTCCCCAATGTGAAAGTTCCACACAAGTTCCAAGTGCCCGACTTTGAAAAATACAAGGGTAACTCTTGCCCTCAGAGTCATTTAGTGATGTATGCTCGACGAATGTCAGCTCAGACAAAGAACCAGGAGCTACTAATTCACTACTTTCAGGATAGTTTAACCGGTGCCGCATTAAAATGGTACATGGGTTTAAACCGCGCTACGATCAGCACATTCAGAGATCTTGGCGCTGCTTTCGTTCAACAATATAAATACAATTTGGACATGGCACCGGACAGAGATCAACTCAGATCGATGTCACAAAAGGACAAGGAAACCTTTAAGGAGTAAGCTTAGAGATGGCGTGAAATTGCCGCCCAGATTTGTCCACCTCTTGAGGAAAAATAGATGATAAATATCTTCTTAAAGACCTTAAGCTCATTTTACTACGACAGAATGGTCGCCAGTGCTGCCCAGTGACTTCACCGAGATGGTGGGAATGGGGGTTCGTCTTGAGGAAGCAGTCCGGGAAGGACGTTAAGTAAAAGACGCTGGATCATCAAGTAGTAGAAAACGATACGGTAGTGCTCTCCCTAAGAAAAAAGAGCAAGATATCAGGAATATCTCTCTCAGAAAGCAAAGGCGACGATATTAACCAGTAGCAGCTGTAACTCCTGCTATCAATCCCATACCTGTTCCTACGTATCAATCTCAGGTTGCGCAGAACCAACCGAATCAACAACAATTTCAGCAAAGGACACAACAACCTCTTCAGCAGGCTCGTCCTCCATACAACAACAACTGTGCAACACGACCACCAGGGCTTGATCCTATGCCCATGTTGTACGCAGAACTGCTTCCATTATTACTGGTCAAGGGGCATGTCCAAACCAGGTCTCCTCTTACAGTATCGGAAAATCCGCCTTTTTGGTTCAAAACGGATCAGACTTGTCCTTACGATCAAGGAGGACCAGGGCATAACATAGAAAACTGTCTCAGTTTCAAATCCGATGTGTAAAAGCTTGTTAGGAGCGGGGTCTTATCTTTCAAGGATACGAATCCTAATATTCTCACAAACCTGCTTGTCATACCCCAAATTTTGACCACTAAGATTTCCCATCATGGTGCAAATCATCAGCACAATATGGATGTACCTCTTTGCCTCATCAATCTCCTCAAGGAATTGTTGAGCATTCACTACAATCAAAATAGGGTTTCAAACCCTCTCAGAGCCTTTAGACAAAGGATCAATCAAGGAATGACATGATCTTCAACTTGTCTAACCTCTTAAACATCCACAAAGGATCAAGAGGACTCCCACGTCAAGAATTAGGCACAAGAGTGCAAAATTCCAGGTGGATCAAGCCTCAAGTTCATCTAATACAAAGTCAACTGACGCAAAAAGTCAAAGTTTGACTTTTTGGTCAACTATGAGCTTCACAAGCCATTACTCAGGAAAATACGATGGATGATTTAATTTGATCAAATTTAAATCAAGAAATCATGCAAAATTGCAAAATTGATCAAATTGAAGGAAACTTAGAATTTTTTTTCTAAGTTAAAATCATGTTCAAGTGCACAACTTTTCAAGGTTGTAACTATTGATCCAAGCATCCATTGATTTTGAGTAAGAGCTATTTTAAAGAGGGTATTTAATACTTCAACATTGTAGAAGGAATCAACTCAAAATATCATAAGGATTGAAAGATATAAGCGATCAAAGTTGGGAATTCTTAATGTCCAATGTTCTGACATTGCATAGGGACATCATTAATATTTTTTCAGCAAGAATGCCCCAACTTCAAGGACGTTTTTCTCCATGATCCAAGTTGAACCAGGTCTGGAGTCAAACATGAAAGTTGAAGTACATTGTCTCAGCTTTCCAGAAAGGTGTAGAACGTCCTTGTAGCATACTCGAGCAGGGAGATATGATTTTCGCAAAAAGCAGTGATAAAGCAGACTTTTCATGACAGCTTTTGGGACAGATTTGACTACACAAGTTCAAGACCATTTTTGATGACTTTGCAAGCTGAACCAATACCAAAGTCAAACATCAAAGTTAAAGTATGTCATTAGGGCTTTCCAAAATGTATAAGAACTCCCATTAATTCAACTTAAGCAAGGAGTTATGAACCTCACAACAGGCCTTGCTCGAGCTGATTTTTTAGGACAGATTTTGCGCACTTTTCTTGTGCCACCCAATTTTCAAGCTTTGTCACCATGCAAGACAAGCATCAAAGATGCAATTCACTTCAATTCAAAATATCATAGTGTATTAAAATATACAAGTGATTAAAGTTTGGAATTATTAATGATCAAAGTTGTCAAATGTTTCAACATTTCATGGGACATCATTAATATTTTTCCAGCAAGAATGTCCCAACTTCAAGGATGTTTTTATCCATGATCCAAGTTGATTCAAGCCAAACCTTGAACATCAAAGTTGAAGTACGTTGTCTCAGCTTTCCAGAAAGGTGTAGAACATCCTTGTAACATACTCGAGCAGGGAGATATGATTTTCGCAAGAAGCATTGATAAAGCAGAATTTTCATGACAGCTTTTAGGACAGATTCGACTACACAAGTTCAAGGCCATTTTTGATGACTTTGCAAGCTGAACCAAGATCAAAGTCCAACATCAAAGTTGAAGTACGTTGTCTCAGCTTTCCAGAAAGGTGTAGAACGTCCTTATAGCATACTCGAGCAGGGAGTTATGAATTTTACAAAACGGCTTGCTGCAGCTGAATTTTTCATGGGACAGATTTGCACATTTCTTGTGCCACACAAATTTCCAAGCCTTGTCATCACTTTGGACACCTCTGAGGATCAAATCTAAAGGGGACAATCACTGAGCCAAGCCTCCAAAGTCCTTGGAACAAGAAGTAGCATGCTATTCCTAAAAATCCCTAAAAGAGGGACAAGACTCCAATTTTGGATTGGAGCATTTAATAGATGCTTAGAGGTGGCATGGACTGACACATTTGCAACTGAATTCAGTCAAGATTCCTCCAACAAGTAGGGAACCAAAGATCTGTGCTCTAACCTCTAGTCAATGGCTAGAGGAGACTTTGATTTTCATTGGACAACATTGGCTAAACCTCTGCTGCAGCCACCATTCACTGTTGCTGCGAAAACAAACTTGCTCTACTATAAATAGAGCTCATTTGTGTTCAGTTTGAGTACACCAAAGCCATCAAACAGATGCTTTCCTCAAAATCTCTTCTTTCACCTCAAATTTGCCTTCCAAAGCAAGTAATTCTGAGTTTTTGAGCTTGAGAGCTTTTCCATCACAATCAATCACACACACACCTCATATATATCATATGTAAGCTGTGCAAACTATCACAAGTGACCTGTAATCACAAAATCACAAAGTCACTTCTCAAAACTTCAAAATGGCACTTTTTTGCATTTTTCAAGCCATATCTTGATTCAGTCATTTTCCAAACCAGATAAAACCTCAAACACACTCCAAATATCATCCTTAAACTGTCCCAAATGGTTCGCAACATCTGGAATGCCATTTGAGAGAGTTGCTATTTTGGTCACTTTTAACCCCTTTTGCAAGAAAGGGACAATTTGTGTTTTTGCTGGTACCAGTTGATTCCAATCATCCTAAAAGCTTCTAAGGGATCATTTGAGTGTGTCTAAAGCATCAAATCATTTCTGGAACAAGAGGCTTGACAGATTGCACAAAAACTCCAAAAAGCTCAAAAAGAGGTAAGCATCACAACTTGGAATCCTTGAAATCATGTATTGCTTTGAAGTCCACTGATCATACACATCTCATACATGTTGTATATGTTGTATTTGGGCTAATTCACCATGTAATTCATGCCTGTATCAAAGTGTAGCACAGAAAATACAATTATAGGTCCTTTTCAAAACCACTATCGGGTTTTGAGGAGGGAGTGTGATCTAAAAAAACTACCATCACCATTGGATTCCTTGTGAAATTCTGGGCCAGATGCATATAAATTTTGTCTCAAACCATTGAGATTTGAGAAAGTTATGGGTGTTGGAAGTTTGACAAAAAAGATGTTGAAAACTCATGAGTGATGTCTCATGAGTGATGTTGTGACATCACATTCCTCTTTTTCTTAGTTTATCTTCAAAACTCAACCAATTTTTTTCACATAGCAAAAATTATCATTTTCCAAATCTGTTTTGCACACTTGTTATTCATACTCCATAATATTTTAATCCACAAAAAAATCACAAAAAATATTATTATTTGATATATTTTTAATATATTCAAAAATATTGTTTTAAATGCTTTTAAAATGATTTCTTTTTCTTGATTTTTAAAACCAAAATGATTTTAAATATTCATGTGGATAAAATACTTTTTCATAAACCTTAATCACTGTTTATAACATGATTAATGATTTTATTTGATATTTTTTATCATTTTTTACTTGATTTTTCTTTGAAAAATGCTCTTTAAAAAATGAAATTAGGGTTTTTGATTAATTCAACCCTCATCAAACTTTTTCAAACATTCATGGGCCTCTATTAGAGTGTAAGACCCAACACCCTTGTACAGAAAACCTTTTTGGGCCTCACTTATTGTATAAGTCCCTCTGTACATTTTTAAACGGCGCGATCGTCGCCTTTTTTTAAAATAAACCTGGGCCTACCCTCGAGTAGTAAGACCCATTTCTTTTTCTTAAAACTTTTTGGGCCTCTAATAGAGTGTAAGACCCAATCCTTTCTTGACCAAAACATTTTGGGCCTCAGTGTATTGTATAAGTCCCGATACCGTAAAAAATAAACGGCGCGATCGTCGCCTTTTCAAAATAACCCTTGGGCCTCTCCTCGAGCTATAAGACCCATTTAACACTTTTGGGCCTCTAATAGAGTGTAAGACCCAATCCCCTTTTAACCAAAATCATTTGGGCCTCACTTATTGTATAAGTCCCTTTGCGTTAAAAGAAAATCTCGGCGCGATCGCCATTTTAAACGAAAAATCAATTGGGCCTACCCTCGTGTTATAAGCCCCACTCTTTTTCTTTACACCTTTTGGGCCTCTTGAGAGAGTGTAAGACCCATCCCTTTGTACAGAAAACTTTTTTGGGCCTCAGTCACTTGTATAAGTCCCTCTGTACAAATTCAACAGTGCGCTCACTGATAAAACTCTGGGCCTCTCCTTGAGCTGTAAGCCCCAAATATTTTTATTTCAAAGCACTTTCTCCTTTGATTTTGAATATACTGTTGTTTTCAATCTTTCTTTGTTGAACAACTAACCAAACAGCAAGGAAGCTCTACAACCGAGTAAGTGTTTACCTGCTTTCATTTACCGCTTTCATATGTATATAACTGTATTGTGGGGCTGTTTCACTGTAAGTCTCCTTTCATAAACTCATATATATATATATATATATAACTGTATTGTGGGGCTGTTTTGCTGTAAGTCTCCTTTCATAAACTCATATCAACTGTGTAATAATAGTATAGATATTTCGAGTTTCCCCGGCAACTACGTCTAGAACTAGGTGACGCCGTTTCATTTATTCATAGAAATAGACAACTAGACCCCCAATAGGATCACCAGATACAGTCTTCTCTTCGGCTGTCCTCATTAGGAATTGTCAAGAAACTCTACTCCCCAAGATGAATGTATTCTCCGTGAATGGCATCTTTGAGTTTCTTCCAAATTCTCGAACTTTCCTGACTTTGATCTATTCTCGGTGAATAGCATTGCCTTGAATTTCTCGGGGTTTGGGGACCCATCGACTTCTTAAAAGCATCGGCCTCCTCTTGGGCATCGTACAAGGACCCACAGGCTTCCTAAAAGCAACCCCGCCTCCTCTTGGGCTTAGTACAAGGATCCGCCGGCTTCTTAGAAGTATTCACAGCCTCCTCTTAGGCTTCGTATAATGATCTCTTCCTCCGGGAATGATAGCCTCCTCTTGGGCTTAGTACAAGGACCCGTCGGCTTCTTAAAAGATTCCAGCCTCCTCTTGGGCTTCATACAAATTGTCCCGACGACCTCCTAGAGGTATAGGAACAGAACTTAATCATCTGCATAGAACAATCCTTTCAAAGAGTCTACTACTGTTTCTCAAAGCATAGTACAAAAGATAAAACTCCAGACTTGGACAGTCTAATCTCCTTGAGTCTCAAAGACATTCTCAAGTGACCCCTTCGTTAAATAGGAAGGAAACCCGCAGACTCGGACAGTCTCAATACCCTTCGGATTTCCCGTTTCCTTAAAGAACAGGAATAACCCGGATCCTTGAATCCAATCCTTGAGTACAATGTTGCTCATATAAGAACTGATTTTCTCTTTCAAAATCAGTATACTGGACCTGTCACTCAACTGAAACAGTCACCATGGCCTCCTCTTGGGCTTTGTACAATGATTCACCCCAGCGGAGCAAACAATTTTAGCCTCCACCTCGGGCTTCGTACGAGATACAAAAGACTCCCTCGTTGAGTCAAACAACGTTTAGCCTCTCTCTCGGGCTTTGTACGAGACACATAAGAGGCTCCCTCGTTGAGTCAATCACCCCTTTAGCCTCCATCTCGGGCTTCGTACGAGATACAAAAGACTCTCTTGTTGAGTCAAACTTTTTGCCTCCATCTCGGGCTTTATACGAGATACAAAAAGGTTCTTATTGAGCCAAACAAACAATAGCCTCCATCTCGGGCTTTATACGAGATACCAAAAGACTCCCTCTTTGAGTCAAAAACCTTTTAGCCTCCATCTCGGGCTTCATGCGAGATACAAAATCACTCTCATGTTGAGTATAAAAGATTCTCCTATTGAGTCAACCCTTTTAGCCTCTCTCTCGGGCTTCGTACGAGACACATAAAAACTCCCTCTTGTTGGGCCAATAGCCTCCTCTTAGGCTTTGTATAAGAAAACCACTGGTTGATCCAATCAACCTTTTAGCATCAAAGTTGTGCCTCGTTCACAGTATACAAACATCAACAACTCCTTTCCCTTCATCTAATCGCTGTAAGCGGCAAGCCTCTGGATTATCTACATCCATGCCACTGTCCCTCTTTTAGCATGAGAAATTCCTAAGGAAAGATAGCATTGCTCAACACTTAGTTAAAGTCTTCTCCTCCAGGTTAAAATCCCCTTTTAAGGAAATTATGGCATTGCTAGGATCCACGTATCCCGGTTAAAGTAATTCTCCTTTATAACCAGTCACCCAATAGTTGTGACAGACAAACCCTTCTTTAGAGATGACAAATTCTCTCTAAAGTCAACACCCTTTTAGCTTCATATGTTGGGCTTTGAACAAGATACAAATCACCTTCAGCTTCACATCTTGGGCTTTGAACAAGATACAAACCACCTTTCGCTTCACGTCTTGGGCTTTGAACAAGACACCAAAAACACCCATTTCCTCCCATAGAATAGGAGGAACTACGAACGCTCTGATTTCCCTGTTTCGGTAAACGGGAATACGTAGGCATAAGATCGAAAGAAAAGATCTTAGCGAGCACACTAAACAAAAAACCAAAATCCCATATCTCCATCAATCAAAAGCAGTAATTCAAAAAGCTTCAGTCCTAACATCCTAATCCTTGTTCCCCGCCAGAAACCTTCTGCCCAGATAAAAAGAAAGAAAACCGTATTGGCGAAAATACAAATAACCAGTACAAAGGCCCCCCCACATTGATAGCATTCGTAACTTAACAGACCGCTGTTTAAACTCAGTATGCAAAGCAGGGTTAATTGGAGACATCTATTTCCCTTCCTTATTCAGCTCACAATAGGATAAAAAATGAATCGACCTGTAGTTTAAGCTCAACCGCAGAGAGCGACCAGCGCTTAAGAACCGCGTCCAAAATCGCTCGCTACAGAAAAATGGCGCCCACCGTGGGGCTTACGTCTTTCTTTTTCGGTCTTCCTTTTCTTCACTTGTGTGAATACCACAGATTGGGGCTTCCGCCGGGGAACCCATTTTCTGTCAGGAACTTAGGATTCTTAGCTTCATAGGTCTAGGATGATTAGGACAAATATATATACTGCTTTTCCTAATTTCTATACATGTTTATTTTTCTGCTAATGGGAATGCGGGTGATGCCGTATGTGGAAAGAATGAGTATACACCTAAGATAAGTGATGGCGACGGGGTCGACCATCAATCTCAGTGGAGGCTGGCCAACGCAACCCATTCTCTCACCTAGACAATGGGCCGGTTGTTAAGTCTGAGAAGCCGAGGAGCCAAACCCTTTCGTAGTGCGGAAACTATCGGAAATAGTTGTTACGCGATACTACCCTCATTTGAGGCTGGTGATCTATTCTCGGTGAATGACACTTACTCTAAGATTGCTCTACAACTCACTGGCGATCCGCTTGTTGTTTTACTTTCCTGGGAGGAGCTGATGATAATGAGTACAGGTACAAAAATCACCCTATTATAAACCTTTGGGGATGGGTAGATCCTTGACTTCATGACAACGACCCTTTGACCCCATGTTTTTTCTATGTTTTTGTGTGCTGCATTCATGTATTCATTTAATAAAACATTAAAACATTCAAAAAACTTCTCTTCTAGTCTCTCTGTTTTTCAAATTAAACTAAGACTGTGCTTGCAAATATCAGAGAAGAGGATTGTACCAATGGATTTCGGTAGAAGGAGAACTCATACGTACACCTTCAAGGTTCCAAAACTAGGGGATTTGAGAAGGTTAGCAAGGATGATCACTAGCCCTGAGGCTTTCAGAGCCAAGTACGGAGGTTTGCTACCACTGTTAAGAATCCATGTGATTGAGGGAATCATGGATGCGCTCATTCAATTTTACAATCCGGTTTATCACTGTTTCACATTCCCGGATTACCAGCTAGCACCAACGCTGGAGGAGTATTCTCATCTGATCGATCTACACATTATGGATCGAGCTCCATTTTCTGGACTGGAAGAAATTCCAAAGAATCAGACAATTGCAAGAGCAATTCATTTGGACGAGTCTGAGGTCAGGACTCACATGACCGCTAAGGGTGGCATACAAGGTTTGCCAGCCCAGTTCTAGACGAAGAAAGCCTTGTACTTCGCCAGTATTGGGAATGTAACTGCTTTTGAAAGCAACTTTGTCTTGCGCACCTACGGGTTATTTTTGTTTCCTAACATCAATAACTTCGTCGATATTAACTCCATTAAGGTTTTTCTCATTGGAAACCCTGTGCCGACTTTGCTCGCAGATGCGTATCATTCTGTACACTTGGGAAATTTGTACAGCGGAGGGGAGATCACATGCTGTGTACCTCTGCTTTACGAATGGTTTATCTCTCACTTGCCCAAGTCTGCTGCTTTTTGGGATTGTAAGAGTGCCTTACGTTGGTCGCAGAAGATCATGTCTCTTACCAACTCTGATATAGATTGGTGTAATAGGATTTATGAGGGAATCAGGATCATTGACCGTTGTGGAAACTTCCCCAACGTACCCCTCATAGGAACTAAAGGAGGAATCAACTACCATCCATTATTGGTTCGCCGTCAATTTGGATACCCAATGAGGCACATACCACTGGGTGTTCATCTGGAAGGTATTTTCTTCAAGGAAGGAGAAAGTGACAGAGCACTGAAGATGGAAATAGTGCACGCTTGGAAGCATGTTCATAAGAAAGGACGAGAGTCCCTGGGAAAATCGGACTGTGTCTCGGTGGAGCCTTATCTCCATTGGGTACAAACTAGAGCTCTCAAGCTAAAGATGCCCTATCCTCGTTACGGAACCCTTCCGCCGAGGGAATCTGTCATGTACTTCATGACGGAAACTGAAAAGCTTCAGGTTACTCTCAACAAAATTCAAAAGGAGAAAAGGTCTTGGAAGAACAAGTACCGCACCCTCGACATAGAGTGCATCAAAATACAGCAATTACTGAAAGAGAAAGATGCTCTGATTGAAATTTTGGAGCAGTATGCTGTAGAGAATTAAGATGACCAAAGGAATTTGCTCGCTCCTTTCACTTGGGAAAGGAATGACAACCCGACAACGGCCCAAGAGCCCCGGTCAAAGAAAAGGAAGATACCAGAATCAGCACCTGATTTCTCTTCAGAGAGAACTCAGGACCCATTAGTTTAGGTTTCTGTTTCTGCACCTTGTAATCTACTGTATTTCCATTTCTGTAATCCTTTGAATTCAATAAAAAGGGGTTTCCCCAGTGTTTGATATTTGCAATCTAATTGTCGAAGTTTATTTTGATTAAACCTTAAACAATTAATATAATCATTGCATTCATCATTCTCACATCGCGTATTCTTCTTCCCTACGAATCTCACGTTTGTGTCTCGGTTCTAGAGTCAAACTGTCTCATTCGTACAATACTCGGGCCAATCGTCAGAAAAAGATGGATGATCTTGAGGAAGAAAACAGAGAGTTGAAGGAAGAGATCGACGCTCTAAGAGAGGATATGAGAAAACTTCGTAACGACATGCAAGCCATGGCAGAAGCTCAGCTACAAAGAACCGTGATCTCAGAGATCACCTCAACGCCCATAGTAGAGAGGTATGATCCTAGGTATCAGATACCGAAAGATCGTCCTTGGGGCATGCCTGTTAACTATATCCCGGAAGGATATGTTCCGCCGATCACTGAAGATCAGGGAATCACAACAGAAGCCGCTGGGCCTGAAGGTTACAAACTTCGGGAAAGCGAAGATGCCAGGGGCATGTTGAAGACCCCTGAAGGTTACAAACTTCGGGAAACGCCAAGACTCACTGCCGTAGTCACAGAACCACCCCCTGTGGTGCACACTGTCCCAGAAGGACAGATTCCACAGATACCTTCTGGTAAAAAGGAAACTATGTTCGATAGAATGGATGAATTCCAGGAACAATTCTTGGAAATGCAGAAGGAGCTGCAAGCCATTCGCGGTCAGGATCTATTCGGAAAGGACGCCGCAGACCTCTGCTTGGTCCCCAATGTGAAAGTCCCGCACAAATTCCAAGTGCCCGACTTTGAAAAATACAAGGGTAACTCTTGCCCTCAGAGCCATCTGGTGATGTACGCGCGGCGGATGTCAGCTCAGACAGAGAATCAGGACCTACTGATTCACTACTTCCAGGATAGTTTAACCGGTGCCGCACTCAAATGGTACATGGGTTTAAACCGTGCTACGATCAGCATTTTCAGAGATCTTGGTACTGCCTTCGTCCAATAATACAAATACAATTTGGACATGGCACCCGACAGAGATCAACTCAGATCGATGTCGCAAAAGGACAAGGAAACCTTTAAGGAGTATGCTCAAAGGTGGCGTGAAATTTCCGCTCAAATTTGTCCACCTCTTGAGGAAAAAGAGATGACAAAGATCTTCTTAAAGACTTTAAGCTCATTTTACTATGACCGAATGGTTGCCAGTGCGCCCAGTGATTTCACCGAAATGGTCGGCATGGGCGTACGTCTTGAGGAAGCCGTTCGAGAAGGACGTTTGGTAAAAGACACTGGATCAACGAGCGGTACTAAAAAATACGGTAGTGCTCTCCCTAAGAAAAAAGAGCAAGATATTGGGAATATCTCTCTCGGAAAGCAAAGACGACGTTATCAACCGGTAGCAGCTGTGACTCCTGCTATCAACCCTGCGTCTATTCCTACGTATCAACCTCAGGTTGCACAGAGCCAACCTGACCAGCAAAGGACACAACAGCCTCTTCAGCAGGCTCGTCCTCCATATAACAACAACCGTACAACACGGCCACCAGGATTTGATCCTATACCCATGTCGTACACAGAACTGTTTCCGTTACTACTGGCTAAGGGGCACATCCAGACTAAGTCTCCTCTTACAGTACCAGAAAATCCGCCTTTTTGGTTTAAGGTGGATCAGACATGCCCTTATCATCAAGGAGGGTCAGGGCATAACATAGAGAAATGTCTTAATTTCAAATCTGACGTGCAAAAGCTTGTTAGGAGCGGGCTCTTATCTTTCAAGGATACGAATCCCAATGTTCTTACGAACCCGCTGCCTCAACATGAGAAAGCTGCAGTCAACCTGATTGAGAAAGAGACTAACAATGTCTATCAAATTCACGATGTACTCTTGTTGAAAACCAATTTGGTCAAGATGCATTGTAGACAGAGCGGATATGGCCATGTGCCACCTCATAACTATCACAAGTGTGATATCTGCTCTAGAGACAACCAAGGATGTTCTGTAGTGCAAGCAGCTCTGCAGGAACAGATGGATCTCGGATGGATCCAAGAGCACCGAGTTCGTGGAGTTAACATGGTCTACACGAATTCTAACGTCATTCAAAACCACGACATCCGTGCAATGAATGTCAACTTGGTGGCGATGCACTCAAGGCAAAGCCAGTATCATAATCTGCCGCGGCACGATTACAGTTCTTGTCTGATTTGTTCGGTAAATGAACAGGGATGCCCTTTCATACAGGAGGCCCTCCAGCGTCAGATGGATCTTGGATGGATCCAAGACTACCATGATAGGAACTCCTATCAAATCAACATGGTTCAGATCTTCGATATTCGCGTGATGAATACCAACCTGGTAGAGTTACACGCTGAGCAGGTCCGACTCGGATTCTTAATATCACATGACTATCAAAGCTGTAAAGTGGGTTGCGAAAATGATCGAGGTTGTACCCTTGTCCAGGAGGCACTTCAGCACTTGTTAAATCATTGTTGGATGCCAATCTATATGGGTGAAGATACTCAGCAGATTAGTATCAGTAACAGGAATCCTACTCGACGTCAAAGTCAGGATGTCCGATCTATGTAAGCTAACCTAGTGAGGTTACATTGCATTCAAAGTGGGCGTGGCCAGGTGCCACCACACAACTATGACAGTTGTAGCGTCTGTTCGGAAAGTAACCAAGGGTGTTACCTTGTGAGAGCAGTTCTTCAGGGTCAGGTCGATCGTGGAGAAATTCGTCCATATCCAGGTTCAGGACCCATCAACTGGACGCCGAACTACCTTGCCGAGCAAGTTGAGGATGTTGTCACAATCTCTGGTCATCACAGGACCAGGGATGTTTTTGCCATCATCCCTCTACTTGACGAGTCTAAGGTTCCCAACCAGGAACGAATCGAGATTACTTATGATGGTCAGAAAAATCAGAAGGTTCCCATAGTCATCTATCTACCGGGACCACTACCGTATGAATCAGCTAAGGCTATCCCTTACAAATACGGTGCAACAATAATTGAAAATGGAAAGGAAATTCCATTACCCTCCGTCGTGAATATTGCAGACATCAGTCGAGTAACACGGAGTGGTAGAATCTTCAACCGAGGAGTTGGAGAACCTAACAAGGAAAAGGAACTTCAGACCAAAGCTACTGATCCACCAGTCGGTCAATCCAGTGATCCCGACCTTTCGAAAAACAATGATGAGATGCTGAAGCTCATCCAAAGGAGTGAATATAACATTGTCGATCAACTGTTACAGACTCCTTCAAAGATCTCGGTATTATCACTGTTACTCAGTTCAGAAGCCCACAGGGAGGCTCTACAGAAAGTCTTGGAGCAAGCTTTTGTGGAACAGGATGTAACAATCAGACAATTTGATAGCATTGTCTCTAACATCACTTCCTGCAATAATTTGGGATTTAGTGATGAGGAATTACCCGAAGAGGGTCGCCGTCATAACATGGCGCTCAACATTACAGTTAACTGCCAGGACGATGCTTTAGCCAGCGTACTGGTAGACACAGGGTCAGCCCTGAATGTTATGCCGAAGTCCACTTTGATGCAATTATCATTCAAGGGCCCTCTGATGAGAATCAGCGAGGTCATCGTCAAAGCGTTCGACGGATCCAGAAAAACAGTTATCGGCGAAGTTGATCTTCCCATAACTATCGGTCCTCACACTTTCCAAGTCACTTTCCAGGTCATGGACATCCGGGCAACGTACAGTTGTTTATTAGGAAGACCTTGGATACATCAGGCTGGAGCGGTCACTTCAACCCTCCACCAAAGCTAAAGTTCGTCAAGAACGATCAACTTGTCACGGTTTATGGGGAACAAGCCTTGCTTGTAAGCAACTTATCATCATCTGCTTGTGTAGAACCTGAGGAGGTTATTGGAACTCAGTTCCAAGCACTGTCGGTGAGCAAGGACAATCAATCCGAAGAAGGAACTTCGATTTCTTCATACAAAGATGCTATTAAAGCGATCGAGAGTACCGATACAACAGGATGGGGACAGCTTGTCATTCCTGTTGACAATAAAACAAAGGAGGGTCTTGGTTTTTCTGCAACCTGTACCCGGACAGCTGCCAACGATGAAAGTCTTCATCCCATTCAAAATTTCTTCCATAGTGGAGGTTTTCTTCACCCAGTATCTCAGACAGTTCATGCTATCAATGAGGAAGATCCCTCTAACACAGATGAAGAATGGAAGTCCTACCTTAACAAGGACGGTTATATGTCTCAGGAAGAGGTGCCTATGCCTTTTTGCTTTCCTACAGTAAGTCTGAGATTTATACCAAGATCAGATGTCGAAATGATCTACTGGGATTGTGATCCGGAAGGATGCCGCGCTCCGCCAAATTCATTAGAGGAAGACACTCCGATGAAAGATAATTTTGACTACACCTACTATGGCCCAATGGATGGTCTGCCAATGTGGCAACCTTACCCAGGAAACTTGGGGCAAAAAAGTCAGCCGAACAATGAAAATCAGCTGACCGTCATTGAGCGGAATACCTGTGTCCCCACCATGCCATGGGATCAACACTCAGGTCATTCAGAAACTACTCAACATGAAGATGAATTCGCAACATTTGCAGGACTTGAGTTCATCAACTATGCTTTTCCCGAGGTCAACGTCATTGAGAGAGATGACTCCTCCAGTTCCAAAGAAATTTGGGACACTCTGGGAGAACCAAGTGGAAAATTCGACTATATGGTCAAGTACACCGTTCCCGAAAGCTCTCGTATCAGGCTCGAGGATATCCAGGCAACTGGATTGGGAGATGTACCTGAGAGCACAAATGCTATGCAAAATGCAACAGAGGAATTCTCCTACGACAATTCTGCCTGGGAGACAGATTCCAATGATCCCGCTCCACCAGAAATCAGCGTCATTTCTGAAGACAAATCAAGGAAGGTGCCAGACTTTGTGATTCACCGAGGAGTTCGCCGCCAATGGGTTGCTGTCGAGGTTTCAAAGGTCGTTCATCAGTCAAAGTAATTGCCATCTTTAACCTTTCACCCTGCCCAGGTGAAACAGATGTTTTGATAGGGCTCGCTTTCTGTAAATATCCCTCTTCGCTTTACCCGAAGCGACAAAGTTTTGTTTTATAGGGCTGTAGTTTCAAGAATCGACTTGTTCATTAATAAAATAACGTCGTTCTGTAATTTCCGCATTAATTGCTGTTTTCTCTTTTTGCTTTTTCAGAAAATGGTAATCCTAAAAAACAATTCAATAATAAAAACAAGCAGTAAAATAAAAATACACTGCACACACTTGCATTTTCCTCTATATCTTCTAAACACGAATCATCACGTCATGCAGATTGCTTGTTTTAAACCCAGTTGAAACATACGATCCGATGCCTTCTCCCAACTTTGAGTTCCCGGTATTCGAGGCTGAAGAAGAAAATGACGACGAAATTCCAGAAGAGATCTCCCGATTACTCAGACAAGAAGAAAGGTCCATTGAACCGCACAAAGAGCCGTTGGAAACGGTAAACTTGGGTTCAGAAAAAGAGAGAAAAGAAATCAGGATTGGGGCACTGCTCAGTCCAACTGCCAGAGAGAGTTTGATAAAGCTTCTCAGAGAATTCCCCGATGTATTCGCTTGGTCGTATCAGGATATGCCAGGGTTGGATACCAGCATCGTGGAACATCACTTACCATTAAGATCGGAATGTCCGCCAGTAAAGCAAAGGTTGAGACACACTCACCCAGACATGGCCATCTAAATCAAAGAGGAGGTACAAAAGCAGATTGACGCGGGTTTCCTCGCTACAGCTGAATATCCTCAATGGTTAGCCAACATCGTACTCGTTCCCAAAAAGGACGGAAAGGTCAGACTGTGTGTTGATTACAGAGATCTGAACAAGGCAAGTCCAAAGGACGACTTTCCTTTACCACACATTGACATGCTGGTAGACAGTACAACAAAGTTCAAAGTTTTCTCCTTCATGGATGGATTCTCGGGCTATAACCAGATCAAAATGGCGCCGAAAGACATGGAGAAAACTTCGTTCATTACCCCATGGGGCACCTTTTGTTACAAGGTAATGCCGTTCGGTTTGAAGAATGCCGGGGCAACCTATCAAAGGGCCATGACTACTCTGTTTCATGACATGATACACAAGGAAATCGAGGTATATGTCGATGATATGATTGCAAATCAAAAACAGAGAGTGAGCACGTTGAACATCTGTCAAAATTGTTCGAACGTCTAAGAAAATTCAAGCTCCGCTTGAATCCCAACAAGTGCACCTTCGGTGTCCGTTCAGGGAAACTACTAGGGTTCATCGTCAGCCAGAAAGGAATTGAGGTTGATCCTGACAAGGTCAAAGCCATTCAAGAAATGCCTTCTCCGAAAACTGAAAAACAAGTCAGAGGATTCCTGGGACGTTTGAACTACATCTCCAGATTCACATTCCTCATGACCGCGACCTGCTCGCCGATCTTCAAACTGCTCAAGAAGATACAATCTTTTCTCACTGATTCTCGGGGCAAACGGACTCCGAATTATGACGGCCCCTATGTGGTCAAGAAAGCTTTCTCAGGCGGCGCCTTGAGACTCACAACCATGGACGGAGAGGAATTTGCCTACCCCACGAATGTTGATGTAGTCAAGAAATACTTCGCCTAAACTAAAAAAAAAAATGTCTCGGTGGATTGAAAACCCGAAAGGGCGGTCCAGGCAAAAGTTAGAGACAAAATAAAAAAAATCATCCCGGTGGATTGGAAACATCATAGTACAATCCAGGCAAAAATTAGGGATAATGGCAAGTAACTATGTTCAACAGAGGCAAGTCCCTCAGCAGCAGCAGTTACATCATTTGTCAGAAAACTCCAGTCAAGGCCGTCTTCAACAGAAGCTCAGGATGCCCCGAATTCAAAGTTGGTAGAAGGATAGTGGTCGTTATGTTTCAACGTAGCCCTTTTCCCTGTAAATTACCATTTTTAAACTTTGTAAATACTCAATGGAATGCGTTTGGCTGATCTCCATCTTATCAATAAAATTTGAGCCTTGTGCTTTTGTTTGTAATTCTTGCTTGTTTTAGCTTTACAGAACGACGTTGTTAACATGACTAACGATTCTTGAAATGAAACAAAAATGAATTTACTTGTTAAAACTTTTTCCGCTTTTAAAATAAAGATGGCAATTTCTTTTGACTGTTAAACATCAGAAGAACGTCGGTCGCGTCTCTAGAAGTAAGCGAACTTTAAAGTGCAGAATCAAAGTACTCCTTCTAGGCCCAGTACGCCTGAATAAAGGGATCAACTGTGTCAGAGACCTTGTTTCGTCTGACATCCACGGCAGGGTTCTTACCTCCTAAGCCCGATCAATGGTTCCCCGCAGGGACCATCTCTCCTAAGCAAGGAAGAATTGCTATCTTGAACCAGCGATATTTCTTCCACGCCCCGCGATGGCCGAGTATCCAGTCATGTTAATCTTTTAGTTTGTATGTCGCGTCAGTTTTGTCCGCATAGACATACATACATCATGCATTATTGATTTCCATTCACATTTCATATTGCATCGCTATCACTCTAGTCGGTCGTGTCCCCTAGTGATAAAAGTCCTCTCAATCGAGTTGTCAACCTTTTCCTCATCAGGAAGTGTTGCGTCTAAGCAATCTCTCCTCCAGTTTATCTCTGGATTAGAGACGGTCCTTGACCACTTTGATAACTTGAACCTCTGAGAAACAAGAAAACTTTCAACAAATATCACTCTTCGCCATTGAAGATGATATCCTTGCTTTCCCGGATTAAGGAAAATCCCCAGAGAAAGCCTCTTAATCAGAGATTCAGCGGTACGGCAGTTTTTCTCCAAAAAAACCACTGATGAAAAGGTCATCGGCACCTCAAAATTGGACCCCATCATATGGCATTTCTCTGGGAATATCCCGAGAAAAGTATGATGTAAGATCCCCAAGTGGAAACAGTTTCTCAAGAGACTCGCTTTCCCCAGATAGAGTCGACAAATGGCGTCTCCAACAGAGAAGTTTGTGCACCTCTACAATTCAGACGAATGGGTTCCCCAGCGAGTCTAACGTCAAACTTTTTCCCATCAAATGGCATCTCCCCAGGAAAATTCGGCGAGAAGTTTGAGGAAAACCGCTACAAATAGCGTCCCTTGTCAAGAAAGTTTATTGACAAAAGAAACTGAGACCAGTTCCTTGGTAGGAAACCAGGATCGAGGGGAAGTTTATTTCAGAAACTAAGACCAGTTCCTTGGTAGGAAACCAGGATCGAGGGGAAGTTTAAATCAAAAACTAAGACCAGTTCCTTGGTAGGAAACCAGGATCGAGGGGAAGTTTACAAAAGAAACTAAGACCAGTTCCTTGGTAGGAAACCAGGATCGAGGGGAAGTTTATTTCAAAAGAAAACTGAGACCAACTCCTTGGCTGAAGACCAGGATCGAGGGGAAGTTTACCTTTTCTAAGCATCATTGATTAGCAAAAGAAGATGAATGCGCAAGCTGCCATTCATAGCCATCAAAATTTCGGGTATTCCGATATTTAATCCTCTTGCACCCCGAATGCCTGAATACCTTCGTCATTCACACCTTCGGGTCCAAGAAGATTAAATAGGGGCATCTGTCATACCCCAAATTTTGACCACTAAGATTTCCCATCATGGTGCGAATCATCAGCACAATATGGATGTACCTCTTTGCCTCATCAATCTCCTCAAGGAATTGTTGAGCATTCACTACAATCAAAATAGGGTTTCAAACCCTCTCAGAGCCTTTAGACAAAGGATCAATCAAGGAATGACATGATCTTCAACTTGTCTAACCTCTTAAACATCCACAAAGGATCAAGAGGACTCCCACGTCAAGAATTAGGCACAAGAGTGCAAAATTCCAGGTGGATCAAGCCTCAAGTTCATCTAATACAAAGTCAACTGACGCAAAAAGTCAAAGTTTGACTTTTTGGTCAACTATGAGCTTCACAAGCCATTACTCAGGAAAATATGATGGATGATTTAATTTGATCAAATTTAAATCAAGAAATCATGCAAAATTGCAAAATTGATCAAATTGAAGGAAACTTGAAATTTTTTTTCTAAGTTAAAATCATGTTCAAGTGCACAACTTTTCAAGGTTGTAACTATTGATCCAAGCATCCATTGATTTTGAGTAAGAGCTACTTTTAAAGAGGGTATTTAATACTTCAACATTGTAGAGGGAATCAACTCAAAATATCATAAGGATTGAAATATATAAACGATCAAAGTTGGGAATTCTTAATGTCCAATGTTCTGACATTGCATAGGGACATCATTAATATTTTTTCAGCAAGAATGCCCCAACTTCAAGGACTTTTTCTCCATGATCCAAGTTGAACCAGGTCTGGAGTCAAACATGAAAGTTGAAGTACGTTGTCTCAGCTTTCCAGAAAGGTGTAGAACGTCCTTGTAGCATACTCGAGCCGGGAGATATGATTTTCGCAAAAAGCAGTGATAAAGCAGAATTTTCATGACAGCTTTTGGGACAGATTTGACTACACAAGTTCAAGACCATTTTTCATGACTTTGCAAGCTGAACCAAGACCAAAGTCAAACATCAAAGTTAAAGTATGTCATTAGGGCTTTCCAAAATGTATAAGAACTCCCATTAATTCAACTTGAGCAAGGAGTTATGGACCTCACAATAGGCCTTGCTCGAGCTGATTTTTTAGGACAGATTTTGCGCACTTTTCTTGTGCCACCCAATTTTCAAGCTTTGTCACCATGCAAGACAAGCATCAAAGATGCAATTCACTTCAATTAAAAATATCATAGTGGATTAAAATATACAAGTGATTAAAGTTTGGAATTATTAATGATCAAAGTTGTCAAATGTTTCAACATTTCATGGGACATCATTAATATTTTTCCAGCAAGAATGTCCCAACTTCAAGGATGTTTTTCTCCATGATCCAAGTTGATTCAAGCCAAACCTTGGACATCAAAGTTGAAATACGTTGTCTCAGCTTTCCAGAAAGGTGTAGAACGTCCTTGTAGCATAATCGAGTAGGGAGATATGATTTTCGTAAGAAGCATTGATAAAGCAGAATTTTCATGACAGCTTTTAGGACAGATTCGACTACACAAGTTCAAAGCCATTTTTGATGACTTTGCAAGCTGAACCAAGACCAAAGTCCAACATCAAAGTTGAAGTACGTTGTCTCAGCTTTCCAGAAAGGTGTAGAACGTCCTTATAGCATACTCGAGCAGGGAGTTATGAATTTTACAAAACGGCTTGCTGCAGCTGAATTTTTCATGGGACAGATTTGCACATTTCTTGTGCCACACGAATTTACAAGCCTTGTCATCACTTTGGACACCTCTGAGGATCAAATCTAAAGGGGACAATCACTGAGCCAAGCCTCCAAAGTCCTTGGAACAAGAAGTAGCATGCTATTCCTAAAAATCTCTAAAAGAAGGACAAGACTCCAATTTTGGATTGGAGCATTTAATAGATGCTTAGAGGTGGTATGGACTCACACATTTGCAACTGAATTCAGTCAAGATTCCTCCAACAAGTAGGGAACCAAAGCTCTGTGCTCTAACCTCTAGTCAATGGCTAGACGAGACTTTGATTTTCATTGGACAACATTGGCCAAACCTCTGCTGCAGCCACCATTCACTATTGCTGCGAAAAAAAAATTGCTCTACTATAAATAGAGCTCATTTGTGTTCAGTTTGAGTACACCAAAGCCATCAAACAGATGCTTTCCTCAAAATCTCTTCTTTCACCTCAAATTTGCCTTCCAAAGCAAGTAATTCTGAGTTTTTGAGCTTGAGAGCTTTTCCATCACAATCAATCACATACACACACCTCATATATATCATATGTAAGTTGTGCAAACTATCACAAGTGACCTGTAATCACAAAATCACAAAGTCACTTCTCAAAACCTCAAAATGGCACTTTTTTGCATTTTTCAAGCCATGTCTTGATTCAGTCACTTTCCAAACCAGATAAAACCTCAAACACACTCCAAATATCATCCTTAAACTGTCCCAAATGGTTCCCAACATCTGGAACGCTATTTGAGAGAGTTGCTATTTTGGTCACTTTTAACCCCTTTTGCAAGAAAGAGACAGTTTGTGTTTTTGTAGGTACCAGTTGATTCCAATCATCCTAAAAGCTTCTAAGGGATCATTTGAGTGTGTCTAAAGCATCAAATCATTTCTGGAACAAGAGGCTTGACAGATTGCACAAAAACTCCAAAAAGCTCAAAAAGAGGTAAGCATCACAACTTGGAATCCTTGAAATCATGTATTGCTTTGAAGTCCACTGATCATACACATCTCATACATGTTATATATGTTGTATTTGGGCTAATTCACCATGTAATTCATGCCTGTATCAAAGTGTAGCGCAGAAAATGAAATTATAGGTCCTTTTCAAAACCACTATCGGGTTTTGAGGAGGGAGTGTGATCTGAAAAAACTACCATCACCATTTGATTCATTGTGAAATTCTGGGCCAGATGCATATAAATTTTTTCTCAAACCATTGAGATTTGAGAAAGTTATGGGTGTTGGAAGTTTGACAAAAAAGATGTTGAAAACTCATGAGTGATGTCTCATGAGTGATGTTGTGACATCACATTCCTCTTTTTCTTAGTTTATCTTCAAAACTCAACCAATTTTTTTCACATAGCAAAAATTATCATTTTCCAAATCTGTTTTACACACTTGTTATTCATACCCCATAATATTTTAATCCACCAAAAAATCACAAAAAATATTATTATTTGATATATTTTTAATATATTCAAAAATATTGTTTTAAATGCTTTTAAAATGATTTCTTTTTCTTGATTTTTAAAACCAAAATGATTTTAAATATTCATGTGGATAAAATACTTTTTCATAAACCTTAATCACTGTTTATAACATAATTAATGATTTTATTTGATATTTTTTATCATTTTTTACTTGATTTTTCTTTGAAAAATGCTCTTTAAAAAATGAAATTAGGGTTTTTGATTAATTCAACCCTCATCAAACTTTTTCAAACATTCATGGGCCTCTATTAGAGTGTAAGACCCAACACCCTTGTACAGAAAACCTTTTTGGGCCTCACTTATTGTATAAGTCCCTCTGTACATTTTTAAACGGCGCGGTCGTCGCCTTTTTTAAAATAAACCTGGGCCTACCCTCGAGTAGTAAGACCCATTTCTTTTTCTTAAAACTTTTTGGGCCTCTAATAGAGTGTAAGACCCAATCCTTTCTTGACCAAAACATTTTGGGCCTCAGTGTATTGTATAAGTCCCGATACCGTAAAAAATAAACGGCGCGATCGTCGCCTTTTCAAAATAACCCTTGGGCCTCTCCTCGAGCTATAAGACCCATTTAACACTTTTGGGCCTCTAATAGAGTGTAAGACCCAATCCCCTTTTAACCAAAATCATTTGGGTCTCACTTATTGTATAAGTCCCTTTGCGTTAAAAGAAAATCTCGGCGCGATCGCCATTTTAAACGAAAAATCAATTGGGCCTACCCTCGTGTTATAAGCCCCACTCTTTTTCTTTAAACCTTTTGGGCCTCTTGAGAGAGTGTAAGACCCATCCCTTTGTACAGAAAACGTTTTTGGGCCTCAGTCACTTGTATAAGTCCCTCTGTACAAATTCAACAGTGCGCTCACTGATAAAACCCTGGGCCTCTCCTTGAGCTGTAAGCCCCAAATATTTTTATTTCAAAGCACTTTCTCCTTTGATTTTGAATATACTATTGTTTTCAATCTTTCTTTGTTGAACAACTAACTAAACAGCAAGGAAGCTCTACATCCGAGTAAGTGTTTACCCGCTTTCATTTACCGCTTTCATATGTATATAACTGTATTGTGGGGATGTTTCACTGTAAGTCTCCTTTCATAAACTCATATATATATAACTGTATTGTGGGGATGTTTCGCTGTAAGTCTCCTTTCATAAACTCATATCAACTGTGTAATAATAGTATAGATATTTCGAGTTTCCCCGGCAACTACGTCTAGAACTAGGTGACGCCGTTTCGTTTATTCATAGAAATAGACAACTAGATCCCCAATAGGATCACCAGATACAGTCTTCTCTTCGGCTGTCCTCATTAGGAATTGTCAAGAAACTCTACTCCCCAAGATGAATGTATTCTCCGTGAATGGCATCTTTGAGTTTCTTCCAAATTCTCGAACTTTCCTGACTTTGATCTATTCTCGGTGAATAGCATTGCCTTGAATTTCTCGGGGTTTGGGGACCCATCGGATTCTTAAAAGCATCAGCCTCCTCTTGGGCATCGTACAAGGACCCACAGGCTTCCTAAAAGCAACCCCGCCTGCTCTTGGGCTTAGTACAAGGACCCGCCGGCTTCTTAGAAGTATTCACAGCCTCCTCTTAGGCTTCGTATAATGATCTCTTCCTCCGGGAATGATAGCCTCCTCTTGGGCTTAGTACAAGGACCCGTCGGCTTCTTAAAAGATTCCAGCCTCCTCTTGGGCTTCGTACAAATTGTCCCGACGACCTCCTAGAGGTATAGGAACAGAACTTAATCATCTGCATAGAACAATCCTTTCAAAGAGTCTACTACTGTTTCTCAAAGCATAGTACAAAAGATAAAACTTCAGACTTGGACAGTCTAATCTCCTTGAGTCTCAAAGACATTCTCAAGTGACCCCTTCGTTAAATAGGAAGGAAACCCGCAGACTCGGACAATCTCAATACCCTTCGGATTTCCCGTTTCCTTAAAGAACAGGAATAACCCGGATCCTTGAATCCAATCCTTGAGTACAGTGTTGCTCATATAAGAACTGATTTTCTCTTTCAAAATCAGTATACTGGACCTGTCACTTAACTGAAACAGTCACCATGGCCTCCTCTTGGGCTTTGTACAATGATTCTCCCCAGCGGAGCAAACAATTTTAGCCTCCAACTCGGGCTTCGTACGAGATACAAAAGACTCCCTCGTTGAGTCAAACAATGTTTAGCCTCTCTCTCGGGCTTTGTACGAGACACATAAGAGGCTCCCTCGTTGAGTCAATCACCCCTTTAGCCTCCATCTCGGGCTCCGTACGAGATACAAAAGACTCTCTTATTGAGTCAAACTTTTCGCCTCCATCTCGGGCTTTATACGAGATACAAAAAGGTTCTTATTGAGCCAAACAAACAATAGCCTCCATCTCGGGCTTTATACGAGATACCAAAAGACTCCCTCGTTGAGTCAAAAACCTTTTAGCCTCCATATCGGGCTTCATGCGAGATAGAAAATCACTCTCTTGTTGAGTATAAAAGATTCTCCTATTGAGTCAACCCTTTTAGCCTCTCTCTCGGGCTTCGTACGAGACACATAAAAACTCCCTCTTGTTGGGCAAATAGCCTCCTCTTAGGCTTTGTATAAGAAAACCACTGGTTGATCCAATCAACCTTTTAGCATCAAAGCCGTGCCTCGTTCACAGTATACAAACATCAACAACTCCTTTCCCTTCATCTAATCGCTGTAAGCGGCAAGCCTCTGGATTATCTACATCCATGCCACTGTCCCTCTTTTAGCATGAGAAATTCCTAAGGAAAGATAACATTGCTCTACACTGAGTTAAAGTCTTCTCCTTCAGGTTAAAATCCCCTTTTAAGGAAATTATGGCATTGCTAGGATCCGCGTATCCCGGTTAAAGTAATTCTCCTTTATAACCAGTCACCCAATAGTTGTGACAGACAAACCCTTCTTTAGAGATGACAAATTCTCTCTAAAGTCAACACCCTTTTAGCTTCATATTTTGGGCTTTGAACAAGATACAAATCACCTTCAGCTTCACATCTTGGGCTTTGAACAAGATACAAACCACCTTTCGCTTCACGTCTTGGGCTTTGAACAAGACACCAAAAACACCCATTTCCTCCCATAGAATAGGAGGAACTACGAATGCTCTGATTTCCCTGTTTCGGTAAACGGGAATACGTAGGCATAAGATCAAAAGAAAAGATCTTAGCGATCACACTAAACAAAAAACCCAAATCCCATATCTCCATCAATCAAAAGCAGTAATTCAAAAAGAATTAGTCCTAACATCCTAATCCTTGTTCCCCGCCAGAAACCTTCTGCCCAGATAAAAAGAAATAAAACCGTATTGGCGAAAATACAAATAACCAGTACAAAGGCCCCCCCACATTGATAGCATTCGTAACTTAACAGACCGCAGTTTAAACTCAGTATGCAAAGCAGGGTTAATTGGAGACATCTATTTCCATTCCTTATTCAGCTCACAATAGGATAAAAAATGAATCGACCTGTAGTTTAAGCTCAACCGCAGAGAGTGACCAGCGCTTAAGAACCGCGTCCAAAATCGCTCGCTACACCGCTGCCTCAACATGGGAAAGCTACAGTCAATTTGATAGAGGGAGAGTCTAACAACACCTATCAAATTCATGATGTACTCTTATTAAGGGCCAACTTGGTCAAGATGCATTGTAAACAGAGTGGATATGGCCATGTGCCACCTCATAACTATCACCAGTGTGATATATGCTCTAAGAACAATCAGGGATGTTCAGTGGTGCAATCAACTCTACAGGAACAATTAGATCTTGGATGGATCCAAGAGCATCGAGTTCGTGGACTCAGCATGACCTATACGAATTCCAACGTCATCCAGAACCACGACATCTGTACAATGAATGTCAACTTAGTGGCGATGCACTCAAGGCAAAGCCAGTATCATAATCTGCCGCGGCACGATTATAATTCCTGTCCGACTTGCTCGGTAAATAAACAGGGATGCTTTTTTTGTACAAGAGGCCCTCCAGCTTCAGATGGATCTAGGATGGATCCAGGACTACCATGATAGGAATCCCTATCAGGTCAACATGATTCAAATCTTTGATGTTCGTCTGATGAATACCAGCTTGGTGGTGTTACATGCTAGGCAGGTCCAACTTAGTTTTCTCACTTCGCATGATTATCTGAATTGCAAAGTATGTTGTGAGAGTAACCAAGGGTGCGCTCTCGTTCAGAGAACTTTACAACACTTGTTAAACCACTGTTGGCTTCCGATCTATCTGGATGAAGACACACAACAAATCAGTGTGCTTAATGGAAACCCTACTTGGCGTCAAAATCAGGATGTCCGATCTATGGAAACAAACATGGTAAGGTTGCACTGCATTCAAAGCGGGTGTGGCCAGGTGCCACCACACAACTATGAACGTTGTAGAGTCTGTTCGTAAAATAACCAAGGATGTTACCTCGTGCGAGCAGCCCTTCAGAGTCAGTTAGATCACAGGGAGATTCACCCATACCTATCTTCGGGGTCCGTTGACTGGACGCCGGACTACTTCGCTGATCAAATCAGAGAAGTGGTTGTAATCGCTGACCCTGAGAGGAACAAGGATGTTTGTACCATCATCCCTCTACTGGACGAATCAAAGGTTCTTAGCAAGGAACTGATTGAAGTTACTTATGACAGTCAGAAAAATCAAAAGGCTCGTGTAGTTATCTATCTGCCGGGACCATTACCGTATGAATCAGCTAAGGCGATCCCTTACAAATACGGTGCAACAATAATTGAGAATGGAAAGGAAATTCCATTACCCTCCGTCGTAAATATTGCAAACATCAGTCGAGTAACACGGAGCAGTCGAATCTTCAACCGAGGGGTTAGAGAACCTAACAAAGAAAAGGAACCTCAAACGGAAATTCCCAATCCACCAGTCGGTCAATCCAGTGATACCGACCTTTCGAAAAACAATGATGAGATGCTGAAGCTCATCCAAAGGAGTGAATACAACATTGTTGATCAGCTGTTACAAACTCCTTTAAAGATCTCAGTGCTATCACTTTTACTCAGTTCCGAAGCCCACAGAGAGGCTCTACAGAAAGTCTTAGAGCAGGCCTTTGTGGAACAGGATGTGTCAATATGACAGTTCGATAGCATCATCTCTAACATCACTTCCTGTAATAACTTAGGATTCAGTGATGAGGAATTGCCAGAGGGGGGCAAAAGCCACAACATGGTGCTCAATATCACAGTCAACTGCCAGGACGATGCCTTAGCCAGCGTACTAGTAGACATAGGATCGACCATCAATGTTATGCCGAAGTCCACTTTAATGCGACTGTCATTCAAAGGACCCCCGATGAGGGGCAGTGAGGTCATCGTCAAAGCATTTGACGGGTCTCAGAAAGCAGTTGTCGGCGAAGTCGACCTTCCCATAACTATTGGTCCTCACACTTTCCAAATTACTTTCCAGGTCATGGACATCTGGGAAACATACAGTTGTTTATTAGGAAGACTTTGGATACACCAGGCTGGGGTGGTCACTTCGACGCTGCACCAAGAACTGAAGTTCATCAAGAACGATCAACTCGTCACGGTTTGTGGAGAACAAGCCTTGATCGTGAGCAACTTGTCATTATCTACTTGTGTAGAACCCGAGGAGGTTGTTGGAACTCAGTTCCAAGCACTGTCGGTGAGCAATGACAGCCAGTTAGAAAAAGGAACATCGATTTCCTCATACAAAGATGCTCTCAAAGTAATCGAGAGTAACAATACAAAAGGATGGGGACAGCTTGTCATTCCCACTGATAACAAAACAAAGAAGGGTCTTGGTTTTTCTGCAACCTGCACCCAGAAAGCTGCTAACGATGAAAGTCTTCATCCCATTCAGGACTTCTTCCACAGTGGAGATTTCCTTCACCCATTGCCTCAAACAGTCCATACTATCAACGAGGGAGATTCCTCCGATACGAATGAGGAATGGAAGTCCTATCTCAAAGAGGACGGTTATATGTCTCAGGAAGAGGTGCCTACGCCCTTTTACTATCTCGCACAGAGTCTGAGATTTATACCGAGGTCAGACGTCGAAATGATATATGGAGATTGTGATCCAGAAGGATGCCGTGCTCCACCAAACTCATTAGAGGAGGACACTCGGATGAAGGACAACTTTGACCAGGACTATTTTGGCCCGATGGATGGCCTGCCTATCTGGCAGCCGTACCCAGGAGACTTGGGGCAAGAAAATTAGCTGAACAATGAAAACCAGCTGAGCGTCATTAAACAGAATATCTGCGTCCCCACCATGTCATGGGATCAACACTCAGGTTATTCAGAACCTATCCAGTATGACGATGAATTGGCAAAGCTTGATGGACTAGAATTCATCAATTATGCTTTTCTTGAGGTCAACATCATCGAGAGAGATGACTCCTCCAGTTCCAAAGAAGTGTGGGACACCCTGGGACAACCGAGTGGAAAATACGACTACATGGTCAAGTATACCGCTCCCGAAAGCTCTCGTATCAGGTTTGAAGATATCCAGCCAACTGGATGGGGAGATTTGCCTGAGAGCACAAATACTATGCAAAATACAATAGAGGAATCCTTCTACGACAACTCTGCCTGGGAGACAGATTCCCATGATACTGCTCCACCAGAAATCAGCGTCATTTCTGAAGACAAATCAAGGAAGGTACCATACTTTGTGATTCACCAAGGAGTTCGCCGCCAATGGGTTGTTGTCGATGTTCCGAAGATTGTTCATAAGTCAAAGTAATTGCCGTCTTTAACCTTTCACCCTGCCCAGGTGAAACGGATGTTTTAATAGGGCTCGTTTTCTGTAAATTTCCCTCTTCGCTTTGCCCAAAGCGACAGAGTTTTGTTTTATAGGGCTGTAGTTTCAAGAATCGACTTGTTCATAAATAAAATAATGTCGTTCTGTAATTTCTACATTAATTGCTGTTTTCTCCTTTCGTTTTTCAGAAAATGGTAATCCTAAAAAGCAAAACCAATAATAAAAACAACCAGTAACAAAGAAAAAACACTGCACACACACTTGCATTTTCTCTATCTCTTCTAAACACAAATCATCACGTCATGCAGATTGCTTGTTTTAAACCCCGTTGAAACATACGATCCAATGCCTTCTCCCACCTTTGAGTTCCCTGTATTTGAGGCTGAAGAAGAAGATGACAACAAAATTCCAGAAGAGATCTCCCGATTACTCAGACAAGAGGAAAGGTCCATTGAACCTCACAAAGAGCCGTTGGAAATGGTCAACTTGGGTTCAAAAGAAGAGAGAAAAGAAATCAAGATTGGGGCACTGCTCAGTCCAACTGCCAAAGAGAGTTTGACAGAGCTTCTCAGAGAATTTCCCGATGTGTTTGCTTGGTCCTACCAGGACATGCCAGGGTTGGATACCAGCATCGTGGAACATCATTTACCATTACGGTCAGGATGTTCACCAATAAAACAGAGGTTGAGACGGACTCATCCAGACATGGCCATCAAAATCAAAGAGGAGGTACAAAAACAGATTGACGCGGGTTTCCTCGCCACATCAGAATATCCTCAATGGTTAGCCAATATCGTACCCATTCCAAAAAAGGATGGAAAAGTCAGAATGTGTGTCGATTACAGAGATCTAAACAAGGCTAGTCCAAAGGACGACTTTCCTTTACTACACATTGACATGCTGGTAGACAGTACAACAAAGTTCAAAGTTTTCTCCTTCATGGATGGATTCTCGGGCTATAATCAGATAAAAATGGTGCCGAAAGACATGGATAAAACTTCGTTCATTACCCCATGGGGTACCTTTGGTTACAAGGTATTGCCATTCGGTTTGAAGAACGTCGGGGCAACCTATCAAAGGGCCATGACTACTCTGTTTCATGACATGATACATAAGGAAATCGAGGTATATGTCGATGATATGATTGCCAAATCTAAGACAAAAGAGGAGAATGTGACCCACCTGTCAAAATTATTCGAGCGGTTGAGAAAGTACAAACTCTGCTTGAATCCCAACAAATGCACCTTCGGTGTCCGTTCAAGAAAACTTTTAGGGTTCATCGTCAGCCAGAAAGGAATTGAGGTTGATCCTGACAAGGTCAAGGCCATTCAAGAAATGCCTTCTCCGAAAATTGAAAAACAAGTCAGAGGATTCCTAGGACGTTTGAACTACATCTCCAAATTCATATTCCTCATGACAACGACATGTGCGCCGATTTTCAAATTACTCAAAAAGAACCAAGACTGCGTTTGGACAGAGGACTGTCAAACCGCCTTTGACAGTATCAAGGAATATATGTTAAACCCACCGATTCTATCACCTACAGTGGAAGAAAGACCACTGATCATCTACCTCACAGTCCTAGAGGACTCCATGGGTTGTGTACTTGGCCAACAAGACGAAACAAAAAGGAAGGAGTCTGCCATTTACTATCTAAGCAAGAAATTCACCAACTGCGAGACTCGATACACTATGCTTGAGAACACTTGCTGCGATTTGGCTTGGGCAGCCAAATGTCTTCGCCAGTACATGATTCGTCACACTACATGGTTAATCTCAGAGATGGATCGAATCAAGTATGTATTTGAAAAACCTGCTCTCACGGGAAGGATTGCCTGTTGCCAGATGTTGTTATCAGAATATGACATCGAATACCACGCTCAAAAAGCCGTTAAGGGAAGTATTTTACCCGATCATTTGGCTCATCAATCGATTGACAATAAGGAATCAGTCAGATTTGACTTCCCAAACAAAGATGTCATGTATTTAAAAATGAAAGATTGCGATGAACCATTACCCAGTGAAGGGCCAGAACCAGGTTCCCAATGGGGACTAATCTTTGACGGAGCTGTCAATCATTACAGAAACAGAATTGGGGCAATCATCATAACACCTCAGGGTACACACATTCCTTTCACTGCCAGGCTTAAATTTAAGTGCACAAACAACGAGGCCGAATACGAAGCTTGTATTATGGGTCTCGAAGAAGCGATTGATTTGAGGATCAAGAACTTGGATGTATATGGCGACTCAGCTTTGGTCGTCAATCAGATCAAAGGAGATTGGAACACATACCAATCCGGATTGATTCCTTACAAAGACTATGCGAGAAGGTTGTTACCATTCTTCAACAGAATCGAGTTTCATCATATCCCTCGTGAAGAGAATCACATGGCTGATGCCTTAGCCACCCTCTCTTCCATAATTAGTGTAGGTCAATGGACCGACTGACCTAAGATCGACATAATGCGCCTTGAATGGACCGCTTACATCTTCACAGTTGAAGTAGTCATAGACGACAAACCTTGGTATCACGATATCAAATGCTTCCTTCAGAAACAAGGGTACCCACCTGGGGCACTAAGAAAAGATAGAAAAACCCTCAGAAGACTGGCAGGCAGTTTCTTCTTGAGCGGTGATACACTCTATAAAAGGAACTTTGACATGGTCTTGCTCCGATGTGTAGACAGACCAGAAGCAGACATGCTGATAAAAGAAATTCATGAAGGATCCTTTGGCACTCATGCCAACAGACACACAATGGCGAGAAAATTCTGAGAGCAGGGTAATATTGGTTGACAATGGAATCTGACTGCTACAAGTACACGAGGAGGTGTCACAAGTGTCAGATATACTCCGACAAAATCCATTTACCGCCAACACATCTCAAATTTCTTTCTTCCCCATGGCCTTTTTCCATATGGGGAATCGACATGATTGGCATGATTGAGCCCAAAGCTTCAAACGGACATCGGTTCATCCTGGTAGCCATTGATTACCTCACCAAGTGGGTCGAAGAAACATCGTATGCCAATGTAACCCGACAAGCGGTGATCCGCTTTATCAAAAACAATATCATCTGCCGTTATGGTGTTCCGAGCCAGATCATTACGGATAATGGATCTAACTTGAACAATAGGATGATGAAAGAGTTGTGCGCTGAGTTCAAAATCGAACACCATAACTCATCTACTTACCGACCTAAGATGAACGGAATGGTAGAAGCGGCTCACAAGAACATCAAGAAGATTGTTTAGAAGATGGTTGTAACCTACAAAGACTGGCACGAAATGCTACCATTTGCTCTCCACGGTTATCGTACATCTGTCCGCACTTCAACAGGGGCAACCCTTTTCTCACTAGTATATGGCATAGAGGCAGTGCTCCCCATAGAAGTAGAGATCCCATCAATTCGGGTATTGATGGAAGCTAAGCTAACAAAAGCTGAATGGTGTCAAAGTCGACACCATGAATTAAACCTGATCGAAGAGAAGCGAATCATGGCTCTATGCCACGGTCAGTAGTACCAGCAAATAATGAAGAAGGCGTTTGACAAAAAGGTCCGACCTCGCGTCTTCAGAAAAGGGGACCTCATGCTCAAAAAGATACAATCATTTCTCACTGATTCCCGGGGCAAATGGACTCCAAACTATGACGGCCCTTATGTGGTCAAGAAAGCTTTCTCAGGCGGCGCCTTGAGACTTGCAACCATGGACAGAGAGGAATTTGTCTATCCCACAAATGTTGATGTAGTCAAGAAATACTTTGCCTAAACTAAAAAAAAACACACATCTCGATGATTGAAAACTCCAGTCAACTCCTCAGCAATAATGCCATCCATCGAAAGAAAACTCCAGTCAAGGTCATCTTCGACAGAAGCTCAGGATGTCCCGAATTCAAAGTTGGTAGAAGGATAGTGGTCGTTATGTTTCAATGTAGCCCTTTTCGCTTAAATTACCATTTTCAAACTTTGTAAATACTTTATGGAATCACGCGCTTGGCTGATTTCCATCCTATCAATAAAATTTGAGCCCTTGTGCTTTTGTTTGCAATTCTTATTTGTTTTAACTTTATAGAACGACATTTTAACATGATCAACGGTTCTTGAAATAAAACAAAAATGAATTTACTTGTAAAATTTTTCTGCTTTTAATAAAGATGGCAAATTATTTTGACTGTTGAACATCGAAAGAATATCAATTGCTTCTCCCAAAGGCGGTTAAGCTTCAAAGTGCAGAATCAAAGTATTCCTTCTAAACCAGTACACCTGAATGAATGATCAACTGTGTCAGACGCGAATGTTCCATCTGACATCCCTGGCAAGTATACAGTTGTATCGCGTAGTTTTAAAAGATTATCGATCCCACAGAGACTAGAAATCGAACGCACCGTTATCTATCATTACTATGTTTATCTAAGGCTAATCAGAATTTGGGTTTTTAGTTCAAACGGGAAATTAAAGGGAAATTAAAATTTGGGAATACTAGTTATGAATAAGTTATCGGTATATAATTCGGTAACCTACGTAGAATTAATTAAACCTAAGCCTGTAGAGATTTATCACCCTATTCATCTGTAGGAGAAACCGGTTTAAAAGCCCTCAACTCACACTCCCGTGGATCTTGCTTTAGACTATACTTCTAAGTCAATACGTCTGCTCTCGCTAGCCCGTATGAGGTTAAAAATACTTTTTGAAAACTAATTAAAACTAATTAACTTTAAAGCTCTTCCGCTGTTTTTAAACCTAATGCCCGATTTCAGCTATCCGGGTAAAGCCTCACACTCCCGTGGTCTCGACTTTAACCTATGTCACTTTTTTACTCTCGTAATAAAAGTTTGGGTTTTATATTAAGAAATCGAAGCCAGAAGAAGGATTGATTATTGATTTTAGCTTAGAGAAAATTAATTCATTTTAGTTACTTCATTATACACCGATAATATCGGTTTAGCTCGACATAATTTGGAAATTAAACGCGAAAGCAAGGATATAAACAAACACAGACATAATTAAGAAATAAATAAGCAATGCTTGAATTTAATAACGAAACCTGGAATGCAGTAATAATGGCAACAGCAATCCCTCCACAAGTCGGTAGGTTCTTGCTTGAAAGTAATAAATTGCAAGGTTGAAGGCAATGAAACAAAGAAAACTAAAACTAGATTGTAACAGTTCCTTAGTGTGAGAAACTGTCACTTTTGTTCGGTAATGGTTAACAAGGAAATGGAAAATGCAAAGTAAAAGAAATGACTGAAGTTCTGAAAATAAATTGGCAGCAAGACAGTATACTTTGAAAACAGAAAATGGCCACCCTTTGTTCTTCGTGAATGTCTCTATTTATAGGCTCAGCTCAGGTGGAAGTTGGAGAAAAATCAGCCATTCATGCTAACGGTTATCCCATGTTGGACCTAGAAAACTTCGGAGAAAAAGGCATCGTGTGAAACTGCTTCATCTGAGAATTCGTAGTTGAGTCTCTGCATCCAACGTGCAATTTAAGCGCATGACGATCATGGTATCATGTGACGGTCGTGGTGAACTTTGGAGCTGCCACGGTCGTGGCACTCCCATGACGATCGTGGTATCAGTAAAAAGTGGATTTCTTTAATTTTTCTTCTCTTTTCTGCTCTTTTCTTGCATGTTTTGGTTCTTTTCCACATTTAGCATACTTTGACCTGTGAAATATGATTACCTGCAAAAACACTTAAATAATCTCGAGAAAATTGGATATTAGACGATAAACAGAATAAGAACTAACATAAATCGAAGTAAAAATATGATATAAATTCGTGTTATCATTAGGAAGCTGGGAAAGTGCTAACAAGATCGATACCGTCTTGACACCTTAGACCTCTTGCGTATGCGATATCCGTTTCGATACTTATTATACGATACCTTGAGTTCAGTCCTAAAGTAACCCCTAGTAGTTTATATCAGCAATCAGCACCGTCTAAATCACAAACCACTTGGGGAGCCGATGAATATAAGTGTTTGATGCCCAATCATGAAAAGAAACATCTTTCTTATCTATATGCCGAAAAAAAAAAGAATATGCAACAACTTTCACAGTTGTGAAAATTTACAAGAAAAGAAAGAAAATCTGTTGTCGATTGGTTCAGAGGTACCTGATTCTGAACTTGGTAGGGCGAACTACGGTTCGATCCCCCGCAATCTACGAATGGGATGTATAAAGGGTTACCACACTTGTGTATCAGACCCCGTGAAAAAAAGGGATCAAAGTCACTAACCGGTTACTCCACTACGTGCGTGAATAAGGCAAAGGGCTTAATGTGATTGCATTAGAATGAAGCCGGGTGAAATAAACACGAAAACTTTTGGTTGAACTATAATAGAATGATTAGAACTGGATTGTACAAAAGAGAGGTCTATGACAAGCTTGTTGCTTTGTGTCATTATTGTATCCTTAGTGTTTTACACTAGTACCTGTCTTACTAACAAGAAACTCCTTTTCAAATCCATTGGTATACCAGGTATGTGCATTTGATGAAGTTTGTCCGATTTAATAGATTGATTGCTTGAGGACAAGCAAAGATTCATGTGTGGGAGAGTTTCATAACACGAAAATATATCATGTTTTTACTTTGATTTATGTTATTTTCTTATTCCGTTTTTCGTCTAATATCCGATTTTCTCGAGATTATTTAAGTGTTTTTGCAGGTAATCCCATTTCCAAGTCAAAGTAGGCTAAGTGTGGAAAAGAACCAAAACATGCAAGAAAAGAGCAGAAAAGTGAAGCAAAATAGCAGAATCCAAAAATTTCTGCTGTGACGATCGTCACAGTCCACCACGACCGTGGCAGTTGCGAAATCCACCACGACCGTCACAACCCATCACGATCATCATGCATCCAAAATGTGTTTAATCCGTTAACAGAAACGTGGTTACAAGTTTCCAGAGGAGCAGTTTCACATGACCTTATTTCCTCCGAAGAATACTAAGTTCAAAGTCACGTAACTGTCAAGTGGAATGCCTACTTTCTCTCCAACCTCTACCTCAACTCAGTCTATAAATACATGTGATTACGAAGAACAAAGGGTGGCATTTTTTCTGCATTCTGAAGTACCGTTTTGCTGCCAAATTATTTCCAGATTTTGTTTTGTCTTGTTTACATTTCCATTCCTTGTTACCTATTACCGGACAAAGTAATAGCTCCTCACATTGAGGAACTATTACAACTTAGTTTTAGTTTTTATTTCATTACCTTCATCATTTGCCAATTACTTTATTCAAGCAAGAACCTACCAGCTTTGTGGAGGGATTGATATTGCTGTTATTACGAATTACCAGGTTTCTATTATTTAATTCAAAGCATTGTATATTTCCTTCTTAATTATGTCTATGTCTATTTATCTCTTTGCGTTTACGTTTAATTTCACTATTATGTCTAGCTAAACCTATCTTATCTGTATGTAATGAAGTAACTAGAATGGATCTAATTTCTCTAAGCTAAAATCAATAATCAGTTCTTCTTCTGGCTTCGATTTCTTAATTTTATACCCAACTTTTATTACGAGAGTAAAAAAGTAACAAAGGTTAAGGTCAAGACCATGGGAGTGTGAGGCTTTACCCAGATAGCTGAGATCGGGCATTAGTTTTAAAAACAGCCGAAACGCTTTAAAGTTAATTAGGTTTAACTAGTTTTCAAAAAGTATTTTTAACCTCATATGGGCTAGCGAGAGCAGACATATTGACTTAAGAGTATAGTCTGAAGCAATAACCACGGGAGTGTGAGGTGAGGGCTTTTAAACTGGTTTTTCCTACAGATGCATAGGGTGATAAATCTTTATACGCTTAGGTTTAATTAATTCCACGTAGGTTTACTGAATTATATACCGATATCTTATTCATAACTAGTATTCCCAAATTTTAATTTCTCTTTAATTTCCCGTTTGAACTAAAAAAACTAATTTTGATTAGCCTTAGATAAACATAGTAACGATAGATAACGATGCGTTCAATTTCTAGTCTCTGTGGGATCAATAATCTTTTAAAACTACGCGATACGACTGTATACTTGCAGTTAGATTTATTTAGGCACACTAAATAGAGCGATCACTCTTCGCCATTGAAGATGATACCTTCGCTTTCCCGGATTAAGGAAAATCCCCAGAGAAAGCCTCATGACTACAGACTCTCAGCAACACATTGATTTTTCTCTCCAAAAAGTCAATGTTAATGAAGTCATCATAACCTCAAAATTGGATCACATCATACGCCATTTCTCCGAGAAGATCTCTGAGAAAAGTATGATGTAATATCCCCAAGCAGAAAGCAGTCTCTAGAGACTCGTTTTCCCCAAGTAGAGCCGACAAATGGCGTCTCCAGCTGAGAAGTTTGTACACCTCTACAATTCAGACAGATGGGTTCCCCAGCAAGTCTGACATCGAAACTTTTTCCATCAAATGGCATCTCCCCAGGAAAATTCGGTGAGAAGTTTGAGGAAAATCGCTGCGAATAGCGTCCCTTGTCAAGAAAGCTTATTGACAAAAGAAACTAAGACCAGTTCCTTGGTAGGAAAACAGGATCGAGGGGAAGTTTATATAAGAAACTAAGACCAGTTCCTTGGTAGGAAACCAAGATCGAGGGGAAGTTTATTTCAGAAACTAAGACCAGTTCCTTGGCTGAAGACCAGGATCGAGGGGAAGTTTTTACCTTTTCTAAGCATTATTGCTTAGCAAAAGAAGAAGGATGTGAACTGCCATTCATAACCACCATCAAAATTTTGAGTAATCCGATATTTAATCCTCTTGCACCCCGAATGCCCGAATACCTTTGCCATTCACACCTTCGGGTCCAAGAAGATTAAATAAGGGCATCTGTCATACCCAAAATTTTGACCACTAAGATTTCCCTTCATTGGGCAAATCCTCATCACAATATGGATGAATCATTATGCCTCATCAGTCTCCCCAAAGATGGGTGAGCATTCACTACAAATAATAATCAGGGTTTCAGGCCCTCTTTGAGCCTTAGACAAAGGATCAATCAAGAATTGACATGATCTTCAACTTGTCTAAACCTCTCAAACATCCACAATGGATCAAGAGGACTCCCACCTCAAGGATTAAGCACAAGGCTGCAACATTCTGAGTGGATCAAGCCTCAAGATCGCCAGTGTCACCAAATTAGGGTTTTGGTCGACCAGGGCCTCCAGATGGAAATTTTCCTCTGGGCATGAGCCAATGCTTCAAAGCATAACCTATGATGCTCCAAGGGACATCATGGACCCAATCATCAAGTCAATTTAACCTCAGGGGATGCATTCACAAAAAATCAGGAATTAGGGTTTCTTGACCTAATTCACCCTTAAGTTGACTTTTGGGACAAAACATGAGCCAAGACCTCAAGACATGATTTGAGGGTGTCTAATAAACCACATTGATCCATTTGCAACAATGGATTGATCCAAGAAGCTTGGTTCACAAGTTTCAAGTTCATCAGAACCACAGTTAGGGTTTTGCGGAAAAAGTCAACTGTACCTTTGACTTTTGACCAGGACATGTTCCCAAACCCTAAGACATGATTCAATACACCCTATAACACCTATGAAATCAATCCATAAAGTTTGATTTAGGTCAAGGACTTGATTTCATTGAGGATCGCACAGTTTTGAATTCATCTGACAAAAAGTCAACTGTGCACAAAAGTCAACTTTGACTTTTTGAGATTTTTCACAATTATGGTTCTTTAACCCTAAAATGATGTTAATGTGTGATTGGAATCATCATTCATCAAGAAAAATCAAGAAAAGTGGGATAACTTGTAAAAGGGGTAACCTTAAAAACTTAGAAATTTTTCTAAGTTATGGAACAAAGTGGCTAGGGTACCAACTTTGGAGGATCATAACTCCTAAACCATAAGGCCATTTTTCCCCATCCAAAGCTGGATTTGTAGGTCTCATGGCACTCTACAAAAGCTTAAAACATAACTCATTCCAATTCCTCATGGATTTTGAGTTATGGAATGATCAAAATCACAAAAAGTGAAAATGTCACTTTTTTCCAACACTTAGTGAAATTTTCACTAAGTCAGAATCTACCTTCACTTTTTTCCAAATGTAGGGGCATTTTTCACTTGGATACAAAAAGTATCAAAACCAATTATGATCAAACAGTTGTTGTATCATATGAGGGCTTTCCAAAATGGCCAAGAACTCCATCAAAGTCCACTTGAGCCATGAGATATGACAATGCCAATATGCCTTGCTGCTAACTGTCAAGGCAAGGCAGATTTGAGAGTTTTGCTCGATTTTTTCAAATTTTGCAAAGGGGGAGCAACTCTATCCATCTGAACACCTCAAGGGGGGACCAAGGAGGAACCAACTGTGATCCCAAGCCTCCCAAGTCTTTGGAACCAAAAATAGCATGCCAAACCTAGAAATGCCTAAAAGAGGGACAAGACTCCAATTTTGGATTAGAGCATTCAATGGATGCACCAAGGTGGCATGGACTGAGCCATTTCCAACTGAATTCAGTCAAGACTTATCCAAGACCAAGGGGACTAGCAGCCTGTGCCCTAACCTCTAGTAAATGGCTAGAGGAGACTTGGATTCTCATTGCTCAACATTGGCCAAACCTCTGCTGCAGTTGCCATTCACTATTGCAGCCAAAACAAACTTGCTCTACTATAAATAGAGCTCAATTGTGTTCAGTTTGAGTACACCAAAGCACTACAACACTTGCTTTCCTCAAAATCTCTTTCTCTAGGCAAAAATACCTTCTTTAGCAAGGTAACTCTGAGTTTTTGAGTTAGAGAGCAATTCCACCACAGCTTATGATCCAAAAACATCCAATATATCATATCTAAGCTGTCCAAACTCTCACAAGTGACTTGTAACACCAAAATCATAAAGTCACATCTCAAAACCTCAAAATATGGCTTTTGTGCATTTTTCAAGCCATGTCTTGATTCAGTCACTTTCCAAACTAGATAAAACCTCAAACACACTCCAAATATCATCCTTGAACTGTCCCAAATGGTTCACCCCTTCTGAAACACCATTTGAGAGAGTTGCTATTTTGGCCACTTTTTCCCCTTTTGCAAGAAAGAGCTCAAACTTGTTCCTGAGGTTTCCAGCTGATTCCAACCATCCTAAAAGCTTCTAAGAGATCATTTGAGGTTGTTCAAAGCATCAAATCATTTCTAGAACAAGTGGCTTGGCAGATTGCACAAAAGCTCCAAAAAGAGGTAAGCATCACAACTTGGATTCTTTGAACCATGCTTTCTTTTGATGTCCACTGATCATGCATCCCTTATACATGTTATATGTGTTGTGTTTGCACCAATTTGTCATATAATTCATGCTTTTACCAAGAGATGGCATAGAAAATACAAATCATGGCCTATTTCAAAACTACTATCGGGTTTTTCAATAGGAGCATGATCTGAAAAAAATACCACCACCATTGGATTCCTTGTGAAATTCTAGGCAGGATAGACCTAAATTTTGTCCCAATCCATGGAGAAATGAGAAAGTTATGGCCTTCACGTTTTCAACCAAAATCTTGCCTTGCCTTGCCTTGGGCCAGGCCAAAAACAAGGCAAGCCTTGTATATTTGTGGTTGTGTTTCTATCAACGGATGTATCACCACCCCAGTTGTAAGGCGCGCGCCCTATACACAAGAGGTCTGGGGTTCGAATCCCCCTCGCCCCAGATCCTCTTTTTGCTATTTTCTCCACTTTTTTATTGTTTTTCTTATTATTTTTAATGATATGAAAAATTAATAACTCCCTCAATTTTAATTATTTTTTATTGGTTCTTTTTGCAAAAAAATCACAAAAATGTTGAAATATTTTATTCCATAAAAAAATTAAATTTATATTAGTTATTTAATATAATTAGTATTTTTGTGAGTAAATTCATTTTTAAACATTTAAAAGTGAATATTTACTTTGAAAATCAAAACCAAATGAGTTTTAATTTATCTTGTGATTAAAACCTCATTTTTCAAACCTTCAACAAAAATCACAAGTGGTTTATTCAAACTTATTTGGTATTTTTATCATTTTTATTTGATTTTTCTTTAAATATTTCCTTTTAAAAGAAAACAAATTTAGCGTTTCCTTGATTTTCACTCAAACAAAACTTTTAAACACTTTGGGCCTCTAATAGAGTGTAAGACCCAATCCCCTTTTAACCAAAACAATTTTGGGCCTCAGATATTATATAAGTCCCTCTGCGTTAAAAGAAAATCTCGGCGCGATCGCCAGTTCAAAAATCAAACCCTTTGGGCCTACCCTCGTGTTATAAGCCCCATTCTTTAAAAATCATTGGGCCTTTAGTAGAGTGTAAGACCCAACCCTTTTTGAAAAACCAAAATAATTTGGGCCTCAGTGTATTGTATAAGTCCCGACACCATCAAAAAGTTCGACGCGATCGTCGCCTTTTAAAACAAAACTTTTGGGCCTCTCCTTGAGCTGTAAGCCCCACCACTTGTACAAAAATAAACCTTTGGGCCTGTTGAGAGAGTATACGACCCATCCCTTTGTACAGAAAACCTTTTTGGGCCTCAGTCACTTGTATAAGTCCCTGTACAAAACAAACAGTGCGATCACTGATAAAACCTTGGGCCTCTCCTTGAGCTGTAAGCCCCAACAACAATCTTTTCAAAGCACTTTCTCCTTTGATTTTGAATATAATATTGTTATCAAAGCTTTCTTTGTTGAACAAACTAACCAAACAGCATGGAAGCTCTACAACCGAGTAAGTGTTTACCCGCTTTCTTTATCCACTTTCATATATATAACTGTATTGTGGGGCTGCTCACTGTAAGTCTCCTTTCACAAACTTTTATATACTCGTCATATATCAACTGTGTAATACTAGTATAGTTATTTAGAGTTTTCCCCGGCAACTACGTCTAGCACTAGGTAAAGCCCCGTTGGTCACTCTTAAATACAGTCAAAACTAGATCCCCCATAGGATTACCAGACACAGTCTTCCCTCCTCTTGGGGTTAAACAATATGGAGACGTGAAAGGCCACTTTCTTGGTGAACCCTTTCTCAGACTGTCACCCTTAGAAATTGTCAAAGAGACTCTACTCCCCAGGGATGATCTTTTCTCTATGAATGGAATCTCTTGAGTTTCTTCCAAATTCTCGGACTTTCCAGGCTTGATCTATTCTTGGTGAATGGTATGTCTTGAACTTCTCGGGGTTTAGGAACCCACAGGCTTCTTAAAAGCATCCCCGCCTCCTCTTGGTCGTTGTACAAGGACCCTTCAGCTTCTTAAAAGCTCTCATGCCTTTTATTGGGCTTAGTACAAGGACCCAGAGACCTCTACAGGTATAGGAACAGAACCTAGTCATCAATTTGCTAGAGCTGTCTTTCTGAGTCAAGTGTTAGACCAGTTAATGGGTTGACCTTCATCCCTTAACATACCAGCTTTCTCTTGGGCATCATACAAATATCATTCACTACCTGAGAATCGATTTCTCAAAACACTCATAGACTTGGACAGTCTCCATACCTTTTGGGATTTCTCATTTCCTTAAAGAACAGGAAATAACCCTGATCCTCCGATCAATCCCTGAGCACAACATTACCCATATAAGAACTGATTTTATCTTTATCCAACATAGTGGACCTGTCACTAAACTGAAACAGTCACCAGCACACTAGCCTCCTCTTGGGCTTTGTACAATGATTCTCCCCAGTGGAGCTAACCTTTTCAGACTCTCTTGTTGAGTCACTTCACCTTCAGCCTCCATCCCGGGCTTCGTACGAGACACAAAAACACTCTCTTGTTGAGTATAAAAGACTCTCTTATTGATTCAAACACCTTCAGCCTCCATCTCGGGCTTCGTACGAGATACAAAAACGCTCTTGTTGAGTATAAAATACTCTCTTGTTGAGTCAAGCATTTTCAGCCTCCATCTCGGGCTTCGTACGAGGTACAAAGACTCTCTTGTTGAGTCAAACAACTTTAGCCTCCTTCTTGGGCTTCGTACAAGACACATACAAAACCACTCTCTTGTTGAGTCAACCCTTTTAGCCTCTCTCTCGGGCTTCGTACGAGACACATAAGAACACCCTCTTGTTGGGTCAATAGCCTCCTCTTAGGCTTTGTATAAATAAACCCCCAGTTGAGTCAATCAACCTTTTAGCATCAAAAGTTGTGCCTTGCTCACAGTATAAAAACATCAACAACTCCTTTTCCTTCATCTAATTGCTGTAAGCGGAAAGCCTCTGGATTATTTACATCCACGCCACTGTCCCTCTTTTAGCATGAGAAATTCCTAAGGAAAGATGGCATTGCTCTAAACTGAGTTAAAGTCTTCTCCTTCAGGTTAAAAATCCCCTATAAAGGAAATTATGGCATTACTGGATTCATATATCCCAGTTAAAGTAATTCTCCTTTATAATCAGTCACCCAACAGTTGTGACAAACAGACCAAATATCCCCCTTTAGAGATGACAAATTCTCTCTAAAGTCAAACCCCTTCAGCTTCACATCTTGGGCTTTGAACAAGATACAAACCACCTTTAGCTTCATGTCTTGGGCTTTGAACAAGACACCAAAATAACCTTTTTTTCCTCCCATAGAATAGGAGGAACTACGATAGCTCTGATTTCCCTGTTTCGTTAAACGGGAATACGTAGGCATAAGATTGAAAAATCTTAGCGAGCACACTAATCAAAAACCCAAAATCCCGTACCTTCATACATCAATAAAAAAGCATCAGTCCTAACATCTTACAAATAATTCAGACACTGTGTTCTTAACAAAATAACCTAAGAGAGACCCACAATCTCAATAGCATCTGTAAACCAACAGTCATCTATTTAAACTTAGTATGCAAGCAGGGTTAATAGGAGACATCTATTTCCCTTCCTTCATTAGCTTCAATAGGATAAAAAATGAATCGAACTGTAGTACCCCAAAGTGACAGTGCTTCGCAACCATGTAAAAACTTGCGCTATAGGTATGTGTTCCAATCTCCTTTGATTTGATTGATAACCAGGGCTGAATTGCCATATACATCCAAGTTCTTGATCCTCAAATCGATCGCTTCTTCGAGACCCATGATACAAGCTCCGTACACTTGAATGTCAGTCTGGCAGTGAAAGGAATGTGGGTACCCTGAGGTGTATTGATGATTGCCCCAATTCCGTTTCCATAATGATTGACAGCTCCGTCAAAGATTAGTCCCCATTGGGAACCTGGTTCTAGCCCTTCACTGGGTAGTGGTTCATCGCTGTCTTTCATTTTTAGATACATAACATCTTCGTTTGGGAAGTCTAACCCGATTGATTCTTGATCATCAATCGGTTGATGAGCCAAATAATCGGCTAAAATACTTCCTTTAACGACTTTTTGAGCATGATACTCGATGTCGTATTCTGATAGCAACATCTTTCAACGGGTAATTCTTCCCGTGAGAGAAGGTTTTTCAAAGACGTACTTGATCGGATCCATTTCCGAGATTAACCAAGTAGTGTGACGAATCATATACTGTCGAAGACATTTGGCTGCCCAAGCCAGAGCACAACAAGTTTTCTCGAGCATAGTATACCGAGTTTCACAGTCCGTAAACTTCTTGCTCAAATAGTAAATGGCTGACTCTTTCCTTTTTGTTTCATCTTGTTGGCCAAGTACACAACCCATAGAGTCTTCCAAGACTGTCAAGTAGATGATCAGTGGTCTTCCTTCCACTGGAGGTGATAGAATCGGTGGGTTTAACAGATATTCCTTGATACTGTCGAAGGCAATCCTGATTCTTTTTGAGTAATTTGTAGATCGGCGTGCATGTCGCAGTCATTAGGAATATGAATCTGGATATGTAGTTCAACCGTCCCATGAATCCTCTGACTTGTTTTTTAGTTTTTGAAGAAGGCATTTCTTGAATGGCCTTGACCTTGTCAGGATCAACTTCAATTCCTTTCTGGCCGACGATGAACCCTACGAGTTTCCCTGAACGGACACCGAAGGTGCATTTGTTGGGACTCAAGCGACGTTTGTACTTTCTCAGACGCTCGAATAGTTTTGACAGGTGGGTCACATGCTCCTTCTCTGTTCTAGATTTGGCAATCATGTCATCGACATATACTTCGATTTCTTTATGTATCATGTCATGAAACAGAGTAGTCATGGCCCGTTGATAGATCGCTCCGGCGTTCTTAAAACCGAACGACATTACCTTGTAGCAAAAAGTACCCCATGGGGTGATGAAGGAAGTTTTCTCCATGTCTTTCGGCGCCATTTTTATCTGATTATAGCCCGAGAATCCATCCATGAAGGAGAATATTTTGAACTTTGCTGTACTGTCTACCTGCATGTCAATGTGTGGTAAAGGAAAGTCGTCCTTTGGACTAGCCTTGTTCAGATCCCTGTAATCTACACACATTCTGACCTTTCCGTCCTTTTTTGGAACTGGTACTATGTTGGCTAACCATTGAGGATATTCTGATGTAGTGAGGAAACCCGCGTCAATCTGTTTCTATACCTCCTCTTTGATTTTGATGGCCATGTCTGGATGTGTTCGTTTCAACCTCTGTTTTACTGGCAGACATTCTGATCTTAATGGTAGATGATGTTCCACGATGCTGGTATCCAACCCTGGCATGTCTTGATAGGACCAAGCGAATACATCGGGAAACTCTTTGAGAAGCTTTATCAACCTCTCTTTGACAGCTGGACTGAGTAGGGCCCCAATCCTGACCTCTTTTCTTTCTTCCTCTGAGCCCAAGTTGACTGTTTCCAATAAATCTTTGTGAGGTTTAATGGACCTTTCCTCCCGTCTGAGTAATCGGGATATCTCTTATGGAATTTCGTCGTCAACTTCTTCTTCGGCCCCAAATACCGGGAATTCAAAGTTAGGTGAAGGCATCGGATCGCATGTTTCAACAGGGTTTAAAACAAGCAATCTGCATGACGTGATGATTTGTGTTGAGAAGAGATAGAGAAAATGCAAGAGTGTGTGCAGTGTATTTTTTTTGATAACTGCTTGTTTTTATTATTGAATTGTTTTTTAGGATTACCATTTTCTGGAATAGAGAAAAAAGGAAAACATCAATTAATGCGGAAATTACAGAATGACGTTTATTTATTTATGATTTTGTCGATTCTTGAAACTACAGCCTTATAAAACAAAACTCTGTCGCTTTGGGCAAAGCGAAGAGGAATATTTACAAAAAGTGAGCCCTATCAAAACATCTGTTTCACCTGGGCAGGGTGAAAGGTTAAGATAAAGACGACAATTACTTAGACTTATGAACGATCTTCGGAACATCGACTGCAACCCATTGGCGGTGAACTCCTCGGTGAATCACAAAGTATGGTACCTTCCTCGATTTGTCTTCAGAAATAATGCTGATTTCTGGTGGAGCAGGATCATTGGAATCTGTCTCCCAGGCAGAGTTGTCATAGGAGGACTCCTCGGTTATATTTTTCATAGTATTTGTGCTCTCAGGTAAATCTCCCCATCCAGTGGGCTGGATGTCTTCGAGCCTAATACAAGAGCTTTGAGGAGCGGTGTATTTGACCATGAAGTCGTATTTGCCACTCGGTTATCCTAGGGTGTCCCATACTTCTATGGAACTGGAGGAGTCATCCCTTTCGATGACGTTGACCTTGGGAAAAGCATAGTTAATGAATTCTAGTCCTGCAAACTTTGCAAATTCATCGTCGTGCTGGACGTTTTCTGAATGACCTGAATGTTGATCCCATGACATGGTGGGGACGCATGTATTTTTTCCAATGACGCTCAGCTGATTTTCATTGTTCGGCTAATTTTCTTGCCCCAAGTCTTCTGGGTACGGCTGCCAGATAGGCTGACCATCCATCGGGCCATAGTAGGCATGGTCAAAGTTGTATTTCATCGGAGTGTCTTCCTCTAATGAATTTGGCGGAGCACGGCATCCTTTCGGATCACAATCTCTGTATATCATTTCGACATCTGACCTCGGTATAAATCTCGGACTCTGTCCGGGATAGCAAAATGGCGTAGACACCTCTTCCTGAGAGATATAACCGTCCTCGTTAAGATAGGACTTCCATTCCGCATCTGTGTCGGAGGAATCTCCCTCATTGATGGTATGTACTTCTTGAGACACTGGGTAAAGGAAACCTCCACTATGGAAGAAGTTCTGAATGGGATGAAGAATTTCATCGTTAGCGGCAGTCTGGGTGCAGGTTGCAGGAAAACCAAGACCCTTCTTTGTTTTATTATCAGTAGGAATGACAAGTTGTCCCCATCCCTTTGTATTGTTACTTTTGATCACTTCGAGAGCATCTCTGTATGAGGAAATAAAGGTTCCTTTCTCTGAATGGTTATCGTTGCTCACCGAAAGTGCTTGGAACTGAGTTCCAACAACCTCCTCTGGTTCTACACAAGTAGATAAAGAAAGGTTACACACGATCAAGGCTTGTTCTCCACAGACCGCAACGAGTTGATCGTTCTTGACGAACTTTAGTTTCTGGTGCAGTGTCGAAGTGACTGCCCTAGCCTGGTGTATCCAAGGTCTTCCTAATAAACAGTTGTACGCTGCCCGGACGTCCATGACCTAGAAAGTGATTAGGAAAGCGTGAGGACCGATAGTTATGGGAAGGTCGACTTCGCCGATAACTATTTTTCTGGATCCATCAAATGCTTTGATGATGACCTCACTACCTCTCATTGGAGATCCTTTGAATGATAGTCGCATTAGAGTGGACTTCGGCATGACGTTGAGAGCTGATCCGGTCTCTACCAGTACGCTGGCTAAAGCATCGTCCTGGCAGTTAACTGTGATATTGAGCTCCATGTTGTGACTTTTGCCTTCCTCTGTAAATTCCTCATCACTGAACCCTAAGTTGTTGCAGGAAGTGATGTTAGAGAAGATGCTGTCGAACTGTCTTATTGACACATCTTGTTCCACAAAGGCCTGCTCTAAGACTTTCAGTAGAGCCTCTCTGTGGGCTTCGGAACTGAGTAAAGGAGATAACACAGAGATCTTTGAAGGAGTTTGTAAAAGCTTATCAACAATGTTGTATTCACTCCTCTGGATGAGCTTCAGCATCTCATCATCGTTCTTTGAAAGGTCGGGATCACTGGATTGACCGACTGGTGGATCGGGAACTTCCGTTTGAGGTTCCTTTTCTCTGTTAGGTTCTCTAACTCCTCTGTTGAAGATTCGACCGGTCCGTGTTACTCGACTGATGTCTGCAATATTCACGATGGAGGGTAATGGAATTTCCCTTCCATTCTCAATTATTGTTGCACCGTATTTGTAAGGGATCACCTTAGTTGATTCATACGACACTGGTCCTGGCAGATAAATAACTACAGGAGCCTTCTGATTTTTCTGACTATCGTAGGTAACTTCAATCAGTTCCTAGCTAGGAACCTTTGATTCATCTAGTAGAGGGATGATGGTACAAACATCTTTGGTCCTTTCGTGATCAGAGATTACGACAACGTCCTTAATCTGATCAGCAAAATAGTCTGGTGTCCTGTTGATTGATCCAGAACTTGGACACAGTTGAATCTCTTTGCGGTCCAACTGACTCTGGAGGGCTGCTCGCATGAGGTAACATCCTTGATTATTTTCCGAGCAGACTCTACAGCGCTCATAGTTATGTGGTGGCACCTGGCCACCTCCGCTTTGAATGCAGTGTAATCTCACTAGATCTGTTTCCAGAGATCGGACATCCTGACTTTGATGCCTAGTAGGGTTCCCATTAACAACACTGATTTGCTGCGTGTCTTCATCCATATAGATCGGAAGCCACCAGTGGTTTAACAAGTGTTGTAAAGTTCTTTGAACAAGAGCGCACCCTTGGTTACTCTCACAACATACTTTACAGCTCAGATAATTATGTGAAGTAAGAAAACCGAGTTGGACTTGCTTGGCGTGTAACTCCACTAAGCGGGTATTCATTAAACGAATATTGAAGATTTGAATCATGTTGATCTATTAGGGATTTCTATCACGGTAGTCCTGGATCCACCCAAGATCCATCTGACGCTGGAGGGCCTCTTGTACGAAAGAGCATCCCTGTTTGTTTACCGAGCAAGTCAGACAAGAATCGTAATCATGCCGTGGCAGATTATGATACTGGCTTTGCCTTGAGTGCATTGCCACCAAGTTGACATTCATTGCACAGATGTCGTGGTTCTGAATGATGTTGGAACTTGTATAAGTCATGTTAACTCCACGAACTCGATGCTCTTGGATCCATCCGAGATCCAACTGTTCCTGTAGTGCTGATTGCAACACAGAACATCCCTGATTATTTTTAGAGCAGATATCACACTGGTGATAATTATGAGATGGCACATGGCCGTATCCACTCTGTCTACAATGCATCTTGACCAAGCTGGCCCTTAATAAGAGCACATCATGAATTTAATAGCTGTTATTGGACTCTCCTTTTATCAAATTGACTGCAGCTTTCTCATGTTGAGGAAGCGGGTTCGTGAGAACATTCCGATTCGTATCTTTGAAAGATAAAACCCCGCTCCTAACAAGATTTTACACATCGGATTTGAAACTGAGACAATTTTCTATGTTATGCCCCAGTCCACCTTGGTGGTAAGGGCAAGTCTGATCCGCTTTGAACAAAAACGGCGGATTTTCTGGTATTGTAAGACGAGACTTGGTTTGGACGTGCCCCTTGACCAGTAGTAACGGAAACAGTTCTGCGTATAACATCGGTATAGGGTCGAACCCTGGTGGTCGCGTTGTACGGTTGTTATTGTACGGAGGGCGAGCCTGCTGAAGAGGTTGTTGTGTCCTTTGCTGATATTGTTGTTGATTAGGTTGGCTCTGCGCAACCTAAGGTTGATACGTAGGAACAGGCGCGGGGTTGATAGCAGGAGTTACAACTGCTACTGGTTGATACCGTCGCCTTTGCTTTTCGAGAGAGATATTCCCAATATCTTGCTCTTTTTTCTTAGGGAGAGCACTACCATATCGTTTTGTATTACTTGATGGTCCAACGTCTTTAACCAGACGTCCTTCTCGGACGACTTCCTCAAGACGAACTCCTATGCCCACCATCTCGATGAAGTCACTCGGCACACTGGCGACCATTTTATCGTAGTAAAATGAGCTCAAGGTCTTTAAGAAGATCTTTGTCATCTCTTTTTCCTCAAGAGGTGGACAAATTTGAGCGGCAATTTCACGCCATCTCTGAGCGTACTCCTTAAAGATTTCCTTGTCCTTCTATGACATGGCTCTGAGTTGAGCTCTGTTTGGTGCCATGTCCAGGTTATACTTATATTGTTGAACGAAGGCAACGACAAGATCTTTGAAAGTGGCGATCTTAGTGCGGTTTAAACCCATGTACCACTTGAGTGCATCACCGGTTAAACTATCTGGAAAATAGTGGATCAGTAGCTCCTGGTTCTTTGTCTGAGCTGACATTCGCCGAGCGTACATCACCAAGTGGCTTTGAGGGCAAGAGTTACCCTTGTGCTTTAAAAAATCGGGGTACTTAGAACTTGTACGGAACTTTCACATTGGGGACCAAACAAAGGTCTGCGGCGTCCTTTCTAAATAAATCCTGACCGCGAAGGGCTTGCAGTTCTTTCTGCATCTCCAGGAATTGTTCCTGGAACTCATTCATTCTGTCGAACATACTTTCGTTTCCACCAGAAGGTATCGATGGAATCTGTCCTTCCAGGACAGTGTGTACCACGGGTGGTGGTATAGTCATTATGGACGAGACTCTCGGTGCCTCTCGAAGTTTGTAACCTTCAGGAGTTGTTGTCATGCCCCTGGCATCTTCGCTTTCCCAAAGTTTGTAACCTTCAGGCCCAATGGTTCCTGCTTCATCTTCCAGATCTTCCATGATCGGCGGAATATATCCTTCCGGGATATAGTTGAGTGGCATGCCCCAGGGACGATCTTTTGGCATTTTGTACCTAGGATCAGACTTCTCCACTGTGGGCGTTGATGTGATCTTTAAGATCACAGTCCTTTTTTGTTGCATTTGAGCTTCTGCTAGAGTTTGCATGTCGTTATGAAGCTTTCTCAGATCCTCTTTCAGAGTGTCGATCCCCTCCCTCAACTCTCTGTTCTCTTCCTCGAGATCATCCATCTTTTTCTGACGATTGGCCCGAGTATTGTACGAATGAGACACTTTGACTCTAGAATCAAGACACAAACGTGAGATTGGTAGGGAAGAAGAATGCGTTTATGCGAGAATGATGAATGATATGCAATGATTATATTAATTATTTTTTTGTTTAATCAAAATAAACTTCGAAAATTGGATTGCAAATATCATACAGTGGGGAAACCCCGTTTTATTGAATTCAAAGATTGCGGAATGGAAATACAGTAGATTACAAAGTGCTGTAAAAGGAAATCTAAACTTATGGGTCCCGAGTCCTCTCTGAGTAGAGCTCAGGTACTGGTTCTGGTAGTTTCCTTTTCTTTGACTGGGGTTCTTGAGCCGTTGTCGGGTCGTCACTCCTTTGCCAAGTGAAAGGAGTGAGCAAATTCCTTTGGTCCTCTTGATTTTCCATGGCATGTTGCTCTAAAATCTCAATCAGAGCATCTTTATCTTTCAATAGTTGCTGTATTTTCTTACACTCCACATTGAGAATACGGTACTTGTTCCTCCAAGACCTCTTCTCCTGCTGAACTTTGTTGAGAGTAACCTGAAGTTTTTCCGTCTCAGACATGAAATAAAGGACAAAGTCCCTTAATGGAAGAACTTCCTGACGAGGGTAAGGCATCCTCAGCTTGAGAGCTCTAGTTTATACCCAGTGGAGATAAGGCTCCACCGAGACACAGTCTAGTTTTCCTAGAGACTCTCTTCCTTTCCTATGAACGTGTTTCCAGGCATGCACTATTTTCGTCTTTAGTGCCCTTTCATTTTCTCCTTCTTTGAAGAAAAGACCTTCCAGATGAGTATTATGCTGGACATGCCTCATCGGGTATCCAAATTGACGACAAACTAAAATTGGATGATAGTTGATTCCTCCCTTAGTTGCTATAAGGGGTACATTTGGGAAATTTCCACAATGGTCAATGATCCTGATCCCGTCATAGATTCGATTGTATCAATCGATGTCAGAGTTGATAAGAGACATGATTCTCGGCGACCAACAGAAAGTATTCTTTTGATCCCAAAATGTAGCAGACTTGGGCAAGTGGGAAGTGAACCATTTGTATAACAGGGGTACATAGCATATGATCATTCCTCCGCTATACAAATTCCTTAAGTGTACTGAATGATAAGCATCTGCGAGCAAGGTCGGTACAGGGTTTCTAATCAGAAAAATCTTAATGGCGTTGATATCTACAAAGTTATCGATGTTGGGAAACAAAAATAACCCGTAGGTGAGCAAAACAAAGATGCTCTCGAAAGTGGCCACGTTCCCTATACTAGCAAAGTATAGAGCTTTCTTTGTCAAGAACTGGGCTGGCAAACCCTGGATTCCACCCTTAGTGGTCATGTGAGTCCTGACTTCCGACTCGTCCAAATAGATTGCTCTTGCAATGGTTTGATCCTTTGGAATTTCTTCCAGTCCAGAAAAGGGAGCTTGATTAGTGATGTGTAAATAAGTCAGGTGAGAGTACTCCTCCAGTGTTGGTGCTAGCTGATAATCCGGGAATGTGAAATAGTGATAGACCGGATCATAGAACTAGATTAGCGTGGACAAGATTCCCTCAATTACATGGACCCTTAACAGAGACAACAGTCCTCCATACTTGGCTCTGAAAGCCTCAGGGTTGGTTATCATCCTCACCAACCCTCTCAAATCCTCTAGTTTTGGAACCTTGAAGGTATACTTATGAGTTTTCCTTCTACCGAAATCCATAACGTAATCTCTTTATCTGACATTTGCAATCATTGTCTTAGTTTAATTTGAAAAAGAGAGAGACTAGAAAAGAAGATTTTCTTTTTGTTTTTTAATGTTTTTTAACGAAATGAATGCATGAATGCAGCACACAAAAGCATAGAAAAAACATGGGGTCAAAGGGTCGGTGTCATGAAGTCAAGGCTCTACCTATCCCCCAAAGCTTTATACTTGTGATTTTTTGTACCTGTCCGTAAAATCATTGACCCCTCTTGGGATAACAACAACAAGCGTATCGCCAGCGAGCAGATGTATCCTAGAGTGATCTCAGATGAGGGTAGTATCGCGTGACAACTATTTTCGATAGCTTCCGCACTACAAAAGGGTTTCAGTCTACTAAAAACCTCATCTTTTCAGATAATCCAATCGACCACACTACTTTCAACAACCGAAGTCGTATATGCAATGTGTCTGCAAAGGGAGTCTTCACTGAGTTTGATGGTCGACCGGGGACTCTTAACTGGGATTCACTCCCTGCAAGATTACCCGTATTGCCATCACCTATCTTAGGTGTATACTCAATCTTTCCAATGCGGCATCACACGCATTCCCATTAGCATAAAAATAAACACATATATCAATTAGGAAAAGCAGTATATATATTTGTCTTAATCATCCTAGACCTCTAGTCTTATGATCCTATACAGACAATGACTCCCCAGCAGAGTCGCCATTTCTGTGATACTTTGTGAACTCAGGGTTTTCTACCTAAGATTATGAACTTAAGGTTTGTACCGAAGATTGTAAGAAAGAGAAGGGGGCCCCACGGTGGGCGCCATTTTTCTGTAGCGCGATTTTTGTGGTCTTGAATCACAATCGCGTGGGTACTACAATTCGATTCATTTTTTATCCTATTGAGCTGATTAAGGAAGGGAAATAGATGTCTCCAATTAACCCTGCTTGCATACTGAGTTTAAACAGCTGTCTGTTAGGTTACGGATGCTATTAGGATGTGGGTCCTTCTTTGGTTTATTTTGTTTAAATTTAGGATGGTGCGGTGAGCGTGGACTACTTGCGAGGTTTTTGGTAAGATGTTAGGAATTGGTGCTTTTGATATCGGGGGGGGGGGGGGGGTACTGGATTTTGGGTTGTTGATTAGTATGCTCTCTAAGATTTTGCAATCTTATGCCTACGTATTCCCGTTTAATGAAACAGGGAAATCAGAGCAATCGTAGTTCCCTCCTATTCTATGGGAGGAAAGAGGTGTTTTGGTGTCTTGTTCAAAGCCCAAGACATGAAGCTGAAGGCAGTTTGTATCTTGTTTAAAGCCCAAGATGTGAAGCTAAAGGGTTTTGGATGAGAGAGAATTTGTCATCTCTAAAGAGGGATTGGACTTCGTCTGAGGGAATTGTTGATTTTTGTGTGCCCTGATCAAAGCACGAGTTTGATGCTAAGAGGTTGATTGACTCAACCGGGGGTTTCTTTATACAAAGCCTAAGAGGAGGCGGGAAGTTTGACTTTTCCGGGGAAAATGTTCTTTCTGTCTTGTACAAAGCCCAAGATTGAGGCTAAAAGGGATTTTGACTCCGTTGGGGAGAATGTGTCTAGTATAAAGCCCAATATGGAGGCTGAAATTGGTTTGACTCAACAAGAGAGTGCTTTTATCTGTCCTGTATAAAGCCCAAGATGGAGGCTAAAAAGGTTGACTCAACAAGAGAGTCCTGAACATGTGATTGACTAAACAAGAGAGTTTGAAGGTTATTTGAATCAACAAGAGAGTCTTTTATACTCAACAAGAGAGTGATTTGCTGTCTCGTATGAAGCCCGAGATTGAGGCTAAAAGGATATTGACTCAACAAGAGAGTCTTTTATACTCAACAAGAGAGTGTTTTATATGTCTTGTACAAAGCCCAAGACGGAGGCTAAAAGTGGTTGACTCAACAAGAGAGTCTTTTATACTCAACTCAACAAGAGAGTGTTTTTCTATCTCATACGAAGCCCGAGATGGAGGCTAAAAGGAGGTTGACCCAACAAGAGAGTGTTTTATACTCAACAAGAGAGTGATTTATATGTCTTGTACAAAGCCCAAGACGGAGGCTAAAAAGGGGATTGATTCAACAAGAGAGTCTTTTATACTCAACAAGAGAGTGATTTATATATCTTGTACAAAGCCCAAGACGGAGGCTAAAAAAGGGATTGACCAAACAAGAGAGTCTAAAAAGGTTAGCTCTGCTAGGGAGAATCATTTGTACAAAGCCCAAGAGGAGGCTGCCTTACCGCTGTGGATTCTAGAGATCCTGAAGTGGGTCCAAGTGTGGGGAACTCTCATGAGAGAGACCGGGGTTTCTTCCTATGTTTGAAAGGAACTTGAGAATGTCTTTGAGACTCAGGGGTCTTAGACTGTTCGAGTCTAGAGTTTTATCTTTTGTGCAATGCCCAAGAGGAGGCACATGCATTAAGGGATGAGTATCAACCCTAAAATGGCCGGAGTTTTGACGCTGGGAAGACCGCTTTAGCAAAGGATGACTAGGTTCTGTCTTATACCTTTAAAAGGTCATCATGGTCCTTGTATTAAGCCCAAGAGAAGGCATGAGAATTTATAAGAAGTCGAAGGGTCCTTGTACAACGCCCAAGAGGAGGCGGGGATGCTTTTAGGAAGCCTGTGGGTCCCTAAACCAATAGAAGTTCAAGGCATGTTATTCACTGAGAATAGATCAAGCTAGGAAAGTTCAAGGATTTGGAAGAAACTCAAGAGATGCCATTCACAGAGAAAAGATCATCTCTGGGGAGTTAGAGTTTATTTGACAATTTCTAAGGGTGACAATCTGAGAAAGGGTTCCCCGAGAATGCTGTCTTTCATGTTTCCATATTGTTTAACCCCAAGAGGAGGGAAGACTGTATCTGGTAATCCTACGGGGAATCTAGTTTTGACTGTATTTAAGAGTGACTAATAGGAGTTTACCTAGTGCTAGACATAGTTTTTGGGGAAAACTCTAAATAATTATACTAGTATTACACAGTGGATATGTGACAAGTATATAAAAGGATGTGAAAGAAGACTTACAGTGAAATAGCCCCACAATACAGTTATATACATATGAAAGCAGTAAATGAAAGCGGATAAACACTTACCCATTGTAGAGCTTCCATGCTGTTTTGTTAGTTGTTCAACAAAGAAAGCTTTGATAACAATATTATATTCAAAATCAAAGGAGAAATTGCTTTGAAAATATTGTTGGGGCTTACAGCTCAAGGAGAGACCCAAGTCTTAACGATGATCACACCGCTGTTTTAAAAACTGTACAGAGGGACTTATACAATATGTGAGGCCCAAAAAGTTTTTATGTACATGGGGATGGGTCTTACACTCTATTTAGAGGCCCAAGGATTTACTTTTAAATAAAAGAAATGGGACTTACAACACGAGGATAGGCCCAGATGATTTGATTTTTGAACTGGCGATTGCACTGAGATTTTTTTAACGCAGAGGGACTTATACAATATCTGAGGCCCAAAATGGTTTCCGTTAAAAGGGGACTGGGTCTTACAATCTATTAGAGGCCCAATAATTTATTTTAAAATAAAAGGTGGGGCTTACAGCTCAAGGAGATGCCCAAGTGATTGTTTGTTTGAAAATTGGCGATCGCGCCGAGGTTTGAAAACACAGTGGGTCTTATACGATGACCGAGGACCAAGAGGTGGTGTATTTACAAAAGGGGTTGGGTCTTACACTCTATTAGAGGCCCAAAGAGTTTAAAAAAGATTTGTGAGGGTGAAAATCAAAGAAACCCTAATTTTGTTTTCCTTTAAAAGTAAACATTTAAAGGAAATCAATAAAAAGGATAAAAATACCAAATAAGTTTGAATAAACCACTGGTGATTTTTGTATAAGGTTTGAAAAATGAGGTTTTAATCACAAGAGGATTTAGAACTCATTTGGTTTTGATTTTCAAAATGAATATTCACTTTTAAATGTTTAAAAACAATTAGAAATGAATTTATTCACAAAAATACTAATTATATTAAATAAATAATATACATTTGATTTTTTTGTGGAATAAAATATTTCAACATTTTTGTGATTTTTTGCAAAAAGAACCAATAAAAAATAATTAAAATTGAGGAAGTTATTAATTTTTCAAATCATTAAAAGTAATATGAAAAATAATAAAAAAGTGAAAAAACCATTAAGAAGGGGTCTGGGGCGAGGGGGATTCGAACCCCAGACCTCTTGTGTGCAGCATGCACGCCTTATCACTGGGGTGGTGATACATCCGTGTATCAAACCCCAACCATAAATATACAAGGCTTGCCTTGTTCTTGGCCTGGCCAAGGCAAGGCAAGGCAAGGTTTTGGCCAGAAATGTGAAGGTCATAACTTCTTCATTTATCCATGGATGGAGACACAATTTATATGCATCTGGCCTAGAATTTCACAAGGAATCCAATGGTGGTGGTGGCTTTTTCTGAAAATCAATCCTCCTCAAAACCCGATAGTGGTTTTGAAATAGGCCATGATTTGCATTTTTTGTGCTACCTATTGGTACAACCATGAATTACATGATGAATTGGTACAAACACAACACATATAACATGTATAAGAGATGCATGATCAGTGGACCTCAAAGCAAGGCATATTTTAAAGAGTTCAAGTTGTGATGCTTACCTCCCTTGGAGCTTTTTGGGCTATCTGCCAAGTGCTTTGTTCCAGAAATGTTTTGATGCTTTGAACATTCTCAAATGATCCCTTAGAAGCTTTTAGGATGATTGGAATCATCTGGAAACCTCAGGAATGGAAATTGGCCCTTTCTTGCAAAAGGGGCAAAAGTGGTCAAAACGACAACTCTCTCAAATGATGTTCCAGATGTGTGGAACTACTTGGGACAGATCAAGGATGATATTTGGAGTGTGTTTGAGGCTTTATCTGGTTTTGAAAGTGACAGAATCAAGTCATGTCTTGAAAAATGCAAAAAAGGCCCTATTTTGAGGTTTTGAGATGGGACTTTGTGATTTTGGTGTTCCAGGTCACTTGTGAGTGTTTGGATCACTTCTATATGATGTTTATGAGGCGTGTGTGTGATTGGTTTGGTTGGAATTACTCTCAAACTCAAAACCCGATAGTGACTTGCTTTGGAAGGCAAATTTGGAAGTGAGAATGTGATTTTGAGGAAAGCATCTGTTTGATGGCTTTTGCGTACTCAAACTGAGCACAAATGAGCTCTATTTATAGTAGAGCAAGTTTGTTTTGCAAGCAATAGTGAATGGCAACTGCTGCAGAAGTTTGACAAATGTTGATCAATAGGAATCCAAGTCTCCTCTAGCCATTGACTAGAGGTTAGAGCACAGGCTGCTGGTTCCCTAGTTCTTGGATAAGTCTTGACTAAATTCAGTTGGAAAGGGCTCAGTCTATGCCACCTTGGTGCATCCATTGAATGCTCCAAAACAAAATTGGAGTCCTGTCCCCTCTTTAGGGTTTTTTAGGTTTGGCATGCTACTTTTGGTTCCAAGTACTTGGGAGGCTGATGGATCAGTGTTTGTCCCTCCTTGGTCTCCCCCTGAGGTGTTCAGATGGATAAACTTGTTTTTCATTTGCAAAATTTGCTCAAATTGAGCAAAATGTACAAATTTGCCTTACCATGACAGATTGCAGCAAGGCATATTGCCATTGTCATATCTCATGGCTCAAATGGAATTTGATGGAGTTCTTGGCCATTTTGGAAAGCTCTTATATGATACAACACATGTGTGATCATAGTTTGAATTGATGCTTTTTGGATCCAAGTGAATAATCCCCCTACTTTTGGAAAAAAATTAAGACAGAGTATGACTTAGTGAAAATTTCACTAAGCGTTGGAAAAAAGTGACATTTTCACCTTTTGTGATTTTGGCCATTCCATGACTTGAAATCCATGAGGAATTGGAATGAGGTGTAGTTGACACTTTTAAAGTATGCCATGAGAGCTACAAATCCATCTTTGGTTCAGCCCAAATGGTTGCTTGGATCTCAAGTTATGATCCTTGGAAGTTGGTACCCTAGCCACTTTATTCCATAACTTAGAAAATTTCTAAGTTTTTTATGGTTACCCCTTTTACAAGCTATCCCACTTTTCTTGATTTTCCTTGATGAATTATGATTCCAATCACACATTAACATCATTTTAGGGTCAAAGAACCATATTTGTGAAAAATCTCAAAAAGTTAAAGTTGACTTTTGTGCACAGTTGACTTTTTGTCACATGAATTCCAAACTGTGCGATCCTCTATGAAATCAAGTCCTTGACCTAAATCAAACTTGATGGATTGATTTCATAGGAGTTATAGGGTGTATTGAATTATGTCCCAAGGTTTGGGAGCATGCCTGGGTCAAAAGTCAAAGGCACAATTGACTTTTCCCGCGAAACCCTAATTGTGGTTCTGATGAATTTGAAACTTGTTGATCAAGCTTCTTGGATCAATCCATTGTTGCAAATGGATCAATGTAGTGTGTTAGAGACCCTTAAATCCTATCTTGAGGTTTTGGCTCATGTTTTTTTCCCAAAAGTCAACTTAGGGGTGAGTTAGGTCAAGAAACCCTAATTCCTGATTTTTTTTATGGATGTATCGCCTGAGGCAAAATTGACTTGATGATTGGGTTCATGATGTCCCTTGAAGTATCTTAGGTTATGCTTTTGAAGCATTGGCTCATGCGCAGAGGAAAACTTCCATCTGGAGGCCCCAGTCGACAAAAACCCTAATTTGGTGATACTGGCGATCTTGAGGCTTAATCCACTTGGAATGTTGGAACCTTAAGCTTGATTCTTGCTGTGGGAGTCCTCTTGATCCATTGTGGATGTTTGAGAGGTTTAGACAAGTTGAAGATCATGTCAATTCTTGATTGATCCTTTGTTTAAGAACTCTGAGAGGGCTTGAAACCCTAAGTTTGATTGTAGTGGATGCTCACCCATATTTGGGGAGACTAATGAGGCATGATGGTCCATCCATATTGTGATGATGATTTACACAATGATGGGAAATCTTAGTGGTCAAAATTTGGGGTATGACAATGATGTGGATTAAAAGATCATGCTCGGCCTCCATGTCGTTCCGATGCCTAAGCTCGGACAGAATATCATCCAGTGAACTCCGGATGGCGACGTAATCATACTCCTCTTGGGGCTGATGTGTACCTGTAAAAGGGTCAGTAGAAAAATTTGTAGTGTGTGAACGGGCGCTAGGTCCGGGTGTATCAGTAGCACGGGTACGAATGCGGGGCTGTGGCATGGTATATCCCATAACATCATGGTAATGTCTCGTAGCTCTCTCTTGCTCAAGATTAGGGGCCTCAGTATCAAATATGTAGTTAGTGCTGACACGCACGTTAATGCGATCAGAATGGGGTAATGTGACTCCCTTAACCTCTCTTGTTGCCAATCATCAAGTGATATTTGCCATTAGGTAAATTCTTAACAAGGTGCATGGCATGGCAATGGTAAAGATCAGCAAAGAGAGCGGGTAAAGGCTCAAGAAGCTCTAACTCAGTGTGCAATCCTAAAGCTAAGGCTATTGATGTAATGATCCCTCCGACACAAATAGAACCACCTACTCTACCACTGGCAGACTGAAGGTGTGCAAGTAAAAATGGAGTCAGGTTAACCTTGGTTTCGGAAAGTGCACAGTGGATGAAGAATAAATCTTTTGAGTTCACATTTTTAATGTTCTCCCGGCCAAAGATATTGTTAGCTAAGATATGATGGAAATACCTAATGTCGGGGTTGTGGATAGATGTGGCTTTGAGACCTTCCCATGTGTCGAAAGTCTTATCGGTGATTTGGTGCCAAAAGTCGAGAGCACTAGATTGCCATTCACTCTCTAAAGGTGCTTACGTAGCATAGGCCGGACCACTAGGAAAACTAAAGATAGTTCCTATTTGCTCAAAGGTCAGGGAGTAACCGGTGTTAAACATCCTAAACTCTTCTGAACCATTAGTGCGGGACAGATCCACGGAAAGATGGTAAGAACTTAAAAACTCGTATGTCAGCCTAATGTAAGTGGAATTACTCATAGAACGGAATTGCGACATACCTAAGTTAGTAAGCATCCAATTGACGCTATCGGAGAGACCCAAGGTCTGGACAAAAACAGTGTCTGGATACCGAGTTGCGATGACTGCCTTTTTTTGCAATTTGAGGAAGTTGGTACGTTGGCTCTGACCAAGGACTCCTTCTGGAAAGGTAATGCCCATGTAGTCGATATCAGAAGCGACTCTTGGAGGCATCTTAACAAAATAATGGTAATGAAAGGGTTTGTGAGTGAAGATTGTGAGAGAGTGAGAGATGGTTGTGAGAAAAATGAGAGCATATTGATGAACTTATAGGGAAAAAGGTGGAATATAGATGGTTGGTAGTTATGAGAGGTTAATGAGGGATTAATGGGGGTATTTGGAAGGGGTTTTGGAAGTTTAAAAAGATGATTTGAGTGGTTGTTCTAGGGAAAACGCGCAAGATTTGAATTATGCGCAGGAAACTGCAGTTCGAAACTAATGGCAAACGCCATTAAGCACATGGTGAATGCCATGTGTCACGAATAAAGAAAATTAAAAAATTTAAACTGGTGGCGAACGCCATCAGCATAATGGCGAACACCATTATACTAAAATGCAAATTTTTTCGCTGCAAGTCCAGAATCAGAAGAAAAATCTTGTGGTTGTGTTTTTTTTTTTGTTTTTATCCTACTGCTAGTACAAAAATTAGGCACTTAAGGCCATTAGCAAACTAAGAAAATTCTAAAATTTCTAAGTATAAACAACACATAATTTAGGGAAAGGGAAAATTTGCATTAAGGGAAAAAACATCAGTACAAACATGATTCTTTGTCGGCATACCGACAATACAACAACGAAATTGAAAGAACAAACAGTACAAGAATGTGAAATACTGACACGATGAAACAAATCCTAGTCTAAGAATGCAGGGAAATAAGTACAACCGTGGAACTATCCATTGTGACGCCTCATCTGAGGTTCAGCGGGATTTTAGAATGAATAAACAATCTAGAATAGATGATCAAATTGTTCCTGCACCACATCCATGAATCCTAAGAAATCAACACGAAGAGAAGTCATCTCTCCTCGGAGGAAGTCCACTTCAGATTGAAGAGGATGAATTGCAGTGACAATATCAATAGGCGGAACAACCGGCTGAATAGCTGAGCCATGAGAAACAACATCGGGCATATCAGCTTCCAAATTTTCATAGGCTTGTGGAGAGTCAGGAGGAGTCAGGGACTCGTTCTGGCCTTCCAAGTCATAAAGCCAATTGTCTCTGTTATGTACACTGGTCTTTTCATGATTCTGCAAAGTAAAATGGTGGACAACAACATTGTCAATTAATAGTTCAAACTCAACCGGGCCAAGGTTTTCAATAATCCCACAGTTAAAATAGAAGTTGATGTCCATGGGGTGAAAACTACCAAAAACATGAGAACGGTTCAAATGATACTGCAACCTAATAGCATCAGCGGTCATGGTAATCAAGCCTCCAATAATAATAGTTCTGAAAGGCTCACGAGAGATCTTAGCAAAGTTAGCTAGCATGAATGGGGCAACATTAACCGACTTACTTTGAGAGGCACAGAACATGATATATTCATCCTTAGAGACTGAAGTCACATTTTCTTCCTTCCCAAAAAGAGTGTGGGCCAATGTCTTATGGAAATACCTGATACCGAAATTGTGGATACTTTTAGAAAACATGCCATTTGGCTCAGGATTATAGTTACCAGTGAGAGTACCCCAAAACTGATTAAGGTCATAACTAGTGAAAGCATCTTCAGGAGTCTTAGTGATAGCATCCGACCCATTAGGAAATCCTAACAAGTCGGCTAGCTCATGATGGGTGAAACGATACTTGTTTCCAAACATCCTGAAGGTAGCCAATCCACGGCCAAAACCGAACCCACGGGTAGGATCATAGTATAATGATCTTAGGAACTCCAGAGTCAAGTTATGATAAGTACTGAATCTATTCCTGATAGCAAAATCATCCCACCCCAACTGATTTAGTAGGTAGGTAACGCTATCTCGGATACCAAGAGTAGTCATAGCAAGGTTATCTGGGTAAATGGATACAGCAAAGTCTCTCTAGGATATGGCTTTAAAATGACGCCTCTGGACCTCATTCCTAAAAACAACTTTGTGATTATCGAAAGGCTGCATTCTCCTAGAATTAGTGCTAGCCTAAGACGAGTTAGCTTGAAATTAGACAATGATTTCCTATTAGTCAAGTTATACCACAAACAAAAGTTAGCAAAAATATAATAATAATAATAACAATAGTAATAATAATAAGATTAATAATAATAATAATAAATAGTAATAATAACATAAATATGAGTATGCAATAAAATTAATAACTAATATAAGTAAAATTTTGAAAATAGTAATAAAATAATAACGACCAAAGATCGTGGGCTGCCTCCCATGAGCGCTTCGTTTAGTGTCGGGAGCTCGACATTGATCTAGAAAGAAATGTCATTCATTTGGAGGAGAGGGCAACTCTTCCAACTTACAACTAGTGAAGAATTCTTTGTTCTCTACGGTATGGTAATGCTTTAGTCGCTGCCCATTCACAATGAACGTTTCATTTGTCTTTCTTCAAATTTCCATCGCTCCACTTCGGAAAGCTTTCACAACCTCAAAGGGACCAAACCATCAGGAATGCAACTTGCCTGGGAACAGCTTTAGTCGAGAGTTAAAGAGAAGAACTATATCTCCTTCGTTGAACTCTCTCTTTGTTATCCGTTTATCGTGCCATTTCTTGGTTCTCTCCTTATAGATTTGGGCATTTTCGCAGGCATCAAGTCTAAGTTCCTCGAGTTCATGGATATCTAAAACTCTTTTCTCCCCTGCTATTGTGTAGTTCATGTTTAGGGTCTTAATGGCCTAATAAGCTTTATGCTCTAGTTCTATAGGCAGGTGGCATGATTTGCCATAAACCATTTTAAACGGCGTGGTTCCTATCGAGGTCTTGTAAGCTCTCATATAAGCCCACAGAGCCTCATGAAGTTTAGTAGACCAATCCTTCCTGGAAGTTGCAAAGGTTTTTTCTAAGATTTGTTTGATCTCCCTATTTGACACCTCGACTTGTCCATTGGTTTGAGGGTGATAGGGTGTTGCTACTCGGTGTCGGACTCCAAATTTAAGCAACAGCTTCCCAAAAACGTTTGAAATGAAATGGGAGCCACCATCGCTAATGACAACTCTTGGCACACCAAACCTAGGAAAGATTATGTTTTTAAAGAGCTTAATCACCACTCGTGCATCATTCGTAGGAGAAGTTATTGCCTCAATCCATTTTGATACGTAATCGACTGCAACGAGTATGTACTTATTACCAAAAGAATATGGAAAAGGTCCCATGAAATCTATACCCCACACGTTAAAGACTTCCACTTCTAAGATCCCTTTCTGTGGTATCTCATCGCGTCTAGAGATGTTCCTAGTGCGTTGACACCGGTTGCAATTTATAACAGCGATGTGGACATCCTTCCAAAGATTAGGCTAGAAGATACCAGATTGTAAAATCTTCGCACATGTTTTTGAAGTACTCGCATTCCCTCCATAGGGTGCAGCATGACAATGAGATATGACATCAGTTGCTTCCGATTCAGGGACGCATCGACGAAATATTCCATCGGCGCCTCTCTTGAAAAGTAGGGGTTCATCCCAATAGTAGTGTTTAAGATTATGGAAAAACTTTTTCTTTTGTTGGTATGTTAAGTCTGGTGGAAGCACCCCAGCTGCTAGGTAGTTGACAAAATCAGCATGCCACGGCAGTGTAGTCTTGGTGCAAATTGATTATACTAGTTCATTAGTTTCTACGTCATTAAACATCAAAGAATATTCGAATGTCTCGCTTTCACTTTCTAACTGGGCTACTAGTCTATCATAAGGGAATTCGTCATTAATGGGCACTTCTTCGGGTCTCAGATCCTCAATCCGAGAGAGATTATCTGCTACTACGTTTTCGGTGCCTTTCTTATCCTTGATTTCCAAGTCAAACTCTTGCAAAAGCAAAATCCATCTTAAGAGTCTTGGTTTGGCATCTTTCTTAGTCAACAGGTTTCTAATTGTGGCATGATCGGTATAGACAATAATTTTTACTCCCACTAGGTAGGAACGAAATTTATCTAAAGCGAACACAACTGCAAGGAGTTCCTTTTCGGTGGTGGCGTAGTTCATCTGTGCATTGTCCAAGGTTCTACTTGCATAGTAAATGGCATGAAGCTTTTTATCTTTCCTTTATCCTAGGACAGCGCCTACAGCATAGTCACTGGCATCACACATAATTTCAAATGGTATACTCCAATCAGGTGGTTACATAATGGGTGCGTAATGAGAGGGTTTTTAAGGTGTTCGAATGCTTTCAAGCAATCCTCATCAAAGATGAATTCGACATCTTTCATCAACAGCTCAGTTAGCGGTTTTGTGATTTTAGAGAAATCTTTAATGAATCGTCGGTAGAATCCGGTATGTCCTAAGAAACTGCGAATTTCTCTAACGGTTTTGGGAGGTTGAAGGTTTTCTATAATTTCTATTTTTTCTTTATCTACTTTAATACCTCTATCAGATACTACATGTCCAAGAACTATTCCTTGCCTCACCATGAAATGGCATTTATCCCAGTTAAGTACTAGGTTTACTTTAACGCATTCTTCATGTAACATCTCAAGGTTTGATAAACAATTTTCAAAACTTCCCCCACATACAGAGAAATCGTCTATAAACACTTCCATTATGTCGTCTATGAAATCTGCAAAGATCGACATCATGCATCTCTGAAACGCTGCGGGAGCGTTACACAGTCCAAACGACATTCGTCGATAGGAAAATGTACCATAGGGACAGGTGAATGTAGTATTTTCTTGGTCATTAGGATGAATAGGAATTTGAAAGAATCCTGAGTATCCGTCAAGATAACACAAATGAGAGTGTTTAGGTAGCCGTTCAAGCATTTGATCTATGAAAGGTAAAGGAAAGTGGTCTTTACGAGTGGCTTTATTTAGCTTCCTATAGTCTATACACATTCTCCATCCAGTTTGAATTCACTTTGCTACGGATTCGTCCTTTTCGTTGCTAACAACTATAACACTTCCCTTCTTCGGTACGACATGCACTGGGCTGACCCAATTACTGTCAGATATCAGGTATATAATTCCCGCTTCTAATAGTTTTTGCACCTCCTTTTTTACTACATCACTCAAGATGGGATTTAATCTTCTTTGATGCTCTCTAGAGGTTTTACAGTCCTCTTCTAGCATAATGCGATGCATATATATAGAGGGACTTATTCCTTTTAGATCTGAGATGTTGTAACCTAAAGTCGTAGGATACTTTCTTAAGACATGTAATAGTTTCTCGATCTCTATTTGTCCTAAGTCCGCATTGACTATTACTGGTCGCTTAAGCTCAGTGTCTAGGAATTCATACCTTATGTCTTTGGGTAGTGTTTTGAGTTCTATAGAAGGTTTCTTTGGGCATGGCATTGGATTAGGTGTTAATGCTGGACATTCACTTAGACCGTCATTTTCGTATGGCTCGCGCCAATTATCGTCTTTGAATAATGAAGGTGCTGGAATCTTTAGTACTTCAGTGTACTTAGTTGGTTCCTTCTCCATTTCTCTAACGCATTCATCGATAACATCTAGGAAACAACATGAACCGTCTATAGCTGGAGCTTTTAGGAATTGGGCCAAGATAAATTCAACTTTCTCTTCCCCAACTTCAAAAGTTAGTTTTCCTTTCTTAACATCGATGATGGCTCCAGCTGTTGCTAAAAACGGTCTTCCTAAAATAATGGGTATGTTTGAGTCTTCCTTAATGTCCATTATCACAAAATCGGTAGGGATATAGAACTGACATATACGAACAAGTACGTTCTCTAGCATACCAACAAGATATTTAGCAGAACAATCCGCTAGTTGTAATGACATTTTTGTCGGCCTTAGTTCCCATAAGTCGAGTTTCTTGCATGGGGATAAGGGCATCAAGCTAACACTGGCTCCTAAATCGCATAGCGCTTTGTCTATCATAGATTTTCCGAATATGCAAGGTATGGAAAAACTGTCTGGATCCTTCAGCTTATGAGGCATGTTGTTTTGAATTATAGCGCTACACTTAGCCGTGAGCATAAATGTTTCATTATCCTCGAGCCTTTTCTTATTTGACAGAATCTCTTTGAGAAATTTTGAGTATGAAGGCATTTGCGTGATAGCTTCTGTGAAAGGTATGGTTATGTTCAGTTGTTTTAGAAGTTCTACGAATTTCTTAAATTGTCCTTCATTTTTGGATTTGGCAAATCTTTGAGGATAAGGTACAGGTGGTTTGCATGGTGGTGGAGGCACATAAGGCGTTTCTTTCTTTGCGACCTCTTCGCTTTTATCTTCCTTATCGCTAGTTGGTTCTCTTACTTTTTCAGTTCCCTTTGATGAATTTTGGTGCATGGCTGAATTTTGGAATCTCGGGTCAACTGGTCCATCGTATTCTGTTCTGCTTCGCAATGTGATAGCATTAGCATGACCTTTTGGATTTGGTTGTGCTTTGCCAGGAAATGCTCCAGAGGGGCTGCTACAGTTGATTTGGTTACGAATTCTTTGTTTTGTTGAACTTGAGCATTCATGAAGTTTTCCATCATGATTTCCAGATTTGATTTTCTAGGTGGTTGTGGAGCAGAAGGTGGTCCTTTCTGGTAACCAGGTGGAATAGCAAGTGTTGGGTTTGGTGGCTGTAAAGCATTGTTATTCTTGTATGAAAAATTCGGGTGATTTCTCCAGCCAAGATTGTAAGTGTTTGAATATGGGTTTCCTTGGTCATTGTTAACTTGGTCGGTAGGAGTACAAGCCAATACTTGATATTCAGCATTAGTGTGCCCAGGGGTTCCGCATATTTCACAATTGGGTGTAACTGCAGCTACGGTAGCTGCAGGTGGTGCTATTGCTAAACTTTCGATCTTATGTGTAAGTGCATCCACTTTAGCAATGACACGGTCTAAACCATTGACTTCTTACATTCCTTCTTTTGGAGTTGGCTTCTCTACACCAGCGTGTTCACTTCCTCATTGGAAATGGTTTAACCCATAGTCTCGATAAGTTCGTAGGCTTCCTCATACGGTTTTTCTATTAGAGCACTGCCAGCTGCTGCGCTCAGATTGATTTTAGTATTGTACAGCAGACAATTGTAAAAGGTATGGATTATCAGCTATTCTTCAAGTCCATGGTGTGGGCAAAGTCAGATAATGTCCTTGTATCTCTCCCAAGCGTCGAAAAGAGATTCGTTATCTTTTTGCTTAAATTCGTTGATTTGAGCTCTTAACATAGCCGGCTTGCTTGGTGGGAAATATCGGGCTAAGAATACTTTCTTCAACTCATCCCATGTTGTCACTGAGTTGGATGGTAGAGACTGGAGCCAAGCTCTAGCTGTATCTCTCAAGGAAAATGAAAAATGTCTTAATCTTTTTGCTTCAGGACTGACACCATTTTCTTTTACGGTGTCTGCGTATTGCACAAATATTGACAAATGTAAATTCGGATCGTCCGTAGCATTGCCTGAAAACTGGTTTTGTTGAACAGCTGATATCAGCAAAGGTTTCATTTTGAAATCGTGTCGGTTAATAGCGGGGGCAGTAATTTTGTTATGTGGTTCTTCTTGTGATGGAACAACATAATACTTTAGAGGACCGTTTCTCGGTCCTTTGGCCATGATTGGTTCTGGTTCTGATTCAGGTTCCGAATCTGAGTAAGGAATTATAGGGTCTGGAAGATTGTATCTAATACGGAATTCCTTAATTCGACATCTTAAATTAATAAAACGCTCGATTTCGTCAATTGGTTGCTCCAACTCTTCGCCTTATGAGCGAGTGCTTAGCATACAATCAAAAATTTAAAAGATAAATGGTTGCCTTAGTCTACACTGTGCAACAAATGATTCACAACATTGACTAAATCTATCCCCGGCAACGGCGCCAAAAACTTAATCGTCTGACACTGACGGATAAATCTGTAAGTATACAGTTGATCGTGTAGTCTTAAAAAGGTTGTCGAACCCACAGGGAAAGATAATCAAACTAATGTTATCCAAGATTGCTGTTCAAAGCTAAGGCTAGAGGGTAACAGGAGTTTAACGGGAGATAGGGGACGGAATTCTAAGATTTGAAATTAATACTAAAACGAGCCCGAAATACGATTTCCGTTCACCTAAGGGACTTGTAGAATAAGGGTACTAGTTACGACTATGTTGTCATTCCGTAGAATATACCAACTTAAAGGTCCGCCTCACGCTCTCACGGTCTTAACAAAAGCCATGCTTCCTAATCCCAAGATTTTGCTCTCGCTCTCACAGTAACTAAGAAACACACTTTGAAAGCCAACAATATCCTAAACAATATCTAAAGCGCTCTCGCTGTATTTAGATATGATGCCTAATTTCCACTATCCGGTTCACTCCTCACGCTCTCGCGGTCTCGGCTTAAACCTTAACTTATTCCACACTCTCGTGTAGAAACAAAAAAATATTAAAATTGGAAATTAAAACCAAAACGACATACAATCATAATTTCATACCTATTATTTCTACAGAGTCCCGCCGGATTCGACGGTCCTCATACGACGGTCTCAATTTATTTAGCCGGACATAATTAATCCTAAGTCTAACATGTTAAAGCATACATTGCCTAAAAATATCATGTTAAATAAATTAAAGTAACAATTATGCTAAAAATGCGGTAAATAATAGAACCTGTAAATTTGCGGTAAAGTAAACAGAATGAAACGAAAATGGAAACTTGTATTAATTCGATCCAAAGTACAGTAGTGAAGAAAGTACATATTTGCAACAATTCCTCAGTGTGAGTAATTGTTGCTTTGGACAGTAAATATATGCCTACAATTCTAATGAAAATACGGCAGAGCTTCCGCGCACTTCGATCCCCCTTTTCACTGCTCCTAGAGGCCCTATTTATAGGAAAATGATGTTCAACTGCCTCTGGTTCGAATTTCCAGAATTGGAGGGAAAATGAGTTATTAAAACTCCTTAAAACTGCCAAAAATGGATTCTGCAGTGAAAACTGCCTTCTGCGATTGTACGGCGAAGAACACCATCCTCTTTTTGCAACTGGGGCGCCCTTCAGGAAAGAATGGCGAACGCCATATCAGCAGAGATGGCAAAATTAGCTATTTTGCTGCATCTTCTTCTTTCTTTCACTTCTTTTCTAGATTTCCTCCGGGATTTCGATGAGTAGACCTGTAAACACACAACACAATAAAAACAAAGTAAATACAATAAGACTCGATAAAAACACAGACTGAAAATGCGCATAGTGAGCCTAAAAATACGATACAAATTCATGTTGTCATTTATGTACAAAAAGGGTTTGGATCTTACACTCTATTAGAGGCCCAAGTGTGTTTATAAAGAAAGTAAAGTTGGGCTTATACTCAAGGAGAGGCTCAGATGAAAAAACAGTAGACGCACCGTTATTTTGGAAAATCGTATCGGGACTTATACTATGTCAGAGGACCAAGATTATTTATTTACAAAGGGGTTGGGTCTTACACTCTATTAGAGGCCCAAGTTTATTCAAATGAAGTTTTGAAAGATTTAAAATCAAGAAAACCCTAATTTTATTTTAAAATACATTTTTTAATGAGAAAAATTAAATAAAAATGATATAAAATATCAAATATATTTAATAAACATGTTGTGAATTTTGAAAAATGTTTGAAAATAGATGTTTTAATTCACAAGATGATTTGAAATTCAAATGGTTTGGAAAAATCAAGAGAAAGAATTCATTTAAAAATGTTTAAAACAATTAAAAAGAAATTCTTTGAAAAATTCAAAAATATATCAAATATAAAATGTTTTTTTTGATATTTTTGTGGAATAAAATATTAAAATGTATAAATGATTTATGTTTAAAAAATCATTTGAAAAAGATTAAAAATGAGAGAGATATGAATTTTTGAAATTAATTGAAAAATAATCAAAATAATTAAAAATTCAAATTTTTGAAAAAGGACGCGAAGAACATCATCTTCTTCCCCGTGCCACCCTCCATTTCAGATTTGCAAAAACTCCCTTATCTCACTGAATACGCAATGAAATTGACTTCCATAAACATGAAAGTTGCTTGTTTTTTAACAAGGATTTCAATGATACCAATTAATTACATTTCTTTTAAGTGTAGAGTGAGAAATCATGTGAAGAACAGATGAACCCTAATTTTTCCAAGAACACTATAAAATTCCATACACGATAGATACAAAGCAATTAATTGAGGGGAAACACTCTACATAAGTGCAGAAACATGTTGGTAACTTGAAAACACATTTATGATGCATAGATCATAGAGTTCAGATTTGAGGAAGCTTACCTTGCAAGTGAGAATTGAATTCTGCAGTGTAGGTGTTACAGATGCAAGATGGTGATCTGGACAGCTTCCTTGACCCCCAAGGATGGTGTTCCAATGATTAGAATGGATTGAAACCTTCTAGATCACTTGGCTCCACCCTATCTGCAGCCTTGAGAAAAATTCGAGCAAAGGGATAATGACTTGGTGATTCTGATGTTACAGAAATGTTTTGAGGTTATGGATCACTTCTATGATGCTTATGTGAAGTGTTTGGATGCTTGGTTTGAGTGGAATTGGACTGGTTTGAGAATTCCAAGTTTTCACTCTTTGAGGGCTTTGAATTTTGCAAGAGGAAGAATTTGTGAGAAAACAAGCATTGTGGTTGTTTTAGTGTCTTTTGAAACATCAGAAATGTCTTCTATTTATAGGAGAATGGATTTGTCTTGGCTGAATAGTGATATCTTGAAGATTGGCTTGGATTCAAAAGTTTTGGCAAGATGTATCATTGCCCCTTACACAAGGTACCATAGCCCTCCACATGGCTAGCTCATCTTTTGACTCAATCCACATTCCTCAGATGCTTTTATTGTTGTTTATATGAACATCTTGACTAAAAAGAGTCCTTTTGTTGAATGTGCACTATTGCACATAAATGCCATTTTAATCCAAGGCATAAGGTGACAAAACCCATCATTCCACTTGAGATATCCCTTTACTCTTTGGCCAAACTTTGCAGGTTTATTGTGATTCATCTGTTATGCAGTGAATGTGAGTGGTATTGATCATTAAACTTGACAAAAAAACCGTGCATGGCAAGTAAATGATCAAACTGATTTTGCAAAATAGCTTGCAGCAAGGCATATTGATCACTCCATATCTCTTTGCTCAAATGGAGTTTGATGATGTTCTTGTACTCTTTGGAAAGCTTGCACATCATAATTCAACTTTGATGTTTACCTTTGGTCTTGAATCATTATGGATTATGGAGAAAAATGACCTCAAAGTTGGCAAAAATGCATACAGATCCTGTCTCAAAATTCCACTAAGTGTCAAAGTGGAAATCCCATGAAACCCTAACTTCATGTCTTTATAACTCAAAATTCATGCATCTTTTGACTATGGATCAGGAGGACACTTTTGTAGTATGTAATGATAGCTTTCATTTGAGCTTTGGATGGAAGAAAATGGTTGCTTGGATCATAAGTTATGGTCTTGCAAAGTTGGGTAAAAATCATCCTTTTTCCATAACTTAGTGAAATTTAAGTTTCTTAAGATTACCCCTATTGCAAGTAATCTCACTTTTCTTGATTTTTCTTGATTGATGATGATCCAAACCATAAGTTAACATTGTTTTTGACTTGAAGAAGCCATATTTGTCAAAAAATCTCAAAAGTCAAACTTGGATTTGGGCACAGTTGACTTTTTATCATATGAATTTCAAACTTTTTGATCCTTTATGAAATCAAGTTCTTGGGGTAAATCAAACCTAATGGATGGATTCCATAGGTGTTTTAGAGTGTCCTGAATCATTTCCCAAGGTTTGAGATCATATATTGGTCAAAAGTCGAAGGTATGGTTGACTTTTTCTCAGAAACCCTAGTTTGTGGTCTAGATGAATTTGCATCTTTATATTGCTCACGAATCAAGTTCTTTCTGTTAATTTAAACTTGTGAGAGGGTCAATATAAGATATTTGAGGTCTTCAAAACATTTCTTGAGGTCTTGGCTCATGCCTTGCTTTAAAAGTCAACTTAGGGGTGAATTAAGTCAAGAAACCCTAATTCCTGATTTTTGATGAATGCATCCCCTGAGGCTATTTTGAACCCATGATTGGATCCATGAGGTCCCTTTAAGCTTCTTGAATCATGTTTTGAAGTATTGGCTCATGCCCAGATGAAAACTTCCCCCTAGAGGCCTTGGTCGACTAAAACCCTAATTTGGTGACACTTGTGATCTTGGGGCTTGATCAACTTGGAATGTTACATTCCTAGGCTTGATTCTTGATGTGGGACACCTATTGATCCTTCATGGATGTTTGAGAGGCTTGACAAGTTGAAGATCATGTCAATTCTTGATTGATCCTTTGCCTAAGTGCTCTGAGAGGGTTCAAAACCCTAATTCTTGATTGAGGTGAATGCTCAACAATCTCTGAGAGGATTAATGAGGCATGAAGGTACATCCACATTGTGATGAAGAATTAAAAAATGATGTAAAGTCTTGTGGTCAAAATTTAGGGTATGACAGATGCCCCTATTTAATCTTCTTAGACCTGAAGGTGTGAATAGCGAAGGCATTCAGACATTCACGGTAAAAGAGGATTAAATATCAGAATACCCAAAATTTTGATTGTGGTTGTGGATGGTAGTTATTTACTCATCCATCTTCTTTTGCTAAGTAATGCTACTTAGAAAAGGGTAAAGCTTCCCCTCAATCCCGGTCTTCAGCCATGGAACTGGTCTCAGTTTCTTTTGAAATAAACCTCCTCTCGATCCTGGTCTTTAACCACGGAGCTGGTCTTAGTTTCTTCTGAAATAAACTTCCCCTCGATCCTGGTCTTCAGCCACGAAACTAGTCTCAGTTTCTTTTGAAATAAACCTCCCCTCGATCCTGGTCTTCAACGACGAAACTGGTCTTAGTTTCTTCTGAAATAAATTTCCCCTCGATCCTGGTCTTTAGCCACAAAACTGGTCTCAGTTTCTTTTGAAATAAACCTCTCCTCGATACTAGTCTTCAACCACGGAACTTGTCTTAGTTTCTTCTGAAATAAACTTCCCCTTGATCCTGGTCTTCAGCCACAAAACTGGTCTTAGTTTCTTCTGAAATAAACTTCCCCTCGATCCTAGTCTTCAGCCATGGAACTGGTCTTAGTTTCTTCATGTCGAGTTCTTCTCTTGACAAGGAATGCTATCTATGATGGTCTTTTTACCAAACTTCTCGCCGATATTTATAGGGGAGATGCCATTTGATGGAAAAACGTGCTTCATCATACTTCTCTTCAAAACTTCTTCAGAGGGATGCCATAGGATGAGTAAAGTTTTGATGTCAGACTCATTGGTGGGTGTAACACCCCCAATCTATACCCCCAATTAGATAAAGCAATAAAAAATAATCAGAGTATAACAAAAACATTCATGGTATAGACAGAAGCGTCACATCAATTGAGACAAAACACAATAAACCTGCTCATAAAGATATGCAACAATCAGGTAGTAATACAAACAGAGGAACTTAGTTCCTAGAACCCACTATTCAGGTACAGAATAAAAGCGGAAAATCTGCAACAGAAACCTCACATATATATCACATAAACAGTTTATCTGTCATACACAGATTCATACATGTACAATCCAAAAGATATATATACATATACACATAAATCACAAACGATCTCCCCGACCACCCGGTGCTACATATCAGAGCCAACCGACAAAAGAATGAAGACATAAGCTTCACAAAAAGACCTCCAGCATCTAATTTGCAATGCCTCATAGAGCATTTAAAACAGCAGAAGGCTGAGAAACACAATCATAAAATAATTGCATACAATTATATAATAACACGAAAATACACATACAAAACGTTCTCACCACAATTTACACCAGAATTCAAATATAAAACAACACAATGTATATCTCATATATCCATCACCAAGGTATATCAACCATGCACAATGCATTTATCACCAACATATATATATATATCAACAGTATAAATTACATTCAAAATTCCACACAAAATCAATCAATTCATGATTTATACAAATGCACAGAGACCGACAAAATTACTCTATGCAATGCAATGCGGTACCATCCATCCATCAATCTCATCACTAGTTCACTCAGGAACTATTGGAATCATCGCTTGTTACTTAGTGTAACTCCCCGTCGGGCAAACGATGTTCCCCGTCGCTCACACCTCTTTGTATAAGGCACACGACATTTATGGATCGCTCACACCTCTTTGTATAAGGCACACGACTCGATCGGTCACACCTCTTTGTATAAGGCACACGATCGTCTACAATCATCGCTCACACCTCTTTGTATAAGGCACATGATGTTATAGCGGATTCTCTCTGGAACCGTTTCGCCGCTCACACCCACTAAGGCATCACAAGAATGCATATCGTGATGCTTGGCATACAATGACTCATGACATTCAAATGCACACATATACACATCCATAATCATGCATTCACATCATATAACATCACACAAGTCATACGATATCCATATCAAAAGCACATTGCATGATACACATCAATTACACACAATTAAAATGGTAAAAGTCGACATACGCGTATTGCCCTGAGCCATACGCGTATTGCCCAGCCCCATACGCGTACCATTACGCATTTTAGAAGATGGCCGAGAAAAATGGATTTCCATACGCGTATTTCCTCAATTTGCACCTGCCATACGCATATTGCCCTACCCAATACGCGTATGGACATGCCTGATACGCGTAACGGCAGCGACAACCCATAATTTTCCTGCAGAATATTTCTGTTACAGGTTCAACCAAAAATCACTCCAAATCTCAACTAAACACCAGAAAATTACCAATTGAATGCCCAACAACATCTATCCAACATGTCTCAGCAATTAGGAACATTAAAACATGATTTCAGACCCAATTTAAATCAAATTCTAACAATTTCAACATATTATGGTTTTAGTTCTATATCCAATTTCAACCCAATATCACACAAATACATACATACATAATCATACACAAGTATAAGATAATCGAGTTTCGCACCCTTACCCGATTTAATCGTGTTTGAAAAGTCGGTTGATTCAATTTCTTAAACCCCAAGTTTTTCTCTCTTTTTCTTCTCTTCCTTTCCTTCTTTCTCTTTTTCTTCTTCTCTTTTTCTTTCTCTCTATTTTCTCTTTTTTTTTTCTATTCTTATGAAAAACATAACTAACCAAGCCAAAAGACCAAAATACCCCTACACTCAAATATCTCGCAAACGCTCCCAAAACGCGATAAAACATAACAACGATGAAAAATAATATATTATCAGATAAAAGTCAAAAATAAAATAATATAATAATAAAAATAATTAAATTGACTCGATTAAATAAATCTAACAAAAACTGAGGCGTTACAACTCTCCCCCAATTAGAAATTTTCGTCCTCGAAAATATTATCTGAGACGAACAACTCCGGATACGACTAGCACATCCGACTCTCGAACTCCCAAGTCAAATTTCCCTCAGCAGCGCCTCCCCACGCTACTTTCATAAGCGCAATATCCTTGCCTCTTAACCCCTTTAACTCGCGATCCAAAATTCTCACTGGTAATGCCTCAACCGTAAGGTTCTCCCTTACCTCTACCTCATCCATCGGAATCACATGCGACGGATCCGGAACATACTTCCGAAGCTGTGAAACATGGAACACATCATGCAAATTTGAAAGATTTAGCGGCAACTCCACCTGATAAACCACAACACCCACTCTCGCGGATATCTGGTAAGGACCAATAAACCGAGAAGTAAGCTTCTTCGACTTCAATGCACGACCACCCGTCACCGGTGTAACTTTCAAAAATACATGATCGCCTTCTTGAAACTCAAGATCTTTCCTCCTTCGATCATGATAACTCTTTTGCCTACTCTGAGAAGCCTTCATTTTCTCACGAATAAGTTTCACCTTTTCCGTAGTTTGTTGCACTAACTCCGGTCCAACCACCGAACTCTCACCAGATTCATGCCAACACAAAGGTGTTCGACATCTCCTTCCATACAACGCTTCAAAAGGTGCCATTCCAATACTTGAATGGAAACTGTTGTTATACGTGAATTCAACCAACGCAAGATAACTATCCCAAGCACCACCTTGCTCAAGAACACACGCTCTCAGCAAATCTTCCAACGACTGAATAGTTATCTCGATCTGACCATCCATCTGCGGATGATAAGCAGAACTCAATCTCAACTTGGAACCTAACGCCTTTTGCAAACTTTCCCAAAATTTGGAAGTAAACCTCGGATCTCGATCTGAAATAATACTCAACGGAACACCATGTAATTTCACAATCACACTGATATAAATCTCAGCCAACCTCTCCAAAGAAAAACTGATGTCAATCGGAATGAAATGCGCCGATTTAGTCAGTCTGTCCACAACTACCCAAATGGCATTATGTCCCCTCTGTGTATTCGGCAACCCTGTCACAAAATCCAGAGAAATGCTATCCCATTTCCACTCGGGAATATCCAACGGTTGCAACAATCGACTAGGCTTCTGATGTTCTACTTTTGACTTCTGACACGTCAAACACGCATAAACAAACTGAGCCACATCCCTCTTCAATCTAGACCACCAAAAGATCTTCTTCAAATCTTGATACATCTTATTAGCTCCCGGATGTATACTCAAATTACTCCGGTGTCCTTCCTCTAAAATCATCTTTTTCAAGCCCGAATCATCAGGAATACAAATTCTACCACGGAATCTCAAAACACCCTTATTATCCACTTTAAAGTCACCATTCTCACTTTGATCCCCAACCGTCATCAAATCAACAAATTTCACATCCAACTTCTGTTTCTCGCTAACGGTTAACAGAAAATCATTAGTGACCTTTAACATACCAAGCCTCACGCTGTCAGATGTCAATTCACACACCAAACTCAAATCTCTAAATGCTTCCAAAAGTTCCCACTCTTTAACCATCAAAACAGACATATGCAAAGATTTCCGGCTTAACGCATCGGCTACCACATTAGCTTTACCAGGATGGTAATTCAAGCTAAAATCGTAGTCCTTCAAAAATTCCAACCATTTCCGTTGCCTCATATTCAACTCTTTCTAATCAAACAAATATTTCAAACTCTTATGATCACTAAAGACTTCGAATCTTGCACCATAGAGATAATGCCTCCAAAATTTCAACACAAAAACCACTGCCGCTAATTCCAAATCATGAGTAGGGTAATTCTTCTCATGAATCCTCAATCTCCTCGAAGCATAAGCCATAACCTTACCTTCTTGCATCAACACCCCACCTAAACCAATCAAAGACGCATCACAACACACCACAAACGGTTCACTAGGATTCGGTAAGATCAAAATCGGAGCTGTAGTCAATCTTCTCTTCAGCTCACTAAAACTTTCCTCACACTGAATATCCCAAATGAACGCTTTACCTTTACAAGTCAACTGGGTCAATGGAAGTGCTAACTTGGAAAAACCTTAGATGAATCTCTGATAATATCCAGCTCAACCCAAAAAGCTTCTAATTTCAGTAACAGATCTTGGAGCATCCCAATGTAGAACTGCATCTACTTTAGATGGATCCACAACAATACCATTACCTGAAATCACATGCCCAAGAAAACTCACTTCTGACAACCTGAACTCACACTTGGAAAACTTGGCAAAAAGTCTCCTTTCCTTCAAAATTTGCAACACAACACGTAAATGCTCCGCATGCTCCTCTCGGGACTTAGAATAAATCAAGATGTCATCAATAAACACAACAACAAATCGATCCAAATGCTCATGGAAAATACGATTCATATACTCCATAAACACACCCGGCGCATTAGAAACCCCGAATGGCATCACAGAATATTCGTAATGACCGTAGCGTGTCCTAAAAGCCGCCTTCTGAATATCTTCCTCTTTCACTCTAAACTGATGATACCCTGACCTCAAATCAATCTTACTAAACACACACGCACCTACCAACTGGTCCATCAGATCATCAATTCTCAGAAGAGGATACTTATTCTTAATCGTCACCTTATTCAGCTGGCAATAATCAATACACAATCGCATACTTCCATCTTTCTTCTTCACCAATAAAACTGGAGCACCCCACGGCGATACACTCGGTCTCACAAACCTCTTTTCTAACAATTCATTCAACTGCTTCTTTAACTCAACCAACTCAGATGCCGACATACGATAAGGTGCCATAGACATAGGTCTAGTACCAGGAATTAGATCTATAGAAAACTCCACCTCTCTTTCTGGAGGCACATCTGAAATATCCTCTGGAAACACCTCTGGAAAATCACACACAACTGGAAACACATCAAGTGCAACTTGACTATCCACGGTCAACAATGCAAACAACCCGAACAACTGAGCTTCATCCGCCAAAAGTTTCTTCAACTCTTTTGTAGATAAGAAACTCGATTCCTCGTATTCCTCAAGAGAAGGAAATCTTACTAGCTTATGATAACAATCAATATGAACCCGATTGAACTGCAACCAATTCATACCCAAAACCACATCTAAACCCTCCAACGGCAAACCCACCAAATCCATCTCAAAATCTTTACCATAAATGGTCAAAGGACAACTTAAACAAACCAAAGAAGTAGTTACTGACCCCATTGCTAGAGTATCAATAACCATCTCTCCACCCATCGAAGACAACAAAAGATTCAAATGCTTCGCGCACTCAGACGAAATAAACGAATGAGTCGTTCCGGTATCAATAATAGCAACTAAAGGCATACTATTAATAAAACAAGTACCTCTGATCAGACGGTCTGCACTAGTAGTCTGAGTTCCCGCCAATGCAAAAACTTTCCCCCCAGCTTGAGCTTGCTTTGGTTTTGGACACTTCATACTAATATGACCAGCTTCCCCACAGTTGAAACACTTCACCACATTCTTCTTACAATCAGCTGCAACATGTACTAAACCTCCACAGTTGGAACACTTTCTCATATCCTTCCTACATTCAAACTAACAATGTCCTAAGTCACCACACCTATAACATCTCAGAGGATTAGACATACCTCCCCCACTGGGCCTTTTATCGAAATTACCCCTTTGCTTACCCTTATCAGCTGGTGACACATAAAGACAACCACGAAACAGCTGCTTCCCTTTCCTTTCGTTCACACTCTTATAGTGAGTAGAACGAGCTTTACTATCTTCCTCATAAATCCTACAACAATCCACCAAATCCGAAAACTTCTAATCCTTTGATAACCGATTGCCCGCTTAATCTCAGGGCGCAATCCATTCTCAAACTTCACACACTTGGAAAACTCTACAGTTGCTTCAGCATAATGTGGATAAAACTGAACAAGCTCCATAAACCTAGCAGTGTAATCAACAATAGACATGTTACCTTGTTTCAACTCCAAGAACTCTATCTCTTTATTTCCTCTTACGTCTTCAGGAAAATACTTCCTCAAAAACTCAACGCTAAACAAAGCCCAAGTGACCTCTTCACCTGCAGCTTCCCAAACATGACGCTTACTAACCCACTAATCATCAGCCTCCTCCTGCAACATGTGAGTACCCAGTCTCACCTTATGTTCCTCAACACAGTCCATTACTCAAAAGATTCTTTCAATCTCTTTAAGCCAAATCTGATCACCATCAGGATCATGTCTCCCTTTGAAGACAAGCGGTTTGTTCTTCCTAAACTCATCATTCCCACCAGCATTAGTTGCACCCTGCACAGCCCGAGCCATAGCTTGCATAGCAGCATCCAAAGCAGCATCATTCCTACCAGCCATATTCTATTCATATCCAATAACATCAACTATGGTTAAACAAACAACTCACCCAAACACAACGACCAACAAGGACTGACACAAACTGACACGGACTAGCTATGATACCACTTAATGTAACACCCCAAATCTATACCCCCAATTAGATAAAGCGATAACAAATAATCAGAGTATAATAAAAACATTCATGACATAGACGGAGGCATCACATCAATTGAGACAAAACACAATAAACCTGCTCATAAAGATATGTAACAATCAGGTAGTAATACAAACGGAGGAACTCAATTCCTAACACCCACTATTCAGGTACAGAATAAAAGCGGAAAATCTGCAACTGAAACCTCATATATATATCACATAAATAGTTTATCTATCATACACAGATTTATACATGTACAATCCAAAAGATATATATACATATTCACGTAAATCACAAACGATCTCTCCGACCACCCGGTGCTACATATCAGAGCCGACCGGCAAAAGAATGAAGACCTAAGCTTCACAAAAAGACCTTCAACATCTAATCTGAAATGCCTCATAGAGCATTTAAAACAGCAGAAGGGTGAGAAACACAATCATAAAATAATTGCATACAATTATATAATAACACGAAAATACACATACAAAACGTTCTCACCACAATTTACACCAAAATTCAAATACAAAACAACACAATGTAATCTCATATATCCATCACCAAGGTATATCAACCATGCACAATGCATTTATCACCAACATATATATATATATATATATATATATATATATATATATATATATATATCAACAGTATCAATTACATTCACAATTCCACACAAAATCAATCCATTCATGATTTATGCAAATGCACAGAGACCAACACAACGACTCTATGCAATGCAATGCGGTACCATCCATCCATCAATCTCATCACTAGTTCACTCAGGAACTATTGGAATCATCGCTTGTTACTTAGTGTAACTCTCCGTCGGGAAAACGATGTTCCCCGTCGCTCACAGCTCTTTGTATAAGGCACACGACGTTTATGGATTGCTCACGCCTCTTTGTATAAGGCACACGACCCGATTGCTCACACCTCTTTTTATAAGGCACACGATCGTCAATAATCATCGCTCACACCTCTTTGTATAAGGTACACAATGTTATAGCGGATTCCCTCTGGAACCGTTTCGTCGTTCACACCCACTAGGGCACACGACATCACAAGAATGCATATCGTGATGCTTGGCATACAATGACTCATGACATTCAAATGTACACATATACACAACCATAATCATGCATTCACATCATATAACATCACACAAGTCATACGATATCCATATCAAAAGCACATTACATGATACACATCAATTACACACAATTAAAACGGTAAAAGTTGAGAAAACGACACTATTCCAAATTCCCGACATAATTAAATCGGCCAACAATGTCAAAACCATTTTAATAAGAAATTACATCTCAATAGCTTTCCAACGATACCAAGAATGTTCAAAACGGATAATCGGAACACAAGTTATGGAATCAAAAAGAAAAGGAATCGTGAAATGGCAAAATTCTGCACCCTCGCTGGCCTTACGCGTATTGCCCTGAGCCATACGCGTATTCCCCAGTCCCATACGTGTACTATTACGCATTTCAGTAGATGGCCGAGAAAAATGGATTTCCATACGCGTATTGCCTCAATTTGCACTTGCCATACGCGTATTGCCCAACCCAATACGCGTATGGACATGCCTGATACGCGTAACGGCAACGACAACCCAGAATTTTCCTGCAGAATTTTTCTGCTATGGGTTCAACCAAAAATCACTCCAATTCTCAACTAAACACCAAAAAATTACCAATTGAATGCCCAACAACATCTATCCAACATGTCTCAGCAATTAGGAACATTTAAACATGATTTCAGACCCAATTTGAATCAAATTCTAACAATTTCAACATATTATGGTTTTAGTTCTATATCCAATTTCAACCCAATATCACACAAATACATACATACATAATCATACACAAGTATAAGATAATCGAATTTCGCACCCTTACCCGATTTAATCGTGTTTGAAAAGTTGGTTGATTCAATTTCTTAAACCCCAAGTTTTTCTCTCTTTTTCTTCTCTTCTTTTCCTTCTTTCTCTTTTTCTTCTTCTCTTTTTCTTTCTCTCTATTTTCTCTCTTTTTTCTATTCTTATGAAAAACATAACTAACCAAGCCAAAAGACCAAAATACCCCTACACTCAAATATCTCGCAAACGCTCCCAAAACGCGATAAAACATAACAACGATGAAAAATAATATATTTTCAGATAAAAGTAAAAAATAAAATAATATAATAATAAAAATAATTAAATCGACTCGATTGAATAAATCTAACAAAAACGGGGGCGTTACAGTGGGGGCCATTTGTCTGAATTGCAAAGGTGTGAAAACTTCTCTTGTGTGAGATGCCATTTGCTGCGGGAAATTACATCATACTTCCTCTATTCGGAGAGATTCCATGTGATGTAATTCAATTTTGAGGTACTGATGACTCCATTGAAAGCAAATTTCTTGGGGAGAAAATGTCATATTGCCAAGAGTCTTCTATAAAGAGGCTTTCTCTGGGGATTTTCTTTAATCCGAGAAAGCAAAATATCATCTTCATTGATGAAGAATGAAGTTCCAAAGGTGCATATCCAAGTGTCTTCTAGTCTTTTAGAAGTTCAAGTCATCAAAGTGGTCGAAGACCGATTTCAATCCAGAAACAAATTGGAGAGAAATTGTTTAATCAAGACATTTCCCGACGAGTGAAAGAACTCAAACTAGGGTTTTATCCTATCTGACGTAGAAAGGAAAACTGACAACTCTAATGGAGAGAGAACATTTATCACTTTGGGATAAATGTGACCAAAGTGATTGAAATATGATATGCAATATGAATATGAATCAATTATGCGTGATGTATGTATGAAATGCTTATGCTGACAAAACAAACATGACATACAGACTGAAGATGAGTTCAACTGGATACTCAGCCACTCTGGGAGATGGGGGTATCACTTGGAGATTTTGAAGGTAGTAGTTTTGTTTGGGAACAGGGATTCTTGTGTTTGTTCTGATTTCCGGAGGTACAAACCTGCTAGGGATAGAAACCCGTTCTTGCTTTTCAAGGGTAGACTCTACTGGGGAGAAAAACTAAACATTGGTTCTCAGAGGTAAAAACTCTACCTGGGATGATAGATGGGACATTCCATCTGAAGTAATTGATCCTTCATTCAAGGTGTAGTGATCACAAGGAGTATTTTGATTCTGCATTTTGAAGTTTGATCACTTCCGGAGAAGCTGTCGATATTCCCTTTTTGTGTTCAGCAATTGAAAGGAAATTGCCATCTTTATTCCAAAAGCATAAGTAAAATTTGAAAACAAAAGTAAATTCATTTCTGCTTTTCAAGAATGTTAGTCATGTTAAAATGTCATTTTACAAAGCAGAAATAAATTAGAATTGCAAATAAAGGGAACAAGGACTCAAATTTTCATTGATAGAATGGCAATTAGCCTAATGCGTGATTCCATGGAGCATTACAAAGTTTAGAAAATGGTAATTTAAAGGAAAAAGGGCTACATTGAAGCATAACGACCGCTATCCTTCCACCAACTTTGAATTCTGGGTATTTTTGAGCTTCTGTAGAAGATGACCTTGATTGAGAGATTCTTGACAAATGATGTTGCCACTGAGGAGCCAATCTTATCGAATGCAGTTACTTTCCATGAATCCCTAACTTTTTCCTAGATTGCCCTCTCGGGTTTTCAATCCATCGGGATGGTCATTGGTTATGTCTCTAATTTTTGCCTGGACCGCCCTTTCGGGTTTTCAATCCAACGAGACATTTTTTTTTCATTTAGGCGCAGTATTTCTTGACTACATCAACATTTTTGGGATAAGTAAACTTTTCTCCATCCATGGTTGCGCGTCTCATGGCACCGCCTGAAAAGGCTTTCTTAACAACGCAGAGGCCATCATAGTTCGGAGTACATTTGCCCCTGGAATCTGTGAGAAATGATTGTATCTTCTTGAGCACGAGGTTGCCTTCTCTGAATACCCGAGGTCGAACCTTTTTGTCAAAAGCTTTCTTCATCCTTTGTTGATATAATTGACCATGGCATAAAGACGTCATCTTTTTTCTTCGATTGGGTTCAGTTCATCGTATCTGCTTTGACACCATTCAGCTTATGTTAGCTTGGCTTCCATCAAGATTCTTATTGATGGGATCTCTACTTCTATGGGGAGAACTACTTCCATGCCATATACTAGAGAGAAGGGGGTTGCCCCTGTTGAAGTGCGGACGGATGCGCGATAACCGTGAAGAGCAAAGGGTAGCATCTCTTGCCAGTATTTTTAGGTTACAACCATTTTCTGAATGATCTTCTTGATATTTTTGTTAGCTGCTTCTACTGCTTCATTCATTTTAGGCCGGTAGGGAAATGAGTTATGGTGTTCAATTTTGAACTCAGCACACAACTCTTTCATCATCTTTTTATTTAGGTTTGATCCATTACCCCTAATGATCTGGCTCGGAACATCATAACGGAAGATGAGATTGTTCTTGATAAATTAGACCACCATTTGTTGGGTCACATTGGTGTATGATACTTCTTCGACCCACTTGGTGAAGTATTCAATGGCTACCAGGATAAACTGATGTCCGTTTGAAGCTTTAGGTTCAATCATGCCAATCATGTCAATTCTCCATTTAGAAAAGGCCATGGAGAAGAAAGAACTTTGAGATTCGTTGGCGGTACATGAATTTTGTCGGCGTATATCTGACACTTGTGACATTTCTTCATGTACTTGTAGCAATCAGATTCTATTGTCAGCCAATAATATCTCGCTCTCAGAATTTTTCTTGCCATTGTGTGTCTGTTGGCATGAGTGCCGAAGGAGCCTTCGTGAATCTCTTTCATTAACATGTTTGCTTCTTGTCTGTCCACGCATCTGAGCAAAACCATTTCGAAGTTTCTCTTGTAGAGTATATCATTGTTTAGGAATAAGTTGCCAGCTAGTCTTCCGAGAGTCTTCCTATCTTTTCTCAATGCCCCAGGCGGGTATTCTTGTCTTTGAAGGAAGCATTTGATATCGTGATACCATGGTTTGTCATCTATGACTGATTTAATTACAAATATGTAAGCAGGTCTATCAAGGCGCATTATGTCGATCTTGGGTACATCGTTCCATCGACTCACACTAATCATGGAGGATAGAGTAGCCAATGCATCAGCCATGTGGTTTTCTTCATGAGGAATGTGATGAAACTCAATCTTGTTGAAGAAGGGTAACAGTCTTCTTGCGTAGTCTTTATAAGTAATCAATCCTGGTTGATATGTGTTCCACTCTCCTTTGATCTGATTTATAACCAGGGCTGAGTCTCCAAACACATCCAAGTTCTTTATCCTTAAGTCGATAGCTTCTTCGAGACCCATGATACAAGCTTCATATTCAGCCACATTGTTTGTACATTTGAATGCCAATCTGGCAATGAAAGGGATATGGATACCCTAAGGTGTTACGATGATTGCCCCAATTCCATTTCCATAAGCGTTGACAGCTCTGTCGAATATTAGTCCCCATTGGGAACCTGGCTCTAGCCCTTCGCTCGGTAGTGGTTCATTGCAATCTTTCATTTTAAGGTACATCATATCTTCGTCTGGGAAATCAAATTTGACTGATTCCTAATCGTCAATCAGTTGATGAGCCAAATGATCAGCTAAAACACTTCCTTTGACGGCTTTCTGAGCATGGTACTCGATGTCGTATTCCGATAACAACATCTGCCAACGGGAAATCCTTCCTGTTAAGGCAGGCTTTTCAAAGATGTACTTGATCGGATCCATTTCAGAGATTAACCAAGTAGTGTGACAAATCATGTACTGGCGAAGACGTTTAGCTGCCCAAGCTCGAGCTCAACAAGTTTTCTCAAGCATAGTATATCGAGTTTCACAGTCTGTGAACTTGCTTAAATAATAAATGGCAGACTCTTTTCTTTTTGTTTCGTCTTGTTGGCGAAGCACACAACCCATGGAGTCTTCCAAGATTGTTAAGTAGATAATCAGTGGCCTTCCTTCCACTGGAGGAGACATAATTGGTAGATTTAGTAGATATTCTTTGAGGCTGTCGAAAGCCTTTTGGTAGTCTTCTGTCCATATACAGCTTTGACTCTTTCTGAGTAGTTTGAAAATAGGCGCGCATGTTGTGGTCATGAGAGATATGAATCTTGAGATGTAATTCAGACGCCCCAAAAATCCTCTTACTTGTTTTTCAGTCTTTGGTGAAGGCATTTCTTGAATGGCCTAAACTTTGTCGGGATCAACCTCAATTCCTTTTTGGCTGACGATGAATCCCAAAAGCTTTCCTGAGCGAACACCGAATGTACATTTGTTGGGACTCAAGCAGAGATTGTATTTTCTCAGACGCTTGAATAACTTTGATAGGTGTTCCACATGTTTTTCTTCTGTTTTAGATTTGGCAATCATGTCATCGATGTACACTTCAATCTCTTTATGCATCATGTCATCGACGTACACTTCAATCTCTTTGTGCATCATGTCGTGAAACAGAGTTGTCATTGCCCTTTGATAAGTTTCCCTTGCGTTCTTTAGACCGAACGACATTAATTTGTAACAAAAGGTGCCCCAAGGGGGGATGAATGAAGTTTTATCCATGTCTTCAGGTGCCATTCTGATTTGATTATAGCCCGAGAATCCATCCATGAAGGAGAAGACTTTGAATTTCGTTGTGCTGTCAACCAACATGTCAATGTGTGGCAGGGGAAAATAATCCTTTGGACTTACTTTGTTTAAATCCCTATAGTCCACACACATTCTGACTTTTTCGTCCTTTTTAGAAACTGGCACTATGTTGGCCAACCATTGAGGATACTCTGAAGTGGCCAAGAAACCTGCGTCAATCTAATTTTGCACTTCCTCCTTAATTTTGATGGACATATCAGGGTGAGTCCTTCTTAGTTTCTGTCTTACCGGAGGACATTTTGTTTTCATCGGTAAGTGATGTTCCAAGATGTAACGCCCCAAAATAATTATATTGTTTATTTATTAAATTATTATGATTATTCGGTGTTTTGGTGCTTTGTGATGATTTTGCGACGTTGATGAATTTATGTGGTGCTATGGGGTAGCCTTGGGTCAACGGAACTTTGAAGCCTTAAAGTTAGTAAATTAATTAGATTATTTTATTTAATAATAATATTGGAATAATTTGAATAATTAGAATATTATTTAGATTATTATTATTATTATTATTATTATTGTTAATTAAAATAATTAGGAGACCATTAAGGGTAAGACGATAATAATGAGAGGATTAACTGAGGATAATACAGTAAACTGTGATTAAGGCCCAAAAACATAGGTTTAACAAAAGAAAAATAGGGATTAAGAAGATTAGTTTTGTGCAACCCTAAGAAGTGATTAGAGAGCTGAGGAAAGGAGGCTAGAACGAGGAATCAATAGTAGAACCCCGGAAACGAAGAATTTCTGTTGAAAAATTCGAGGTATCGGGGGTAATCCGAGTTAATGTATTTGATATGGGTTTAAGGTAGGGGGAATTGTGTGTTTTCGTGTCTGATGATTTGATGCTGATCTGTGACGATCTGTGATGTAAATTTCGTACTGATATGTGTATGATTTCTGTGATGAACTCTGTGTGAATTGTCGTGTTGGTTGTGAATTTCGTGAGAATATTGATGCTTCTGTGATGAACTTGTGGGTAACCAAATCTAAAAATCGAATTTGATGATAACCAACTTAGACTTAGTAATTAGGGATACTTGATGTAGATGATGAAGTAGGATGAATAACATAAATCTGTGATGAATCGAAGCTAGTTTGAGGCTGATTTTGGTAGATCGAGGGTGCTGGAATGAGGAAGTTTGCGTTCAAATGCGAGATCTGAGTTTTTGGACGGTCTCTGGTGATACGCGTAATGGGGGGAGTATTACGCGTAATGAGGGGGCTTCCCAGGGTGATACGCATAACGTACGCACCCGTCCCCAAGGGCTGACACGGCCCTCTACTGGTACGCATAGCATACGCGTAAGGGGTTGTAGGTAATATGCATATAGGGTGTTGATATGCATATGGGAACTGAAGAAAAATAGGGCATACGCGTATGGGAAGGTGTACGTGTATGGGAAGTGTCTTACGCGTATGGGCTAGCCATTACGCGTAAGGGGGGATCTGAAGAAGAATTGAGAGGAAAACCCTCTCTGTTGATACGCATATTGGAGGGTACAGTACGCGTATGGGGTGGTGTGAAAAGTGAGCCATACGCGTAACAGGGTGGTCCTTACGCGTATGGGCAGTGGCATGGGCAAATTTTCCCGTTTTTGCGATTTCTGTCCCGATTTCGCTTGTGACGTGGTTTCTTTGAGACGTAGTGCTATAATGGGATAATATGACACTAGTAATCTAGTAATGACGATGAATAGAATAAAAATCGGGGATTTTATGTGATGAACCAACTATGACGCATTGTGAGTTATAATGATGAACTTTGACGAGTGTGACTTGGTGTGATGTTATGATGTTTGTTTGATGATGAATTTATGAATGATGATGCAACCATGATGATTTTATGACGATTATTATTATGACGATTTTGCATCATGCATTCATGGCATAGTAGGACTTCGGTCCATTTGGTGGCTTCAATCCCATTGTGTGGATTGAAGTGTTTAATGACGTGCTCCGGTTCTTGTGTAGAATCGATCCTATTAGTGGGATCTTTGGAGGGTGATGGCCCAGTGTCCATCTATTATGACGATGTTGGTACCACATGCATGAGTCTGATGTTGCATTTTATATTTTGTGGCATTGCATGAGATTGTTGTGATTGATGTACACTTGACGTTATATAGATGATTTGCTGTTGTTGTGGTGTTTGTGCTTTATCTTGTACTTATATCTTATATATTAATTTCGTGATTACTCACCGTGCCTGTTTGAATGTTGCCTCCACGTGGGTAACGTGCAGGTGATCAGGCTTAGCTCCTTTGGCGCATGAAGAATTATTTTTGAAGCATTTTTTATTTCTCCATCGATTAGAGGGTCTTGCTCTGATATGTAACATCGGGTCAGGACGTTTGAGTCGAACGATTACGTTCTTTTGTTTTATGCGGACATGATGTTTTTCATGAGTTTTATTTGAGAAGTTTTGAATTATAAGAGTATTTGTTTAAACTTACCTTTTCCGCTGCGCGGTGTTTAATTAATTATGATGGTAAAAACCTGTGTGACGGGACAGGTGTAAGTTTGAATGATTTTTACGATATGTGATGCCCTTTTTGGGATGACACTCTGATTTCTTGTTGTGTTATTCGTGTTAATTTGTTGGGTTGAAAAAGGGTGTTACACTGGTGGTATCAGAGCAGGTCGGTCCGTCCGGCTAGGTTTTTACGTGATGTCAGTCCCCTGTCAGTCGACGAGTGTGTGTACATTGTCGATGTTTTGTTTCTTCTACCCTTGTTGGTGGCGTGAAGGATGGCTGGGAGAAATGATCGTGCTATTTCTGATGCTTTGGAATCAGTTGCTAATGTGGTGGCACAACTCAATCCGAATGGTGGAGTTCCAGATGAGTTTCGTGCTTTGGGGGAGTTCAAGAGGAACAATGCACCAATGTTTATGGGTACTCATGACCCAGCAAGTGCACACAAGTGGCTGAAGGCAATTGAGAAGATCTTTTGGGTGATGGGGAGCACTGACGTTTCTGTGTTCAAGCAGGGGTTTCTGGGCAATTATTTTCTAGAGGATGCTCGTGGCAAGAGAGAAGTGGAATTCCTTGAGCTGAAGCAAGGAGACATGACTGTGGCAGAGTATGCCGCGAAGTTTGAGATGCTGGTGAAGTTCTGTCCTCACTACAACCGTGTTGATGTTGAGATGTCCAAGTGTCTCAAGTTCGAGAATGAGCTGAGACCATAAATCAAGCAGGGTATTGGATACCAACAGATTCGCAGGTTTGCTGAGTTGGTGGATAAGAGTAGGATCTACGACGAGGATAGTCGAGCTTCATCTGCTCACTACAAGCAATTGAGTGAGAAGAATAGGCAGTATAGGGGTAAGCCTTATACGACTTCAACTGACAAAGGGAAGCAGAAGGCTTTAGATGGGAAAAAGTCAAGTGGTGGAGCATCTCCCGCTTCTGGGAAGTGTTACAAGTGTGGCGAGCAAGGCCACCATGCTGATGGTTGCACCAATAATGTGTTGAGGTGCTACAGATGTGGTAAGAAGGGGCATAGAGCTACTGATTGCAAAGATGATGGTCCAACCTATTTCAATTATGGGGAGAAGTGTCACATCAATACCCAGTGTTAGAAGCCGAAGAAAACTGCTAATGCAGCTCAGACCAGCGGCTGAGTGTTTGCTTTGAGTGGTGCAGAAGCGCCAGAGAAGGACAACCTGATTCGAGGTACTTGTTTTATTAATAATATCGAGTTAGTTACTATTATTGATACTGGTGCTACTCATTCTTTTATCTTGCTTGAATGTGCTAATAGATTGGGTTTGAATTAACTGATATGAATAGTAACATGGTAATAGAAACTCGAGCTAATGGTTCTGTTACTACTACTTTTGTGTGTTTGAGATGTCCTGTGATGATTTTTGAGAAGAGTTTTGTGATAGAATTGGTGTGCTTACCCATACACCAAATCGATGTAATCTTTGGAATGAATTGGTTGGAGTTTAACCGTGTTCATATCAATTGTTATAACAAGACTGTAGAGTTTCCTGAGCTTGGTGGGGAGTTGATGTTCTTGTCTACTAAGCAAGTGGACGAACTTCTGGAAGACGAAGCCTTGGTGTTTGCAATGTTTGCATTGTTGCAGATTGATCGTGTGGCTGCAGGTGTGGAGTTGCCTATTGTCTGTGAATTCCCAGATGTGTTTCCAGATGACATCAGTGATTTGCCTCCAGAGCGTGAAGTAGAGTTTGTAGTGGACTTAATATAGGTACGAGTCTGGTGTCAATGGCTCCTTACCGGATGTCCGCTTCTGAATTAAGTGAATTGAAGAAACAATTGGAAGAGTTGCTTGAGAAGAGGTTTGTTCGACCAAGTGTTTCTCCGTGGGGTGCTCCTGTGTTGTTTGTGAAGAAGAAGGACGGAAGTATAAGGTTGTGTGTCGATTATCGGCAGTTGAATAAAGTGACTATCAAGAATAAGTATCCACTTCCGAGAATCGAAGACTTAAGGGATCAGTTAGTAGGTGCCTGTGTGTTTAGCAAGATTGATTTGAGGTTAGGTTACCATTAGATTCGTGTTAAGCCTGATGACATTCCAAAGACAGCTTTCAGAACAAGGTATGATCACTATGAATACACTGTGATGCCATTTGGTGTGTCCAATGCACCTGGTGTGTTCATGGAGTATATGAATCGGATCTTTCATGAGTATTTGGATCAGTTTGTGGTGGTTTTCATTGATGACATTCTAATATACTCTAAATCTGAAGAAGAGCATGCTGAGCATTTGAGAACTGTGTTGCAAGTATTGAAGGAAAAGAAGTTGTATGAAAAACAGTTGAAGTGTGAGTTTTGGTTGAAGGAAGTGAGTTTCCTTGGCTATGGGATTTTGAGTGATGGAACTGCTGTAGATCCTTCTAAGATTGATGATGTATTACAGTGGGAGACTCTGAAGTCTGCTACTGAGATACGATGTTTTCTGGGATTGGTGGGTTATTACCGCAAGTTTATAGAAGGCTTCTTTAAGTTGGCATCACCTTTGACTCAGTTGACTCGAAAGGGTCAAGCTTTTGTGTGGGATGTAGCTTGTGAAGAGAGTTTTGTGGAATTGAAGAAGAGATTGACGACTGCTCCAGTGTTAATTTTGCATAATTCGAATGAATCTTTTGTAGTGTACTGTGATGCATCGAAGATGGGTCTTGGAGGAGTATTAATGCAGAATGGTCAAGTTGTTGCTTATGCTTACAGGCAGTTGAGTTCATGAAGTGAATTATCCAACCCATGACTTAGAGTTGGCGGCTGTGGTATTTGTGCTAAAAATTTGGAGATATTATATGTTTGGCTCTAAATTCGAAGTGTTCAGCGATCATAAGAGTTTGAAGTACCTGTTTGATCAGAAAGAGTTGAATATGAGGTAGAGAAGGTGGTTGGAATTGTTGAAGGATTATGACTTTGATTTGAATTACCATCTAGGTAAAGCAAATGTAGTGGCTAATGCCTTGAGCAGAAAGTCATTGCATATGTCGATGCTTATGGTGAAAGAGTTGGAGTTACTTGAACAATTCTGAGATTTGAGTTTGGTGTGTGAAGCGACTCCTGACAGTGTGAAGTTGGGAATGTTGAAGTTGACTAGTGGTATTCTAGAAGAGATTAGAGTGGGACAACAATCTGACTTGAAGTTGGTTGACCAGTTGACATTGATCAATCAAGGTAACGGAGGTGAATTCCAGATTGGCGAGAATGGTGTGATGATGTTTAGAGACAGGGTGTGTGTCCCGGATGTTCCAGACATTAAGAAGAGCATTCTTGAGGAAGGACATCGAAGTAGGTTGAGTATTCATCCCGGTGCTACGAAGATGTACCAGGATTTGAAGAAGTTGTTTTGGCGGCCAGGGACGAAGAAGGATATTTTGGAGTTTGTTTATGCGTGTTTGACTTGTCAGAAGTCGAAGATTGAGCATCAGAAGCCTTTAGGTATGATGCAGTCGTTTGGTATTCCAGAGTGGAAGTGGGATAGTATTTCCATGGATTTTGTGTCAGGATTGCCGAGGACTGCTAAGGGAAATGATTCGATTTGAGTGATTGTGGATAGATTAACTAAGTCGGCTCATTTCTTGCCGATGAAGATTAATCATTCTATGCAGAAGTTAGGTGAGATGTATATTGAGGAGATTGTGAAGTTGCATGGTATACCATCAAGTATTGTGTTGGATAGAGACCCGAGATTTACATCAAGGTTCTGGAAGAGTTTACAAGATGCTTGGGTACTAAACTGAGGATGAGTTCAGCATATCATCCGCAGACGGATGGTCAGACGAAAAGGACTATCCAATCTTTGGAGGATTTGCTGAGGGCATGTGTGTTGGATCACAAAGGATCTTGGGATAGCCATTTACTGTTGATTGAATTTCCGTACAATAATAGTTTTCATGCTAGTATTGGAATGGTGCCCTATGGGGCTTTGTATGGGAGAAGATGTAGGACTCCCTTGTGTTGGTATGAGTCAAGCGAGAGTGTTGTACTCGGACCTGAAATTATGCAAGAGACGAATGAGAAGATTAAGATGATCCAAGAAAGGATGAAAGCTTCGCAGAGTCGTCAGAAGAGTTACCATGATAAGAGGAGGAAGGCACTTGAATTCCAAGAGGGAGATCACATGTTTTTGAGGGTGACTCCAGTGACTGGTGTGGGTCGAGCTTTGAAGTCTAGGAAGCTCACCCCACATTTTGTTGGTCCTTACCAAATCTTACACGGGATAGGAGAGGTGGCTTATCGGATTCCTTTACCGCCGACACTTGCGAATTTGCACGACGTGTTCCATGTGTCTCAGTTGAGGAAGTACATTCCAGATCCGTCGCATGTGATTCAGATGGATGATGTACAAGTGAGGGATAATCTGACTGTGGAAGTATTACCTGTGCGGATTGATGGTCGTGAAATGAAGCAATTGCGGGGTAAAGACATAGCTTTGGTGAAGGTGTTGTGGGGTGGACCAGTGGGCGAAAGTTGGAATTGGGAGCGTGAAGATCAGATGAAGGAGTCGTATCCGACTCTGTTTCCTTCAGGTAATTTTCGAGGGCGAAAATTCATTAAGTGGGGGAGAGTTGTAGCGCCCCAAAATAATTATAATGTTTATTTATTAAATTATTATGATTATTCGGTGTTTTGGTGCTTTGTGATGATTTTGCGACGTTGATGAATTTATGTGGTGCTATGGGGGTAGCCTTGGGTCAAGGGAACTTTGAAGCCTTAGAGTTAGTAAATTAATTAGATTATTTTATTTAATAATAATATTGAAATAATTTGAATAATTAGAATATTATTTAGATTATTATTATTATTGTTAATTAAAATAATTAGGAGACCATTAAGGGTAAGACGGTAATAATGAGAGGATTAACTGAGGATAATATGGTAAACTCTGATTAAGGCCCAAAAACATAGGTTTAACAAAAGAAAAATAGGGATTATGAGGATTAGTTTTGTGCAACCCTAAGAAGTGATTAGAGAGCTGAGGAAAGAAGGCTAGAATGAGGAATCAACCATAGAACCCCGGAAACGAAGAGTTTCTGCTAAAGAATTCGACGTATGGGGGGTAATCTGGGTTAATGTAATTGATATGGGTTTAAGGTAGGGGGAATTGTGTGTTTTCGTGTCTGATGATTTGATGCTTATCTGTGACGATCTGTGATGTAAATTTCGTACTGATATGTGTATGATTTCTGTGATGAACTCTGTGTAAATTGTCGTGTTTGCTGTGAATTTCGTGAGAATATTGATGCTTCTGTGATGAACTTGTGGGTAACCAAATCTAAAAATGAAATTTGATAATAACTATTTCAGACTTAGTAATTAGGGATTCTTGATGTATATGATGAAGTTGGATGAATAACATAGATCTGTGATGAATCGAAGCTAGTTTGAGGCAGATTTTGGTAGATCGAGGGTGCTGGAATGAGGAAGTTTGCGTTCAGATGCGAGATCTGAGTTTTTGGATGGTCGCTAGTGATACGCGTAATGGGGGGAGTATTACGCGTAATGAGGGGGCTTCCCAGGGTGATACGCGTAACGTACGCACCCGTCCCCAAGGGCTGACACGACCCTCTGCTGGTACGCGTAGCATACGCGTATGGGATTGTATGCAATACGCGTATGGGGTGTTGATACACATATGAGAATTGAAGGAAAATTGGGCATATGCGTATGGGAAGGTGTACACGTATGGGAAGTGCCTTACGCGTATGGGCTAGCCATTACGCATAAGGGGAGATCTGAAGGAGAATTGAGAGGAAAACCCTCTCTGTTGATAAGCATATTAGAGGGTGTAGTACGCGTATGGGGTGGCGTGAAAAGTGAGCCATACGCGTAACAGGGTGATCCTTACGCGTATGGGCAGTGGCATGGGCCGATTTTCCCGTTTTTGCGATTTCTGTCTCGATTTCACTTGTGACGTGGTTTCTTTGAGACGTAGGGCTGTGATGGGATAATATGACACTAGTAATCTAGTAATGACGATGAATAAAATAAAAATCGGGGATTTTATGTAATGAACCAACTATGGCGCATTGTGAGTTATAATGATGAACTTTGACGAGTGTGACTTGGTGTGATGTTATGATGTTTGTTTGATGATGAATTCTTGAATGATGATGCAACCATGACGATTTTATGATGATGTTTATTATGACGATTTTGCATCATGCATTCATGGCATAGTAGGACTTCGATCCATTTGGTGGCTTCAATCCCATTGTGTGGATTGAAGTGTTTAATGACGTGCTCCGGTTCTTGTGTAGAATCGATCCTATTGGTGGGGATCTTTGAAGGGTGATGGCCCAGTGTCCATCTATTATGACGATGTTGGTACCACATGCATGAGTCTGATGTTGCATTGCATATTTTGTGGCATTGCATGAGATTGTTGTGATTGATGTACACTTGACGTTATATAGATGATTTGCTGTTGTTGTGGTGTTTGTGCTTTATCTTGTACTTATATCTTATATATTAATTTCGTGATTACTCACCCTACCTGTTTGAATGTTGCCTCTACGTGGGTAACGCGCAGGTGATCAGGCTTAGCTCCTTTGGCGCATGAAGATTTATTTTTGAACCATTTTTTATTTCTCCATCGATTAGAGGGTCTTGCTCTGATATGTAACATCGGGTCGGGACGTTTGAGTCGAACGATTACGTTCTTTTGTTTTATACGGACATGATGTTTTTCATGAGTTTTATTTGAGAAGTTTTGAATTATAAGAGTATTTGTTTAAACTTGCCTTTTCCACTGCGTGGTGTTTAATTAATTATGATGGTAAAAACCCGTGTGATGGGACAGGTGTATGTTTTAATGATTTTGACGATATGTGATGCCCTTTTTGGGATGACTCTCTGATTTCTTATCGTGTTATTCGTGTTAATTTGGTGGGTAGAAAAAGGGTGTTACACACGATGTTGGTATCCAACCCTGGCATGTCTTAGTAGGACCAAGCAAACACATCTGGAAGTTCTTTGAGAAGTTTTATCAAGCCTTCTCTGACAATTGCACTGAGCAGTGCTCCAATGTTAACTTCTTTCCCCTCTTCTTATGATCCCAATTTGACCGTTTCCAACGGCCCTTTATATGGTTAAATGGACCTTTCCTCTTGTGTGAGTAGTCGGGAGATCTCTTCTAGAATTTCTTCTTCCTCTTCTTCTCCGGCTTCAAATACCGGGAACTCAAAGTTAGGAGAAGGCATTGGATCATATGTTTCAATGGGGTTTAAAACAAGTAATCTGCATGATGTGATGATTCTTTTTTAGAAAAGACAGAGAGAATGCAAAAGTGTGTGCATTGTATAGTTTTTTGAAAATATTTGTTTTTATTTTGGGTTGTTTTTTTTTAAGATTACCATTTTCTGAAAATAAAACCAAAAGTGAAAATAGCAATAAATGCAGGAATTCAGAATGACATTATTTATTCATGATTTGTCGATTCTTGAACACAGCCCTATAAAACAAAACTCTATCGCTTTGGGTGAAGCGAAGAGGAACATTTACAGAAAAGTAAGCCCTATAAAACATCCATTTCACCCGGGAAAAGTGAAAGGTCAAAACAAAGATGCGGCAATTACTTCAATTTATGAACGACATTCGGGACATCGACCGCAACCCAATGGCGACGAACTCCTCTGTGGATCACAAAGTCCGGTATCTTTCTTCCAATTTTATCTTCAGAAATAACATTGATTTCGGGCGGAGTTGGATTATTGGAGTCCTCTGCGCATGCAGAGTTATCATAGGAGGACTCTTCCGTTATATTTTTGACAGTACTTTCATCCTCAAGAGGATCTCCCCATCCAGTTGGCTGGATATCCTCATATATGATGCGAGAAGTTTCGGGAGCAGTGTACTTTACTAGAAAGTCATACTTGCCGCTTAGCTGCCCCCAAGGTATCCCAGGTTTATATGGGAATAGATGAGTCATCTTCTTCAATGACGTTGACCTCAGGAAATCCATAGTTAATAAATTCTAGTTCTACAATCTTTGCAAATTCATCAACGTGGCATTGGATACTCTTGGAATGTTCTGGGTAAGGATTCCATGACTCTGGGAGAACAGACACAAGATCATTCAGCAGATATGCATTATCCGGATGACTCTTTTTCCCCGAGTCTTCCATGTAAGGCTTCCAGATAGGCAAATCCTCCAGGGGATCATAAGAATCGTAGTCAAAGTTGTCTTTCATTAGAGTGTCTTCTTCTAATGAGTTGGGTGGAGCATGGTGTTGCGGTGAAAATTGGATATCAAGCTATTGATTAAACTTGAATCACAAATCTTTTAAAGATTCACCACCAAGCTTTGATTTATCCAAAGGAAAGGGTAAAGATCGTAAACAACCCTAAGTTCGCAATGTAACAACAATGCTAAGAGATTTTGGGGGATCGGGGATTGGTTATACAAAGGAAAGGTATTAGCACCCTAAGTATTTATAGTACTCTATAGGAACCTCTTACTTTTATTTGTGATTTTGTTTGCTATTGTTTGTGTTTGGGTTATATGGTTAGAGATAGGAACCTAAAGTTTTAGTCACTAAGTATGCTCGCCAAAACTTCGCGGTCTTGTGCCTACATATCCTTACAAGGATGGAATCAGAGCACTTGTAGTTTACCTCACTAAGGATGGATGAACACTTAATTATGATCAAGATTCAAGGGGTGTTAAGGGTTAAGGTCTTAACACTTTCTTGACTTGACAAAGTCACAAAGGGTTGTGAATTCTATCTTAAGACTAAGACTCAAAAATCTAATAACTCTAACAAGGTCAAAGGGTGGGTAAGGATGAGTTATCTATGATATGGAGTCAATAGAGAGACTTTCCATTGGATTAAGGAATGGGGGTAACTTGAGAATGGGATCTAACAAGCTAACATCACTTGGGGGAATAACTTGACAAAGTTAAATAGAGTATGATAAGTATGGATGGTATGGACAAACATGATATTCAAGCATGATATCAATGGAAGGTGACAAAGTAACATTCAAACATGATGTTAATGTGGCAAAGGTAAAGAATATGGTTACAACCAAAACATAAGGATAAATGTAACAACTTTTAGAGCAAGGACTTAACAAAGTCAAGAACCAAACAAGGTAACTACCTAGTAAGTTCAAAGGTTCAAAGAAGTTTCAACTAACATGGTGAAAACCAAAGTAAGTTCAATCAAACAAAGATGTTAAAACACCTAAACAAGCATTAGATATAGTTCTAACAAGACTAAAGTATCATGGATGAGAGTTCATGTGCTTGATTAAGGCAAACATGCTTTAGGGTTTACTAACACCACTTAATCATGAATACAAGACAAAAGAAGATAAGTTGTAACAACACTTAATCATGAATACAATTTAACATTTCAAAGCAAGGATGAGTCATTAAAATACTTAGGCATGGTAAGATTCAAAGTTCAAGTCAACACGTGGAAGTTATGACAACACTTAAACATGGATAAAACAAGAGTTCAAAGTGGACATGCATAGATAAGTTAAGACATTACTTATCATGGGTAGAAAACAAAGTTCAAGTTTAATATGTAAAGGTTATGACAACACCTAAACATGAAAGAAGTTCAAAGATGTAGTGAAGCACACATGGATAAGTTAAGACATTACTTATAATGGATATAATTTGAAAATAAGTGAATGGTAACAACCAAACATGCTTGAAGGTAGAGGACATGTTCATGACAATAACATGTGGATGGATATGCAAACATATAAAGGATGGCATGTGTGAATGCTTAGAGATGGCATATTGAAATTTCAAACATGTTGTGAACAAGTCAAGACATTACTTGAACATTTAGACATGGTTACAAGACAGACATATTGAAACAAGTAGGTAATAACCTAAACATGCTTGCTAGGATTCAAACATGGTAGACAACTTCACAAAGATCCACATATATACAAGCATGGCTACAAAGTCATTTTCAAGGTAACAACCTAAGGTTTAAGGATACCTAAACATGGCATTACTCAAACTAGGGCATATGTACACACCAAAGTCACATAAACATGTAAAGGAATCACATGTTAAAGGTTCATGGTTGTAGCGTGCGATTTTTGTCGGTGACGCGACCATATTTCCGCATTTGGTTGGAATTGGGTGCTACTTTATGATTTCTTATTTATCCTATGATGCTGGAAAAGAAAGGGAAGCTATCTAAAAATAACCTTGCACGCAAATGTTTTCTTTAACAAATGCTAAGAGATTGGGGGGTCCGGGGTCATGTTATACAAAGGGGAGTTGTCAATTACCTAGTGTATATATGGTTATCCATAGACTTTCTTTGGCAGGTTTAAATACTTTCTGGTGTTTACTGTTATGGGTCGGGAAAATTTTCATTTGGGAGTGTTGAGAGAGTGTTTTTTGTTGTTTTTGGTAAGGTACTGGACCTAAAGTATTTGATTTGTGTGCTCGCTAAGATTTCGCAGCCTTATGCCTACGTATTCCCGTAAAGATAACAGGGAAATCAGAGCAATCGTAGTTCCTCCTATTCTATGGGAAGAAAAAGATGTTTGGTGTCTTGTTCAAAGCCCAATATTAAAACTAGATGAGTATTTTTGTCTTGTTTCAAAGCCCAAGATTGAAGCTAAAGGTTATTGGTGTCTTGTTTAATGCCCAAGATTGAAGCTAAAGGTTGAAGCTAAATGGTTGACTCTACTAGGGGAGTTTTACATTTGTCTTGTATAAAGCCCAAGATTGAGGCTGAAAAAGAATTGACTCTTCCGGGGAAAGTTTTGTCTGTCTTGTACAAAGCCCAAGATTGAGGTTAAAAGATTTGACTCCACTGGGGAGAGGTTTTATCTGTCTTGTACAAAGCCCAAGATTGAGGTTAAAAGGTTGATTGACTCAACTGGAGAATATGATCTGTCTTGTACAATGCCAAAGATTAAGGCTAACTTTGCTGAGGAAAAATATTTATACAAAGCCTAAGAGGAGGCTGGTTGGGGAAATTCTTATATGAACCCTAAGAGGAGGTTGGCTTCTGCTGAGGATTATTGAGATCCAGAGACAGGTCCAAATTAGGGTATCAACTCTTGCTGAGGATTGAAGAAGAGTTGAAATATCAGATGCCTTGAGGTTTTGATTTTTCTGAGGGTTTATCGGTGGTAATTTGACCCTAGCTGGGGAATTTAGAATGAAAGTTTAAAGATTGAGTTTTAAAACTTATGGAGGCTTCAAACTTTGCTGGTGATTGATGAAGTGATCTGGGTTTTTCCTGTGCTTTTAGGAAACTTGAGGGTTTCTTTGATATCCAAGAGGAGATGAGACTTTCCAAGTCTACTTGTATGAAGAGGTTGACTCTTAACCAGAGGATGACCTTTGTATGATGCCCAAGAGGAGGCTGATGTATTAAGGGATGAGAATCAACCCTAAACAAGTCTGATGTTTTGTAATTCTGACTCACTAGAGGATTGAACTAATAGAGATGACTAAGTTATGTCCTATACCTGTAGGAGGTCTTTGGGTCCTTGTACTAAGTCCAAGAGGAGGCTAAGAACTTCTAAGAATCCTAAGGGTCCTTGTACAAAGCCCAATAGGAGGCTGGGGATGCTTTTAGGAAGCCTGTGGGTCCAAGCCTAAGAAAAGTTCAAGAAATGTTTCACCGGAAATAATCCTTTCTTTAGTGAACAGTTCTAGAGTTTGAAGAAATTCAAAAGAGGTTTCACTGGGAATTAGTCCTCTTTGGGGAAATGAATTTCTTGTACACACATTTCTAAGTTGTGACAGTCTTGAGAAAATTTTCACCGGGAATAATGCCTTTCTCTGTTCCATATTGTATAAGCCCAAGAGGAGGCAAGACTGTATCTGGAATTTATATGGGGAACTAGTTTTGACTGTGTTGAAAGAGTAACCACTGGTTTGATCTAAACCTAGACGTAGTTGCTGAGGAAAACTCTAAGCAAGTATATACAGGCATACATATACAGATGAAATATATAAACTAGTATGTATAGAAGAAAAAGTAGAACTTACAGTTGAGCAAGCTCCAGCATTGTAACCACAACTGTATGGTTAGTTATTCAAGAAATTGAAGAAAGTTTTGATAACACATTGAATTTGAATCTAAATCATAAAATAAAGTTGTTTTAAAAGGAAGTTTGGGGCTTATACTCAAGGAGAGGCCCAGATGATCTCTTTTGAAAAGGCGACGATCACGTCGTAGTTTTGAAAACCACAGAGGGACTTATACAATGTCTGAGGCCCAAATTGTTGTATTCACAAAAAGGATGGGTCTTACACTCTATTAGAAACCCAAAAGTGTTTGAAAAAGAAGAAAAATGGGACTTACAACTCAAGGGGAGGCCCAGATGAAAATTGTTTGAAAATGGTGATCGCACTGAGATTTTTAAAATCGTATAGGGACTTATACAATGACTGAGGCCCAAATATGGTTTATTTACAAAGAGATGGAACTTACACTCTATCAAGAGGCCCAAAAGTGTTTTGAAAAAGATTTGTAAGAGTGAAAATAATCAAAAGCCTAATTTGATTTAAAAAATGTATTTTAATTTGAATAAAATTCAATTAAAATGATCAAAATTATCAAACATGTGTGAAAAACAAGTTTTGATCTTGGATTAATGTTTGAAAAATCATGTTTTATCCATAGAATGATTTGAAAATCATTTGAGTTTGAAAAATCAAGAGAAAGAAATATGTTTAAATGTTTAAAAACAAATAAAAATTAATTATTTACAAAAATATCAAATACATAAAATAAATAATATTTTTGTCAAATTTTTGTAGAATAAAATATTTTAACATTTTTGTGAATTTTGAAAAAAAGAATCAATTCAAAAACATTAAAATTCAGAGAGAAATTAATTTTTGAATCAAACAAATAAAATATCAAATATTCAAATTTTTGAAAAAGGGCGCCAAGGACACATGTTCTTGGTCGCGCGTGTTCTTCCTCCCCAGATTTGCAAAATCCTCCATAACTTTCTGATTACTCAATGAAAACAACTTTTGTAAACATGAAACTTGATCGTTTTTTATCAAGGATCACAACCATATAAATTAATTGCATTTATATTAAGTGTGGAGTGAGAAATCAGAAGGTGAACTCAAGAACCCAAAATTTTGTAAGAACACTATGAAATCCTAAACGCTATTCATACATAGCAATTGATTGAGGGTTATCACTCTATATACATGAAGAATCAAGATAGTAACACAAAAACACATTTATGATGCATATAGTATGGAGTTTGAAGGCTTCAGGCTTACCTCTTACAGCTGGTGATCAAGCTTAATGATAGAGATGTTACAGATGTGTTGTAAGGACTTGGACAGCTTCACAATATCCTATGGAGTGTGTTGAGATGCCTGGCTTTGATTGATGATGCTTTGCTCACCTTGTGGTACCTGAACTGCAACCTTGCCAAAAAGCTTGAGCAAATGAATGGTGACTTTGTGATTCTGATGTTCCAGATGAGTTTTCATGTCATGGATCACTCATATATGATATATGTGAGGTGTTAGCATGATTGGTTTTGATAGATTTGCTCTCAATTTTAAAACTCGATAGTGACTTCAAGAAGAAACAAAATCTGGTATTTGAAATGTGATTTTTAGGAAACCATCAGTTGTGGTGCTTTGGTGTGCTTAAACTGATCACAAATGAGCTCTATTTATAGTAGAGCAAGTTTGTTTTTCAAGGAATAGTGAATGGCAGCTGGTACAACTCATGTTTCAATGGCTGCAAAAAGGAATCTCAAGTCTCCCCTAGATTGACTTGGGTCAGTGCAGCAGGCCTGTGGTCCTCTGCTGCTTGAGTTTATCTTGACTCATTTGGTTGATCATGGACTGATACATGCCAGCTTTATGCACTCCTTGAATGCTTCATGACAAATTTGAATGTTTTGGATTTGCAACATTGAATTTCACATGCCTACATGATGATCTTTTGTCTTGGGAGGCTTGTGGCTCAGAGATCTTTTGCTTTGATCTGATCTTCAATGTTTCTAGAAGGATTACAAGACTTGTAATTACACAAATTAGCCAATTCGAGCAAATGACCTATAATCTGTCTTGGGAAGAAACCAGTCTTTGATGCCATGTTCCAAGGGTTGTAACTCCCTACTCAAATTAATTTTGGAGATGATCTGGTACTTGTTGGAAAGCTCTCATGACATACTTTAACTTTGATGTCCACCAATAGACCTAGTTCAACTTGGATCAAGGTGAAAAATGACCTCAAAGTTGGTCAAAAATGAAACAGATTCTGACTTTTTTGAAAATTTCACTAAGTGTTGGAAAAAGTTGTCATTTTCACTTTTTGTGATTTTGATCAATCCATAACTCAAAATCCAGGAGGATTTGGAATTTGATGTAGTTGACACTATTGAAGTATGTCATGTAAAATTTCATTTGAGCTTTGGATGGAAGAAAAGGGTCTTGGGGTTTGGGAGTTAAGACCTTGCAAAGTTGGTACCAAATCCATTTTGTTCCATAACTTAGAAAAATTTAAGTTTCTTATGGTTGCCCCTTTTACAAGAAACCTCACTTTTCTTGATTTTTCTTGATGAGTGATGATCCAAACCATACATTAACATTTTTTTTACTTAGGGGAGCCATATTTGTGAAAAAATTCAAAAAGTAAAACTTGACCTAATTCAAACCTAATGGATGGATTCCATAGGTGTTTTAGGGTGTCTTGAATCATGTCCCAAGGTTTGAGAGCATGTCTTAGTCCAAAGTTAAAGGTACAGTTGACTTTTTCTTCAAAACCCTAATTATGGTCCAGATGAATTTGAAACTTGTGAATCAGGCTTCTTGGATCAATATATTGTTGTAAATGGATCATTGTGGTGTGTTTGAGGCCCTCAAATCATGTCTTGAGGTCTTGGCTCATATCTTGCCTCAAAAGTTAACTTAGGGGGGAACTTGGTCAAGAAACCTAATTCCTAATTTTTGATGAATGCTTCCCCTGAGGCTATTTTAACTTGATGATTGGATACAAGAGGTCCCTTGGAGAATTTTAGATCATGTTTTGAGGTATTGGCTCATTCCCAGATGAAAATTTTCATCTGGAGGCCTTGGTCTACCAAAACCCTAATTTGGTGACACTGGCGATCTTGAGGGTTGACCCACTTGGAATGTTGCAACCTTGTGCTTGATTCTTGAAGAGGGAGACCTCTTAATCCTTTATGGGTGTTTGAGAGGCTAGAAAAGTTGAAGATCATGTCATTTCTTAATTGATCCTTTGTCTAAGTGCTCTAAGAGGGCTCCAAACCCTAATTCTTGATTGTAGTGAATGCTCAACAATCCTTGAGGAGATTGAAATGGTATAATGGTACATCCATATTATGGCAATGATCCTCACAATGATGGGAAAACTTGTGGTCAAAATTTGGGGTATGAGAGATGCCCCTATTTAATCTTCTTGGACCCGAAGGTGTGAATGGCGAAGATATTCGGACATTCAGGGTGCAAGAGGATTAAATATCGGAATACCTGAAATTTTGACTGTGGTTACGAATGGCAGTTTGCTCATCCATCTTCTTTTGCTAAGCCATGTTACTTAGAAAAGGGTAAAACTTCCCCTCGATCCTGGTCTTCAGCCACGGAGCTGGTCTCAGTTTCTTTTGAAATAAACTTCCCCTCGATCCTAGTCTTCAGCCACGAAACTGGTCTTAGTTTCTTTTGAAATAAACTTCCCCTCGATCCTGGTCTTCAGCCACAGAACTGGTCTCAGTTTCTTCTTGTCGAGTTTCATTCTTGAAAAGGAACGCTATTTGTAGCGGTCTTCATCAAACTTCTCGTCGAGCTATACTAGGGAGACACCATTTTGATGGAAAAATTTTTGAGGTCAGACTTATTGGGGAAACCCATTTGTCTGAACTACAGAGGTACGTAAGCTTCTCTGTGGGAGATGCCATTGTCGACCTACCGGGGAAAAAACGAGTCTCTTGAGATACTGCTTTTTTCTTGGGGATATTACATTATACTTTTCTTCAAGACTTTTTCGGAGAAATGCCATGTGATGTAATCCAATTTTGAGGTGTTGATGACTTCATTGAAAGCAAACTTTTCGGGTAGAAAACGTCGTATTGCCGAGAGTCTTTTAGTGGAGAGGCTTTCTCTGGGGATTTTCCTTAATCCGGGAAAGCGAAAATATCATCTTCAATGGTGAAGAGTGATGTTCCAGAGGTTTCTATTAAATGTCTTCTTGCCTTTCAGAGGTTCAAGTTATCAAAGTGGTCGAGGACAGGCTCCAGTCCAGAAATAAACTGGGGAGAAATTGCTCAGACGATACAATTCCAGATGAGGAAAGAACTGACAACCTTATTGGCGGGAGGACGTTATCACTTGGGGATGAGACTGACCAGAGTGATATTAATGCAACATATGTATGAATATGAATCAATTATGCATGATGTATGTATATTTATGCTGACAAAATAGATGTGACATACAGACTAGTGAATGAACACGACTGGATACTCGGCCACTGCGGGGGATAAAAGTATCATCGGTTCAAGATACCAATCATGTCTTGCTTAGGAGAGGTAGACCCTACTGGGGGTGAAAGAATCATCAATTGGTCTTTAGAGGTAAGAACTCTGTCGGGGATATCAGACGGGGTATTACATCTGAAACAGTTGATCCTTCATTCAGGTGTACTGGTTTAGAAGGAGTACTTTGATTCTGCATTTTGAGGTTTGATCACTTCCATAGAAGCCATCGATGTTCCTTTTTGTGTTCAGTAGTCAAAAGGAATTGCCATTTATATTTTAAAAGCAGAAGAAAATTTGACAAGTAAAAATTCATTTTTTTTTCAAGAATCGTTGATCATGTTAAAAATATCATTCTGTAAAGTAAAATAAATGAGAATTGCAATCAAAAGCACTAGGGCTCAAATTTTATTGATAGAATGGTAATCAGCCGAACGCATGATCCCATAGAGCATTTACAAAGTTTAGAAAATGGTAATTTACGGGAAAAGGGGCTACATTGAAACATAACGACTGCTATCCTTCTACCAAATTTGAATTCTGGACATCCTGAGCTTTTGTCGAAGATGACCTTGATTGAAGTCTTTCGACAGATGGTGTTATCGCTGGGGATTTAACCTTGTTGGACATAGTTACTTGCCATGAATCCCTAACTTTTGCCTGGATTGTCTTTGGAGGTTTCCAATCCATCGGGACGATTTTTTGCTTTTGTCTCCAACTTTTGGCTAGACCGCCCTTTCGGGTTTTTAATCCACCGAGACGTTTTATTTTATTTTATTTAGGCGAAGTATTTCTTGACTACATCAACATTCGCGGGGCAGGTAAACTCCTCTCCATCCATGGTCGCGAGCCTCAAGGCATCACTTGAGAAGGCTTTCTTGACCACATAGGGGCTGTCATAATTCGGAGTCCATTTTCCCCGGGAATCAGTGAGAAATGATTGTATCTTCTTGAGCACGAGGTCTCCTTTTCTGAAGACACGGGGTCGGACTTTTTTGTCGAACGCTTTCTTCATTCTTTGCTGATACAACTGACCGTGACATAAAGTTGTCATTCTCTTTTCTTCGATTAGGTTCAGTTCATCGTGCCTGATTTGACACCATTCAGCCTCTGTTAGCTTGGCTTCCATAAATACCCATATTGATGGGATCTCTACTTCTACAGGGAGCACTGCCTCCATTCCATATACCAGAGAGAAAGGGGTTGCCTCTGTTGAAGTGTAAACAGATGTGCGATAACCGTGAAGAGCAAAGGGTGGCATCTCATGCCAGTCTTTGTAGGTTATAACCATATTTTGAACGATTTTCTTGATATTCTTGTTAGCCGCTTCTACCGCTCCGTTCATCTTAGGAAGGTAGGGAGATGAGTTATGGTGTTCGATCTTGAACTCAGCACACAACTCCTTCATCATCTTGTTGTTCAAGTTGGATCCATTATCCATAATGATCAGGCTTAGAACAGCAGATGAGATTTTTTTTGATAAATCTGACCACCACATGTCGGGTTACATGGGTGTATGACACTGCTTCGACCCACTTGGTGAAATAACAATGGCTACTAGAATGAACCGATGTTCGTTTGAAGCTTTGAGTTCAATCATGCCAATTATGTCGATTCCCCATATAGAAAAAGGCCATGGAGAAGAAAGAACTTTGAGATGCGTTGGCGGTACATGGAATTTGTCTGCATATATCTGACACTTGTGACATCTCCTCATGTACTTGTAGCAATTGGATTCCATTGTCAACCAATAATATCATGCTCTCAGAATTTTTCTCGCTATTGTGTGTCCGTTGGAATGGGTGCCAAAGGAGCCTTTGTGAATTTCCTTCATTAATATGTTTGCTTCTTGTCTGTCTATGCATCTGAGCAAAACCATGTCGAAGTTTCTCTTATAGAGTGTATTACCTTTCAGGAAGAAGTTTCCAGCCAGTCTTCTGAGAGTCTTCGTGTCTTTTCTTGATGCCCCAGGCGGGTATTCTTGTCTTTGAAGGAAGCACTTGATATCGTGATACCAGGGTTTGTCATCTACGACTGCTTCAATTGTGAAGATGTAGGCGGGCCTCTCAAGGCGCAGTATGTCGATCTTGGGTGCGTCATTCCAATGATTTACAACAATCATAGAAGAGAGAGTAGCTAGTGCATCAGCCATGTGATTTTCTTCATGAGGGATATGATGAAACTCAATTATGTTGAAGAATGGTAACAACCTTCTCGCGTAATCTTTGTAGGGAATCAATCCCAATTGGCATGTATTCCACTCTCCTTTGATTTGATTGATAACTAGGGCTGAGTCTCCATACACATCCAAGTTCTTTATCCTTAAGTAGATAGCTTCTTCGAGACCCATGATACAAGCTTCATATTCGGCCTCGTTGTTTGTGCATTTGAAAGTCAGTCGGGCGGTGAAAGGAATGTGAGTACCCTGAGGTGTTACGATGATTGCCCCAATTGTGTTTCCATAATTGTTGACAGCTCCGTCGAATATTAGTCCCCATTGGGAACCTGCAACTGGCCCTTCACTGGGTAGCGGTTCATCGCAATCTTTCATTTTCAAGTACATGACATCTTCGTCTGGGAAGTCAAACCCGACTGATTCCTGATCGTCAATCGGTTGATGAGCCAAATAATCGACTAAAATACTTCCTTTGATGACTTTCAGAGCATGATACTCGATGTCGTATATTGATAACAATATCTTCCAACGGGCAATCCTTCCTGTGAGATCAGGTTTTTTAAAGACGTACTTGTTCGGATTCATTTCAGAGATTAACCAAGTAGTGTGACAAATCATGTACTGGCGAAGACGTTTGGCTGCCCAAGCCAGAGCGCAAAAAGGTTTCTCGAGCATAGTGTAAGTGAATTTCTTGCTTAAGTAGTAAATGGCATACTCTTTTCTTTTTATTTCGTCTTGTTGGCCAAGCACACAACCCATGGAGTCTTCCAAGACTGTTAGGTAGATGATCAGTGGCTTCCTTCCACTAGAGGATACAAAATAGGTGGATTCAATAGATATTCCTTGATACTGTCGAAAGCTTTTTGGAAATCTTCTGTCCATACACAGTTTTGATTCTTTCTGAGTAGTTTGAAGATTGGCGTGCATGTCGCGGTCATAAGGGATATGAACCTTGAGATGTAATTCAGACGTCCCAAAAATCCTCTGACCTGTTTTTCAGTTTTGGAGAAGGCATTTCTTGAATAGCCTTGACCTTGTCAGGATAAACCTTAATTCCTTTTTAGCTGACGATGAATCCCAAAAGTTTCCCTGAGTGGACACCGAATGTGCACTTATTAGGATTCAAGCAGAGTTTGTATTTTCTCAAACACTCGAATAACTTTGATAGGTGTGTCACATGCTCTTCTTCTGTTCTAGATTTGACAATCACGTCATCGACGTACACTTCAATTTCTTTGTGCATCATGTCATGAAACAGAGTTGTCATGGCCCTTTGATAGGTTGCCCCCGCGTTCTTTAGACCGAACGACATTACCTTGTAACAAAAGGTGCCCCATGGGGTGATGAATGAAGTTTTCTCCATATCATCCGGCGCCATTTTGATTTGATTATAGCTCGAGAATCCATCCATGAAGGATAATACTTTGAATTTTGTTGTGCTATCTACCAGCATGTCAATGTGTGGCAGGAGGAAGTCATCCTTTGGACTTTCCCTATTTAGAACCCTATAGTCTACGCACATTCTGACTTTTCCGTCCTTTTTCAGAACTGGCACTATGTTGGCTAGCCATTGAGGATACTCTGCGGTGGAAAGGAAACCTGCGTCAATCTGTTTCTGCACTGCCTCTTTAATCTTGATGGCCATATCAGGACGAGTCGTTCTCAGTCTTTGTTTTACTGGCAGAAATTCTGTTTTCAACAGTAAGTGATGTTCCACGATGCGGGTATCCAACCTTGGCATGTCCTGATAGGACCAAGCAAATACATCTGGAAACTCTTTGAGAAGTTTTATCAAGCCTTCTCTGACATTTGGACTGAGCAGTGCCCCAATCTTAACTTCTTTCTTTTCTTCTCCTGAACCTAAATTGACCGTTTCTAATGGCTCTTTGTGAGGTTCATCAGACCTTTCCCCTTGCCTGAGTAGTCAGGAGATATCTTCTGGAATTTCTTCGTCCTCTTCTTCTTCAGCCTCAAATGTCGGGAATTCAAAGTTGGGAGAAGGCATTGGATCGTATGTTTCAATGGGGTTTAAAACAAGCAATCTACATGACGTGATGATTCGTTTTTTAGCAAAGACAGAGAGAACACAAGAGTGTGTGCAGTGTATTTTTCTAAAAAATGCTTGTTTTTTTTGGGTTATTTTAGGATTACCATTTTCAGAAAAACGAAAAGTGAAAACAGTAATAAATGTGGGACTGACAGAATGACATTATTTATTTATGATTTGTTGATTCTTGAAACACAGCCCTATAAAACAAAACTCTGTCGCTTTGGGCGAAGTGAAGAGGGGCATTTACAGAAAAGTAAACCCTATAAAACATCCACTTCACCTGGGCAAGGTGAAAGGTTAAAACAAAGATGGCAATTACTTAAACTTATGGACGACTTTCGGGACATCGACAGCAACCCAATGGCAATGAACTCCTCTGTGAATCACAAAGTCTGGTACTTTCCTTCTCGGTTTATCTTCAGAAATGACGTTGATTTCTGGTGGAGTAGGATCGTTGGACTCTTCCTCCCATGCAGAGTTGTCATAAACAAACTCTTCTGTTGTATCTTCCATAATGTTTTCACTATTAAGCAGATCTCCCTATCCAGTTGGATGGATGTCCTTGTATCTGATGCGAGAACTTTCAGAAGCAGTGTATTTAACTAGGAAGTCATACTTGCCACTCGGCTGTCCTAAGGTGTCACATGTTTCTGCGGGAATAGAGGAGTCATCCTCCTCAATGACGTTGACCTCAAGAAATGCATAGCTAATGAATTCTTGTTCTGCAACCTTTACAGATTCATCACCATGGTGTCGGACATTTTCGGAATGTCCTGAGTAATGATTCCATCACTCGGTGGGGACATGGGTATTCTTTTTAATATTACTCAGCTGATAGGAATCGTCCGGCTAAATCTTTTGCCCCAAGTCTTCTGGGCACGACATCCAGATAGGCAAGTCATCCAAGGAATCATAATAATCGCAGTTGTCTTTCATTAGACTGTCTTCCTCTAATGAATTAGGCGGAGCACGACATCCTTCAGGATCACAATCTCCATAGATCATCCTGACATCTGACCTCGGTATATATCCTAGTCTCTGCTTGGGAAAGTAAAATGGTGTGTACACCTCTCCCCGAGACATATAACCATCATGGTTAAGGTAAGATTTCCACTCTTCCTCTGTATCGGAGGAATCGCTCTCATTGATGGTGTGTACTACTTGAGACACTGGGTGGAGGAAACCTCCGTTGCGGAAGAAATCCTGAATGGGACAAAAACTTTCACCCTTCTTAGTAGTCTGGGTACAGATTGGAGAGAAACCAAGACCTTTTCTTGTCTTGTTATCCGTAGGAATTATAATCTGTCCCCATCCTTTTACGTCATTACTCCGATTACTTCGAGAGCGTCCTTGTATGAAGAAATCGACGTCCCTTTTTCTGGTTCATTATCATTGTTCACCGAGAGTGCTTAGAACTGGGTTCCAACAACCTCCTCTGGTTCTATACAGGAGAATGATGATAAGTTGCTCACGATTAAGGCTTGCTCTCAACACACTGTGACTAACTTGTCATTCTTGACGAACTTCAGCTTCTGGTGAAGTGTCGAAGTGACTGCCCCAACTTCGTGTATCCAAGGTCTTCCTAATAAAGAGTTTTATGCTGCCCGGATGTCCATGACCTGGAAAGTGACTTGGAAAGTGTGAGGACCGATGGTTCTTGGAAGATTGACTTCACCGATAACTATTTTTCTAGATTCGTCAAAGGCTTTGACGATGATCTCACTATCTCTCATCGGAGCCCCTTGAAAAGAAAGTCGTATCAGAGTTGATTTTGGCATAACATTCAAATATGACCCTGTGTCCACCAGCACGTTGGCTAAAGCATCGTCTTGGTAGTTGACTGTAATGTTAAGCGCCATATTATGATTCTTTCCTTCTTCCGGCAGTTCTTCATCACTGAATCCTAAGTTGATGCAGGAATATAATGCTGTCAAACTGTCCTACTGTCACATCTTGTTCCACAAAGGCTTGTTCCAAGACCTTCTGTAGAGCTTCCCTGTGAGCTTCTGAACTAATTTGGAGAGATAGTACAGAGATTCGAGTTAGAGTTTGCAACAAATGGTCCACAATGTTGTACTCGCTTTTCTGGATGAGCTTCAGCATCTCATCGTTGTTCTTTACAGGTTCTGGATTACTGGATTGACCGACTTGTTGATTGGGAACTTCCATTTGAGGTTCCTTTTCTTTGGTAGGTTCTTCAACTCCTATGTTGAAGATCCGACCACTCCGTGTGACTCGACTGATGCCAGCAATGTTTACAACGGAGGGTAATGGAGTTTCCTTTCCATTTTCGATGGTCATTGCACCGTACTTGTATGGGATAGCCTTTTCTGATTTGTACGGTGTCATACCCCAAATTTTTACCACCAAGATTTCCCATCATTGTGCAAATCATTACCACAATATGGATGTGCCATCATGCCTCCTCAATCTCCTCAAGGATTATTGAGCATTCACTATAATCAAGACATAGGGTTTCAAGCCCTCTCAGAGCACTTAGACAAAGGATCAATTAAGAAATAACTTGTCTAACCTCTCAAACACCTATAAAGGATCAAGAGGACTCCCACATCAAGAATCAAGCACAAAGTTGAAACATTCCAAGTGGATCAAGCCTCAAGATCGCCAGTGTCACCAAATTAGGGTTTTGATCGACTAAGGCCTCCAGATGGGAATTTTCATCTGGGCAAGAGCCAATGCTTCAAATCACAACCCAAGATACTCCAAGGGACCTCATGGACCCAATCATCAAGTCAATTTAACCTCAGGGGATGCATTCACAAAAATCAAGAATTAGGGTTTCTTGACCTAATTCACCCCTACGTTGACTTTTGGGACAAAAAATGAGCCAAGACCTCAAGACATGATTTGAGGACCCCAAATACACCACATTTATCCATTTACAACAATGTATTGATCCAAGAAGCTTGATTCACAAGTTTCATTTTCAGTTGGACCACAATTACGGTTATGAGGAAAAAGTCAACTGTACCTTTGACTTTTGACCAGGACATGCTCCCAAACCTTGGGACATGATTCAATACACCCTATATAGCCTATGGAATCCATCCATTAGTTTTGATTTAGGTCAAGGACTTGATTTCACAAAGGATCATACAGTTTGGACTTCATCCGATAAAAAGTCAACTATGCACAAAATCAAGTTTGACTTTTTGGAATTTTTCACAAATATGGTTCCCCTAAGTCAAAAATAATGTTAATGTGTGACATTGATCATCATTCATCAAGAAAAATCAAGAAAAGTGAGGTTTCTTGCAAAAGGGGTAACCTTGAGAAACCAAATTTTTTCTAAGTTATGGAACAAAAGTGGTTTTGATACCAACTTCCAAGGACCATAACTTCTGATCCATGCAACCATTTTGAGTGATCCAAAGCCTAATTTGTAAATCTTGCTACACTCTACAAAAGCTTAAACTACCTACAACTCCAATTCTTTATGGATTTTAAGTTATGGAGTGATCAAAATCACAAAAAACATGAAAATGACACTTTTTCAAACACTTAGTGAAAATCTGCCTAAGTTACCAGCCTTAAACATCAATGTTCATGAGGATTTTTCAGTTGGATCCAAATAGTTTCAAAACAAACTATGATCACACATGTTTTATATCATATGAGGGCTTTCTAAAAAGAACAAGAGCCTCCCATAACTCAACCTGAGCAGGGAGATATGAATCCATCAAAATCATCATTTCCAACTGTCCCAAGAAAGACAAATTTTGTGCATTTGCTCGATTTGGAAAATTTGGACAACTCCAAGCTTTGTCATCCATTTGGACACATCTGAGGATAAAACAAAAGAAGAATGATCTGATCCCCAAGCCTCCAAAGTCCAAGAATCTACACTTAGCCATAACAAACCTAAAAAGGCTAAAAAGGTGCCAAGACTCCAATTTTGTTTCCAAGCATTTAATGGATACACCAAGGTGGCATGGACTGACACATTCCTAACTGAATGAGTCAAGAATAAGCTCTGAATCAAAGGACCATAGGCCTGTTCCATAACCTCAAGTCAATGGCTAGAGGAGACTTGAGATTCCTTTTGCTCAACATTGGCCAAAGGCCTGCTGCAGCTGCCATTCACTATTGATGCCAAAACAAACTTGACACATTATAAATAAAGCTCAATTGTGATCAGTTTGAGTACACCAAAGCACTACAACACTTGTTTTCCTCAAATTCTCTTTCTCTAGGCCAAAATGCCTTCTTTTGCAAGTTATCTCTGAGTTTTTGAGTTAGAGAGCAATTCCACCATAGCTCATGATCCAAACACCTCTAATATGTTATATCTAAGTTGTTCAAACACTCACTTGTGACCTGAAAACACCAAAATCAAAAAGTCAACCTCCAAAACCTCAAAAATTGACTTCTCTGCATTTTTCAAGCCATGTCTTGATTCAGTCACTTCCAAAACCAAACAAGGCCTCAAACACACTCCAAATATCATCCTCAAACTATCCCAAATGGTTCCCCTCATCTGGAACACCATTTGAGGGAGTTGCCATATTGGTCACTTTTGCCCCTTTTGCAAGAAAGAGCCAAAACTTGTTCCTGAAGATTCCAGCTAGTTCTAATCATCCTAAAAGCTTCTAAGGGATCAATTGGGAGTGTTCAAAACATTGGATCACTTCTTGCACAAGGAACTTGACAGTTAGCACAAGAAGCTCCAAGAGGTAAGTGCATCACAACTTGAACTCTTTGAATTACGCATTCCTTTAAGGTCCACTGATCATAAACATCTCATACATGTTGTATATCTTGTGTTTGAACCAATTTGTCATACAATTCTTGCCTGTACCATGAGATAGCATAGAACATGCAAAATTTGGCCTATTTTGAAACCACTATCGAGTTTTAAAATAGGGGAATTTTCTGAAAATTCCAAAAGCACCATTGGATTCCTTGTGAAATTCTAGGTCAGATGCACCTAAATTTTGTCCCAATCCATGGAGAAATGAGAAAGTTAGAGGCTTCACGTAAATTGCCAAAACTTGCCTTGCCTTGCCTTGGTCAGGCCGGAAAACTTGGCACCCCTTATGTATTAATGGGGTGGTTTTGATACACGGATGTATCACCACCCTTGTGGTAGCATGCATGTGTGTTTGTGTATGAGGTCGTGGGTTCAAACCCCACCCAGACCTTTTTTACTACTCTCTCATTTTTGCTATTTTTTTCAATATTTTCATGTTTTTGTTAATTAATTCAAAAATTAATTTCTCTCTCAATTTTAATTATTTTTTATTGATTCTTTTTTTTTTGAAAATTCACAAAAATGTTAAAATATTTTATTCCATGGAAATTTTACAAAAATATTATTTATTTCATATATTTGATATTTTTGTAAAGAATTATATTTTTATTTGTTTTTAAACATTAAAAATATTTGTTTCTCTTGGTTTTGCAAAATTCAAATGATTTTTAAATCATCCCATGAATAAAACATGATTTTCCAAATATAAATCCAAGATCACAACCTTTTTTCACATGTTTGATTATTTTAATTGAATTTTTATTCAATTAAAATACATTTTAAAGCCAAAAATTAGGGTTTTGATCACTATCACTCTAACAAATCTTTTTAAACATCTTTGGGCCTCTTGATAGAGTGTAAGTCCCACCCCTTTGTACATAAAAACCTTTTTGGGCCTCAGTCATTGTAAGTCCCACTGCGATTTTAAAACCTCGACGCGATCGTCGTCTTTTCAACAAAATAACTTGGGCCTCTCCTTGAGTTGTATGCCCCATCTCTTGTACAAAAATAAACTTTGGGCCTCTCCTTGAATTGTAAGACCCAACCCTCTTTGTAAAATACAATAATTTGGGCCACAGTCATTGTATAAGTCCCGATGCAGTTTTCAGAACAATGGTGCGATCACTGTTATATTTGGGCCTCTCCCTGATTATAAGCCCCAATCTTTTCAAAAACAACTTCCTTTTTTATTTAGGTTCAAATTCATAGTTGTTATCAAAACTTTCTTTAATTTCTTGAACAGCTAACCATACAGCTTTACAATGGAAGCTTGCTCGCCTGTAAGTTTTATCAGCTTTTATATATATATATATATATATATATATATATATAACTGTATTGCTGGAAGCTTGCTCACCTATAAGTCCTTCTTTCATATCCTGTTAAATAATTGTCATATATCAACTGTATATATACTTGTATAGCTGCTTAGAGTTTTCCCCGGCAACTAGGTCTAGAATTAGGTAAAGCTAGTTGGTCACTCTTTCAATACAGTCAAAACTAGTTCCCCATAAGAATTCCAGATACAGTCTTGCCTTCTCTTGGGCTTAAATAATATGGAACAAAGAGAAAGGCATTATTCCCAGTGAAACTTTTCTCAGACTGTCACTATTAGAAATTGTCAAAGAAGTTCATTCCCCCATAAAGGATTAATTCCTGGTGAAACCTCTCTTGAATTTCTTCAAATCCTATAACTGTTCACTAAAGAAAATATTATTCCCGGTGAAACTTTTCTTGAACTTTTCTTAAGTTTGGACCCACTGGTTTCCTAAAAGCATCCCTGCCTCTTCTTGGGCTTTGTACAAGGACCCTCCGGCTTCTTAGAAGTTCTCATGCCTTCTCTTGGGCTTAATACAAGGACCCTAGAGACCTCTTAAAGGTATAAGACAGAACTTAGTCATCCTTTGTTAGAGAAATATTTCCAAAGAGTCAAAACCTTGGACATTTTAGGGTTGATACTCATCCCTTAAAATACCAGCCTCCTCTTGGGCATCATACAAAGATAAACTTTTCCATACCAGTAGACTTGGACAGTCTAATCTCCTCTTGGATCTAAAATACATTCTCAAGTTCCCTATAAACACAGGAAAAACCTTGGTCATTTAACCAATCTCCAGCAGAGTTAAAATCCTCACAGGACCTAAAACTCAATCTTTATCCTACATTTCCCCAGCTAGGGTCAGCTTATCATTAGAACCTCAAGGCATCTGATACCTCAACTCTTCTGGAAACCCTCAGCAAGAGTTGATCCCCCGATTTGGACCTTCCTCTGGATCTCAATAATCCTCAGCAGAAGTCAGCCTCCTCTTAGGCTTTGTATAATGATTTCTCCAGCTTGTTCAGCCACAATCTTGGGCTTTGTACAAGACACACAAAGCACTCTCTTTTTGAGTCAATCACTTTAAGGCACTCTCTTGTTGAGTCGACCTTTTTTCAGCCTCCTCATAGGCTTTGTATAAAGATTTTTGCCAGCTGAGTTAGCTTTCAAAATACTCTTTTGTTGAATCAATTACCTTTTCCACACTCTCTTGTTGAGTTAATGGTACAAAACATAAACACTCTCTTGTTGAGTCATTCCTTTAGCCTCACTCTTGGGCTTTGTACAAGACATATATAAACTTTCTCCAACAAAGTCAAAATCTCCATAACCCTCTCTTAAAGCTCTGGATAAATATTTCCCCAGCGGAGTCAATTCCTCCCAGCCTTCTTTTAAGCTTTGAGAAATAATATCCCTAAGCAGAATTAACCTTCTTTTCAGCCTCCTCTTAGGATTTGTATAATGATTTTCCTCAGTAAGGTCAGTCTCAATCTTGGGCTTTGTACAAGACACCTAAAAATCCTCAGCTGAGTCAGTCAACTACCTTTCAGCCTCAATCTTGGGCTTTGTACAAGACACCAAATAAAACACTCTCTTGTTGAGTCAGTCTCATTTTAGCCTCAATCTTAGGCTTTGTACAAGATAGATAAAGATTTCTTTCCCACAGAGTCAGTTTCTTTTTAGCCTCAATCTTGGGCTTTGTACAACACACCATATAAATTTCCCCTAAGCAGAGTCAAACCTCTTTCTAGCCTCAATCTTGGGCTTTATAGAAGATAAACTATACTCACTAGTAGAGTCAAACTTCTCCTTTTTAGTCTCAATCTTGGGCTTTGTACAAGACACCTACAAATATTCCCTTGTGGAGTCAAAAATCCTTCTTTAGCCTCAATCTTGGGCTTTGTACAAGACAAAAAAAAATATTTCCCCAAAAAAATCAACTTTTAGCCTCCTCTTAGGCTTTGTATAATGATATACCCCAAAAGAGCCAGTCTCTCTGTTAGCCTCAATCTTGGGCTTTGTACAAGAGAGATAAACACTCTCTTATTGAGTCAGCCTTTTCCAGCCTCCTCTTAGGCTTTCTATAAGGACTTTACCAGTGGAGTCAATCAATCTCTTAGCTTCAACCTTGGGCTTTGATCAAGGCACACAAAAATCAACATCCCCCTCAGAGGAAATCAATATCTCTCTGTAGGAAGTCATTTCTCCGTGTTAGCACACATCAAAACAGACATTAAAAAAAACCCTAATCCCAGATAACCGCTGTAAGTGGCACACTTGTTGATTCAAATATCCAAGCTGTAGTCCATATCTTATCTTGGTAAAACTCCATCTTTCATCTAATTGCTGTAAATAGTAAACCTCTGGATTATTTACATCCACGCCACTGTCCCTCTCTTAGCATGAAAGATTCCTAAGGAAAAGTGGCATTGCTCTACAATGAGTTAAAGTTTTCCCCTTCAGGAAAAATCCCCTATAAAGGAAGTTATGGCATTGTTGGATTCACATATCCCAGTTAAAGTTATTCTCCTTTATAATTAGTCACCAAACAGTTGTGATAAACAGACGAGATCTCTCCCTTTAGAGATGACAAATTCTCTCTCAGTCAAACTTTTAGCTTCAATCTTGGGCTTTTAACAAGACACAAATACTCATTTAAATTCAATCTTGGGCTTTGAACAAGACACCAAAACATATTTTCCTCCCATAGAATAGGAGGAACTACGATTGCTCTGATTACCCTGTTTATCTTTAACGGGAATACGTAGGCATAAGATTGCAAAATCTTAGCGAGCATACCAATCAAAAACTCTAGGTCCAGTACCTTCATACCAATCAAAAACTCTAGGTCCAGTACCTTCATACCAATAAAAAAACTGAGGTCCAGTACCTCACCAAAATCATCAAAAACTCTCTCTTTCTTTCTCAACATTCTCAAATTTTCCCAACCCATTTACAAACAAACAACCATCAAGTACAAAGCAGAACCTAAAACTATCAACCCATGGATAACCATATATAGGATGGGTAATTGACAACTCCCCATTGTATAACCTGACCCCGAACTCCCCGAATCTCTTTAAGCATTTGATCAGTTAAACATTCGCGTGCAAGGTTAGTTTTAGATAGCTTCCCTTTCCCTTCTAGCTTCACGGGATAAATAAGAAATCAGAAAGTAGCTATCGAAAATAGTTGACACACGATACTACACTAAATTGAGATTACCCTAGGATGCTACAGCTCGCTCGGGTGAACCAGCTTGCTATTGTTATCCCTAGGGGGGTCAATGATTTTGGGAACTTTTAACTCGTTCTACAAGTACAAAAATTCACCAGAATACAATCTTCGGGATGGGTAGAGCCATGACTCCATGCTCGTGACGTTGAACCTATGTTTTTTCTATGTTTTTGTGTGATGCATTCATGCATTCATTTAAAAAACTTTTAAACAAAGAAAAAATCTTCGTTTCTCTTCTTTTTTTTTTCAAATTAAACTAAAACAATGATTTCAAATATCAGAGAGAAAGATTACGTTATGGATTTCGGTAGAAGGAAGACGCACAAGTACACCTTCAAGGCTCCAAAACTAGAGGATTTAAGGGGGTTGGCAAGGATGATCACCAACCCTGATGCTTTCAGAGCTAAGTACGGAGGACTGCTGTCTCTATTAAGGGTCCATGTAATTGAAGGAATCCTTTCTAGGCTAATTTAGTTCTACGATCCAGTTTATCACTGTTTCACATTCTTGGATTATCAACTAGCACCAACACTGAGTACTCTCACATGACTGATTTACCCATTACTGACCAAGCTCCCTTTTATGGACTGGAAGAAATTCCAAAGGATCAAACCATTACAAGAGCAATCTATTTGGATGAGTCAGAAGTCAGGACTCACATGACCACTAAGGAAGGAATCCAAGGTTTACCGGCCAAGTTTTTGGTAGAGAAAGCCCTATACTTTGCCAATATAGGAAACGTTATTGGTTTCGAAGATATCTTTGTTCTACTCACATACGGGTTGTTCCTTTTTCCCAACATCGATAAATTCGTCGATACCAATGCCATTAAGATATTTCTGATTGGAAACCTCGTACCAACTCTGCTCGCAGATTCTTATCATTCTGTACACTTAAGGAATTTGTACAGCAGAGGAATGATCACATGCCGTGTACTCCTGCTTTACAAGTGGTTCACTTCCCATTTACCCAAGTTTGCTGCTTTTTGGGATCATAAGAGTACTCTACGTTGGTCACAGAGAATCATGTCTCTTACCAACTCTGACATAGATTGGTACAATCGGATCTATGACGGGATAAGGATCATTGACAAATGTGGAAACTTCCCTAATGTACCCCTCATAGGAACTAAAGGAGGAATCAACTATCATTCGATTTTAGTTCGCCGTCAACTCGGATACCTGATGAGGCATATCCCGCGTAATGTTCATCTGGAAGGTCTTTTCTTCAAGGAAGGAGAAAATGACAGGGCACTAAAGACATAAATAGTGCATTCCTAGAAACGTGTTCACAGGAAAGGAAGAGAGTCTCTAGGAAAACCAGATTGTGTCTCTGTGGAACCTTATCTCCACTGGGTACAAACTAGAGCCCTCAAGCTGAGGATGCCTTACCCTCGTTAAGAAGTTCTTCTACTAAAGGAATTTGTCCTTTATTTCATGTCTGATGCGGAAAAACTCTAGGTCGCTCTCAACAAAGTTCGATGGGAAAAGAAATCTTGGAAGAATAAGTACCGTATTCTCAATGTGGAGTGTACCAAAATTCAGCAACTGTTAAAAAAAAAGGACACCCTGATTAAAATATTAGAGCAACATGTTGTAGAAAGTCAAGACGACCGAAGAAATTTGCTCGCTCCTTTCACTTGGAAAAGGACTGACAACCCAACAATGGCTCAAGAGCCCCGGTTAAAGAAAAGGAAAATACCAGAACCAACACCTAAGCTCTCCTCAGAGAGGACTCAGGATCCATAAGTTCAGACATTTCTTTTACCTGACTTTATAAAACGGGGTCTCCCCACTGTATGATATTTGCAATCTAGTTGTTGAAGTTTTTTTTATTAAAAAATTATATATATCATTGCATAGCATTCATCATTCTCACATAACGCATTCTTCTTACCTTCGAATCTCACGTATGTGTCACGATTCTAGAGTCAAAGTGTCTCATTCGTACAATACTCGGGCCAATCGACAAAGGAAAATGGATGATCTTGAGGAAGAGAACAGAGAGCTAAGAGAAGAAATCGATGCTCTGAAAAAAGATCTGAGAAAACTTCACAGTGACATGCAATCCCTGGCAACAGCTTAGAGACAACAACAAAGGATTGTGATCTCAGAGATCACATCTACGCCCATAGTGGAGACGTATGATCCTCGGTATAACATACCTAAAGTCATCCCTGGGGCATGCCTATCAACTTTATCCCTGAAGGATATATTCCGCCGGTCACGGAAGACCTTGAAACTGCAGCAGGAACTGCTGGGCCTGAAGGTTACAAACTTCGGGAAAGCGAAGATGCAAGAGTCATGACAGAAACTCCTGAAGGTTACAAACTTCGGGATAGGGAAACACCAAGAGTCACCGTTGTAATGACTATACCACAACTAGTGGTATACACTGTCCTGGAATGACAGATTCCACAAGTAATCTCTGGTAAAAATGAAGATGTGTACGACATAATGAATTAGTTCCAGGAACAATTCCTAGAGATGCAGAAGGAACTGCATGCCATTTGCGGTCAGGATTTATTTGGAAAGGACGCCGCAGACCTTTGTCTGGTCCCTAATGTGAAAATCCTGCACAAATTCAAGGTGCCCGACTTTGAAAAATACAAGGGCAACTCTTGCCCTCAAAGTCATTTGGTGATGTACGCTTGAAATATGTCAACTCAGACAAAGAATCAATAGCTACTGATCCATTATTTTCAAGACAGTTTAACCGGTGCCGCACTCAAATGGTACATGGGTTTAAACCGCACCAAGATCGTCACTTTCAGAGATCTTGGCACTGCCTTCGTTCAGCAATATAAATATAACCTGGACATGGCACCAGAAAGAGATCAACTCATAGCAATTTCACAGAAGGACAAGGAAACTTTTAAGGAATATGCTCAAAGATGGCGTGAAATTGCCGCCCATATTTGTCCCCCTCTTGAGGAAAAAGAGATGAAAAATATCTTTTTGAAAACCTTAAGCTCATTCTATTATGACCAAATGGTCGCCAGTGCGCCCAGTGACTTCACCAAAATGGTAAACATGGGGGTACGCCTTGAAGAGGCAGTTTGAGAAGGACGTTTAGTCAAAGATGCAGGACCATCAAGCAGTACCAAAAGATACGGTAGTGCTTTCCCTAAGAAAAAAGAGGAAGATATTGGTAATATCTCTCTCGGAAAGCAAAGGAGAAGGTATCAACCAGTAGCAGCGGTGACTCCCGCTATCAACCCTGCGCCTGTTCCAACGTATTAACCTCAGGTTGCTCAGAGCCAGCCAAATCAACATTATCAGCAAAGGACGCAACAACCTCTTCAGTAGGCTCGTCCTCAGTACAACAATAACAACCGTATAACACGACCACCAGGGTTTGACCCTATACCGATGTTGTACGCAGAACTGTTTCCACTACTATTGGTCAAGGGGCATGTCCAAACCAGGTCTCCTCTTACAGTACCAGAAAATCCGCCTTTTTGGTTCAAAGCAGATCAAACTTGCCCTTACCATCAAGGAGGACTGGGGCATAACATTGGAAACTGTCTCAGCTTCAAGTCCGATGTATAGAAGCTCGTCAGGAATAGGGTATTATCCTTCAAGGATACAAATCTAAAAGTTCAGATGAACCCGTTGCCTCAACATGAGAAAACTGCAGTAAATTTGATAGAGGAAGAATTTGGCCGCAGTTATCAAATTCACGATGTACTCCTATTGGGAACCAATATGGTCAAGATGCATTGCAGACATAGTGGATACGGGCATGTACCGTCTCATGATTATCACCAGTGTGATATCTGCACAAAGAATAATCAAGGATGTTCCGTAGTGCAATCAGCTCTACAAGAACAAATAAATGTTGGATGGATTCAAGATCACCGAATCTGTGAGGTCAATATGGCCCATGCAAACCCCAACATTGTTCAGAACTACAACATTCTGGCAATGAATGTCAACTAGGTGGCAATGCACTCAAGGCAAAGCCAACATCATGATCTGCCACGGCACGGTTACAATTCTTGTCCGATCTGCTCAATAAACAATCAGGGATGCTCTTTTGTACAAGAGGCCCTTCAGCATCAGATGGATCTCGGATGGATCCAGGTTTACCATGATAGAAGTACCCATCAAGTTAATATGATTCAAATTTTTGATATTCGCTTGATGAATACCAGTCTGGTAGAATTACATGCTAACCAAGTCCGACTTGGTTTTCTGGCTTCACATGATTATCAAAACTATAAAGTGTGTCGTGAAGACGACCAAGGATGTACACTTGTCCAAAGAACACTTCAACACTTGTTGAACCACTGGTGGCTTCCGATCTACCTAGATGAAGACACACAACAAGTTAGTATGACTGACGGGAATCCTACCATGCATCGAAGTCAGGATGTTCGTTCGATGAAAACAGATCTAGTAAGGTTGCACTGCATAAAAAGCGGACGTGGCCGGGTGCCACCACACAACTATGAGTACTGTAGAGTTTTCTCAGAGAACAACCAAGGATGTTATCTTGTACGATAAGCTCTTCAAAATCAGTTGGACTGGAAAGAGATTCGACCATGTCCAAGTTCTGGTTCGATCAACGTAATACAAGACTATCTTCCTGATCAAAGCAAAGACGTTGTCTTAATCTCTAAACATGAAAGGACTAAAGACGTATGCGCCATAATCCCTCTACTCCATGAATCAAGAGTTCCTCTTGATAGTAGAAAGATTCTCAACCTCGAACCGATTGAGGCCGGCTACGATGATCAGAAAAATCAAAAGGCTCTTGTGGTTATCTATCTGCCAGGACCAATACCGTACAAATATGATAAGGCTATCCCTTACAAATACGGTGCAACAACAATCGAGAATGGAAAGGAAACTCCATTACCCTCCATCGTAAACATTGCCGACATCAGTCGAGTAACACGGAGCTGCCGGATCTTCAAAAGAGGAGTTGGAGAACCTACCAAGGAAAAGAAACCTCAAACAGAAGTTCCAAATCAACCAGTCGGTAAATCTAGTAATCCCGACCTTTCAAAGAACAACGATGAGATGCTGAATCTCATCCAGAAGAGCGAGTACAACATTGTAGACCAACTGTTGCAAACTCCTTCAAGAATCTCTGTGTTATCTATCCTGCTTAGTTCCGAAGCTCACAGGGAAGCTCTACAGAAAGTCTTAGAGCAGGCCTTTGTAGAACAATATGTACCGATAAGATAATTCGACAGCATCATCTCCAACATCACTTCCTGTAACAATTTAGGATTCAGTGATGAAGAACTACCGGAAGAAGGCAAAAATCATAACATGGTGCTTAATATTGCAGTCAACTGCCAGGACGATGCTTAAGCCAGCGTACTGGTAGATACCGGATCAGCTCTGAATGTTATGCCAAAATCTACTCTAATGTGACTATCATTACAAGGATCTCCGATGAAAGGCAGTGAGATCACCGTCAAAGCCTTTGACGGATCCAGAAAAACAGTTATCAGCGAAGTCGACCTTCCCATAACTATCGTTCCTCACACTTTCCAAGTCACTTTCCAAGTCATGGACATCCGGGCAGCATACAGTTGTTTGTTAGGAAGACCTTGGATACACGAGGCTGGGGCAGTCACTTCGACACTTCACCAGAAGCTGAAGTTCGTCAAAAATGACAAGCTAGTCACAGCCTGTGGAGAGCAGGCCTTAATCGTGAGCAACTTATCATCATCGTCCTGTGTAGAACTAGAGGAGGTTGTTGGAACCCAGTTCTAAGCACTATCGGTGAGCAATGAGAATCAATCAGAAAAGGAACATAGATTTCCTCATATAAAGATGCTCTCGAAGTGATCAAAAGTAACAACGTAAAAGGATGGGGACATGTCGTAATTCCTACTGATAACAAGACAAAGAAAGGTCTTAGTTTTTCCTTAACCTGTACCCAGACTACTACTAACGATGAAAATTTTCATCTCATTCAGGACTTCTTCCACAGTGGAGGCTTCCTTCACCCAGTGTCTCAAGAGGTACATACCATTAATGAGGGAGACTCCTCTGATACAGATGAAGAGTGGAAGTCCTATCTCAACGAGGATGGTTATATGTCTCAGGAAGAAACGCATATACCATTTTGCTATCCCATGCAGAGTCCGAGATATATACCAAGATCAGATGTCAAGATGATGTACGGAGATTGTGATCCAGAAGGATGTCGTGCTCCACCCAACTCATTAGAGGAGGACACTCTAAAGACAACTTCGACTATGACTATTTTGATCCCCTGGATGACTTGCCTATCTGGCAGCCGTACCCAGAAGACTTGGGACAAAAGAGTCATACCAACGATACATATCAGCTGAGCATCATTGAAAAGAATACCTGCGTCCCCACCAAATCATGGGATCATTACTAAGAGCATTCAGAAAATATCCAGCACAACGATGGATCTGCAAAGATTGCAGGACAAGTGTTCATCAACTATGCTTTTCCCGAGGTCAATGTCATCAAGAGGGATGACTCCTCTAGTTCCACAGAAGTATGGGATACCTTAGGACAACCGAGTGGCAAGTACGACTTTTTGGTCAAGTACACCGCTCCTGAAAGCTCTCGTATCAGGCTCAAACACATCCATCCAACTGGATGGGGAGATCCGCCTGAGAGTGAAAACACTGTGTATGATACAACCGAAGAATTCGTCTACGATAACCCTGCATAGGAGGAAGACTCCAACGATCCTGCTCCGCCAAAAATCAGCGTCATTTCTGAAGACAAACCAAGAAAGAAGGTACCGGACTTTGTGATTCACCGAGGAGTTCGCCACCAATGGGTTGCTGTTGATGTTCCGAAAGTCGTCCATAATTCTAAGTAATTGCCATCTTTATTTTGACCTTTCACCCTGCCCAAGTGAAACCGATGTTTTTATAGGGCTCACCTTTCTGTAAATGTCCTTCTTCGCTTCGCCCAAAGCGACAGAATTTTGTTTTATAGGGCTATAGTTTCAAGAATTGACAAATCATAAGTAAATAAATGTCATTCTGTAATTTCCGCATTTATTGCTGTTTTCACTTTTCGCTTTTTCAGAAAATGGTAATCCTAAAAACAACTCAAAATAAAAACAAGCATTTTCCAGAAAAAAACACTGCACACACTCTTGCATTTCTTTCTGTCTCTTCTAAAAAAAATCATCACGTCATGCAGATTGCTTGTTTTAAACCCCATTGATACAAACGATCTAATGCCTTCTCCCAACTTTGAATTCCCGGTATTTGAGGCAGAAGAAGAAGAAGACGAAGAAATTCCAGAAGAGATCTCCCGATTATTGAAACAAGAGGAAAGGTCCATTGAACCTCACAAAGAGCCGTTGGAAACGGTCAACTTGGGTTCAGAAGAAGAGAGGAAAGAAGTCAAGATTGGGGCACTGCTCTGTCCGACTGTCAAAGAAGACTTGATAAAACTTCTCAAAGAGTTTCCCGATGTATTCGCTTGGTCCTATCAGGACATGCCAGGGTTAGACACCAGCATCGTGGAACATCATCTACCGTTAAGATCAGAATATACACCGGTGAAACAAAGACTGAGAAGAACTCATCCAGACATGGCCATCAAAATCAAAGAGGAAGTGCAGAAATAGATTGATGCAGGTTTCCTCGCCACCTCAGAATATCCTCAATGGCTAGCCAACATAGTGCCAGTTCCGAAAAAGGACAGAAAAGTCAGAATGTACGTGGACTACAGGGATCTGAACAAGGACAGTCCAAAGGATGACTTTCCCTTACCGCACATAGACATGTTGGTGACAGTACAACAAAGTTCAAAGTATTCTCCTTTATGGATGGATTCTAGGGCTATAATCAGATAAAAATGGCGCCGGAAGATATGGAGAAAACTTCATTTATCACCCCTTGGGGCACCTTTTGTTACAAGGTAATGCCATTCGGCTTGAAGAACGTCGGGGCAACCTATCAAAGGGCCATGACTACTCTGTTCCATGACATGATACACAAAGAGATCGAAGTGTATGTCGATGATATGATTTCCAAATCTAAAACAGAAGAGGAGCATGTGACCTACTTGTCAAAACTATTTGAGCGTCGGAGAAAGTACAAACTCCGCTTGAATCCCAACAAGTGCACATTCAGTGTCCGCTCAGGAAAACTGCTAGGGTTCATCGTCATCCAGAAAGGAATTGAGGTTGATCCTAACAAAGTCAAGGCCATTCAAGAAATGCTTTCTCCAAAGACTAAAAAACAAGTAAGAGGATTCCTGGGACGTTTGAATTACATTTCCAGATTTATATTCCTCATGACCGCGACATGCGCGCCAATCTTCAAATTACTCAAAAAGAATCAGGACTGCGTATGGACAGAATACTGCCAAACCGCCTTCGACAATATCAAGGAATACCTATTGAACCCACCAATTCTATCACCTCCAGTGGAGGGAAGACCGCCGATCAACTATTTAACAGTTTTGGAAGACTCCATGGGTTGTGTACTTGGCCAACAAGATGAAACGAAAAGAAAAAAGTCTGCCATTTACTACTTAAGCAAGAAATTCACAGACTGTGAAACTCGGTTCACTATGCTTGAGAAAACCTGCTGTGCTCTAGCTTGGGCAGCCAAACGTCTTCGCCAGTACATGATTTGTCACACTACTTGGTTAATCTCCGAAATGGATCCGATCAAGTATGTCTTTGAAAAACCTGCTCTCACGGGAAGGATCGCCCATTGACAAATGTTGTTATCAGAATACGACATCGAGTACCATGCTTAGTGTAGCGGTGAGAATTAGATAACAAGCTATTAATTAACTTGAATCACACATATTTGAAATTCACCACTGAGCTTTGATTTATCCAAAGGAAATGGTAAAGATCGAAAGAAAAACCTTTTGCGCCATGTGAAGGCACAACTAAGAGATCGGGGATCGGGGGTTGGTTATACTACGGGAAGGTATTAGCACCCTAAGTATCTGTAGTACTCTACAGGAACCTCTTGTTTAGTTTGTATTATGTTATGTTTGCTTGCTAAGATATCTGCTAAAGGTAAAGGTAAAGACCTAGGGATATGTACACTAAGTTTGCTCGCCAAGACATCATATCTTGTGCCTACGTATCTGAATAAAGAATCATAGCAACCGTAGTTCACCTAACTAATGGTGAGAGAGGAACCATTGACTATGGCCAAAGTTCCGAAGGGAAATGAGTATGAGCTCATTTAGAGTTTAAGAAACTCTCTAAGTCTAAGTTATGATGGGGGAAGTGAATACTCAGTGATGAGTCTCACATAGAGTCCAAGAACTCTAACCAAATTCTAAGTTGTGATTGGATGGCTATGAGGCCAAGGGAAAGTATTATATGACTATGAGGTCACAGAGAAGGTGGCCATGACTATGAGGTCAAGGCTGGTAGGTGGCTATGACTATGAGGTTAAAGCTGGTATCCTATGATTATGAGGTCAAGGAGGATGTAAATACCTATGACTATGAGGTCAAGGGTTGATTATGATATATCTATGACTTTGAGTTCAATAGAAAGACTTTCCTTTGGAAGGAGGAGGAGATAACATCTTATGAGCAAGAGTGTTACAAGTGAAATGAGATTAAATGAATAAAAATGAGTGTAAGAGCTCAAAGAGATGTACAATAATTTAAGCATGATCAAACTCAAAAGTATGATTTAAATGTCAATGTATGGCAAAGGATAGTGAGATAATTCACAACAATCAAGAACAAATGAGCATCTATTCATATGATAAAGATATCACCTTTAAATTGAAATCCAAGACAAAGTATCCAAGATAAGAGGCCATGGAAAACTCTCAAAATAACTCTCTCAAACACTAAGAACGAAATCAAAAGAAATCTCACAAAACCCTCAAGAAATGGGTGATTTTCAAAAGGTGCACAAGACTTAAATAAATAAAAACTCAAGTTTTTCGTAAATTTAGAATTTAATGCAAAATAAAATTTAAATTGAAAATAAAATTATGAAAAATTAAATTAAGTATTAAAGATTACTTATGGATTTTTTTTTGGAATTTTTGAGTAACAGAAAATATTTTTAATTAATTAACATTGAAATGAAAATAAAATGAAAGAGACAAGTGAAGGTAAACAAGAGTGGGGGTGCGCTAGAAATTTTAGTTAGAACTAAAACATATGTTGACAGCGTATGGGCCTATGAAAGGGGGGTGCAAATATCAAATTTGCTAGGCCCAACCACATGAAGTAACTTTCAAAAAGTAAAAAAACTGATAAAAGGGTGTCTGGGGCGAGGGGGATTCGAACCCCAGACCCCTTGGTTGCAGTGCATTTACTCTACCACTGGGGTGGCTATACATCCGTTGTATAAGCCACCCTTAATAACTCTTAAACCCTGCTAGCGGACAAAATGGTTTTCAGTAAAAAAAAAAGCACATGAAATAATGTACACGCTGGGAAACCAAATCTCAATTGGTCAACCTCTCATTTAAGTGGCTAACGGACGAAAACCTCCTTCCACCATTTACATGTTGCCGCGCAATATTTTTTATTCTCCCCCATGCATACAATCCTTAAATAGCACGTGAAAACCAGTACAACACCCATGGTGGTTCTTGCACCTTGTTCAATCCATTATAAGCTTGTATCTCAACCAAAATTCACAAAGCAAAATCTCTTACGTAATATTCAGAACGTGGAACAATTCTAACCCTTGAATAACTCATGATACCATTTCAAACATGGATAGAACCAAAATGAAAGCAAGGTGATCAAACCAGTATAAAACTAAACACATGATGGAACATGATTTATGACAAACATAATGTTACCTCAGACTCAATTAGTGCAAACATACAACAAGGAGGTCGTCTGAGTATACATGGACATGAGAACAATGAATAAAGAAAAAGAGGAAAAGGGAGACTTACTAAGTGCACTGCCTCTTCGTTGCGAGCTCTTAGACTTCACTCCAGATAGGCTTCCTCCTTACAAGATGACAGCTTGCACGCTCTTGATATGATACACCAACTTTGAATTCCTTAATCTTCACAAGCTCTTTCTATAGCTTCACAGAACTTGTATGAATGTTCAAACAAATTCCACACGATACCTATGTGAGTTTGGAGTTGTCAAGGTTTAGTATGGTATCTTGTGCAGTGTCGATGTCTTTTTCTTTCTTCTGCTTGTGTGTATTTTCCCTCCTGTGTTGATGGTTTTTTGATGTTGAGGCAAAAAGAAACTCACAGGTTCTTAAAGATTTTTGTGTAGTGTTTTCATGTTCATTCTTGGTGTCCCTCAAGAGTTTTCTTTTGGTGTGATGTGCTCATGAATGGTAGTGTGAATGTTGTGGATTGTTTATGCGTGGTTTCAGTTGTTGTTTCGTTACAGGGTTACACAGAGAAAAAAGTTTGCAAGTTGTGGTGAAAGGATGTTGTGATTATTGGTCTGTGATGGTTGTGTTCTTATTGGTTTGGTTCTTGGAACAGTGATGTTACAAGGTAGTGAAGATAAATACTTATTATGCTAACAAAATTTCACATAGGGCTTGGTTTCGTCTTAACTCGTTCCAACATGGTATGGATGAGCATGTTTCATAACAGTTTCAAACATACAAATATGGACATGACATGTTTCGATTCTCTTATCAACTGGTGATACCAAGTACGTCAAACATTCAGGGCAAGCAAAGTGATAGCCGCCTAGAACTGTTGTGCAGAAGGATCTCCTTAAGTACTAGTGAAGCAAACACACTTTAACAGAAAAACACACGTCTTTCTCCTTGCAGCAACCTTTCTCTTTCTTTTCCAAAACTTCTTCAACTGCCAAGCTTGAGTTTAGAGCCCTCTTTTTTCTGAGTTTCTTAAGTGAAAAATGTTGGTGTCTAATGAGTGAAAATTGGACTCCTATTTATAGGAAGAGTTGAGAGCTTTGAAACATTTTCCAAACATGCCCTCTTGAGAAATGGTCGTGTGAGCTGGATTTGGTTTGCTGAGCTAAGAAGATTTTCAAAATCTTTGATGACTGATAGGGTAAGGTCTGATACAGGTGTGAAGTGATTGGACCAAAGCTCCATGAATAAACAATGCCTTTGTCTTGGAAAAGTTTCTCTCGCCTCTTTGTCAAGTTGCCTCTAGTTGAAATAAACACATTATTTTAATGCAAACTAAAGATGGCTGGTTTATACCCGAGTGAATCGCACGCTCAAAGATAACACAGAGTCGCCACCGAACTTTATTTAGTCCCGAAGGACAGGGAAAATATCGATAAAACCCAAGGGGAAGAGAAACGGTAACGGGGGTCGGTTATGCGAAAGGAAGGTAGTAGCACCTTACGCATCCGTCGTACTCGACGGGAACCATTTCGCTTGCTTCTAGGCTTGGATGGGTTATCTATCTAAAGGCTTCTAGCTAAAATAAGAGGAGAGAGAAGAAAAGGGGAAAAAGAAGAAAAGAAAGAAACTGCTCGCGAAGGATTGGGGCCCTCGTGCCTACGTACCCTCATAGTGCAATGAGGAAATCAGAGCGTCGTAGTTCATGGAACCAGGGGACAGAAAGGAAGGAAGAAAAGAAGGGTGGAAGTGTGCTCGCCAAGATCATCGCGATCTCGTGCCTACGTATCATACATTCAAAAGAATTCAGAATCAGAGCTTCCGTAGTTCATGGAACCGAACGGAAAACGAAACAAGAAAGAGACAGGAAAACAAAAGAAGTGTTGTCAAAACCAAGAGCAAGAGTGAAAGAAAACTCTACTGGGGAAAACCGAAGAGGATAATGATTGCACAAGAAACTAGAAAAGGAATGGTGACAAAATCAAGAAAAGAAGAAACTCCGCTGGGGATAACAAAGAGGATTGGTGTCAAAACCAAGAAAGTAAGAGCAAAATGAATAGAGTAGACTCCGTTGGGGAAGAAAAATAAAGAACGACTAAGGATAGAGGGTAAGCGACCCTACTGGGAAACAAACAAAGGAATGGTGTCAAAACCAAGAGAAATAGAAAACTCGGTATATTAACTGGCTGGAAGTGGTTAACCGACGAAAGAGAGTAAGACTCTGGCGGGGAAAGGAAGCTGGTGTCAACAGACAGACTGTGATAAACTAAAAGAGAGAGTGCTGAACCAAGGGAAGGTGTTCAACTCTGAGGGGGACGTCGGTATCTTAACTAATAAACAGTGGTTAACCGAGGAAAGCAAGGATTGCAACTCTGCGGGGATAGAGAAACATTGGTTTTAACAGAGAAAAACTGTGATCAACCAGAAGAACGGGTGTAGGACCGATCGAAGGTCGTGACCCAAAAAGGACGTTTGTATTGACTGAATAAACAACACTTGACCAACAAAGAAGGGTATTGAACCAAAAGAGGTTGCTAACCGCTGGAGTTCAGTTTTTAACAGAACACTGTGATTAATTGAGAAGAATGAGTAATTAACCAAGAGAAGGTGATTAACTCAAAAGGAGTTCAGTATGAAGAAACGGGTGATTAACCGAGAGGAGGTGATTAAACCAAGGAACTCAGAATGTTAACAGACGGACTGTGGTTAACTGAGGAAACGGGTGATTAACCGAGCGAATGTGATTAACCCAAGGAACTCAGTATGTTAACAGACGGACTGTGGTTAACTGAGAAGGAGTGCAAACATTGGTGTTTTAACTGACAAATAGTGGTTAACCAACACAGGGAGAAGAACCAAGAGACGGTTGCGAACTCCTTAGGGGATTCGGTTGCAACAGGAGTACTGTGTTTAACCGAAGAAAGAGACAAGAGACTCTTCTGAGGAATCAAGAAGCAATGATTAACCGCTAGAGAAGAAAAGGGTATTGAAACGAAGGGAGCTTACTAACCCAAGGAACAAAAATCTCAACCAAGAAGGTGATTGATCAAAAGAGAGATCGAAAGAGATAAGAGTGATCAAGGATCGACCCGACTGGGGGAAGAAATCACACTACCGCCTGGAGATAGAGATGACTAAGCCAAGCATAAGGTCATTCGTCCCCTACCTGAAGTAGTCAAAATGAGAGTAGGAATTCTCCTTTCTCATTCCCTCTCTAACACACAGGTTGTAATGCAGAAGTTGAAACAGACAGAGTAACATCTCCAATTTGTACAGTGCTCCACGCGTGGCGAAGCTCCCATGCAAGGCGTAGTGCGAAACTCCAACTCCACGGGGGATCAAGAGAGAAAGATCTAAAGGAAGCCTAAAGAGAGGGAAGGGGAAGATCAACTAATCAAAACATGCTTTCGATCAATTAACCAAAGGGAAAAGCTATGCTAACAATTTTCCTAAGAGAGTGGGAAATCGTTAAAGCAAAGAGATGTGAATTATTGATTAATCATGATTAAATTTGCTCAATAAAGAACAAAATTAATGCAATCTAAAAACAAGTATGCAAAATAGTACCAAATGATAATTAGTATGCCATGCAAAACATGTTAACATGTGATCAAATGGAATGCAAGATGTTCATGAATAAACATTGTCAAAGTTGCAAATAATCGATAAATGCAAAGTCGAGCATCGAAAATTGACTAGCATGCTTCAAACAGAAGCTAAACAACATTTAAAACATCCACAAATATCAAGCACATTGATCCATGGAGGTTAGAAGAAGAAAGCATGGCCAACACACTTGAAAATGCAAGAAAATGGCCATTGTGCACAGTGGTAACCGGTTACTCACCACGCGTTAACCGGTTACTTGCTTGAAAAACTGAGTTTTTTGGTGAAATTTACACTGAGTAACCGGTTACTCACCACATGTTAACCGGTTACCACTGTGACAATGGCAAAAAAAAAACAGAAAACAACTTTCCAAAAGTGATTTTTAGCACTTAATCACTTATACCAACCATTACATGCTAAATCAAGAATTTGTGCACGAAATTTACACCATGTTAGTGCAATTAACACATATTACAAGCATCAATCATGGAGATCAAAGATCATGCAAATGCATAACAAATCGAACCGAAAACGATTGAAATCACATCGTAAATGTGCGGAAACGATCGAAATAGTTAGTAAAGTAAGATCTAAAACCTACAAGGCGGAGATGTGCCTTGGTAATTGTTGCAAAGTATTCTTGATGCAGAGAATCAAAGAAAACCAGAGGAGTCTTCAATTTGTTTACGAAACATATCGAAACCGAGCAAAATATGATGAAGCTCTGAAATGAGAAATCGAACCGCTGAATGTTGCAGCAAATACTCAATATTAATCCATAAGCTGAAATAACTCCAAAAATCCAAGTATAATAGCAAGAATGATGAAGGTTGAGCTCAAGAAATAATCACTTTTGATGTAAAAGTGATTATCCTTCAAAGTAGAAATAAGCTTTGGTGAGGTTTTGGAAGAGAATTGAGATGAAGATGAAGATGTAGAAGAAAAAATTAGAGAGAATGTGAGAGAAATGGTTGAAGCTCTTGTGTGAGAAATGTGGGAAAATGGTAGAGGTCCTTGAAAAATGAGTGAAGGTGAGTTTATATAGATTTTAGGTTTGGAGTGTGAGAGGATTGGAGCTAGCTTTGGACTTAGCTTTGGGTTTAAAACTAGGCTAGGAGTTAGTTGGGCTTGACTCACCGAGTCAAGATGGTTAACTCGGTTAGTTAGAACCAACTCGGTAACAATCCCAATGTGAACTCCATCATCCAAAGGTTGGCATGCTTGTAAAACAAGGAACGTGGTGCACTAAATTTGGAGTGAAGCATTAGAGTAGATGCACTTGGAATGTCTTGAAATGTCTAGAGATGTCTAGAATGTTCCACACACTGCTAGAACACTGTAGAATCAATGAGCAAAGAGAGTGCATGGCTGCTGTCCCAAAATTATAACAGGAACTAAAATTTTGCACTGAGCAACCGGTTACTCACTACGCGTTAACCGGTTACTTCAATGAAATTTTGCCCAAATTGCTTAGGAAATGATAATGGAGTATTGGTTTCGTTTTTCCCCCTCTTGATTTGATGAGTGAGCATGGAAACCTTTATTTTGAGCTCGTTTTGATGACGCGATGATCTTGTGAGGATTCAATTAATCGGGCTTGGAAAACCTGAATATCCTGCAACAAGAAACACATAAAGAAAAGTGTGAATGCGTATGCTAACGATGCGAATGCGCGTGCTTATGCAAAAGGCAAAAGAGGGAGGTCAAATTTCGGGTTACGACACAAACCACATGTAATTCTTGGCAGAGGTTCCAAGTACCCTAATATGGTCTCTAAATAACAGAAAGATGCAAGTCTTGGTGATTAGAGGTGGTTTAGCATCATTATACAAAAGTTGGTTACTTGAAAATCAAGAAATGAACCCCCCAACTTTGAAGCTTCGTATCTCTTAGCTCACTTAATGGTTTGAGGAGTTCTAGTACTTTTTGGAAAGCCCTCAATGTCCTCTACTACTTTCATGTTGGACCCAAGTTCTGAATCACAAGGGATCTTGGTGAAAAATGAGGTTAAAGTCAGCTTGTTATTAAGGCAAAAAGTGCTGAAATTTCTAAGTCCTTGGGTCAGTTTAGCTTCTAAGTCTCATAACTCACAAACCATGCATTTTTTGGAGAAAAGTCACATTTAACACTTCGAAGATCATGGAAAGAGCTTCCATTTGGGCTTTGAGTCACTCAAATTGGATGTGTGGTTTGGAAGTTATGACCATTTCAATTTGGCACAAGAGGGGAAATTTCCATATATGAAAAGTTTCATAAATCAAACCTTGCTTCCTTTGCAAGAAAACTCTTGAGACTTAATTTCTCATACCCTAAATCATCAATGAGGCATATTATGATGAGTTGAGGCCTTGTAGGTGTCATTTGGGCCAAAATCTCAAAGATTAGGGTTTCGGTCAAAAACCTAATTTCAACTGTGAATGCACTGGGGCAAACTCTTATGATCTTGCTTCTTCCATCACATACAAGGCTCATAGATGGTCCTTAGGGATGTCTAATATCTCATGGAGTCATGTCCTAGGGTTTGAGGACAATTCTTGGTCAAGATCAAAGTCAATGATCCACTTGTCTTAACAGAAACCCTAATTTGGAGGCAGGGTAAAACTGTGGCTCAAACTATTCATGAAGAGAGCCAGATGACCTTGAATTATTTGTTGAATGAGACCTCTTGAATGTAGGTAAACTTAAATGGTTGATGAACCAATAAAACATGACAAAATCTTTCAGTGATTCCTCAGGTTAAAACCCTAATTCCACCTTTTGGTCTGGTGATCCTTTGTTGACTTGACTTCATTTAAAGTCTTGAGATCTTGGTTTTAAACAGCTGGAGAATCTTTGTGATGTTTGCATGTAGCCAGAGAATACCTTAGGAGGCCTTGAATCTCTCTATGTAAACCCTGATTTCAAATATAAGAGAAACAAACTGGCAAGATGTGGGTTAGTTAAACGATGCATATATGGTTGATCCTAAATGTCTATACAAGATGTTATGACATCTAAGAGGTAAAATTTGGGGTACAAAAGTTGCCCCTATTTAAATAGCTTTACCGGATGGCACGAAGAAAGGAAATCCTTGGGACATCAAGGTGGAAAGGTATTTAAATATAGCAAACCTAAAATTTTGCCCTTAGATGGAATGCAGATGCTAAGGACAGGCCACATACATGCAAATGCTGACATACCATGAACTTCTAGCATGATGATATGATGCCATGATAGTGCAAAGATGCAGACAGACTAGACACTAGAGATAAAGAGCAGACAACCATAGGTGAGTAACACTGGGGAAGGATGGTGGTTAGTATTCATGAGAAAACCCACTGGGGATACAGGCTGGCCAACAAAAGAGACTCACTTGGGAGGACTCTGAGGAGATACTGGGGATATCAAGATAAAGGGGAAAAACCCTACAGGTCCTCACTGGAGATGAGAGCCGGAGAGGTACTCTCCACTGGGGAAAGATCCAGGGAGATGGACGATAGGTTCATATTTGACCGGACGACACTGGGGTAATAAAGACACATTCTTATTGGGCATGAAACCAGAAAAAAAGACATGATCTCCACTGGGGATCAGTTTGAAATAAAAGGATAGACGTCCCTTAAAAGATTTTCAGGGATTTCTTATACTGAAGAGTTCAAACGGGATCTTCAAGAAAAGCTAGAAAAGATAGAGACGAACTTTTGCGTGCCAGATGATGAAAAAATGATCGAACTTTTAGTTGGGAATAAGGTTAATGAGCCATTGATGGGACTAGGTTACCAATGTGAGTTGGGCTCCAATATTAGTTGGAAAGGACACCAGTTTGGGGTTATAGTTTGGATACCAGTATGAGCTGGACTTTTGGATACCAGTATGAGCTAGAATTTTGGATACCAGTATGAGCTGGATTTTTGGATACTAGTATGAGCTGGATTTTTTGGATACCAGTATGAGCTGGATTTTTTTGGACACCAGTATGAGTTGGATTTTTGGATACCAGTATGAGCTGGATTTGGATTGAGGTTCACAACTGACCGAAGTTCACATCGTCAAAAAGGGCTGACGGCAAGAAACAATAACATATCTGAAGATTCACATCATCAAAAGGTTTGATGGCAAGGAATAAAGCATATCTAGAGATTCACATCATCAAAAGGTTTGACGGTAAGGAATAAAGCATATCTGGAGATTCACTTCATCAAAAGGTTTGACGGCAAGGAATAAAGCATATCTGGAGATTCACCTTAATAAAAGGTTTGACAGCAAGGAATAATGTATATCTGGAGATTCACATCATCAAAAGGTTTGACGGCAAGGAATAATAGCATATCTAGATATTCACTTCATCAAAAGGTTTGAAGACAAGGAATAAAGCATATCTGGAGATTCACCTCATCAAAAGGTTTGACCGCAAGGAATAAAGCATATCTGGAGATTCACATCATCAAGAGATTTGAAGGCAAGGAAAAAAGCATATCTGGAGATTCACCTCATCAAAAGGTTTGATGGCAAGGAATAAAGTATATCTGGAGATTCACATCATCAAGAGGTTTTACGGCAAGGAAAAAAGCATATCTGGAGATTCACCTCATCAAAATGTTTGACGGCAAGGAATAAAGCATATCTGGAGATTCACATCATCAAGAGGTTTGACGGCAAGTAAAAAAGGATATCTAGATATTCACCTCATCAAAAGGTTTGACGGCAAGGAATAAAGCATATCTGGAGATTCACATCATCAAGAGGTTTGACGACAAGGAATGACTCAAATAGGGATCACATCAAACAGGTCTATGGGAAGTGACTGATTGAAGGTAACATCATCTATAACTGTAGAAGTATGAATAAGACCAAGGACGGATAAGCTTCTCGTGAGAGAGATTGCCACTTATTGTTGTAGAGGTGATGATAGCAAAACAAGCTTCTTAAGGAGATTGCCACTTGTTGTTGGGAATAAATTCCAAAGAGATATTGATATTACAACATTGCTGGAGAAGTAATTGTCTTCAGTGAGGGTCTGCAAAAGATTCTTCCTGCGAGACACAGTGCAAAATAAATGCACGTTCAAGATGGGCTCAGAAACCACACCTGCCAGGGATCAAAGTTCAATCTAGGAACAAGCTAGAAAGAAACAGTCAAACAAGACTCCAATTGAGGAATGAACTCAAATGGGTATTTATCTTATCCAAATGTGGAAAAGATAACTAAACCAACCATCATCCACGAGAATCAAACTCTGTGGGGAATTCAGAAACAATGGGCATTTTATGCCTAAGGCTGACAACTCTATTGGAGAGAATAGACTAACTCAGTCACTTGGGGAGATAAACACCAAAGTGAACAAAACCGGTAAACAATAGAAGAGGGTAGTAGAGAATGGTAAGATGCTAAGCACATGAATGCTTATGCTGATGCTTATGCTTATGCTGACAAAACAGACAAAGAAGCGAAACTGGAGATGAAATAAACATCTCGGCAAGGATACCCAGCCAAACTCATCAGATTGGACCATTACTGGGGATGAACATGCAGAATCGATTCTACCTCAAGATTACAAACTTCTCTGGGGAAAAAGTAATCCACTTTGGGGTATAGCGTCATGACTTCACTAGGATTGCCATCATGAGCGTCATCTCTTTATTGGAGGGAAATCCAGGGAGAATTGCCAAGATTTGCTGAAGTAACAGCTTACTGGGGAGCTGGCAAAGGATATCATAAGAACAAAGTAGTTCTGCATAACTCATCTGCCCCAGATTACATGGTCCATCAGAAGAAAATATCAAGAAGAACTGGCATACCGGATGCTTCAATACCTTCAAACTTTTGAAGAGAAATTCTTGGATTTCGGCATAACTCTTGCATTTGCACAACAAAGTCTTCAAACTTGTTCTTTGAACTGACTGATTTGTGAAAGAGATATCATTGACTTCTTAGAGATTTATCGAATCTTGACTTGACTGCTTCTGATTAACTGGTCTGTGAGGATAAGTCATCAAAAGGATTTTACATAAGAATTGGCATATCAGATGCTTCAATACCTTCAAACTTTTGAAGACATGAACTTCGGCATAACTGCCCCTGTTCAACTGTATTTTCAATACAAAGTACTCAGGCTATGGTAGAAACAATCGGGGAACAAATTTTCCCCTGTTAATGGGTCACTGGAGTCCAAACTTGTCATAAGATGACCTCGAGAAGGCTTGCCCCAATATTCTGAACTTGAAGAGTTCTGCCCCTTGTCGCTCCCGGGATTTTCATCCTAGTACAAACGCGAAAGTGGCACCGAACAGAGTCGCCAGCAATGTGTATTTATCCCAAGAGAGGGAAAGGAAACACCGCGTAAACCTGAGAGAAAGGAAAAGCATGGTCTTACGACCAAGAGAACTGAGTTCGGGAGTTGGTTACGCGAGAGGAAGGTATTAGCACCCCCTCGCGTCCATCGTACCCGATGGGATCCACGCTTGCTTGTCTCGATCAAAGGGTGTATGAAACTGGAAAAAAAGGAACTGGAAAAGGAATGGAAAAGGAAAGGAAAGAGAAAGAGAAACAAATGTAGGGAAAATAAAAGAAGTGCTCGCATGGGCCCTACCCCACTGCCTACGTATCTCATCGGGAGCATGAGAATCAGAGCGACGTAGTTCCCCTCACTAGGGATGAATTGTTTGTGTTTTTTAGAGAACGGCTTACGCTCTAGCTCAGGTGTTGCAGGCTCGCTGGTCCGAGTGCGTTACCATCTTGCAAGAGAACGAGTAGAAGCGCGTTCGTGCGTTGAGAATGAATGAGATGAGAAAAGAATTCCCGAAGGAAAGACATTATTGTTTGTTTTTGTCTTTTAGAAGGAAGTGTTTTGGATTTGCTTGCATATGATAGTGTATTTAAATCTTAGTCATTGGAATGTGTACATTCTCACATTCCAAGATGGAATGGGTAAGAAAGCACACTAAGAGTGAAGAAGACCTCCACACTTAGCTCCAATTGTCAAGGTTCAAACACACTAGCATACTTGTGTTTATTAAGTGTTTTTGTTAATTAAGAAATGAAGAAGTGTTTTTTATTTGTACCTTCAACAAGTATTGCATTTAAGTCCCTCACATAAGATCAAATGTTTAACACATTGACCCAAGATGGGTTATATGCTATACATTTTAAGATTATAAGAGAAGACCCCTTATAATCTTTTCTTTATATGAAAGGCCTAAATGCAATAAGTGTCTACCTTTATTAGACATTTTGCATTTTCTTTGAGATGAGAAGAGAGACTCAAGAGAGAAGAAAAGGTAAAACCTATGTGGACTAAGACTCAATCCTATTGAAGATTAAAGGGAGTGATCCTAATGGTTTATGAGGTTTCAACCTAGAGTCTAAAGAAAGAAAGAATTAAACAATTCACTTCTAAAGTAGAAAATGAATTGTAATTCAAAAGGGGAAGTGATGAGTTATTAAAAGAAAGCACATAAGTGCTTAACAAAACACAAAATGGAATTGTAAAAGAGATGAAAGGAAAGAAATTTGAATGTGGATTCCTTGTCCACACTCAATTGCAACTTACCAAAGCCCCTACATGGTTAGTAAACATGTATACAAGTATAGGAAGCAAAAGAACATTTAATGCACCATAAAACCCAAAAGAATTAGATGAGACATCAAATCCTATAACCACAACCAGAATGTTCATCATAGGGAAAACCAATGATCATTATCATGCAAGTCCAAGTGGATAGGCAACAAACATCATCCATGGCATTAAAACATGCTACCATAAGAAAAGGGAGAATGAAAGATGAAAAGAAAAAGAAGAAATATGCATAAATGGAACATGTAATCCATGGATCAGAATTGAAATGAAATGAAACATGATTCACAAACATCTCATAAGTATTTATGAGGCACATCAAGACATTTAAGAAGTGATAGAAGAAGTAGAATTGAAATGGGAGTTCAAAAGAAAACACAAGTACAAACACCACATGTTAAAGGTGCACAAGGTTCAAAGGAAAGTCCACATGCAAGGATGACATATAATATGTACCAATGACCTATAATGTCAAGTGAATAGTTCACTAAAGTATGCAAATGATCATACAAGTATATACAAAAGAAATCATGTGAACATGCACAAAGATTACAATGATATGACATGCTATTATGCTTTAAAGGTATTGCATTAAACAAAAATTAGATGGCCTCATGAAAATTATGAAAACATGGTTTAAGGATACACAAGTCATAAGTGAATCATATACCAAAATAGCATACAAGAAACCAAGGCAAAATGATGTCAAACAATGCATTTAGGTCAAATTGGATGCACATACCAAGTAACACAAAAATGAACACCAAACATGTCATGAAATGACTAAAAAAAATCAAATAAAAATCATTCAACATACCTCAAGATGATAATGACTCAATGCAAAAATAAAAGCATCAAAACAATTTTTAATGATCAAGAACAAAATTAAACAAGATCATGGACCACATTAAGAATGCACATCAAAGAAATTCAAAGAAAAATATAGAACAGGGGCAAAAAGGTCATAAAATCAAGAAACAAAATCATGAAAAATTTTCTAAATGTTTTAAGAAGGCTCATGAATTTTTTTGGAATTTTATGATGCTATTTAGTATTTTTAAAAATTAAAAAGCAAACGTGTAGAAAAATGGAAAAATAAAATGCAATGCAAAAAGGAATGGGGGTGCGTGACTAGTAATTAATCAGTTCAAATTACATTGGGCCTTAAACAAGGGAGGTGCGAATATCAAATTGGTCTAGGTCCAAGTCTGCGCAATCCACACTAATTAACATGTACACTCAGTCAACAAGAGTCAAACAAAAGATCACCATTGGATCAGGTCAAGTCAACCAACAAGTCAAAGTATTTGGATCCAACGCACTCACATGAATGTCCACTCACACTACCATGCACTGCACCACACGTTGATTAATTGAATTCAGAAATAAGGCACGTGAGGTGCATGTGCATTTTAATGTGTTGGCACGCTCCTCACCACACGATTAGAACACATCAACGGCCATGATTTAAACTGCAAACAAAACCCTAACCAAAAACCACCGGCCGGAGAGGGACCTCCGGTCACCTTCTCCGGTCACACGCCACCGTCTGCAACTTCAATTTTCCCAGAATCTTACAAACAGCATACCAAAATGAAGAGGAAGTAATGTAGAGCATGAATCCAGTGACAAAACATACAAAAAGTTCATGAAATGGGAGAATCGAGCATATGAAGATTTGCCCTAACATTTCAACTATGCCTCTAAAGGCCTATCAACTAGCCAGACAAGTTCTTGAGCTTATATGAAGCATCAAGAACCTGATAACATCTTCACATTAGGTCTATAAGGGAAGAAATTCGTACCTGAAGATTTATGATCTTGATGTGTTCTTCAGAAAAACCAGAGATGTTGCTTCTTCTTTGAGTTTCTTTTGGCCAAATAAAGGCTTAGATGCAGAGAATGAATGATGCTTCAGTGGAGGAGAGTTGATATCCAAGCTTCAAAATAGTTGCAATGTGATGACAATGGAGATAGAATCAGAGAGATTCTGAGATGAAGATGAGGAAGATGAATGAAATGGAGTTTGAAAATCAGTTGCAATGTGGAGGAATTGAGAGAGAATCGAGAGAATTTTTGAGTTGAATGTGAGAAAATGAAGTTAGGAATGAAATTTGAGAGTGAAGTTTTTATTTATAGTGTGAGCTAACCATAGTTAAACTGAGTGAGTCAGCTGAGTCATGGTGGTTTGGGTGAGTCATCCCTAACTAACTGAGTCAAGTTAGTTAGGGAGAGCAATGATATGGTGATGGCAACTCATGATATGCTATGGTGGAGGTGAAAAGAAAATGAAGGCACGGCTGGTTGTAACAGAAACTTGCTCAGCAAGTTTGTTTCTTTCCATTCTCATGTATGCCAAGGCAAGTGTGCAAGGTGTAAGTCATGTGTGTTTGGTTTAATGTGGAAAGCTGATGTGATGAAGTGTTTGGGGTGTGTGTGAACCAAAATCGTGCACCAGTCTGTCAATGCATCAGTATCAACATGAGGTGGTTTGAGTAAGTTTTTCTCTCTACTCAATGAATGAATTGGTGTGTTTTAGGAGTTATTGGAAAGAGGAGATGTAATGCTACATGTTTGGTACGAAAAATGAAATGAAATGATGCTTGGAAGAGGTTGAAAAATGACCTATAACACATAGGTTTGGAACTGGTATGAGGGCGTGGCCAAGGTTGGTTGACAAGGTAACATGGCCCCTAGGTTTTCAGCGTGATCAAAGCACATTGGACTCAACATAACTTCTTGACCTTTGATCAAATGAAAAAAACATGAACACCAATCTTAAAGATCTCACATAGAGGAACAACTTTCATGTTGAAAGATTTTTCATTTGAGGCCTTTAACCATGAGAAAAATGAGTGGACATTTGGCCCACCACATGTTTGTTAAAATGACTGCGCGCGTGCCCTGAAAATCTTGGTCATGACCTAGTTTTGAACCTACTTTGCTCAAACTTTGATCAATCATATCTCACTCAATTTTTATCCAATGGAGATGTTCTACACATGGATTTGGAGCTTAAAACAAGATCTTTTGTTGTGGCCGAGTGGAATTTTCATTTGGTGTTTCAATTTTAAATGGCCTTGGCTCAAACTCTGATGCAAAATGGCCAAAACTTGCTATTTTTAGTAACCCTTCTTCATCCAAAAATGGCAACTTTCCACATCTTGATTTTTTCATGATTCCTTTGGAGTTTCTTGACCAAATTTTGTACATTGGACATATGTAACATGAATTTTATGAACTTGGCCTCAAAAAGTCAAGAGTTGACTTTTTCCTCTGATTATTTGACTTGGCCCCCAATTTTCCTGATTTCTGATCTTTCTTCCAATTGAACCACTTTTAAAACCAATTGAGAGGCAATTTTCCATACACATACACTTAAGAACATGTAGGACACCATGACATCAATTTTTGTCCAAGAAATCAAAGATTCCCTGATTTAATGGGAAACCCTAGTTTTGGTGCCTACCTCCTAGGAGAAAAATGTGCAGTCTTCAATTTCCAATTCCTCAGAGTATGTTATGTATCCTCTTAAAGGATGATGATATATGCCATTTGAGGATGATTTTGGATCAATGAACTATCTCTTTTGAGGGTTTTCCTTCAGTTTTTTGAACCTCTTGCATAGTGAAAGATGTAGTGCTTCAATCTCCCATTGTATCTCACTTCCTTGAGGTTTTGGATGTTCCATTGAGATAGTATGAGACATGAAAGGCTTCTTGGCTTGCCTTGAGGAAACTTGATTGACCTTTTTGTGCTTTGAATGATTCCTTGATTGTCCACCTTCCACCTGATCACATGCCCTGATGGTAAGAAGGATGCCATGCTTCATTTTTCTATGTTAAATGCAATGTAATGTTAATGAGGTGGATATGATATGATAAATGATAATGCCATGCTATGATGACAAAGAGGGAGAGCAAATTTTGGGGTATTACACCCCTGATTCAATAGCTCTTGGGATGGGGGATTGGTAAATCTTCTCACCTGGATGCCCCTGACTGAGCCCTTTTTTACCAAATCAAATCCCCTAGCTGGCTACATTTGTTGGGATTTCTTTGATATTGAATTGTTTTTACAAACAAGTATTGTTCATTAAAAATTGGCAATTTCAATGCAACATTCATGCAAGCTTTTGAAATCAAGTTTTATTGATGAAACACACACGGTGGAATGATTAAATAATCAAAAACAAAGTGTATCTAGTCATTTACAGAATGACAGATGAAGTGATCAACACACGCAATTAGAAAAGATCATTAGGAGTCAAGTTAATCAACCTTGCTGTAGTATGCTTTCAAAACAACCTTACCTCAATTAGGTCTTTTAAAGGTTGTAACGTGGTCTGGTTCACGGTTTATGAAATAAAAGATAAAGGCTCAAAGTTTATTTGTACCCACCCCATCTTCGTGATGAACTCAAATCCTACACTTAGTTAACTCAAGCTATACATTCAGGTTCCTCTAGGTTAGGAATGAATTGATGATAGTTGAGATGATTCAGACACCTTTGTAGTCATTACTCCCTTGCAGAATTTGGTTATCCTTTATTGCTGAGGTTTTGAGACCTCCTTTTGTTTGAGGTTTTGAGACCTATTTTCTTTGTTTGAGGTTATGAGACCTCTTTTCTTTGTCTTGATTGAGGTTATGAGACCTCCTCTTTGTCTTGATTGAGGTTATGAGACCTCCTCTTTGTATTCGTTGAGGATATGAGACCTCTTTTTTGTCTTGATTGTTGTACGAACCTTCTTGTATAAGGCGAAGTTTTGGGCTTACCATCTTTCTTGGCTTTTGCCTTGAAAGGGACTCGGCTCACCCTTCGATTAAGGATTTCTCAACGATCCTTCCTTATTTATCGCTTCGGGAACAACTTGTACAACATTTATTCACTTGATTGGAGAGAGCTGACTGATGTCTTGCATGAAGCGCTTGCATTCAAATGCATAACTAAGTTGAATTGAGAACTACCCTGCCCCAAGGTTGAGATTTAAGGGTTTTTTGTGTAAGGAAAGAAAACTCCTACTTCTAGGCTCGAAGGGTTAATAAGGGATTATCTTCCTTATTTCTCCAGTGTTTGGGAATTGAAACAATGTCTTACATCCTAGGCAAGGTTAAATCGAAAGCATATCACAACAATTATGGATAATATTTTCATCATCCTCCCCAATCTTTTCTTAACAACAAATTTGATAAATGGAAAGGAACAAGCTAAAGATATATTTTTTTCTTTAATGAGCGTAAAAGTAAATGAGTGAAACGAATGGACTTAATCAAAAGGTGCACAAACATTTCATTAATCTTGCCAATTTGAAAAACAAAAGCTTATAAGCAAATACAATTCAAATATGCAAAGAAAATACAACAAGAATGCTGAAACAACCAAAAGATTATCAGCTTTAGGGACTTAGGCTTCCCTTTCTTGATTTGCCAAACCGAGATGGTCATTTTCAGAGTTGACTGTCGAGATCAGTCTGAGGATCATCTTCACATCCACTCTCAGCAATTTCTTCCGCTTCAGAGTCTAATGAATATGCTTGATTAGGTGAAGGATTATTGATTTGAATGCCTTGAGGCGTGAATGAGATTATATTGGAGTCAACCAGAGCCTGAACCTTGTTTCTGAGCACTCTACAATCTTCAGTTGAATGCCTCTGTGCCCCTGCATGGTAGTCACAATGGGCGTCGGTGTCAGAGTCTGGTGGGTACAGAAAAGGCACTGGATCTATCTCCTCTGGCACTATCAATCCACCTTTGATTAAATCTGGAAAGAAGTAACTGTATGGTATTGGCAATGGAGTGAAATTCCTCTTTGGCTTTCTTGGCATTGGTCGTGCATTCTGCCGCGGCTGATGACGGTAGGACCGTTGATACTGAGGAGGTTTTTGATTCGAAGAAGAATATTGTCTCTATGGAGAGGATGGTATCTGACGCTGAGACCCAAAAGATTGCTGACTCTGAACACTTGAGTTGCATGAACGCTGAGGCTGAAGTGTCGGAGATTCCCAAGTGGAATTACTTTCTTTCACCCATTCTTCTTGAGAACTGACAATTGATTCACTCCCACTAGCAGGGATGTCCGGGGCACCTCAGATTTTTCTGTTCTTGAGACCGCTCTCAATGCACTCTCCAGCTTTTACCAAGTCAGAGAAGTTTGATGTTACAATGCTAAACAAATTTTCTCGGTACGGGCCTTGCAAAGTATCCACAAACCAGTCAACCAATTCCTTATCCAAAAGTGGTGGTTGGACGCGAGCTGCTATTTCTCTCTACCTCTGAGCATACTTTCTGAAGGATTTATTGTCTTCTTGAGATAAGTCTAGCAAATGCAAACGACTGGGAGTTAAGTCAAGATTGTAGTTGTATTGCTTCACAAAGGCATGGGCTAAGTCTGACCATGATTGGATGTGATTGTTTTCTAGCTGCATGTACCAATTCAGTGATGCCCCACTCAGACTATCTTGGGATCAGTGGATCATGAGTTTGTCGTTACGGACATGTGAAGTCATTCTTCTGCAAAACATCACCAAATGTTGTTTCGGACAGCTATACCCTTTGTACTTCTCAAATTTTGGTGTCTTGAACTTAGGAGGTATCACAAGGTCGGGTACCAAACACATGTTCAAAGCATTCAGATCAGCAGCATCACGGCCCTTGATGGCAACAAGCTTTTCTTCCAAGGCACGACATTTTTCCATAATCTCAATGTCTCGTGGGTCCTGGGTTTTCATCACAGGGATTATCTCTTGGGAATCTGGTTCAGAGAATGCGAAACTACGATATTCCACAACATCAACAGAAGAGGAATGTCCATCTCGGACAATGGCATCTTCTTGTATAACTTGATTCTCAATAGGAATCTGCACAGGTTGAGCAACAAAAGTCCTCTGAGTAGTCATATTTCTTTGCCAAAGCTGTCATAATCTGATCCAACTGGTTTCTCAACAAGTTGAGATCTGCTCTGGTCACAAACTGGCTTTGCTCTTCTAAGTTCATGATCCTTCACAAGCTACTTCAAGTCCAATGATGGCTTCAAGAAGTCAACTGGGTTACAGATAGAGGATAGATGAGACTCAAGGCTGAGAAATGCAAATGCAATGCAAATGCGCATGCGATGCTAATGTAAGCCAAGTAGTTTCAGGTAGCTCAACTGCAAGTTGCAACTATATTTTGGAAAATTGAAGAGTTTTATTTTAAAATCCATGATCTCTTTTGATTTTGCAAAGGAAAGAGCATCTGAATTCCTTGAAACCAAAGGGCTTATCATGAATGGATAGATGTATGCACAAACGCACATATACAAATAATCACATATATACAAGCAAACAGAATGAGGGCCTAGGCTTGAAGATCACGAGCATGGAGCCATGGTCTACCCATCCCAACTGGTATGTATTATGGTGTTTGTTATCTGTAGAACATAGTTCTAAAAGTTCCCAGAGTCTACGTAAATCCTTCGGATATTATCGGCCCATGTGACTACTCACGGGGGTTAATAATATTCTCAAGATAAACTCGTATGAGTGTAGTATCGCGTAACAACTACTTGGGACTTACTCCCTCATAGCCACCGCACTACATCCTAAGAGGCCAAGTGGGGTGAAGGTAACCACGGTCCTCAGAATCCCTGGCTCCCAATTGGGAAGAGTAATATCAATGCGACTGCTCACATCAGACATCAATAATCCCAAAGGGCCTCATCTGAGTATGGTCATCATATGCCATAAATTGTTAGGACTACTCCCAACAACTGACTATTGATTACACCACGATCCTATCATATATGTTCTCTCAAGTCCGGGTTAGGACTTATCTTACCACTCAATAGTATCATGCCAATAGAAGATCTCAAGCAAGACAGGTATACATGTATATATGCAGATATATGTACAAATAAGCAAGCAAAAAAATAAATAACATAACCAAAAACAAGGTGGGCTTAACCCTCAAATTGGTATTCCCCAGTTAAGTCGCCATTTCTGTAGCGGTGAGAATCGGATAACAAGCTATTAATTAACTTGAATCACACATCTTTGAAATTCACCACCGAGCTTTGATTTATCCAAAGGAAAGGGTAAAGATCGAAAGAAAAACCTTTTGCGCCATGTGAAGACACAGCTAAGAGATCGGGGATCGGGGGTTGGTTATACTAAGGGAAGGTATTAGCACCCTAAGTATTTGTAGTACTCGACAGGAAACTCTTGTTTAGTTTGTGTTATGTTATGTTTGCTTTCTAAGATATCTGCTAAAGGTAAAGGTAAAGACCTAGGGATATGTACACTAAGTTTGCTCGCCAAGACGTCGCAACTTGTGCCTATGTATCTGAATAAAGAATCATAGCAACCGTAGTTCACCTAACTAATGGTGAGAGAGGAACCATTGACTATGGCCAAAGTTCCGAAGGGAAATGAGTATAAGCTCATTTAGAGTTTAAGAAACTCTCTAAGTCTAAGTTATGATGGGGGAAGTGAATACTCAAAATGATGAGTCTCACATAGAATCCAAGAACTCTAACCTAATTCTAAGTTGTGATTGGATGGCTATGAGGCCAAGGGAAAGTATTATATGACTATGAGGTCACAGAGAAGGTGGCCATGACTATGAGGTCAAGGCTGGTAGGTGGCTATGACTATGAGGTTAAAGCTGGTATCCTATGACTATGAGGTCAAGGAGGATGTAAATACCTATGACTATGAGGTCAAGGGTTGATTATGATATATCTATGACTTTGAGGTCAATAGAAATACTTTCCTTTGGAAGGAGGAGGAGATAACATCTTATGAGCAAGAGTGTTACAAGTGAAATGAGATTGAATGAATAGAAATGAGTGTAAGAGCTCAAAGGGATGTACAATAATTTAAGCATGATCAAACTCAAAAGTATGATTTAAATGTCAATCTAAGGTAAAAGATAGTGAGATAATTCACAACAATCAAGAACAAATGAGCATTCATTCATATGATAAAGATAGCACCTTTAAATTGAAATCCAGGACAAAGTATCCAAGATAAGAGGCCAAGGAAAACTCTCATAATAACTCTCTCAAACACTAAGAACGAAATCAAAAGAAATCTCACAAAACCCTCAAGAAATGGGTGATTTTCAAAAGGTGCTCAAGACTTAAATAAATAAAAACTCAAGTTTTTTGTAAATTTAGAATTTAATGTAAAATAAATTTTAAATTGAAAATAAAATTATGAAAAATTAAATTAAGTATTAAAGATTACTTATGGATTTTTTTTTGGAATTTTTGAGTAACAGAAAATATTTTTAATTAATTAACATTCAAATGAAAATAAAATGAAAGAGATAAGTGAAGGTAAACAAGAGTGGGGGTGCGCTAGAAATTTCAGTTAGAACTAAAAAATATGTTGACAGCGTATGGGCCTATGAAAGGGGGTTGCAAATGTCAAATTCGCTAGGCCCAACTACATGAAGTAACTTATAAAAAGTAAAAAAAAACTTATAAAAGGGTGTCTAGGGCGAGAGGGATTCGAACCCCAGACCCCTCCCTTGGTTGCAGTGCATTTACTCTACCACTGGGGTGGCTATACATCCGTTGTATAAGCCATGCTTAATAACTCTTAAACCCTGCTAGCGGACAAAATGGTTTTCAGTAAAAAAAATCACATGAAATAATGTACACGCTGCGAAACCAAATCTCAATTGGTCAACCTCTCATTTAAGTGGCTAACGGACGAAAACCTCCTTCCACCATTTACATGTTGCCACGCAATATTTTTTATTCTCCCTCATGCATACAAACCTTAAATAGCACGTGAAAACCAGCACAACACCCATGGTGGTTCTTGCACCTTGTTCAATCCATTATAAGCTTGTATCTCAACCAAAATTCACAAAGCAAAATCTCTTGCGTAATATTCAGAATGTGGAACAATTCTAACCCTTGAACAACTCATGATACCATTTCAAACATGGATAGAACCAAAATGAAAGCAAGTTGCTCAAACTAGTATAAAACTAAACACATGATGGAACATGATTTATGACAAACATAATGTTACCTCAGACTCAATAAGTGCAAACATACAGCAAGGAGGTCGTCTAAGTATACATAGACATGAGAACAATGAATAAAGAAAAAGAGGAAAAGGGAGACTTACTAAGTGTACTGCCTCTTCGCTGCGAGCTCTTAGACTTCACTCCAGACAGGCTTCCTCCTTACAAGATGAGAGCTTGCACGCTCTTGATATGATACACCAACTTTGAATTCCTTAATCTTCACAAGATCTTTCTATAGCTTCACAGAACTTGTATGAATGTTCAAACAAATTCCACATGATACCTATGTGAGTTTTGAGTTCTCAAGGTTTAGTGTGGTATCTTGTGCAGTGTTGATGTCTTTTTCTTTGTTTTGCTTGTGTGTATTTTCCCTCCTGCGTTGATGGTTTTTTGATGTTGAGGCAAAAAGAAACTCACAGGTTCTTAAAGATTTTTGTGTAGTGTTTTCATGTTCATTCTTGGTGTCCCTCAAGAGTTTTCTTTTGGTGTGATGTGCTCACGAATGGTAGTGTGAATATTGTGGATTGTTTATGCGTGGTTTCAGTTGTTGTTTCGTTACAGGGTTGCATAGAGAAAAAAGTTTGCAAGTTGTGGTGAAAGGATGTTGTGATTATTGGTCTGTGATGGTTGTGTTCTTATTGGTTTGGTTCTTGGAATAGTGGTGTTACAAGGTAGTGAAGATAAATACTTATTATGCTACCAAAATTTCACATAGGGCTTGGTTTCGTCTTAACTCGCTCCAACATGGTATGGATGAGCATGTTTCATGATAGTTTCAAACATACAAATATGGACATGACATGTTTCGATTCTCTTATAAACCGGATATACCAAGTACATCAAACATTCAGGGCAAGCAAAGTGATAGCAGCATAGAACTGTTGTGCCGAAGGATCTCCTTAAGTACTAGTGAAGCAAATGTACTTTAACAGAAAAACACACTTCTTTCTCCTTGCAACAACCTTTCTCTTTCTTTTCCAAAACTTCTTCAACTACCAAGCTAGAATTTAGAGCCCTCTTTTTTCTGAGTTTCTTAAGCGAAAAATATTGGTGTCTAATGAGTGAAAATTGGACTCCTATTTATAGGAAGATTTGAGAGCTTTGAAACATTTTCCAAACATGCCCTCTTGAGAAATGCTCGTGTGAGCTAGATTTGGTTTGCTGAGCCAAGAAGATTTTCAAAATCTTTGATGACTGATAGCGTAAGGTCTGATGCAGGTGTGAAGTGATTGGACCAAAGCTCCATGAATAAACAATGCCTTTGTCTTGGAAAAGTTTCTCTCACCTCTTTGTCAAGTTGCCTCAAGTTGAAATAAAAAATTTATTTTAATGCAAACCACTTGCAATTTGTGGAAGAGGCTCCAAGCACCCTAATCTGATCTCTAAATAATAGAAAGATGCAAGTCTTGGTGATTAGAGGTGGTTTAGCATCATTATACAAAAGTTGGTTACTTGAAAACCAAGAAATGAACCCCCCATCTTTGAAGATTCGTATCTCTCATCTCACTCAATGGTTTGAGGTGTTCTAGTACTTTTTGGAAAGCCCTCAATGTCCTCTACAACTTTCATGTTGGACCCAAGTTCTGAATCACAAGGAATCTTGGTGAAAAATGGGTTAAAGTCAGCTTGTTATTAAGGAAAAAAGTGCTAAAATTTCTCTTAAGTCCTTGGGTCAGTTTAGCTTCTAAGTCTCATAACTCACAAACCATACATTTTTTGGAGAAAAGTCATATTTAACACTTTGAAGATCATGGAAAGATCTTCCATTTGGGCTTTGAGTCACTCAAATTGGATGTGTGGTTTGGAAGTTATGACCATTTCAATTTGGCACAAGAGGGGAAATTTCCATATATGAAAAGTTTCATAAATCAAACCTTGCTTCCTTTGCAAGAAAACTCTTGAGACTTAATTTATCATACCCTAAATCATCAATGAGGCATATTATGATGAGTTGAGGCCTTGGAGGTGTCATTTGGAACAAAATCTCAAAGATTAGGGTTTCAGTCAAAAACCTAATTTCAACTGTGAATGTACTGGGGCAAACTCTTATGATCTTGCATCTTCCATCACATACAAGTCTCATAGATGGTCCTTAGGGATGTCCAATATCTCATGGAGTTATGTCCTAGGGTTTGAGGACAATTCTTGGTCAAGATCAAAGTCAATGATCCACTTGTCTTAACACAAACCCTAATTTGGAGGCAGGGTGAAACTGTGGCTCAAACTATTCATGATGAGAGCCAGATGACCTTGGGTTCTTTGTTGAATGAGACCTCTTGAATGTAGGTAAACTCAAATGGTTGATGAACCAACAAAACATGACAAAATCTTTCAGTGATTCCTCAGGTTCAAACCCTAATTCCACCTTTTGGTCTAGTGATCCTTTGTTGACTTGAATTGATTCAAAGTCTTGAGATCTTGGTTTTAAACAGCTGGCGAATCTTTGTGATGTTTGTATGTAGACAGAGAATACCTTAGAAGGCCTTGAATCTCTCTGTGTAAACCCTGATTTCAAATATAAGAGAAACAAACTGGCAAGATGTGGGTTAGTTAATCAATACATATATGATTGATCCTAAATGTCTATACAAGATGTTATGACATCTAAGAGGTAAAATTTGGGGTACAACACTCAGAAAGCCGTCAAAGGAAGTATTTTAGCCGATCATTTGGCTCATTAAACGATTGATGATCAAGAATCAGTCGGGTTTGACTTCCCAGACGAAGATGTCATGTACTTGAAAATGAAAGATTGTGATGAACCGCTACCCAGTGAAGGGCCAGAACCAAGCTCCCAATGGGGACTAATCTTTGACAGAGCTGTCAACCATTATGGAAATGGAATTGGGGAAATCATCATAACACCTCAGGGTACCCACGTTCCTTTCACTGCTCGATTGACATTCAAATGCACAAACAACGAGGCCGAATACGAAGCTTGTATCATGGGTCTCGAAGAAGCAATTGATTTGAGGATAAAGAACTTGGATGTGTATGGAGACTCAGCCATGGTTATCAATCAGATCAAAGGAGATTGGAACACATACCAATCAGGACTGATTCCTTACAAAGATTACGCGAGAAGGTTATTACCATTCTTCAACATAATTGAGTTTCATCACATCCCTCGTGAAGAGAATCACATAGCTGATGCATTAGCCACTCTCTCCTCCATGATTAGTGTAGGTCAATGGAACGCAATACCGAAGATTGACATCATGCGCCTTGAAAGGCCCGCCTACATCTTCACGATCGAAGCAGTCATATATGACAAACCATGGTATCACGATATCAAATGCTTCCTTCAAAAACAAGAGTACCCGCCTGGGGCATCAAGAAAAGACAGGAAAACCATTAGAAGACTGGAAGGCAGCTTCTTTCTGAGCGGTGATACACTCTATAAGAGAAACTTTGACATGGTCTTGCTCCGATGCGTAGACAAACCAGAAGAAAACATGTTGATGAAAGAGATTCACGAAGGATCCTTTAGCACTCATGTCAACGGACACACAATGGAGAGAAAAATTCTAAGAGCAGGGTACTATTGGCTGACAATGGAATCCAATTGCTACCAGTACATGAGGAAGTCTCACAAGTGTCAGATATACTCAGACAAAATCCATGTACCGCCAACGCATCTCAAAGTTCTCTCTTCCCAATGGCCTTTTTCCATACGGGGAATTGACATGATTGGCATGATCAAAACTAGAGCTTCAAATGGACATCGGTTCATCTTGGTAGCCATTGATTACTTCACCAAATGGGTCGAAATAGCATCATACGCCAATGTAACCCGACAAGTCGAGGTCCGATTTATCAATAACAATCTCATCTGCCGTTATGGTGTTCCAAGCCAGATCATTACTGATAATGGATCTAACTTGAATAACAAGATCATGAAAGAGTTATGCGCTGAGTTCAAGATCGAACACCATAACTCATCTCTCTACCGGTTTAAGATGAACGGTAGAAGCAGCTAACAAGAACATCAAGAAGATTATTCAAAAGATGGTTGTAACCTACAAAGACTGGCACGAGATGCTGCCTTTTGCTCTTCACGGTTATCGCACATCTGTCCGGACTTCAACAGGGGCAACCCCTTTCTCTCTAGTATATGGCATGGAAGCAGTTCTCCCCATAGAAGTAGAGATCCCATCAATCCGGTTATTGATGCAAGCTAAGCTAACAGAGGCTGAATGGTGTCAAAGTCGACACGATGAACTGAACCTAATTGAAGAAAAGCGAATAACGGAATTATGCCACAGTCAGTTGTATCAACAAAGAATGAAGAAAACGCTTGACAAAAAAGTTCGACCTCGCGTCTTCAGAAAAGGAGACCTTGTGCTCAAGACGATACAATCATTCCTCACTGATTCCTGGGGTAAATAGACTCCGAATTACGATGGCCCCTATGTGGTCAAGAAAGCTTTCTCAGGCGGCGCCTTGAGACTCGCAACCATGGATGGAGAGGAATTTGCCTATCCCATGAATGTTGATGTAGTCAAGAAATACTTCGCCTAAACACAAAAAAACGTCTCGGTGGATTGAAAACCTGAAATGGCGGTCCAGGCAAAAATTAGAGACACAATCAAGAATCATCCCGATGGATTGTAAATCTCAAAGTACAATCCTGGCAAAAGTTAGAGATTCATGGCAAGTAACTATGTACGACAAGGTTAAATCCCTCAGCGGTAACACTATTCGTCGAAAAACTTCCAGTCAAGGTCATCTTTGACCAAAGCTCAGGATGTCTAGAATTCAAAGTTGGTAGAATGATAGCGGTCGTTATTTTTCAATGTAGCCCTTTTCCCTTAAATTACCATTTTCTAACTTTGTAAATACTCTACGGGATCACACGCTTGGCTGATTTCCATCCTATCAATAAAATTTGAGCCCTAGTGCTTTTGTTTGCAATTCTTATTTGTTTTAGATTTACAGATTGACATTTTAACATGATCAACGATTCTTGAAATAAAACAAAAAATGAATTTACTTGTCAATATTTTTTCTGCTTCTAAAATAAAGATGGTAATTCTTTTGACTATTAAACATCAAAAGAACATTGATTGCTTCTCCGAAGGTGATTGAACCTCAAAATGCAGAATCAAAGTACTCCTTCTAGACCAGTACGCCTGAATGAAGGATCAACTGAGTCAGAGACCATGTTTCATCTAACGTCCCTGGCAGAGTACGTATCTCTTAAGACTGATTGAAAAATTCTTTCTCCCCACCGGGACCGTCTCTCCTAAGCAAGGCAGGATTACTATTTTGGACCAGTGATACTTTTCATCCCCCGTTGTGGCCGAGTATCCAATCGTGTTCATCCATTAGTTTATATGTCGCGTCAGTTTTATCAACATAAGCATACATACATCATGCATTATTGATTCATATTCATATTGCATCACTATCACTCTAGTCGGTCTAGTTCCCAAATGATAAAGTCCTCTCAATCGAGTTGTCAGTCCTTTACTTGTTAGGAAATACGGCACCTGAGCAATTTCTCCCCAGTTTATCTCTGGATTGGAGACGGTCCTCGACCACTTTGATAACTTGAACCTTTGAGAAACAAGAAGACATTCGACAAACATCACTCTTTACCATTGAGGATGATGTTCTTGCTTTCCCATATTAAGGAAAATCCCCAGAGAAAGCCCGCAACTAAAGACTCTCAGCAACACCTTGGTTTTTCTCTTCAGAAAGTCAATGTTAATGAAGTCATCAGCACCTCAAAATTGGATTACATCACATGGCATTTCTCTGAGAAGATCTGGAAGAAAAGTATGATGTAATATCCCCAAGCAAGAAACAGCCTCTCAAGAGACTCGTATTCCCCAGTAGAGTCAACAAATGGTGTCTCCAACAAAGAAGTTTGAACACCTCTACAACTCAGATGAATGGGTTCCCCAGCAAGTCTGACATCAAAACTTTTTCCCATCAAAAGGCATCTCCCCTGGAAAATTCAGCGAGAAGTTTGAGGAAAACCGCTACACATAACGTCCCTTGTCAAGGAAGGAACTCAAAAAAAAAAGGGGGGAGAAACTAAGACCAGTTCCTTGGCTGAAAATCAGGATCGAGTGGAAGTTTATTGAAAAAAAAAACTAAGACCAGTTCCTTGGCTGAAGACCGAGATCGAGGGGAAGTTTATTGACAAAATAAACTAAGACCAGTTTCTCGGCTGAAGACCAGGATCGAGGGGAAGTTTATTTCAGAAATTGAGACCAGTTCCTTGGCTGAAGACAGGATCGAAGGGAGGTTTATTAAAGAAACTGAGACCAGTTCCCTGGCTGAAGACCAGGATCGAGGGAAAGTTTCACTCTTTTCTAAGCATTATTGCTTAGCAAAAGAAGATGGACGGGAAAACTACCATTCATAACCACTGTCAAAATTTCGGGTATTCCGATATTTAATCCTCTTGCACCCCGAATGCCCAAATACCTTCACCATTCACACCTTCGGGTCCTAGAAAATTAAATAGGGGAATCTGTCATACCCCAAATTTTGACCACCAAGATTTCCCATCATTGTGCAAATCATTACCACAATATGGATGTGCCATCATGCCTCCTCAATCTCCTCAAGGATTGTTGAGCATTCACTATAGTCAAGACTTAGGGTTTCAAGCCCTCTCATAGCACTTAGTCAAAGGATCAATACAGAAATGACATGATCTTCAACTTGTCTAACCTCTCAAACATCTATAAAGGATCAAGAGGACTCCCACATCAAGAATCAAGCATAAAGTTGCAACATTCCAAGTGGATCAAGCCTCAAGATCGCCAGTGTCACCAAATTAGGGCTTTGGTCGACTAAGGCCTCCAGATGGGAATTTTCATCTAGGCATGAGCCAATGCTTCAAAGCACAACCCAAGATACTCCAAGGGACCTCATGGACCCAATCATCAAGTCAATTTAACCTCAGGGGATGCATTCACAAAAAATCAGGAATAAAGGTTTCTTGACCTATTTCACCCCTAAGTTGAGTTTTGGGACAAAACATGAGCCAAGACCTCAAGACATGATTTTAGGACCCCAAATACACCACATTGATCCATTTACAACAATGGATTGATCCAATAAGCTTGATTCATAAGTTTCATTTTCATCTGGACCACAATTAGGGTTACGAGGAAAAAGTCAATTGTACCTTTGACTTTTGACCAGGACATGCTCCCAAACCTTCGGACATGATTCAATACACCCTATATCACCTATGGAATCCATCCATTAGGTTTTATTTAGGTCAAGGACTTGAGTTCACAAAGGATCGCATAGTTTGGATTTCATACGATAAAAAGTCAACTGTGCACAAAATCAAGTTTGACTTATTGGAAATTTTCACAAATATGGTTCCCCTAAGTCAAAAATAATGTTAATGTGTGACATTGATCATCATTCATAAAAAAAAAATCAAGAAAAGTGAGGTTTCTTGCAAAAGGGGCAACCTTGAGAAACTAAAATTTTTCTAAGTTATGGAACAAAAGTGATTTTGGTACCAACTTCCAAGAACCATAACTTCTGATCCAAGCAACCATTTTGAGTGATCCAAAGCCTGATTTGTTGATCTTTCTACACTCTACAAAAGCTTCAACTACCTCCAACTCCAATTATTTATGGATTTTAAGTTATGGAGTGATCAAAATCACAAAAAACATGAAAATGACACTTTTTCCAACATTTAGTGAAAATCTGCCAAGTTACCAGCCTTGAACATCAATGTTCATGAGGATTTTTCAGTTGGATCCAAATAGTTTCAAAATAAACTATGATCACACATGTTTTGTATCATATGAGGGATTTCTAAAAAGCACAAGAGCCTTCCATAACTTAACCTGAGCAGGGAGATATGAATCCATCAAAATCACCATTTCCAACTGTCCCAAGCAAGGCAGATTTTGTGCATTTGCTCGATTTGGCAAATTTGGACAACTCCAAGCCTTGTCATCCATTTGGACACATCTGAGGATAAAACAAAAGGAGAATGATCTGATCCCCAAGCCTCCAAAGTCCAAGAATCTATATGTAGCCATAACAAACCTAAAAAGGCTAAAAAGGTGCCAAGACTCCAATTTTGTTTCCAAGAATTCAATGGATACACCAAGGTGGCATGGACTGAAACATTTCTAACTGAATGAGTCAAGAATAAGCTCTGAATCAAAGGACCATAGGCATGTACCCTAACCTCAAGTCAATGGCTAGAGGAGACTTGAGATTCTTTTTGCTCAACATTGGCCAAAGGCCTGCTGCAGCTGCCATTCACTATTGATGCCAAAACAAACTTGACACACTATAAATAGAGCTCAGTTGTGATCAGTTTGAGTACACCAAAGCACTACAACACTTGCTTTCCTCAAATTCTCTTTCTCTAGGCCAAAATGCCTTGTTTTGCAAGTTATCTCTGAGTTTTTGAGTTAGAGAGCAATTCCACCACATCTCATGATCCAAACACCTCTAATGTGTTATATCTAAGTTGTTCAAACACTCACTTGTGACCTGAAAACACCAAAATAAAAAAGTCAACCTCCAAAACCTCAAAAATTAACTTTTTTGCATTTTTCAAGTCATGTCTGGATTCAGTCACTTTCAAAACCAAACAAGGCCTCAAACACACTCCAAATATCATCCTCAAACTATCCCAAATGGTTCCCCTCATCTGGAACATCATTTGAGGAGTTGCCATATTGGTCACTTTTGCCCCTTTTGCAAGAAAGAGCCAAAACTTGTTCCTAAAGATTCCAGCTGCTTCTAATCATCCTAAAAGCTTATAAGGGATCAATTGGGAGTGTTTAAAACATTGGATCACTTCTGGCACAAGGAAATTGACAGTTAGCACAAGAAGCTCCAAGAGGTAAGTGCATCACAACTTGAACTCTTTGAATTATGCATTCCTTTGAGGTCCACTGATCATAAACATCTCATACATGTTGTATATGTTGTGTTTGAACCAATTTGTCATACAATTCTTGCCTGTACCATGAGATAGCATAAAACATGCAAATTTTGGCCTATTTTGAAACCACTATCGGGTTTTAAAATAGGGGCAATTTCTGAAAATTCCAAAAGCACCATTGGATTCCTTGTGAAATTCTAGGTCAGATGCACCTAAATTTTGTCTCAATCCATGGAGAAATGAGAAAGTTAGAAGCTTCACGTAAATTGCCAAAACTTGCCTTGCCTTGCCTTGGCCAGGCCTGAAAACTTGGCACCCCTTATGTAATAATGGGGTGGTTTTGATACACGAATGTATCACCACCCCAGTGGTAGCACACATGTGTGTTTGTGTATGAGGTCGTGGGTTCAGACCCCACCCAGACCTTGTTTACTACTCTCTCATTTTTGCTATTTTTTTCAATATTTTCATGTTTTTGTTAATTAATTCAAAAATTAATTTCTCTCTTAATTTTAATTATTTTTTATTGATTCTTTTTTTGAAAATTTGCAAAAATATTAAAATATTTTATTCCATGAAAATTTTACAAAAATATTATTTATTTCATATATTTGATATTTTTGTAAAGAATTATATTTTTATTTGTTTTTAAACATTAAAAATATTTCTTTCTCTTGGTTTTGCAAAATTCAAATGATTGTTAAATCATCCCATGAATAAAACATGATTTTCCAAATATAAATCCAAGATCACAACCTTTTTTCACATGTTTGATTATTTTAATTGAATTTTTATTCAATTAAAATACATTTTAAAGCCAAAAATTAGGGTTTTGATCACTATCACCCTAACAAATATTTTCAAACATCTTTGGGCCTCTTGATAAAGTGTAAGTCCCACCCCTTTATAAATAAAAACCTTTTTGGGCCTCAGTCATTGTATAAATCCCATTACGATTTTAAAACCTCGAAGCGATCATCACCTTTTCAACAAAATAACTTGGGCCTCTCCTTGAGTTGTAAGCCCCATCTCTTGTACAAAAATAAACTTTGGGCCTCTCCTTGAATTGTACCCAACCCTCTTTGTAAAATAAAATAATTTGGGCCTTAGTCGTTGTATAAGTCCTAATACAGTTTTCAGAACAACGGTGTGATCACTGTTATATTTGGGCCTCTCCCTGAGTATAAGCCCCAATCTTTTCAAAAACAACTTCCTTTTTTATTTTGGTTCAAATTCATAGTTGTTATCAAAACTTTCTTTAATTTCTTGAGCTACTAACCATACAGCTGTTACAATGGAAGCTTGCTCGCCTGTAAGTTTTATCAGCTTTCATTTACTTGCTTTCATATATATATATATATATATATATATATATATATATATATATATATATATATATAATTGTATTGCTGGAAGCTTGCACACCTGTAAGTCCTTCTTTCATATCCTTTTAAATACTTGTCATATATCAACTCTATATATACTTGTATATCTGCTTAGAGTTTTCCCCGACAACTGGTCTAGAACTAGGTAAAGCCAGTTGGTTACTCTTTTAAGACAGTCAAAACTAGTTCCCCATAGGAATTCCAGATACAGTCTTTCCTTCTCTTGGGCTTAAACAATATGGAACAAAGAGAAATGCATTATTCCTGGTGAAAATTTTCTCAGACTGTCACTATTAGAAATTGTCAAAGAAGTTCATTCCCCCAGACAGGATTAATTCTCGGTGAAACCTCTCTTGAATTTCTTCAAACCCTAGAACTGTTCACTAAAGAAAAGATTATTCCCGGTGAAACTTTTCTTGAAATTTTCTTAAGTTTTGATCCACAGGCATCCTAAAAGCATCCCCGCCTCCTCTTGGGCTTTGTACAAGGACCCTCCGGCTTCTTAGAAGTTCTCATGCCTTCTCTTGGGCTTAATACAAGGACCTTGAAGACCTCTTAAAGGTATAAGACAGAACTTAGTCATTCTTTGTTAGAGCAGTCTTTCCAAAGAGTCAAAACCTTGGAAATTTTAGGGTTGATACTCATCCCTTAAAATACCATCCTCCTCTTGGGCATCATACAAAGATAAACTTTTCCATACCAGTAGACTCGGACAATCTAATCTCCTCTTGGATCTAAAAGACATTCTCAAGTTCCCTACAAGCACAGGAAACACCTTGGTCATTTAACCAATCTCCAGCAGAGTTAAAATCCTCACAAGACCTAAAACTCAATCTTTATCCTAAATTTCCCCAGCTAGGGTCAGCTTATCATCAGAACCTCAAGGCATCTGATACCTCAACTGTTCTGGAAACCCTCAGCAAGAGTTGATCCCCAGATTTGGACCTGCCTCTGGATCTCAATAATCCTCAACAGAAGTCGGCCTCCTCTTAGGCTTTGTATAATGATTTCTCCAGCTTGTTCAGCCACAATCTTGGGCTTTGTACAAGACAGATAAAAGCACTCTCTTGTTGAGTCAAACCCTTTCAGCCTCAATATTAGGCTTTGTACAAGACACACAAAGCACTCTCTTGTTGAGTCAATCACCTTAAGGTACTCTCTTGTTGAGTCAACCTTTTTTCAGCCTCCTCTTAGGCTTTGTATAAAGATTTTCGCCAGCTGAGTTAGCTTTCAAAATACTCTCTTGTTGAATCAATTACCTTTTCCACACTCTCTTGTTGAGTCAATGGTACAAAACATAAACACTCTCTTGTTGAGTCATTCCTTTAGCCTCACTCTTGGGCTTTGTATAAGACATATATAAACTTCCTCCAACAAAGTCAAAATCTCCATAACCCTCTCTTAAAGCTCTGGATAAATATTTCCCCAGCGGAGTCAATTCCTCCCAGTCTTCTTTTATGCTTTGAGATATAATATCCCCAAGCAGAATTAATTTTCTTTTCAGCTTCCTCTTAGGCTTTGTATAATGATTTTCCTCAGTAAGGTCAGCCTCAATCTTGGGCTTTGTACAAGACACCTAAAAATCCTCAGCTAAGTCAGTCAACTACCTTTCAGCCTCAATCTTGGGCTTTGTACAAGACACCAAATAAAACACTCTCTTGTTGAGTCAGTCTCATTTTAGCCTCAATCTTGGGCTTTATACAAGACAGATAAAGATTTCTTTCTCCCAGAGTCAGTTTCTTTTTAGCCTAAATCTTGGGCTTTGTACAAGACACCATATAAATTTCCCCTAAGCAGAGTCAAACCTCTTTCTAGCCTCAATCTTGGGCTTTATACAAGAAAAACTATACTCTCCAGTAGAGTCAATCTTCTCCTTTTTAGCCTCAATCTTGGGCTTTGTACAAGACACCTACAAATATTCCCCTGTGGAGTAAAAAATCCTTCTTTAGCCTCAATCTTGGGCTTTGTACAAGACAAACAAAATATTTCGCAGGAAAAATCAACTATCAGCCTCCTCTTAGGGTTTGTATAATGATATCCCCCAAAAGAGTCAGTCTCTCTGTTAGCCTCAATCTTGGGCTTTGTACAGGACAGATAAACACTCTCAAGTTGAGTCAGCCTTTTCCAGCCTCCTCTTAGGCTTTGTATAAGGACTTCCCCAGTGGAGTCAATCAATCTCTTAGCTTCAACCTTGGGCTTTGATCAAGGCACACAAAAATCAACATCCCCCTCAGAGGAAATTAAAATCTCTCTGCAGGAAGTCATTTCTTCGTGTTATCACACATCAAAATAGACATTCAAAATAAACCCTAATCCTAGATAACCGATGTAAGTGTCACACTTGTTGATTCAAATATCCACGCTGTAGTCTATCTCTTATCCTGGTAAAACTCCATCTTTCATCTAATTGCTGTAAATTGCAAGCCTCTAGATTTTTTACATCCACGACACTATTCCTCTCTTAGCATGAAAGATTCGTAAGGAAAAATGGCATTGCTCTACACTGAGTTAAAGTTTTCCCCTTGAGGACAAATCCCCTATAAAGGAAATTATGGCATTGCTGGATTCACATATCCCAGTTAAAGTAAATCTCCTTTATAATCAGTCACCCAATAGTTGTGATAAACAGACGAGATCTCTCCCTTTAGAGATGATAAATTATCTCTCAGTCAAACTTTTAGCTTCAATCTTGGGCTTTGAACAAGACACAAATACTCATTTAGCTTCAATCTTGGGCTTTGAACAAGACACCAAAACATCTTTTCCTCCCATAGAATAGGAGGAACTACGATTGCTCTGATTTCCATGTTTATCTTTAACGGGAATACGTAGGCATAAGATTGCGAAATCTTAGCGAGCATACCAATCAAAAACTCTAGGTCCAGTACCTTCATACCAATCAAAAACTCTGGGTCCAGTACCTTCATACCAATCAAAAAACTGAGGTCCAGTACCTCACCAAAATCATCAAAAACTCTCTCTTTCTCTCTCAACATTCTCAAACTTTTCCCAACCCATTTACAAACAAACAACCATCAAGTACAAAGCAGAACCTAAAACTATCAATCTATGGATAACCACATATAGGATGGGTAATTGACAACTCCCCATTGTATAACCTGACCCGGAACTCCCCGAATCTCTTTAATCGTTTGTTCAGTTAAACATTTGCATGCAAGGTTAGTTTTAGATAGCTTCCCTTTCCCTTCCAGGTTCACGGGATAAATAAGAAATCAGAAAGTAGCACCCTTTCCCTACCGTTGTGGTGAGGAAGAACCCATGTGCGATAAGGTGGTCGCGTCACCGACAAAAATCGCACGCTACATACGGTATTGGTCCTGGCAGGTAGATAACCACAAGAGCATTTTGATTTCTCTTACCATCATAGGCAGCCTCAATTGGTTCGAGGTTGAGAATTCTTCTACTGTCAAGAGAGACTTTTGACTCGTCGAGAAGAGGGATTATGGCGCAAATGTCCTTGGTTATTCCATGATTGTAGATTACAACAGAATTTTTGCTTTGACTAGGGAGGTAATCTTGTATCATGTTGACCGACCCAGAACTTGAACATGGTCAAATCTCCTTCTGGTCCAACTGATTTTGGAGGGCTGCTCGTACGAGATAACATCCTTGGTTATTTTTCGAGCATACTTTACAGCGTTCATAATTGTGCGGTGGTACCCGACCATATCCGCTTTGTACGCAGTGCATCTTTACTAGATCTGTTTTCGTTGAGCGGATATCACGACTTTGATGTCTATCAGGATTCCCATCAGTCACGCTAATTTGTTTTGTGACTTAATACTGGTAGATCGAGAGCCACCAGTGGTCTAACAGGTGTTGAAGGGTTCTTTGCACACGCACACACCCTTGGTTGTTTTCGCATCATTCTTTACAGTCTAGATAATCATGTGAAGCCAGAAAACCAAGTCTGCCATGCTTAGCATGTAATTCCACTAAACTGGTATTCATCAAGCGTATGTCAAAGATCTGAACCATATTGACTTGATGGTCATTTCTTTCACGGTAGTCTTGGATCCATCTGAGATCCATCTGACGTTGGAGGGCCTCCTGTACAAAAGAGCATCCCTAATTGTCTGTTGAGCAGACTGGACAAGCATTGTAATCGTGTCGTGGCAGATTATAATACTGACTTTGTCTCGAACGCATTTCCACTAAGTTGACATTCATTGCACGGATGTCGTGGTTCTGTACAATGTTGGGATGTGCATGAGCCATGTTTACTCCATGAATCTGGTGATACTGAATCCAGCCCAGATCCATTTGTTCTTGTAGAGCTACTTGTATTATGGCCTACCCTTGGTTGTCCTTGGAGCAAATATCACACTAATGATAGTTGTGAGATGGCACATGACCATACATATACTGTCTGCAATGCATTTTCACCAGATTGGTTCCTAATAGGAGTACATTATTAATTCGATAACTGTTGACAGGTTCTCCTTCTATCAAATTCACTGTAGTCTTCTCATGTTGCGATAATGGGTTTGTCTGAACATTCGGATTAGTATCTTTGAAAGATAAAATCTCGTTCCTGACAAGCTTCTGTACATCAGACTTGAAGCTGAGATAATTCTCAATGTTATGTCCCGGTCCTCCTTGATGGTAAGGACAAGTTTGATCGGCTTTGAACCAAAAAGGTGGATTTTCTAGTACTGCGAGAGGATTCCTGTTTTGGAAGTGCCCCTTGGCCAATAGAAGTGGAAATAACTTTGCGTACAACATCGGTATAGGGTCGAACCTTGATGGTCGTGTAGTACGATTGTTATTATTGTACTGCGGGCGAGTCTGCTGAAGAGGCTATTGCAACCTTTGCTGATACTGTTGTTGACTTGGTTGGCTCTGAGTAACCTGAGGTTGATAAGTCAGAGTCGGCGCGGGGTTGATAGCAGGAGTTATTGCCGCTACTGGTTGATACCTTCGCCTTTTATTTCCCAGAGAGATATTACTGATATCTTGCTCCTTTTTCTTTTCGAAAGCACAACCGTATCTCTTAGTACTGCTAGATGGCTCTACATCTTTGACCAATCGTCCTTCTCGGACTGCCTCTTCAAGGCGTACTCCCATGTTCACCATTTCAGTGAAGTCACTGGGAGCACTGGCAACCATTCGGTGGTAATAGAATGAGCTCAAGGTTTTTAGGAAGATCTTTGTCATCTCCTTTTCCTCAAGAGGGAGACAGATCTGAGAGACAATTTTACGCCATCTCTGAGCATACTCTTTGAAAATTTCTTTGTCCTTTTGTGACATTGACCTAAGATGATCCATATCTGGTGCCATGTCTAAATTGTATTTATACTGCTGAACAAAGGCTACCCCGAGATCTCTGAAAGTATTGATATTGGTGCGGTTTAAACCCTTGTACCATTTGAGTGCGGCACTGGTTAAACGGTCTTTGAAATAATGGATAAGTAGTTGTTGATTTTTTGTCTGAGTTGACATTTTTCGAGCGTACATCACCAGATGTCTTTGAGGGAAAGAGTTTCTTTTGTATTTTTCAAAGTTAGGCACCTTGAATTTGTGCGGTATCTTTACATTTGGGACCAGACAGAGGTCAGCAGCGTCCTTTCCGAATAAGTCTTGGCCGTGAATGGCATACAGTTCCTTCTGTATTTCCCAGAATTGTTCCTGGAACTCATTCATCCTTTCGTACATTTCTTCGTTTCCACCAGAAATTGTTTGCAGAATCTGTCCTTCCGGGACGGTGTGTACCACTGGTTGTGGTATTGATATTATAGTAGTGACCCTTGGCGCTTCAGTGCCCTAAAGTTTATAGCCTTCAGGAGTTGCTGTCGTAACCCTTGCATCCTCACTTTCCCAAAGTTTATAACCTTCAGGTCCGGCAGTTCCTGCTACGGTTTCTAGGTCTTCAGTGACCGGTGGGATATATCCTTCAGGTATAAAGTTGAAAGGCATGCCCCAGGGGCAACCCTTAGGCATGTTGTACCGAGGATGATTCTCACATGTCTCCATTATGGGCGTGGATGTAATCTCTAAGATCACAGTCCTTTGATGTTGCTGCTCCTGAGCTGCTGCCAGGGATTGCATGTTGCTTTGAAGTTTTTCCAAACTTTCTTTTAGAGCGTCGATTTCTTTTCTCAGCTCATTGTTCTCTTCCTCTAGATCGTCCATTTTCTTTTGTCGATTAGCCAGAGTATTGTATGAGTGAGACAGTTTGACTCTAGAATTGTGACACATACGTGAGACTCAAGGAGAAGAAAAATGTGTTATGTGAGAATGATGAATGATATGCAAAGACATATTTTTAGTTTTTGTTTTATTCAAAAAGAAATTTCAACAAATAGATTGCAAATATCACACAGTGGGGGAGGCCCTTTTTTATTGAATTCGAAAGATTGCAGTATTTTATAAGGAAAAGTACAGTATTTTACAAAGTGCTGTAAGGAGAAAGTCTAAACTCATGGATCCAGAGTCCTCTCTGAAGAGAGCTCAGATGCCAGTTCCTGTATTTTTCTTTTCTTTGATCGGGACTCTTCAGCCGTTGTCAGGTTGCCAGTCCTTTGCCAAGTGAAAGAAGCGAGCAAATTTCTTCGGTCTTCCTGACTTTCTATAGCATGATGCTCTAATATCTCAATCAGAGCATCCTTTTCTTTTAACAGTTCCTGAATCTTGGTACATTCCAAACTAAAGATTTGGTATTTGTTTTTCCAAGAGCTCTTCTCATGTTAAACTTTGTTGAGAGAGACCTAGAGTTTTTCCACATCAGACATGAAATAAAGAACAAATTCCTTTAAGGGAAAAACTTCTTGGCGAGGGTAAGGCATCCTCAGCTTGAGGGCTCTAGTTTGTACCCAGTGGAGATAAGGTTCCATAGAGGTACAGTTTGGTCTTCCCAGAGACTCTCTGCCTTTCCTATGAATATGTTGCCAGACATGCACTATTTCTTTCTTTAGTGCCCTGTCATTTTCCCCTTCCTTGAAGAAAAGACTTTCTAGATGAACGTTATGCAGGATATTCTTCATCGGGTATCTGAGTTGACGGCGAGCTAAAATTGTATGATAGTTGATTCCTCCTTTAGTTCCAATGAGGGGTACGTTAGGGAAATTTCCACATCTGCCGATGATCTATGTTCCTTCATAAATCCTATTGTACCAATCTATGTCAGAGTTGGTAAGGGACGTAATCCTTTGTGACCAACGTAGAGTACTCTTGTGATCCCAAAAAGTAGCAGACTTGGGCATATGGGAAATGAACCATTTGTAGAGTAATGGTACACATCATGTGATCATTACTCCACTGTACAAATTCCTTAAGTGTACAGAATGATAAGCATCTGCGAGCAAGGTTGGTATGGGGTTTCTTATTAAGAATATCTTAACAACATTGGTATCGACGAAGCTGTCGATGTTGGGAAAAAGAAACAACCCATATATGAGCAGAACAAAGACGTCTTCAATGGCAGTTATGTTTCCTATACTAGAAAAGTATAGAGCTTTCTCCATCAGTAATTTAGTCGGTAAACCCTGGATTCCTCCTTTAGTGGTTATGTGAGTCCTAACTTCCGACTCATCCAAAGAGATTGCTCTTGAAACGGCCTGGTCCTTTGGAATTTCTTCCAGTCCAGAAAATGGAGCTTGATCAGTGATAGGTAAATCAATCAGGCGAGAGTACTCTTCCAGTGTTGGTGCCAGTTAGTAATCCGAGAAAGTGAAGAAGTGGTAAACCGGATCGTAGAACTGAATCAACGTAGACATGATTCCTTCAACTACATTGACCCTTAACAGAGACACCAGTCCTCCGTGTTTGGCTCTGAAAGCCTCGAGATTGGTAATCATCCTTCCCAATTTCCTTAAGTCTTATAATTTCGAAACCTTGAAGGTGTACTTGTGCGTTTTTCTTCTACCGAAATCCATAACGCAACCTCTGATATTTGCAATTATTGTTTTAGTTCTTTTGAAAAAAAGGTTTTTTCTTGTTTGAAAAGAGTGAAATTCTGGTATCAGACGTGTGATGTTAAGGTGTGATGTCACAACAACACACTCTGCACAATGGACCGCAATAACAGTAAAATAACACCAAGAGTTGTTGACCCAGTTCGGTTACAACCAACCTACTCTGGGGGCTACCAAGCCAGGGATGGAATTCACTACTTGTAGATATAATTTACAGACTCAACAACCCGTTGACAATCTCCTAAACTTATACTCTACTAATGACTTCCTACCTAAGAAACCACTTAGGTATGAGAACACCACTCAATCCCTTACAAACACTCAAAGAACCCACTTTGAGTACCCTTGATCTTACTTCACAGCTTCGATCAATTCAAACAACTCTCTTTGCTTCACAGCTCTAGAGAGGACAGATCACCAATTCACCCTTGAATGGTTTACTCATAATTCGTACAAATATCTAAGACACTCAGCCTCTGCTCTTGATCTTCAATCTGTACTTTTTCCTTTGGTCTTGTGCGCTTTATATAGCTCCTGAATTGGGCTTGGACTTGTCACAATATTTGATCAGATTTCTTAATTAAAACTGAATCTTCAAAATAGATTTTATCCCCAAAATCTTTTTAAATCTTCAACCTTTTAATTCTCCAACAGATCTGCAATCAAATCTCCCATGTAACAGAAAATATCTATCCCAAGATATTCTCATCCAATGAGTTAACCACTCTCCACAATTCCAGCTAATACGCGTGCCCTAATAACATATCCTGCTGTTATTAATTCTGCATGTCTGATGTTACAACATCACCTGTGTGACATCAGACATCCAACTTTAGCATTTAACAACTTAACACAACCCAGTGTTAAGACTTCAATGTTACAACATCAGCACCTTGACATCAACATTGAATAACCTTTGTTTTACCAAAATTCCAGCCAATCCAGGAACTAACAATCTCCCCCTTTGGCTAATTTTGGCTAAAACAACCTCTGCAATCAACTTCTGCACTCTGCACCTTCAGAGATTTCAGCAGCGGAATAATCTTCAGAAATTTGAAACTCATTAGCAGCAGTTTGACACTTTGGATAGTCTTTATCACTTGATCTGCTGTAGCACCATCTTCATTATTGACAACGGCCAATTGGTGCTCCTCCTTGAAAATATGAACCAGCATCACAGCTGTTCAGTAGCTCATAATGTGCAGCAATTTACTCCCCCTAGATGTCTGCTTGGCTGCACTCTTCACATGTCATGATATCTTCAAAACTCCCCCTCAATAACTGCATTACCACTTTTCAACTAAACACCTTTTAGCAGCATCAATCTATCTCCCCCTTAATCTCTGCATCACATCAGCAGCATATGGCAATAATCCTCTTGACTATCTTGACTATGTTCTCCCCCTTTTTAGCCATAATTAGGCAAGCTTCTATAAGAAGTCCTATTAACTATAGTCAGTATACCCTAGCTCTCATTGTTAGCCTCTCAGTTAGAAAACAGGCAAAACAAATCATAGAAGGAAACTAAAAGCATAAATAGTGCATAAACCAGCACAATATTCAAATTACAAAACCAAGCACTTTAAGTGCTAAAACAAATACAGAAAATAAAGCTAACCCTACTAAAATAGAAGGCAATCATTAAAAACTTGAATCTTCTGAGCTGAGATCATCATTATCGTCTTCATCAATAGCATCCTTCCTTGTGTTGACAGCTTCACTTTCCTTTGTTGCCAATCTCAGAGCCATGACAAGTCTTTTAATTTTTTGTTTCCTTTCAGTGCTAACTCTTATGACTTCATCTAACTCCTTGCAAGCCTCCTCTAGTTCTGTAATCAACCCAGTCTTGGTTGATGACTGTTGTGATGTTGAGGCAGATGTCTTGACACTGTAAGGTACATGTTTCACCTTGTGATGGAGTGACAAGGCAGGCTTCCTTTTACAAGCAACATCTGAATGCTGTAGAATTCCAGGATGTTGAGACAAGACAATCCCACAAATGAGAGAGGGAAAAGCAATGGGCATCTTTGCAGCATTTGTAGCAGCATGCTTAATAGTATGATCATAGATGTAGGAGCCATAGTTAATTCTTTGCTTTGTCCCAACTGCATAAATTATCTTCCCCAATTCAACAGAAATTGTGGTCTTGTGACTAGTAGGAACCTAGTTGGCAATACCTATTATGTGCAGAAAAGCATATTTGACACTCAACAAACTGGCTAACATCTTTCCTTCTACCGGCCAAACATCTACCTGCCCATCAGTGATTTCTTTGCATATATCATTGTTAGAAGCTTCTAATTCCCCATAATCTTCCTCATTTCTTCCTAAGTAGGCATTGATCATCTCATGAGAAAACCAGACACACTTACCCCTGATGGTAACTCTTCTGAAAGTACGGCTCTTGCTGTCATTTATCGATTCAGGTATATTAACTATGAATTCCCTAACCAGTCTATCATAGCAGTTAGTCAACCCTGACACAGTCCTTATGAGACCAGCAAGCTTAATTAGGTCTATGATTTTAGTAGACTCTAAGTCTTTTGCTACTACCTCTCTTTCCAGAGCTATCTTTCTTAGGCTCACACAACTCCACAAGGATACACTTCTGGCACTGTGAGATGAGATGTTATCAGGCACCTGATTTGTAGCACGGTTGATGTCATGAGCATCACTCTCAGAATCTGCCTCTTCCCTGATTCTCCTCTTCTTTCCAGACCTGGCACCTTTGTTCCATGACTTGGGACAGTCTGTAGATGAAGTCCTTTTCTTATCCTTCCCTCTTCCAATTCTATCATCATCAGATGAGTCCTCAATCTCTATAACCTCAACCTGCTCCTTCCCTTTACCCCTGTGGCTTTCATTCCTAGGGGATGATGTTCTGACATCAAGACTGACATCAGTGTCATCAGGATCTTCACCTTCAGCTTCTTGACTAAGGGCCTGGCTTTGAAGATTTTTGTCCTCTCCTTGAGAGTCGACTGGTTCAGCAGGCATTTGCCTTAGAGGGACGGAAATCCCTTTCACCCGTATCCCCTTCTCAACGATTTTGGTGGCAAGCTATTCCAAATGCTCGTCTACATCAAACTTCTCCTCAACAGCTTAAGAGGATGATGACCTAGCTTCAGGTTTATTCACCGTTGTCGAGGGTTTAGGGTTACCTGACTCGGGAAGAGCACTAGAAATGAGTTCTTCGGAAGAAACCCCAGTTCGTACCTGCTCAGAGTTCTTGGAAGGGACAGACATCGTTCCTTTGTGACAGACTAGGTTTGGAGAAGAACCTTCTATTCTATTGAGATTTGGGGAGATGAAACGTTGCGATGAGAATGCTTTGGTAAGTCTTGATGTAGTATCAATATAGTAAGGCTCCTGATTTTGAATACTCTTTAAAGACCAATTACTAATTTTCTCCCTCCATAAAGACTTTCCTTTTAAAACACTCACATCTGAACTTGTTAACTCTGAGTGACCTTTTAGCATCCTGATGCCATAGTCTGATGTTATAACATCAACTAGAACATCACTAGTTGAATCTCCTTCAAGAGAAATCCACTGATAGCAATTGTCTTTGGTTCTGGTACCCTTCATAACAACCTGATTATGCTCATCAGAAACCACACAATCATCCTTGGTGTAGTTTACCTTGTAACATTCATCACACAACTGGCTTATGCTGATCAAATTTGCACTTAAGCCATTGACAAACATAACATTGTCAAGTTCAGGTCTACCATCACCTTGCACTTTCCCAACTCCTGCATCAACACCTTTTTCTCCATTGCCAAATATGACCTCCTGAGAGGGGCAAGGTCTAAGATCATCAAACATGGATCTACATCCAGACATGTGCTTGGAACACCCACTGTCAAAATACCATGTTCCTTCTTTAAACTCTTTGTCAGCCAAGTGAGCCAACAAGCACTTCACCTTCTCCTTAGGTACCCATTGTTTAACAACTTTGGGCCTGTGCTCTCTCCATCTGTTTTGAGGTTGAGGGTATCCATGCAGCTTGTAGCAAGAGTACTACATATGTCCAATCCTACCACAGTAATAGCATCTCACCCTTTCATATCTGAATCTTCTGCCATGATGAGATTGCTTATGCTGCCATCCATAATGTGATTTCCTCCATCTATTATGTTGATATCTTCTCCCATAAGATGGCTGAGAATGCTGTTTCCTGGATTGTCTCCCATGATGGTGTGGCTTTCTTCTTCCATATATATAAGGAACAACATTGGTGTATCCATAACCATAACCATACCAGTTGTCCTGATGTTGAGACATCTGATGAGACATGTGCTGTTTGAACTGAGCAGCTTGCATGCTCTCATGGTATTGTGGGGGCATATATTGGCTAGCTCCCTGTGGCTGCTTTCTCTTCTGATAGGGACCAGTCTTCTTCTCAATCTTCTTAGGTTGTGAAACATCAGCTTTCTTAGGGGTAGGATCCTGATTCTTTGGCTGATGTTGAGATGAAAGTTGTGACACTTCCTTCTTTGAACCTGAAGTGATTCCTTCTGAAGTTCCCTTGTCCTCAGCCACATAACCTATCCCAGCTTTGTCTCCAGCAGCTTTTTCTGACTGAAGGATCTTGTCGAGTGTGTCTGTACCATAGCTCAGTATCCTAACAGACTTGGTCATTTGATCAAGGTGAGCTCTAACTAGCACCACTTCATTTTCCAGATCTGTCTTTTCATTCTCTAGCTGAGCAATCTGTTGCTTGTGGCACTTGTTTTCTTGACAAATTTCAGCACTCTTTAAACACAGCTCTTGATAGGTAGATGCCAACTCCTCATAAGTTACTTCTCCATCACTAGAATCATCATTAGATACCACAGCTCCTGTTAAAGCTCTCACATGCTTTGCTAACTCACTTTCACTTTCACTATCAGAGTCAGACCAGGAAACTGTCATGCCCTTCTTCTGCTTTTTCAAGAAGGTGGGACATTCTTTCTTGACATGTCCATATCCTTCACACTCAGAGCACTACACTCCTTTCTCTTGGGCAGTTTTCTCTTCATCCTTCTTGCTGGTGTCAGAAGTCATGTTCTTGACATTAGGCCTGGAGTTATTATTCATTCTCTTGAATACTTTGGTGAACTGTCTTCCCAACATCACTATGGCCTGAGACAGATCCTCCTGGGATTCAGATTTCTTCCTTTTCTCTTCTTCACCATTTGTCACCAAGGCTATACTCTTTGGCTTCTTTTCTGGTTCTTCCTCATTCAACCCAAGCTCAAAGGTTTGAAGAGATCCAATGAGCTCATCAACTCTCATCTTGCTGATATCTTGTGATTCTTCAATGGCAGTAACCTTCATCTTATACTTCTTAGGTAGGGACCTAAGGATCTTCCTCACAAGCTTTTCATCTGACATCTTCTCTCCAAGAGCACTAGATGCACTGGCCAGCTCAAGAACACTCATGTGGAAATCATGAATAGTCTCATCTTCCTTCATCTTCAGGCTTTCAAATTTTGATGTTAAAATCTGAAGTCTTGACATCTTGACTCTAAATGTTCCTTCATGAGTAGCCTGCAAGATATCCCATGCTTCTTTAGCAACTTCACAGGTATTGATTAACCTGAAGATGTTCTTATCCACTCCATTGAAGATAGCATTCAGAGCTTTGGAATTTCCAAGGGCAAGCTCATCTTCCTCCTTGGTCCACTCTTCTTCAGGCTTTGGCTTAGAGGTGCCTTCTTTATCTTTGCCAGCATCATCCTTCTCACACATGACAGGAGCTTTCCATTCTTTAATAACAGCCTTCCAAGCCCTACTGTCCAAGGATTTTAAGAAGGTGGTCATCCTTGGCTTCCAATAGTCATAATTGGATCCATCCAAAATAGGGGGTCTGTTGACGAATCCTCCAACTTCTTTGTCCATCTTTTCACCAGAAAGTAACTTCCCTAGATCTCACCCAGAGACAGACAGGATGCCTGCTCTGATACCAATTGAAATTCTGGTATCAGACGTGTGATGTTAAGGTGTGATGTCACAACAACACACTCTACACAATGGACATCAATAATAGTAAAATAACACCAAGAATTGTTGACCCAGTTCGGTTACAACCAACCTACTCTGGGGGCTACCAAGCCAGGGATGGAATTCACTACTTGTAGATATAATTTACAGACTCAACAACCCGTTGACAATCTCCTAAACTTATACTCTACTAATGACTTCCTACCTAAGAAACCACTTAGGTATGAGAACACCACTCAATCCCTTACAAACACTCAAAGAACCCACTTTGAGTACCCTTGATCTTACTTCACAGCTTCGATCAATTCAAGCAACTCTCTTTGCTTCACAACTTTAGAGAGGACAGGTCACCAATTCACCCTTGAATGGTTTACTCACAATTCGTACAAATATCTAAGACACTTAGCCTCTGCTCTTGATCTTCAATCTGTACTTTTTCCTTTGGTCTTGTGCGCTTTATATAGCTCCTGAATTGGGCTTGGACTTGTCACAATATTTGATCAGATTTGTTAATTAAAACTGAATCTTCAAAACAGATTTTATCCCCAAAATCTTTTTAAATCTTCAACCTTTTAATTCTCCAACAGATCTGCAATCAAATCTCCCATGTAACAGAAAATATCTATCCCAAGATATTCTCATCCAATGAGTTAACCACTCTCCACAATTCCAGCTAATACGCGTGCCCTAATAACATATCCTGCTATTATTAATTCTGCAGGTCTGATGTTACAACATCACCTGTGTGACATCAGACATCCAACTTCAGCATTTAACAACTTAACACAGCCCAGTGTTAGGACTTCAATGTTACAACATCAGCACCTTGACATCAACATTGAATAACCTTTGTTTTACCAAAATTCCAGCCAATCCAGGAACTAACAAAGAGTTTTTAAATGAATGCATGAATGCAACACACAAAAACATTTGAAAACACGTGTTCAAAGGTTCAACGTCACGAGCATGGATTCATGGCTCTACCCATCCCCAAAGGTTGTACTATTTTGGTCAATTTTTGTACCTGTAGAACGGGTTCTAAGGTTCCCAGAGTCATTGACCCCTTCTAGGGATATTAACATCAAGCTGATTCACTCGAGCGAGCTGTAACATCCTAGGGTGAATCTCATTTGAGTGTAGTATCGCGTATCAACAATTCCCGATAGTTACCGCACTATCAAATGGCCATATGATTAATGTCTACTAAATCCTCAGGGTCATGGGTACCGTACTGGGAAAGACAATGCTTTCACGACAATCGGTCGTTCAACATTGATACTTCCGCATGGGTACCTCGACTGATTCGGTGGACTGTCAGATTAGCTTGGTTGGGATTCACTCCTTATAAGCGTTTCCTGGATATGCCACCACTTATCTTAATTTTCTCTCAAACTTTTCACATGTGTATTAATCTTATTCCCAGTTAACAGAAAAGTTAAACACGGGTATCAAGTAGTATAACAGTAAATATATATATATATTATAGTATAGAAAATGCTAAACAAAGCCTACACCTCTTAGGAACTTTAATCCTAAAGACTCCCCAGCAGAGTCGGCATTTTTCTATAGTGTGCGATTTTTGTCGGTGACGCAACCACCTTACCGTATTTGGTTGGAATTAGGTGCTACTTTCTAATTTCTTATTTATCCTATGAAGCTAGAAAGGAAATGGAAGCTATCTAAAACTAACCTTGCACGCAAATATTTTCTTTAACAAATGCTAAGAGATTGGGGGGTCCAGGGTCACGTTATACAAAGGGGAGATGTCAATTACCCTGTGTATATATGGTTATCCATAGACTTTCTTTGGCAAGTTTAAATACTTTCTGGTGTTTACTGTTATGGGTCGGGAAAATTTTCCTTTGGGAGTGTTGAGAGAGTGTTTTTGTTGTTTTTGGTTTTCTGTTGTTTTTGGTAAGGTACTGGACCTAAAGTTTTTGATTTGTGTGCTCGTTAAGATTTCGAAATCTTATGCCTACGTATTCTCGTAAAGATAACAGGGAAATCAGAGCAATCGTAGTTCCTCCTATTCTATGGGAGGAAAAAGATGTTTGGTGTCTTGTTCAAAGCCCAAAATTGAAGCTAGATGAGTATTTATGTCTTGTTTCAAAGCCCAAGATTGAAGCTAAAGGTTATTGGTGTCTTGTTTAAAGCCCAAGATTGAAGCTAAAGGTTTGACTAAGAGAGAATTTGTCATCTCTAAAGGGAGATATCTCACCTGTTCATCACAGTTTGTTGAAGGATTGGTTATAAAGGGGAATTACTTTAACTGGAATGTGTGGAATCCAGCAATGTCATAATTTCCTTTATAAGGGAGATGTCCTGAAGGAAGAAACTTTAACTCAGTGTAGAGCAATGTCATTTTTCCTTTGGAATCTTTCATGCTAAGAGAGGGACATGGGCTTGGATGTAAATAATCCAGAGGCTTGCCACTTATAGCAATTAGATGAAAGAGGAAGTTTACCAGGATAAAAGAGGGACCACAACTTGAATTTTTGAATCAACAAGTGTGCCACTTACAACAGTTATCTGGAATTAGGGTTTTTTTATTGTCTATTTTGATGTGTGATGTACAGAGAAATGTCTTCCTACAGAGAGAACTCTTGATTTTCTCTGAGGGGATGTTAAATTTTTTTGTGCCTTGATAAATGCCCAAGGTTGAAGCTAAAAGGTTGACTCTACTAGAGGAGTTTTACATCTGTCTTGTACAAAGCCCAAGATTGAGGCTAAAAGAATTGACTCCACTAGGGAGAGGTTTTATCTGTCTTGTACAAAGCTCAAGATTGAGGCTAAAAGGTTGATTGACTCAGCTGGAGAATATGATCTATCTTGTACAATGCCCAAGATTGAGGCTAACTTTGCTGAGGAAAAATTATTATATAAAGCCTAAGAGGAGGTTGGTTGGGGAAATTCTTATATGAAGCCTAAGAGAAGGCTGGCTTCTGCTGAGGATTATTGAGATCCAGAGACAGGTCTAAATTGGGGTATCAACTCTTGCTGAGGATTGAAGAAGAGTTGAAATATCAGATGCCTTGAGGTTCTGATTTGTCTGAGGGTTTTATCGGTGGTAATTTGACCCTAGCTGGGGAATTTAGAATGAAATTTTAAAGATTGAGTTTTAAAACCTATGGAGGCTTCAAACTCTGCTGGTGATTGATGAAGTGATCTGGGTTTTTCTTGTGCTTTTAGGAAACTTGAGGGTTTCTTTGAGATCCAAGAGGAGATGAGACTTTCCAAGTCTACTGTTATGAAGAGGTTGACTCTTAACTGGAGGATGACTTTTGTATGACGCCCAAGAGGAAGCTGATGTTTTAAGGGATAAGAATCAACCCTAAACTGGTCTGATGTTTTGGAATTCCTACTCACTGGAGGATTGAACTAGTAGAGATGACTAAGTTCTTTCCTATACCTGTAGGAGGTCTTTGGGTCCTAGTACTAAGCCCAAGAGGAGGCTGAGAACTTCTAAGAAGCCTGAGGGTCCTTATACAAATCCCAAGAGGAGGCTGGGGATGCTTTTAGGAAGCATGTGGGTCCAAGCCTAAGAAAAGATCAAGAAAGGTTTCACCGCGAATAATCCTTTCTTTAGTGAATAATTATAGGGTTTGAAGAAATTCAAAAGAGGTTTCACCAGGAATTAGTCCTCTTTGGGGAAATGAATTTCTTGTACACACATTTTTAAGTTGTGACAGTCTTGAGAAAAGTTTCACCAAGAATAATGCCGTTCTCTGTTCCATATTGTATAAGCCCAAGAGGAGGCAAGACTGTATCTGGAATTTCCTATGGGGAACTAGTTTTGACTGTGTTGAAAGAGTAACCACTGGTTTGATCTAAACCTAGACCTAGTTGCTGGGGAAAACTCTAAGCAAGTATATACAGACATACATATATAGATGAAATATATAAACCAGTATGTATAGAAGAAAAAGTAGAACTTACAGTTGTGCAAGCTCGAGCATTGTAACCACAGGTGTATGGTTAGTTATTCAAGAAATTGAAGAAAGTTTTGATAACACTTTGAATTTTAATCTAAATAAAAAATAAAGTTGTTTTAAAAGGAAGTTTGGGGCTTATACTCAAGGAGAGGCCCAAATGATCTCTTTTGAAAAGGCGACGATCGCGTCGTAGTTTTGAAAACCACAGAGGGACTTATACAATGTCTGAGGCCCAAATTGTTGTATTCACAAAAAGGATGGGTCTTACACTCTATTAGAGGCCCAAAAGTGTTTGAAAAAGAAGAAAAATGGGACTTACAACTCAAGGGGAGGCCCAGATGAAAATTGTTTGAAAATGGCGATCGCGCCGAGATTTTTAAAATCGTATCGGGACTTATACAATGATTGAGGCCCAAAAATGGTTTATTTACAAAGGGATGGGACTTACACTCTATCAAGAGGCCCAAAAGTGTTTTGAAAAATATTTGTAAGGGTGAAAATAATCAAAACCCAAATTTGATTTAAAAAATGTATTTTAATTTGAATAATATTCAATTAAAATTATCAAAATTATCAAACAAGTTGTGATCTTGGATTAATGTTTAAAAAATCATGTTTTATCCATAGAATGATTTGAAAATCATTTGAATTTGAAAAATCAAGAGAAAGATATATTTTTAAATGTTTAAAAACAAATAAAAATTAATTCTTTATAAAAATATCAAATACATAAAATAAATAATATTTTTGTGAAATTTTTGTAGAATAAAATATTTTAACATTTTTGTGAATTTTGAAAAAAATAATCAATTCAAAAACATTAAAATTCAGAGAGAAATTAATTTTTGAATCAATTAAATAAAATATCAAAAATTCAAATATTCGAATTTTTGAAAAAGGGCGCCAAGAACATATGTTCTTGGTCGCGCGTGTTCTTCCTCCCCAGATTTGCAAAATCCTCCATAACTCTCTGATTACTCAATGAAAACAACTTTTGTAAACATGAAACTTGTCCGTTTTTTATCAAGTATCAAAACCATATAAATTAATTGCATTTATATTAAGCGTGGAGTGAGAAATCAGAAGGTGAACTCAAGAACCCTAAATTTTGCAAGAATGCTATGAAATCCTAAACACGATTCATACATAGCAATTGATTAAGGGTTATCACTCTACATACATGCAGAAACAAGATGGTAACATAAAAACACATGTATGATGCATGTAGTATGGAGTTTGAAGGCTTCAGGCTTACCTCTTGCAGTTGGTGATCGAGCTTGAGGATGGAGATGTTACAGATGTCTTGTAAGGACTTGGACATTTTCACAATATCCTATGGAGTGTGTTGAGATGCCTGGTTTTGATTGGAGATGCTTGGATCACCTTGTGGTATCTCAACTACAACGTTGCCAAAATAGCTTGAGTAAATGAATGGTGACTTTGTGATTCTGATGTTCCAGATGAGTTTTTAGGTCATGGATCACTCATATATGATATATGTGAGGTGTTAGCATGATTGGTTTTGATAGATTTGCTCTCAATTTGAAAACTCGATAGTGACTTCAAGAAGAAAAAAAATATGGTATTTGAAATGTGATTTTGAGAAAAGCATCAGTTGTGGTGCTTTGGTGTGCTTAAACTGATCACAAATGAGCTCTATTTATAGTAGAGCAAGTTTATTTTGCAAGGAATAGTGAATGGCAGCTGGTACAACTCATTGTTCAATTGTTGCAAAAAGGAATCTCAAGTCTCCTCTAGCCATTGACTTGGGTCAGTGCAGCAGGCCTATGGTCCTTTACTGTTTGAGTTTATCTTGGCTCATTTGGTTGATCATGGACTGATACATGCCAGCTCTATGCACTCCTTGAATGCTTCATGACAAATTTGAAAGTTTTGGATTTGTAACATTGAATTTCACATACATGCCTACATGATGATCTTTTGTCTTGGGAGGCTTATGGCTCAGAGATCTTTTGCTTTGATCTGATCTTCAATGTTTCTAGAAGTATTACAAGACTTGTAATTGCACAAATTAGCCAATTCGAGCAAATGACCTATAATCTGTCTTGGGAAGAAACCAGTCTTTGATGCCATGTTCCAAGGGTTGTAACTCCCTACTCAAATTGAATTTGGAGATGATCTGGTACTTGTTGGAAAGCTCTCATGACATAATTTAACTTTGATGTCCACCAATGGACCTGGTTCAACTTGGATCAAGGTGAAAAATGACCTCAAAGTTGGTAAAAAATGAAACAAATTCTGACTTTTTGAAAATTTCACTAAGTGTTGGAAAAAGTGGTCATTTTCACTTTTTGTGATTTTGATCAATCCATAACTGAAAATCCATGAGGATTTGGAATTTGATGTAGCTGACACTTTTGAAGTATGTCATGTGAACTTTCATTTGAGCTTTGGATGGAAGAAAAATCCCTTGGGGTTTAGGAGTTATGACCTTGCAAAGTTGGTACCAAATCTATTTTGTTCCATTAGAAAATTTTAAGTTTCTTATGGTTGCCCCTTTTGCAAGAAACCTCACTTTTCTTGATTTTTCTTGATGAATGATGATCAAAACCATACATTAACATTGTTTTTTACTTAGGGGAGCCATATTTGTGAAAAAATTCAAAAAGTCAAACTTAATTTTGGGCACAGTTGACTTTTTGTCAGTTGAATTCCAAACTGTGTGATCCTCCATGCAATCAAGTTCTTGACCTAATTCATACCTAATGGATGGATTCCATAGGTGTTTTAGGGTGTCTTGAATCATGTCCCAAGGTTTGGGAGCATATCTTGGTCCAAAGTCAAAGGTTCAGTTGACTTTTTCATCAAAACCCTAATTATGGTCCAGATGAATTTGAAACTTATGAATCAAGCTTCTTGGATAAATCTATTGTTGTAAATAGATCAATGTGGTGTGCTTTAGGCCCTCAAATCATGTCTTGAGGTCTTGGCTCATGTCTTGCCTCAAAAGTCAACTTAGGGGTGAATTAGGTCAAGAAACCCTAATTCCTGATTTTTGATGAATGCTTCCCCTGAGGCTATTTTGACTTGATGATTGGATCCAAGAGGTCCCTTGGAGCATTTTGGATCATGTTTTGAGGTATTGGCTCATGCCCAGATGAAAATTTTCATCTGGAGGCCTTGGTCGACCAAACCCCTAATTTGGTGACATTGGCGATCTTGAGGCTTGACCCACTTGGAATGTTGCAACCTTGTGCTTGATTCTTGATGTGGGAGACCTCTTGATCCTTTATGAGAGGCTAGACAAGTTGAAGATCATGTCATTTCTTGATTGATCCTTTGTCTATGCGCTCTGAGAGGGCTCAAAACTCTAATTCTTGATTGTAGTGAATGCTCAATAATCCTTGAGGAGACTGAATAGGTATAATGGTACATCCATATTGTGGCAATGATCCTCACAATGATGGGAAAACTTGTGGTCAAAATTTTGGGTATGACAATGGTATGTTTAGGAATTCAACATACATTTACATGTAAATATACACTTTAAAATGCATCTAAATCAAGTTGAAACAAGCATGTACAAGTTCACAACATTGCACCAGGTTCCTATTAGTTGCAAATGGTTCAAACATACCCAGATATGCAAAGGAAAACAAAGGAACCAACCAAAGAAAACACAATGGTCCTTAAGGAAACTTAAAAGGGTCACTTACTTTCAACATGAATAAGTGTCTCAAAAATAATTATTTTTAGAAATTAAATTTCACAAAAAGAAAATAGACATCATTATGAGTCCATAGCAAAAATAAGGGATCAAAAAGGTCAAGGGATGACCAAGTTATGAGGTTTCTAAGTTGTGAAAAAACTTGAGAAAACTAGGTCCTAAAAATAAGGGAAATGGTCCTAGAAGAACTTGAACACGCACCCTCTTGGTTCAGGTTAAAACATTTAACCAACTGAGCCATGTGAATGACTTGTTATTAACTTGCACGTGTTAGAATAAATATGAAGTCTTGTTTTAAATGCCTAAAATGAAATGCGCAGCAAAAGGGTGATCTCTAAGGATCGAACCCAGGTCAAGGCATGTGTAAGACTTGGCAATGCAAAGGTTGCGCCACTGGGTGGCCTGTTACATCCGTTAATTAGATGGAAATGAAACAACATATAGTGAAACTAGTTGAAAGGCCAAAAGAGCACGCCCTGGCCAGAATTGTGACATAACCAACATCAGTTTGCAAAAACTAGTATAACTTTGTGTATACTTGATGAAATTTGATGAAATTTGGATCAAACCTGCCTAGAATTTCCTAAGGATTCCTATGGTCAAATTGGTTTAGTCAAAAAATGCTTGTATTTAAAAACCCGATAGTCAAAAAGGCACAAATTTGCAACCTCAATAGTGTAGCCTTATACAGTCCTAGATAATGGCAATGAATGGATCAAACATGTCATATGTACTATAACAAACATATCCCTACCTAATGCACATCAAGAGGAATCATATTCTTAAAGGTTCAAGTTGTGATTTGCTTACCTCTTCGAGTCAAAAGTGCAGTCCTCAAGATGGTTGTGCCAGAAGTGTTCCAATGGTTTTGGTAGCTCCAATGGACCTCCTTGGACCTCCTTAGATGCTTGGAACCAAAGATGAGTAGCTGGAACATGATGCCACCCTCTTCTTGTAAAATGGCCAAGTTGCTTCACAAAGGAACATCAAGTAAATGGTGTCACAGTCTACTAACCAAACATTGAATAGTTTAAGGGTGATTTTGGTGAGGTGTTTGTAGGGTTGGAAGGTTTGGAAATGATTTAGGCAGTGTCTTAGATGAGAAAATGCAGAAAGTCAAACTTTCAAGGGGTTGAGAGTTGACTTTTTGATCTATGAGATTTTTGGAGGTTGTGAGGGTTTGGACACCCTCAAGAAGGGTTTTGTGGTTTGTGAGAATGATTGGTTTGAAGAAAATGTGGCTGGAAGTAGTTTCGGAAGAGTTTTTGCAAATTGGAGATTCTTGGTTTTCAAGTGATGACTTGAAAAACTAGTTCTGGTGTGAGGAGGTTTAAGGGCTCTCTGTTGTGTGTTCTTGTTATCCTTTGAGGTAAGAATCAACCTCTATTTATAGGGCAATGATGAAGGAATTGGTTCTGCCAATTTGAAATGGTTTGGTTGTTTGTTTTAGTTTCAATTCAATGAAAGGTTAGTTTGATTTAAACTTGGCAAGTACAATGGTTCTTATGGTTCCAATGTCAAGTACAAGCATATCTTGAGTGTGGGAATCTCCTTTTGAGTTTGATTCTGCAAATGGAATTGGTTTGAGTCTCAATGTAAAAGGTTTGTGCTTAAAGTCACTTTTCAAGAGTAGCATAGTGGACTTTATGGCAAAAATATCCCAAAATGGCATGAAATTTGAATTCGATGCTCAAATCTTGTGTGTAGTGCTTCAAATTCTGTACAAGCTTCTGATTAGAGATAGATTTGGAAGCAGCAAGGCCTAAAAAGAAAGATCATGCAGGTTTGGAATGGTTTTGCAACAAGTTCATCATGTTCAGGACTTTGAATTTCAAGTAGCAAGACCCTAACTTCAAGTATTCGAATCTCCTAGCTCACAAATGGGATTGGGGAGTTCTATTACTTTTTGAAAATCCCTAAACATGCTCTAAAACTTTCATGTTAAACAAAAATTTTGAATCCAAAGGGATCATAATGAAAACCGGCCAAAAAGATTGATGTTTCAAAAGATCCAATGCTGCCTTGAAATTTTTTAAGTGTCCCAAGATTTTTTCAAATTTGGAGCCTCATAACTCAAAATCCAAGCATTTTTTGAGGTTTCCACCTCTCATACAAAGTTGTAGTATGTTGCAAGGGCTTTAATTTAAGCTTTGGAGCACACAAAATGGCTTTGTAGATTGGGAGTTATGATATTTCAAAATTGGCCTCCCAATTAGGGTTTTTCCATACTTAGAAAATTTTCAAGTTCCTTTAACTTTGCCCCTTTAGCAAGAAACCTCCCAAATCTTGATTTTTCATGCTCAAACTCATTGATCAAACATGTCTTAATGAAATTTATCTTGATTACCTCAATTTGGACCAAAACCCCTAAAAGTCAAAGGGTTGACTTTGTCAGATGAAGCTTGTATAATCAGATGAATTCAAGTGTGTGATCTTCAGTGATTTTGGATCCTTGAATCTTTCAAACATCATGGATGGACTCCAAGGATGTATATGAGTGTCTTGGATCATGTCCCAATACTTGGCATCATGATTTGATCAAAATTTAAGGCACAATTTACTTTTTCTTGATGAAACCCTAATTGGTGACCAGATGAACTTCAACTTCATAAACTTGTAATGAGACCATCTTGTTCTTGATTCTTGGCAAGGAGAAGCCTCTTAGGTGTATGTAAGCTTGGTGAATTGATGATCATTCCAAAGCATTGACTCATCATATGAAGATTCCCTTGATTTCCTTAAGCCAGAACCCTAATTTTTTATGAAACCAAACATGAAACATCTTGAACAATGGTTAGGGTTAGTAATGCAATGCTTGATGCTTCCTAGAATGATGATGACATCTAGGGTCAAAATTTGGGGTATGACAGTTACCCCTATTTGAAATGCTTCAATGGATTACTTGAGTGGTGACAACCCTCAGGGAATCAAAGTGAAAGGTATTTAAATACAGAAATATCCAGAAATTTTCCCCCTAGATGCAATCGTATGCCATGCTACAGACAAAAGTGACTTAAATAAATGCTAGAAATAGTGCGGATATACAATGAACTCGAATATGATGCTTCATGATGGAATGATAAATGCTGAGTGCATAATGCAGACCAAAAGGATCAAAAGCAAAGACCAACTGGAGAAAAGGAAATGCCACACCGGGATCATCCCAAGAAACACCACTGGGGACTGGGAGACCCACTAGGGATACCCAAAGTGATTGATCAACGAGTTCAGACATGACATGAGATCACTGGGGTAAGGTAGACAAGAACAAGATCCTCTCACAAGAGATCAAAAGGAAATTTCAAAACAAAACAGCGCGAGATGGTCCCCATCGGGGGATATCTAGAGTAATTGATCAATAGGTTCAAACGTGACCGACTGATACTCTAGAGTCAAGAATCCTTATAATAATAGGATGAGCACATCAAAATACAATCTTCATAGCAATAGGATTGATCTCAATATTCCTTATGACAATAGAAAATAAGCATATTCTCATGACAATAGAATTAGTGAAATAAGATCCTCATGACAATAGGATTGATCCCACAGTTCCTCATGACAATAGGAAATAGAATAGATTCTCATAACGATAGAATCATGTAAAGGATCCTCATAACAATAGGGGTCATAGACTCTCATAACAATAGAATCTGCAAACTGGATCCTTATAACAATAGGATGAAATCCTTAAAAGGAATGTGTTGATTATACCCTCATAACAACAGGGATGGCAGATGGTGGGAATCCTCATAACAATAGGACTACTGAGCCAAAAGGGAATCCTTATAACCATAGCATCGGCAACACATAATATTGGAGTTTTCAAACATCCAATCTTCTAGAAATTCCTTGAAATGAAGAGTTCAAATGGGATCTTCAGGAACCATTAGGAAAGGTACAGGATAACGACTCTTCTATACGTGCCAACTTAATTGGACTTGGATTGTAAGCAAGGTAACAACCGGCTTTCAGTGGATTCATGCTAGTGACAACTAGACTTTAAAGGGGTATTGGTGACGACCAAGGTGAATTTACCGATGATAGTCGGATCTCAAACAGATCTACCAGGGTAGGAAATATTGGTAACAAGCATTATTCCAAGTCACCAAGGATAAACAGACCAGTGAACGCCAGTGATGACTGCGGAAAAGATAACTGTATGGTGACGACTGTCATACCCCAACTTTTGACCACAAAGATTTCCCATCATTATGCAAATCATCACTATAATATGGATGTACCTTCATACCTCATCAATTCTCTCAAAGATTGTTGAGCATTCACCTCAACCATAAATTAGGATTTTGGACCCTCTCAGAGTACTCAGACAAGGAATCAATCAAGAATGGACATGATCCTCAACCTGTCAAGCCTCTCAAACATCCAAGAAGGATCAAGAGGTCTCCCACATCATGAATCAAGCATGAAAATGCAACATCTCAAGTTGATCAAGCCTCAAGATCATCAGTGTCACCAAATTGGGGTTTTAGTCGACCAAGGCCTCCAGAGAGAAATCTTCATCTGGGCATGAGTCAATACTTCAAAACATGATCCAAGAAACTCAAAGGGACCTCGTGGACCCAATCCCAAGTTCAAAATAGCCTCAGGGGATGCATTCATCAAAAATCAGGAATTAGGGTTTCTTGACCTAATTCACCTCTAACTTGACTTTTGGAGCAAGGCATGAGCCAAGACCTCAAGAATTGTTTTGAAGACCTCCAAAAAATAATATTGATCCATTTACAAGATTAGATTGATTCAAATAACTTATTTCATAAGCAGTACAAGGATTCAAATTCATCTTGACCAATTAGGGTTTTTTGATGAAAAGTCAACTGTACCTTTGACTTTTGACCAAGACATGATCCCAAACCTTGGGACATGATTCAAGACACTCTATAACACCAATAGAATCCATCCATTAGGTTTGAATTAGGTCAAGGACTTGATTTCATAGAGGATCACAATATTTGAAATTCATCTGACAAAAAGTCAACTGTGCTAAAAAACCAAGTTTGCCTTTTTGAATTTCTTGACAAACAAGGATGACAACTTTTTTTTGAATATATTTGATATTTATATCATTTTTTATTTAATTTCCTTTGAAAATTATATTTTTAAATTAAAATTAGGGTTTTCTCTTAATTTTGATTTTTTCAAACTTCATTTGAAACACTTTTGGGCCTCTAATAGAGTGTAAGACCCATCCCCTTTGTAAATATACAAATTTTTGGGCCTCAGTCATTGTATAAGTCCATACCCGATTTTCAAAATAAACGGTGCGATCGATGTTTTTCATCTGGGCATCTCCTTGAACTGTAAGCCCCGTCTCTTGTATAAAAATAAATTTTTGGGCCTCTATTAGAGTGTAAGATCCATTCCTTCTTGTACATAAAAGATTTTGGGCCTTAGTCATTGTATAAGTCCCTCTGTAGTTTTCAAAATCACGGCGCGATCGTCGCCTTTTCAAATAAATCATCTGGGCCTCTCCTTGAGTATAAGCCCCATTTTACTTTCTTCACAAACACTTTTGGGCCTCTAATAGAGTGTAAGGCCCAAACCCTTTTGTACATAAAACAATTTTGGGCCTCTGCTGTAGTATAAGTCCCACAACGTCTGTCGGTATCGCAGTGTGATCAATGTTTTCAAATAAGTCATTTGGACCTCTCCTTGAGTATAAGCCCCAATCTTTTGTACATAAACTTTTTTTTAAACATTAAACAACTTTCATGGGCCTCCCCTTGAGTTGTAAGCCCCATACCTCTGTTTTCAACATCATCTATTTGTTTTAAAATTGTTACTAAGAGGAGCATTATTCCCGGTGAAACTGTTCTTAGACCACTTGGGCCCCTCTTTGAGTTATAAGCCCCAAACATTCATTATTTTAAACAACTTTTGTTTCAATTCATATTCAAATTCATAAGTTTTCTCAAAACTTTCTTCAATTTCTTGAAACCCTAATCAATCATACAGTTGTAGTCAATACAATAGATCACAATACACTTGGGCCTCCTCTTCGACTGTAAGTCCCAAAATCTCTTCAATGCATATTTGTTTATATATCTGTCAATTTATTTGTCTGTATATAATTATGCATATCTAGCTTAAAGTTCCCCCAACAGTTAGGTATATGCTTAGGTCAAACCAGAGGTTACTTTCAACATAGTCAAAACTAGTTCCCTCATAGGAAATTCCCTATACAGTCTGCCTCCTCTTGGGCTTATACATTATGGAACAGAGAAAGGCATTATTCCCGGTGAAACTTTTCTCAAGACTTTCAAAAACTTAGAAAAATATATTTGTACAAGAAATTCATTTCCCCAGAGAGGATTAATTCCCGGTAAAACCTCTTTTGAATTTCTTCAAACCTTAGAACTGTTCAACAGAGAAAGGATTAATTCCCGGTGAAACCTTTCTTAAACTTTTCTTTGGTTTGGACCCACAGGCTTCCTAAAAGCATCCCTAGCCTCCTCTTGGGCTTAGTACAAGGACCAACAAGCTTTTTAGAAGTTCCCCCAGCCGCCTCTTGGGCTTAGTACAGGGACCCAAAGGTCTTCTAAAGACATGAGATAGAAATTAGTCATCTTTACTAGTTCAATCCTCAAGAGAGTCAAGAATTCCAAAACATCAGACCATGCTAGTGTTGATCTTCATCCCTTAAACCCTCAGCCTCCTCTTGGGCAACATATAAAGACCCCTCTCTATACCATAGCCTACCACTCTTTGAGAGACTTAGACAGTCTCAGCCTCCTCTTGGGCTTCATTCAAGCAGACTTGGAAAGTCTCACCACCTCTTGGTCTCTCACAAAGAAACTCTCAAGTTTCCTAAAAGCATAGGATAGATCCTAATCATCTTTACCATTACATCAGTCTCCAGCTTTGTTGAAACCTCTAGGGTTTTCAAACTCAACTTTAAACTTCCCTAACCCCCAACAAGATTTAAGCTTTTACCTTAAAATTCCCCAACCAGGGTCAAGTTACCATCAACAAATCCCTAGTAGAATCAGAGCCTCATGGCCACAAATACTTCAACTCTTCCCTGATTCTCAGCAAGAGTAAAACCCTTGGATTCCCCAATACAATTTGGAACTGCTCCTGGATTTCCATAAACCCTCAGCAAGAGATAGCCTCCTCTTAGGCTTCATATAAGAATTTACTCAATCAGCCTCAATCTTGGGCTTTGTACAAGACAGATAAAACTCTCCCCAGTGGAGTCAGTTTCTTTTAGCTTCAACCTTGGGCTTTAATCAAGGCACACAAAAATCAACATCCCCTCAGATGAGACCATGAGTCCACTCTGCAGGAGGATATTTTCTCTATACATCATATATCAAAACAGACAATCAAAACCCTTTTCCAGATAATTGCTATAAGTGACACACTTGTTGATTCAAAATCCAAGCTGGAGTCCTTCCTTTATCCTAGCTAAAATCATCTTTCATCTAACAGCTATAAGTGGCAAGCCTCTGGATCCCTAACATCCAAGCCAATGTCCCTCTCTTAGCATGAAAGATTCATAAAGGAAAAAGTGGCATTGCTCTACACTGAGTTAAAGCTTTCTTCCTTCATGACATCACCCTTATAAAGGAAATTATGGCATTGTTGGATTCTACATATCCCAGTTAAAGTAATTTCCCTTATAATCAAGTATCCAACATTTTGTGACGAATAGATGAGATTTCTCTCTTTAGAGATGACAAATTCTGTCTCAATAAAACTCTAGCTTCAATCTTGGGCTTTGAACAAGACACAAATACTCCGATAGCTTCAATCTTGGGCTTTGAACAAGATACCAAATATCTTTCCTCCCATAGAAATAAGAGGAACTACTATTGCTCTGATTTCCCAGATCTCTTTACGGGAATACGTAGGCATAAGATTGCGAAATCTTAGCGAGCAAACAAATCAAAAACTTTATGTCCAGTGCCTTCCCAAAAACAACGGAAAACCCGAAAACAACAAAAACATTCTCTCGATTCTCTCAAAGGAGAAACTTTCCCAAGCCACGACAGATAAACACAAGAAAGCATTTCAAGTTAACAAAAATACATGCAATAAAAGGTTCATATGGATTACCATAAATACACTGGGTGTTAATAGCTTCCCTTTGTATAACCAGACTCTGATCCCCGATCTCTTAGCATTTGTTAAAAAAAACATTTGCGTGCAAGGTTAGTTTTAGATATCTTCCCTTTCCTTTCCAGCTTCATAGGATAAATAAGAAATCAGAAAGAAGCACCCAAATTCCATTGCGGTAAGGTGGTCGTGTCACCGACAAAAATCGCACGCTACAACGACCACTAATAATTGTTCTTGAACAGTGCCAGTAACCCCTCGACTTCCAAAGAATTTGGTGACTACCAGATTAACAATTGAATTTTTGAGCAATGTCAATAACCACTGGACTTGCAAAGGAATTGGTAACAACCGGATGAACTGCTAATAGCAGAGTTAAAGATGCCTAGACAATTGGGCCTTTAGACAATGTGCTAGTCACGCTAAACTTTATGAGGGTATCGGTAATAACCGGGATTTTCATGATAAAGTTCTAGCAATGTCAAGTAAAATTATCACGCAGGTCGATGTAAGTTAAAACATCACTTAACATGGAAGCAAGAGTGTATATGGCTTAAGACTTTGGTGACAGCCTAAAGTGCATGCTATGGTTCTTGTTGCTCGTGAAAGGTCTGACATTCAAGAGTACAGGTAACGACCAGGCAAACAAATATCAACTAGTGACAACTATAATTTCAAAAGCTGGTGAAGACCAAACTAATGAGATAAATAGGGAGGCTGGTAACGAATAAAATTCAAAGGGGAGACTGGTGACAACCAGACAAGTGATACCAATAATAATTGAATTTCCTCTAGAGACTGCCAGTGACAACTAGACTTCGAAGATGTGGTAACGACCTGATTCAACAATACCAATGATGATTAGATTTAAGAGTGGAGATACTAGTGACAACTAGACTTTAAGGGGATATGGGTAACAACCAATGTTCATCAGAATACCGGTGACAACCAGATTTTAGGCAGGAATTTGGTGAAAACCAAATATCTTAACAAAGATGCTAGTTACAACTGGTAACAACCTAAGATCTTAACAAAGATGCCAGTCACAATTGTACTTAGGGGATCTCGTAAAAGAGATACGGGTTGGTTGCCTTATGAGCGAATTTTCTCAAATAAAGAGAAAAACCATCAGAGTCTTCACCAACTTCCTCTGAGTGATGTAATTTGATAGAAGTGAACTGGATAAAGAATTTGTTGAGGAATCATCTCTTGCAATAAAATCTTTGTGGAGAGGGTAACTCGACAAAATCCTTCAGATAAACTTCGAGGGGAGTACCCATTGTAATTGCAAAAAGTTGAATAGTACCAAGGTCGGATAAGCTTCTCGGGAGAGACTGTCACTCATCGCCATACAAAAACCAGTTTCCTAAGGAGACTACCACTTGTTATTGGGTATAAATTCCAAAGGGATATTGTTACAACAACACTACTGGAGAATGTCTTTCTGTCTTTATTGAGGGTCTGTAATAGATTCTTCCTGCGAGACACCGTGCAAAATAAATGTACGCTCAAACTAAGTTTGGCGGCCTAATCTAATTCAAAAGCAACTCTCATTTGGGACCAAGGTTCAATCTAGGAATGAGATAGAAAGAAATGGCCGAATAAGACTTACAATTGAGGAATTAACTCAAATGGTATTTACCTTATCCAAAAATGGAAAAGATAACTGAATCAACCGTCGTCCACGAGAATCAAACTCTATGAGGGAATTCTAGAAAAGATGAGTACTCTATGCCTAAAGGTGACGACCTTATCGCAACGAGTAGATAAACCCAACTACTAGGGGAATAAATGCCACATGGACCAAAAGAGGTGGACACCAGAGAGGTAGCAAAAATGCTCGGATGCCATGCATATGTATGAATGCAAGTATGTCATATTTATGCTTGTGCTGACAAAACATACAAGAGGAAGCACACCGGAGATGAAATAAACATCTCGACAAGGATACCCAGCCAACCTCACCAGATTGGACTGTTATTAGGGACGAATATGTAGAATTAAAGGTTCTACTTCAAGGTTACAACCTTCTCTGGGGAAAAGAGTATTCTACTCGGGGTATAACATCATGACTTCACCTAAGGGATTGCCATCATGAGCTTGATTTCCTTGTCACAGGGAGAGATCCATGGGAAATTGCCAATATTAATTGAAGTAACATCTTACTGAGGAACTGGCAAAGGATATCACGAGAAACAAAGTTGTTCTGCACTCTTAATTTTCATAATGATTATTCCAACAAGCAACGACTTTTTCGACAAGTGATCTTCGAATCTTCTCTGCCCCATATTACATGGTCTGTTGGAAGAAGAATACCAAGAGGATTTTATAGAAGAATTGGCATACCCGATGTCTCAATGTCTTCAAACTCTTGGAGATATTTACAAATCTCGACGTAACTGCCCTAGTTTAACCGTATTTGCAAAACAAAGTCTCAAACTTGATTTTCCTACTGTGGGAGTAATAACAGGAAGAAATCTTGCCCCTGTTGGTACATGCCTCTGGATATGGCCATACTTTTGAAGTGATGGACCACTCACTCATCAGGGCTTCAAGTCTCAAGGATTAGACTTATTACTGATGTTCATACGCAAAATTCTATGTTGTCGAGCAATGTTAGCAAGTAGAAAATGTTAGTTCTGAAACTGCTAACGCGACACACATGTTTGCCTTGAAGTTTTCACTAAAAGATAACGCAATAACCTGTGACCGAATCACTAGTTAAGACATGTTATTGATTTTTATTTGCAAAAACCGTCATGAGTTTGAGCATAGCTCAAAAGGAGTCAGGAAACGCTATCTCATTAAGTAAGCTTTTGAAATAAACCTGCTTCAATTAGGTCTTTTAAAGGTTGTAATGTGGCTTGGTTCACGGTTTATGGAATAAAGGATAAAAGGCTCAAAGTTTATTTGTACCCACCACTTCTACGTGATGTTCTCCAATCCTACATTCAGTTTAAGCTTGATGCGAGCACTCATTTCTCAAGAGGATTTCTGATGTGGTTGAGGAACCAGTGAGGCTTTGGACATGGAAATCACTCACCCTTTCCTCTTTTGGTGTCAAACCATATGACTTTATTATTCGTCGAGGGTTTTTAAACAAAACATTGGTGAAAGCAAGGTTTCAATTCCAGTAACAACTGAACTTTTGAAAGAACGAAACCGTGATAACCAGATTTTAACAGGATATTAGTAACAACCAGACTCCAGATACCAATGAAAATTGGATTTTGAAGCAAGAATGCCAGTAACAACTGGGTTTTGATAAACGACTAATGACGACCAGATTACCAATAACAATTGGATTGTCGAACAATCATAACAAATTGGACTTCACGAAAACATGTTGGCATCAGTCATGCTTTTAACAAGACGCTCGTGACAATTGGACCTTGGGTACCAGTGACAATTGGATTTGACCTCGTTTTTGTTCTTCACATTTTTTATTTTCCGTAACTTTTTCCTGGACTGAGTCTTTTGACCTTGAAGTCCAGCGGGATGCCCCAATCTTGCCTAAGTCTCCTTCATAGGTTTTGACTTAGTGGGCTTTTTCTTTTCTTTCTCTCTCTCTCTCTCTTTCTATTTTTTTATGAACAAATCACGTGACTCTAAGTGGTTTTGACTTAGATACCAATGATAATTGGACTTTTTTGAAAAGACGCCAGTGACAACTGGAACGGATTTGAAGATACCCATAACAATTGGATTTGAAGATAACAATTAGATTAGAAGACACCAATAATAATTGGATTTAAAGATACCAATAACAATTACATTTGGCGATACCGATAACAATTGGATTTGGCGATACCAATAAAAATTGGATTTGAAGATACCAATAACAATTGGATTTGAAGATACCAATAACAATTGGATTTGGAGATACCAATAACAATTAGATTTGAAGATACCAATAACAATTAGATTTGAAGATACCAATAACAATTGGATTTGAAGATAACAATAACAATTGGATTTGACTTCTAGCCTCTCAATGTGTGAGGAAAAGGTGAAGTGGATCCTTAGATGCTCACTCCTTTTTACGAATGTCTGAGTGCTTGATCAGATTTACTAAAAACTACCCGTTCCCAAGTTAAAGTTGATGGTTTTTTTTGTATGAAAGGGAAACTTCTACTTCAAATCCCAAAGGGGTTAAAGAGGGATTATCTTCCTTATTTCTCCAGTGTTTGGGGAATTGAAACAATGCCTTACATCATCAGCAGGTTTTATTCAAAAGCATACAACAAGAGATCTTGCATTTTTAATTTCATCACCCTCCTCCCAACTTTGCCTAAGCAAGAGGTTGTGTGGTTTTGGCAATTATAAAGAAAACAAATAAATGAGTGAATACGAATGGATTCTTCCAAGACAAACATAGTCGTTGCATTAATCATTTAAGATAAAAAGTTCTTACAATGCCAAACAAATGTGTTAACAAACATAGAAAGTTACATATGAGAAACAGAAAATAAAACTTAAAATCTTACAAGACAAAGTTCTAAGAAACGGCCTTCCGCATCAGTCCACCATGTGCAAGGAAGAGCTAGCCTCTAACAAGAGGTTGATTTGCACTTGAGGCTTCCACATCTTGAAGGACAGAATCCCCCTTTGAATCAACTCTTCCACCCTTTCCTTGAGTACATAACATTCGTCAATGTCATGGCCGGGTGCCCCTTGGTGAAAGGCACAGAAGGCATCAGCTGTGAAGTAGCTCCTGTGGTTTCTTGGAATGACCGGTGGAGTTTCTCTTCTGATCACCCCTTGCTGCAAGAGGACATGAAACAACCTAGTATAGGTCACATGGATGCCCCTAGACTCTTAACTTGCTCAACAGGCTGTTTGGTGGAGGAGGAAGGGCCATCTTGGCGCTAAGATATGACCAGATCATTGACCAAGTTCGCCAGTCTTCTCTTGGCAGCTTTCAAGTTTACAACTTTGTCCTGAAGCTCCATATTTTCTTGTTTCTAGGTGTCAATCAAGTTTTTAATGGTGGCGGAGAAGGTCTCCATGTTAGCTCTTAAGGTGGCAATCTCCTATCGGAGTGCTTGATTCTCTTGTTCCATATAATACATCTTCTCTTAACCTGAATATTCTTGGTGATGAATCGGAGGAGACAAAGAAGGAGTTTATGTGGGATGGATGCAGATGCAAACTGTGACAACAGATGCAAAATGCAATGCAAAAAGTTTTATGAAACTTAAATATTTACGAACATCGAAGGTAATCCATCTCATCAATTCAAAGAAGTTTATAAAATGTTTAGTCCTTTTCTCAAAGAAGGGTATTTAACAGCTTTTCCTTCCATGATTACCTTATGATGTTTACAAACAAGAATTTAAATTCCATAAAACTTTTTATGAACAATGATGCTTATGAATGCATATATGCATAAACAAAACAAGATCACACTCAAACATGGTGTAAGGCTTGCACGGGGTCAAAAGGTTCACCCTTCCCATTTGGTATGTACTAGGGTTTATTGTACCTGTACAACGGGTTCTAACAGGTTCCCAAAGTCATCAGCCCATCTTTCAGATAATATAAATTTCCCAATTTACTCGGTAGTTAAAAATATTCTCAAGAGAACCTCTTTTAAGTGTAGTATCGCGTATCAACTATTTTGGAATTACTCCCTCATAGTCATCGCACTACGTTCCTAACAAGGCCAAGTGGGGTTAAAGGTAACTAAAGGTTCTCAGCTTCGTAGGCTCAATCAAGAAGTAGTATTGTTTTCACAATCTCTTGATCAACAGTACTTATTCTTAAAAGTGCCTCCACTGAGTGGTGATTTCTCAAGTTAGCTTAGTTGGGAATCAACTCCCTATAAGCCTCCTTGAATATACCACCTTCCTATCTCAATTTTCTCTCAATTCCAAGGTTGGGACTTATCTCACCACAAACAACCCAATGGAACAACAAACAAACAAGAAAATACGAATATAGAAAATATAAGTAAGTTATGCTTAATCCTCTTGAAAAAGTGTCCCCAGCAGAGTCGCCATTTTTCAATTGCGGTGAAAATTAGATATCAAGCTATTGATTAAACTTGAATCACAAATATTTTAAAGACTCGCCATCGAGCTTTGATTTATCCAAAGGAAAGGGTAAAGATCGTAAACAACCCTAAGTTCGCAATGTAACAACAATGCTAAGAGATTTTGGGGGATCGGGGATTGGTTATACAAAGGGAAGGTATTAGCACCCTAAGTATCTATAGTACTCTATAGGAACCTCTTACTTGTATTTGTGATTTTGTTTGCTATTGTTTGTGTTTGGGTTATATGGTGAGAGATAGGAACCTAAAGGTTTAGTCACTAAGTATGCTCGCCAAAACTTCGTGGTCTTGTGTCTACATATCCTTACAAGGATGGAATCAGAGCACTTGTAGTTCACCTCACTAAGGATCGATGAACAATTGATTATAATCAAGATTCAAGGGGGGTTAAGTGTTAAGGTCTTAACACTTACTTGACTTGACAAAGTCACAAAGGGTTGTGAATTCTATCTTAAGACTAAGACTAACAAGGTCAAAGGGTGGGTAAGGATGAGCTATCTATGATAGAGAGTCAATAGAGATACTTTCCCTTGGATTAAGGAATGGGGGTAACTTAAGGATGGGAGCTAACAAGCTAACATCACTTGGGGGAATAACTTGACAAAGTTAAATGGAGTATGATAAGTATGGATGGTATAGGCAAACATGATATTCAAGCATGATATCAATGGAAGGTAACAAAGTAACATTCAAACATGATGTCAATGTGGCAAAGGTAAAGAATATGGTTACAACAAAAGCATAAGGATAAATGTAACAACTTTTAGAGCAAGGACTTAACAAAGTCAAGAACCAAACAAGGTAACTACCTAGTAAGTTCAAAGGTTCAAAGAAGTTTCAACTAACATGGTGACAACCAAAGTAAGTTCAATCAAAGAAAGATGTTACAACACCTAAACAAGCATGAGATATAGTTCTAACAAGACTAAAGTATCACGGATGAGATTTCAAGTGCTTGATTAAGGGAAACATGCTTCAGGGTTTACTAACACCACTTAATCATAAATACAATACAAAAGAAGATAAGTTGTAACAACACTTAATCATGAATACAATTTAACATTTCAAAGCATGGATAAGTCATTACAATACTTAGGCATGGTAAGATTCAAAGTTCAAGTCAACATGTGGAAGTTATGACAACACTTAAACATGGATAAAACAAGAGTTCAAAGTGGACATGCACAGATAAGTTAAGACATTACTTATCATGGGTAGAAAACAAAGTTCAAGTTTAATATGTAACGGTTATAACAACACCTAAACATGAAAGAAGTTCAAAGATGTAGTGAAGCACACGTGGATAAGTTAAGACATTACTTATCATGGATATAATTTGAGAGTAAGTGAATGGTAACAACCATACATGCTTGAAGGTAGAGGACATGTTCATGACAATAACATGTCGATGGATATACAAACATATAAAGGATGGCATGTGTGAATGCTTAGAGATGGCATATTGAAATTTCAAACATGTTGTGAACAAGTCAAGACATTACTTGAACATTTAGACACGGTTACAAGATAGACATGTTGACATAAGTAGGTAACAACCTAAACATGCTTGCTAGGGTTCAAACATGGTGGACAACTTCACAAAGATCCACATATATACAAGCATGGCTACAAAGTCATTTTCAAGGTAACAACCTAAGGTTTAAGGATACTTAAACATGGCATAACTCAAACTAGGGCATATGTACACACCAAAGTCACATAAACATGTAAAGGAAACACATATTAGAGGTAAAATGACCACACAAAGGTTCATGGTATGTTTAGGAATTCAACATACATTTACATGTAAATATACACTTGAAAATGCATCTAAATCAAGTTGAAACAAGCATGTTCAAGTTTACAACTTTTCACCAGGTTCCTATTAGTTGCAAATGGTTCAAACATGCCCACATATGCAAAGGAAAACAAAGGAACCAACCAAAGAAAACACAATGGTCCTTAAGGAAACCTAAAAGGGTCACTTACTTCAAACATGAATAAGTGTCTCAAAAATAGTTATTTTTGGAAATTAAATTTCACAAAAAAAAATAGACATCATTATGAGTCCATAGCAAAAAGAAGGAATCAAAAAGGTCAAGGGATGACCAAGTTATGAGGTTTCTAAGTTGTGAAAAAAGTTGAAAAAATTAGGTCCTAAAAATAAGGGAAATGGTCCTAGAGGGACTTGAAGACGCACCCTTTTGGTTCAGGTTAAAACATTTAACCAACTGAGCCATGTGAATGACTTGTTATTAAGGTGCGCATGTTGGAATAAATATGAAGTCTTGTTTTAAATGCCTAAAATGAAATGCACAGCAAAAAGGGTGATCTCTGAGGATCGAACCAAGATCAAGGCATGTGTAAGACTTGGCAAGGCAAAGGTTGCGCCACTGGGGTGGCCTGTTACATTCTTTAATTAGATGGAAACGAAACAACATATAGTGAAACTAGTTGAAAGGCCAAAAGAGCACGCCCTGACCTGAATTGTGACATAACCAACATCAGTTTGCAAAAACTAGTATAACTTTGTGTATACGTGATGAAATTTGATGAAATTTGGATCAAACCTGCCTAGAATTTCCTAAGGATTCCTATGGTCCAATTGGTTTTGTCAGAAAATGCTTGTATTTAAAAACCGATAGTAACACTAAAAAAGGCACAAATTTGTAACTTCAATAGTGCAGCCTTATACAGTCATGGATAATGGCAATGAATGGATAAAAAATGTCATATGTACTATAACAAAGATATCCATACCTAATGCACATCAAGAGGCATCATATTCTTAAAATTTCAAGTTGTGATTGGCTTACCTCTTAGAGTCAAAAGTGTAGTCCTCAAGATGGTCGTGCCAGAAGTGTTCCAATGGTTTTGGTAGCTCCAACGGACCTCATTGGACCTCCTTAGATGCCTGGAACCAAAGATGAATAGCTAGAACAGGATGTCATCTTCTTCTTGGAAAATGGCCAAGTTGCTTCACAAAGGAACTTCAAGTAAATATTATGTCACAATCCACTAACCAAACCTTGAACAGTTTAAGGGTGATTTTGGTGAGGTGTTTGTAGGGTTGGAAGGTTTTGAAATGATTTAGGCAGTGTCTTAGATGAGAAAATGCAGAAAGTCAAACTTTCAAGGGGTTGAGAGTTTACTTTTTATCTATGAGATTTTTGGAGGTTGTGAGGGTTTGGACACTCTCAAGAAGGGTTTTGTGGTTTGTGAGAATTATTGGTTTGAAGAAATTGTGGCTGGAAATAGTTTTGGAAGTGTTTTTGCAAATTAGAGATTCTTGGTTTTCAAGTGATGACTTGAAAAACCAGTTCTGGTGTGAGGAGTTTCAAGAGCTCTATGTTGTGTGTTCTTGTTTTCCTTTGAGGTAAGAATCAACCTCTATTAATAGGGCAAGGATGGAGGAATTGGTTCTGCCAATTTTAAATAGTGTGGTTGCTTATTTTAGTTGGAATTCAAAGAAAGGTTAGTTTGATTTCAACTTGGCAAGTACAATGGTTCTTATGGTTCCAATGTCAAGTACATGCATATTTTAAGTGTGGGAATCTCCTTTTGAGTTTGCTTCTGCAGATGGAATTGGTTTGAGTCTCAATGTAAAAGGTTTGTGCTTAAAGTCACTTTTCAAGAGTAGCATAGTGGACTTTAAGGCAAAAATATCCCAAAATGGCATGAAATTTGAATTTGATGCTCAAATCTTGTGTGTAGTGCTTCAAATTCTGTACAAGCTTCTGATTAGAGATGGATTTGGAAGCAAAAAGGCCTGAAAAGCAAGATCATGCAGGTTTGGAATGGTTTTGCAACAAGTTCATCATGTTCATGACCTTGAATTTCAAGTAGCAAGACCCTAACTTCAAGTCTTCGAATCTCCTAGCTCATAAATGGGATGGGGGAGTTCTTACACTTTTTGAAAAGCCCCAAACATGCTCTAAAACTTTCATGTTCAACAAAAATTATGAATCCAAATGGATCCTAATGAAAACTGGCCTCAAAGATTGATGTTTCAAAAGATCCAATGCTTCCTTGAAATTTTCTAAGTATCCCAAGATTTTTTCAAACTTTGGAGCCTCATAACTCAAAATCCAAGCATTGTTTGAGTTTTCCATCTCTAATACAAAGTTGTAGTATGTTGCAAGGGCTTTAATTTGAGCTTTGGAGCACACAAAATGGATTTGTAGATTGGGAGTTATGATCTTTCAAAGTTGGCCTCCCAATTAGGGTTTTTCCATACTTAGAAAATTTTCAAGTTCCTTTAACTTTGCCCCTTTTGCAAGAAACCTCCCAAATATTGATTTTTCATGCTCAAAATCATTGATCAAACATGTCTTAATGAAATTTGGCTTGATGGCCTCAATTTGGACCAAAAACCCTAAAATTCAAAGGGTTGACTTTGTCAGATGAAGCTTGTATAATCAGATGAATTCAACTGTGTGATCTTCAGTGATTTTGGATCCTTGAATCTTTTAAACATCATGGATGTACTCCAAGGATGTATATGAGTGTCTTGGATCATGTTCCAAGACTTGGCATCATGATTTGATCAAAAGTCAAGGCACAATTGACTTTTTCCTGATGAATCCCTAATTGGTGACCAGATGAACTTCAGCTTCATAAAACTTGTAATGAGACCATCTTGTTCGTGATTCTTGGCAAGGATAAGCCTCTTGGGTGTATGTAATCTTGGTGGGTTGATGATCATTCCAAAACACTGACTGATAATATGAAGATTCCCTTGATTTCCTTGAGCCAAAACCCTAATTTTTTATGAAACCAAACAAGAAACATCTTGAACAATGGTTAGGGTTAGCAATGCAATGCTTGATGATTCCTATAATGATGATGACATCTAGGGTCAAAATTTGGAGTATGACACATGGCATCCTTCAGGATCGCAATCTTCGTAGATCATTCTGATGTCTGATCTTGGTATATATCTGGGACTTTGCTTTGAAGAGCAGAATGGCATGTACGTTTCTCCCTAAAATATATAACCTTCATCGTTAAAATAGGATTTCCATTCTTCATCTGTATCAGAAGAGTTGTTCTCCTTGATGGTATGGACTTCTTGAGATATTGGGTGGAGGAAACCTCCAGTGTGGAAGAAATCCTGATGGGACGAAAGTTTTCATTATTCTTTGTAGTCTGGGTACATGTTGGAGAAAAACCAAGACCTTTTCTTCTCTTGTTATCAGCAGGAATTATAATCTATCCCCATCCTTTTATGTCACCACTTCCCATTACTTGGATAGTGTCTTCGTACGAGGAAATCAACGTTCCTCTTTCTTGGTGATTCTCATTGCTCACCGAGAGTGTTTGAAAATGAGTCCCAACACCCTCCTCTAGTTCTAAATAGGAGAATAATGATAGGTTGCTCATGATTAAAGCTTGTTCTGCGCATATTGTGACCAACTTGTCGTTCTTGACAAACTTCAGCTTCTGCTGAAATGTCGAAGTGACTGCCCCGGCTTCATGTATCCATGGTCTTCATAATAAATAGTTGTATGCTGATCGAATGTCCATGACCTGGAAAGTGACTTGGAAAGTGTGAGGACCGATGGTTATGGTAAGATCGACTTCACCGATAACTGTTTTCCTGGATCTGTCAAAGGCTTTGACGATGATCTTACTGCCTCTCATGGGAGTACCTTGAAAAGATAGTCGTACCAAAGTTGACCTTGGTATAACGTTCAAGGATGAACCTGTGTCTACCAGTACGTTGGCTAAAGCATCGTCCTGGCAGTTGACTGTGATATTAAGTGCCATGTTATGATTCTTGCCTTCCTCTGGAAGTTCTTCATCACTGAAACTCAAATTATTGCAGGAAGTGATATTGGAGATAATGCTATCGAACTGTCCTACTGTCACATCTTGTTCTACAAAGGCCTGTTCTAAGACTTTCTATAGAGCTTCTCTATGAGCTTATGAACTGAGCAGGAGGGATAAAACGAATATCCGAGAAGGAGTTTGTAACAATTGATCCACAATGTTGTACTCGCTTTTCTGGGTGAGCTTTAGCGTTTCATCATTGTTTTTTTATAGGTTCCGTATTGCTGGATTGACCAATTTGTTGATTAGGACTTTCAGCTTGAGGTTCATTTTCTTTTGCAGATTCTCTAACTCCTCTGTTGAAGATTCAATCGCTCCGGGTGACTTGACTGATATCAGCAATGTTTACAACGGATGGCAGTGGAATTTCTTTTCCATCTTCTATTATAGTCGCACCGTACTTGTACGGAATAGCTTTCTTTGACTTGTACAGTATTGGGCCTGGTAGGTAGATAACCACAGGGGCTTTTTGGGCCTTTTGACCATCATAAGTAACCTCAATTGGTTCCAGGTTGGGAATTTCATATACTTTTCTACTGTCAAGAGGGATTTTTGACTCATCGAGCAGAGGAATTATGGTGAAAACATCCTTGGTAATTCCATGATTGACAGGTTCTCTTTTGTCGGAGACTATGACAATGCTTTTGTCTAGTAGTCCTCGGACCTTGTTTTGAACAGGGAGGCAACATTGCACCATGTTGATTGACAGAAAATCCAAGTATGATCGAGTTTCCCTTTAGCCTACCTGATCTGGAGAGCTGCTCGCACGAGGTAGCATCCTTGGTTATTTTCTGAACATATTCCACAACATTCATAATTATGAGGTGGTACCCGACCGTACCCACTTTGTATGTAGTGCATCCTTACCAGATCCGTTTCTAGTAAGCAGATATCACAGCTTTGGTGTCTATCAGAATTTCCATTAGTTATGCTAACTTGATGTGTGTCTTCATCCTGGTAGACTGGAAGCCACTAGTGCTCCAATAGATGTTGAAGAGCTCTTTGCACAAACGCGCAGCCTTGATCGTTTTCAGAATAATCCTTGCAATCCTGATAATTGTACGAGGTTAGAAAACCGAGCCTGACCTGCTTAGCATGCAACTCTACTAAGCTGGTATTCATTAAACGAATATCGAAGATCTGAACCATATTGACTTGATGATCATTCCTTTCATGGTAGTCTTGGATCCATCCAAGATCCATTTGACATTGGAGGGCCTCTTGTACAAAAGAGCATCCCTGATTGTCTTTTGAGCGAATCGGGCAAGCGTTGTAGTCATGCAGCGGAAAGTTGTAATACTTACTTTGTCTATAATGCATTGTCACTAGATTGGCATTCATTGCACGGATTTCATGATTTTGTACAATGTTTGGATGTGCATGGGCCATGTTTACTTCACGAATCCTGTGATCCTGAATCCAGCCTAGATCCATATGCTCTTGAAAAGATACTTGTACAATGACACATCCTTTATTGTTCTTGAAACAAATATCACACTGATGATAGTTGTGAGATGGCACATGGCCGTACCCGTTTTTCCTGCAATGCATTTTCACCAGATTGGTTCCTAGTAGGCGTACATCGTGAATTTGTTAACTGCTACCAAGTTCTCCTTCTATCAAGTTCACTGTAGTCTTTTCATGATGTGGTAATGGGTTCCTTTGAACATTCAGATTAGTATCTTTGAAAGATAAAATTCTATTTCTAACGAGCTTTTGTACATCAGATTTAAAGCTGAGATAATTCTCAATGTTATGTCCTGATCCTCCTTGATGGTAAGGGCAAGATTGATCGGCTTTGAACCAAAAAGGCGGGTTGTCCGGTGCTGTGAGAGGAGTCCTGGTTTGAACTTTTCCCTTGGCTAGCAGAAGTGGAAATAATTCTGTATATAACATTGGTACGGGGTCAAACCTCAGCGATCGTGTGATACGATTATTTTTATTGTATTATGGGCGAGCCTGTTGCTGTTCCTGCCTTTGTTGATATTGTTGTTGATTTGGTTAGCTCTGAGCTACCCGAGGTTGATATGTTGGAGCCGGTGCTGGGTTGATAGCAGGAGTTACTGCTGCTACCTGCCGAGGTTGATACCTTCTCCTTTGCTTACCGTGAGAGATGTTACTAATATCTTGCTCTTTCTTCTTTTGGAAAGCACTCCCGTATCTTTTAGTACTGCTGGATGGCTCTGCATATTTGACTAATCGTCCTTCTAGGACTACTTCCTCAAGGCGTACTCCCATGTTTACCATTTCAGTGAAGTCACTAGGTGCACTTGAAACCATTCGGTCATAATAAAATGAGCTTAATGTTTTTAGGAAGATCTTTGTCATTCACTTTTCCTCGAGAGGAGGACAGATCTGGGCGGCGATTTCACGCCATCTCTGAGCATACTCCTTGAAGGTTTCTTTATCTTTCTAGGACATTGCTCTGAGCTGGTCCCTATTTGGCGCCATGTCCAAATTATTTTTATAATACTGAACGAAGGCTTCCCCAAGATCTCTGAAAGTAGTGATCTTGGTGCGGTTTAAACCCATGTACCATTTGAGTGCGGCACCGGTTAAACTGTCCTTGAAGTAATGGATTAGTAGCTATTGGTTTTTTGTCTGGGTAGAAATTTTTTTAGCGTACATTACCAAATGAGGGCAAGAGTTGCCTTTGTATTTTTCAAAGTCAGGCACCTTGAATTTGTGCGGTATCTTTGCATTAGGGACCAAACAGAGGTCAATGGCATCTTTGCCAAACAAGTCTTGTCCACGAATGGCTTGCAGTTCCTTCTACATTTCCAATAACTATTCCTGGAATTCATTCATCTTTTCGTATACTTCATCATTTCTACCAGAAGTGGCCTGCAGAATTTGTTCCTATGGAATAGTATGTACCACTGGTTGTGGCACAGACATTACAGCAGTAACTCTTGGCGCTTCAGTGACCTGAAGTTTGTAACCTTCAGGAGTTTCCATCGCAACCCTTGCATCTTCATTTACTTGAAGTTTGTAACCTTCAGGTCTGGAGGTTTCTGTTACGGCTTCTGGGTCTTCAGTGACCGGAGGCATATATTATTCAGGTATAAAATTTAAAGGTATGCCCCATGGAAAACCTTTGGGCATATTGTATTGAGGATGACTTCCAGGTATCTCAAACGTTGGTGTAGACATAATCTCTGAGATTGCAGTCCTTTGAGGTGGTTGATCCTGAGCTACAGCCAAGGATTCAATCGTGTTGTGGAGTTTATCCAAACTTTCCTTTAGAGCGTTGATTTCTTCTCTCAGCTCTCTATTCTCTTCTTCAAGATCTTCCATTTTCTTTTTCCGATTGGCCCGAGTATTGTACGAATGAGACAGTTTGACTCTAGAGTGCGACACATGTGTGAGACTAAATGACAAAGATGTGTTATGTGAGAATGATGAATGATATGCAAAGAATGAGAATGATCTCTTTTTTTGTTTTTATTTTTCAAAAGAACTTTTAAAAATTATGTTGCAAATATCATACAGTGGTGGAAACCTTTTATTGAACTCAAAAGATTGTAGTATTTTACAAGGAAAAGTACAGTATTTTACAAAGTGCGAGAAGGAAAATTAGGCCTATGGATCCTGAGTTTTCTCTGAGGAAAGCTCAGATGCTGGTTCCTAAATTTTTCTTTTCTTTGATCGGGCCCCTTCAATCATTGTCGGGTCAATGATCCTTTTCCATGTGAAAGGAGATAGCAAATTTCTTTGTTCCTCCTGATTGTCTATAGCATGCTGCTCTAATATCTCAATCAAAGCATCCTTTTCCTTCAACGGTTCTTGGATCTTTGTGCACTCCAAATTAATAATTTTGTACTTGTTCTTCCAAGTGTTCTTCTCACGTTGGACTTTGTTAAGAGCGATCTGAAGTTTTTCCGCATCGGACATGAAATAAAGGACAGATTCCTTTAAGGGAAAAACTTCTTGGCGAGGGTAAGGCATCTTCAGTTTGATGGCTCTAGTTTGTACCTAGTGGGGGTAAGGCTCTTCAGAGATGCAATTTGGCCTTACTAGGGACTCTCTCCCCTTCTTATTAACATGTTGCCAAGAATGCACTATTTCTTTCTTTAGTGCCCTGTTATTTTCTCCTTCCTTGAAGAGACCTTCCAGATGAATGTTATGTGGTACATTCTTCATCAGGTATCCAAGTTGACGACGGGCTAAAGTTGGATGATAGTTGATCCCTCCTTTAGTACCAATGAGGGGCACATTGGGGAAACTTCCACATTTATCAATGATTTTTATTCCTACATAGATCTGATTGTACCAATCTATGTCATAATTGGTCAGAGACATAATCTTCTGCGACCATCGCAGACCACTCTTGTGATCCCAAAAAGCAGCAGACTTGGGTAAGTGGGAAATAAATCATCTGTAGAGTAATGGTATGCAACATGTGATCATCACTTCACTATACAAATTCCTTAAATGTACAGAGTGATAAGCATCTGTGAGCAAGGTTGGGACTGGGTTCCCAATTAAGAATATCTTGAAAGCATTAACATCAACGAAGCTGTCAGTGTTGGGAAAGAGGAATAACCCATATATGAGTAGGACAAAGACATTCTCGAAATCCGTTATATTTCCTATACTGGCAAAGTATAAGGCTTTCTCCATCAGGAATTTAGCTGATAAACCCTGGATTCCTCCCTGGGTGGTCATGTGAGTCCTGATATCCGACTCTTCCAATGAGGGTGCTATTGCAATGGCTTGATCTTTTGGAATTTCTTCCAGTCCAGAAAATGGATCTTGATCAGTGATAGGTAAATCAATCAGGTGAGAGTACTCTTCCAATGTTGGTGTGAGCTGATAATCTGGAAAAGTGAAGCAGTGGTATACTGGATCGTAGAACTGAACCAATGTAGATAGGACTCCTTCTACCATGTGGACCTTCAAAAGAGACAACAGTCCTCTGTGCTTAGCTTTGAAAGCTTCGGGATTAGTAATCATCCTTCCCAATTTCCTTAAGTCTTCCAGTTTTGGAACCTTGAAGGTGTACTTGTGCGTTTTTTCTACCGAAATCCATAATGCAACTTCTGATATTTGCAATTATTGTTTTAGTTCTTTCAGAAAAAGATTTTTTTCTTGTTAAAAAGGAGTTTTTTTAATGAATGAAATGCATGGATGCATGAATGTAGCAAACAAAAACATTTGAAAACACGGGTTTAAGGGTTCATTATCACGAGCATGGAGCTATGGATCTACCCATCCCCAAGGTGTGTACTAAAGGTAAATTTTTGTACCTGTAGAACGGGTTCTAACAAAGGTTCCCAAAATCATTGACCCCTCTCTAGAATATTAACAGCAAACCGACCGACTCATGAGAGTTGTAATATCCCCAAGATGAATCTCTTTTGAGTGTAGTATCATGTATCAACTATTCTCGATAGTCATCGCACTACCTAACAATGGTCAAATAGTTAAATGTTTACTAATCCTCAGTTTCAAGGGTGCCCAATGGGAAAAGTATTGTTTTCACGACTTGCTCATTCAACATCAACAATTCCACAAGGGTACCTTCACTGATTCGACGGACTTTCAAGTTAACTTGGTTGGGACTCACTCCCTATAAGCCTTCCTGAATATGCCACCACTTATCTTAATATTCTCTTGGGCTCACCACATGCGTATTAACCACATTCCCAGATAACAGTAATTTAAACAAATATATCAAGTAAAATAACAACATATGATATAAAAAATGAGAAAGCAAGTAAAAATAGCAGAAAAATAAATGCAAAACAAGGCCTAACCCTCTTAGGAAATCTAATGATAAAATTCCCCAACAGAGTCGCCATTTTTCTGTAGCGTCGGTTTATTGGTGACGCGACCACCTACTGCATTTTGGGTGCTACATTCTGATTTCTATATTTATCCTATGAAGCTTTAAAGAAAGGGGAAGATATCTTAAACTAACCCTGCACGCAAGTGTTTTCTTTAACAAATGCTAAGAGATTGAGGATCGGGGTTTGGTTATACAAAGGGAAGCTATTGACATCCAGAGTATCTATAGTAATCTATAGGAACCTTCGTTTGCATGTATTTCTACTATTTGAAATGCTTTCTTGTGTTTATCTGCTATTGATTGGGAAAGTTTCTCCTTTGTGAGGGTTAAGAGAATATTTTTGTTGTTTTCGGGTTTTCTATTGTTTTTGGGAAGGTACTTGACCTAAGATTTTTGGTTTATGTGCTCGCTAAGATTTCGCAATCTTATGCCTACGTATTCTCGTAAAGAGGTTGGGGAATCAGAGCAATCGTAGTTCCTCCTATTCTATGGGGGGAAATTTGGTTGTTTCCTTTTCAAAGGCCAAGATTGAAGCTAAAGAGTGTATTTATATCTTGTTCAAAGCCCAAGATTGAAGCTAAAGAGTGTATTTATATCTTGTTCAAGGCCCAAGATTGAAGCTAAAGAGTGCTTGAGAGAGAATTTGCCATCTCTAAAGGGAGATATCTCACCTATTCATCACAAAATGTCAGGTAATTGGTCATAAAGGGAAATTACTTTAACTGGGATATGGGATCCAGCAATGCCATAATTTCCTTTATAAGAGAGATATCATGAAGGAAGAAGCTTTAACTCAGTGTAGAGAAATGCCACTTTTTCCCTTATGAATCTTTCATGCTAAGAGAGAGACATTGGCTTGGATGTGTATAATCCAGAGGCTTGCCAGTTATAGCTGTTAGATGAAAGAGAAATTTTAGCCATGATAATGAGGGACTCCAGCTTGGATTTTGAATCAACAAGTGTGCCACTTACAGCAATTTATCTGGGAAAAAGGTTTTTGATTGTTTGTTTTGATATGTGATGTATAGAAGAGGTATCTTCCTACAGAGAGGACTCATGGTCTCATTTGTGGGGATATTGATTTTTGTGTGCCTTGTACAAAGCCCAAGGTAGAAGCTGAAGGAAACTGACTCCTCTGGGGAGTGTTATATCTGTCTTGTACAAAGCCCAAAATTGAGGCTGCCTTGGAAAATCATTATATAAAGCCTAAGAGGAAGCTGAGTCTTACTGAGGATTATTCAAATCCAGGAGAAGGTCTAAATTTTATTGGGGGATCCAAAGGGAAACTAACTCTTGTTGTTGATTTAAGCAGAGTTGATTTACCAGATACCATGAGGCTCTGATTCTTTTGAGAATTTGTTGATGGTAAATTGACTCTGGCTGGTATTTTTAAGGTGAAAGTTAAGCCTTGTTAGGGGTCAGAGGGGTTTAAAAGTGAGTTTGAAAACCTTAGAAGTTTTAACTCTTCTGGGGAGGCTAGTGTATTGGTAAAATGATCAGGATTTATCCTATGCTTTTAGGAAGCCAGTGGGTCCTTGTGTTAAGCCCAAGAGGATACTATGAGGGTGAGACTTTCCAAGTCTCCTTGTATGAAGCCCAAGAGGAGGTTGAGACTATCCAAGTCTCATTAAGAAGAGATAGACTCTAGTTTGGAAAGAGATCTTTGTATGATGCCCAAGAGGAGGCTGTGAGTTCAAGGGATGAAGATCAACCCTTAAATGATTGGGTATTCTGGAGTTTTGATTTTCCTGAGGATTGGAGTAGCAGAGATAACTGAATTATATCATATGCTTTTAGGAAGCCTTAGGGTCCTTGTACTAAGCCCAAGAGGAGACTGGGGGAACTTTTAAGAAGCCTCTTAGTCCTTGTACTAAGCCCAAAGAGGAGGTTGTAGGGAACTACTAAGAAGCCTATTAGTCCAAGCCTAAGAAAAGTTCAAGAAAGGTTTCACCAGGAATAATCCTTTCTTTGTTAAACAATTCCAAGGTTTGAAGAAATTCAAAAGAGGTTTCACTGGGAATTAATCCTCTCTGGGGAAATTAATTTCTTTTATATGTTTCTAAGTTTTGACAGTCTTAAGAAAAATTTCACCGGGAATAATGCCTTTCTTATTTTCATATTGAATAAAGTTCAAGAGGAGGCAGACTGTATTGAGGGAAGTTTCCTATGAGGGAACTAGTTATTGACTAAGTTAGAAGTATCATATTGTTTGACCTAAGGATGATTTAACTGCTGGAGAAACTCTAAACAGATATACACAAGTATATACAAATAAGTAAATTAACAGGTATATAAATAAGTATGCATTGAATTGAAAAGATGTTGGGTCTTACGCTCTAAAAAGAGTCCCCAAGTGTATTGTGATTGATTGTATTGATGATGACTGTATGATTAGGGTTTTGAGAAATTGAAGAAAGTTTTGAGAAAACTTTGAGTTTGAATTTTAACTAAAAGAAAGTTGTTTAAAAGAAAAGAATGTTTGGGGCTTATAAGTCAAAGAGAGGCCCAAGTGGTCCAAGAGCAGTTTCACCGGGAATAATGCTCCTCTTAGTACTAGTTAAAAACAGACAAATGTTTTTTGAAAAAAGAGGTTTGGGGCTTACAACTCAAGGATAGGCCAATGGAGGTTGTTTTTTGTTTAAAACCAAGTTTGTGTACAAAAAATTGGGGCTTATACTCAAGGAGAAGCCCAGATGACTTATTTGAAAACAGTGATCGCACTTCGATACCGAAAGATGTTGTGGGACTTATACTACAGCAGAGGCCCAAAATTTATTTATGTACAAAAAGGGTTTGGGTCTTACACTATATTAGAGGCCCAAGTGTGTTTGTAAAGAAAGAAAAGTGGGGCTTATACTCAAGGAGAGGCCCGAATGAAAAAACAGTAGACACACCGTTATTTTTGAAAATCGTATCAGGACTTATACAATGTCAGAGGCCCAAGATTATTTATTTACAAAGGGGTTGGGTCTTACACTCTATTAGAGGCCCAAGTGTATTCAAATGAATTTTTGAAAGATTTAAAATCAAGGAAACCCTAATTTTATTTAAAAATACATTTTTTTTAAAAATTAAATAAAAATGATATAAAATATCAAATATATTTAATAAACATGTTGTAAATTTTGAAAAATGTTTGAAAATAGATGTTTTAATTCACAAGATGATTTGAAATTCAAATGGATTTGAAAAATCAAGAGAAAGAATTCATTTAAAAATGTTTAAAACAATTAAAAGGAAATTCTTTGAAAAATTCAAAAATATATCAAATATAAAATATTTTTTTGATTTTTTTGTGGAATAAAATATTAAAATGTATAAATGATTTATGTTTAAAAATTCATTTGAAAAAGATTAAAAATGAGAGAGATATTAAATTTTGAAATTAATTGAAAAATAATCAAAATAATTAAAAATTCAAATTTTTGAAAAAGGGCGCGAAGAACATCATCTTCTTCCTCGTGCCACCCTCCATTTCAGATTTGCAAAAACTCCCTTATCTCACTGAATACGCAATGAAATTGACTTCCATAAACATGAAAGTTGCTCGTTTTTTAACAAGGATTTCAATGATACCAATTAATTGCATTTCTTTTAAGTGTAGAGTGAGAAATCATGTGAAGAACAGATGAACCCTAATTTTTGCAAGAACGCTATGAAATTCCATACACGATAGATACAAAGCAATTAATTGAGGGGAAACACTCTACATAAGTGAAAAAACATGTTGCTAACTTGAAAACACAATTATGATGAATAGATCATAGAGTTCAGATTTGAGGAAGCTTACCTTGCAAGTGAGAATTGAATTATGCAATGTAGGTGTTACAGATGCAAGATGATGATTTGGACAGCTTCCTTGACCCCCAAGGATGGTGTTCCAATAATTAGAATGGATTGAAACCTTCTAGATCACTTGGCTCGATCCTATCTGCAGCCTTGAGGAAAATTTGAGCAAAAGGATAATGACTTGGTGATTCTGATGTTACGGAAGTGTTTTGAGGTTATGGATCACTTCTATGATGCTTATGTGAAGTGTTTGGATGCTTGGTTTGAGTGGAATTGGACTGGTTTGAGAATTCCAAGTTTTCACACTTTGAGAACTTTGAATTTTGTAAGAGGAAGAATTTGTAAGAAAATAAGCATTGTGGTTGTTTTGGTGTCTTTTGAAACATCAGAAATGTCTTCTATTTATAGGAGAATGGATTTGTCTTGGCTGAATAGTGATATCTTGAATATTGGCATAGATTCAAAAGTTTTGGCAAGATGTATCATTGACCCTCACACAAGGTACCATAGCCCTCCACATGGCTAGCTCATCTTTTGACTCTATCCACATTCCTCAAATGCTTTTATTATTGTTTATGTGAGCATCTTGACTGAAAAGAGTCCTTTTGTTGAATGTACACTATTGCACATAAATTCCATTTGAATTCAAGGCATAAGGTGACAAAACCCATCATTCCACTAGAGATATCCCTTGACTCTTTGGACTAACTTTACAGGTTTGTTGTGATTCATCTGTTATGCATTGAATGTGAGTGGTATTGATCATTACACTTGACAAAAAAATCGTGCATGGCAAGTAAATGATCATTTCTAAAACAGCTTGCAGCAAGGCATATTGATCACTCCATATCTCTTTGCTCAAATGGATTTTGATGATGTTCTTGTACTCTTTCGAAAGCTTGCACATCATACTTCAACTTTAATGATTACCCTTGGTCTTGGATCGTTATGGATTATGGAGAAAAATGACCTCAAAGTTGGCAAAAATGCAAACAGGTTCTGTCTCAAAATTACACTAAGTGTCAAAGTGGAAATCCCATGAAACCCTAACTTCATGGCTTTATAACTCAAAATCCATGAATCTTTTGACTATGGATCAGGAGGAAACTTTTGTAGTATGTAATGAGAGCTTTCATTTGAGCTTTGGATGGAAGAAAATAGTTGCTTGGATCATAAGTTATAGTCTAGCAAAGTTGGGTAAAAACCATCTTTTTCCATAACTTAGTGAAATTTTAAGTTTCTTAAGATTACCCCTTTTGCAAGTAACCTCACTTTTCTTGATTTTTCTTGATTGATGATGATACAAACCATAAGTTAACATTGTTTTTGACATGAAGAACCCATATTTGTCAAAACAATCTCAAAAGTCAAACTTGGTTTTGGGCACAGTTGACTTTTTATGAGATGAATTTCAAACTTTGTGATCCTTTATGAAATCAAGTTATTGGGCACTAAATCAAACCTAATGGATGGACTCCATAGGTGTTTTAGAGTGTATTGAATCATTTCCCAAGGTTTGAGATCATGTCTTGGTCAAAAGTCAAAGGTATGGTTGACTTTTTCTCAAAAACCCTAGTTTGTGGTCCAGATGAATTTGCATCTTTATATAATTCATGAATTAAGTTCTTTGTGTTAATTTAAACTTGTGAGAGGGTCAATATAAGATATTTGAGGTCTTCAAAACATTTATTGAGGTATTCAAAACATTTATTGAGGTCTTGGCTCATGCCTTGCTTCAAAAGTCAACTTAGGGGTGAATTAGGTCAAGAAACCCTAATTCCTGATTTTTTATTAATGCATCCCCTGAGGCTATTTTGAACTCATAATTGGATCCATGAGGTCCCTTTGAGCTTCTTGAATCATGTTCTTAAGTATTGTCTCATGCCCAGATGAAAACTTCCCTCTGGAGGCCTTGGTCGACCAAAACCCTAATTTGGTGACACTGGTGATCTTGAGGTTTGATCAGCTTGGAATGTTGCATTCCTATGCTTAATTCTTGATATGGGATACCTCTTGATCCTTCATGGATGTTTGATAGGCTTGAAAAGTTGAATATCATGTTAATTCTTGATTGATCCTTTGCCTGAGTGCTCTGAGAGGGCTCAAAACCCTAATTCTTGATTGAGGTGAATGCTCAACAATCTTTGAGAGGATTGATGAGGCATGAAGGTACATCCACATTGTGATGATGATTTTCACAATGATGTAAAGTCTTGTTGTCAAAATTTAGGGTATGACAACATGCTTATGTAAAAGGCAAAAAGCGATGTCAAATTTCGGGTTACGACAGGTTCCTCTCTTCATCTCTCCTTCTCCTTCTTTTTTTTTTCTTTTTCTTTTCTCTTGTTCAATTGAGTAATTTTGTGTCCATCTTGTTCATGAATTTTGGATTGATGCTTGATGAACTTTCATCATTTCAAATCTACCTTTCAATTGATCAATGATCATTTGATGTACTTTGGATTGATGCATAAGTTTGTCCTAAGTTGTCATGAAGGATGATTGATGTAATGGGCCAATCTCCTTGCCTTAGTGCTTGATCCCCCCTTAGTTTTTACTTGTGCTACATGTTTTAGGAGTATGATTTCTATCATATCTCTAACATGTATGGTACATAAATTGTTATTGACCGGCCTCCCATAGTATGATCTTCCTAGTAGATTGTGCTACGATTGCTTAACGTAGTGCTAAATTTGTCCCGAATCGAATCATTAACTCTAACATCAATACTAAAAATATTATTGTGATAACTTTTACTTTATTCCATTTACTTTTCTTGCCCTTTACATTCTTGTCATTTAATTTCTTACTTTTTACATTATGCCTTTACTTTTAGCATTTACATTTCATATTGTTTATGTTTATGTTTATTTTTCCTTTGTCAACTTGGAATTTTCTTTTATTTTAAAGACACTAATAAAGGAAAAACTCTAAAAGACTTTTAATCTCTCTTAGACTATTCTTACTATCCTTTGCTTGACTTGGAGATTTAGGCCTATGGACTTTGAATTAGGATTTCCTATGCTTGGAGTTTTCTAGATTGAAACTTGGAAGTTCATCTGATACCAAGCCTTGCCTGAGACCTTGAATTTGTCTGATACCTGTGGCCTTGAATCAAGCTTGGATGTCTTATCTGTTTCTTTGTGACTTTATTTATCTGGATCCTCTTGTGTTTATTTGGTTATTGCTTGTGGCTTACTCGAAAGGAATGGGATTTTGGTCTTGACTCTTGTCAAGTGCTGGCTAGAATCTGGTTAGTACACTTACACACACTTCCACTTTATTTCATTTCTTAGGATAGTCTCTTCATCTCCTCTCTTTCTTAAATTTTCAAAATCTTCTCCCTTTTTCAAAACCTTCTTGTTTTCAAACTTATACCACTTTCTTAATAAACCTTGACTTTGTCAAGTGATTTTAAAAATCGTTTTCTTAAATAAATGCTAAGCCATCTTAAGCATATAAAAAAAATTCAAAAGACTTCAAAAACACAAAAATCATTCAAATCTTTTGTGCCTTTATTAAACTTTTTCCTTTTAAACTTTTTCTTAAGAATGGTCATTAGTTGTGTTCTCGTAGTGATGCAACTCCTATACTTCTACAATAATGTAGGAAGTGATGACATTATCCACTTAGATGTTGAGTGATAGTCTTGTTGATTTCAATCCAAGCAAAAGTCATCCATCTTAAGATGATGCAAATGCTCATTCCTCATTAATTATGGGTAGTAAGTTGAGTTTCCACTCGAATACGACAAAATGTCTATTCATTTAAAATAAATCAAAACAAACTCTTTTGTTACTTTTATTATGAACTACGAGGTTTTGATCCTCCATTGCACTTTGTGTGTACGTAGGCGTGGGGCTCACGAAGTCTTGTCAAACACTAAAATCTTAAAAAATATTTATCTTCTCATCTCCCCAATCTTTTGCAAACAACCGGTTTTAAGCCAATCATAGATTTTCAAAAGGTTCCTATAGAGTACTATAGATGTTTTGGGTGTTAACACCTTCCCATTGCACAACCAACCCCCTTACCCTTGTCTCTTTGTTTTATTAGTTTTGTTTGAAAACTTCTGCGAGTTTTATTCGCTCTTTTCCCATTCCTTTGGAAACAATAAAGTGCGGTGGCGACTCTTACTTTTGTGAGTTAAGTTAATCAATAGCTTAATCTCCAATTTTTCACCGCTACAGAAAAGTGATAGTCCCTAGTGAATTTAGCCTAACTTGTTTATCTTTTATTATTATTATCTGTTGTTTGCTTTTGTTTTTTTATGCTTGGTGATGTCTGAGTGGTGAGATAAGTCTTATATTAGGACTTGAGAGAACTTGAGATATGATGGCGGTATAGTCATGTTTGGCTTACGTGAAATTAATCCTTAATAAGCTGACTTGAGATCCCCGACTCAGTGGAGGCCTCTTTGAGGGTGATAATGCTGAACAAGTGAATTGTGAAGGCATTATTAATTTTGACTTGAGATCCTGAGAAGCTAAGGACCTTAGAAACCTTTAACCCATCAAGGCCTTTTAGGGCGTAGTGTGGTGACTATTCAGGTTTAGACTTGGATTAGTTGTTACGCGATGCTACACTCAGACGAGTTTCTCTTGAGAATATTATTGGCTGACGAGTAGTCATTTAAGCCGATAATATCCAAAAGATGTAATCACGACTCTGGGAACTTTATAGAACCTTGTTGTATAGGTGATTTATCCCTTAGTACATACCTTGTGGGTGGTTCTTACCCTTGACTCCATGCTGGTGACGTCGAACCCTTGTGTAACACCCCAAAATTTGCCCTCATATTTTACCATCAATAAGTGGCTTATGCTTCACATACATGTGGATTTAGGTCATAAACATCATACATGCATCATTGGCTTTCCCAAGGTATGGGATCAGAGGTTTCTATGTCATTGATTGTTCAAAGTAAGAAGAATGAGATATCCTCAACCACTAAAGCTAAAAAGGATTCTCATGCCTCAAAACATCATATTTGGTTCACTATTTCATCAGAAGATTGAAATTTGCAAGAAACTTGAAGAGGATCATCTTCTCTTATCTTTGGTCCTCAGATTAGGGTTTTTCCTATCCGTGTATGTGGCACCCTCATGGGCAAGGATTTTGAAGCCTCAACATCATCACTTCACATAGGACATCCTGGTTCAAGAGATTCTCAATTGTCTTCAGAGGAATTAGGGTTTTCATCATTGATCAACATCTCTTATCTTTTGGGGCTAAAATCAGGGTTTTGTCTAAAATCAGTTTATTTCTGATTCTTTGAGTAAAACTTGATTCCATGGTGTAACACCAAATTCTACCCATCGAATATTTAATAGAAATCAGAGTAATAAAATTTCAACATAAACAGGATGTCACATTTTTAACTTAAAAACAACGGCATTTACCGCATGAACATGGATACATAACACTTAATATTCAGATTGAACATAAATCAGTCCTTGTCACAGAACAACTTTATTAATATGCAGCGGATTCATAAATTTAACTGAAATACCATAACAGCTTGGTTGATTCAAAACAACTCTAAGACATCAAGTCTTTAATGAAAATAACTTAGAATTTCAGCAACATAATAAAACCGACACTAAAGAAAACATGCGTTCGTCCCCCCGAGTGCTATGTATCAGAGCGACGACACCAACTCGAACTAACGAAGGTAGACAACCTTCACTCTGGATTACCTGCAGGATGGCGTATAAACCATCACCAACCACAGAAGGGGTGTGATATCGAACCATATAGTCGGATATATGATAAACAATATATTAGATCAGATTATAAAATCACCACTTCACAACTTTTAGGCAACATAAATCAACAACACAACGACAACGTCTCAATCAACATAAATCAGCAACACAACAACCTTGAAATTAATATTAATCCACAAGGCAATAACAACTTAAAAATCATATTCAATTAACAACACAACAGCAATGATGCAACATGAAATGCGACTCAAAATGCACATGCATGTGGTACCATTGGAGCAGAACTCCCAGCTTAAAAATTTGCCAATTAATATTGACGTCAACAAGGCATGAGCCTTACGCTTAATATTTTTGCCAATCCAGGCCAGCTTAATATTTTGCCAATCCAGGTCTGCTTAATATGTTATGCCATGTGACCCATCATGAACATCATAATAACAACACTGATAATTACATCTATCAGCACAACAGCAAATCAGCATTGGCCACAGGCCTACAACTTAAATTCTTGCCAATAATTAGAGGCAATTCAACATATTCCACAGCTTGTAATTCTCAACAACTAGGATCACAGCAGCTAGAATTTATAATGCACCCACTAAAAGGTACTAAAATCAATCATTTCATTATCCGGTAATTTTCGACTGAAAATTAGTTAATTAATCCCATTATCAATTTATCGGCCAGCACTACAGAAATATATAACAACTTCTCAACTTGCAACAAGGAACACAACACAAGGAACAACCAATTATATCGCATTACTATTTGTATAATTTCTTGACTAAACCCATTTAACCAAATTCTCTGCTAAACTCTATCATTTCCACTTCTTACTAGCTTCTTGTCATTCCCCTGTTAAATTCGAGCCAGCAAACAACTTACCAAAACATACTACTAAATTCTACATCACGGTTACTTAAGTATCCTCCTATTAATTCGTCTTAGTACTATTATCAATTTTCTTACAATCTTCACTTGTTTACTCACTGATTTATCCTACTATTTTAACACTACTACTGCCATATCAATCTCTTAATACTGATATTGATACTAAGTTCACTTATGCAAAATTGTCTACTATTAATTATAGTGACTCTCAAGTTAATTAAGCTCCTGCAAAACATTTACTTAAGTTTAATTATACCAACATATGGACATACAGCATCACACGGAAAGACCCCAACACACAGGAAGACCCCAACGCAGAAACGAGACACAGAACCCGTGTGACGGTCGTCACACTTCCATAATGGTCATAACACTTCCATGACGGTCGTAATACCTCCAAGACGGTCGTCATGGCCCCCAGACAGCAAAACCTGCATTCCCTCTATTTCTCTCAATTTCTTCTCCTCTGTTCTCTGTACTTTCTAATATTCGCTTCAAGCTAATTCTTCCAGTACACCATACAACAGCAACACAACAAAACTTATACACCAATCCATACCGATAAAGCATTTTACGTCCAATTCAACAACGTGGATCAAATTAATCATTCAATACAATAGTTAAATGCACAGACAGTAGCAATTATATAAGACCCAATCCTACATATCAATTATCTTATTCCCGGTTATAAAATTCTAACCCCACCCTTACCTTGGATTGAAGGTAGCTCGAATTTCCCGACCGAATCTGAAACTTTGACGGCAAACTCTCGTATTCTCTCTTCTCCAACCTTCGTGCTTCCAAACCCTCGTCCTCTCCTTGTAACTTCTCCTCTTACTTCTACCTCTATTCCTTTCTTTTCTTAATTATAACCTAATATAATATCCTAATATAATAATGGGTCTACTAATTAATTTAATGGGCTTACTATACGATACCCCCAACTTTGTTATTTCTCACACATTACTTAACCCAACTAAATTAATTAATATTCTATGAAAATAAATATTTTTTCTAATATTAATTTCTCCCGACTGAATCGACTAATTACTCGATTAATACTTATTAGCATCAAACAACATAATCAACATATTCAACAATTATACGAAAAAATACTCAATACTATTTAATTAAAATAATTAATTAAATACGGGCGTTACAACTCTCCCCCACTTAGAATATTTTAGTCCTCGAAAATCTTACCTTGCTCAAACAGCTCAGGATAGGATTCCTGCATCTTGCTTTCCAACTCCCACGTCATACTTTCTCCAGCAGCTCCTAACCAAACTACTTTCACCAACGCAATCTCCTTGCCTCTCAGAGTCCTCATTTCCCGATCTGTGATCCGTACAGGCATCGTCTCCACAGTAAGATTATCCCGTACTTGAACATCATCCATATGAATTACATGAGACGGATCTGGAACATACTTCCGGAGTTGTGACACATGGAACACATCGTGCGAATTCGAAAGGTTAGGCGGTAAGGCCACTCTATAAGCAACATTTCCAACTCTGTCTGAAATCTGATACGGACCAATAAAACGAGGAGTGGGCTTCTTAGACTTCAATGCATGCCCAACACCTGTCACAGGTGTAACTCTTAAAAACACATGATCACCGGCTTGAAATTCTAAGTCTTTCCTCCGCTTGTCATGATAACTCTTCTGTCTACTTTGGGAAGTTTTCATCTTTTCTCGAATTAACTTCACCTTCTCATTAGTCTCTCGAACGATTTCAGGTCCAAGCACTACACTTTCTCCATGCCAACATAAAGGAGTCCTACATCTCCGACCATACAATGCTTCGAAAGGTGCCATTCGTATGCTAGAATGGTAACTGTTATTATAAGTGAACTCGATCAATGGAATATAAGTATCCCATGAACCTCCCTGCTCAAGAACACACGCTCTCAACAAATCCTCTAATGACTGGATAGTCCTCTCCGTCTGACCATCAGTCTGAGGGTGATACGCCGAACTCAACCTCAACTTAGAGCCCAACGCCTCTTGCAAACTCTTCCAAAAATCAGAAGTAAACCTCGGATCTCTATCCGACACAATACACAAAGGAACACCGTGCAGCTTCACAATTACACGAATATAAATCTCCGCCAACTTCGATACTGGAAAAGTGATGTTAATAGGGATAAAATGAGCCGACTTTGTAAGCCTATCAACAATCACCCAAATCGAATCATATCCTCTTGAAGTGTTTGGTAATCCCGTCACAAAGTCCATTGAAATGCTATCCCATTTCCATTTTGGAACTTCTAATGGTTGTATCAACCCCGCAGGCTTCTGATGTTCAACTTTCGACTTCTGACAAGTTAAACATGCATACACAAACTGCGCTACATCACGCTTCATCCCAGGCCACCAAAACAAATTCTTCAAATCTCGATACATCTTTGTAGCCCCCGGATGAATGCTCAATTTACTTTTATGACCTTCTTCAAGAATCTCTTTCTTCATTTCCGCATCATCAGGAATAAAAATTCGATCACGGAATCTCAACACACCATGCGCGTCCATCTTAAAATCGCTATTCTTAGACTGATCGATTCCAACCATCGAATCTACCAGTTTCACGTCTAACTTCTGAGCTTCTCTGATACTATCCAAAAAATCATTGTTAATCTTCAACATCCCTAACATAACACTCTGTGGTGTCACTTCGTAAACTAAACTCATATCTCTGAACTGTTCAATTAATTCCAACTCTTTAACCATCATCGCCGACATATGCAAAGTCTTTCGGCTTAAAGCATCAGCCACAACATTAGCTTTACCTGGATGATAATTTAAACCGAAATCATAATCTTTTAATAACTCCAACCACCTTCGCTGTCTCATATTCAACTCCTTCTGGTCAAATAAATACTTTAAACTTTTATGGTCACTAAATACTTCAACTCTAGAACCATAAAGATAATGCCTCCAAATCTTCAGCACAAAAACAACTGCAGCAAGTTCTAAATCATGCATAGGATAGTTCTTTTCATGATTTCTCAACTGCCTTGATGCATAAGCAACCACCTTATCATTCTGCATAAGCACACCTCCTAAACCCATCTTAGAAGCATCACAATATACCACAAAAGGTTATCCTGGGTTAGGTAATGTCAAAATCGGAGCCGACGTCAATCTCTTCTTCAGTTCCATAAAACTTTCTTCACATTGAACGTCCCACACAAACGCTTTACCTTTACACGTCAACTTAGTCAACGGAAGTGCCAACTTAGAAAAACCTTCGATAAACCTTCTATAGTAACCAGCTAATCCCAAAAAGCTTCTTATCTCGGTAGCCGACCTTGGAGTTTCCCATTGCAACACAACGTCTACTTTAGATGGATCCACAGCAATGCCACTACTTGAAATGACATGACCAATAAAACGAACTTCCTTTAACCAATATTCACATTTTGACAACTTTGCATATAGCTTCTTCCCTCTCAAAACTTGCAATACTAGTCTTTAGTGTTCTGCATGCTCTACTTCCGATTTAGAGTAAATCAGTATATCATCAATGAACACTACCACAAACCGATCCAAGTAAGTATGAAAGATACGGTTCATGTACTCCATGAATACTCCCGGCGCATTTGTAACACCGAACGGCATCACCAAATACTCATAATGTCCATAACGCGTTCTAAGAGCCGTCTTCTGAATATCATCATCTTTCACTTTAATATGGTGATAGCCTGACCTCAAATCAATCATACTAAACACACAAGCACCTACCAACTGATCCATCAAGTCATCTATTCTCCGAAGCGGATACTTGTTCTTAATCGTCACTCTGTTCAACTGTCTATAATCAACACAGAGCCTCATACTCCCATCTTTCTTCTTTACCAACAACACTGGAGCTCCCCACGGTGATACACTTGGCCTTACAAACTTCTTTTCAATCAAATCCTCCAATTATTTCTTTAATTTTGACAACTCAAACGCATACATCCTGTACGGTGCCATAGAAACAGGTCTGGTACCAGGTACAAGGTCAATCGCAAATTCTACTTCCCTTTCTGGCGGTACATCAGGAATTTCGTCAGGGAAAACTTCAGGAAATTCGCGCACCACCTGTAACTCATCAATTTCAGCTTGATTCTCAATAGATAACGACGCCATCAACGAAAACACCTGAGCTTCTTCTTGCATCAACTTTCGTAACTGCCTACAAGACAATAATCCTACTCCTTCCTCTTCTTCAGGAGTAGAAAAACTCACCGACTTTCTATAGCAATTGATATGAACATAGTTATATTCTAACCAATTCATACCTAAGATCACATCCATCCCAGTTAACGGCAAACACACCAAATCAATATTAAAGTCTCTGTCGAAGATCGACAAAGGACACTTTAAACACACAAGAGAAGTAGTCACCGATCCCTTAGCCGGAATCTCGACGACCATCTCTCCATTCATAGAGGACAACATAAGACCCAATCTCTTAACACAATCAGCAGCAATAAAGCAATGAGTAGCACCAGTATCAATCATGGCGATTAAAGGAGTACCATTAATGAAACATGTACCTCTGATGAGTCTGTCCTCGCTAGTTGTCTGAGTCCCAGCCAACGCGAACACTTTCCCACCGGTTTGTGCCTTCTTTGGTTTCTGACACTAACTACCAATGTGTCCTTCTTCACCACAGTTGAAGCAAATCCTCTCTTTATGCTTGCACTTAGATATGGCATGCCCAGTCTTACCACAACGGAAACACCTCTTCACCTCAGCAGTACACACATTACTCTTATGACCAGGTTTCCCACATTTGAAACAAGTTATGCCAGCAGGAGCATCTCCCCCACTAGTTCTCTTGCCATCATCCACCTTCTGTTTACCTTTTCCCGCCGGAGCATCATAAGGCTTGCCCCGATTCTGTTGGTGCTTGCCCTTCCTCTCATTAATGATCTTATAATGAGCATTGTTATCCTCTTCAAAAATCCTGCAACTATTAATCAAATCCGCAAAAACACGAATCTTCTGATATCCAACTGCCTTCTTAATCTCTGGGCGCAACCCACTCTCAAACTTGATGCATTTTGAAAACTCAGCATAATCCCCGTTGTAGTGCGGATAAAACTTGGCCAACTCGACAAACTTTGAAGCATAATCAGTAACCGACATGTTTCCTTGCTTCAGCTCGAGAAACTCGATTTGCTTCTTACCACGAACATCCTCTGGGTAATATTTCCTCCGGAACTCCCTTCGGAACACAGCCCAAGTGATACCTTCACCTGCAGCTTCCAACCTCTGACGAGTCTCTAGCCACCAGTCATCAGCCACGAATGCTAGCATATAAGTCCCATATCGAACCTTCTACGCTGGAGTGCAGTCCATCACACGGAAGATTCTCTCCATCTCTTTCAACCAATCCAACGCTCCATCAGGATCATACTTGCCCTTGAAGGTAGGCGGATTCTCCCTCTGAAAAGTTGCCAAACTACGAGATCCAGCATTCTTGTCAGCGTTCGGCTGATTCTGCAAGGCTTGAGCCATTGCTTACATCACAGCAGCAATTGCAGCATCGTTCCTTCCAGCCATCTCAACTTATCACTACAACATAAACAAATGCTAGAACTAGTTAACAATACTTGATTGTCACATAAACTACGACTCGACAACTTGGCCGGATGGACCGACCTGCTCTGATACCACTAATGTAACACCCCATTATACCCATCGAATATTTAATAGAAATCAGAGTAATAAATTTTCAACATAAACAGGATGTCACATTTTCAATTTAAAAACAACGGCATTTACCGCATGAACATGGATGCATAACACTTAATATTCAGATGAACATAATTCAGTCCTTGTCACAGAACAACTTTATTAATACGCAGCGGATTCATAAATTCAACTGAAATACCATAACAGCTTGGTTGATTCAAAACAACTCTAAGACATCAAGTCTTTAATGAAAACAACTTAGAATTTCAGCAACATAATAAAACCGACACTAAAGAAAACATGCGTTCGTCCCCCCGAGTGCTACGTATCAGAGCGACGACACCGACTCGAACTAACGAAGGTAGACAGCCTTCACTCTAGATTACCTGCAGGATGGCGTATAAACCATCACCAACCACAGGAGGGGTGAGATATCAAACCATATAGTCGGATATATGATAAATAATATATTAGATCAGATTATAAAATCACCACTTCACAACTTTTAGGCAACATAAATCAACAACACAACGACAACGTCTCAATCAACATAAATTAGCAACACAACAACCTTGAAATTAATATTAATCCACAACGCAATAACAACTTAAAAATCACATTCAATTAACAACACAACAACAACGATGCAACATGAAATGCGACTCAAAATGCACATGCATGTGGTACCATTGGAGCAGAACTCCCAGCTTAAAAATTTGCAAATTAATATTGATGTCAACAAGGCATGAGCCTTCCGCTTAATATTTTTTCCAATCCAGGCCAGCTTAATATTTTGCCAATCCAGGCCTGCTTAATATGTTATGCCATGTGACCCATCATGAACATCATAATAACAACACTGATAATTACATCTATCAGCACAACAGCAAATCAGCATTGGCCATAGGCCTACAACTTAAATTCTTGCCAATAATTAGAGGCAATTCAACATATTCCACGGCTTGTAATTCTCAACAACCAGGATCACAGCAACTAGAATTTATAATGCACCCACTAAAAGGTACTAAAATCAATCATTTCATTATCCGGTAATTTTCGACTGAAAATCAGTTAATTAATCCCATTATCAATTTATCGGCCAGCACTACAAAAATATATAACAACTTCTCAACTTGCAACAAGGAACACAACACAAGGAACAACCAATTATATCGCATTACTATTTGTATAATTTCTTGACTAAACCCATTTAACCAACTTCTCTGCTAAACTCTATCATTTCCACTTCTTACTAGCTTCTTGTCATTCCCCTGTTAAATTTGGGCCAGCAAACAACTTACCAAAACATACTACTAAATTCTACATCACGGTTACTTAAGTATCCTCCTATTAATTCGTCTTAGTACTATTATCAATTTTCTAACAAGCTTCACTTGTGTACTCACTGATTTATCCTACTATTTTAACACTACTACTGCCATATCAATCTCTTAATATTGATACTGATACTAAGTTCACTTATGCAAAATTGTCTACTATTAATTATAGTGACTCTCAAGTTAATTAAGTTCCTGCAAAACATTTACTTAAGTTTAATTATACCAACATATGGACATACATCATCACACGGAAAGACCCCAACACACAGGAAGACCCCAATGCAGAAACGAGACACAGAACCCGTGTGACGGTCGTCACACTTCCATAATGGTCATAACACTTCCATGACGGTCGTAATACCTCCACGACGGTCGTCATGGCCCCCAGACGGCAAAACCTGCATTCCCTCTGTTTCTCTCAATTTCTTCTCCTTTGTTCTCTGTACTTTCTAGTATTCGCTTCAAGCTAATTCTTCCAGTACACCATACAACAGCAACACAACAAAACTTATACACTAATCCATACCGATAAAGCATTTTACGTCCAATTCAACAACGTGGATCAAATTAATCATTCAATACAACAGTTAAATGCACAGACAGTAGCAATTATATAAGACCCAATCCAACATATCAATTATCATATTCCCGGTTATAAAATTCGAATCCCACCCTTACCTTGGATTGAAGGTAGCTCAAATTTCCCGACCGAATCTGAAACTTTGACGGCAAACTCTCATATTCTCTCTTATCCAACCTTCGTGCTTCCAAACCCTCGTCCTCTCCTTGTAAATTCTCCTCTTACTGCTACCTCTATTCCTTTCTTTTCTTAATTATAACCTAATATAATATCCTAATATAATAATGGGTCTACTAATTAATTTAATGGGCATACTATACGATACCCCCAACTTTGTTATTTCTCACACACAACTTAACCCAACTAAATTAATTAATATTCTACGAAAATAAATATTATTTCTAATATTAATTTCTCCCGACTAAATCGACTAATTACTCGATTAATACTTATTAGCATCAAACAACATAATCAACATATTCAACAATTATACGGAAAAATACTCAATACTAATTAATTAAAATAATTAATTAAATACGGGCGTTACACATGGTATTCTATATGTTCTCAAGTATCTATGAGTGGATTATTGACCATCAATTTCATTCAGAGGGGTTTCAATTGGTCAGATCATTGTGAATCATTTGAATTGGGAACAAATTCAACTGAGCAATGAAAAGTCAACTCCTGACTTTTAAGGTCAATCTTGTATTTATCATGTTAAAAATGTCCAATGGGTGGAATTTGACCAAGAAATGTCAAAAGAATCAAGAAAATCAAGACTTGTATGAAAAGCTACCAAGAATGGAAACATTTCCATTTTTGGAAAGTTTATGATTAGAACTTTCCATTTTGGGTAATTTTTCAAGTTAAAAGTACCTAACTTCCAAACCAATTTACACATTGATCCAAGCTTCATTTCATCTTTTATCAAACATCAAAGTTGTAGAGTGATCTTCCATCTTTCCAACCATATAAAGAACATCTCATTTTGATTTGTGGATCAAAAGTTATGATCATCAAGTTGTCAAAAGTGGTAAAGACTTAGAATTCTCTAAGTCCAAAAATTCAGTTTGGAGACCATGATTTCAGTGACATTTTTATGGATGGTCAAAGCTTCAAATCAACTTTCATCAAACATAAGAATCGTTCTATCAAAGTTCCTCTTTCCCATGATATCAAAAGTTTACAAAATGAGCCAATATCTTGCAAGTTGTGGTGCCTCAAAGTTATCAACTCAAAGTTGTCAAAAATGGTGAAACACTTAGAAATTTTTTAAGTTAAAAAATCAGTTTGTGCCAAGATATTTTAAGGCCAATTCTCATGATGTTCCACACCTCTAATCCACATTCAACCAACATTAAACTTGTTCTTTGCAAATTCATATTTCATATGCCTCAAAAATCATGTCATTTAATCCAATATTCACCAAGATGCATTCCTCCAAAGATGGCTACATGAACCTTTCTTTTCAATTGACAAAATTACATTCTAAGACTTCCAAAACTTCACATTATGCGCATAATACACACCATACATACCTCACACATCATTTACTTCATATGGCCATGAAAAAACTTACATAACCATGCATATTATGTAAGCTTACTTTATATGTCAAGATTTGAAAAGGTAAAAACTTAATGAATAGGTTTCTTTCTCTCAAGTCAGCATCATAAGACCTAATATCATTCTCCATCATAATGCACATCATCTTACACTCCGTAGTAGCTACCATGAGCTCAACCACACACAACCCGTGCCATCCTCATTTTAACTCATCCTTCAATCTTAACTAACCAAGCTTCCAACTATATTTTAATCATGATCAAGCTTTAACCATACTTTAATCAATCATATAAATCCTTTTAACTACCCTAACAGATTCAGTTACACACATTGAGCCAAATTGATCAAATTCTCCATTTTTCACTCTTATCTTCATCTCTTCGAATCTCACTCATCTCAAGAGCTTTGGCTAAAATTTCTTCACCCACATTATCACACCATTGAAGATCTTCTTCTGTGTGCATTATTCTTCATCTGAAGTCACCACATCACCATATTCGAATTCATCAACTTCATCAAGAACTTGCAATGTCAAGCTAGATTCAAGGAACTTGAGCATTTATTTAGCTCGGTGGGGATCTCAAGATATAGCATTGAAGTTCTCCGGGTTTCTTTACATGTGATTTGAAGCTTTATCAAGGTCAGAAATCCTAAATTTTTTTGCAACATTTTAGGGCAATGTATGTTGTTAGAAGCATGTAGGATAGCTGCATCTGAAGCCATACCATGATAGGCTCTGTTTGTGGTTAGTTTTAGGGCTTAACATGAAATTTCTTGATTTTAGGGTTTCTAAAAATCCCCTTTAGTTTTACATGATAGAGGAACCTAATGTAAATTCTAAGCCTAGATTTGGAATCAACATGGAAAAACGAGTGGGGTAGTGGTCCTCTTTCTCATTTCTGGGATGTGTCTTCACTGCTCACGGTGGAGGTCCACCGGAGAAGACGACTGGAGCCCTAGCTCTGACGTCTGTGTTTTCCATGGTCTTTGTGGTCAACATGTGTGTGGTGCACGCTGATTGGACCATGTGATTTATTTTAATCCTACGTGTAATTCCCCTTGCCTGCGCATTAATGATCCAAAAGTTAAAACACGTGTTTTTTTTCTTTTCTTTAATTCGGAATAATAATAATCAGAAACAAAAAAGGATTATTGTGTAATGTTGAAATGGGGCATGCGCTTTCCTATTCCCACCCCAGTTTTCTAGCCCAATGTGCTTCTGAACATAGGATTTGCTATACTATACTCATACCCCTCCCTTGCATTTTATGTGTTTTTAATTTCTTTTTGACACACGTCCCATTTTAATTGATTAAAAATACTTTTCTTCATTTAAAAATTCCACAAAAATTCATGTAGGATCTTTAGGGTTTTAATTAATTTTCTATCATTTTAATTCCATTTTTAGATTATCTTAGTATTTGTTTTGGAATTTTGATTTAGAGGTGTACAAGTTGACCTAGTCTCTACATTAGGGCTTGTTTCGTGATGATCCCTAATTGATTTTGATCCTAATTTTTGTATGCACTTAGTTACATGATTATAATACATGTTGATGATTACTTGGAATTTTCATTATTAATTTTGGGTCACTTTTGAATTCCTTCTTTGAAGCTTGTTTTAAATGGTCCTTGCTTTGTAACTTGCCATATGTTTGATATTGTTTGAGCATCTTGTGCACATAATCTTGGCCATATTTTTAGAGCATGTTTAGCCACTGACTTTATCATATCATGGTTAAAATATCATAAATTTTCAAGACTTCTAACTATTTTTCATGATTATTTCCTTGCATGTCTAATGCTTTGATGTGTGCCTAGAATTAGGGTGAACTTGATGATTGTGTGTGACCTCTCTTGAGCCAATTTCCTTGACATGTTTAGGCATATTCAATAGGATATTTTTTTCTGCATTGTGATGCTTTGATATTGAATGTTGATCATGATCTATATGCTTATCTTGAACCTTAAATGCATACCTGATGTTTGTTAATGTTTACCTAAGTGATTGGATTTGATGGTGCATTTATGCAACCCTTTTGGGGATATTTTGAGAATTGATTTACACTTGATCTAGAATGAGTTAAATCCTTTCCATACCATTTTATAGGTCATTTTGTGTGCCTCTAATTAGTGTTATACTTGCATGAATTTGAACATGATTGTGCATCAACTTTGACAACTTCATTTGAGCCATTTGAATGCCATCATTACTCAACACTTGTGAGTCTTAAACATAAGATATTATAGGTCATTTTCCTATGACTTACATGCTTAGACACTACTTTTCCATGCTCATTTCCTTCATTTTTTTAGTGTAAGTCTACATGCTTGTAGAGGATGATTAGGTTTGAGTTTGATCATTGCTTGTTCTAACTTCTAAGAGTGCTTTGACATGAATCTTTTGCAATGTTTCAAGGTTAATTATAAACATTAAGTCCATGAGTTAGCTTCTGACTTAGGTCATTTACAAGTCAACTTCATGCTTACTTGTTCATTGTTATGTCATAAGTGAATGATGCATCATAAAGGTGACATCTTTGTATAGAATTGCCTAATCTTTTGAACATGACTTGGTGTGGATTTTATGATCATTTATTAACATCTCAAACCTCATTTATCTATGATCATACCATGTGTGCTATTGTCCTAACTTGTATGATTGGCTTAACTTCATTTGTGTAGCCTTTTAAGGTGTGCTTTGCATGACTTTTTGATTGACAATTGTTTGTGTCCTAACATGAGACATAACTTGAATTCTTTTACCCTTCTTAGGACAATAACATGAATGAGGACATAGCTACTGACCCACTAGGGTTCTCACCCTTTTAGGACTAATTTCATTTTTATTAATGATTGACATTACTTCTAGGGTAGTCTTAGGACATTTGCATGAGCATAAGTGCATTGTTTTGCATATTTCTTTCAAATATCCAATAGTTGAGCTTGGTTTACATTTGATTAACACTTGTATCACTTTACATTGGCATCAACTCTCATGTGATTCCTCTTTCATCTCACTTCTACTTTATTACTTCTTTGAATTGTGATTGAATCATCTATTGTTTACCTGTGTATGATCACATGTTCCCTTAAGGTTCCTAGCTTGAATCTAATTTTGGATTAGGTTCAAAGTAGGATAGACATTAGGTTATCAATCCAAGCATGCTAACATAGGTAGAGATTCCCTTTCCTTTTTTCAACTATAGGATCAATCATTGCATGACAACTTTTAGGATGGAGATCCCCTTAGATTTTTCTTTTAACCATTTGAGTCTCTCTTCTCTCTCTAAAAGAAAAGCAAAAACACTTAACAAATATTGTATGTGTAGTGCGCCATGAGCCTTAAGCACATGGGAAATGATTAGTGAAGGTCTCCTTTACTCTTCTAGGGTGCTTTACAAACGTCTCGTTGGGGCGACCCTGTCATAGTATTCGCTCCGTCATAGTTTTTAGCACAATATGTTTCGCAAACAAAACAAATCAAAACATTTCTTCTAAAAGACATAAACAAATCAATCGTCTTCCTTCGGGATCCTTTTCTCATCTCACTCCCTCTAATCTTAAGGACTCGCTATTTTCGTTTTACCGCAAATAGGTAAACGTGTAAGACTTCACACAATGAGCGGCAACACCTAAACTGCTAGAACGCGAACGTTAGCATCGTCCACGTAAAAAACACCAAACAAACAAGGCCACCCGTAGTGAGTCGAGCTACGACTGCTCTGACTTCCTCTCTCTCGTCCGATTGAGGATACGTAGGCACAAGACAGCGATGTCTTGGCGAGCAACCTTCCTTCATCCACCCGTAGTCCTCCGATCTACGTTGACTCTGACTTTCCCCCTCCCGAGGGAATACATAGGCCTAGGACGGCAAAGTCATATTGAGTCATATTTCGTGCCCTTTCCCCCCTCTTCTTTGTTTCTCATTTTATTCTTTTCCAGTTAGCAGCGGAGTTTCAGATATCTACACATTTTGATCAGAACAACAAGCGTGGATCCCATCGAGTACGATGGACAAAAGGGGGTGCTAATACGTTCCTCTCGCATAACCGACTCCCGAACCCGGACTATGGTTGCGATGACCATGTCTTTCCTCTTGTTAGGTTATCTTTGATCATTTCCTTTCCCCCGTGGGGATAAATAACATTTGGTGGTGACTCTTCTATTTTTTCCGCCGGTTATTTTTCGCAGTTGCAACAGCTGGTGACTCTGCTGGAGACTTTCCCATCCCTAAGTGTGTCAATCCTAGCGTTTGTTTGTTTTTGGTTATTGGGTGTTTATTTGTATGCTTTACCTGCTTTATGTATGGCTTTTATGGCATGTTAATTTATTTTATCGCATTTATCTGCTTTAATGTATTTCATTACTGCCATATATGTACTGGATTATGTTGGATTGTCGGTTTTCTTTGGTAGGTGGGCTGTTCTGACTGATAAGCCCACTACCTAGGCTTGAGTATACACACAGGTTCTAGAGTGGATAGTCGTGTCGCTTGCATGTTGGTGACCATGTATAGTGTTCACGAGACCCACAGCCAGACGAGGTTCCTTTGGGAGATATTCTATACTGCATGTTGATGCAAGTCATAGGATGTTCCCATCGTGAGCTGTCGACTTTGGTGACCATTCCCAACGACTCAGTGGAGGCACTCCTCTAAAGGGGTAATAATGTCAAACTAGAAATGGTGAACGCATTATTGCTTCTTGATCTGAGGACCCGAAACTGGGAACTTGTTATAGGATGACCTTTTTGAGGGGGAATCAGTGGAGGCACTCCTCGATTGGCTATAATATTGTACCCAGAAGGATGAATGTATTATTGCTTCTCGACCTCAGTGCCAGAAATTGAGGATCCTTTATTTTAGAACCCACATGTGAGAGGGGATGGGTGTTTACAGGTTGCAGGAAACTTTGACCTCCAACCTACCCGGTTATCCTGTATTCTTATTGAAGTGAAAAATTGATCCTATTATACTCAATCGTTTTTTATTCGCACAGTTCAGCACAGACACGTCCAGCTATATGTGGCACTTCTAATACCATGCCAATGCATTGCATTATTTCATGTGCATACCCTAACATTCATGTTTTTTCATTTCCAGGTTATATCTTACTCTTGATTCCAGCCAGCGGGTTTCAACAGGGATGGATACTGAGAAAGAAAAATATCATAATCTACAAGTTTCCTAAGCCTAATCTAGGCCCCATTAACAGTTTGAAGGCTCTGGCGAATCCTGGTGTGTTGGGAGTTTTCAAGAAGAAGTACGGGTGTATCCTATCTTTTGTTCATAACATCAGTGATTATGAGTACAAGGTATTCACACGTTGCTGCAGTTTTATGATCCTCCTTTGAGGTGTTTCACATTTCTAGACTATCTATTGGTCCCTACCCTGGAGGAGTATGCAAGTATCTTGGGGATTTCCATCAAAGAGAGTGCATTGTTCTTTGGCTCCAAGAAAGATCCTGAGTTCGGGGATATGGCTGGTGCTCTTTATTTGAGCAACTCAACGTTGGAAGCTAACATAGCCAGTAAATAAGGTTTTCAGGGTTATCATCTGGGTTACTTGACAAAGAAAGCTCAAGAGGCCGCTGAAGCCAAAAGATGCCGCTTTCAATGCAATATTGGCCCTCTGTGTGTATGGTATTGTTCTATTTTCGAATGTGCCTGACTTTATTAATGTGGACGTTATCCAAATATTTACGATGAAGAATCCAGTGCCAACTTTATTAGGGGATCTTTATCATTCAGTGCATCATAGAAACGAGAAAAGAAGAGGAGGAGTTGGTCATTGTTGTGCACCTCTCTTTTACAAATGGTTTGCAAACCGTCTACCTCGTTCGGGCGCTTTTGTGGATACCAAGGATTCTTTGGAATGGTGTCAGAGACTGATGGGTTTGGCCGCCAAAGATATTGCTTGGATAGATCATGGGTTGCTTTGTAAGGATATCATTCACAGTTGTGTTAAGTTCCCGAATGTGTTGTTGATAGGGAGGAAAGGGGGTATCAATTATAACCCCTCTTTGGATATCAAACAATTTGGGTACGCTTTAACAGGTCCACCAGTCAAAAGGGATGTCAAGGAGTCCTTATACTTCCAAGTAACAGATGGTGTGGCAATAGCGCAGAAAGCTTTTGATGCTTGGCTCAGCATATGGAAAATAGGGAAAACTGTTTTAAGGAAGGGCAATAACCGAACTTATCCCATGTATGAAGACTGGCTAAGGAAGAGGGTTGAGGATTTCTATTTGCCTTTTGACCCGACACCTCCTTTGTATCCCGAGGTTGTGGAAGAAAGAACCACTGTAGCTATTGAAGGATACGACAAGCTTCAAGCTATTGTGAATGAACTCCGTGTGGAGAACTCCAACCTGAGTAGTCGCCTTCATGATGCTTTATATATCAATAGGGGATTGGAATGTAAAGCCCAAGATGCAACAAAGCTGCTAGCAGAAAAGGAGAAGGACTTTGTAGATAGGGCTCAGTTTTATCGGAAAGCTAACATGGCTGTAGAATCCTCCACCAAGGTTCACAAGGACACTAAGCAACTCTTATTTGAGGCGAATGTCAAGCTTGCTGACTCTCAGAAAATGTGGGATGACTTTGTGGCCTGCAGGAAGAAGAGAGAAGATGAAATCAGGGCTGAAAATGAAGAACTGAGCGAAGAACTAAAGCGAAAGAGGAAGAGCTCCAGAATGTGATAAGAGGCAAAAGGCACTTTTCTGACAAGCTAAAGGAGGCTCAGAGGGAAATCGAAGAGCTCAAATCCCAAGCTGGAATAAAGAAGGCAAAGCTAAGAGATGTCTTTGGAGATGATGACATCATAGAGCATATCGGTAAGCTGAACTAGGGTATTTGAAAGAGAAATAAGCTGATCAAGGGGTTGATAGAGCGACCGACTCATCCTGATATCGAAGCACTTCTCAAGGAGGTTAAGACCAGTTTGTGTGGACTAGGGGTTTTGGAATGAATTGTCTCTGTATTTCTATGTTTTGCTCATTGTGATTACCATTAGGCTTTTGATGGAATCACCTATGGTTATACTAGACGCATTTGTATGACTCTTTGAAGTATTATATGATGAGATGTTTGTTTCAGCAATATTTGTCTCAGCAATTCTTGTTTCAACCGTATTCTCTCAACAATGTCTGTTCCAGCTATATTTTATCCACAATACCTATCTGTTCCAGTAATATATTCTCAACAATGTATATGATCCCTCTCCCGGTTGAAACTAGAATCAAATTATAGAAATACCTTGGAAATGATTAAACATGACATGTGCATGGATTCACGCATTTCATTTTGCATGACAGGTGTTTACATTTGGATTTCTTACCTTTTTTGATTGAACAGATAAGATTGCTGACTCTTATCTTCACCGTTACTCACCACGCCAAAATCAACAGAGAGCAATGAAGCAGATTCGAGCAGAGTTGATGGCAGTCCACAGCCAAATGGGGCAGTTCATGGTGGACATGCAAGCTTTATCTCAGGGTCAGAAAATGCTGAGAGAAGAAGTCCATTAGCTAAAGATTCAGATGGGCTTGATCATAGAGGTCATGAGAACTGTGTTAAGAAAGGAGGTCAGTCATACGCCCGTTGCTACAACGGAAGGTGTTATTCCCCCTGTTTCGTCAGAATCTCTCCCAGACCGTAAATTGCCTCAGGGATCTTCTTCACAACCTAAGGGTCCAGAACTTGCCCGACAGCAGCCATTGCCTGTCTCCCAAGAGAATCCTAGGAGAGGAGGGTATGGATCAAGGCCAAAGAGGCCTGAAAGATTTTTTGACCCGCTCCCAATGTCGTATGCACTGCTGCTGCAACATCTGCTTCAGCTTCAATTGGTTTAGTTGCAGACTCTAGCTCCACCTGCTGGTTAGCTTCCCCCAGGCTTTGACGCGAAGGCCCGTTGTGACTTCCATTCTGGAGCACCAGGGCATAGTATTGAAAAATGTAAGGCCTTTCAGCATAAGTTCCAAGACTTAATTGATTCAAAGGCAATCGAGTTCACGCTGAGCGACACGGAGTTACAGGGTGATCCTGCTCCGGCTGTTGCAAAAGAGATGGATGCTCCTCTCATATCTCCAAGGTCAGCCTCAGGACAGGGGCATATTCCACAGTCTTGGGTTTCAGAATCCTCACACTAGAGACCTTTGCCTGTTCCTATACCAGATCTAAAGAGGAAAGCACCTGGGCAGGATGGGTGCCTAAATCAGAATCATCCTCAAAAGAAACGACAAAGGACGAAGAAGCCTGAAAGGCAGATTGATGCCATCCCCGTGTTGTATGAACAGTTATTGCCTGAGCTTCTCAAGCATTAGTTGATTCAGTTAAGGACTTTCATTGCTCATGCCCAACTGCCACCAGGTTATGATGCAACTGCAAGATGTGAGTTCCATTTAGGGGCATCTGGCCATTCAATTGAAGATTGCAGAGCTCTGAAGCACCAGATTCAAGATCTGATTGATTCAAAGGTCGTTACGATCATGGCAGATGGTATACACATCAATTGAAGCCTCCCAAGTGAGCACTCATGCTGCAAATAAGTCTAGACTGAGTCAGATCTCCTCAACAATGGCAATCTTCAGCTTCTTTACTGAATTTTCATTTGTATTTTTCATTGTTTGTTAAAGCATTGTTTGCATGTAGAATTTGTTGTTTTTGAATGATAATCTTAATGCAATGAGTATGTATTTCATGAAGTAATACATTCGCGTTCACTCATATTCTTGTGCATTGCAATACCAACTTTCTTGCTTAAACTCTTGGAGGGAGGATTACGAATTGAAACGCAAACTTTTTGGTCATATGCTTTTGGAACAAAACCTTACTGATGATGTACATGCATTGTTTCAACTCCCTAAATACCGGAGATATAAGAGAGATAGAACCTCGTTAACCCCGTTGAGCCTAGAAGTAGGAGTTTCCTTTGAAAAAAACCCTCACATCTTAACCCCGGGGCAGGGTAGTTATCAGCTGATTTGACCAAGCATTCAAATTTCAAAAGGAGTGTGCATCCCAAGATCCATTACCTTTTATTCCTCACACATCAGGAGGTCAAGGGGCATGAAACCACAATGGTTATCCCTCACCACAAGGAGTGAGGCAGTCATAACTCTTTCATGGAAATCAAGACAGCCGGTGTCACACAATTTATTCAAAAAAAAGGGGGAAGAGTAAAAAAAAGGGAGAAAGAAAGCCCGCTAAGTAGAAAGCTTGAAAGCAAATGACTTAGGCAAAAGTTAGGGCATCCCGCTGGACATCAAAATCGAAAAGAATTCAAAAGAATTAGTCTAGGCAAAATCAGGGAAATAAATAAAAAAAATAACAAATAGAAAAAGCGAAAAGGATTGCAAAAGAAAAATCCTCGAGCAAGAGCAAATCGTGTGACTACAGACACCAAAGACAAAAGGAGTGACTGACACTTCGAAAACTTTGTGGGCTCCTTAACCATCACTGCTGACATGCAATAACCTTTTGAAAGGTGAACGCTTATGCCAAATTAACTGAAAGTAGGACTGGAGGACATCAAGGAGAATGGGTGGGTACAAACAAAATTTTGAGCCATAAATCCTTCTTTCTCAAATCGTGAACCAGGCCACGTTACAACCCTCAAAAGTCCTAATTGAGGTAAGGTTTGTTCCGAAGGCGTACTTCGGATGAGACAGCGTTCCTGACTCCCATGAGCGGTGCTAAAATATTTTGTTAGTATTGCATGTGCATAATGTCCTTCATTCAAAAATTAGTGTCGCATCTTAACTAGTGATTCGTTCACAGGGTTTGGCGATATCTTTTCAAAAAATACTTCAAGATTAACATGTATGTTGCATTAGAATGATCATTCTCAGAATAAGCATTTTCCTCTTGCATACATTGTACTGGACGCCAATGAAGCTTGCATAATGAGCATCAGTCGAGAAGCCTAACTTTGCCAAGAGGAAATTCCTGGACAATCATATTGAGGAGCATGTAGTCAAAAGACTCTATCAGGTAACAGTTTTCTCAGCAAGTTGTGCTCAGATGTAACCAATCTGGGGCAGTCACGTCGAGAAATCTCTCCAAAGTTCAGCCAATCTGGGGCAATCATGTCGAGATTCAGCGAATCTCTCAGAGACAGAGGTAAAATTACTACAAGACTCGTTTTGAGGCAGGCCACCTTAAGAGCGTGAAGTTGTCCTCTCCAGAAGGCGGTCGATCAGAATTACTTCTCCAGGGTTCAGTATACTGGGGCAGAATACATCAAGTCTTTGTGATACCTCTCGAGGCGAGTTCCTTTATAGGTTATGTTGTACTTGATACATCCCCTTGTTTCTCCATATGATGCAAGACCATTTTCCTCTCACAACAATTGTGGCATCATTCAGATATGAGAATATATGTCTCCCCGGTAGAAATAGCTAAGGTTGTATCATTCTCGACAGAGTGCTATGTTTTCTTATTATTCCCCGCAACTGCAGAGTCCAGAGGTTTGGTTTTCCCATCCGGAGTTAGATTTGTCCTTTCTCCAGCAAGAGTTCAAGTCCCTAGATAGGGTAAGGATGGTTTGTTCTTGCTCTCCAAGCAGGTTGGCATCCCCATCAGGAGGCTCGTTTGACCTCCCGTCCCCAGTAGAGTTTCTCTCCCTACAGAGTACTGGTATATAATGTCCTCATCAAGTCAGGAAGCGTAATTCCCCAACAGGAGACTTATTTGATCTCTATTCTCCGACAAGCATTTTCTTCCTCAGCAGAGGCTTGTTTGATCTCATCCCCCAGCAGTCAGGTCAGAAGGTTGTCATTTCCCCAACAAAGTCCTATGGTTATAGGTTCTCCCCAAGCAGGATTGGTTCAGGTGATGTTATCCCAGCCAAGTCATCATTCCCCATAGTGGCAGAGTCCGGAAGTTCGCAGCAAGTTTTGGCAGTTCAGAGCCCAGATGTATCAACATTACTCCCCAGATGAGTTGTTGATCTTTTCCCCACAGAAAGTCATAAGATCAGTGATCACTTCCTCAATAGAGTTGCTAATCATCATCCCTGGCAGAGGATTCTCTTTGCATCTTGCATATAGTAATCATCATTACATCACATCGTCAAAACGCGTAGCATTTCCATGTCGTCAGGAGCATTACGCCATAGAAAAATTCAAACATACGCATTCGAAGCATAAGCCAGGTTTGATACTTTCTTTGCCAGACATTTCCCTAGTAGAAAATGATCTAACTCAGGAGATCGTTTAATTGTAGCCCCCAAGCAGGTGCTTCAACCAATCCTTAGGGTAGTAAATCCGTCAATCTTACCCTTTTGATCTCCGTTCCCTAGCAGAGTGGTCTGACTAGGATTCCATTATCCCCTCAGAGTTGTCTCTTTCACCCATCGTTCGAGGTTTAGATGCGTTAATCTTAATACTGTTCTGCCAACACTCGTCTGTGTTCATTTTTTCAACACTCGTTCGTGTTATGTTTTTTTCTTTCAACACTCGTCCGTGTTTGTTTCAGTTTCATCAGTACTCGTCCGTATTGATCCTAGATTCTTAGACACTCGTCCGTGTTCTTTTGGCAGCCTTCCGTGTTCAATTTCATTTCTTCAATACTTCATCCGTATTGATCTTAGATAATTGTCCATGTTCTTTTGACACCCGTCCGTGTTCGATTTCATTTCTTCAATACTTCGTCCGTATTAATCTTAGACACTCGTCCATGTTCTTTCGACACCCATCCATGTTCGATTTCATTTCTTCAATACTTTGTCCGTATTGATCTTAGACACTCATCCATGTTCTTGCGACACCCGTCCGTGTTCGATTTCATGTCTTCAATATTTCAGCTGTATTGATCTTAGACACTCGTTTGTGTTCTTTCGACACCCGTCCGTGTTCAATTTAATTTCTTCAATACTTCGCCCGTATTGATCTTAGACACTCGTCCGTGTTCTTTCGACACCCATCTGTCTTCGATTTCATTTCTTTAATACTTCGTCCATATTAATATTAGACACTCGTCCGTGTTCTTTCAACACTCGTCCGTGTTCGATTTCATTCCTTCAATACTTCGTCCGTATTGAGCTTAGACACTCATCTGTGTTCTTTCGACACCCGTCCGTGTGCGATTTTATTTCTTCAATACTTCATCCGCATTGATTTTAGACGCTCGTCCATGTTCTTTCGACACCCGTCCGTGTTCGATTTCATTTCTTCAATACTTCGTTCGTATTGATCTTAAATACTCGTCTGTGTTTGTTTCGGTTTCATTAATACTCATCTGTATTGATCCTAGATTTTATATACTCGTAGTAATTTCTTCAGCACTCGTCTCTATTGACACTCGTCTGTGCTTACCCCTTTGATTTCAAGCACCCACCCGTGTTTGTTTTGCTATGTTTCAATACTTCATCCGTATTGATTTTTGACACCCGTCAGTGTTTATGTTTTTATACCTCTTATTACTTGTTCCCCAGCGGAGCCGTCCCTCCCTTTGCAGGTCGCAAATTTTGTGTGGTTATTTTGGTATTCAATCTCCTTTTACCCTGAATGTCTGAAAGTCGCTGATGTCATCCCTTCAGGTCCACAACTTATTGAATAGGGGCAGCTGTAACACCCCAAAATTTGACTTCATATTTTACCATCAATAAGTGGCTTATGCTTCACATACATGTGCGTTTAGGTCATAAACATCATACATGCATCATTGGCTTTCCCAAGGCATGGGATTAGAGGTTTTTATGTCATTGATTATTCAAAGCAACAAGAATGAGATATCCTCAACCACTCAAGCTTCAAAGGCTTCCCATGCCTCAAAACATCATATTTGGTTCACTATTTCATCAGAAGATTGAAATTTGCAAGAAACTTGAAGAGGATCATCTTCTCTTATCTTTGGTCCTCAGATCAGGGTTTTGCCTATATGTGTATGTGGCACCCTCATGGGCAAGGATTTTGAAGCCTCGACATTATCACATCACATAGGACATCCTGGTTCAAGATATTCTCAATTGTCTTCAGAGGAATTAGGGTTTTCATCATTGATCAACATATCCTATCTTTTGGGGCTAAAATTAGGGTTTTGTCTAAAATCAGTTTATTTCTGATTCTTTGAGCAAAACTTGATTCCATAGTATTCTATATGTTCTCAAGTAGCTATAAGTGGAGTATTGACCATCAATTTCATTCAGAGGAGTTTCAATTGGTCAGATCATTGTGAATCATTTGAATTGGGAACAGAGTCAATTGAGCATTGAAAAAGTCAACTCCTGACTTTTTAAGGTCAATCTTATGTTTATCATGTTAAATATGGCCAATGGGTGGAATTTGACCAAGAAATGTCAAAAGAATCAAGAAAATCAAGACTTGATGAAAAGCTACCAAGAATGGAAACATTTCCATTTTTGGAAAGTATATGTTTAGAACTTTCTATTTTGGGTAAGTTTTCAAGTTAAAAGTACCTAACTTCCAAGCCAATTTTCACATTAATCTGAGCTTCATTTCATCTTTTGTCAAACATCAAAGTTGTAGAGTGATCTTCCACCATTTCAACCATATAAAGAACATCTCATTTTGATTTGTGGATCAAAAGTTATGATCAATCAAAGTTATGATCATCAAGTTGTCAAAAGATGTAAAGACTTAGAATTTTCTAAGTCCAAAAATTTAGTTTGGAGACCATGATTTCAATGACATTTTTCTTGATGTTCAAAGCTTCAAATCAACTTTCATCAAACATAAGAATCGTTCTATCAATGTTCCTTTTTCCCATGATATCAAGAGTTTACAAAATGAGCCAATATTTTGCAAGTTGTGGTGCCTCAAAGTTATCAACTCAAAGTTGTCAAAAATGGTGAAACACTTAGAAACTTTTTAAGTTAAAAAATCAGTTTGTGCCAAGATATTTTAAGGCCAATTCTCATGATGTTCCACACCTTTAATCCATATTCAACCAACATTAAACTTGTTCTTTGCAATTTCATCATTCATATGCCTTAAAAATCAGTCATTTAATCTAATATTCGCCAAGATGCATTCCTCCAAAGATGGCTACATGAACCTTTCTTTTCAAATGACTAAATTACATTCTAAGACTTCCAAAACTTCACATTATGCGCATAATACACACCATACATACCTCACACATCATTTACTTCATATGGCCATGCAATAACTTACATAACCGTGCATATTATGTAAGCTTACTTTATATGTCAATATTTGAAAAGGTAAAAACTTAATGAACAGGTTTCTTTCTCTCAAGTCAGCATCATAACACCTCATATCATTCTCCATCATAATGCACATCATCTTACACTCCATAGTAGCTACCATGAGCTCAACCACACATAACTCGTGCCATCCTCATTTTAACTCATCCTTCAATCTTCACTAACCAAGCTTCCAACTATATTTTAATCATGATCAAGCTTTAACCATACTTTAATCAATCATATAAAGCCTCCTAATAGATTCAGTTACACACATTGAGCCAAATAGATCAAAATCTCTATTTTTTCACTCTTATCTTCATCTCTTCAAATATCACTCATCTCAGGAGCTTTAGCTAAAATTTCTTCACCCACATCATCACACCATTGAAGAGCTTCTTCTGTGTGCATTATTCTTCATCTGGAGTCACCACATCACCATATTCGAATTCATCAACTTCATCAAGAAGTTGAAATTTCAAGCTAGATTCAAGGAACCTGAGCATTTATTTTGCTCGGTGGAGATCTCAAGATATAGCATTGAAGTTCTTTGAGTTTCTTTACATGTAATTTCAAGCTCTATCAAGGTCAGAAATCCTGAATTTTCTTGCATCATTTTAGGGCAATGTATGTGGTTAAAAGCATGTAGGATAGCTCCATCTGAAGCCCTACCATGGTAGGCTCTGTTTGTGGTTAGTCTTAGGGCTTAACATGAAGTTTCTTGATTTTAGGTTTTCTGAAAATCCCCTTCGTTTTGCCTAATAGAGGAACCTAATGCAAATTATAAGCCTAGATTTGGAATCAGCGTGGAAAAACGAGTGGGGTAGTGGTCCTCTTTCTCATTTCTGGGATGTGTCATCACTGCTCACGGTGGAGGTCCACCAGAGAAGACGACTGGAGCCCTAGCTCCGGCGTCTGTGTTTTCCATGGTCTTTATGGTCAACGTGTGTGTGGTGCGTGATGATTGGGCCCTGTGATTTATTTTAATCCTACGTGTAATTCCCCTTGCCAGCGCATTAATGATCCAAAAGTTAAAACACGTGTTTTTTTCTTTTCTTTAATTTTGAATAATAATTATCAAAAACAAAAAAAGATTATTGTGTAATGTTGAAGTGGGCCATGCGCTTTCCTATTCCCACCCCAGTTTTCTGGCTCAATGTGCTTCTGAACATAGGATTTGCTATACTCATACACATCCCTTGCATTTTATGTGTTTTTAATTTTTTTTGAGACACGTCCCATTTTAATTGATTAAAAATACTTTTCCTCATTTAAAAATTCCAAAAAAATTCATACAGGATCTTTAGGGTTTTAATTAATTTTATACATTTTTAATTCCATTTTTGTATTATTTTAGTATTTTTTTTGGAATTTTGATTTAGAGGTGTACAAGTTGACCTAGTCTCTACATTAGGGTTTGTTTCTTGATGATCCCTAATTGATTTTGATCCAAAATTTTGTATGCACTTTTTTACATGATTATAGGAAATGTTGATGCTCACTTGGAATTTTCATCATTATTTTTGGGTCACTTTTGAACACCTTCTTTGAAGCTTGTTTTGAATTGTCCTTGCCTTGTAACTTGCCATATGTTTGATATTGTTTGAGCATCTTGTGCACATAATCTTGGCAATATTTTTAGAGAATGTTGATCCAATGACTTCATAATATCTTGGTTAAAATATCATAATTTTTCAAGACTTCTAACTATTTTTCATGATTATTTCCTTGCATGTCTAATGCTTTGATGTGTGCCTAGAAATAGGGTGAACTTGATGATTGTGTGTGACCTCTCTTGAGCCAATTTTTTTGACATGTTTAGGCATATTCAATAGGATATTTTTTGCTTCATTGTGATGCTTTGATATTAATTTTTGATCATGATCTATGTGCTTATCTTGAACCCTAAATGCATACCCGATGTTTGTTCAATGTTTACCTAAGTGATTGGATTTGATGATGCATTTATGCAACCCTTTTGGGGATATTTTGAGCATTGATTTACACCGGATATAGAATGAGGTAAACCGTTTCCATACCATTTTATAGGTCATTTTGTGTGCCTCTAATTGGTGTTACACTTGCATGAATTTGAACATGATTGTGCATCAACTTTGACAACTTCATTTGAGCCATTTGAATGCCATCATTACTCAACACTTGTGAGTCTTTAACATGAGATATTATAGGTCATTTTCCTATGACTTACATGCATAGACACTACTTTTCCATGCTCCTTTTCCTTCTTTTTTGAGTTTAAGTCTACATGCTTTTAGAGGATGATTAGGGTTGAGTTTGATCATTGCTTGTTCTAACTTCTAAGAGTGCTTTGACATGAAATTTTTGAAATGTTTCAAGGTTACTTATAAACATTAAATCCATGAGTTAGCTTATGACTTAGGTCATTTACAAGTCAACTTCATGCTTACTTGTTCATTGTTGTGTCATAAGTGAATGATGCAACATAAAGGTGACATCTATGTGTAGAATTGTCTAATCTTTTGAACATGACTTGGTGTGGATTTTATGATCATTTCTTAACATCTCAAACCTCATTTAGCTATGATCATACCATGTGTTCTATTGTCCCAACTTGTATGATTGGCTTAAATTCATTTGTGTAGCCTTTTAAGGTGCCCTCTACATGATTTTTTTATTGACAATTGTTTGTGTGCTAACATGAGACATGACTTGAATTATTTTACCCTTCTTAGGAATAAAACATGAATGAGGACATAGCTACTGCCCCACTAGGGTTCTCACCCTTTTAGGACTCTTTTCATTTTGGTTAATGATTGACATTACTTCTTGGGTGGTCTTAGGACATTTGCATGAGCATAAGTGCATTGTTTTGCATATTTCTTTCAACTATCCAATAGTTGAGCTTGGTTTGCATTTGATGAACACTTGTACCACTTTACATTGACATAAACTCTCATCTAATTCCTCTTTCATCTCACTTCTACTTTATTACTTGTTTGAATTGTGATTGAATCATCTATTGTTTACTTGTGTATGATCACATGTTCCCTTAAGGTTCCTAGCTTGAATCTAATATTGGATTAGGTTCAAAGTAGGATAGACATTAGGTTATCAATCCAAGCATGCTAATATAGGTAGATATTCCCTTTCCTTTTTTCAACTATAGGATCAATCATTGCATAAAAATTTTTAGGATGGAGATCCCCTTAGATTTTTCTTTTAACCATTTGAGTCTCACTTCTCTCTCTAAATGAAAAGCAAAAACACTTAACAAATATTATAGGTGTAGTGCGCCACGAGCCTTAATCACATGGGAAATGATTAGTTAAGGTCTCCTTTACTCTTCTAGGGTGCTTTGAAAATGTCCAGTTGGGGGTGACCTTGTCAAAGTATTCGCTCCTATGTCATAGTCTTTAGCACAATACGTATCGCAAACAAAACAAATCAAAACATTTCTCCTAAAAGACATAGACAAATCAATCATCTTCCTTCAGGATTCTTTTCTCATATATCTCCCTCTAATCGTAAGGACACGCTATTTCCCTTCTACCGCAAACAGGTAAATGCGTAAGACTCCACACAATGAGCGGCAACACCTAAATTGCTAGAACGCGAATGTTAGCATCGTCCACGTAAAAAACACCAAAAAAACAAGGCCACCCGTAGTGAGTCGAACTACAACTGCTCTGGCTTCCTCTCTCTCGTCTGATTGAGGATACGTAGGCACAAGACGGTGACGTCTTGGCGAGCAACCTTGCCCCATCCACCCGTAGTCCTCAGAACTACGTTGACTTTGACTTTCCCACTCCCGAGGGAATACGTAGGCCTAGGACGGTGAAGTCCACTTGAGTCATCTTTCGTGCCCTTTCCCCCATCTTCTTTGTTTCTCATTCTATTCCTTTTCAGTTAGCAACGGAGTTTCAGATATCTACACCATTTGATCAAAACAACAAGCGTGGATCCCATCGAGTACGATGGACGCGAGGGGGTGCTAATACCTTCCTCTCGCGTAACCGACTCCAAAACCAAGACTATGGCTGCGATGACCATGTCTTTCCTCTTTTAGTTTTTCTTCAATCGTTTCTTTTCCCCTGTCGGGATAAATAACGTTCGGTGGCGACTCTTCTATTTTTTCCGCCGGTTGTTTTTTGCAGTTGCGACACCTTGAACCTTGTTTTTTATCTTGTTTGTGATTGTTGCATAATCATGCACTCATGCATTCATGACCATCCTATTTCACTCATTTTTCAAGGAACTTAGAAATTTTCTTTGCAAACATCGGAGGCATTGTGATCATGGATATTGGAAGGAGGAACACTCAGAAGTACAATTTTAGAGCTCCAGATCTCAAAGAATTGAGAAAGTTAGCATCCTTAGTGGTTGATCCTGTGGATTTCAAAGCTCGCCATGGAAGAATATTGGCTATTCTCTCCACCAATGTTGAAGATGAAATTATTAACACTTTAGTTTAGTTTTATGATCCTATCTACCGGTCCTTCACTTTTCCAGATTATCATCTTATGCCTACCTTGGAAGAGTATGCTTATCTCGTGGGAGTGCCAGTTTCTGACAAGGTTCCCTTTAGTGGTTTGGAGGAGGTTCCTAAATCACAAGTCATTGCAGCAGCTATTCACATGAGGAAATCTGATGTAGATGCCAATCTAATTGTCAAAGAAGGCATTCAAGGGTTGACTTCAAAATTCTTGATTGAAAGAGCTTCTTATTTTGCTAGTGCTGGTTGCATGATGGCTTTTGAGGCTATCTTAGCCTTACTCATTTATGGATTGGTCTTGTTCCCTAACATTGACACCTTCGTTGATGTTAATTCTATTAGGATCTTCTTGATTGGGAATCCTGTTCCAACTTTGCTTAGCGACACTTATGTCTCTATCCATCATAGGGCTTCCAAGGGAAATGGAACTATTGTATGTTGTGCAACTCTACTATACAAGTGGTTTATTTTGCACTTGCCACTGTCTCCTATCTTCAAGGAAAACAAGAGTTAGCATGCGCGGTGGTTAATTCTGGTGGTTCTCCAAGATGGGGTCAGGTTCTTGAAGTTCCAATGAAGCAAGACAAATATGGTTTGGGGTATAGGCCATCAAATCCATCACAAAATCCCCCAAGATACAATGGACCAATCTGATTTACCAGTGCTGGGGTATTTTTCAACAGAATCAACGCAATAGGTGATAATGAAGGTGATAGTGACTGTGATATGGATGATTGCATCCGCCCATGTGTTCTTGGTTAGGAATTGAAAGCTCCAATGGTTTGGCAAAATTTTGGTAAAACACATTGTTGATAAAGATGAAGAAATCTGGACATGAACAAAGATGTCGAAGAAGATGTTTTAACCTGAAGACACGACATCCTGGATTAATATACTGATTTAGCAGGTTTTAAATCTGTAACAAATCTGCCCAAGAATTGATGCGCCTTTTAGGAATGGATCAAGGACCAAAGATATGAAGCCCAAGACTGCTGAAGCATATATAAGAAGACTTAGACCTAGGGTTTTGATATACCTTTTGTAACTTAGTTCTTGTATGTAATATAAGGGTTTAGGGTTTTGAGAGTCAGTGGCTCTCTAGGTTTTGTAAGTCTTCCTTTGTGTCGTTTGATGCACTGTGATAGGCATAGGTATCACACAGATCCAGAAGCCTTTAGGTAATGGATTGTGTATTGTTCTTGGATGAAGCTTCGAAGCAAGTTCTAGATAACTTGTTGGTCAAGAATGCTTGACAGAATTCTGTATTGATAGAGATGCATAAACTGCAAGTGGCGGTAGCTGTTTAGACATCACAGGTTGAAATTAAGGGAAGTGAGTTATGGTTCTCATATCAAAGATAGTGTTCTTTGGTAAAGAGTTCATTGGGTAGTGATTAGGAGATAAAGTTGTAAATGAGGGAGTTTAGCTTTATAATAATACTACGGATAGTGGAGTCTTCTTCCTGGATTGGTATCCCCCAGAGTAGGTGATTTGGATGTTGTTTTCTTGATAAACATGTCGTAATAGATGTCGAAACATCGGTGTTTATGCAGTTACTGATATCCTGGGTATCAGTCTGTTGTTCTGATTTTGTTTAATATTTATGCAGAACAATGTCTTGACATGTGTTAGGACATCTTTTGTCTGCTATGCCAGAATTTCAATTGGTATCAGAGCAAGCATCCTGTCTGTTTCTGGATGAGATCTTTGGGAGATACTTTATGGTGTTTTAAACAAGGAGGAGTTTTGGAGATCAGTTCATAAACTCAGACATACTCAAGGGTATTAATGGATAGGATAGATGTTCTGGATCGAAGGTAACAACCTGGTGGTTGTTCATGATTCTGACGAGGTTCTACAACAGCTGCAGGAGAAATGGCTAGTTCTCTTGTTGGGGTGTCTTATAAGATGTTCTGACATCTTATTATGGTAAGTTGAACTTGTTCCTTGGTGGTTCCGCTACATATGTTTCTGATGGAAGAACTCTGGTATTTATGGGATTTTGGAGTTGTTACTGAAGACAGATGGTGGAAGATCTCAATCGTTGGCCTCTATATTTGAAGATATCTGCATATTTTTATTCAAAAGTCGGGAGCGATGTAATGGAGATAGTGGTTGGTAGATGTCTGTTATGGTGACTTGGCACTTGGAAGCTTGGTTCCTTTGTGCATCTTGAAGTCAGTTGAAGAGAAGGGGAATCGAGATTAGGGTTATCAAGTTCTTGCTCTAGGAATTTGATAAATTATTGATCGGCTAAGTTGTCAAAGATACTTGAGAATTCTCTCAAGTCCACTCATAAAGGCATATCAGTCATGTATTCTGGAGTCTTCTAGTTATTCTTCTGACTAGAGGGTGTATCTGTGAAACATATACCTGAAGAAAGTGGAGGTGATTTATTTTCACCATCCAAAAATGCAAGGAAGGATTCATCTCTCTTAACCCTGAGGATGGATCCAATCTGAATGGAGATCTCAGAACTGTTGAGGTAAATAGGGTTCGTTCAGAGAGAATCTTAGTTACTTGAGTCAAGGGTGGCAGCCTTGGTATCTCAACACTTTGTTTGTCAAAGAAGATACTTGCAAAGATTGAATACTTGATAAGTGTTCATGGAGTGACCTGATGGAGTATGGCTTCAACAATGAAGCAGGGTTACTGAACAAAGATTTAAGATCAATTGCTATTTGTGATATTCACAAGTATTTAATTGATTATCCTTATATGTGAAGTTCAAGATTGCTGATTTTCAACACGATGTTGAAAAATCTCTTCATCTGGGTTTGTGCATAATCATGGGAGGGGTACTGCATAAGCTTTTGGATCTATTTCTCTTGGGTGTTGACCTAAGAATCTGCTTCAGTTTGGTGTGGCAGAAGCATCTGATCTCTGAAAAGTTTCCTGGCAAGAAACTGGTATAGACAATTGTTATGTTGAAGATGAAGAAGAAGACATCATAATCTTGATGAATAGTTATTGGATCAGTTTATTTCTTATCTAGGAGTATTGGAGTGCAGCAGGTGTGTTCCAGTTGTTACTAGAAGCATCTGACTTGTCCAGAATATGGTGCTGGTGATGGCACAGTTTGGGTTGGTTTATTTCTGATCCAGGTATATAAGAGCATGTGATCTTGCTCATCTTGGAGGTCAAGGATAACTAACAGTTATCTATGACTTTCTACAGACTGCTCTACTTAAGAATAGTGGCATTCTTTGGTATGGCTGTGGTGTAGTCTATGACTACTTTTCTTCTGAAGAATCAGACGTGGCACGTTGAGTTCTTTGGAGTTGTAAAGGAAATATTCATCAAGGTGTGAGCTTGAATTAAATACATGTGATATGATTAAGCAGGATGGAGGTTATCTACTCAAACTTGGTTGTTGAATCAGGTCTATTAGAACATGGAACTCTTGTTCTGTAATAGGGAGGAGGTTCTTCTACGTGGCCGAAGGAAGGGGTGAATTCCTCAGCCGGATGTCTAATCAGATGTCAGGACATCAAGCAGAAACTTCAGGGTCTTAGTTGATGTTGTGGCGCATCATCAAAAGATAAGTTGATCTTCTCAGAAAGAAATGGAATTAACACTTCAAAAAGGTCTATCTCATACAGTTTGCGGGAGCTGTGGAAGGAGAAGATGTTACATGTCTAAGGCTTGGTGGGTCCAAGATGGCTTACTATGGAGTAAGTAGATCATGTAACTTGAAAATTAGGTATCATTAGTGGATAAGAAGATTGTCTAAAACTCTGAAGAAAAGTTAAGATGAACCAAATAGTGGCATTTGGTTGATCTTTATTGTGCATTCAAGTAGGGTGCTTGGACCTAATTACTCTTGGGCCTAAGGGTAGTTGGTTGAATACGTAAGGAGGTTCTGGTCCAGTTCTATCTTAGAGCTTGTGGTAGAAGTTCTAAGCTGATTATGGAAGATTACCTTCTTTTGGTAGATGAGAGTTTATTTCTCTCTGTGGTTATCTGGAGTTCTTGTTGATCAAACTAGTGGTGCAGTGTTGTTTGAAGATCTTCAGATTGATTACTGTGTAAATAGTAAGTCCAGTGGTGAAACATATCTAGAACCATGTTGGTTGGTGTCTATGATATGTGAAATATGTCATAACTGATGTTAGAACATCTTCTAGGTTAGTTATCCTTGAAGTAGGATTTTTAGTTCTGTGTATGGAACTTGACACTCACATCTTGTCTAAGAGGTATTTATCTTGTCGTACGGGAGAATGATGGGTAAAGAACTATCTTGGAATTCTGATGTTAATGGGACATGCTAGAAGTGGATCAGTTGGGTGCTTGTGGAGCAAATGAGTTGAGGATTTCTAGAGCATGTGTTTGATGTGAAGAACATCTGGACGAGCTAGCAATCTAAGGGGATCTGTATGTCTCTTTGAGGAATGTGAAGTATTCCAGATTCAATTGGGTTGTATTTCAGGGAACAAGGAGATCTATACATGAGAAATCAGGAGGAATTCATGTGGTGTGTAGATTATTTCTGGACGAGAGGGATCAATGGTGTTTTGGTCTCAATCCAAGAGTTTATTGGTTGTGGTACAAGGGTGCATTTCTGGTACTCTAACTATATGATTATGAAGTTGTCATGGGATATCATGTAGTGATTTTGGGTGTTTCTTGATGAAGAAGCATCTGTTGAGGAAGATAGGGGAGAAGTTTTGTCTGTTATGTGTACTAGTGTGGAACATGGATTGCTTGAGGTTTAAGCATTAGGTGAATGCGTTCAGCAGGTGTGTTGAACAGAGGGTGCGCTCTTGAAGACATGAAGATGCGTCTTATGTTTTCCATTCATTTAGGTGGCAAAGTAGCATTGGTTATCTACGACAGGGGGAGTTAGACTTTGGTTGTGGATATATGGTTGTAGTGGTGCAGATTATTTATCATGATTGTTTGTGGTTTCAAGCAGTTTGTGATAGATTGCCTCAGTTGAGGATGATATGTCAAGAAGGATGTCTTGACATTGCTCTGTTGTTGCAGGTTGTGGGGGTATTGATCAATACAGAAGTTTTTGGTAGACAATGTCTGACATTATGTCAGGACATTGTTAAGGACATGCTGGTAAAGAAATTGGTTTTTTGGTCGGTGTGCCTTGGATAGTGGAGAACATGCGCGTGCAAAACATGTTCATCATTACTTGCATTATTTTTGGACGATTTTCTTTAAAGAAGAAATAGCCATAGCATTCTTGGCCGGTGTGCATTTATTTTGGTGAAGTTACATCCTTCGATTAATGTTTTCATTGAATTGACCATCGTTATTTTCAATGGTTCGTTACATTCGAAGGAAATTTCTTGGGTATTTAAGGGAGTCATTGGCTTAGTTTGTCTTAGGCTATGTCTTCTTTGTGGTGTGTTCCAAATGTCTTTTGTTCAAATCTAGATAAGTATTGGTTGGGTATGGGAATGTCTTGGCTACCTTTGCCAATTTTTGGCTAAAAAAGGGGGAGTGTGAGTCACTGGTATAGGGGATGTGTGTGTTGTTCTTGCAGTTGTTTTGCAAGGATATTGAACAAGGTGTTTGTTTCATCATCTTGTTTATGTTTCCCTTGTGTCTTGTGATTTGAGTTAAAGAACAGGTTGTGTCTTGTGATCCGAGTTACATGCTCTATGTACTCAGAACTACGAAGTCTACAACTGTTCTCTGGAGGGGGAGTGTGTTTGATAGGAGTGTCCAGTGTTCTTATGTTTCAGACTTCCTTCTTGTTTCTTTAGGAGTCTTAACTTCCGGACCTTTTTCAACTTCACTCACCTTGGAATTTATCTTCCTCTCTGGTGGGGTTATACGGACTCATGGGAAAGAGGGAGTTTGTGTTATCTTCCTCCCCGTCTACACCAACATGAATTCAGTATGCACAGTATTCCAATCATAACCGCCACTCAGACTAAAATAAATTTGGGAGCCTCGTGGGTTTATTGTTCAAAAGGAGTTTTAGCCAAAACTTGTCAAAAGGGGGAGATTGAAAGCTCTTATGGTTTGACAATATTTTGGTAAAACATATTGTTGATAAAGATGAAGAAATCTGGACATGAACAAAGATGTCGAAGAAGATGTCCCAACCTAAAGACACGACATCCTGGATTATTATACTAATTTAGCAGGTTTTAAATCTATAACAAATCTGCCCAAGAATTGATGCGCCTGTTAGGAATGGATCAAGGACCAAAGATATAAAGCCCAAGCCTGCTGAAGCATATATAAGAAGACTTAGACCTAGGGTTTTAATATACCTTTTGTAACCTAGTTCTTGTATGTAATATAAGGGTTTAGGGTTTTGAGAGTCGTTGGCTTTCTAGGTTTTGTAAGTCTTCCTTTGTGGCGTTTGATGCATTGTGATAGGCATAGGTATCACACAGATCCAGAAGCCTTTAGGTAATGGATTATGTATTTTTCTTGGATGAAGCTTCGAAGCAAGTCCTAGATAACTTTTTGGTCAAGAATACTTGATAGAATTCTGTATTGATAGAGATGCATCAGCTGCAAGTGGCGGTAGCTGTTTAGACATCACAGGTTGAAATTAAGGGAAGTGAGTTGTGGTTCTCATATCAAAGATAGTGTTCTTTGGTAAAGAGTTCATTGGGTAGTGATTAGGAGATAAAGTTGTAAATGAGGGAGTTTTGCTTTATAATAATACTACGGATAGTGGAGTCTTCTTCCTGGATTGGTATCCCCTAGAGTATGTGATTTGCACCGAATTGGGTTAACATATTTTGTGTTGTTTATCATTCTACAATTTAAAATTATGTTGTGTTCTTGATAAACATGTCGTAACAGATGTCGAAACATCTGTGTTTCTGCAGTTACTGATATCATGGGTATTTGTCTGTTGTTCTGGTCTTGTTTAATATTTATGCAGAACAATGTCTTGACATGTGTTAGGACATATGTTGTCTGCTATGCCAGAATTTCAGGAATTATGCAACTGGTCTGCCAAAGAAGTCATCCAAGTCACCTGCAAAGAGTAATTTTTATTGTCTTTGCATATGTTAAGTCCTACATCCTACCCAAGATATAGTGACTCATTCTGTAGGGCCACACTATTTTACTTTCAATGTCATCATGAATAAAGGACTTTTTGCATTCAAATATTTTGATCCCTGTTTTTCTTTTTTACTTTTACATTTACTAAAATAAAAATGGCAATGTGATTTTGTTTGTTGCATTCATAATAAACATAAAACATCACTCATACAGGTCTATCATCTCAGATTCCACCGATTATGATTCAGCTATGGCTCGGTATGACTTTGATAATCCCATCTATCAAGCCGAAGAAGAGACTGATGAAGACTGTGACTTACCTGAGGAATTAGCCAGACTACTGAAATAGGAGGAAAGGATTATCTTGCCTCATCAGGAGGATATCGAAGTTGTCAATCTGGGCACCGAGGACATAAAAAAGGAAATCAGAATTGGGGCCGCCTTGGAAGACAGTGTTAAGGGAAAATTGGTTGAAATGCTTCAAGAGTATGTGGACATCTTTGCCTGGTCTTACAAAGATATGCCTAGGATTGACACGGACATCGTCGTGCATCGTTTGTTTCTTAAAGAGGGTTGTCCTCCGGTTAAGCAAAAGCTACAAAGAACGAGACCGGACATAGCTGTCAAAACCAAGGAAGAAGTTCAGAAACAGTTAGATGTTGGCTTCCTTGCCGAGATAGGTTATCCTCCGTGGGTTGCTAATATCGTTCCTATACCTAAGAAAGATGGAAAGGTCAGGATGTGCGTTTATTACCGTGACTTAAATAGAGTAAGCCCAAAAGACGACTTCTCGCTCCCCCACATTGTCGTGTTAGTTGACAAAACTGCTCAGAACTCTATATTTTCCTTCCCGGGTGGCTTCTCTGGGTATAACCAAATCAAAATGGCCCCAGAGGACATGGAGAATACCACTTTTATAACACCATGGGGGACTTTCTGTTACAATGTAATGCCCTTTGGATTGAAGAATGTTGGGGCAACCTATCAGCGGGCGATGGTGACTCTCTTTCATGATATGATTCATATAGAGATCGAGGTCTATGTTGATGACATGATTGCGAAGTCCCAAACGGAGGAAGAGCATCTGGTAATTCTTCAGAAGTTGTTTGAAAGGTTAAGGAAATTCAAGCTGAGGTTGAATCTGAATAAGTGCACCTTTGGGGTGAGATCTGGTAAACTGTTGGGCATCATTGTTAGTGAAAGAGGTATTGAGGTAGATCTTGCTAAAGTAAAAGCCATACAAGAGATGCCTGAACCGAGAACAGAAAAAGAGGTTCGTGGTTTCTTGAGGAGATTGAACTACATAGACAGGTTCATCTCTCATCTTATAGCCACATGCGAACCAATATTTAAACTGCTTAGAAAAGATCAAGAGGTCAGGTGGAATGAAACTTTTCAAAAGGCATTTGAGAAAATAAAAGAATATTTGCAGGAACCTCCGATCCTCATGCCGCCAGTAGCAGGAAGACCTTTGATTATGTGTCTTACAGTTCTTGAGAGTTCTATGAGGTGTATGTTCGATCAACACGATGAGACATGTAGAAAAGAGCATGCCATCTACTACCTGAGTAAAAAGTTTACTGATTGTTGTCGCTCCCGAAAGATTCGCATCCAATGGTACAAACGTGAGAGTGGCGCGGAAAAACAGAGTCGCCAACAATGTGTATTTATCCCAAGAGAGGGAAAGGAAACACTGCATAAACCTGAGGGAAGGAAAAGAACATGGTCTCACGACCAAGAGAAACGGGTACGGGAGTCGGTTACACGAAGGGAAGATGTTAGCACCCAACACGTCCATCGTACTCGATGGGATCCACGCTTGTTATCCGCGTCAAAGGGTGTCGTCATCTGGAGCTCCACTGCTACTGGACCGGAGAAGAAACGAGAACGGAAAGAACGGAGAAACGAAGAAGAAAAGAAAGAAGAAGTGACTCGATAGGACGTTATCATTGTCCTAGGACTACGTACTCCCTCAGTGCAATGGGAAAGTCAGAGTCAACGTAGTTCGGATGAGAACTGTGGGGGAAGGTTGCTCGCCAAGACAATCGCTGTCTTGTGCCTACATATCCTCAATCGGACGAGAGAGAGGAATCAGAGCTAGTGTAGTTCGTGGGTACGACCACGGATGGGTAAGTGTTTTTTACGTGAGCGACGAGCTCTTTTCTGAAAAAAAGAAGTTTGAAACCCAACAATCCCGAAGGATAAAAAGATTTGAATTTGTTCGGTGTTTTTTAAGACAGAAGTGTTTTAAGTTAGTTCGTAACTTACATTGCACCAAAGTCTACCATGCGGGAACGAGTGAATCGCATGGTCGCCCCCAAATGGGACGTATGCTAAACACTCTAGAAGAGGAGGGGAGACCCCTCGTTCTTCATTTCCTACACTTAAGGCTCGAGCGCAATATACGTTATATTTTATTAAGTGTTTTCAAGAAGTTTTGAGATGAAAAGAGAGAAGACCCAAAAGGAAACTCTAAAGGGAAACTAAGAGTCCTAATGTTATCATGTACGGATGACCTATGATTAGTGAGGCTTAGGAGAGACAACTACCTAAAACCTAATGCTAATCCTACTCCAAGCTTAATCAAAAATTAAGTTGGACTAGGTAGCTCTAAAGGGAGAGAATCCAAGACTTAAACAAGTCTTGAGATTCATGGGAGGAAGAGAGTGAAAGAGAAGAAAGAGAAAGAGAAGGAGAAGATGAGATACAATAAATGGAAGCAATCACATCACATCATAAATGTCCAACTCAAATCATCAAAATGTTTCAAAGATTAATGCAAAACAATTCAAGTAAGCATGCAAAGATAAACATGAAAAAAAAGACAAGCATACTTGTATGGAATGCACAATTAAGCATACATGGACTTCATATCAAAATGAAATGAGAAAGATAAGATGAAGATGAAAGCAAGTCAGAACCAAGATCATATTATCATCAACAATTCACATATTCAAAAGTGATTCATATCATGAAGCATTATGATCCAAAGAAGTTACAAAGCAAATGGTAATGATGTTTATCATACAATTCCAACCAAATGCATTCAACTATGCTCAAGTGAAATGAAAACCAAGTAAGGAGCTCAAGAGGCAGTAGCATATGCCTCAATATCATACCAAACCAAACTTAAGTCATACAAGGTTAATTATCAAGCAACACCTTCAAGACATGCACCAAAGTAATCCACAAATGGAAACTCAAAGTCCAATTACTTAACACATGCCAAACATGATTCACAAATGGCAAAATTTTGGTCACAAGGGACCTCAACCAGGGGTAAACATCATACCAAATGCTCATGCAAATAATCAAGAAGAAATTCAATCAATTAGGCATGGCAAAATCAACTTGTGTAAAGAAGTGTCAAGATATAATCATGCATAAGTCACTTAAGCACAAATAATCAAACATACATCAAATGACAATAAAAAATTGTGAGATTAAAACTCAAATGACCTAAGTCAGAAGCCAATCACATGTCAAAAGATCACACCAAAATTCAAAGTTTAAGCACCTCAAACAAATGAGCAAAGATCACATAAGAACCATAAAACAATATGCAAAGGAGAGGGACTAAAATGCAATATGCAAAGAGTTTAAAAATACGAGAAAAATATTTTTAGGAACCTCAACATGTCCTCTAACAAATGCAAAAATAATGAGATGCAAATCATGTATAGATGATGAGAACAAAAATCAACAAGGTAGGGTGTGTATATATGAAACAATCCAAAAAGAAATTAATTAAACAATTAATTCAGAGGCACAAAATAAAATAAAAATGGAAAATAAAATTTTCCAAAATTTTATAAAACACTAAGGATGAATCATGATTTTTTTGGTGTTTTTTAGCTGCATCACACTATTTTTAAAAATAAAAAACAAAATGCAACAATTAAATAAAATAAAATGAAAATAAAATGAAGCCAGGGGTGCAACAAGCAACAATCCACGTTGAAAACATCAAATGGGCTGTAGGAGGGGTGGGGAAAGCAAACCCAGTCTAAATAATCCATCAGCGCGTACCAAACAAAAAAATAAGGACTCAGTCAACTCACACCAGCCACAAGATCAATCCAACGCATGATATTCAGTCAACCAAAATCAAAGTAATCATGATTAACGCATCAGATCACAAGGCACACAATAACAATGATACACGCGCATACACCACATCATTCAGAAATAAAAAACGAAACACGTGAACAACACATGGAATTTTTAATGCGTTGGCTGAATCACCACCATCAGATCCATCCAACGTTCCAGATTAAATCAATCAAAACACAAGTAAACATGATGAGGGGTCCAGATCTGAGGCACATGATAACTATGATAGAGTAGCACACACGCACATTAAATAAAACACCAACAAAATAAATGAAGTGGCAAGATCTGAACCATCAGATCTAACCCTTGGACGGCTGTGATTTCATCTTCTCCACTTAAACCCTGCATCACCTGAAAAATAACCAGACACCGGAGCCCTAGCTCCGGCCGTCTCCTCTGGCGACTATCAACTTAAAATTCTCCAGAAATCACACATGAGTACACTAAACTAATCAGAATTTCACAAGGATCTCATATATGCAATTAGTTTTCACAAACAACCAACACACAAGCCAAATCGAACATAATAAGTTTGGATCCAAAACTTTCAAACTCAAAATACACACATGTTACACGTCCAAACTCAAAACAAAATACATCAGCATGCTCATTACACATCACAGATCATTATGCACACAATAAAATCAAGTTCTATAATGGTGAAAAGTAAGCTTACCTAAAAGTTGCAGAGCTCGAATTACACCAAGAACTCTTTCCAAAAGCTGCAGATCTTCCTCTTTTGAGCTCTATTTGCAAAATAAATGCAAATAGAAACTTGAATCTGGCTAGATCTAGGATTTTGAACTTGAACCCTCTTGAAATCAACTTGATGAAAACCTTGCTCAGAGCTTCAAATGGTGGATGATTCTTGTTCTATGGAGTGTGCTGATCACAAATATGGGAAGAAATCTCACTGAAACCCTATGAGAAAGGAGTTTTGAAGGAGAGAAAGTTTGGAGTGAAGAATGAATTCTGAGCAGAAATGAGTGCATGACCTAGCTTTGTGCGTGTGAGTTAGCTTATATACACCTCATTAGACCTCTGATCATGATTAAAATTTGATTAATCCCTTGGTTAATGAAATTGGATGGTTTATGCCAAAATGCACTTTGTGATGCCACCACTAATCCACACGTGCAAAGGCCACGAAATAAGCATGATTCACTCACATTTCTTCTGCTAATCACACCTGAATTGGATTTGGGCTTTGAAATGGTTTAATTTGTGAGATATGAATCAATTTGCACTTTGGTCATTTGAGAAATTCATGGGGAATATGGCACGGATTCACTTGATTCAAGGGTCAAAAATGGTCCTCATAAGGTGTACTTGAATGTTGTAATGTGACATGAACCAATAAAAGTCATTACAAGTCAATTGGAACCAAAATGCAAATGGTGGAAAAATTGGTACATATGAAGAACCCTAAGAACACCTTGCCTTGCCTTAGCCATAACTTGAGTTCTACAAATGATATGGAGATATTCTAGTACTTGTTGGAAAGGGGAAAAAAAGATCTTCAACTTTCATGTTTGAGGAAAATTCAGTTGAAGCTTCCTTGATGATGAAAAGTCAAGTTGAATGTGGTGGAAAAACTGCCAAAAATGGAAAGTTCTCATTATAGGTCATTTTCCAAATTTAGCAACTTTTGCACAAACTCTTGATTCTTGAAGAATGATGTCATCCATGCTATTCCTTGACCAAATAAAGGTACATGGACTTGGGAAACATGATTTGGACCCTTGAAAACCCATGGTTGACTTTTCTTTTGAACTGTTGACTTTTGCTTGCTTCACAAGTAACTGATCCACTGAACATCTTCCACAATGAATCACTAGCCAAGTCTTCCTCCATGAGTGCTTGTAAGCATGTAGAACCTCATGAGAATGTATTTGAACAAGAAAAACCCATCAAGAAGCATTTTGGAACCAAAACCCTAATTTGGACCATCTGATTAGGAGAGTGTGGTTCACTTGAAATCTCCTGCCAATCTTGATCTTATGAGGATATGATGAACCCCCCCAAACCATCTTGAGGCTTGAGACTCCTTTGAGATGAACCAAGCACCTTGATCCCATGTTAAGAACCAATGCTATGCACAAATGCTAATGCAAGAATTGCAAATAAACATAAGTCAGTTAGCTAAAAGCAAGAAGGCAAATTTTGGGGTGTTACAGCTGCCCCTATTCAATCAACTTGGTCCTGAAGGTATGATAGCAATGGTTGTCATGCGTTCAAAGGATTCACGGAGATTGAATACCAAAAGAAACCTGAAATTTGCAATCTTCAAAGGAGGGACGACTCCACTGGGGAACAAGCAATAAATGCTGCACTGTCACAACACGTAAGAGTGTTGGAAACCAATACAAACAATGTATTGAAACGTCATGAAATAAACACAAACGAGTGTTAACTATGCTGGGGATAAACACGGACGGGTGTCAAGGAATCAAAGATATCAGATACGGACGGGTATCGAAAAGGTACACGGACGGGTGTAAAGAGTTTCAATACGAACGAGTATCAAAGGTACACGGACGGGTGTAAAAAGGTCAATACGGACGGGTATCGAAAAGGTACACAGACGGGTGTAAAAAGTTTCAATACGGACGGGTATCGAAAAGGTACACGGATGGGTGTAAAAAGTTTCAATACGGACAGGCATCGAAAAGGTACACGGACGGGTGTAAAGAGTTCAATACGGACGGGTATCGAAAAGGTACACGGACGGGTGTAAAGAGTTCAATACGGACGGGTATCGGAAAGGTACACGGACGGGTGTAAAGAGGTCAATACGGACGGGTATTGGAAAGGTACACGGACGGGTGTAAAAGGGTTTCAATATGGACGGGTATCGAAAAGGTACACGGACGGGTGTAAAGAGTTCAATACGGACGGGTATCGGAAAGGTACACGGACGGGTGTAAAAGGGTTTCAATACGGACGGGTATCGAAAAGGTACACGGACAGGTGTAAAAAGTTCAATATGGATGGGTATCGAAAAGGTACACGGACGGGTGTCTAGAAAAATAGTAAAAGACATGAAAACACGGACGGGTGCCGAAGGAAACACGGACGAGTGTCATCAAAAGGTCAATACGGACGGGTATTGAAACAAAAAGGTTCAAACACGGACGGGTGCCGAAGGAAACACGGACGAGTGTCTGACGGTAAAAACCTTGAGGGGATAAACCAAAGGGCCACATGGCCGAAGGGGTAAAAAGAGATCACGGGTTCACAATCCTAGCAAAATAATCTACCATGGGACTGTCAAATATTGCTTTGAATGACTAAACCCAACACTTGTGGAGTAAAGTCAAAAGATATCTTCCTGAAATCCGGCTTTCCTGGCGAAGGAAAACTCAAACCTGGCTTATGGTTCGGATGCATATGTTTGAATTTTGCCGTAATGCTCCACACGAAGTGGGAATGCTATGCATTTAGGAGGATGCCATGCAAAAAAATGCTTATGCAATGCAAAAAAGGCCGTCCCAGCGAAATAAACGCTGAGAACAGAAGCAGCTCCACTGAGGACGCCAACCTATATTGTCATCAAACCATAGAAATCCTGTTGAGGAAAACTTCACCCTGCTGGGGAAGATCACAATCACCAATCCTGCCGAAGATGGGCGAATCTCCGAGAGAAAACCCACTCTGTTGGGGACAGAAAGATCAACAACTCTGCTGGAGATGGACGAATCTCCGAGAGAATACCCACTCAGCCGGGGAATATCAAGATCAACAATTCTGCTGGAGATGGACGAAACTCTGAGAGAATACCCACTCAACTGGGGAGGGAAAGAATACTGAAGATGGAAACTCCTCTGTCGGGGATCACCAAATACTTCAGAACTTGGCTTTGACGCCTACCAAAAACGATTGGACTTAAGACCTGCTGGGGATACCAATCACCACCAGACTCTGCTTGGGGATACGACCATCTTTATCTTGCTGAAGAGTACTGATCATCATCAGCACATCTGCCTGGAAAATAGTAGTTGTCAACATCCAATCTGCTAGGGGATAAACACATGTTTCCTGACTAGCTGGGGAAAAACGACTGCCCCATACTCTGTGGGGAAACACCACCTGCTGAAGAAAGGTGAGCCAAATCACAACTCTGGCTGGGGAAAACCTCTTATATCCTGCTGAGGGGGAGGATCCTCAACGACTCCACTCGGGGAATTACCTCTTTATACTCTATTGAGGAAGATGACCCTCGATACTCTGATGGGGAAGAGTAATAAACTGCTGAGGACGATCAGACTTCAAAGTTGGGGAGAGCTCTACTGGGGAGGTACACCTGTCATCCTGCAAAACCAACAGAAAGGTCTACGTGCAAAAATGATTACTTTGATTATCAACATAGTGACTGTCGCCTAAGCAATTGCCACTGTTTTCCAACTTGTTTCACAAAGCTCAACATTTAGCATGTAATGTTTATCAAAAATATCGGACATTTTCACAAACAAAACAGGTAAAACAAAAACAAAAGCTCTTTGATTGAAATGCAAACTTCATTGAATGATCAGCCTGTAAATAGGCATTTACATTTGGAAGCAATTCCTAAAAAGAGGTAATTGCGCAAAAAGTAAAAGAAAATACACATGTCGGAAATGTGGGGGAACAGATATCCACCATGACTCGACTTAACTATAACCCATATGACTTGTTTATCCGGAGATACTTTGGCCTTTGAAGATGACTGACCGGACTGATTCCTTTCCTTCGAATTTTCCAAGTGTGAATAGTGATCACAGATCGAACGCGGATCGTAGTCTTTGCTTTTAAATCCCTAACTTTTGCCTGGATCGCCCTTTTCGGGTTTTCAATCCACCAGGATACCCTTTTTTGCCAAAGTTGCCTTTTCAGGTTTTCAACCTTGCGGGTTTATTCTTTTTTCCTTTTATCCCTAATTTTTGCCCGAACCTTTTCTTTTTATGGTTCGACAGGATGCCCCATTTTTGCCTGAACCTTCTTTTTATGTTCAGTGGGTCTCTTCTATGCAAAGTATTTTTTTACTACATCCGCGTTCACAGGGGACGTAAAATCTTCACCATCCATAGTTGAAAGTAATAAGGCTCCACCAGAGAAAACTTGTCTTACTACATATGGCCCTTCGTAATTCGGAGTCCACTTGCCCCTGTGATCTGTTTGAGGAGGAGTGATCCTTTTCAGAACTAATTCACCAGTTTGGAAACACCGAGGACGCATTTTTTGATCAAATGCCTTTTTCATCCTGCTCTGATACAAACGGCCATGCACAATGGCTTTCAATCTCTTCTCTTCAATGAGGTTCAGTTCATTCAGCCGGGAACGCACCCACTCAGCTTCATCAAGCTTCACGTCTGTCAGAATTCTCAAAGAAGGAATCTCAACTTCTAATGGCAGAACTGCTTCCATACCATACACCAGTGAGAAAGGAGTTACCCCAGTTAATGTGCGTACCGAAGTACGATATCCGTGCAAAGCGTAAGGCAACATCTCATGCCAGTCTTTGTATGTCACTACCATCTTCTGCACAATCTTCTTAATGTTCTTATTTGCTGCCTCAACAGCCCCATTCATCTTCGGACGATAGGGAGAAGAATTGTGATGCTCGATCTTAAAGCTCTGGCATAGCTCCTTCATCATCTTGTTATTCAGATTTGAACCATTATCAGTAATGATCCTTTCTGGGAATCCATACCGGCAGATGATGTCCTTCTTAATAAACCAGGCTACCACTTATTTGGTGACGTTGGCATACGATGCTGCTTCCACCCACTTCGTGAAATAATCAATAGCCACCAGGATAAAACGATGTCCATTCGAAGCAGCCGGCTCGATCTTCCTAATCATGTCAATGCCCCACATGGCAAAAGGCCAAGGTGACGACAAAACATTCAGAGGAGTAGGTGGTACGTGCACCTTGTCAGCATAAATCTGGCATTTATGACATTTCTGGGCATATTTAAAACAATCAGACTCCATAGTCATCCAGTAATACCCCGCTCTTAACAATTTTCTTGCCATAGCATGCCCATTGGCATGAGTACCGAAGGAACCTTCGTGAACTTCTTCCATTAACAGGCCTGCCTCGTGTTCATCAACACAACGTAGCAAGACCATGTCAAAGTTTCTCTTGTATAACACATCGTCTTTGTTCAAAAAGAAGTTTCCTGATAACCTCCTGAATGTCTTCTTATCCTTGGAAGATGCCCCAGCTGGGTATTCCTGGCTCTTCAAAAAGACTTTAATATCATGATACTAAGGCTTACCATCTGATACACCTTCAACCGCAAATACAAAAGCAGGTCTTTCCAAACGCATGATTCTGATTGAAGGAGTTTCATTCCAACGATTCACTTGATACATTGATGACAACATTGCCAACGCATCAGCCATCTGATTCTCTACCCTGGGAATGTGATGGAAGTCCACTCTATCAAAGAAAGGTAACAACCTTCTGGCATAGTTGTTATATGAAACAAGATTTGCTTGACGAGTCTCCCATTCACCTGTAATCTGGTTAACCACCAACGCAGAATCACCATAAACATCGAGGTTCTTGATTCTCAAATCAATTATTTCTTCTAACCCCATGATGCATGCTTCATACTCTGCCTCATTGTTGGTGTATATGAACGCTAATCGGGTAGTGAAGGGTATATGAGAACCCTTTGGAGTCGTAATGATTGCCCCGATTCCGTTACCATATGAATTAACAGCTCCATCAAAAACCAACTTCCACTGAGATCCAATCTCAGGTCCTTCATCAGGCAAAGGTTCTTCACAATCCTTCATCTTCAGATACATGATATGCTCATCCAGAAATTCAAACTTCATCGGTTGATAATCCTCAATTGGCTGTTCGGCAAGATATTCTGACAAAACACTTCCCTTAATGGCCTTTTGAGAAACATACTGAATATCGTATTCTGTCAGAACCATCTACCAACGGGCTATTCTACCAGAAAGTGCTTGCTTCTCAAATACATACTTGATCGGATCCATCTTCAAAATCAATAGGGTTATGTGGTTTAACATATACTGCCTCAAACGCTTAGCGGCCCAAGCGAGTGCACAACATGTTTTCTCTAGCATCGAGTACCTTGACTTACAATCAGTAAACTTTTTACTCAAGTAGTAGATGGCGTGCTCCTTTCCACCTGACTCGTTTTGTTGACCGAGCACACAACCCATTGAATTCTCAAGAACCGTGAGATACATAATCAAAGGCCTTCCTGGCACTGGCGGCATAAGGACCGGAGGTTCCTGCAAATATTCTTTAATCTTTTCAAAAGCCTTTTGACAATTTTCATTCCACCTGACCGCTTGATCTTTTCTAGGTAACTTAAAGATTGGTTCACACGTGGCTGTGAGATGCGAGATGAACCTAGCAATGTAGTTTAATCTCCCCAAGAAACCATGAACCTCTTTTTCTATTTTCGGCACAGGCATTTCTTGTATGGCTTTTACCTTTGTAGGATCAACCTCGATACCCTTTTCACTAACAATGAACCCCAACAATTTTCCTGATCTCACCCCGAAGGTGCATTTGTTTGGATTCAACCTCAATCTGAATTTTCTTAACCTTTCAAATAACTTCTGAAGATTCACCAGATGTTCTTCCTCCGTCTGTGACTTCGCAATCATGTCATCAACATAGACCTCAATCTCTTTGTGAATCATATCATGAAAGAGAGTCACCATCGCCCGCTGGTAAGTTGGCCCTGCATTTTTCAATCCAAAGGGCATCACTTTTAGCATAAAGTTCCCCACGGTGTTATGAATGTTGTCTTCTCCATGTCCTCTGGGGCCATCTTGATTTGGTTATACCCAGAGAAGCCATCCATGAAGGAAAACACAGAATACTGAGCAGTATTGTCAACTAACACGTCAATGTGAGGGAGCGGGAAATCATCCTTTGGGCTTGCTCTGTTCAAATCCCTGTAATCAACACACATCCTAACCTTCCCATCCTTCTTAGGTACAGACACGATGTTAGCAACCCATGGAGGATAATTTGTCACGGCAAGAAAACCAGCATCTAGCTGTTTCTGAACCTCTTCCTTGATTTTGACAGACATCTCCGGTTTAGTTCTCTTCAACTTTTGCTTGACCGGAGAACAACCTTCTTTAAGTGGTAGCCGGTGTACAACAATATCAGTATCGAGCCCAAGCATGTCTTGGTAAGACCATGCGAAGATATCCACATACTCATGGAGCATTTCAATCAATCTTCCCTTGACACTGTCTTCCAATGCAGCCCCTATCCTTACTTCCTTTCTGGCGTCCTCGGTTCCCAAATTCACAATCTCAATTTCCTCCTGATGAGGTAGGATGACTCTCTCCTCTTGCTTCAACAATCTGGCCAACTCTTCGGGCAGTTCACAAACTTCGTCAGTCTCTTCTTCAGCCTGATAGATTGGATTGTCAAAGTCATACCGGGCTATAGCTGAGTCATGATCGGTGTCATCTGAACAAAAAGACCTGCATGATTGATGAGGTATGTTTTATTATGTATGCAACAAAGAAACACATTGTCATTTTGATGTGGGTTTTTAATGCATAAAAATAAAACAGAAAGACAGAGATCAAAATATTTGAGTGTGAAAAGTCCTTTATTGATGATAAAGCAAAACATGCAATAGTTAAAAGCCCTACAAATAAAATCACTACGTCTTGGGCAGGACGTAAGATTAACATAATAGGAAAATAAACCAATTACTCGAAGCCAGTCACTTGAATGACTTTTTTAGATGACCAGTTGCACAAACTTTCTCCTGGGATGCAAGGGCGGATCCAGCTATCCATGTCACAATCACTGTCCCCTTCTTCCTCAATGGCATTAACCCTGTCGAAGAAAACATCGGCACTGGTGAAACGGACTGGGCCATAGAATTTGGGAGGATCCCCAGCTTTCTTGGGTGGCTTGTATCCCAATCCATAAGTATCCCTCTTCTCCTGAACTTTAACCATTTGGCCCCACCTCTGTGAGCCACTAGCTTCAACCACGGCTTTGGCATCTTTAAACGAAGACATAGAAACTTCAAGCTAATTTGGCGCTGCAGGCTGCTCTATAGCTTCTGACTGGACAACCTCTTCAGAAACCTTCACCTTTTCAAACCCCTGACACAATGTCTCATGGATTTCACCATCCACTTCCACGTATTTGAAGGTTGACAGCTGACTAATCATTATGTCTTCTTCTCCGCACACTGTCACTACGTGGCCGTCTACCATGTATTTCAGCTTTTGATGCAAAGTGGAGGTTACAGCGCCCGCACCATGGATCCAAGGACGACCCAACAAAAAGCTGTACGCTGGCTGAATATCCATTATATAAAATGTTGCATCAAAGATTTTCGGTCCAACCTTGATCGGAAGCACAATCTCACCAAAGACAGATCTCTTCGAGCCATCAAAAGCTCGCACCACCAAGTCACTTGGTGTACAAATAAGTCCCCTGGTATCTAACTTCATTAATGCTTTCTTTGGCAATACATTCAACGATGATCCAGTATCAACCAATACATGTGACATCAGTGAACCACGACACTCAATCGAAATATGCAGGGCATGGTTATGATTCCTCCCGGCAGGAGTCAAATCAAGATCTGTAAAACCCAAGCCATTACCCGCATTCACGTGCGCTACAACCCCTTCCAGCTGGTTAACAGAAATCTCTTGAGGAACGTAGGCTGCATTCAAAACCTTCAGAAGAGCATTCCTGTGAGCATCAGAACACAATAGCAAAGACAAAATAGAGATCTTGGACGGGGTCTGATATAAATCGTCCACGATCTTGTAATCACTTTTCCGGATGAGTCTCATAAACTCCTCTACATTTTTAGAAAAAACATCATCAACCGGCTTTACTGTAGAATCAGTAATCACTAGAGTCTGGACAGAACCATCTATTGCCTGTTTTCCCCTATCTTGCCTAGAAGTACTGGGTTGATCATTAACAGGAGTAAGCACTCTACCACTTCTCGTTATAGCATCAGCTTCAACCTTAACCTCTGAACTAGAACTCACTAGTGAAGTAGTTAATAATTCCTGCTTTTGTCCATTGACAAACACCTCTGCACTGTAATTCCAAGGAATAGCCTTAGTGCTTTCATACGGAATGGGTCCAGCCCTTATGATAATGACTGGAGGTGGCCTTGCCGGACCTGAAATAGTAATTATTTTGAACGGAATGGTGATAGTAGCAACCTTCTCACTAATAACCTCTTCTTGCTGATTACCTCTATCAAACTGTAAGCAACCCTCATTAATCAGATTCTGAATACCCATCTTCAATGAATCACAACCATTATCCTTCGTCAAACAATTTGAGCAGTTCTCATCACAACCCGGATAGACGCCACCCTTCAATAACCTGTTCTTAACCACAGCCAACGGAGTCTTCAGCTTCTCAACATCCATGATCAAATTCAAAGCTTCACAATCCTCAATTATCGCATTCACCCTCGGCCCATTGTGGTCAGGCATCGGGTTTTGAATAACATTGGGCCCAACATTCGAGAAATTGATAGCCTTGGAGTCTAAAAGGTCTTGCACCTTGTGATGAAACGCCCTACACTTCTCCACAGTGTGCCCCGGAGCACCAGAGTGAAAATCGCAGTGTGCGTTAGCATCGTAGCCTCGTGGGAGTTCCCCTGTTGGTGGAGCCAGGGTACGGAGCTGAACTAGACGCAACTGCAGTAAATGTTGCAACAACTGTGCATACGACATTGGGGGTTGATCAAAATGCCTCTCTGCATTCCTTTTTCTGTTTTGATACTGGCCCTGCTGCCTGTTCTGATTAGCATTATTCCTCTGTTGCTGTGGTGGAGGTAACGTTGCTGGGATAGTTACCGATGCTACTTGTTGATTATTGCCCTGACGCTGTTTCCCTTTTCCCCTGTGAGATGATACAGTGTTGGCCTCTCCTTTCTTCTTATAACTATCAAATGGCTTCTTTCCATGCCCGGAGGACGATCCGTCACCACTAGAAACTTTTCCAGCCTTAATTCCAACCTCTACCTTCTGTCTGATTGCAATCACATCTACAAACTTGCCTAGTGAACAAGGCAATAGCTTCTCATAATAGTGCTTAGGCAGTGTGTCCATAAACATATCCAACATCTCTTTTTCCAGCATTGGTGGTTGTACCCTAGCCGCCAATTCACGCCACCTTTGCGCGTATTCTTTGAAACTTTCATCATTTTTCTGGGACATGCTCAACAGCTGAGTTCTGTTGGGAGCCATGCCTGTGTTGTATTGGTAATGCTTAATAAAGGCTACAGCTAGCTCTCTCCAAGTACGAACATCTCTACTCTCCAGCGCCATGTACCATCCAAAAGACGCGCCGGACAGGCTGTCTTGGAAAAAGTGCATCATTAGCTTTTCATCCTTGGCATGGGCAGCCATCTTCCTGGTATACGCCTTCACATGAGTTCTCAGGCAGGTAGAACCATTATATTTCTCCAGTGTAGGAATCTGAATCTTGTGTGGAATGACAATATCAGGGACCAACCCTAGGTCATCCAAATCTATTCCCAGATCATCCTGCTTCACAACCCCTTTTAGTTACGCCTCGATTAAATGGATCCTCTTATCACTGACCACAGGTAGGCCAGCGTCCAAGCTTCTGACTGAAAAAACATCATCCTGTTGATCATCAAAACGATGATCATGGATAGCTCGAACAGTACTTCCTTCTCCCACCACTGAAGGAATCCCACCCTGTCCACCAGCACCAGGGATAGGAATGTTGATACCAGCACCACCTCTGCCCGGAGGAATAACACGATTAAGAAGACCACCGTGTAAGATACCATTTTCATCAACCTGTGACACCAAAGGCTGAACTAGAGTTCTGAATTCATTCTGACTCTGCACCACACCTTACATCATCTCCATAAATTGATCAATGCGAGCTTGCATAGCTGCCATGTCTGCCTGAACTTTGTCCATCACTCTGCTTTGATTAAGCCTGGTAGAATACCGATGAGTTGGTGTATCAATCCTGACTGTCAAAAAGAGAAAGCATAAGAAAACCAGAGAATCTGAGATAACCTGCTATGCAAAAATGATTATGATTATGCAAATGCAAATGCAAACATGTTTGTATATTCGCAGTGCGATCCACCCCTTGATTCCAGTTTAAAGATAAGATAGGATGAAATCGCCGCTCATATATAAATCAGAGAAAATCACTGTCAGAAATTACAACCCAAGACACCATAAAGAGCCTGAAACAAAATAAGCAAAGGTCCCAGCCAACAATTCTGGTGGTGACCCAAAATACAAAGAACAAACTACCAACTATGGAGTATCATCAAGGCACGAGTTCTCTTCAACCACCATTGATCTTGCACCCTTTGAGGATCACTTCCTGAGTTAGAGCTTTTCCCACTTAGACCTCTTCACCTCCGCTTGTATCTTCAGCTCTTCTATGGTTGATATGGCTTCATTGAGTCGTTCCTCGACTGCGTGTCTTTGGAACGTCCCTGACAAGATCTCCTCGTCTTTCTTCCTGAGCTTCAACTTCAGTTCTCAATCTGCTCCAAATACTTATCCTCCTTCTACTTGTTGGCTGTGATTGCAGTATCTCGGTAAGCATTGAACTTTGGAATCATCCTTCTTGGATTTGAGAATCTTACTAATACCTCTTAGAGCTTGCCCTACCTTTTGCTTAGCTGCGACCTCTTCATCTAGCTCCTTTTCTTTCTTAGCGAGAAGCTCCGTCTTCAACTTGGTAATATGAACAGCTTCACCTTGCTCATGTTTCAACTGGTAAATTTCCTTTTGCAACTCACCGTTCTCCTCTCGAAGTTTCTCCTTTTCAGCCCACAATTTGTTATACTTCTCTATCTCAATCATGGTCGGAGATTCAATCAGCAAGGGGTAAGATGGAGGTTCTTTGCAGAACGGTAGAAGTACACCTTCTACTCTCCTCTGAATCCAGTCTTCGTACGCAGGGAAGGCTTTGTTGTTACACTTTCCAAAAGAAGTCTTTCCTTTCTTATGGTGATCTCTCCAAGCATTTGCAGCTTCTTTTAACACCTCCAGATTGGCTTCTTCACTCACAAATAGAGACTCTCGAACATCTTGGCCCTTTGGCGGCTCTTTCAAAGCATACCCAAATTGCCTAATAGCAAGAATGGGGTTGTAATTAATTCCCCCCTTTCTTCCTATTAAAGGTACGTTTGGGTAACCTCTGCAACTAATTAGGATCTCCTGGCCCAGCAAATCACGATGGATCCAAATCAAGTTGTCAGCCCTTAATCCCATTAATCTCTTTGACCAATCCAAAGTTTCTTTAGTGTCTTCGAATGCACCAGATTTGGGAAGGCGATCAGCAAACCACTTATAGAAAATTGGAGCACAAAAGTAAAGAGGTCCGCCTCTCCTCTTCTCATTCTTATAGTGCATTGAATAATACAGATCCCCAAGCAAGGTAGGTATCGGGTTCTTCGTGGTGAATATCCGGACGGCGTGCACGTCTACAAAATCCTTCACATTAGGGAACAACGTCGTTCCATAAACACACATAGCCAGGATGGCATTGAACACCGGCCAACACTTAGCCTTAGCACAAGTAGCAGCCTGCTCGATCGAAAACTTCGTGTGAAAGCCTTGATAACCCCCTTTACTAGCAATATTTTTCTTTAACAAAGACTGATCCAAACGTAAAGCAGCAGCAACCCTTTCCAGATCAGGAAATTCCTTAGAAGGATAGAAGGGAGCTTCTTCTTTGACTGAAACATCCAAAATGAGAGCATACTCTTCCAACGTCGGAGCCAAAAGATAATCTGCAAATAGAAAACACCGAAGGTGAGGGTCATAGAACTGTGCCAGAGTGTGCAGGGCCCTGAACTCATAGTTGGTAACATTCCGAGCGAAACTCAGAATCCTCCCATATTCTCCTCTAAAATCTGCCAATACCCCAGGTTTTGCCATAGCCGAGATCTTGTGCACAGCATCTAAATGAAGCTCCGGGAACTTGTACAGGATGATATTCTTTCTCTCTCCGGTGCTAATACTCATCATGGACAGTCTTCGGACAACCGGAATCAAAGTTAGGATGCAACCCTACAAATGAACAAACATGTTAGAATGCAAAATGACGATGCAAAATGCAAACATGGGATCCAGGTATCCATGATGCTCAAAACTGTTGTTGTTCTGCTGAGTGAATAAGACCCTAAATACCAGAAACCCAGAAATCCAGAATAACGGCCCAATCAAACTGCCAGAATATCAGGATAATAACAGTACACTGATGAGAAATCTAGAAAACCGGGTAGGTTGAAAGTTTCGGTTACTTGAAAACCTGCAAACACCCATCCCTTCTCACATGTGGGTTCTAGAAAGCCAAGGATCCTCAATATCACGGGCTCTCAGGTTGAGAAATGATGATACGTTCACCATTTCTGGTTTGGCATCATCACCAGTCGAGGAGGCCTCAACTAATTCCCCTAAAAAATAAGGTCATCCTATAGTAAGTTCCCAGCATTGGGTCCTCGGATCGAGAATGTAAAATGGGTTTGCCACAAGACGTAGTCTACCACTGTCACATCTCGGGAGGAGAGGCATTGCTGAGTCCTCGGGAGACGGTCGCCAGAGTCGACAGTTTTCCAGGTTATATTCCATCATCTGCCCCAAATGAGCAGGATAGAACATTACCAAGGAAACCTCGTCTGGATGTGGAGTTTTCATGTATACTAAGTCTGGCCAAATGCCAAATAAGTCATACTACTTTCCACGCTAATCATAGGTGTATGCTCAAGCCTGGGCATTGGGCTTTTCTCTCATGAATCCAACCCACCCTACAAACAGAAAATCCAGCAGCAGAACAGTATAGCAATATCCAGTATGACAGTAACAAAATGAAATGCAATGCAATAAAAGCTGTAAATACAGTAAAACAGCAATACAGTAATATACAGCAAAATAAAGCACCATAATAAACACCCAAATAAATACAAACAGACAAGCGCTAGGATAGACTCGCTAAAGGGGATGGACCAGCAAGAGGTCAACCAAAGTCCCCAGCAGAGTCTCCAGTTGTTGCTCCCGAAAGATTCGCATCCAACGGTACAAATGCGAGAGTGGCGCGGAAAAACAGAGTCGCCTGCAATATGTATTTATCCCAAGAGAGGGAAAGGAAACACTGCATAAACTTGAGGGAAGGGAAAGAACATGATCTCACGACCAAGAGAAATGAGTACGGGAGTCGGTTACGCGAAGGGAAGGTGTTAGCACCCAACACGTCCATCGTACTCGATGGGATCCATGCTTGTTGTCCGCAACAAAGGGTGTCGTCGTCTGGAGCTCCACTGCTACTGAACCGGAGAAGAAACGAGAACGGAATGAACGGAGAAACGAAGAAGAAAAGAAAGAAGAAGTGGCTCGATAGGACGTTATCGTTGTCCTAGGCCTACGTACTCCCTCAGTGCAATGGGAAAGTCAGAGTCAACGTAGTTCGGACGGGAACTATGGGGGAAGGTTGCTCGCCAAGACAATCACTGTCTTGTGCCTACATATCCTCAATCGGACGAGAGAGAGGAATAAGAGCTAGTGTAGTTCGTGGGTACGACCACGGATGGGTAAGTGTTTTTTACATGAGCGACGAGCTCTTTTCTGAAAAAAAGAAGTTTGAAACCCAACAATCCTGAAGGATAAAAAAGATTTGAATTTGTTCGGTGTTTTTTAAGACAGGAGTGTTTTAAGTTAGTTCGTAACTTACATTGCACCAAAGTCTACCATGCGGGAACGAGTGAATCGCATGGTCGCCCCCAAATGGGATGTATGCTAAACACTCTAGAAGAGGAGGGGAGACCCCTCGTTCTTCATTTCCTACACTTAAGGCTCGAGCGTAATATACGTTATATTTTATTAAGTGTTTTCAAGAAGTTTTGAGATGAGAAGAGAGAAGACCCAAAAGGAAACTCTAAAGAGAAACTAAGAGTCCTAATGTTATCATGTACGGATGACCTATGGTTAGTGAGGATTAGGAGAGACAACTACCTAAAACCTAATGCTAATCCTACTCCAAGCTTAATCAAAAATTAAGTTGGACTAGGTAGCTCTAAAGGGAGAGAATCCAAGACTTAAACAAGTCTTGAGATTCATGGGAGGAAGAGAGTGAAAGAGAAGAAAGAGAAAGAGAAGGAGAAGATGAGATACAATAAATGGCAGCAAGCACATCACATCATAAATGTCCAACTCAAATCATCAAAATGTTTCAAAGATCAATGCAAAACAATTCAAGTAAGCATGCAAAGATAAACATGAAAAAAAGACAAGCATACTTGTATGGAATGCACAATTAAGCATACATGGACATCATATCAAAATGAAATGAGAAAGATAAGATGAAGATGAAAGCAAGTCAGAACCAATATCATATTATCATCAACAATTCACATATTCAAAAGTGATTCATATCATGAAGCATTATGATCCAAAGAAGTTACAAAGCAAATGGTAATGATGTTTATCATACAATTCAAACCAAATGCATTAAACTATGCTCAAGTGAAATGAAAACCAAGTAAGGAGCTCAAGAGGCAGTAGCATATGCATCAATATCATACCAAACCAAACTTAAGTCATACAAGGTTAATTATCAAGCAACACCTTCAAGACATGCACCAAAGTAATCCACAAATGGAAACTCAAAGTCCAATTGCTTAACACATGCCAAACATGATTCACAAATGGCAAAATTTTGGTCACAAGGGACCTCAACCAGGGGTAAACATCATACCAAATTCTCATGCAAAGAATCAAGAAGAAATTCAATCAATTAGGCATGGCAAAATCATTTTGTGTAAAGAAGTGTCAAGATATAATCATGCATAAGTCACTTAAGCACAAATAATCAAACATACATCAAATGACAATCAAAAATTGTGAGATTAAAACTTAAATGACCTAAGTCATAAGGCAATCACATGTCAAAAGATCACACCAAAATTCAAAGTTTAAGCACCTCAAACAAATGAGCAAAGATCACATAGGAACCATAAAACAATATGCAAAGGAGATGGACTAATATGCAATATGCAAAGAGTTTAAAAATACGAGAAAAATATTTTTAGGAACCTCAACATGTCCTCTAACAAATGCAAAAAGAATGAGATGCTGATCATGTATAGATGATGAGAACAAAAATCAACAAGGCAGGGTGTGCATATATGAAACAATCCAAAAAGAAATTAATTAAACAATTAATTCAGATGCACAAAATAAAATAAAAATGGAAAATAAAATTTTCCAAAATTTTATAAAACCCTAAGGATGAATCATGATTTTTTTTGGTGATTTTTAGATGCATCAAACTATTTTTAAAAATAAAAAAACAAAATGAAACAATTAAATAAAATGAAATGAAAATAAAATGAAGCCAGGGGTGCTACAAGCAACAATCCACGTTGAAAACATCAAATGGGCTGAAGGAGGGGGTGGGGAAAGCAAGCCCAGTCCAAATAATCCATTAGCGCGTACCAAACAAAAAAATAAGGACTCAGTAAACTCACACCAGCCACAAGATCAATCTAACGCATGATATTTAGTCAACCAAAATCAAATTAATCATGATTAACGCATCATATCATAAGGCACACAATAACAATGATACACGCGCATACACCACATCATTCAGAAATAAAAAACGAAACACGTGAACAGCACATGGAATTTTTAATGCGTTGGCTGAATCACCACCATCAGATCCATCCAACGTTCCAGATCAAATCAATCAAAACACAAGTAAACATGATGAGGGGTCCATATCTGAGGCACATGATAACTATGATAGAGTAGCACACACGCACATTAAATAAAACACTTGAAAAATAAATGAAGTGGCAAGATCTGAACCATCAGATCTAACCCTTGGACGGCTGTGATTTCATCTTCTCCACTTAAACCCTGCATCACCTGAAAAATAACCAGACACCGGAGCCCTAGCTCCGGCCGTCTCCTCTGGCGACTATCAACTTAAAATTCTCCAGAAATCACACATGAGTACACTAAATTAATCAGAATTTCATAAGGATCTCATATATGCAATTACTTTTCACAAACAACCAACACACAAGCCAAATCGAACAGAATAAGTTTGGATCCAAAACTTTCAAACTCAAAATACACACATGTTACACGTCCAAACTCAAAACAAAATACATCAGCATGCTTAGTACACATCACAGATCATTATGCACACAATAAAATCAAGTTCTATAATGGTGAAAAGTAAGCTTACCTGAAAGTTGCAGAGCTCGAATTACACCAAGAACTCCTTCCAAAAGCTGCAGATCTTCCTCTTTTGAGCTCTATGTGCAAAATAAATGCAAATAGTGACTTGAATCTGGCTAGATCTAGGATTTTGAACTTGAACCCTCTTGAAATCAACTTGATGAAAACCTTGCTCAGAGCTTTAAATGATGGATGATTCTTGTTCTATGGAGTGTGCTGATCACAAATATGGGAAGAAATCTCACTGAAACCCTAGGAGAAAAGAGTTTCGAAGGAGAGAAAGTTTGGAGTGAAGAATGAATTCTGAGCAGAAATGAGTGCATGGCCTAGCTTTGTGCGTGTGAGTTAGCTTATATACACCTAATTAGACCTTTGATCATGATTAAAATTTGATTAATCCCTTGGTTAATGAAATTGGATGGTTTATGCCAAAATGCACTTTGTGATGCCACCACTAATCCACACGTGCAAAGGCCACGAAATAAGCATGATTCACTCACATTTCTTCTGCTAATCACACCTGAATTGGATTTGGGCTTTGAAATGGTTTAATTTGTGAGATATGAATCAATTTTCACTTTGGTCATTTGAGAAATTCATGGGGTATATGGCACGGATTCACTTGATTCAAGGGTCAAAAATGGTCCTCATGAGGTATACTTGAATGTTGTAATGTGACATGAACCAATAAAAGTCATTACAAGTCAATTGGAACCAAAATGCAAATGGTGGAAAAATTGGTACATATGAAGAACCCTAAGAACACATTGCCTTGCCTTAGCCATAACTTGAGTTCTACAAATGATATGGAGATGTTCTAGTACTTGTTGGAAAGGGGAGAAAAAGATATTCAACTTTCATGTTTGAGGAAAATTCAATTGAAGCTTCCTTGATGATGAAAAGTCAAGTTGAATGTGGTGGAAAAACTGCCAAAAATGGAAAGTTCTCATTATAGGTCATTTTCCAAATTTAGCAACTTTTGCACAAACTCTTGATTCTTGAAGAATGATGTCATCCATGCTATTCCTTGACCAAATAAAGGTACATGGACTTGGGAAACATGATTTGGACCCTTGAAAACCCATGGTTGACTTTCCTTTTGAACTGTTGGCTTTTGCTTACTTCACAAGTAACTGATCCACTGAACATCTTCCACAATGAATCACTAGCCAAGTCTTCCTCCATGAGTGCTTGTAAGCATGTAGAACCTCATGAGAATGTATTTGAATAAGAAAAACCCATCAAGAAGCCTTTTGGAACCAAAACCCTAATTTGGACCATCTGATTAGGAGAGTGTGGTTCACTTGAAATCTCTTGCCAATCTTTATCTTATGAGGATATGATGAACCCCCCAAACCATCTTGAGGCTTGAGACTCCTTTGAGATGAACCAAGTACCTTGATCTCATGTTAAGAACCAATGTTATACACAAATACTAATGCAAGAAATGCAAAGAAACATAAGCCAGTTAGTTAAAAGCAAGAAGGCAAATTTTGGGGTGTTACAATTGTGAGTCAAGATACTCAATTTTGGAAAAGATATGTTGTGCACTCGCTTGGGAAGCTAAGCGTTTGAGGTAATATATGTTAAACCACATAACCCTGTTAATTTCGAAGATGGATCCGATAAAGTACGTGTTTGAAAATCAAGCACTCTCTGGGAGGATCGCCCGTTGGTAGATGGTTTTGACAGAATATGATATTCAGTATGTTTCCCAGAAAGCCATTAAGGGTTCTGTCAAAATATCTCGCTCAACAACCGATCGAGGATTATCAACCGATGAAGTTTGAGTTTTCGGATGAGCAAATCATGTTTTTAAAGATGAAAGATTGTGATGAATTTTTGCCTGACGAATGACCTGAAATTGGATCTCAGTGGATTTTAATCTTTGACGGGGCTGCCAATTCATATGGTAACGGAATCAGAGCAATTATTACTACCCCTAGAGGTTCTCATATACCCTTCACTTCCCGATTAGCATTTATATGCACCAACAACGAAGCAGCGTATGAGGCGTGCATCATGGGGTTAGAAGAGGCTATTGATTTGAGAATCAAGAACCTTAATGTGTATGGTGATTCTGCGTTGGTAATCAATCAGATTAAAGGTGAGTGGGAAACTCGTCAGGCAAACTTGGTGCCTTATAAGAATTACGCCAGAAGGTTGTTGCTGTTCTTTGATAGGGTTGATTTCCATCATGTACCCCGGCTGAAAATCAGATGGCGGATGCGTTGGCAACGTTGGCTTCAATGTACAAAGTGAATCTATGGAATGAAGTTTCATCAATCAGAATTATGCGTCTTAATAGACCAGCCTTTGTGTTTGCAGTTGAAGAGGTATCAGATGGCAAACCATGGTATTATGACATCAAATGTTTTCTCAAGAGTCAAGAGTACCTGCCTGGGGCATCTACCAAAGACAAGAAAACTCTGAGAAGGCTAGCTGGAAATTTCTTTTTGAATGAGGACGATGTGCTATACAAGAGGAATTTTGACATGGTCCTGCTGCGTTGTGTTGATGAACATGAGGCGGGCCTGTTAATGGAAGAGGTTCATGAGGGTTCATTTGGTACTATTGCCAATGGGCATGCTATGGCCAGAAAATTGTTGAGGGTTGGGTATTACTGGATGACTATGGAGTCTGGTTGTTTCAAATACACCAGAAAATGCCATAAATGCCAGATTTATGCAGATAAAGTGCACGTGCCGCAAACTCCTCTGAACATATTGACATCCCCTTGGCCCTTTGCTAGGTGGGGCATTGATGTGATTGGGAAGATTGAGCCAAATGCCTCTAATGGGCATCTCTTTATTTTGGTTGCTATTGACTATTTCACAAAGTGGGTGGAAGCAGCTTCGTTTTCCAACGTCACTAGACAAGTGGTCCCCCGGTTTATAAAGAAGGACATCATTTCTCGTTATGGTATCCCAGAGAGAATCATTACTGACAATGGTTCAAATTTGAATAACAAGATGATGAAGGAGCTATGCCAGAGCTTTAAAATCGAACATCACAATTCTAGCAGATGTGAAACTTGATGAAGCAGAATGGGTACGACCTAGGCTGGATCAGCTGAACCTTATCGAAGAGAAAAGATTGGCAGCCATTGCACATGGTCGGTTGTACCAAAGCAAGATAAAGAAGGCCTTTGATCAGAAAGTGTGTCCTCGGTGTTTTTAGACAGATGATTTGGTTTTGAAAAGGATCCTTCCTCCTCAGACAGATCACAGGGGCAAATGGACTCCAAACTATGAAGGGCCATATGTGGTAAGACAGGTTTTCTCCGACGGAGCCTTATTACTATCAACTATGGATGGCGAAGATTTTACTTCCCCTGTGAACGCAATCACAGTCAAAAAATACTACGCATAGACCCGCTGGACCACAAAAAGAAAGTCCAGGCAAAAAAGGGAATCCCAGCGAACCACAAAAAGAAAAGGTTCAGGCAAAAATTAGGGATAAAAGAAAAAAAGAATAAACCCGCAAATTTGAAAACCTGAAAAGGCAACTTTGGAAAAAATGGGTATCCCGGTGGATTGAAACCCCGAAAGGGCGATCCAGGCAAAAGTTAGGGATTTGAAAGCGAGAGGCTGCGATCTGCGTTCGATTTGTGAACATTTTTCGATACATGGGAATTTCAAGGGAAAGGAATCAGTCTAGTTAGTCTTTTTAGAAGGCAACATATCTGTGAGCGTTGAAGACATATGGGTCATAGCTGAATTGAAGCATGGTGGATATTTGTTCTCAAATTGCTGACACGTATATTTTCTTTTCATTTTTGCGCAATTACCTCTTTCCAGGAATTGTTTCCAAGTTGTAAATGCCTATTTACAGGCCAGTCCAATCAATAAAATATTCATTTCACTCAAAAAGCTATTCATTTCTGTTTTTACCTTTTACTGTTTTGTTTACAAAAACGTACGATATTTTTTATAAACATTGCATGTGAAAACATTAAGCTTTACATAGCATATTAAAAACAATGAAAATTTCTTGAGTTATGGGTATCATGGATGGTAACCGGGGTGACCATTTCGCATTTATATCATTCTGTTGTTTATGGTGTGTTTGTAAGATGGCGTGATTCCTCTCCCTAGTAGAATTTTCTCTCCCGGGCATTGAAGTTATAGCATCCTCAGCAGAGCATCGTGAAATTCTTAGTCACTTCCCCCAGCAAGAGTTCAGTAGAGTGCTCTCCCCGGCCAGATTTGGGTTTTGTTTATTACTCCTCAGTGAGTGTTCAGAAATTGGCTGTCCTAGACAATATAGTGTTGGTTTGCAAGCAGGTTGGCATCTCCAGCAAGCGACTTGTTGGATGTTTATCCCTGGTAGAGATTTTATATTCCCCACAGAGTCTTAGTATCTACTTTCCTCATCAGGTCTGGAGGTGTAACTTCACCAACAATAGTGTGCTCTTATCCCTGGCAGGGTAAGGTTAAAGGACATTTCCCCAACAGCAGGGTAAGCTTAATGTTATTCCCTAGCAGGTTTGGTATCATTGACTTTTCTCCCCAAGTAGGGTTTGGTATTGATTCCCTCGACAAGTAAATCAATAGCGGTTGATATCCCCGGTAGATTCCAAGCCCAATCGTCATTGGCACTTTTCTGTATCTGATTCTTGGGGCAATTTCCCAGCAGGTGTTATTCATAATTCCCGGAAGAGGGGGAGTTTCTATTTGGGTTTTTATCTTCAACGGAGGTTATAATCAGGAAGGTTGTTCATTTTGTCTTCCTCAGCGGATTTATTTCCGGTTTTCTCAGCACTTCTCTCGGTGGAGTGTCCTTTTGCATAAGCATTTTTGCATTGCATCCTCCAAATGCATAACATTTCCATTTCGTATGGAGCATTACGCCATAGAAAAATTCAAACATATGCATCTGAAGCATAATCTAGGTTTGGATACTCTCTTTGCCAGACGTCTCCCTAGCAGAAAATGGCATAACTCAGGAGATTTTGTGTTACTTCGTCCCTAGTGAAGTTTTGTTTGTGCTCCCCCTGCAGGGTTTGTCTGTGTAGGACGCTATTATTCCGTGCAGAATCGTTGGTCTGTGGTTTTCTTTTCATCCCTTCATTTAGGTGGTTGGTTGAACTACCCCATCAGAGTTGCTAGGTGTTTGATTCTTGTTACTTTCACCCATCGTTCAAGTGTTAGAAGCGTTAATCTTGAAGTAGTCTGATTTCTTCAACACTCGTCTGTGTTTATTTTGCTGCTTTTCAATACTCGTCCGTATTGAGTTAAACACTCGTCCTTGTTTTTTTTGTTGCTTTTTAATACTCGTCTTTATTGATATTTCAACACTCGTCTGTGTTGATGTTTTCGATTTTCAATACCCATCCGTATTAATTCAAACACTCGTCCGTGTTTGGTTTTATTGCTTTTCAATACTCGTCTGTATTATCGATGTGAACACTCGTATGTGTTTGCTTATTCGATTTTCAATACCTGTTCATATTGATTCAAACACTCGTCCGTGTTTGTTTTATCGCATTTCAATACTCGTTCGTATTGATATTTCAATGCTCGTCTGTGTTGGTTTCTTTGCTTTTCTATACTCGTCCGTATTGATTTTTCAACACTCGGTTGTGTTGATACTATTGCTTTTAAATACTCGTCCGTATTGATATAAACACCCGTCCGTGTTTGTTTGACCTCATCAATGCTCATCTGTATTGATTTTCAGGTACTCGTCCGTATTGATCCCAGACACTCGTCCATGTTTACTCCAGTTCTCCAATACTCGTCCGTATTGACCCTAGACACTCGTCTGTGTTTATTCCCCAGCACGATCAACACTAGGTATCTTGGACGCTCGTCGTGTTCTTCTAGACACTCTTCCATGTTTGTTTCAGCTTCATTAATACTCATCCGTATTGACCTTAGACACTCGTATGTGTTCATCTTGGCACTCCTCAATACATCGTCTCTACTGATCCTCGGCACTCGTCTGTGTCTGATCTCTTTTTTAATACTCGCCTATATTGATACTCTTCACTCGTAGTGTTTATTCCTTGACACTCCTCTGTGTCCATTCCTGTTTAAGTCACCAGTGGTTGATGGTGATGCCTTGAGGATTTTGATCATACCCTTTTTGCTTGTTCCCCAACGGAGTCGTCCCTCCCTTGGAAGATGGCAAATTTATGCGGTTATTTTGGTATTCAATCTTCTTCTACCTTGAATGTCTGAGAGGCGTAACTCTTCTACCTTGCGGATTTTCAAACTTTTGATGATCTTCCAAGAATAACTGGGCTTTAACTTGTAAAGAGGAGTTGAAGGGGATATCAAGATGAGTCAGTTACCCAAAGAAGCACTAAAAAATGTTGAAGTATGAAGAAGTTATGAAGTTTTGAGCTTGGACTTGAAATGTTGGACTTTTTAGGTTAAACCATTTTGAATGATCTTGCAACCTTGGACTTTTTATTACATTTCAAGGCATATTGATGATCATATAAACTCTAAATGATATAATCTTGATTGTCCCTTGATTAAACATGCAATGGCTTGAAGAAACTTGTTTATGAAGGCATGGAAATAAACACATGAACCTTTGAAATTTCTTGAGAAACAAGCTATCAAACTTTGAAACATTCCTTATCAAATGAAGTTGAATGATGCTTGAGACCCTATGCTTTGAGATTAGAAGTCATGCTTTGATTAATATCCTTTGAAAATCAATGGTTCACCACACCTTGACTTGAGGAACTCAAACCCTATCTGAGGAGACAATCACTTGATGTTCTTGATTCCAAACCCTACCTTGCAAAAGAAACAAAAGGGACAAGGCATATATTTTTTGTATTTTGATTAGTGGTTAGTGAATTATATAGCATATAAGTATAAAAATGAAAGATACACAAAGAGGTGCTTGATGATCTCTGCAAAAGCAACCCAAAGATGAGAGGGTTAGGAGACAACCAAGTTTGTGATCTTGATGCATTGCAAAGATTCCAATGGGGTGGGATCTTAGATGTAAAAATTAGGGTACGACACAAACGATGTAGGAAACACCGTTGCAACCGAATTCATCAGTGTGTTGTCGCGATCGGTGATTTTGACTTGTGGCATGTTATTTTGGTCATTCAACATAGTCTTGCACATTTCCAAAACCCATGTAACATTGTCCTCTTTTTTGAATTGCAAAAATGAAAAATCGACTAAATAAGTCATTTCCATAAAAGTAACACTAACAATTTCTAGGAGTAGAAGTCTATACTTGTTTGTTTTGTATGTCTAGTCAATTATGAGTACACTGGGAAAGTTGTTGAACAACTTTGGGAAATCGAGATAACTCCAAAATATGTCTCAAATAATGACTTTATCCTCACAAACTCTGAACCTCAAAACATAGTTGTCATCTTCCAAAAGCTTCAAGAGTTGTTGCATCTCAGATCTTGGTCCTTTTACCGCCTTGTTGTCTCGAGCACGGACACTGTATATTTTTTTGATATTGTAACTGTCGCAACTGTAAAAAAACAACCGGCGAGAAACTAGAACAGAAGAGTCGCCACCGAACGTTATTTATCCCGACGCAGGGAAAGGAAACGATCGAAGAAAACCTGAAAGAGGGAAAGACATGGTCATCGCAACCATAGTATGGGTTCGGGAGTCGGTTACGCGAGGGGAAGGTATTAGCACCCCGACGCGTCCATCTTACTCGATGGGATCCATGCTTATTGTTTAATCAAAGGGTGAGTTATCGAAAGCCTGCTGCTAAACGGAAACGGAAAGGGAAAAAAACAAAAATGGAAAACGGACTCGCAAGGATTATCGCAATACTATGCCTACATATCTTCGTGGACGAACGAAGAATCAGAGTCAACATAGTTCAAAGGACTATGCACTAAGGGGGGAGGTTGCTCGCCAAGACATCATCGTCTTGTGCCTACGTATCCTCAATCGGACGAGAAAGAGGAAGTCAGAGCAATCATAGTTTGACGCACGAGTTGATGAGTGTTTTTTATGTGAGCGATGAGCTCCTTTCTGAAAATGATTTGAAACCCAACAATCCCGAAGGATGAAAAAGATTTGAATTTGTTTTTGTGTTTTTTAGACAGAAGTGAGTTGAGTTAGTTTGTAACTTACATTGCACTAAAGTCTATGACATAGGAGCAAATGCGTCGCATGGTCGCCCCTAATGGAACGTATGCTAAACACTCTAGAAGAGTGAAGGGAGACCCCTCAATCTTCATTTCCTATGTACTTAAGGCTCATGGCGCACAATTCTCGTAGCATTTATTAAGTGTTTTAGAATTGTTTTGAGATGAGAAGAGAAGACTCAAAGTAGAAAAGAAAACACTACGGGAATTATATCCTAATATTATCATGCAAAAGTGGCCCTAAGGTTGAGGTAAAAAGGGAAGGTTCTACCTAATGTTAGCATACATGGTTTGAATCCTAATGTCTACCCTACTCCAAGCTTAATCAAAGATTAAGTTGGACTAGGGAACCCTAAGGGAACATGCAAAATTGAATCCAAGACTTAAACAAGTCTTGAGATCCAAAGGGGAAGAAAAGAAGTGAGAGATGAAGAAGAAAGTGAAACATGAGATAAGAAACAAGGTAGGGCAGCAAGCACATCATGTGTATCACATCTAATTCATACCATCAAACATGCTTCAAAAGATCACACATTGAAGTTCACACAAGAAAATAGAAGCAAACAAGAAAGGGTGCAAACAACTTGCATTAGAATCACAATTGAACATCATTAATCAACACACAAAGGTTATGTGAGCAAAGTAAGATAAGAATGAAACAAAGTCATAACTTACATCATATAATGATCAATCAATCCAAACAAGTAATAAATGAGTCAAAGTAATGCATCATGAACCAAAGTAGCAACAAACAAATGCTAATGAAATGCATCATGGAAATCAATCATCAATGACCAAGAGAAGTGAAAACATGATGTAAATCTAAGTGGGCAGTAGAAAATGCATAATCCATGAACCATAATCACACTCAAACCAATCAAGAAGGATCATCAAGTATCATACTCAAAGCATGTATCAAAACTAGGCATGTATGCAACAAGATTAAGTCCAAAATAATTCACATGTTTCCATACAAGTAAGACAATGCAAAAGATTATCAATGCACCAAGTGCCAAGGAAAATCAGAATCTTAAACATGTCATATCAATCAAAGAAAGATCACCAAGCATCAAAGAGGTTTATGACATTTAAAGGCACAAAATTAGGTCAAGAAGTATGCATTAACATGCTCAAAACATCATCAAATGAAAGCATCAACCAAAAATAAAAAAGTGATCCAATCAAATCCCAAAAAATATCCAAAGACAAGTTTAAAAATCCAATTAAACATGTACAAAATATTGGATCAAGACAAGTTCAAGAACATGTCCAAAAGTGACCCACAAGGCAAGGTAGGCAAGTAATCGAGCATGAATCGAGGGCCAACAAAACTTGAATGGCAAGTCACTAAAAAATAACTCAAACCAAGCACTAACTAGAATCAAATCAAAATTATATCAAGGCCTAAATGTGGCTAAAAAAATAGCCTCAAAAGATGAGCAATGATCAACAAAATTCCTAACCCTAGATGAAGGGCATCGTTGGAAATACACTTCCAAATTAAATCAAGATAAAATAATAAAAAGAAAATAAAAATTATGGAAAACACCACATGACATCAATTGATCATAAAACAATTTTTGTTGATTTTTAAAATGATTGAAAGCATTAAAATTAAAATCAAATTGAGAATGAAATAAAAAGAAAATAAAAAACTAGGAAGCAGCCATGGGGGGTACTTGTAGTAATTCGGATACAAAGGAATCAACCAAAGGCGCGTTGGGCCTGTAACCAGTGGGGTGCAAAGAGCACCAAGGGCGTAAGCCCAGTCCAGATAAACATCATTCTATTCAGATTAAAATAAAAACAAAATAATAAAGGGAAAGGGGGACGAAATATCATGCACACATTATCTCAATCGGTCACCCTTTTTTTTAAATAGAAGAAGACAAAATAAAAACTCATCCAACCAAATCGTGCCAAGTCATCGTCTCCTTCATGAGACAAACACTAATCACATTTCATGCATCGTGAATACGAAAACGAGTCCGTTTAGAAACCTCACCTTCCACATCAAATTTCATCATAAAATCTTAACCAAGTTTGACAAAATAACATCGCAAATTGAAGCTCATGAATCATAGATCAACATGGTGCCTTCCATTTCTTGAAACATATACTCTAACATAGAGAAAATTGAGGGAGAAAACATGGGTACTACATCATGCTCAAGGTTTCAAACAAATCATCATGCTCAAGTTTGAACAATGATCATTGCACACACAATGCCTACCTTAAGTAGGACTTCAGACACATGCCAAATGATTTATGAACTTCATAGATTCACCAAGAGAAAGTTTAGAACCATTACCTAGTGGAGCTATGACCACTGCACCTTCAATGCTTCACGTAAAATTACTAAAAGCTGCAGAAAGATCCCTTGAACCTTGTAGACCACAGATCGAAGCTTAAATAAATCAAAATATTGCTGCAATTCCTCTACTAGATCCAAGTTAGTGATAAAGAGAAATGAAGTTGTAGAACCTCCAATGGGGGATTCAGAAGCTGGATCTTGCGTACAGAAGCAAGATATCTCTTAGTTGATGATGGTTTTACCAAGAGAATCTCAAGAATTCTCAGAAAATGAAGAGCACGAAAATGAGAAAAATGAGAGAGAGTTGTGATTCAGATCTGGGAAAGATGGAGAGTGAAGTGATTTTGGAGTTGTTGAGCTTATATATGGTGCATTTAGGTTTGGAAAGTGGCTTGGATACAAAGCAGACGTTTGGAAATTGGTTGTTGTGGTTTGGGAATTCAAAATCATGTGTTAAGGTGTAGGTTCGGGTAGGCTTGGTAAGGAAGGTTTTTGCCTTGGTTTTGGGATTAGAATGAGGTATGTATCCATGTGATAATGGGCTGCTATGCTGCTGAATACATATGGACAGGTTTTGCATTTCCAAATGTGACCAAATTTGCTAATTCTCTCTTTCATGGTAGGTTGAATGTTGGTCCATTTTTGGCAACAAAGTAGCATAATTTGTGGCCCACAATATGAAAGAGGTATGTTGCATGAACGATTCAGGTTATGTGTACAAAAATAAAAGCTTGCAAGTATATCCAAAATTCACCCGTGTGTGTCACTTTGAATCATCACAAATCCTTGAATTCTTTGCCAAATAATGAGATCTTGGGCTCATTATAAATCTAGCATGGTGGGGAACAAGGTTTATGTTGAAATCAGGTTGAAATACCACTTGGAAATATGAGTAAAATTGCATTGAAGTCATGTTCTTGGAGCTGCCAAAAGTAACTTAGAAAAAATTCAAAGTTTTAGTGAAACCATAAGTTGAAAATGTCACACTTTGAACACTCATAACTCCCTGAAAAATAACCTAAATGATATGGTTCTTGTGCTCATTTTGAAGGGAATGCTTCAAACTACAACTTTCATGTGGAAAGGATTAGCAAACATAGCCTTGTTCATGCTGAAAATTGACCTTAAAAATGATTGAAAACTTGCCAAAAATAGTAAATTTCCTAAAAACCTAATTTCCAAATTTAGCAACTTTTCCAAATTCTTGATTTTTGATGGATCCTTGAACATTTCTTGACCAAATCTCATTCATTGATCATATTTGACTTGAAAATCATCATGTTGACCTCAAAAAGTCAGGAGTTAACTTTTTCACTGCACACTTGACTTTATCCCCAATTCTCCTGATTTTAAATCCTTTGAACAATTGAAACCCTTCTGAATCAAATTGATGGACAATCTTCCATTCCTAGACACTTAGGGACATGAGGAATACCATGGAATCAAGTCTTACTCAAAAAATAAAAATAAACTGATTTTATGTGAAACCCTGATTTTGGCACCCATGTGCATCCTCTTAAACAATGATGAAATATGCCACTTGATGATGATAAAGCCTCAAAGATCTTGCCCATTGGAGTGTTAGATGCAAGAATTCCAGAAACCCTAATTTGAGGATTCAAGCTATGAGGATGTGATCCACTTGAAATCTCTTGCCAATTGCAATCATCTCTGATGAGGTGATGGGCACATTAAGATACCTTGAAGCATAAGAGCCCATTATAGCTTGAGTATTGGTGACATTAAGACCATCTCTCCCTTTTGGTCTCTTGGACAGTACACATGATCTCTTGCTTGATCTCCTGAAAAACATCTTCACTTGAGTTAACCTAAATACCTTGATCCCATGCTAAAACCAATGATATGCACAAATGACAATGCAAAATGAAATGAAACATAAGCCAGTTAGAGTTAGAAACATGAGGCAAAATTTGAGGTGTTACAGCTGCCCTTATTCAAACTTCTTGGATCCGAGGGTATGGAAGCAAAGGCTCCCAGACAGTCGGGATACACGGAGATTGAATACCAAAATAACCGCACAAATTTGCAACCTGCAAAAAAAAGACGACTCCGCTAGGGAACAAATAATAAAAGCTGTAAGATCATAACACGGGCGAGTGCCAGAGATCAATACTGACGAAGTATTGAACCAGATTGAAACAAATACGGACGAGTGTTGATTGCACTGGGGATAAACACGGACGGGTGCTGAAAGAACACGGACGGGTGTCAAAGGTCAATACGGACTGGTATTGAATAAAAGGTTCACACACGGACGGGTGCTGAAAGAACACAGATGGGTGTCTAGAAGGTCAATACGGACGGGTATTAAATAAAAGGTTCACACACGAGCGGGTGTTGAAAGAACACGGACGGGTGTCTAGAAGGTCAATACGGACGGGTATTGAAAGAACATGGACGAGTGTCTAAAAGGTCAATACGGACGGGTATTGAAAGAACACTGACGGGTGTCTAAAGGTTCAAACACGAACGGGTGCTGAAAGAACACAGACGGGTGTCTAAGGTCAATATGGATGGGTATTGAATAAAAAAATCAAAAGGCAACTTTATTGGGGATTGAAATGCTAAACCGAACACAGACGGGTGTCGAGGGAACACGGACGAGTGTTTAAAATCAATACGGACGAAGTATTGAGGAAATGAAAGAGAACATGGACGAGTGTAAAGAGAACACATACGAGTGTTTAAAATCAATACGGACGAAGTATTGAGGAAATGAAAGAGAACACGGACGAGTGTCAAGAGAACACGGACGAGTGTTTAAAATCAATACGGACGAAGTATTGAGGAAATGAAAGAGAACACGGATGAGTGTCAAGAGAACACAGACGAGTGTTTAAAATCAAAACGGACGAAGTATTGAGGAAATGAAAGAAAACATGAACGAGTGTCAAGAGAACACGGACGAGAGTTTAAAATCAATACGGACAAAGTATTGAGGAAATGAAAGAGAGCACGGACGAGTGTCAAGATAAAATGGACGAGTGTTTAAAAGGTTCAAACACGGACGGGTGTCTAAAGGTTCAAACACGGACGAGTGCTGAAAGAACACGAACGGGTGACTAAAAGGTTCAAACACCGGCGGGTGCTAAAAGAACACAGACGGGTGTGAGGTGTCTAAAAGTTTCAAACACAGACGGGTGCTGAAAGAACACGAACGGGTGTCTAAAAGGTTCAAACACGGACGGGTGTCTAAAAGGTTCAAACACGGACGGGTGTCTAAAAGGTTCAAACACAGATGGGTGCTGAAAGAACACGAACGGGTGTCTAAAGGTTCAAACACGGACGGGTGCTGAAAGAACATGGACGGGTGTCTAAAAGGTTCAAACACGGATGGGTGCTGAAAGAACATGGACGGGTGTCTAAAAGGTTCAAACACAGACGGGTGCTGAAAGAACACGGACGGGTGTCTAAAAGGTTCAAACACGGACAGGTGCTGAAAGAACACGGACGGGTGCCTAAAAGTTTCAAACACGGACGGGTACTGAAAGAACACGGACGGATGTCTAAAAGGTTCAAACATGGATGGGTGCTAAAAGAACACGGGCGGGTGTCTAAAAGGTTCAAACACGAATGGGTGATGAAAGAACACGGACGGGTGTCTAAAGGTTTAAACACTGACGGGTGCTGAAAGAACACGGACGGGTGTCTAAAAGGTTCAAACACGGACGGGTGCTGAAAGAACACGGACGGGTGTTTAATGCTAACAACTTTGAGGGAACAACCCAAAAGACCACCTGGACAAAGGGGTGAAAAGAAAAGACCACAAACTAACGATCCTGGCAGACAAATAAACTCTGCAAGGGTATACCAAATAGTCTCTCCAAATGACCAAGTCCACTGCTTGGGGTATAAAGTTGGAGGATATCTCCTGAGTTACTGTTCTTCTTGCTGGGGAAACGCCTGACAAACGAGAGCTCAAACCTGGCTTATGCTTCGAATGCATATGTTTGAATTTTTCTATGGCGTAATGCTCCATACGAAATGGAAATGCTATGCTTTTGGGAGGATGCCATGCAAACGTGCTTATGCAATGCAAAAGAAGTGCTCCAGCAAAATAAATGCTGAAAACGAAGGCAACTCCACCGGGGATGACAAACTAGATTGTCTTCTGAGTCATAAACCCTGCTGAGGAAAATCACACTGAACAAATTTCCTGATTAACCTCTGCTGAAGATGAAACCCAAAGAGAACTTCTCGACCGCTGGGGATTACAAATAACCTTTACTGAAGATGGAACCCAAAGATCTTGATACGGAAGAGTGCCAATAACAATTGGACTTAAAACCTGCTGGGGATGTCAACCGCCGTCGAACAAATCGCTGCGAGGATTAACACCAAACTCTGCTTGGGGGGAGAAGTCAATAATTCCAAACTTGCCGAGGGATCTCACTGATCTTAACCTTATGCTGGAGAAATGACTTCACTCTACTGGGGATAAAACCATATTGTCGTCGACGAGACTACACTCCCTATTCTGAAGAGGACAGTAGCATCTAGACTCTGTGGGGAAGATAACATCTTCGTCCGGGGAAGATATCCAACAAGTCTTCTGCTGGAGATACAACAACATCCACCCTAGGGTCACCAACTTCTGAATGCTTGCTAGGGAATCAATCCTCTGTACTCTTATTGGGGAGAGTATGCTCTACTGAGGATGATGAAATCTCAGTGCTGGGGAGAGTAACTCTACTGGGGAGAAACAATCTTGTTACCCTGCAAACAAACAACAACAACAGAATATTTTGTATGCAAAAATGGCTACCTCAATTACCATCCATGATATCCATTGCCTAAGTAATTTCCATTGTTTTCTAATATGCTCCGTATAGCTTAACGTTTTCACATGCAATGTTTATCAAAATATCGGACGTTTCACAAACAAAATAGTAAAAGTAAAAACATAAATGGAAAGCTCTTTGAGTGAAATGAAAATTTTATTGAATGAATTGGCCTGTAAATAGGCATTTACAATTGGAAGCAATTCCTGAAAAGAGGTAATTGCGCAAAAGTAAAAAAAGAAAATACACATGTTAGCAATATGGGAATAGATATCCACCATGACTCAATTCAGCTATGACCCATATGTCTTGCTTATCCGCAGATGCTTTGACCTTCGAAGAGACTGACTGGACTGATTCCTTTCCTTCAAAATTCCCCAGTGTCAAAAGTGCTCACATATCAAACGCAGATCGCAACCTCTCGCTTTCAAATCCCTAACTTTTGCCTGGATCGCCCTTTTCGGGTTTTCAATCCACCGAGATACCCATTTTTGCCAAAGTTGCATTTTCAGGTTTTCAATTTTGCGGGTTTATTCTTTTCTTTTTATCCCTAACTTTTGCCCGAACCTTTTCTTTTTATGGTTCGCCAAGATGCCCTTTTTTGCCTGGATCTTCATTTTACGTCCAGCGGGTCTCTTTTATGCGAAGTATTTTTTAACTGCGTCTGCGTTCACAGGGGATGTAAAGTCTTCGCCATCCATAGTTGAGAGTAATAAGGCTCCACCAGAGAAAACCTTTCTTACTTCATATGGACCTTCGTAGTTTGGAGTCCACTTGCCCCTGTGATCTGTCTGAGGAGGAAAGATCCTTTTAAAAACCAACTCGCCTGTCTAAAAACACCGAGGACGCACTTTCTGATCAAAGGCTTTCTTCATCCTGCTTTGATATAACCGACCATGTGCAATGGATGTCAATCTTTTCTCTACGATAAGGTTCAACTGATTCAACCTGGAACGTACCCATTCAAATTCATCAAGCTTTACATTCGCCAGAATTCTCAAAGAAGGAATCTCAACCTCTAATGGTAGGACTGCCTCCATACCATATACCAGTGAGAAAGGAGTTGCCCCAATTGACGTGCGCATCGAAGTACGATAACCGTGTAGGGCATAAGGCAACATCTCATGCCAGTCTTTATATGTTACCACCATTTTCTGCACAATCTTCTTGATATTCTTATTTGCTGCCTCAACAGCACCATTCATCTTCGGACGATATGGAGAAGAATTGTGATGTTCAATCTTAAAGCTCTGACATAGCTCATTCATCATCTTATTGTTCAAATTTGAACCATTATCAGTAATGATTCTCTCTGGGACCCCATAACGACAGATGATGTCCTTCTTTATAAAACGGGCTACCACTTGCTTGGTCACGTTGGCATACGAGGCTGCTTCCACCCACTTCGTGAAATAATCAATGGCAACCAAGATGACATGATGTCCATTGGAAGCAGTCGGCTCAATCTTTCCAATCATATTTATACCCCACATGGCCAAGGTCCAAGGAGATGATAATATATTCAGAGGAGTAGGCGGTACATGCACCTTATCAGCATAAATCTGGCATTTATGGCATTTCCTGGCATATTTGAAACAATCAAACTCCATAGTCATCCAGTAATATCTCACCCTCAACAGTTTTCTGGCCATAGCATGCCCATTGGCATGAATACCGAAAGAACCTTCATGAACTTCCTCCATCAACAGGCCTGCCTCGTGTTCATCAACACAACGTAGCAGGACCATGTCAAAGTTCCTCTTATACAGCACATCGTCTTCATTCAGAAAGAAATTTCCTGCTAACCTCCTCAGAGTTTTCTTATCCTTGGTGGATGCCCCAGTTGGGTACTCTTGACTCTTGAGAAAACACTTAATGTCATGATACCAAGGCTTACCATCTGATACCTCTTCAACAGCGAACACAAAAGTTGGCCTGTCTAGATGCATGATTCTGATTGAGGGAGTCTCATTCCACCGATCCACCTGATACATTGAAGACAATGTTGCCAATGCATCTGCCATCTGATTTTCCAACCGGGGTATGTGATGAAATTTAACCCTATCAAAGAACGGTAACAACCTTCTGGCATAATTATTGTAAGGCACTAGATTGGCCCGACGAGTCTCTCATTCTCCTTTAATCTGATTAAACACCAGCGCAGAATCACCATAAACATCGAGGTTCTTGATCCTCAAATCAATTGCTTCTTCTAACCCCATGATGCATGCCTCATACTCTGCCTCATTGTTGGTGCATATGAACGCTAATCGGGCAGTGAAGGGTATATGAGAACCCCTTGGAGTTGTAATGATTGCCCTGATTCCGTTACCATATGAATTAACGGCCCCATCAAAAACTAGTTTCCATTGAGATCCAATGTCAGGTCCTTCGTCAGGCAAAGGCTCCTCACAGTCTTTCATCTTCAGAAACATGATATGCTCATCTGGAAAATAAAACTTCATCAGTTGATAATCCTCGATCGGTTGTTGGGCAAGATATTCTGATATAACAATACCCTTAATGGCCTTTTGGGAAACATATTGAATATCGTATTCTATCAAAAGCATCTGCCAAAGGCTATTCTTCCAGAAAGCGCTTGCTTTTCAAACACATACTTGATCGAATCCATCTTCGAAATCAATAGGGTTGTGTGATTTAACATATACTGCCTTAAACGCTTAGCTGCCCAAGCGAGTGCACAACATGTTTTTTCCAGCATAGAGTATCTCAACTCATAATCAGTGAACTTTTTACTCAGGTAGTAGATGGCATGTTCTTTTCTACCTGACTCATCGTGTTGACCAAGTACACACCCCATTGAATTCTCAAGAACCATAAGGTACATAATCAATGGCCTTCCTGGCACTAGTGGCATGAGGATCGGAGGTTCCTGCAAATATTCTTTTATCTTTTCAAACGCCTTTTGACAATTTTCATTCCACCTGACCTCTTGATCTTTTCTTAACAATTTGAATATTGGTTCACACGTGGCTGTAAGGTGAGAGATGAATCTAGCAATGTAGTTCAACCTCCCTAAGAAACCACGAACTTCTTTTTCTGTTCTCAGCTCAGGCATCTCTTGTATGGCTTTTACTTTAGCAGGATCAACCTCGATACCTTTTTCACTAACAATAAATCCCATCAATTTTCCCGATCTCACACCAAAAGTACACTTGTTTGGATTCAACCTCAGTTTGAACTTCCTTAACCTTTCAAATAGCTTCTGCAAATTCACCAGATGTTCTTCCTCCGTTTGTGACTTCGCAATCATGTCATCAACATAGACTTCAATCTCCTTGTGAATCATATCATGAAAAAGAGTCACCATTGCCCGCTGATAGGTTGCCCCAGCATTTTTCAATCCAAAAGGCATTACCTTGTAGCAAAACGTTCCCACGGTGTTATGAATGTTGTCTTCTCCATGTCCTCTGGGGCCATTTTGATTTGGTTATACCCAGAGAAGCCATCCATGAAGGAAAATACAGAGTACTGAGCGGTGTTGTCCACTAACATGTCAATGTGGGAAAGCGGGAAATCATCTTTTGGGCTTGCCCTATTCAAATCTCTGTAATCGACACACATCCTGACCTTTCCATCCTTTTTAGGTACAGGCACAATGTTAGCAACCCATGTAGGATAATTTGTCACAGCAAGAAAACCAGCGTCCAACTGTTTCTGAACCTCTTCCTTGATTTTGACAGCCATGTCTGGTTTTGTCCTTCTCAGTTTCTGCTTAACCAGAGTACAACCCTCTTTAACCGGTAACCGGTGTCAAGCCCGGGCATGTCTTGGTAAGACCAGGCGAAGATATCCACATACTCTCGAAGCATCTCAATCAATATTCCCTTAACAGTGTCTTCCAAGGAATCCCCAATTCTTACTTCCTTTTTCGCGTCCTCGGTGCCCAGATTAACAGTTTCGATTTCCTTCTGAAGAGGTAAAATGACCCTTTCCTCCTATTTCAGCAATCTGGCCAATTCTTCTGATAAGTCACAATCTTCGTCAGTCTCTTCTTCAGCCTGGTAGATAGGATTGTCGAAGTCATACCGAGCCATAGCTGAATCATTATTGGTGAAATCTGAATAAAAAAACCTGCATGATTGATGTTTTATGTTTATTATGAATGCAACAAACAAAAACACATTGCCATTTTGATGTGAATAAATGCAAAAAATAAAAAACAGAAAAACAGGGATCAAAATATTTGAATGTGAAAAACGTCCTTTATTGATGATAAAGTAGCAAACAAAACATCAAAGCCCTACAGACATGTATCACTACGTCTTGGGCAGAACGTAGGATTTTACATAAGCGAAAAACAAAAGCAATTACTCTTGGCGGGTCACTTGGATGACTTTCTCGGAAGACCAGTTGCATAGGCTCTGACCGGGAGTGCACGGACGGATCCATTCATCCATCTCACAATCACTATCTCCCTCACTTGAAACCGCCTGGGTGGCTTGTATCCCAGACCATAAGTATTCTGCTTCATCTGTACATCAATTACCTGGCCCCACTTCTGGGAATTGCCAGCTTCAACCACGGCATGTGCATCTTTGAAGGAAGACATTGAAACTTTGGGCTGACTGACCACTTCAGGCTGATTGACCACTCTAGGCTCCTCAGGAATCTTTACAGCTTCGAAAGCCTGACACAAAGTCTTGTGTATCTCACCGTCTACCTCCACATACTTGAAGGTTGATAGGTGACTCACCATAATGTCCTCTTCACCACAAACTGTTACAACGTGCCCATCCACCATATATTTTAGCTTTAGATGCAATGTGGATGTTACTGCTCTAGCACTATGGATCCATGGACGACCCAATAAATAACTGTAGGCGGGCTGAATGTCCATGATGTAAAAAGTAGCATCAAAAATTTTCGGACCAACCTTGATCGACAATACAATCTCTCCAAATACAGATCTCTTCGATCCATCAAAAGCACGCACCACCAAATCACTTGGCGTGCAAATCAAGCCACGGGTATCTAATTTCATTAAAGCCTTCTTTGGCAAAACATTCAAGGATGACCCAGTATCAACTAACACATGCGACATCAGAGAACCTCTGCATTCCACTGAAATATGTAGAGTGTATTGTGATTCCTCCCAGCCGGAGTCAGGTCTAGATCCGTGAAACCCAAGTCATTCCGAGCATTCACATGAGCCACAACCCCTTCTAATTGATTGACAGATATCTCTTGTGGCACATAAGCAGTATTCAAAACTTTTAACAGAGGATTTTGGTGAGCCTCAGAACATAATAGCAAAGATAGAATGAAGATTTTTTATGGTGTTTGATGGAGCTGATCAACAATCTTGTAGTCACTTTTTTTGATTAACCTCATAAACTCCTCTACATTTTCCGAGAAAGAATTATCAACTTGTTTTGTCGCTGAATCATTCACAACTTGTCTTTGCACAGAATCATCCATTACCTGCTTCCCTTTATCTTGTCTTGAACTCCCAACTTAATTATCAGACGAAACAAAAACTCTACCACTCCTAGTGATAGCCCTTGCTTCAACAGTACCTTCAACTTCTGAATTTACAACTGACGACCCTGTCAATTCCTGCTTCTTCCCATTAACAAATACCTCAGCCCCATAATTCCATGGAACGGCCTTGGTACTTTCGTAAGGAACTGGTCTAGGAATAGTGATGATGACCGGCGCTGGTCTCACCGGTGCTGATATGGTGATTGTTTTGTAAGGAATTGACATTGTGGCAATATCATCCATTTTGTCAATAACTTTCCTCTACTTATCACTTCGGTCAAAGTGTAATTGCCCTTCATCGATCAATTTATGAATACCTGTCTTCAACAAAACACAACCGCTCTATTGCAACAAACATTCTGAACAACCCTCAGCACAACTAGGAAATAGCCCTCCTTTCAATAATCTCTCCTTAACCACTGACAAGGGAGTCTTCAACTCATTTACATCCAAAACCAAATCTACAGATTCACCCTCTTCAACAGCATTAACCCTCGGCCCGCCATGATTTGGCATCAGGTTCTGGTTAACATTCGGAGCATCATTAGAGAAATTTATGGCTTTTGAGTCTACCAAATCTTGCACTTTATGGTGGAAAGCCCTACACCTTTCAATCGTATGCCCCGGGGCACCAGAGTGAAAATCACAATACGCGTTAGCATCATAGCCCGGAGGTAGCTTCCTAGTGGGTTGAGCTAATGTACGGAGCTCAACTAATCATAGTTGTAGCAGGTGTTGTAGCAGTTAGGCATATGGCATGAGTGGCTGATCAAAATGCCTTTCAGTGTTCCTTAGTCTATTTTGATACTGATTTGGCTGCCTGTTCTGATACTGGTTGGGAGTATTCCTCTGTTGTTGAGGCACAGCCGGAATAGTAATAGAAGCAACCTGTTGATTAAAATTCTGTCGAGCTTTCCCTTTACCATTATAAGACGAAACAGAACTCGTATCTCCTTCTTTCTTCTTGTAATTGTTTGCATATGGATTTTTTCCTCCTCCAGATAAGGATCCATCATTTCCCAATATCTTCCCAATTTTAATCCCAGTTTCTACTCTTTCTCCGACTAGGACCAAATCAGCAAACCTTCCAGACATACACGGCACCAACCTTTCATAATAAGGCCCCTGAAGAGTGGCCATGAACATATCAATCATCTCCCGTTCTACCATGGGAGGTTGGACTCTAGCGGCCAGCTCACGTCACCTCTGGGCGTACTCCTTAAAACTCTCATTATTCTTTGGTGACAGACTTTGTAACTGCATTCTATTGGGAGCCATGTCGGTATTGTATTGATAGTGCCTGACAAAGGCTTCAACTAGCTCGCACCAATTACGGACATGACTCCTTTCGAGCTGCATATACCATTCCAAGGATGCCCCAGACAGGCTGTCCTGGAAAAAATGCATCAGTAATTTCTCATCGTCAGAATAAGCAGACATTTTCCTAGAATAAGCCCTGACATGAGTCTTGGGGCAGGTGACACTGGTATACTTTTCAAAAGTGGGCACCTGAAACTTATGAGGAATCTTAACACCAGGAACCAGTCCCAAGTCCTCCATATCCAAGCCCAGTGAATTCTGGTTCTCAAAAGCTTTCATTTTCTCTTCAATCAATCTGAATCTTTTATCATTATCAGGTTGGTAGCCAACATCCCCACCTGGCATAGATAACACTTCATCTTGTTGATCGTCCCAGCGATGGCCTCTAGCGCCATGTACCGCACAAACACTATTACCTCTTCCCACCATAGAAGGGATCACAACAGCTTCACCTCCACCCGGAGGAACAACAACAGAAGGGATAGGAACACCTTCGCCCAGAGGAATAACATGGACACCATTACCGTCACCACCTCCACCCGGAGGAATAACATGAGTGTGAACACCACCATGAAGAACCCCATCTTCGTCAACTCTTGCAATCAGAGGCTGGACAAGCGTCCTTAGCTCTTCCTGACCCACGGCAACATTCTACATTAAATCCATGAATTGAGTCATACGAGTCCGCATTTTAACCATTTCAGCTTGAAGTCGATCCATAGCTTTCTTCTGATTTTGTCGAGTAAAATAACGGTGGATGTGATGATCAACAATCCCGACTAAAGAAAAAGAACAAGATAAGAAACCCAGAGATAAACACCTGTCATGCACATGAATATGAAAATGCAAAAATGACATGTATGAATATTCGTAGGGCGATCCACCCCTTGATTCCAGTTTAATAACAAGATAGAACGGAAAATCACCAACATCTGCTCATATATTTGGAACATTAAAGAATATTCTTTTGTCAACATTGACAGCCCAAGATAAAGAGAGATATCTGAATACAAAGATCAAGGATCCCAACCAACAAGCCTGGCGGTGATCGAATACAGCAGAAAGAAAAGCTAAGGCATATCATCAAAATCCACTAGTGCTAATCCTCCCCAACCATTGTGCTCTCTGCTCCAGTCTTGCGCCTCTTTGAACAACTTCTTGGTGTCGGGGTGCTTTGGCCTCTGAATTAATTCTTGAATGAGAACATCTCGCCTGTGCATGATCCCCTTCAAGTATCAGCAATGCAGTTCCCAAGCATCTTCTCCAAAAACATCATCCATCGTAGGACCCTCGCCTCTCGGTTTCTTCACCTCAGCTTGAATCTTTAATTCTTCTATAGCGACCAAGGCTTCATTGAGTCGGTCTTCAACTGCTCGTCTCTGAAATACCTCTGTCAAGACCTCTTCTTCTTTCTTTCTGAGCTTCATCTTTAAATTCTCAATCTTTTCCAGAAACTCATCTTCCTTCTGTTTGTTAGCAGTTATTGCAGTGTTTCGGTAATCATCAAACTTGTGAATATTTGACAAAGCTTTAGACAAGTCTTCCTTCTTGGGCTTAAGCACCTTACTATTACCCTCTAGAGCTTGACCTATTCGTTGTCTGGATGCGACCTCTTAAACTAGCTCCTTATCCCTCTTGGCCAGAAGCTCTGTTTTCATCTTGGCAGTATAGATAGCTTCACCTCGATCATGCTTTAGCTAGCTGATCTCTGCAATTCATTGTTCTCTTCACGTAGCTTCTCTTTCTCAGTCCACAACTTGTTATACTTTTCTATCTCAATTATGGTAGGCTGTTTGATCCTCAAGGGGTAAGAGGGTGGCTCTATAGAGAACGGCAGAAGCTCCTTCTCTACTCTCTTCTGAATCCATTCTACATATAGAGGAAAGGCTCTATTATTACTCTTCCCAAAAGAGGTTTTCCCTTTCTTATGACGATCTTCGCAAGCGTTCGCAGCTTCTTTCAACAGCTCTGGGTTAACCTCCCCACTTAAATATAGAGATTCACGAACATCCCCCTCTTTTGGCGGCTCTTTCAAGGCATACCCGAATTGCCTAATAGCAAGAATAGGGTTGTAGTTAATCCCCCTTTTCCTTCCTATTAGAGGCACATTTGGGAAACCTCCACAACTGATTATGATTTCTTGGCCTAACAAGTCATGGTTGACCCAAATTAAATTATCCTCTCTTAATCCCATCAGTCTTTTGGACTAATCCAACGTCCCTCGAGTGTCTACGAATGCCCCAGATTTAGGAAGGCTATCAGCAAACCATTTGTAGAAGATTGATGCACAATAATGCAGAGGTTCTCCTCTCCTCTTTTCATTCTTATAGTGCAATAAATGGTACAGATCTCCCAGCAAGGTAGGCACCGAATTCTTCGTGGTGAATATCCGGACAGCGTGCATATCTACGAAATCCTTCACATTTGGAAATAATACTGTCCCATAGACACACATAGCCAAGATTGCGTTGAAAACTAACCAACATCTAGCCTTAGCGTGTATAGAAGCCTGCTCAACCAAGAACTTCATGTGAAAACCTTTACACCCTCCCTTACTGGCAACGTTGCTTTCCAACAAAGACTGATCCAAATGTAGAGCAGCGGAGACCTTTTCCAAATCAAGAACCTCTTTAGAAGGATAGAAAGGAGCCCCCTCCTTGATAGAGACACCCAAGATGAGAGCAACTCCTCTAATGTCGGGGCCGGAAGATAATCAGTGAATAGAAAACACCGTAGGTGAGGGTCATAGAACTGCACCAGAGTGTGCAGAGCCCTATACTCGTATTCAGTGATGTTGCAGACAAAATTCAGAATTCTTCCATATTCCTCTCTGAAGTCTGCCAATACTCTGGGACCTGCCATAGCCAATATCTTGTAAACAGAATCCAGAATAAGTTATGGGAACTTGTATACTATAATGTTCTTCTTCTCAGTACTCATCTTTGATAGTCTTCAGAAACCAGAATCAAGGATAGGATGCAACCCTACAAATACACAAACATGTTAGAATTCAAAATGATGATGCAAATGTACACATGGGATCAAGGTATCCATCACTCAATACTGCTGTTGTTCCATTGACTGAATAAGACCCAGAATACCAGAAATCCAGAATGACGGGCCATTCAAAATACCAGAATACCAGGATGATAAATTCACACTGATAAGAAATCCAGAATACCGGGTATGTTGAAAGTCAAGGTTACCTATAAACCTGCAAGCACCAAGCCCCTCTCACATGTGGGTTCTAGAAAATAGAAGATCCTCAGCATCGGATTCCTATGTCAAGAAATGATGATACGGTCACCATTTCTGGTTTGGCATCATCATCAATCAAGGAGGCCTCAACTGATTCCCCTCAAAATGGTCATCCTATATAAGTTTCCAGTTTCGGGTCCTCGGATCAAGAAGTATATTGGGTTTGCCATTTCTGGTCTTCCATTACTACCTGTTGGGAGGAGTGCCTCAACTGAGTCCTCGGGGAATGGTTGCCAGAGTCGACAATTTTCCAGGTTACATCCCATCATCTACACCAATGCGCAGGATAAAACATTACTAAAGAAAACCTCATTCGGGTGTGGAGTTTTTGTGTATACTACGTCTGGCCAAATGCCATATAAGTCACACTACTTTCCACATTAATCCTAGGTGTATGCTCAAGCCTGGGTATTGGGCTTATCTCTCATGAATCCAACCCACCCAACAAAATAACAGCAGTAGAGCAGTATGATAACAATAATCACAAATGCAATAAAACACGGTAAAAAAATAGTAATATACAACAAAATAAAGCACAATAATAAACACCCAATGAAATAAAAACAGACAAGCGCTAGGATTGACTCGCATAGGGAACCAGAGTCCCCAGCTGAGTCGCCAACTGTCGCAACTGCGAAAAAACAACCGGCAAGAAACTAGAACATGAGAGTCTCCATCGAACGTTATTTATCCCAACGCATGGAAAGGAAACGATCGAAGAAAACCTGAAAGAGGGAAAGACATGGTCATCGCAACCATAGTCCGGGTTCGGGAGTCGGTTACACGAGGGGAAGGTATTAGCACCCCCACGCGTCCATCGTACTCGATGGGATCCATGCTTGTTATCTAATCAAAGGGTGAGTTATCTAAAGCCTACTGCTAAACGGAAACGGAAAGGGAAAAAAACAAAAATGAAAAACGGACTCGCAAAGATTATCGCAATCCTATGCCTACGTATCTTCGTGGACGAACGAAGAATCAGAGTCAACGTAGTTCGAAGGACTACGCACTAAGGGGGGAGGTTGCTTGCCAAGACATCGTCTTCTTGTGCCTACGTATCCTTAATCGGACGAGAAAGAGGAAGTCAGAGCAATCGTAGTTCGACGTACGACTCGATGAGTGTTTTTTATATGAGCGACGAGCTCCTTTCTGAAAATGATTTGAAACCCAACAATCCCGAAGGATGAAAAAGATTTGAATTTGTTTTTGTGTTTTTTAGACAGAAGTGAGATGAGTTAGTTTGTAACTTACATTGCACTAAAGTCTATGTGTAGCGTGCGATTTTTGTCGGTGACGCGACCACCTTATCGCGAAGGGTCTTCTCCTTACAATAAGGATGAGTGGGGTGATACTTTCTGATTTCTTATTTATCCCGTGAAGCTGGAAGGGAATGGGAAGCTATCTAAAACTAACCTTGCATGCGAATGTTTAACTGAACAAACACTAAGAGAGATTCGGGGAGTTCGGGGTCAGGTTATACATTGGGGAGTTGTCAATTACCCATCCTATATATGGTTATCCACAGGTTGTTAGCATTAGGTTCTACTTTGTACTTGATGGTGTTTATCCGTTGATGGGTTGGGAAAGTTTCTTGGGAAATATGAGAGATAAAGTGAGTTTTTGATGATTTTGGTGAGGTACTGGACCTAAGTTTTGATTAGTGTGAAGGTACTGAACCTAGAGTTTTTGGTTGGTATGCTCGCTAAGATTTCGCAATCTTATGCCTACGTATTCCCGTTTAAAGAAACAGGGAAATCAGAGCAATCGTAGTTCCTCCTATTCTATGGGAGGAAAAAGATGATGTTTTTGTGCCTTGTTCAAAGTCCAAGTTGAAGCTAAAAAAAAGTATATTTGTGTCTTGTTCAAAGCCCAAGATTGAAGCTAAAAGATTTGACTGAGAGAGAATTTATCATCTCTAAAGGAGATATCTCGTCTATTTATCACAGTTGTTGGTTGACTTTTTATAAAGGGGGGTTGCTTTAACTGGGATATGAAAATCCAGCAATGCCATAATTTCCTTTATAGGGGGTTTGTCCTGAAGGAGAAAACTTTAACTCAGTGTTGAGCAATGTCATTTTTCCTTTAGGAATCTTTCATGTTAAGAGAGGGACAGTGGCGTGGATGTAAATAATCCAGAGGCTTGCCACTTACAGCAATTAGATGAAAAAGAGGATTTACTAGGATAAAAGATTGACGACAGCTTGGATATTTGAATCAATAAGTGTGCCACTTATAGCAGTTATCTGGGATTAGGGTTTGTTTTGAGTTATCTATTTTGATATGTGATAACACAGAGAAATGTTTTCCTACAGAGATTTTGATTCCCTCTAAGGGGATGTTGAATTTTGTGTGCCTTGATCAAAACTCAAGGTTGAAGCTAAAAGATTAATTGACTCCACTGGGGAAATCCTTATACAAAGCCTAAGAGGAGGCTGGAAAAGACTGACTCAACAAGAGAGTGCTTATATATGTCATGTACAAAGCCCAAGATTGAGGCTAAAAGAGACTGACTCTCTTGGGGATATCATTATACAAAGCCTAATAGGAGGCTAAAAGTTTGACTTTTTCGGAGAAATATTTTGTCTGTCTTGTACAAAGCCCAAGATTGAGGCTAAAAGAGATTTTGACTCCGCTGAGGAGGGTTTGTATGTGTCTTGTACAAAGCCCAAGATTGAGGCTGAAAAGAAGACTGACTCTGTGGGAAAGAAATCTTTATTTGTCTTGTACAAAGCCCAAGACTGAGGCTAAAATGAGATTTTACTGACTCGGCTAAGGATATTTTAAGTGTCTTGTACAAAGCCCAAGATTGAGGCTAAAAAAGAAGTTTTTACTCTGCTTGAGAGTATTATCTGTCTAGTACAAAGCCAAAGATTGAGGCTGAAAAGAGGATTGACTCTGCTTAGGAAATTTATATGGTGTCTTGTACAAAGCCCAAGATTGAGGCTGAAAGGGATTTGACTCAAAAAGAGAGTGCTTTTATCTGTCTTGTATAAAGCCCAAGATTGTGGCTGAACAAGCTAGAGAAATCATTATACAAAGCCTAAGAGGAGGCTGACTTCTGCTAGGGGAAATCATTATACCAAGCCTAAGAGGAGGCTGAAAAAGATTGACTCAACAAGAGAGTGTTGAAAGGTGATTGACTCAATAAGAGAGTTTGAAAAGGTTAGCTCAGCTGGGGAAAATCTTTGTACAAAGCCCAAGAGGATGCTGACTGTGCTGAGGAAAGGAAGGATCATTATACAAAGCCTAAGAGGAGGCTATCTTTGCTGGGGAAGAATAAAGAAAGAAATCTTTATACAAAGCCTAAGAGGAGGCTGTCTTTTGCTAAGGATTGTTGAGATCCAGAGGCAGGTCCAAATAGGGAATCAACTCTTGCTGAGGGTTTACAGAAGAGTTGAGGTATCAGATACCTTGAGGTTCTGATTTGGGATAGTGTTATACTGATGACCCTGGCTAGGGAATTTTAGGAGAAAGACTGGGTTTCAGAACCCATGGGTTTTAACTCTGCTAGGGTTTTAAAATGGCCAGGGTTTCTCCTATGTTTGTAGGGAACTTGAGAATGTCTTTGAGATCCAAGGAAGGTTTAGACTATCCAAGTCTACTGGTGTGGAAGAGTTGATCTTTGTATGATGCCCAAGAGGTGGCAGATGTTTTAAGGGATGAGAATCAACCCTAAATTGGTCTGAGATTTGACTCTGGAAAGACTGCTCTAGCAAAGGATGACTAAGTTCTATCTTATACCTTTAAGAGGTCTTCAGGGTCATTGTACTAAGCCCAAGAGAAGGCATGAGAACTTCTAAGAAGCCGGAGGGTCCTAGTACAAAGCCCAAGAGGAGACGGGGATGCTTTTAGAAAGCCTGTGGGTCCCAAACTTAAGAAGAGTTCAAGAAAAGTTTCACCGAGAATAATCTTTTCTTTAATGAACAGTTCTAGGGTTTGAAGAAATTCAAGAGAGGTTTCACCGGGAATTAATCCTCTCTGGGGAAATGAACTTCTTTGACAATCTCTAATAGTGACAGTCTGAGAAAAGTTTCACCGGGAATAATTCCTTTCTCTTTGTTCCATATTGTTTAAGCCCAAGAGAAGGCAAGACTGTATCTGGAAATCCTATAGGGATTTAGTTTTGACTGTATTTAAGAGTGACCAACTGGCTTTACCTAGTTCTAGACCTAGTTGCCGGGGAAAACTCTAACCAGATATACAAGTATATATACAGTTGATGTATGACAAGTATTAAAAAGGGTATGATAGAAGGACTTACAGGTGAGCAAGCTTCCAGCAATACAGTTATATATATATATATATATATATATATATATATATATATATATATCTGAAAGCGAGTAAATGAAAGCAGATAAAACTTACAGGCGAGCAAGCTTTCATTGTAACAGCTGTATGGTTAGTTGTTCAAGAAATTAAAGAAAGTTTTGACAATAACTATGGATGTGAACCTAAATCAAGAGGGGGGTTGTTTTGAAAAGATTGTTGGGGTTATACTAAAGGAGAGGCCCAGATGAAAAACAGTAATCGTACCGTTATTTGAAAATTATATTGGGGCTTATACAATGACTGAGGCCCAAAAAGGTTTTCTATACAAAGGAATGGGTCTTACAACTACAGGAGAGGCCCCAAAGTTTGAAAAAAAGAAAAGAAATGGGACTTACAACATAAAGGTAGGCCCAGATGAAAATGTTTTGAAAAAGCAACGATCGCGCCGAGATTTTGAAAACACTGTGGGTCTTATACAATGACTGAGGGTCCAAAAGGTTTTCTATACAAAGGAATGAGTCTTACAACTCAAGGAGAGGCCCAAAAGTTTGAAAAAAAGAAAAAAAAATGGGACTTACAACATAAGGGTAGGTCCAGATGAAAATGTTTTGAAAAAGCGATGATCGCCCCGAGATTTTGAAAAGACAATGGGTCTTATACAATGATTGAGGCCTAAAAAGGTTTATGTACAAAAGGGGTTGGGTCTTACACTCTATTAGAGGCCCAAAGGTTGTTTGAAAAAGTTTTGTTAGGGTGATAGTGATCAAAACCCTTATTTTGGTTTTTAAATGTATTTTAATTAATTTTCATGGAATAAAATATTTTAATGTTTTTGTGAATTTTCAAAAAAAAAGAATCAATCAAAAATAATTAAAATTGAGAGAGAAATTAATTTTCAATTAATTAACAAAAACATGAAAATATGGAAAAAAATAGCAAAATGTGAAAAATGGCAAAATGGTCTGGGTGGGGCTTGAACCCACGGCCTTGGCAACAAACACACATGCGCGCTACCACTGGGGTGGTGATACATCCGTGTATCAAAACCAACCCATAAATACATAAGGGGTGCCTTGTTTCTAGGCCTGGGCAAGGCAAGGCAAGGCAAGCTTTTGGGCAATTTACATGAAGCCTCTAACTTTCTCATTTCTCCATGGATTAGGACAAAATTTAGGTGCAACTGACCTAGAATTTCAGGAGGAATCCAATGGTGCCTTTGGAATTTTCAAAAAATGTTTCCTCCTCAAAATCCGATTGTGATTTCAAAATAGGCCTATTTTTGCATGTTTTATGCTATCTCATGGTACAGGCAAGAATTACATGGCAAATTGGTTCAAACACAACATATACAACATGTATGAGATGTTTATGATCAATGGACATCATAGGAATGCATAATTAAAAGAGTTCAAGTTGTCATGCACTTACCTCTTGGAGCATTTTGTGCTATCTGCCAAGTTCCTTGTGCCAGAATTAATTTGATGCTTTGGACACTCTCAATTGATCCCTTAGAAGCTTTTAGAATGATTAGAACCAGCTGGAATCCTCAAGAACAAGTAGTGGCACTTTCTTGCAAAAGGGGCAAAAGTGGCCAATATGGCAACTCTCTCAAATGGTGTTCCAGATGAGGGGAACCATTTGGGACAGTTTGAGGATGATATTTGGAGTGTGTTTAAGGTTTTGTTTGGTTTTGGAAGTGACTGGATCAAGGCATGGCTTGGAAAATGCAGAAAAGTCAATTTTTGAGGTTTTGGAGGTTGACTTTGTGATTTTGGTGTTTCAGGTCACAAGTGATTGTTTAGAAAGCTTAGATACAACATTTTAGAGGTGTTAGGATCATGAGCTATGGTGGAATTTCTCTCTAACTCAAAAACTCAAAGTTACCTTGCAAAAGAACGCATTTTGGCCTAAGGAAAGAGATTTTGAGGAAAGCAAGTGTTGTAGTGCTTTGGTGTTCTCAAACTGAGCACAAATGAGGTCTATTTATAGTAGAGCAAGTTTGTTTTGCAAGCAATAGTGAATGGCAGCTGTAGCAACCTTTGGCCAATGTTGAGCAAAAGGAATCTCAAGTCTCCTATAGCCATTGACTTAAGGTTAGGGCACAGGCCTATGGTCCTATTATTCAGTGCTGATCCTTAACTCATTCAGTTAGGAATGTGTCAGTCCATGCCACCTTGGTGTATCCTTTAAATGCATTGAAACAAAATTAGAGTCTTGGCACCTTTAGGTTTGTTATTGCTAAGGTAGATTCTTGGACTTTGGAGGCTTGGGGATCTGATCATTCTCCTTTTGTTTTATCCTCAGATGTGTCCAAAATGATGACAAGGCTTGGAGTTGTTCAGATTTACCAAATTGAGCAAAACAACAAAATCTGCCAAAATCTGCCTTGCCTAGGACAGTTGGAAATGGTATTTTGAGGGATTCATATCTCCCTGCTCAGGTTTAGTTATAGGAGGTTCTTGTGCTTTTTAGAAAGCCCTCATATGTTACAAAACATGTGTGATCATAGTTTGTTTTGAAACTATGTGGATCCAACTGAAAAAACCTCATGAACATTGATGCTCAAGGCTGGTAACTTAGGCAGATTTTCACTAAGTGTTGGAAAAAAGTGTTATTTTCATGTTTTTGTGATTTTGATCAATCCATAACTCAAAATCCATGAAGAATTGGAGTCTGAGGTAGTTGAAGCTTTTGTAAACTGTAGCAAGACCTACAAATCCAGCTTTGGATCACCCAAAATGGTTGCTTGGATCTCAAGTTATGGTCCTTGGAAGTTGGTACCAAAACCACTTTTATTCCATAACTTAGAAAATTTTTGGTTTCGCATGGTTGCCCCTTTTGCAAGAAACCTCACTTTTCTTGATTTTTATTTATTGATGATGATCAATGTCACACATTAACATTATTTTTTACTTAGGGGAACCATATTTGTGAAAAATTCCAAAAAAGTCAAACTTGATTTTTTGCGCAGATGACTTTTTATCGGATGAAATCCAAACTGTGCGATCCTCTGTGAAATCAAGTCCTTGACCTAATTCAAACCTAATGGATGGATTCCATAGGTGTTATAGGGTATATTGAATCATGTCCCAAGGTTTGGGAACATGTCTAGGTCAAAAGTCAAAGGTACAGTTGACTTTTTCCTCGAAACCCTAACTGTGGTCCTGATGAAATTGAAACTTGTGAATCAAGCTTCTTGGGTTAATCCATTGTTGCAAATGGATCAATGTAGTATATTGGAGGCCCTCAAATCATGTGTTGAGGTCTTGGCTCATGCTTTGTCCCAAAAGTCAACTTAGGGGAGAATTAGGTCAAGAAACCCTAATTCCTGATTTTTTATTAATGCATCCCCTAAAGTTAAATTGACTTGATGATTGGGTCCATGAGGTCCCTTGGAGTATCTTGGGTTGTGCTTTAAAGCATTGGCTCATACCCAGAAGAAAAATTCCATCTAGAGGCCCTGGTCGACCAAAACCCTAATTTGGTGACACTATCGATCGTGAGGCTTGATCCACTTGGAATGTTGCAACTTTGTGCCTGATTTTTGATGTGGGAGTCCTCTTGATCCTTTATAGGTGCTTGAGAGGTTAGACAAGTTGAATATCATGTCATTTGTTGATTGATCCTTTGTCTAAGTGCTCAGAGAGGGATTAAAACCCTAACTCTTGATTGTGGTGAATGCTCAACCAACTTCGAGGAGATTGATGAGGCATGGAGGTACATCCATATTGTGATGATGATTTGCACAATGATGGGAAATCTTGGTGGTCAAAATTTAGGGTATGACACTATGACATAGGAGCGAATGCGTCGCATGGTCGCCCCCAATGGAACATATGCTAAACACTCTAGAAGAGTGAAGGGAGACCCCTCAATCTTCATTTCCTATGCAATTAAGGCTCATGGTGCACAATGCTCGTAGCATTTATTAAGTGTTTTAGAATTGTTTTGAGATAAGAAGAGAAGACTCAAAGTAGAAAAGAAAACACTACGGGAATTCTATCCTAATATTATCATGCAAAAGTGGCCCTAAGGTTGAGGTAAGAAGGGAAAGTTCTACCTAATGTTAGCATACATGGTTTGAATCCTAATGTCTACCCTACTCCAAGTTTAATCAAAGATTAAGTTGGACTAGGGAACCCTAAGGGAACATGCAAAAGTGAATCCAAGACTTAAACAAGTCTTGAGATCCAAAGGGGAAGAAAAGAAGTGAGATATGAAGAAGAAAGTGAAACATGAGATAAGAAACAAGGTAGGGCAGCAAGCACATCATGTGTATCACATCCAATTCATACCACCAAACATGCTTCAAAAGATCACACATTGAAGTTCACACAAGAAAATAGAAGCAAACAAGAAAGGGTGCAAACAACTTGCATTAGAATCACAATTGAACATCATTAATCAACACACAAAGGTTATGTGAGCAAAGTAAGATGAGAATGAAACAAAGTCATAACTTACATCATATCATGATCAATCAATACAAACAAGTAAGAAATGAATCAAAGTAATGCATCATGAACCAAAGTAGCAACAAACAAATGCTAATGAAATGCATCATGGAAATCAATCATCAATGACCAAGAGAAGTGAAAACATGATGTGAATCAAAGTGGACAGTAGCAAATGCATAATCCATGAACCATAATCACACTCAAACCAATCAAGAAGGATCATCAAGTATCATACTCAAAGCATGTATCAAAACTAGGCATGTATGCAACAAGATTAAGTCCAAAATAGTTCGCATGTTTCCATAAAATCCCAAAAAATATCCAAAGGCAATTTTAAACATCCAATTAAAGATGTACAAAAGTTTGGATCAAGACAAGTTCAAGAACATGTCCAAAAGTGACCCACAAGGCAAGGTAGGCAAGTAATCGAGCATGAATCGAGGGCCAACAAAACTTGAATGGAAAGTCACTAAAAAGTAACTCAAACCAAGCCCTAACCAGTATCAAATAAACCTTATATCAAGGTCTAAATGTGGCTTAAAAAATAGCCTCAAAATATGAGCAATGATCAACAAAATTCCTAACCCTAGATGAAGGGCATCATTGGAAATACACTTTCAAATTAAATCAAGATAAAATAATAAAAAGAAAATAAAAATAAAATAAAAATTATGGAAAACACCACAAGACATCAATTGATCATAAAACAATTTTTGTTGATTTTTAAAATGATTGGAACCATTAAAGTTAAAATCAAATTGAGAATGAAATAAAAAGAAAATAAAAAACTAGGAAGCAGCCATGGGGGGTGCATGTAGTAATCCGGATACAAAGGAATCAAACAAAGGCGCGTTGGGCCTGCAACCAGTGGGGTGCAAAGAGCACCAAGGGCGCAAGCCCAGTCCATATAAACATCATTCCATTCAGATTAAAATAAAAACAAAATAATAAACGGAAAGGGGGATGAAATATCATGCACGCATTGTCTCAATCGGTCACCCTTTTTTTTTTAACAGAAGAAGACAAAATAAAAACTCATCCAACCAGATCGGGCCAAGTCATCGTCTCCTTCATGAGACAAACCCTAATCACATTTCATGCATCTTGAATACGCAGACGAGTCCGTTTAGAAACCTCACCTTCCACATCAAATTTCATCATAAAATCTTAACCAAGTTTGACAAAATAACATAGCAAATTGAAGCTCATGAATCATAGATCAACATGGTGCCTTCCATTTCTTGAAACATATACTCTAACATAGAGAAAATTGAGGGAGAAAACACGGGAACTACATCATGCTCAAGGTTTCAAACAAATCATCCTGCTCAGGTTTGAACAGTGATCATTGCACACACAATGCCTACCTTAAGTAGGACTTCAGACACATGCCAAATGATTTATGAACTTCATAGATTCACCAAGAGAAAGTTTAGAACCATTACCTAGTGGAGTTATGTCCACTGCACCTTCAATGCTTCGCGTAAAATTACTACAAGTTGCAGAAAGATCCCTTGAACCTTGTAGTCCACAGATTGAAGCTCAAACAAATTAAAATATTGCTGCAATTCCTCTACCAGATCCAAGTTAATTATGAAGAGAAATGAAGTTGTAGAACCTCCAATGGTGGATTCAGAAGCTGGATCTTGCGTACAGCAGCAAGATATCTCTTAGTTGATGATGGTTTTACCAAGAGAATGAAGAGCACGAAAATGAGAAAAATGAGAGAGAGTTGTGATTCAGATCTGGGAAAGATGGAGAGTGAGGTGATTTTGGAGTTGTTGAGCTTATATATGGTGCATTTAGGTTTGGAAAGTGGCTTGGATACAAAGAAGAGGTTTGGAAATTGGTTGTTGTGGTTTGGGAATTCAAAATCATGTGTTAAGGTGTAGGTTCGGGTAGGCTTGGTAAGGAAGGTTTTTACCTTGGTTTTGGGATTGGAATGAGGTATGTATCCATGTGATAATGGGCTGCTATTCTGCTGAATTCATATGGGCAGGTTTTGCATATCCAAATGTGTCCAAATTTTGCTAATTCTCTCTTTCATGGCAGGTTAAATGTTGGTCCATTTTTGGAAACAAAGTAGCATGATTTGTGGCCCACAATATGAAAGAGGTATGCTGCATGACCGATACAGGTTATGTGTACAAAAATAAAAGCTTGCAAGTACGTCCAAAATTCACCTGTGTGTGTCACTTTGAAACATCACAAATCCTTGAATTCTTTGCCAAATAATGAGATCTTGGGCTCATTATAAAGCTAGCATGGTGGGGAACAAGGTTTATGTTGAAATCAGGTTGAAATACCACTTGGAAATATGAGTAAAATTGCATTGAAGTCATGTTCTTGGAGCCGCCAAAAGTAACTTAGAAAAAATTCTAAGTTTTAGTGAAACCATGAGTTGAAAATGTCACACTTTGAACACTCATAACTCCATGAAAAATAACCCAAATGGTATGGTTCTTGTGCTCATTTTGAAGGGAATGCTTCAAACTACAACTTTCATGTGGAAAGGATTTGCAAACATAGCCTTGATCATGTTGAAAATTGATCTTAAAAATGATTGAAAACTTGCCAAAAATAGTAAATTTCCTAAAAACCTAATTTCCAAATTTATCAACTTTTCCAAATTCTTAATTTTTGATGGATCCTTGAACATTTCTTGACCAAATCACATCCATTGATCATATTTGACTTGAAAATCATCATGTTGACCTCAAAAAGTCAGGAGTTGACTTTTTCACTACACAGTTGACTTTATCCCCAATTCTCCTGATTTTAAATCCTTTGAACAATTGAAACCCTTTTGAATCAAATTGATGGACAATCTTTCATTCCTAGACACTTAGGGACATGAGGAATAGCATGGAATCAAGTCTTGCACAAAAAATCAGAAATAAACTAATTTTATGTGAAACCCTAATTTTGGCACCCATGTGCATCCTTTTAAATAATGATGAAATATGCCACTTGATGATGATAAAACCTCAAAGATCTTTCCCATTGGAGTGTTAGATGCAAGAATTCCAGAAACCCTAATTTGAGGATTCAAGCTAGGAGGATGTGATCCACTTGAAATCTCTTGCCAATTGTAATCATCTCTGATGAGGTGATGGGCACATTAAGATACGTTGAAGCATAAGAGCCCATTATAGCTTGAGTATTGGTGACATTAAGACCATCTCTCCCTTTTGGTCTCTTGGACAGTACATATGATCTCTTGCTTGATCTCCTAAAAAATATCTTCTCTTGAGTTAACCTAGATACCTTGATCCCATGCTAAAACCAATGATATGTACAAATGATAATGCAAAATGAAATGAAACATAAGCCAGTTAAAGTTAGAAACATGAGGAAAATTTTGAAGTGTTACAGTAACACCCCAAAAGTTGCATCATCTTTTCTTAACTTTGTGGCTTATGTTTCTTTTCGTTTTGCATTTGCATTTGTGCATAGCATTGGTTCTAAGCATGGGATCAAGGTATATTTATTGGGTATCAAGAGGAGGGCATGTTTCTCAGAGGCTTAAGCAAGGGATTATATTCAATCATACATGCATCATTGATCTTCTTAGGGCATATGATCAAGTTTTTATGTCATTGGTATTCTTCAAGAGAGGGAAAGTTAGTTCAAGACAATAAAGGGAGAGATGCCCTCAATGTCACTATCACTCAAGCTACAAAGGCTTCTTATGCCTCAATACATCTTAACATGTCCATCACTTCATCAAATGACTGAAATTGGCAAGAGATTTGAACTAAATCACATCCTCCTATCTCTTGGTCCTCAAGCTAAGGTTTTTGGATGTTTGGGTATGTGTCACATTCGTGAGCAAGAATTTTGAAGCCTCATCATCATTATGTTACACAAATCATCTTTGTTCAAGAGATTCTTCAGCTTAATCAGAGGAAATAGGGCTTTGAGCTTGGGTCGACATCTCATATCTTTTAGGGCTGGAATTAGGGTTTTGAATAAAATCAGTTTATTTCTTATTCTCTGAGCAAGACTTGATTCCATGGTCTTCTATATATCCTAAAGTATCTATGGGTGGAAGATTGAGCATCAATTTTAATCAGAGAAGCTTCAATTGATCAAATGACTGTGAATCATTTGAATTGGAAACAAAGTCAACTGTGCAGGGAAAAAGTCAACTCCTAACTTTTTGAAGTCAATTTTGTGTTTTTCATGTTAAATATGACCAATAGGTGAAATTTGATCAAGAAATGTCAAAGGAATCATCAAAAATCAAGAATTTGGAAAATTTGCCATTTTTGGAAAATTAGGTTTTTAGAAGGTTACTATTTTTGGAAGGTTCTCATGTTTGATCAACTACTTTCTTGGCCAATTTCCTCCATGATCCAAGCTCCATCTTGAAATCTTGTTAGCATGAAAGTTGTATATTTTGATTCAAGCTTTCCATTTATATAAAGAATACCCCATTTGGATCATTGTAGTTCAAGTTATGGCTTCTCAAAGTTAAGATTTTCATGTCCATTTGGATTTCCTAACTTAGTTTTTTTTTCATGTTTCCAGGACAGCAATTGCCAGCAAAACCACTACCCCAAACCTCATTCCCAAGCCTGAAACCAAAGCAAAACCGTGCCATGCACATGTGAGGCTCCATCTTCATTTTTCACCTCCAAACCAAAATAACAAATTACCAAGTCTTGGTTCGTTCCCTAGCCTATTTCCAACCCTAAATAGATCATATATAAGCTGACTCCATTCCAAATTGGTTCACTGACTCATATTTCCAGATCTGAATATCTTTTTTCCTCTCAAGAATTTCTCTCTTCGTGTTTCACTATTCCAAGGGTTTCACTCCATTTTATTTCCAGATTCATTGTTCTTGAAGCTTAACAAAGCATCCCAAGCAGTTTCTTCTTCATTTCCACGCAATAACAAGGTCCAACAGAGCCATTCCGTTAGGTAATTTCCTCAACTCTTTTCTCTTAATTTATGTGTATTCTGGACCTGTGGTTCTTGTTTTTTAGTTGCCATGACATTGTTGTGCATAATAATGTGATTGTTGTATTGTTTTAGTAAGTTATAGCTTGTGTGTCCAAGATTTGTCTCCTTCAATTCACCATGATAATGAACTTATTTTGTAAAATGCGTGTTAGATTTGGAATCAGCATGAAAATTGGAGTGGATTGGTGGTTGTTTTTTTCATTTCTGGGCGGGGTACGGTGGCTCCGGTGGGAAACTCGTCGGAGAAGACGGCCGGAGCTAGGGCTCCGGTGTCTGAAGGTTAGGGGTGATCTAAGGTGGCATTCGCGCCATGTTTTGAATTTAAACGTGATTACATGTTTTGATCTGGGCCGTTGGCTTGTGTGACTCAGGGCAACGTCATTTAACGAGGTCCACATGGCTTGCTGATTATGTTTTAGTCTGGATTGGGCCCATGCTTCTTTTTCTTTACGTACCACCTCTTTTGGGCCCAAATACGTGTGTGAACTGAACCATGTTGTTTATGGAATTGCTATTACACCCCCTCCTTGTTTCTTTCTCTCTTTTTATTTTATTTTCTTACTATTTTCATTTCCTTTTTATTTTTAATTGTTAAAATCATTTTTAAAAGGCATAAAAATGTATCTCTGAACCTTTGACATGTTTAGGCATTTTTGGATATTTTTATTTTATTTTTCACTTTATTTTCATATTTTATTTGAATTTAATTTGTGATGAGCTTTTACACTTTTGTACTTTGCTGGGGTTTGATCTTTTGATGCTTTTGTTTACTTTCTTGATCCAATTTATTTACCATGTTTTGATATATCTTTGATTAATATTTTAGGGATGATTTGATGTTTGATTGATCAATGTTTGGTTGTTTCTTAATTGGTTTCATTTGATCCTCGATTATTGCTCGATTAGCTTACTATGTGAGATTGTTTGATCCAATTTGTGATGCATTCATGCAATTCTTCTTGAGATCTTTTGTAAATTTATTCTTGGTGGATATAACATGAGTTAGAGCCTCCTGGTGGAATTTAATAAGTCATTTTTCTATTTTTTATTGATGCTCAAATGTGACTTGAGTTTGAATTGAACATGCTTGGTGTTTGACCTAGTTTGGAATCATTTTGATTACTTGTGCTTGCTTGAAGCTTGAGATGTTTATTGAATGTGATCATGTGTTGTTTTGACTTGATCTTGGTTGTGGATTCATTGTCATTTGGTCATTTTCCTTTTTTGTTTGAATTCCTAAGTTGATGATGTTTTGAGGTGGTTTCTTTGGTGTTCTTGACTTAGTTCTTTGAAATGCTTCATTGTGTGACTTAATGGATGCCTATGATTCCTTATGTGCTTGAGATGACATGTTTGAGATGTTTATTTTTATATTTTGATATCCATAGTTGTGATCTCTTCTCATTCTTTTCTTCACAAGATCATCTTTGTTCTTGTTATGAGAAGTGTGAGTGGTGTTTGTCTAGCATTTTAAGTATGATGCTTGTGAATTTGGTTTGATATTATTGAATTGGATGTGATGTGCTAAATTTGAATGTGGTTCTGACCTTGATGCCATGGTATGACTTACTTGATCATATGTGCTTTGTGCTTTGTTTGAACACTCCCTACTCTTTAAGGAAAGTCATGGTGTATGCTTGCCTAGTTTTGATTCATGTTTGAGTTTGATATTTATTGTTTCTTCTTGCTATTCATGAGTTGGTGTTTGAAATGATATACATGATCATGCTACTGCCCCTACTTGGATTCATACCCTAATCTCACATGTTTACTCTTTTGAGGTGTGTTTTACATGATTTATTTGTTGACAAGTGATTGAATGTTGTTGAGATACATGCCTTGAATCCTTTTGCTCTTTATTTAATCATTAACTTGAGTATAATGTGATATGATGTAGCTTCTGGACTACCTTGGTTCTTATCTCATTTGACTTCATTTCACTTTGTGTGATGATTGATAATGCGCCTTGGTTGATCTTAAGTCATTTGTGTATGCATTGGTGCCTTGTTTTGCCTAATTGCTTTGACTTCCAATCTTTAATCTTGGTTTGAAATATGTGCACATTCTTGTTATATTGACTTAAGGTTGATGTTTACCTTGTGTGATTCAACTTAATGCTTGCATTGTTTGAGCCTCACTATTTAATTACTTGATGTTGCATATTCTCCTTCATCTCTCTTTCTTTTTGAAATTCTGGCAAAGCAGATAACAGATGTCCTAACACATGTCAAGACATTGTTTTCTGCATAACTTTTAAAACAAGAGCAGAACACACAAGCCAATATCCAGAATATCAGCAACAGCAGCAAGACAGATGTTTCAACATCTGTTATAACATGTTAATCAAAACTAAACTGTAAATTGCAGAATGATAAACAACACAGAATATGACAACCCAGTTCGGTGCAAATCACCTACATTTGAGGGCATACCAAGCCAGAAAGAAGAATCCACTATCAGTAGTATAGTTTTATGTAAACAACCGCTGGTTTACAGTAAACAACCTCTGGTGTACCTATCACTACCCAATGGAGACTTTATCATTAAAAGTCACATCTAATTGATAAAAGAAACCCATCTCACTCCCTAAATCACAACCTGTGATTATCTAACAGTTATAGTCACAATAACTGTATCATCCTACTTGAAAGACACCCCTTTCAATAAAAAATTCAGCCAAGCATTCTTGACTAACAAGTTAACTCGGATTTACTTAAAAGCTTCATCCAAGAACAATACACGATTCATTACCTACGGGTTTCTGAATCTGTATAACAACTATGTCTTCCACAATGTATCAAATCGATATAGAGGGGGACTTACAACACAAAGGAGCCAACGACTCTCAAAACCCTAAACCCTACTTTACAAAAGTTTACAAAATAGGATTCCTAATTCTATGTAGTTCTCTCTCCCCTTTCTGGCCTAGGACTAGGTCTTCTTTTATAGCCTTCTGCTTTCTTGGGCTTCAAATTATCTGTTTGCTGATTCCTTGATCCACTGCTGTAATCGCCCCTTGAATCATGCACAAGATATAAAACCTGTTATATTTGTCGAATCTGGATGTTGGAACATTGTATTCGACATCTTTGTCTGCAGCATTCTTCATTAAGTTTTAACTTAAATTTAGTCAAACCACAGGAGCTTTCAATCTCCCCCTTTTGACAAATTTTGGCTAAAACTCCTTTTGGACAATAAACCCAGGATGCTCCTGACGTCTCTTCACCCTAAGTGGCGGTTACGACTGGAAAACTGATATGACTCCACTTATGTTGGTGTATACGAGGAAGAGAATGACCCAACATTCCCCCTTACCCCATGAATCAATAGTTCCTTGTAACGCCCCGCTTATATTTTGATTATTATTTGTGAAATAACAGTGAATTGATGTAATTGATTGTGTGTTTTGGTGTGTATTCAGGGTAATTATGTACCCATAGTAAGGGATAGTAGCCTTAAGAGTGATACTTTAAGGTAGTAGGGGTGTGTGACCAAAAGTGTAGAGATTGGTGGTGTGGTGAGCAAAACTAATTAGGTTATGCTAGTTAATATATATTTAATTATAATATTAGGAGAATATTAATTTAAATAATATTGGGTGGATAACATAATAGTGGATAATTAGAGGGTGTAATTAATAATAGTAGTATAAGAGGTATTATTATTATTATTAATATTAATATTATTATTAAGTAAAAATAAGAATTTATTAATAATATTGTTAGTGGGAGGAAAACAAGGAGTTAAGTGAGAAAAATAAGGAAGAGTGAGTCCTTAATGTGGAATTAGTGGGGAGTTTAGCCAAAAAGAAAGGAGGAGAATTTTTCACGTAAGAACAAGCTAGGGGAGATCAAGAACAAGAGAGAAAACAGATGCTAGGGAAATTTGGAGAAGCAAGATTCGCAGGATTTTCTGAACAATTTTGAGGTAAGGGGGGAGAATCTATTTCGTAATGGGTGGTAATATTTTAAGAGGGTAGTGAGGGGTCCTTTCTCTCATAGGAATTTGTATATATGTTTGTTGTTTGTGTAAATCTATTCTTGTATGAATGTATTGTGATGAATTTGAGTGGAATTGTTGTGTTCTGTCATGAACTTGTGGAAAATACTGTTGTTGTTGTGTTTATATGAACATTGGTGTACATATTGGGTTTTGGGTGCAAGCGGAGGCTACAAATTTAGATTTAGGAATATTTAATTTGTGTAGTAATAACAAGACCAGAACGTAGTGTGGAATTATAGGCCTTAAAATCAATGTAGAATGATTTTAGGACGGAAAAAGGAGTGTAAACGTAAGACAACAGAGGGTTCGAACGTTCCAGGTGTGGCGACCGGCAGGGGAAGTGTGACGACCGTAAGAGAGGCTGTGGCGACCGTAAGAGAGGCTATGGCGACCGTCACAGTGCTCTGTCATGGGTTTTCTGCTATTTTCTTCTTTTTTGTGATTTCCAACTCGTTTCTTCTCCATTTCTTGGTTTGAGAGGTTGGTATAAATGCCAGCAATGACTTAACGTGGAATTGGTAATGAAAATAATTAATTAAGGAATTTTTAGGAATTAATTAGTAACTAGTTAATCGGTGAGCTAATGCCTTGTGAGGCGTGTTGAATTGATTTTGTGTGAGGTGAGCTGCTTGGGACAGCACGGGTAATTCTTGTGTGAATTACGGTGAGGATGTCGCTCACATGTGATCAGGAGGATCGTGTGGATGTATGTTATTACTATACATGTGTCTTTGCATAAACTTTTCTTCATATTTCTTCGCGGGTGTAGTAATACCTTTGTGTATTACGGTGAGTATGAGACTCACATGTGATCAGGAGGATCGTATTGGTGTATGCATGTCAATGTACATGTGTTGTATGCATATTATTGTCATGCATTTCATGGTGTATTTGGTGAATAAGAATCATTGCTCAGGAGGAGTGTATGTGATTCGTAGGTGAGATAAATCATTGCTAAGTAGAGGTGTATGTGATTTATCGGGTTCGATTGAATGAACCAACAAGTGAATTGGTACCACATGCATTGTGTCAGTTGTTGAGTCACATTGCATTATTATATGTTTGTTGAATCATAATTTAGAAATGACAGATGTGTCGTGATGATGTGTTGATTATGTTTGATTACTACTCTTAACATGTATTATACACCGTTAATTATTGAATGTAGTTCTCACCCCTTTTGTTGTTTGTTGTGTCTGTGCTTCTTTGGAAGTACAGATAATCCAGGTACTTGAGTGTGCATGGAGTGAGTGTTGCTTGATCGAGTCTTAGGAGTTGCTCTGATACGTAACACGGGATATTGGGGATCTGTTATGTTTTACACCATTGTATTTTGTTACGTATCTTATTTAATAACCTTTTATGAGACCACCAGTTAGTTGGAGAATATTGTAATGAAGGCCTTAGTGCCATAGTTTGAATTGAAGTATGATTCCGCTGTAAAAACTATATTTTTATAATTAATAAAAGAAGTTTAGTCGTTGGTTTAAAGGATGTGACATCCTACTTTTTGGTGAAAACTCTGATTATTTTCATATTAATATTTATTTTTATAAAATGGGAAAGTGGGGTGTTACAATTGGTATCAGAGCAGGTTGGTTCGTCCGGCCAGGTTGTCTAATGTTGTTTATTCCTTAGTACGCGACATGTGTGTGAAACACTGTCGGTACTTGCTTGTTGATTTTCTAACCGTTTGCCTCCAGGAGTTGGTTTGAACCAAGTGGGGGAGAAGTTTGCTCCCCGGAGACGTTTCTGGTGTGAGGAGTTGGTTCAAGGTGATATTGATTGTAAGAGTGCAAGTGTTGTTGGAGCTGTATTGTCGCGAACCGACGAGAGTACGGATTCACGAATTCTTAGCTGCCAATCAAGTTTGAGATGCCTTGAAGGAGAACGAACCGGTATGGTTGATGGTTACTTCTCGGAGAATAGAGGACAATGTGACGAATAATGATATGCCAGTGATGTATAATTCTTGGGGTCTCTTGAGGATAATTGCGACTTGCCTCTGGAGTGTAAATCTGAGCTTGGGGGTAGTTGAGAAATGGTGTTTTTATCTGATAATCAAGTAAAATAACTCTTAGGGAATTGAGCTTATATGAGTGCATGTGTGTGATAACGGTTATTTAAGAGGTGCCTAGGCTACTGACAGCGGATTAAAGAGATGATTGAGAATAAGGATCCACTCCAAAGAAATTGATAATTTGATGGATCAACTGGTAGACTAGTATGTCTTGAGTATAATTGGATTGAAGTCGGTTGATTTTCAGAGTTGGGTGAAAAGCAAGGACAGTTGGAGGATCTTGGAATCAAGAGGGAGAGAGGTAGAACTCATGTTCATCAATTTCAATTTTCATTTTCGCATTTATGGAACAGCATTAAGAAAAAGGGGTATAACTTTTCACTCGTAACTCCGATGGAAGCGAATCTAGATTTTTTGGAAAGCTTACAAAATTCTCTACAGTTTTCATATAAATTTTGTCTTCGGCATGTTTATGAAGAGAAAGAAAAATGCGTTTGAATATTTGGGTCTGATGTTGATTTTGGTGGAAGTATGTATACGGGATTTCTGGATCAGCCGCCATCGCACGGGCGATAACTTTTTGTTTGTAACTCAGATTTAAGAGATTCTTGAATTTCTGGAATCTACATGAAATTTCATTCATTTTGGAATATAATTTTGTGTTTGGGAGGTCTGTAATGAAGGAGATAATTGTGTTTGAAGTTGAACAATTCTTGCTAGAGACGAGTAAGATAAGATCAAGTGTAAAATGTTTGGAAATAGGAAGGAGGTAAGGATATCGGAGGAACACATAGAGATGCGGCGTATGCCAGTGGAGGATTATTAGAATATAGATATCTTTGAGGAAAGTTAGATAGTAAGGCGGATTGTGTGTTATTGATGATATGGTGTCGACGTGTGTCGGGGAAACTTTTGGAGAGTTTCTACCACCAACCAGATGATGAGATGGTACTGTTGAGATTGTGATTTGAATGAGGCCCAAGTGTGAAATTATATGGATTATAGAGGTTCTGAGATTAAAGGAAATACGAAGGATTGGTTAGTGTTGTTAAAGTTCTTAACTTGAATAAAGATTTCAATTGGAGCAAACTGATTTGGATTGTACTTGATGTAGTAGCAATTCCGGTATTAGAAGGACATTTAATAATTGTGTTGTACGACAAGCGTGTATAGGAGAATATGTACTGGATTTTGAGCGTTTTTGTATCATTGACGAGGTTGGAAATAAGGAAATTAAGAAAACGTTTGTAAGCCTTAGAAAGATGGTGGAGCATTATGCTTAAGTAACTTTGAGCACAAGGTAAAAGACGCTGTTGTAGTTGGGTAATGACGATTTATGCCACCGTTATGGTTGCTGGCTGTCTATTGACAAATTGAGGAACTGATCACCCTTAATCTCTTGTTGATAGTAGATGGAATCATGTTGGATGGAAAAGACGTGTCATGCCAACTGAGATTGTATGTACAGTAAATTGTTTGGAGTTGAGCCAAGTGCTTAAGGATTGTTTTGATTAGTCGATGCATATTCCTATATAGGAAGATAAGGCGGACTCGAGGATGATAGCATGAGGTTGCGAGTTGATCGGTGAGTGGTATGGAAACTCACTGTTGTGTTCTGGATAACTTGAGTTTTGATTTGTGATGAATCGAGAATCCGATTGACATGAGACTTGAGGCATTGTAGGAAGGATCCAAGGAGGAAGTAAATGGAAATGTAAGACCACGATTTGACCAAGGATGTCGGATAGAGAATAGTAGTGGCTAGTATACCTTATAGTGTATATAGGGAGTATGAAGTGTATCTTCCATATTTGTTTGGATAAGTTGGAACTGGTGTTCATTGTGGATGTTCTGATCTGTTATAAAATCAGAAGAAGAACGCGTATAGTATTTGAGAATTGAGTTACAAGTGTTGAAAGAAGTGAAGTTATATGGTTAGTAAAGATGAGTTTACTTGGTTGTGTTAATTCAGATGAGGGTTTATGGAGAATTCTGTTAGTATGAGTAGAAATTGATGAACTAGTTTGTTTGATTGGTTTGGTTAATGTGGACGTGTTAAGTGTAGGTTATTGATGCAAAATATGTGGTTAATTGGTGTTAAAAACTGTTGGAAAGTGTTAAATTGCAGCAGGAGATGGATTTTATCGCAGGGGTTTTCTGCAGAATTCGCAGTTTCCGCTTAGCGAGACAGAGCGCACTTAGCGCGGTTTTGAGAAACTTCGCCTCCTCCAGGCAGTAGCGAGCGTGCTTAGCACAGGGTGGTGGCCGATTAGCGCGGCCTGGGAGTGAAAAAGATTATTTTTTTTCTTGTTGAAATTAATTGGACACGTGTAGCTTATGCCGTTGGAATGCTGTATTGTTGCTATTATGGTATTGGTAGGTGGTTACGATGAGTTTGGACAACGTGTTAATACAAGATGGTAAAGTTGTAGCGTATGTTTTACGATAATTAGGGATTCATGAAAGCATCTATCCTATTCAAAATTTGGAATTGGTTGCGGTTGTAATTGGGTTGAATATTCGGAGGTATTATTTTAATGGATTTGGGTTCGAAGCGTTTAGTAATCGCAAGAGTGTACAATACCTGTTTGGTAGGAATTTCCGATGAGTTAAGTCGAAAGTCTTTTCTTATGTCTGCTTTGATGGTCGGAAGTTTGATGTGAACTTGGTAGATTTGATAGTTGCGAGTACTCAGAGTGCGCATCGGAAGCGTGGTGTAGCGCAGTTTGTTCATACGTAGGTAACGGCGATGTTGATAGTTTGGTTACGTTGATGTTGTGTTATGAGCTTTTGTGTTCTTATCTTTGTTGTTGCCTCGTTACCTATGGCGATGGTTCGAGTGCGAGTGACTAATTCCTATGATGGGGAATTAGGGGGGGTGTTGCTTATGGTGATGGTATCGATCGTGTTGTGTTCTGATTCATAGTGAACATGTGTGTTCTTAACTTGGCTATTCTTTGTGTCTTGAGTTAGTCGTCGAGTGCATTGTGTGAGCATTGCATCTTGTTGTTGTTGTCGTTGATAAGGTAGTTTGTTGTTTTGTGTTATTCGTGGTGTTGCCTTTCATGGCATGAGAGTTGACTATTTGGGTGCGAGAGGTTGTCCGGGGTAGTTCGTATCCTGTAAATTTTTTAGGACGAAAATATTCTAAGTGGGGGAGAGTTGTAACGCCCCGCTTTTATTTTGATTATTATTTGTGAAATAACTGTGAATTGATGTAATTGATTGTGTGTTTTAATGTGTATTCAGGGTAATTATGTACCCATAGTAAGGGATAGTAGCCTTAAGAGTGAGACTTTAAGGTAGTAGGGGTGTGTGACCAAAAGTGTAGAGATTGGTGGTGTTGTGAGCAAAACTAATTAGGTTATGCTAGTTAATATATATTTAATTATAATATTATGAGAATATTAATTTAAATAATATTGGGTGGATAACATAATAGTGGATACTTAGAGGGTGTAATTAATAATAGTAGTATAAGAGGTATTATTATTATTATTATTATTAATATTATTATTATTATTAAGTAAAAATAAGAATTTATTAATAATATTGTTAGTGGGAGGAAAACAAGGAGTTAAGTGAGAAAAATAAGGAAGAGTGAGTCCTTAATATGGAATTAGTAGGGAGTTTAGCCAAAAAGAAACGAGGAGAATTTTTCACGTAAGAACAAGCTAGGGGAGATCAAGAACAAGAGAGAAAACGGCTGCTAGGGAAATTTGAAGAAGCAAGATTCGCAGGATTTTCTGAACAATTTTGAGGTAAGGGGGGAGAATCTATTTCGTAATGGGTGGTAATATCATGAGAGGGTAGTGAGGGGTCCTTTCCCTCGTAGGAATTTGTATATATGTTTGTTGTTTGTGTAGATCTGTTCTTGTATGAATGTATTGTGATGAATTTGAGTGGAATTATTGTGTTCTGTCATGAACTTGTGGAAAATACTATTGTTGTTGTGTTTATATGAACATTGGTGTACATATTGGGTTTTGGGTGCAAGCGGATGCTACAAATTTAGATTTAGGAATATTTAATTTGTGTAGTAATAACACGACCAGAACGTAGTGTGGAATTATAGGCCTTAAAATCAATGTAGAACGATTTTAGGACGGAAAAAGGAGTGTAAACGTAAGACAGCAGAGGGTTTGAACGTTCCAGGCGTGGCGACCGGCAGGGGAAGTGTGACGACCGTAAGAGAGGCTGTGGCGACCGTAAGAGAGGCTATGGCGACCGTCACAGTGCTCTGTCGTGGGTTTTCTGCTATTTTCTTCTATTTTGTGATTTCCAACTCGTTTCTTCTCCATTTTTTGGTTTGAGAGGTTGGTATAGATGCCAGCAATGACTTAACATGGAATTGGTAATGAAAATAATTAATTAAGGAATTTTTAGGAATTAATTAGTAACTAGTTAATCGGTGAGCTAATGCCTTGTGAGGCGTGTTGAATTGATTTTGTGTGAGGTGAGCTGCTTGGGACAGCACGGGTAATTCTTGTGTGAATTACGGTGAGGATGTCGCTCACATGTGATCAGGAGGATCGTGTGCATGTATGTTATTACTATACATGTGTCTTTGCATAAACTTTTCTTCATATTTCTTCACAGGTGTAGTAATACCTTTGTGTATTACGGTGAGTATGAGACTCACATGTGATCAGGAGGATCGTATTGGTGTATGCATGTCAATGTACATGTGTTGTATGCATATTATTGTCATGCATTTCATGGTGTATTTGGTGAATAAGAATCATTGCTCAGGAGGAGTGTATGTTATTCATAGGTGAGATAAATCATTGCCAAGTAGAGGTGTATGTGATTTATCGGGTTCGATTGAATGAACCAACGGGTGTATTGGTACCACATGCATTGTGTCAGTTGTTGAGTCACATTGCATTATTACATGTTTGTTGAATCATAATTTGGAAATGACAGATGTGTCGTGATGATGTGTTGATTATGTTTGATTACTACTCTTAGCATGTATTATACGCCGTTAATTATTAAATGTAGTTCTCACCCCTTTTGTTATTTATTGTGTCTGTGCTTCTTTGGAAGTACAGATAATCCAGGTACTTGAGTGTGCATGGAGTGAGTGTTACTTGATCGAGTCTTAGGAGTCGCTCTGATACGTAACACGGGATATTGGGGATCTGTTATGTTTTACACCATTGTATTTCGTTACGTATCTTATTTAATAACCTTTTATGAGACCACTAGTTAGTTGGAGAATATTGTAATGAAGGCCTTAGTGCCATAGTTTGAATTGAAGTATGATTCCGCTGTAAAAACTATATTTTTATAATTAATAAAAGAAGTTTAGTCGTTGGTTTAAAGGATGTGACATCCTACTTTTTGGTGAAAACTCTGATTATTTTCATATTAATATGTATTTTTATAAAATGGGAAAGTGGGGTGTTACATTCCTCACCTGGGGGAAGAATTTTGCTACTGAAGCAACCAAACACCAACATGGGTAACTCAGAACACAGGACATGACTGTGTTCATAACTCAGATCACAGGACATGTAGGTTTGACTCAGAACAGAAGGGAAACTTAAGACTCAGTCTGAATGTCAGAACATTTTGTCCAACATCCTTGCAAACCAACTACAAGGACATACTCAACCCCTGTACTTTTCTCCCCCTTTTTAGCCAAAAATTGACAAACATGTCCAAGACAGACCCATACCCAAACTGAGCAAACCCAAAAATGGATAAACCCCATGAGAACCCAGCATAACAGAAAAGACAACCTGAGATAAGATGAAGCCAAGAACTCCCTTTATATACAAGAGCGTTTTTCTTAGGATGTAAAGAACCATTGGAAGTAACACATGTCCATTCAATGTGAGCATTAAATGAAAGGATATAACTTCACAGACAAATGTGCACCGACCAAATTGTATTTGATTGTTTCTTCTTTTAATGAGGGTCATCCAAGGAATGCACATTTATCGAGACGCGTGTTAAACACGTGTTCCCTAAGACACATTCTCTCCACCGTCCAAAACAATCAATAAGGATACAACCATACATCCTAACCAATGTTCTGACACCTTGTTAGATTTTGTTTTAGTCCCTCTTGTAACATCTGATGCATAGTCACAATGCCTTTCAAAGAACTTGTCATACCCTAAATTTTGACCACAAGATTTCCCATCATTGTGCAAATCATCACCATAATATGGATGTACCTTCATACCTCATCAATCCTTTCAAAGATTGTTGAGCATTCACCTTAATCAAGAGTTAGGGTTTTGGACCCTCTCAGAGTACTCAGACAAAGGACAATCAAGAATGGACATGATCTTCAACTTGTTAAGCCTCTCAAATATCCATGAAGGATCAATAGGTCTCCCATATCAAGAATCAAGCACAAGAGTGCAACATTTCAAGTTGATCTAGTCTCAAGATCATCAGTGTCACCAAATTAGGGTTTTGGTCGACCAAGGCCTCCAGAGAGAAATTTTCATCAGGGGATGAGCCAATAATTCAAAACATAATCCAAGAAGCTCAAATATATCTCATGGATCCAATCATAAGTTCAAAATAGCCTTAGGGGATGCATTCATCAAAAATCAAGAATTAGGGTTTCTTGACCTAATTCACCCCTAAGTTGACTTTTGGAGAAAGGCATGAGCCAAAACCTCAAGGAATGTTTTGAAGACCTCAAATATCTTATATTGATCCTCTTACAAGTTTAAATGGACATAAAGAACTTGGTTCATAAGCAATATAAAGATGCAAATTCATCCGGACCACAAACTAGGGTTTTTGAGAAAAAATCAACCATGTCTTTGACTTTTGACCAAGACATGGTCTCAAACCTTGGGACATGATTCAAGACACTCTAAAACACATATGGAGCCCATCCATTAGGTTTGAGTTAGCCCAAGAACTTGATTTCATAAAGGATCACAAAGTTTGAAATTCATCTGATAAAAAGTCAACTGTACCCTAAAACCAAGTTTGACTTTTGAGATTTTTTGGAAAACATGGCTTCTTCAAGTCAAAAAAAATGTCAACTTATGGTTTGGATCATCATCTCTCAAGAAAAATCAAGAAAAGTGAGGTTACTTGCAAAAGGGGTAATCTTAAGAAACTTAAAATTTCACTAAGTTATGGAAAAAAGTGATTTTTACCCAACTTTGCAAGACCATAACCTGTGATCCAAGCAACCTTTTTCTTCCATCCAAAGCTCAAATGAAAGCTCTCATTACATACTACAAGATTGTCAACTACACCATATTCCAAATCTTCATGGATTTTGAGTTATGGATTGATCAAAATCACAAAAAGTAAGAAATGGACATTTTTCAAACACTTAGAAAAATTTGAGACAGAATATGTCTCATGATTTGTCCAACTTTTGAGGCATTTTCCATCATGATCCAAGATGATTCAAGACCAAAGTTAAACATCAAAGTTGAAGTATGATATATGGGCTTTCTAAAAAATATAAGAGCCTCCTATGATTCAACTTGAGCAAGAAGTTATGAGCTTCCCAAAATGGCATTTTTCACCCTGCCTACACAACAGCATGGATACATGACTTATGCCACACGATTTCTTCCTTCAAGTTTTGCCATTTTGCCAACTTTGTCATCTTCCAAAAACACAAAACTTCTGATGACTCACTTGTTACTTGATCAAGGAGTCAAGAATTCAACTAGGCATGTACAAAATCATCATGACATGAACCTTAAAATTCAAATTTGGCATCAAGTAATTATGTGATACATAGAGGTGGCATGAATCAGTTACAAGCCAGTCCAAATGAGTCAAGATTTCTCCAAAGATCAGAAGACCTAAACCTGCAAAGTTTTGCCCAAGTCAATGGCTAGAGGAGACTTTGGCTACATGACAAAAACCATTGGATAATAGGGTGATCCAGCCTCTATTCACTATTCCTTCAAAAATAAACTTTATCTACTATAAATAGAGGTCATTTGTGACTGATTTGAACACACTAAAACATAGCAATCCATGTTTTCCTTCACTTCACTCTCCAAAACCAGAATTTGCTTCCTTTTCAAGTAACTTTCGAATTTTTCAATAGGAAGTAAATCTATCAAAACTAATGGTGTAGACACCTCATATATATCATATAGAAGCTATCCAAATGCTTCTCCATCATCTGTAACACCAGAATCACAAACCTCCAATTCACACTCAAGCCAAGTTGCAGTTGAGGTACCACAAAGAGGTCCAGGTGTTTCCAATCAATTCCAAACTTCTACACACCTTACATAAGGTCCATTGAAGCTGTCCAGATCATCACACAACATATGTAACACCTCTACATCAGAATTCGAATTCCTCTTGCACAAGTAAGCCTGAAGCTCTCAAACTCTATACTACATGCATCATAAATTTGTTTTCAAGTTACCAACATGCTTCTGGTAGTTCATAGAGTGATAACCCTCAATCAATTGCTATGTTTCATTCGTGTTTAGGATTTCATGATAATTTTTGCAAATTATAGGGTTTCTGTGTTCATACATGATAACTCTCTACACACTTAAAATAAATGAAATTAAATGGTACTATCTTAATCCTTGTTTAAAAACGAGCAAGATTAATGTATGAATCATTCCATTTCATTACAAATTGAGGGAGTTATGGAGGGTTTTGCAAATCTGAAAAACTAGAGCTCGCGCGAAGAAGATAACTTGTTCTTGACGCCTTTTTCAATTTTTTAAATTTTTGAATTTTCTTTTATTTTTTTAATTGATTTCAAAAATTAATTTCTCTCTGATTTTTAATCATTTTGGATTGATTATTTTTTTCAAAATTCACAAATATGTTCAAATATTTTATTCAACCAAAAAATAAAAATAAAATTATTTGTTTAATATATTTTGAATTTTTGTAAAGAATTTCTTTTTAATTGTTTTTAAACATTTTAAAAGAGTTCATTCTCTTGATTTTTCAAAACCAAATGAATTTCAAGCATTCATATGAATAAAACATTAATTTTCAAAAATTTATCAAAGTTCATAACATGTTTATTGAATATATTTGATAATTTTCATCATTTTTATTTGATTTTTCTTTTAAAAATAAATTTTAAATTAAAATTAGGGTTTTCCCTTTGATTTTAATTTTTTCAAATTTCATTTTTTGATACATTTTGGGCCTCTTTGTAGAGTGTAAGACCCACTCCTTTTTGTACATAAATAATTTGGGCCTCAGTCATTGTATAAGTCCCACTGTGGTTTTCAAAACGGCGGCGCGTTCGCCGCCTTTCAAATAAAAATCTTGGGCCTCTCCTTGAGTATAAGCCTCATTTTTCTTCTTTGCAAACACTTTTGGGCCTCTAATAGAGTGTAAGACCCAAACCCCTTTGTACATAAATAAATTTTGGGCCTCTGCTATAGTATAAGTCCCACAACGTCTTTCGGTATCGTAGTGCGATCACTGTTTTCAAAATAAGTCATTTGGGCCTCTCCTTGAGTATAAGCCCCAATCTTTTGTATAAAAACTTTGTTTTAAACAACAAATAACTCCCATAGGTCTCTCCTTGAGTTGTAAACCCCATACCTCTATTTTGAAAATCATCTGTCTGTTTTAACTGGTACTAAGAGGAGCATTATTCCCCGTGAAACTGCTCTTAGACCACTTGGGCCTCTCTTTGAGTTATAAGCCCCAAACATTATTTTCTTTTAAAAAAATTTATTTCAAATTCAAATTCAAAGTTTTCTCAAAACTTTCTTCAATTTCTTAAAACCTTAATCATATAGTTAAAATCAGTACAATCAATCACAATACACTTGGACCTCTTCTCAGGGTGTAAGACCCAACATCTTTACAATTCAATGCATACTTGTTTATATACCTGTCAATTCACTTATTTTTATATACTTGTGCATATCTGTCTAGAGTTTACCTTGGCAGTTATGTCTACACTTAGGTCAAACCAGAGGTTACTTCTAACTTAGTCAAAACTAGTTCCCTTATAGGAAATTCCCCTCGATACAATCTGCCTCCTCTTGGGCTTATTCAATATGGAACAGAGAAAGGCATTATTCCCGGTGAAACTTTTCTCAAGACTATCAAAACTTAGAAACATATATAAGAAATTCATTTCCCTAGAGAGGATTAATTCCCGGTGAAACCTCTTTTGTATTTCTTCAAACCTTAGAACTGTTCAACAAAGAAAGGACTTATTCCCGGTGAAACGTTTCTTGAACTCTTCTTAGGCTTGGACCCACAGGCTTCCTAGAAGTTCCCCAACCTCCTCTTGGGCTTAGTACAAGGACCCAAAGGCTTCCTAAAAGCATAGGATAGAAATTAGTCACCTCTACTAGTTCAATCCCCAGGAGAGTCAAAAGCCCAGAACATCCTACCATTCAAAAGTTGATCTTCAACCAACAGCCTCCTCTTGGGAATCATACAAAGATCTTTTTCCATCCAGAGTCTATCTCTTTTAAATGAGACTTGGATAGTCTCAGCCTCCTCTTGGGCTTCATTCAAGTAGACTTGGAAAGTCTCATAGTCTTCTTTTGAATAAACACAAAGACCCACAGGTTTCCTAAAGGCACAGGATAGATCTTGATCATTTTACCAATACACCAGTCTCCAGCAGAGTTAAAAACTTCTAAGGTTTTTAAAACTCACCCTTAAACTCCCCTAACCCTCAACAAGGTTTAAAATTTCACCTTAAACATTCCAGCCAGGGTCAATTTACCATCAACAAATCCCTAATAAAATCAGAGCCTCGTGGCATCTGGTATTTCAATTCTTCTCTGATTCCCAGCAAGAGTAATTCCTTTTGGATTCCCCAATACTGTTTAGACCTTCTCCTGAATTTCAATATTCCTCAGCAAGAGTCATCCTCCTCTTAGGCTTCATATAATGATTTTCCCAATCAGCCTCAATCTTGGGCTTTGTACAAAGACAAATATCATACTCCCAATTGAGTCAGTCTTCTTTGAAACTACACTCAAACTTTTCAGCCTCAATCTTGGGCTTTGTACAAGACATATAAAACACTCCCCAGAGGAGTCAATTTCCTTTAGCTTCAACCTTGGGCTTTGATCAAGGCACACAAAAATCAACATCCCCTCAGATGAGACCATGAGTCCACTTTGCAGGAAGATACATCCTCTATACATCACATATCAAAACAAACAATCAAAACCTTTGTCCAGATAATTGTTGTAAGTGGCACACTTGTTGATTCAAAATCCAAGCTGGAGTCTTTCCCTTATCCTAGCTAAAATTTATCTTTCATTTAACTACTGTAAGTGGCAAGCCTCTGGATTCCATACATCCAAGCCAATGTCCCTCTCTTAGCATGAAAGATTCATAAAGGAAAAAATGGTATTGCTCTACACTGAGTTAAAGCTTCTTCCTTCATGGCATCCCTCTTATAAAGGAAATTATGGCATTGTTGGATTCTACATATCCCAGTTAAAGTAATTTCCCTTATAATCAATTTCTCAACATTTGTGATGAATAGGTGAGATATCTCCCTTTAGAGATGACAAATTATCTCTCTCAATCACCTTTTTACCTTCAATCTTGGGTTTTGAACAAGACACAAAAACTCTGATAGCTTCAATCTTGGGCTTTGAACAAGACATCAAATATTTTTCCTCCCATAGAATAGGAGGAACTACGATTGCTCTGACTTCCCAAATTTATTTACGGGAATACGTATGCATAAGATTGTGAAATCTTAGTGAGCACACGAATCAAAAATCTTAGGTCCATGTACCTTCCCAAAAACAACAGAAAACACGAAAACAACAAAAACATTCTCTCAACACTCCCAAAGGAGAAACTTTCCCAATCTACAGTAGATAAACACAATAAAGCATTTCAAAATTAGCAGAAATACATGCAAAAGAAGGTTCCTATAGATTACTATAGATACTCTGGGTGTTAGTAGCTTTCCTTTGTATAAGCAGACCCCGATCCCTGATCTCTTTGCATTTGTTAAAGAAAACATTTGCGTGCAGGGTTAGTTTAAGATATCTTCCCCTTCCTTTCAAGCTTCATAGGATAAATACAGAAATCAATAAGTAGCACCAAACATGCGGTAGGTGGTCGCGTCACCGAAAAAAACCGACTGCTACAGAACCCAGAAAAAAAACTATCAACCAGCAGAAAACAAAACTGACCAAGATGTTAAGACATTTCTTCAAACATCTCCCAGATAGCAACAAAGACTCCCAAGAAGATTGAACAACTCTAATCCAATCCATTGACACACAATGACTGAATCAACATCATCCAGTTAAGTCCACCCAAAACTATACCAGTGACACAATGTCACGACATCTTGTCTGACATTACACCCTCACCAGAGGTATTATATCACGGACTGCTTGAAGCCACAAATAATCTTGATAAACCACTGTACTACTACAGTAACAGATCTAAAACAGAAGTTCAACTCCCCCTGTCGTAGATAATCAGTCCTCCTTTGCAATAGGAACACCTTAAATGAATGGAAAACATAAAACTCGTCTTCATGTCTTCAAGAGTGCACCCTCTATTCAAAACACCTGCTGAACACATTCACTTTCTGCTTGTTCCACAAGCAATCCCTGTACCACACTAGTACATTTAACAGATAGAAGTTTCCCCATATCTTTCACAAATGATGCTCGTTCAACAAGAAACACCCCAAAATCACCACATGATATCCCATGACAACTTTATGACCATATAGTGAGAAAGTACCAGGATCACATCCTTATACCACAACCAATAAACTCTTGGATTGAGACCAAAATCACCATTGATCCCTCTCATCCAGAAACCATCCATACCCTGTACAAATTCACCTTGAATTTTACAGCCATAGATATCCATGTTCCTTGATATACAATCCAATTGAATATGGAATGCTTCACATTCCTCAAAGAGACATACAGAGTACCTTAGCTTGTTAGCTCACCCAGATGTTCTATATACTTGAAGGACATCAAATATATGCTCCAGAAATCCCCAGCTTACTTGCTTCACAAGCATCAAACTAATCCACTTCTTTCTAGAGTTACTTGTAGTAGAAGAAACCACCTATCCACAAGCATTCTAACTTCAGCAAGAGTCAGTCTTCCAGATAAACACCCCATGATCCAAATTAATCTTCAATTTATCATTCTCCCATATGATAAGATAGAACACTTCTGATTCAACTGGTGAATATCATCTTCCACAATCTGAACTCCAAGTTCATAAACCATGATGATGTTCTAACATCAGTTAGGACATCTTGATTATATCACAGACACCATATCACCACTGGACTTAATATTTGCATAGTAATTCAATTGAAGATCTTCAGAGAACACAGCTCATCCAGCTTGATCAATAAGAACTCCAGACAACCAAAGAGAGAAATAAACTCATTTAAATCCCAAAAGAAGGTAATCTTCCATAAGCAACTTTGGGCTTCTACCACAAGCTCCAAGATATGAACAGAACCAGAACCTCCTTTGATTTTCAACCAACTACCCTTCTGCACAAGAGTAATTAGTTCCAAGCATACTGCTTGAATTCTCAATAAAGATCAACCAAATGCCACTGTTTGGTTAATCTCATCTTTCTTCAGAGTTCCAAAAAATCTTCAGATCCACCAATGAAACCTAATCATCAAGTTACATAATCCACTTACTCCATAGCAAGCCATCTTAGATACACCAAGACTTAGACATGTAACATCTACTTCTTCTTGCAGCTCCTGCAAACTGCATGAGATAGACCTTTTTGAAGCATTCATTCCATTTATTTCTGAGAAGATCAACTTATCTTACGATGATGCGCCACATCATCAACTAAGACCCTGAAGTTTATGCTTGATGTCACAACACCTGATCAGACATCCAGCTAAAGAATTCAGTTCTTCATTCTGGAGATAGGACAAAAGACTATGCAATCATAGACCCAAAACACGCTGATACATCAGAAGTAACTGAATGTCCTTCCATGCAGAAAGGACAAAGGCTTAGATAAATTATTTCTAAAGATCTGATTCTAGGAGACAAAGTTGAACCTGTTAGAACAAGATCTACATTCAAACATTCTGAAGAAGTACTCTTAGGATTGGTATCTCTGATAGAACCAACATCTTGTGAAGAAGCACTTCAGGACAATGAATGGATTCTAGCAATGCAAGAAGAGCTAGATCAGTTATCCAAGAATGTTGTCTGGGATCTAGTGCCTAAGCCCAAGGGAACTCATGTTATTGGAACACAATGGGTATTCAGAAACAAATTAAATGAGAAAGGAGAAGTTGTCAGAAACAAAGCACGACTGGTCGCACAAGGTTATAGTCAACAAGAAGGAATTGACTATGATAAGACCTTTGCTCCAGTCTCCAGGTTATAATCTATACGCATTCTCATCTCTTTTTCTATTAATAATAATATCAAGTTATATCAAATGGATGTTAAAAGCGCGTTTCTAAATTGTTACATTTCTGAAGAAGTATATGTTCACCAACCTCCAGGTTTGAAAACTCTAAGTTTCCAGAACATGTTTTTAAACTTAAGAAATCATTGTATGGTCTTAAACAAGCTCCCAGAGCTTGGTATGAAAGATTAAGTTCTTTTCTTTTAGAAAATGACTTTACCAGAGGAAAAGTGGATACTACTCGCTTCTATAAGAACTTTAGAAACGACCTCATGATATGCCAAATCTATGTAGATGATATAATTTTTGGTTCTGCTAATACTTCTGCATGTCAAGATTTCTCTAAGCTAATGCAGGCAGAATTTGAAATGAGTCTAATGCAAGAGTTAAAGTACTTTCTGGGAATTCAAATTAATCAAACTCCAAAAGTCACGTTTATACATCAAGGAAAATATACTAAGGAACTTCTAAAGAAGTTTGATATGACAGAAAGCAAACCAGCTAAAACTCCCATGCATCCTACTTACATTCTTGAGAAAGACGAAGTAAGTAAAAAGGTTTGTCAGAAGCTCTATCATGGTATGCTAGGCTCTCTTCTCTATCTGACTGCCTCACGACTAGATATTTTATTCAGTGTATGTCTTTGTGCTCGTTTTCAATCAGGTCCAAGGGAAAGTCACTTAACTGCTATTAAAAGAATCCTAAGGTATCTGAAAGGAACTTCTAACCTTGGCTTGATGTATGAGAAAACATCATAATACAAGCTATCAGGTTTTTGTGATGCATATTTTGATGGAGACAAAATAAAACGTAAGAGCACTTCTGGGAACTGTCAGTTTTTGGGTAGCAATCTTGTCTCATGGGGAAGCAAAAAACAATCTACAATTGCTTTATCTAATACAGAAACAGAATATAACTGAGCATCACTTTGCTGCACTCAGGTGCTCTGGATGAAAAATCAGCTTGAAGACTTTCAGATATATGAGAGTAACATTCCTATCTATTGTGACAACACTGCAACTATTTGCTTAAGCAAGAATCCTATTTTGCACTCTAGGGCTAAAAACATAGAAATCAAACATCATTTTATTTGAGACTATGTTCAGAAAGGGACTATCTCCTTATAATTCATTGATACAACTCATCAATGGGCTGATATTTTTACAAAACCCCTAGTTGAAGATAGATTCTTATTCATTCTGAAACATTTGAAAATGGAGTTTTGTCCAGAATGAACCTTCTATTGTTTAGCACCTTCTGTAAAATTGTGGTTCTGATGTTATGAATTTTAATGTGTTTTTGATCTCTTGAAATTTCTACCAGTTAGAAACTATCTTAATCAGAAACATCTCAAGTCATAAACCTTTTAGTTTTCTTATTCTCGAGAACATCAAAACGGTGAAAATTCAAACTGACGACTATGATTCACTCTTACACGTGTAAATCATATTCTGATGATTGAGTGACACCTTGAGCATTGGGATGTCTTGAGAGTAGATTAAAAATCATTATTACTTCCCCCTTTCAGTCTTTTTCAAGAAACAGTAATTAATTCTTTTCTTTATTACTTACTATTCTCTTCATCACACACTATTCACTTCACTTCATACACTCTAACTCTAAAATTTCAAATCCAATTGTCCTCTCTGAGAAATTTCGTCATTCATGGATACTCAACAACAAGCTCTCTATAACTTCTCTAAACAAATGGAACACCAGACAGGCCCTTCTCAACAATTTGGTACAGACCTCTCATCTCCGATATCTCAAATCATGCCCCAAACAATGGTCGCTCCTCAACAATAGCAGATTCACATTCTAAATCAACCTAAAGAACTCCATCTGAAAATAGCCCCTGAGGAATTGGGAGTTTGATGTGAACTCTTAGTTGATTTCGAAACCTAAAAGAAAATGGTGTAGATTTAACTACTGATGTAAAGAATCAAGGCTGGGAAAACTATTTCAAGCGTCTTTTCGGCCCCGTCTACACGACTCTGGTAAGAGATTTTTGGGTTCATGCTAATGCTAATGATCATTATGTTGTTTCGGATGTTAAGGGAAAAAGGGTTGTCATCACCGAAAAATCAATTGTTGCTATACAGAAAATGGAATACAATAAGGGCAAGTGTGTCTACAACATGAGTAGGAAGACAGTTTTTCTAAATCAAACAGTCATATCTTCGATCTACACTCAACGCTCTAATGAGAAATCAAAACCTAAGTCAACATATTTGTCCAATCAGCTTCACATTTGGTTCAAGATTATTCGAGGTTGCATTCACACCAAACCTTCAACAAGTTCCTCCGACTATGCTAACACTGATCAAAAGTACATGCTGTACTTTCTGCAGCAAGGAGTGAAAATGGATTTTCCCTCTATTCTGTTCAAATTCCTTCGAGACTCTGTCGGAGATTCTAGGGATAAGCTAAAAGGGCATATTCCTTTGAGAAGACTCATTTCAGATATTCTGATGGAAAGTGGTCTTGTGGATAATCTGGTTAATCATAACTTAGTTGATGATCTTGGTGAAGATATTGGAAAACCTTTCAATATCAAGAATGTCAAGAGCATGACTATTATCATAGAGATCACTGTTGAACCCATTATGGATATAGACTTTGAAAATATCAAAGGACGAAGGACTATTGTTGACAACTATCCTCTGTTCACACAAGTTGATCCACCAGAGGTCTTACAAGCTTACTTAGACCAACTTGAAAAAGAGGGTCATGATGTGTCTGGAATCTCGTTTGATCAACTCCTAGCTAAACCACCAAACCTCTACAAAGGAAGCATGTTTCCTTAAAGGTCATGACTGCAAAGAAAAAGAAGTTTGGGCATAAGGAATCTGGAAATTCCTCCATGAACACTGAAACTGCTGTTCCTTCGCTTCAACTACTAAAATTTATGAATCCTCAGGATTGGTTGCTTCTGGGTCAGATACTAGAATCCTTGTTTCAAATATTCCTCCCCTACCACCATCATTCTCAACCACAGTTACTACCTTCGTCATCCCACCTATACCACCTTGTGTTTCCGCTCCTCTTGAAAAATCCAAAATGACAACCTCCTCAATAACAACCATCTCCACCACGTCTGTTCTTGTATCCCTTTTAGAACATGCCTTCTCATCCTTAGTTCCACCTATTTCTATATCATCTTCAGAAACTACATTTCCAAACTTTGCCGCAATCACATCAGAATCTCTATCGTCTCCACAACCCTCAGTATACATTGTTTCTATATAATTTGCATTTGGCGATAAAGTTCATCATGACTCTCAGCCTTCTGATTCTCAACCTCCTAGCAAAACATTGACTGAGGTTCTCTCTAGCTTTTTGGAAGAGGCTGCCACTAAAGCTTAAGGGCTATATGAAAAATCAAATTCTAGTGACAAGCCTACCCTTATGACTACAAATTGGAATCTCTTTAACACTTGGCTAATCGAAATTTTTTAAGAAACCAAGTGTTTCTCAGATCAAGTTAAGGAGGGTTTTGTGAGTCAAGCAGAAATAAGACTAGAAGAGAGTAAAGAAAAAGAAAGGCTTGTTGAAGAATCAAGAAAGGAAGCTGAGAGAATTGCTGTTGAGATTGCCAAGAAGGAAGCTGAAAAGAAAGCCGTTGCAGAAAGAGAAGCTATCGTACAAGCTGCTGCTGAAAAACGTGTCTCTGATGATAATCTTCTCCTAATTATGGCACAGACATTGGTAAACTTGCAGAACAATTAGAAAACGGTGCAAGAAAGGTTAGATAGTCAAGATGAAGTTAATCGTTCCATCAAGGATATGCTCACTCAACTTCTTGCAAGGACTCCTTCTACTTCCTTTCCCTAGGCACCTTAGGGCTTACCCTTGTCATTTTCGTTCGTTTCTGTATTTTTTCTCCCGTGTATCATTAATCTTATTTATAAAATCTTTTTGATTATGACAAAAAGGGGGAGTAAAAGTAGAAATGATTTTGATATATATATATATATATATATATATATATGGGAAGGAAACATTTGACACCGGTGTCAAAATATTAACTTTGACACCAAATCCTACCCCTTTATTATTATCCATTCAATGGCTAAGATATATTCACTTAAAAACTAACACATGAGTGTTTTAAGGGAATTTATCTTAGCCATTGAATGGATAATAATAAAGGGGTAGGATTTGGTGTCAAAGTTAATATTTTGACACCAGTGTCAAATGATCCCCTCCCTATATATATATATATATATATATATATATATATATATATATATATATCTTCTCTCTAAAAACTCATGCTCACATTCTAACACCATATATACAAGCATGTGAAAGAAATTGCAGGATTGTTCTGTTAGAAGCTTCTGGTGGTAAACATTGCAAAAAGAATTCAACTCAGAAGAAGTAAACATGAGATATAAGCTCAGGGGGAGCTTGTCTATCTCATGGGGAGTATTCTAAAACTTAACTTTGATTTCTTTAGCACATTAAAGCATATACAGTGTTTCATCAAAATACATGATCTTGTCATCATCAAAAAGGGGAAGAATGTTAGAACAAGATCTTGATTCTGCATATAATCTCTAGTTTTGATGATAACAATGCATATATTTTATATGTAACAATTTGGTACTTTAATTCTATCTTAAGTGTGCAGATATACAATCCTCATTAAAATCAACTTCTAGCGCAACTCAACAAGATTCTGATAAATACTGGTGCTTCTGAAGAAGAAAACATGTGCTCCTCAAGAAAACGTCTGATTCTAAAAGAAGGGATTCTGAAGACTCTGATCAATGTTAAAGTTCAAAATACATGATAAGGATCAAAGCTCAAAGTCCAAAGTAAAACGTGAAGACCAAGAATCCGTACAAACAACTCTTTCCTAAAATGTCTAAAGCAGAGATTTTGCTCAAAATTGAACAAAAAGCTTTCTAAGCTTTTACTACTTCTGCTCTCCAAGGATTCTACCATTGAAGACAACTAGCCTAGCTAAAAGACCTTTTTATCCCTCAACGTATATCTCTTGAGGTTATAAATAGAAGACTATGCTGCATTGCAAAGAACATGAACTCACAAGTCAAAAACGCTGAAGTACATACTCTATCAAAAATCTCAAAGACACAAAGAGTTGCTGCTAATATCTGTGTAGAAATACTGTTCTTAAAATTGTTTCAACCGGCTTATTAAGAAGCAATATTGTAAACATTCTTGTAACACTTTCTAAGTGATTTCCTTGAGTGACTAAGTGTGTTAGTCAGTAGACTCGAGAGGGCTAAATTGTTGTTGAACAATTTAGAGGTTGATTGTAAGTTTTTCTTGAGTGACTAAGTGTGTTAGTCAGAAGACTTGAGAGGGATAAATTGTTGTTGAACAATTTAGAGGTTGATTGTAAGTTTTCCTTGAGTGACTAAGTGTGTTAGTCAGTAGACTCGAGAGGGTTAAGTCGTTGATGACTTAGAGGTTATTGTAATCTTGTCAAATATTAGTGGAGTAATTCCTTGTGATAAGGCAAAATCACCCTGGCGGGTGGACTGGATTAGCTTAGTTAACAGTGAACCAGGATAACCAATTTTTTTCTTTCTATTTATACCTTGTTAGCGTGTGTATTACATATATCATTAAAAAAAATTTAAAACCCAATTCAAACCCATTTTCTTGTGTTTTTCTCAACCTTCAAAGGTGACATACATTGGGATGTCTGGATAGCGTGTCATCCAAGGTATGATTAAGTATACCTAAAACCATATTAAATTTCCATGTCTCATCCGCCATACAGTATCTGCGTAATTTAAACGGGCACTCATATTTCCTCGATCCAGTGTCATCTCGTTTCAACATTCTAATCTTTGGTTAATACGAGCCACTTCTTTTACATACCATTGATACAAATGTTTGTCTTCTATCTTAACCATTGTCGAACCTTCTAATTACAACTCCAAATCCTATTTTTCAGCCTCTCTACAGACCCATTGTAACATATGTTCACGAAAAAACACTTCTTTACTAGTAAATTGTGCATAAGCATCTACCTTTACAACGACCAATCGAGCACTCGGTTTAAAATCATCCTCCATATCACCCGGTTTAACACCATCATTCACATCATCCGATTTAACATCATGCTTCACTTCGATCAGTTTAACCTCTACACTCACAATAGCTTTGGGAAATATAGATGCGTGTACCATAACTACTACCACCAATAACAAAAAAAATGCAGTGTTACATTTCAAACTATCAGGACAATTCGAAGATGCACATCTGAAACTCACCTAACTTCGTTCTGAAATGCATCTCCAGACTCAACGTTCATTTTTTAGCTGAAAACAAAGATTAATGCAAGGAATGAGGGATGAAATGAATGATATTTACCTGCAACTCTAGTCTGTTTTGCTCCCTTTGAAGTGATGAAATACAAGAATAATATTTTGGTGTTTTTATTAACTTTTCCGCTGGGCATTTTCGGAGATGCATCTCCAGAAATATCACTGAGTTGTTATTTAAACCATTTGCAGTAATAATAAACTCTTAAACGAGTCCAGGGGGTATTTCAAAGATGCATCTCCAGATACACCCAAATATGATACGAAGATGCATCTCCAGATACACCCAAATATGATACGAAGATGCATCTCCAGACTTTTTTTTTCAAAATCCGGGATGAAACTTAGAAAAGAGAAGATAAACATGATTTTGGGTGCTTCTAGAGATGCATCTCTGGACGGCTGAGGACATTTTTGGATTTTCAAGGGTGTGGGCGACACCACTAAAGATGAAAAGAGTATTACTCTTTTAAAAGAAAGTTAGTTCATAGTAAGTCACATATCAAGCCCATCCATCATTGTAGAACTTCCTTCCATTTTACCTATTACATATGTCGCTTTATAAGTTGTATTTTGTAATTTTCCCATAAAAAAATTGATTGTATATTTAATGTGCCTATATTATGTGTAAATGTTTTTCAACAACAATTTTGTATAGAAATATATTCAGCTCTCACTTTCAATATTTCAAGATATTTTGTACATTATTTATAAATATATTTCAAAATAAATCATATTTATCTTTTACGATAAAAATAAGTTCATCAATTTAAAAAGTAAAAAAGATTACAATATGCAATATTATCTACTTAAAATTAAAACTTTGAGTTAAGTCTAAATAGATTTGAGGACCAATATCAATGTTTTAAAATTTTGATCGGAGGTAAAACCAATAAATCTTTCAGACCATATCTCATTTGGTTTAACGGGCTAAAATATGATTGAACTAAATAGAGTTAATAAGTAAACTCATAAATACTCATTGCATATTTATTGGTTCTCCCAAACCCTATGAGTTTTTAAAATTTCTCATTTCGCCTCTTCTGAATATTACAATCTGAACACCCCTAATTCACTTAACACCACATAGTTTATTTGGAATGATTAGTTTAAGGAAAAACATTATTTGTCTAGAGAACACTATTTGAATAGTGTTATCCAGACACACCCTAAATATTAACAGCGCCCCGCTTTCCCCTTCATTTAGTAATTTTGAAAAAAAAAAATAGACTCTTTCTCAATTGGGGCTGGTGAAACATATCTTTCAAAATCTCTCAATTTTTACGATTGGGGTTGCAACATTTGAAGGACATTTGGTAACATTAACCGCTTGACATCTTCACATTACTTTTGGTGAGTATGATAAATTCATTTTCTTTTTTATTTTTGATATCCCATATATTTATTGCTTGACATTTTATCTATTGTTTGCTTGATATCTCATATATTGTTTGCTTGATTCAGTTATGAATTAAATAGATTTATGGATTTAGGTTCTTTTCTTCTGCCATTGCCACTGGTGTGAAACTTTTTGGATAATGCTATTCGGAACCCGGTCTGAATAATGTTATCTGGACAACACATATGTCCATTATAGAACATATATTGAGATTACAAATTGTCAATGTTGTGTTGGATTTTATTGATGTTGTGTACTTGTGATTATAGAAAAATGATTGACGAATAATCGAGATACATATATGTACAATCATCTCAACATGCTTTAGTACATAGAGAGAAAGCTAAATCTTCTCATGAAGTTGGACAATCATATGATACTACAGAGGGATCATTGTTCCATTGTCATGGATCTTAGTTTCATGCTGATGCATCTGCTACTGCAGCATATACTATTGTTTCACATATCCTTTCACACATGTTTTTGTTGGACATGCTCCTTTTGCACTTGAGGAATTTTCTGGAGGCGTAGAGGACATATCACTACTTCCATTATATGCAGGTCATGTCGATGCTCACATCTATAATATAGGAACTTTGATTGCTCTGGAAAATAAAAAATTAACCTTTGCCTTTAGGCTGCCATGTCAGCAAATTGAGGGTATTTAGTGTCTAATTTCAACTATTTTCAACTAATTGATGGGTTAATTGAATCCTAACTACACTAATTGCAATACTTACACCTATTTGTGGCCAAATAGTAACTGAAATAATGCATTTGCAACCACACATTCAACCAGTTTTCGATACATCACCTTTTTAGCTTTTGGGGTTCATTTTCCAATGCTCCTTTACTCAACCACTTTCTTCTGTCCAATACCACAACACTTTCATACTATCATTTTTCACCTTTCCTGCGTCTCACTTCAATGTGGTCTGAGAACTTCTTCTTCTTTGCAACAACACCACAAATCGTGGACATCAACCCCAAAAAATGGCACGACCATTCGAAACAACACTACAACACTCTGTCTCCAACATATTTTGGTCTTTAAGGGTTTGAAGATTGTGACGTCCTACCTTTGAACCCGAGCTGCAAGTCATGGCATCGGTTTCCAGATTATTTTTATACTTTGAAGGATCTTCCAAAAAGATGTCCAGATCCTCTATCAACAAGATTTCATGTTGAAAATGGAATCAAGGTGTTACTTCAAATGGTATGTAATCATTCTATGGAGCGTTTATAGTTCAGCTTATGTGTTTTAATTTTATGGATTTCGATGAATAATCGTGCTTTTTGAATCTTGCAATTTGAATCTTGCTTTTTGGGTGTTGTCAGAAATGGAACCCATCATATAAACCTTGAAAAATAGGATTAAAATGCTTTTCTGAAATGGAATATCCCTCCAAAGTCAGTCCGGTTACATTTTTCACAAAAATTATTGAATTTTTCAGGTTCTGGTGAGAGTTATGCATCGACCATTAATAGATGAAGTGCATCAAAAAACCAATCCTTGAATATATCCCTCGCGGGGAGTAGCGTCCTCGTGTCGAGGAGGGGTGAACTCTGGGGAAGGCTCAGCGCCTCTGCCCGAAGCTCAACGCCGTTTGTGCCCGACACCGCTGAAGTGGCACGTGCCCGACATTGACTGGACTGAGGCCTTTATTGGGCCGCCTTAGAACGTGTGGACGGGGCCTGCTCGGCTGAGGAGCATACCTCCGGCCCAGTCCAGAACAGGAGCCCTCCAAGTCGTTGCTCTGAGGCGTCAGAGTGATGACTTAAGGGTCAAGGCTATGTCGAGGGCGTGCCCGGTCGGGAAAGGGGCTTCGAGAGAGGAACAGTTGGTGAACCGGGCAGAAACAAATGGGCATGCTCGTGCGAGACTGGCCGCAGAGGGGCAACGTCGCGGGGATACGAGGAGTCAAGGCCGAGGTGAATGAAGAGACGCGTGTTGGGGAATGAACAGACGTGCTTGGGGAAGCGTGTGCCACACGTCACACCTCATTATTGCATAGGGCGGCTACCCTAGGGTAGTGTAATCGATTGCTTAGGGACTCCTCGAAGCTCGTGAGGGGCTTATAAAAGGGGCGAGTTCGTGCCATTCGCACGTTCCCACCTTTTTCGCTCCGCATCTCATCTAGTCACAGTTGCTGCTCTGCCGCCGTACACCGCCATGCACCGCCGTCTTTGCTGTTCTAGTCCGCTCTCCTCCACCGCTCAAGTAAGCTCTTAATCCCTTATGGTTCCTTTTTTTTCTTTCTTTTAGTAGTTTTACGGCGAGTTGAGGGCGTTCCTGGCACTCCGTTAGGGTTCCGGCCGGGAACGGCGGGATGTTCCTAGGGTTCCGGTGGGTTTTGACGGTGGTTTGGGATGAACATCCCGAGGACAAGATGAATGTCCCGAGGACTCTTATGAATACACCGAGGACACGTGATGAATGTCACGGGGAAGTGAGATGGGAGGATCGGGGAGCGAAAAGAGAAAGGACGGGGTGATGGCCCCGGGCAGTTCACCGTGTCCCCGAATATTTTCTTGCTCGCTGCCCTTTCACTTGATCGGCGGTGGAAGGGTGGACTTGGTCGCGACCAACGAATTCACTTATTTCCTCTGCTTTTCAGGTAAAAATGGCCGCGAGGATTCCGGGAATTCTCAACGTAGACACCAAACCCGACGTGGATGGACCCGCTCAGATCCCTGGGGAGGCGACCGTGCGTCTGGCCGACGAATGGGCCGGGGAAGAGCCTCTGCACATAGGGTCGTGTTTCACCGTCGACGACACAGACGCTTTCGCCTTTGTCGAGAACGTCCCCGAAGGAGAGGAGGCCACGTGGACAGCTTACCAGCCCCGGGCACACCATCGCATTTGCTCTAACTATAGCGGGCTGCGGTTTCCCATGTATGAGTTCGCCTTTAAAGAGGTCGGTATTCGCCTCCCCTTCAATAGCTTTCAACTAGGGGTTTTCAACCGTCTGCACTTGGCGCCGTCGCAGCTTCATCCTAACGCGCTCGCTTTCATGCGAGCGTTTGAAATCGTCTGTGACTATCTCCAGATTGGGATCACCCTCGAGCTCTTCTACCGCGTCTTCCATTTGCAACGTTCAACGGACAATGGGCGACATAGTTGGGTTTCTTTCAAATAACCCAGGAAGTTGTTCAAGGCGTACGCGGACTCAATAAGGGGCTTCAAGAGTAGAATCTACTATGTCATGCCCGCGATGCACTCGGCTGTGGGTACGCTCTATGACATTGTGCCCGACGGATCCGGGGGAGAGACGTTCGTGTCCAAGTGTCCCCTGGAGTGGGAGGATGCCCACTTCGCGCTCGGTATGGAGGATTACCTCGTGAAGCATAGCGAGCTGTCGGAGGATGACAGGGGGGCGTACGCCACGTTGGTCGCGTATGTCAATGGTTTCAACCGGGCAGAGTGCGTTGGTAGGGATGGAAACTACGTCCTCGACTCCCAAGGGAGGGTTGTGACCGTGGCTTGCTATATAAACACCCGGGGGCTCCTCGAATGCAAGTCTCCCGACGAGGCCAAGAGGTTCTTAGGTGGGATCTCCTCATCCTGTTCGGGCCTTCATTTAGCTTTGCCTCTTTGTGCTAACTTTTTCCATGTTTTCTCTTGCAGCTCAAATGTCTAACGCCACCGAGCGTATCATGAAGTTGGCCGCTGAGCGGGCACCCAAGCGTACCAAGAGCCGTGTCCGAGAGATTATTCAGACTGCGGCGCCGGCTGGGACGATGAGTGGCTCCTCCTCGCCACAGTGCAGCCAGTCCCCTCCTCCGGAGAGCACCCCGGCCAAGAAAGCAAGGACCGAGGGGCCTGTCCTCGTGGATCTCGTGGACCCTGTCTCGCCAGAGAAGTTTCAGATGCCTGCTTGCCACCTCCAGCGGAATTTCTTCGGGGGAAGCCCCCCTGTCATTGCTGATGCCGAGGTGAAGGCAGTTCTGGGTATGGACGGGGTGGCCAGGAGAGAGGTGCTTGTCGAGGACCTTGCGGCCATGATGCGGGTCTTCGAGACTGCCTTGATATTTAATGATGGGGCCCCCTCTGCCTCTGAGCTACAGAAGCTGAAAGACGACTACACTGCCTTCGAGAAGGAGAAGGAAAAGGTTGCGACTGATCTGCTGAAGGCCCAGGCCGAGTGCGAGGACCACGCCAACACCCTCTGTGAGCTAAATAAGGTCAAGTCTACCCTGAAGGCGACTCAAGAGGAGCTGGATCGCTCTCGGGAAAGGGTCGGGGAGTTGGAGGCTGTTGTCCGTCCCGCGGAGAATAAATCTCCCGTGGAGAAAAACCTTACTGACTGCGCCGCTTTGATTGGCAAAATTCGGGAGCTTCAGGCAGATAGTCTGAAAGCTCTGGAGATAGGCTTTAAGAATGTTGTGGAGCAGATCAGCGCTGAGAATCCAGGTGTTCTGCTGGTGCTCGACAGAATCAACCCGTTCCTTCGTGTGGTCGCCGGCAAGCTCAATCTTCCAGAGGAGGGGGAGGAGGAAGATGGAAGGCGGGTCGAGGATGAGATCGCCGTGTAGTTCTTTTGATCGTTTGGCCTGCGCAGCATTTTCTTTGTAATGATTTGTGCCCAGCATATGTGCCAGGGGCTTTTTGACATTTTTGTAATATTTGTACACTGGGCTTCTACCCGCTTCTAAGTATTTTCGTTTATCCGCTATTATCGTTGCTTGTATGGTTTTGAATGTGTGTGGTGCATTTGTTATACTTTATTTTTGTCTAAGTAATAAGACTTTGGGATTTGCTCGACCTTGATAGTCCCTAACCGCGTGGAGAGCTGGTCGGGCGGCCGGAGGCTTATTCCAACCTTTAACGAGGCTAAGAGCTCGGTCGAGGTCTTAGCTTCATGGCATGAACTTCCCATCGCGAGCTGGGTGTTCTGCCCGATTGGTACAATGACGGTGGGCCTCGATCGAGGTATCCCCATCGGATCAAAGGTCCTCGCGCACACACAACGCGGTCTCTGATCATCGTGTTCTGTATAGGGGTGTCGCGCTCGTACCTTAACGTGTCCCCGTGATCGCGGTGCTAGTGAGCCGCGGGCAGTGCTTAACTGTAGTACTGTTTGAGCTTCTCAGCATTCCATGGTCGAGCAAGTTCTTCCCCGTGCAGATTTTCGAGGAAGTAGGCTCATGTCCCCGTTTTCCCGCGGACACGGTACGGGCCCTCCCAGTTCGCGGCGAGTTTGCCTTCTCGCGAGTCCTTCTGGTTCCTGCATAGGACGAGGGTGCCTACCTGAAAATCACGTTTGATAACGTTGTCATTATAACGTAGTGTTATTTTTTGTTTAAGTGAAGCTTCTCGGAGAGAATCGCCCGAGCGTGTTTCTTCGACGAAGTCGAGCTCTTCCCTCAAGGCTTCGTCGTTCGCGTCCCCGTCGAGGGGGGATTCTGTCCTCCTCGAGGGTTCCCTGATCTCCACGGGGATCACCGCTTCCGTTCCGTAGGTCAAACGGAAAGGGGTCTCCCCGGTCGTGGAGTGTGGGGTCGTTCGGTAGGCCTAGAGGACGCTGTGTAGCTCCTCGACCCACCGTTGTTTGGCGTCGCCTAATCGGCGTCTCAATCCTCGGAGGATTACTCTGTTCACCGCCTCAGCCTGCCTGTTCGTTTGGGGGTGCTCGACCGACGTGAAGTGCTGCTTCGTGCCTAGTTTGGTGACGAAGTCTTGGAAGTTCTTGTCGGTGAACTGTGTCCCGTTGTCGGTGACAATGGCTTGAGGCAAGCCGAATCGGGCGAGGATGTTTCTTTTGTAAAAATGCAGTATGTTAAAGGCCGTGATTTTGGCCAATGCTTCCGCCTCGATCCACTTCGTGAAGTAATCCACCCCGACGATGAGGTATTTGTTTTGATATGATCCTATGACGAAGGGTCCAAGGATGTCAATTCCCCACCATGCGAACGGCCACGGGGAGGATAGCGTTTTGAGCTCGCTAGGAGGAGCGAGGTGCATGTCCCCGTGTCGCTGGCATCTATCGCACTTCTTGACGTATTCCTTGGCGTCTTGTTGCATGGTGGGCCAGTAGTACCCTGCTCGAAGCGCCTTACGGGCTAACGAGCGGCCGCCGAGGTGCTGTGCGTTGATTCCCCCGTGGATTTCCTGGAGGATGCCGGGGACCTTAGTCTCCTCGATGCACCTGAGGAGGGGGATAGAGAACCCTCGCTGGTATAGCTTATCCTCGACTATAGTGTACGAGCACGCCCGCCTCTTGACCATTCCTGCTTCTTTGGGATCTTCGGGCAGTTTGCCTGTCATGAGGTATTCGTATACCGGAGTCATCCAGCAGTTGCTGTCCCCGATGGCGTTGATGTCCGAAACCATGGCCGGTTTGTCGATGCTCGGGTGGGAAAGAACTTCTTGTATGACGGATTTGTTCCCGCCTTTCTTCTTTGTGCTCACCAATTTAGACAAGACATCTGCCTGGGCATTGTGCTCGCGGGGGATGTGAGTTACTTCCGCGGAGGTGAACTTTTTCATCTTTTCTTTTACTAAGGCCAAGTATTCCATGAGGCTGTCGTTCTTGGCTTGGTACTCTCCTCGGACTTGCGGGGCCACGGGCTGGGAATCGGTGAAGAGTTTGACCTCCTTGGCGCCGAGGTCCTCCGCCAGCCGAAGTCCTGCGAGGAAGGCCTCGTATTCGGCTTGGTTGTTCGATGTCGGGAAGGACAGTTCGAGGGATACCTCGATCAAGATGCCTTCCTCGTTTTCGAGGATGATGCCCACCCCGCTTCCCTTTGGGTTGGACGCCCCGTCGACATAGATCGTCCATTTCTATGATCCGTTGGTCGAAGGTTCCGGGACGGTCATCTCTGCTACGAAGTCTGCCAGTACCCGCGCCTTTAGGGCTTTCCTCCCTTTGTATTGGATTTCAAACTCGGCAAGCTCGAGTGACCATCTGAGCATCCTCCCGGCCATGTCCTGCCGCCCGAGGAGCTGCCTTATAGGTTGTTCGGTCCTTACGACGACGGTGTGGGCGAGGAAGTAGTGGCGTAGCCTCCTGGCCGCGGTGACGAGGTCCAGGGCGACTTTCTCAATCTGCTGATATCTGAGCTCAGGGCCTTGGAGGGCTTTGCTCGTGAAGTAAACTGGCTTCTGCCCGCTGGGGTTTCCCGAATGAGGACGGCGCTGACTGCTTCACTCGTGATCGCAAGATACAAGAAGAGTGTCTCCCCGTTCTCAGGCCGTGAGAGGACCAGGGGTTGTGATAGGACTTGTTTTAAGTGGACGAGTGCCTGCTTGCATTCCTCGCTCTAATCAAACTCCGCTTTTTGTCGAAGAAGTTTGAAAAATGGGAGTGCGTACTGTGCGGATTTGGCGACGAAGCGGGAAAGGGCGGTGAACATCCCGTTCAATGATTGTATCGACTTCTTTGAGTTCGGGGTAGGGAGCTCGGAGAAATCCCTACACTTGTCGGGGTTGGCCTCGATTCCTCGCTCTGTGAGGTAAAACCCGAGGAACTTACCTGCCCGAACGCCGAAGGTGCATTTGTCGGGGTTAAACCTCATGTGGCATTTCCTCGCCGTGTCGAACACCTTCTTGAGGTGCGCGGCGTGATCAACTTCTTCTGCGGATTTGACGATCATGTCGTTCATGTAGACCTCGAGCATGTCGTCGATTTCAGCCCGAAAAACCTTGTTTATCATCCGTTGGTAGGTCGCACCGGCGTTCTTCAGACCGAAGGGCATTACGTTGTAGTAGTAGTTGCCCGACGCGGTCATGAAGGCCGTGTGTTATTTGTCGACCTTGTCCATGGGAATTTGATTGTATCCCGAGTAAGCATCCATGAAGGATAGTAGTTTGTAACCTGCAGAATTGTCGACCAGTTGGTCGATGTTAGGCAAGGGATAACCGTCTTTCGGGCAAGCCCGGTTAAGATCGGTATAATCAACGCACATTCTCCATTTTCCATTATTCTTTTTAACAAGTACAACGTTGGACTGCCAGGTCGTGTATTTGGCCTCCGAAATAAAATTTGCCTCTAGGAGGTCTTTTACAGCTTTTTCAGCAGCCTCCGCTTTTTCGGGAGACTGCTTACGCCTACGTTGTGTTATGGCCCTAGCGGCCGGATCTACTGCGAGCTGATGACAAGCCACCTCGGGGTCGAGGCCAGGCATCTCGGACGCGCTCCATGCGAAGAGGTCAGCGTTCTCCCTTAGACATGCTTTTAGCTGCTCCTTTGCCAGGTCGGGGATCCCGGTGCCAATCTTCACGTTACGATCTGGATCGTCCCCGAGTACCACGAGCTCAAAGTCTCCGTCTGGGATGGGGCGCGTTGGGTAGAGAGGCCGCCCGTTGTTCTCCGCCTGGAGGTCGAGGTCCTCTGCCCCGTCTTCATCGGGCTCGCCCGGGAACCTGCTGTCGAGTTCGACCGCGTTGACACGCGGGAGAGGTATCTGCTCGGCATCCTGGGGTGGCTTGGCCACGGTCTTGGGTTTGGGGCCGATGGAACTCAGGCCTTTGATGGCGGCGTCGAAGCACCTTCTGGCCGCGTCGATGTCCCCGTGCATCGTCACTACTCGTCCCCTGGTTGTGTAGTACTTCATTTTGAGGTGGACCGTTGATGGTACCGCCGTAAGTTCAACCAAGGTGGTCCTCCCGAGGATGCAGTTGTAAAGGGACGGGCATTCGACCACCAGGAAATGGATCTTCACCTGCCGGGCAGTGTCTTCGGCGCCGAATGTAACCATTAGCTCCACGTAACCCCATGGTCTGGTGGTGGTTCCATTGAACCCCTGTAGATCTGAACCGACGTACGGGGTCAGATGCCTCTCGTCGAGCTGAAGGGTCCCAAACAGATGAGCATACATGATGTCGACCGAACTCCCCTGGTCGACTAGGATCCTTCGAACGTCAAAGTTCGCCATCTGCGCCCTGATCAGGAGGGGAATAGTGGCGTTTGGTGCTCCCCCGGGGAGTTCCTCGAGGTAGAAGGTGATGGGGTTGGAGTTTCCCCGTACTTTCTCGAGGGTGGTCGCCTTCGCCGATGTCGCGGATTCCAGCTCGTCAAATTTCTGCTTGATCGATCCGACGGACAGCTTCTCTGGTCCTCCCCCAGAGATGACCATCGCCCTGGGGAAGCTTTCCCAGGTGCTACGGGCAGTAACGGGGTACTCGTGGGGAAATGTCGCCCACATGTTGCGAATTGCTTCTTATCCTTCAATGATTGGGGGGACAAAGAAGTCTTCGGGTCGGGTGACACTGAGAGCGACCTGAAGGTGACTCTCGTCGGAGGAGGCGTCGTCTCCTCGACGTTCTGGGCTTCCCGGGAGCTGGGATGAGGAGTATCGTTCTTCTGGGCGTATTTCTTCAAGTGCCCTTCCTTGATCAGAATTTCGATCGCATCCTTGAGATGGATGCAGTCTTCAGTAACATGTCTGTGGCTCCGGTGGAACCTGCAGTACTTTGATTTGTCAACATTCGATTTGGGAGCAGCTGGCTTCGGGAAGCGAACTCCCCCTTTCACAAACTCAGAGTTCTGGCATTCAGAGAAGATTCGAGCCCGGGGAGCATTGAGCGGGGTGTACTTCGTGAATCGGCCAGCTGGTCCGCGCGGTTCCTGAGGATCACGGTTGCGGTTCTCTTTCTTTCTTTCTCCTCCTCGTCGGGGAGAAGAGTCTTCATCTTTGTGACCACGGGGGCCTTCTCTGTGTCTCGTCTCAAGGGCGATCTGAGCTGCCTCCGTCTCCTCGAGTTCGATGTACTTCTGAGCTCGAGCGAGAAGGTCCTTGAGACGTCGGGGTCTGCGGAGGCCTATGGATTTGGCAAAGTTAGATCCGGCACGCAGTCCATGGAGAATTAAATATTTCTTCATGTCGTCGGTCGTATGGACCTTGACAGCTTCTTTGTTGAATCTCTCGATGTAGTTTCGGAGAGATTCGTTCTTCCCTTGGAAGATGCTTTCTAGGGCAGCCTCCGTCTTCGGGTGTCGACGAGACGCGGTGAAGTGTTTGGTGAAGCGTTGCCTAAGTTGCTTCCAGGATGTGATCGACCCATGTGCCAGACCCTTATACCAAGTCATGGCTCCCTTCCGCAAGGTGGTGGGGAACAGCCTACACCTGATGGCTCCCCTGACATTTCAGAAGTCGAGCATTGCTTCGAAACTCTCGACGTGATCGTCGGGGTCGGTCAGGCCGTCATAGGTCCCCAATGGTGGGGGTTTCTCCATGCCTCCAGGGATTGGGGCGTTCATGATTTCCCATGACAGAGGGGTCCTTTGGTCCTCGTCGTCGCTACCAGCCGGGGATCTCGAAGGTGATCGATGATGCCGTGGAGGGGAGTTCCTCGAACGGTTCTTTGGTCTTTCTTCGATCTGCTTGAACTTCTTGGAAGTGGTGGAGGCCCTGGGTTCCTTCCGAGGCGGGGAACGAGGGCGTTTCTGGGAGATCGTCGTCTGGGGGCGCTCGAGACGTGGTCGACGACCCTGGCGTACCGGTGACGGGGTCCGAGATTCATCGGAAGGAGTCCTTCGCGGGGAAGGAGAACGGCGAGGTGACGGTGGACTACGATGTCTTCGCGGGGAAGATAGTTGTGCCTGTCCTTGCTCCAACGCTTTAATTCTGGTATTCTGGTGTGTAATCAGCTGATTGGTCTGATTGATCAAGGCAAATAGGGCCATGGTACTCGGGTCCGCATTGGGCGGAGGAACAACTGGTTGAAAAATGGCTTGCTGATCGTCTTGGCGGGCAGCGTTGTAAGCCACATCTTGGGAGTTCGGGGAGGCGGTCTGCCCGTCTCTTACATCGCCTTCGCCACCGTTGAGGATGACGGCGTCCTCACGGTGGTTCCCGTTCTCGAGTTGTGCGAGCACGGTGTCCAGAGCCTGGGTAACTGACAGATTGGCCATGTTGGTGATGAATGAGAGTTGCTTTGGTTTAACGAAGGAAAAACGGGGAAGCAAAGGGTTCCCACAGACGGCGCCACTGATCGTACCTGGATCAGACAGTTTCTAGTGGCCAACGACGTCGTTTGGGCTTCAGCTCCGGTGAGGTTGAAAGACGGCGGGGGGGGGGGGGGGGGGGGGGGGTGTACCTGCAAGGTACTCCGACGCTCAAGTAAGATAACTGTCAGAGAATAGCAAGTACAGAAATGAGAGTGGAAGTGAACGTAACCTAGCCCTCTCAAGTGAGAGGGTATTTATAGAGAGCCCCCAGCGCGGGGGCCAACGGTCACTAGTACTGGGCTGGATTGCCAGGCCCAATCCTAGCGACTGCCAGGGCTTACATGGCGTAGTGAAGGCCAGCACGTGGTCTTCGCTCTGGGGTAACTGCTCCTAGATCTCCGGAATTAGGGCAGACCGATTCCATCGGGAGTGGGCAGTTATATGAGAACGTGTCCTCGCGGGGAGAAGTCTTGCGTGTCGAGGAGAGACATGTCCTTGCGAGGAGGACTTGCTTGCGGATGGGGATGACTCCTCACGGGGAGTAGCGTCCTCGTGTCGAGGAGGGGTGAACTCCGGGGAAGGCTCAACGCCTCTGCCCGAAGCTCAATGCCGTTTGTGCCCGACACCGCTGAAGTGGCACTTGCCCGACATTGGACTGAGGCCTTCGTTGGGCCGCCTTAGAACGTGTGGGCCGGGCCTGCTCGGCTGAGGAGCATACCTCCGGCCCAGTCCAGAACACTTTTATTATTTTAGTTGCAAATTTTTCATTTTTACCCGACAGTACGAAGAACAGGAACATGTTGGTAAATCAATTTGGTGAATCTCCATCAATGATGTGAAATGTATGAAATATTTTCTGTTTAAGGAGTTTGGCTTTCCAATTGACTCCATTCTCATGCTCACATGATATACCACCTTTCTCATGCTTTATAAGAACAGGTATTAACAAGTGAGACTTTATTCTAATGCTGGAAACTGTATTACGGCATTTGCATATGAGAAAGCAAGTGAGACTTTATTCAGTAAGTGAGACTTTTTCCCATCTGACAAAGCATTTGCATTGAGGGATAAAACAACATGTATGGCGGAAACTATATTACGACAAGCGACACCACTGAAGAATCACCTAGGTTAGTGCTTTGTTTGTTCCTGAGAAGATATCAATTATCATTGTTTGATTGATTTCCACATATGTGAAGCCTAATAAGTACTGTCTTTACAATTCCTTATGTTGCAGAAATCTTCAATTTCCCTCTCGCCGACCTTCTATTTTATGTTAGAATTGCATGTACTCTCTAGAGGAAAGAAGTGATGGGTCTCATCCTCTACTTGACAGTGTTGGGGTGAGTAAGCTAAGACACTTGCATCAACCTCAGTCGCTGCACCTGCAGCAAAGAACATGGTTTCTCAGGCTGAACCAACGCGTAACGATGATGGTGGAATAGGTAATGATTTACAAGCTATGTTGAACCAAAATATGAAGATAAAGCTAATACTTCTTGGTATCATAATTGCCATAATTTTCATTATTGTTCTTTCAGTCTATGGTGGTTTCACTATTTTGTCACTTCGATTGGTTTCACTATTTTGTTCTTCTCTATTACAGTCTAGGAAACAGGAGAGGGATAAAATGAGGAAGTTGAAGTATTATATAATTGTTGAAGAAGACAGACGACAAAAATTGCGTGAGGAGGAAGAAAGGTCGAAAGCGTGAAGGTAATCATCATTATTTTGTTTTTCTGGAATATCATATAGAAGCCGAGGTTGTGTTTTATTTTTCATGTCCTCATATCGGTTTGAAGATATATACTCTTAGGAAAACGATGAAACAGGAAAACATATAAGTTAAAACTTCTTGGTTTTGAGATTATCCGTGTATTTGCTTTGTTAAATTGGAGTTTGGCTATCATATAAATTGGAGTGTAGATAAGATTAAAAAGTAGTATGACTAAGTGTAGTTTGTCCTTTAAAGTTTTATAGCCATCGGCTGCGCTAAGACACTTTTACATGGCAGATTCACTGGCAGAAATCACGGGCTGCAATGTGATTTATTCCATAGATTCGTGTTGTGGAAAAGAGATGGACTACCTACAGTGCATGCGATTCTGATGTCTGTTACTAAACATGTTATTCCTATTCAGGACGAGCTACTGCATATGCATTTGGAAACATTGATCCATCTCATATGTAAGCTCATTTTTTATTTGTTCAGATCTTATTCCTTGGTAACTCACAATTTTCAATGTTTCTTGTGGTCTATGTTGTCATATTTCCATTGGACGAGTAACTCAGCAACAACTTACCAATATTTGGGACTATCATGTAAGCATTTACTTGCTAATTATAATAATTTATATATTCTCTTTTGCAATTGGAGTTGGCCCTGTAACTGACATCATTATACCATAGCTTAGTAGCACCAGGACACGGGGGAAGATCACGACTTAATGGTGATCAGGTTAAATATGCAATTGTTGATGCATTTATTTCATTTGATATTGGCCGGTGTCTTTATTCTAATTAGAATTGATTTTGATGTTTCGTTAAGTCAGCTCAGGTCGTAGCTGGGCAGAGTTATAATAAAAAGAAAATTTGATTTTGATGATTTCTGTGTGCTCAGTGTTTGGTTTTGTTTTATTTTTCAGTGCCGGTAATTTATGCATACATGAATTTTCCTTTTGTGTTTGTGTTTATGTGCAATGGAAGTTATTATTGATGGATTTTGGATTGAAGTAGTAATTGCAGCTTAAGATTAAAAAACATCTTATAACAGGTTCATAAGTTGTTTTTCAGCTTCTTTTCACAAGCTATTTAGAATGATTTACAAAACTGTCAAAGGGTTATAATCATATTGGAGATAGAAGTGGCTTATTGAATGCATCACATAAATGCTTACATCTGAATGTGATGCAAACTGATTAGTTTATCATCTGTATTTTTCTTACTCTGTTCACATTTATCTGAACAATGAGGTTTAACGTATTTTGTAAATGTTTTTTGTTAGCACGCTTTTGATTAGCTGTTGCAGTCGCAGTTGTAGTTGTCTGTCGAAAATCTAATTCGATGATATAAGATTGAAAAAAGAGGGAGCTCTTTGTATTGGTTCTGTGAAAGCAAATAAGAATAAGTCTGTTTGGTATAAGGATTTGAAATTGGTAGGTTCCTTATAAACAAGGTTTCCATATGGTTTTCTAAAAATGTTGTGTGTAAAATAGGGAAAGATTTTTGTATTCTATTATGGTGGTTTAAGTGGCTTAGGGATCAAAATTTAAAGGAAGTGTTTTCGGAAGAGTTTGTTAGGTATTAGGATAGAATGGCAAGTATAGAAAGAGATGGGTTCTTGGTGTAATGGTGTTTGGAAGTGGAACTACATGAGGTTGTAGGGGTTTCAAATTTAAGGGAGGGGAGGAGGTTGTAGGGGGTTCAAATTTAAGGGAGGAGAGGAGGTTATGAACTACTTTGCATTATTTTAGCAGAAGTTTCCCAATTGAACAAGTTGACGACAATTTCTGTTGGTCAAAGGAAGCAAATCAAGTTTTTTTCTATTCAATCTTATTATAAATGTCTGTTGGATATGCAGGATGCAATCTTAGTTTCTGTAAGGAGTGAGAGGCTATTGAAAAACAAATTGGAAAGCCTATTCAGACCTGTTTTTCTAAAACCCAGTCTGTTTTTTCCGAATATCAATGGCGAAAAGCCCAAAATCCTCCATATAGTGCCATCATATCCGTCATAAAACACCACGACATTGCCATCCTTCACAAATTGGCAATGGCAGTTGTCAAATAATCCGCCACCGTAATCTGCCACGCGTAAACATGGTTGATATTTGACAACAGTGATATTTACTAAAAAAAACTTGTGTCTTCTTATGATAAGAATCCTATGCCTATCAGCTGAATTTAATAACTTTTTTCACCATGGTTTTATAAGAAAAATGGTTATCTAATGGTTTCATGCAATGGAGGACTCAACCAAATGAGAGCAGCAGCGAGTTCCATGTACTTAGCATTAACTACCTTTTCTGCAATAATTACCATTATATCATCACACTAAGTTTGATTTTATTTTTCTCTTTCAAAATTTCGAATTCTCTTTGACAGATATGCAACATGGTTCCTATTGTGAGACATTTAAATGTCACTCTCATAGTTACAGAGCTCGATAAATCGTCTTTCTGGGCTGATCCAAGGTTTGTTGCCTCATAAGCATCTCCAATTTTGGTTATCATTCCGACTTCTTAATTTGAAAATTTAATTTCCTTTACCCAGGATGCACATGAATATATTTATGTGAAGCTTGCAATCAATTAAGTTATTGGTTTGTTTGTTACACTAATGCTAACCATGAACGCTATCTGTAGGGTGTAATTTCTAAGAAAACCTTGGTGGAGTTGGCTTTGATTGAACAACACCGGGAGAAGTAGAAAATGGAGAAGAAACTGCAGAAATTAGCTAAAACTATGGATTATTTGGAAAGAGCAAAAGAGAAGAGGCTGCTCCGCTTATTGAAGCTGCATTTCAGCAACGCTTAATGGAAGAGAGGGTTCTTCATGAACATGACCAACAAGTAATGTATATTGGTGCTTTGATCGAAATAATTGATTTTTTTTATTCATATTTTTCATCTCATTGGAACAGAATCTTCATTTATAAATTTTTATTTAAACAAGTTTATTTCTTGTAATGATTTATAACTCTTTAGACAATGGTTTGATGCAGCAAGAGGTTGAACTGAGCGAACAGCGCCATGCTGGAGATCTTAAGGAGAAAGAGAGGCTTAGTCGAATGATAGGCTATAAAGTTAGTATCATAAACCTATGCCTATGTGCAGAATCACTCATAACAGTTAATGTATGAAGAGCTTTTTCTTATGTTTCTTACCCTTAATTATGGTTTAGGTTTGTAGAAAAGGTGAGTGGCTCCTCATTCCACTGTCAGTATACTTGCCATTAGAAAATGTGAGTTTGATTTGTTGTAGAGAAACAATATTACTAGCTCAAATTTCAATGATCCATTCCCACTTTTACTTTTACACAATCTTTATAATACCAAATACAATTTTGTGTGATTAACATGTTGAATTGTTTCTACACAGGGCCAATTTCAGTTGACACTTCTGCAAATTCAATTGACAACATTGATTATGGTGGTTTTGAGGGGAGATTCAACTTTGCGCGGTCATTTTCCGGAGGCGAAAATGACAAGTTTTTCCTCTGTAATTATTGTTGACTATGATAATGACACTTATGCTTCAATTTGAAAAATGACACTTTTGTTGTTTACAGGATAATGAGACTTATGTAATTTATATTTTCATATTATTGTTTAGGAAAATAATAGTTTTAGTTTTTGTACCCAAATTAGAGTATGTTTGATTGTCTTCAGTTTCTAACACCATACTGATTTATTTTGTCCAGTGCAAAATATATGACTTACTAAGATTAGTATCATGCAGGGGTCAGTTTGCATACTTAATGCAGTGAAAAAGACATGACTGTATTTGCACTTGAAAAATTAACATACTTATTAGCAGGATTTGATGGTGTAACAATGTGTATGACTTCAATTTCTATTTGAAACACAAATTCACTTACATTTGAATTGCAACAAAGATCATGAAATCAATCCATTATAATTCATTAAAATGACTAAAATCAAATTAACCAATACTAAATCTCTACTTTTTAGAATAAATTATTTGTAATAATAGTAATAATAAAATGACATGTTTTTGAATGCTAATTAATTTATATACGGGAAAATAATTTATTTTTAATAATAGTAATAATAAAATGACATTGTTCTTACCATTATATTATTTAAAATTAATATTTTAAATACGGAAAAAATTATTATGCTGATCCAATTATATTAATATTTACAAACACTAAAAAATCACATTAATAATTTTATAAATACTTTCAAATTAAATTAATATTAATGCTCCAAATATACTGTTCTTTCAAACTTATTAACATAGGGGAAAACTATTTTCATGCTCCAATTATAAATAAAAATATTATTCTAATTCACACTTTTAACTTTATTGGTTAAATCAATTAGTTTTTCTATTTGTTTCATTCTTATTACATTTTAAAAACTAATATTTCTAACATCCCGGTCTTCGTGCAAACGCAATAGTATCCACGTCAGTTTCCGTACAAACGCATATGTTATTATACGGGTTCAAATTCGTTGTTTATTATACCCACTAAATTATTGTATGTTTTAAAAATAATAACTTTATTTGCTGAAAATTTATATTATTTAAATTTTAACATACAATTTTGCCTTTCGTTTAAAATAATAAAATTTTCAAATTCTATCTAATATTGTTATTTTGAAATTATATTTAATTTAACATAAATTATTTTTAAAGATAATATATGAAACTTTGAAATATAAGCCTTTTTGTAATTTAACACAAATTATAAACGGTGGAAAAATATAAATAATTTAAATATTTTAAAAATGGAAAAATAAGTCAGGTAAAAAACAAATTTAATATTTATATACGGGGTCAAATTCGTTGTTGATTATAACCACTAAATTATTATATGTTTTCAAAATAGTAACTTTTTTTTTGTTGAAAATTTAAATTTTTATTTAAATTTAGTAAAAATGCGCGTACCATACCAGTACCCGTGCGAATGCACGAGTCTCCCAATAGTATGTAACAAAAAGGTGAAACAAACATTTAGTTATGCTTTCAAACATTAAATTTATGATAATTATTCTGAAATCAACGTTCTCTACATTAATTAGTTCCTAGACTTTGAGAGAATTCACAAAATATAATTAAAGGTATCTTATTTGAGTCACTTGTACTCAAAACTAAATGAAGTAAGTCAATGGAGAACAAAACAATGTGTCAGAAAACAATTATTTCTTTTAAATAATATACATACATGTAAATCACTAATTTTATAATGCAAGTACATAGATATTAATGATTCATATGAACTATTTTTAAGCATAAATCCTCCAACAATTTTTCTAGTATCTTTAGGTGGCACATTATTAGCCATCTCAATTTTTTTAGACCCTGTGTAGATTTAGTCATACTTTAATCATAGAAAAAAAATAGAGGTTCTATTAGACCACGTTTAACCATTATAAGTATTTTAAAAGATTCTATTTAATCATAAGTTAATTGTGACAAATTTAAAGTTTTATGCGATAGTCTACTCTGCACGTCCTTAAAAACGACCCTATTTATATGATTAATCCACACAAAATTCGACAACAAAATTGTACCGACACGCGATTAACCATGTTCTATCGGAGGTTTAATTTTTATTTCAATCGAGTGATGAAGTTCAATTTTTAAAATATTAATCAATAAACATTAATGTAAAGGCATGAGCATTAAGATATTTTTATATTCAATTAAGAAACTTCTAAACAACTTACCAATACCCAGTTTTAGAGAGAGAATGTCCAACCTCTCTCTAAACTAATTTCTATTTTGTCATTTCAGATGGAATGAAATAGGGTCACTCGAAAAGGCAACAGGAAATCAACAGGGAACAGATGGGATTCATACACTGGCGGAGCAAAAACTGGAAGAGCTGAAGGTGATAACTTTTGTACTATTTTCTTCACGGAGTTTCCGGAGAGTACTAAAGCGGAAGACTTTTCACTCAATTTGGAAAATATGGTGAAGTTAAGGAAGTAGTGATTCCTTAGAAAATAAATAAGTTAGGAAAACGATTCGTTTTTGCGAGATTCTTAGGGGTTGAGGACGCGAGAAGATTGGCAGTGAAGCTGGATAACTTGTTCATTGATAAAGTCAAGTTACATGCAAACATTCCAAGGTTTGATCGTTCGGATAAGAAGAATTCCAGAGGGCACAAATCTTCTGATTTTAGTTTCAAGACATCTAACAAGAGGGAAGAAGCCTTGAGAAAGCAAGGTGTGTTTGATAGAAGGGTAGGAGAACGCTCGTTCGCAGATGTGGTTAATAATCAAGAAAAAATGGAGAGACCTCGTAAGATCCCTGCGAAACTTGTGTATCAAGCAGAGGAGAATGAGATACTGAGATTTCAAAAAGCTTATATTGGGATAGTTAATGAACCAGGTATGTCTTATAATATGCAAAATAACTTCGAAATAAAAGGTTATTTTTCGATCAAGGTGACCCTGCTTTGAGCCAACCTTTGCCTGTTAGAAGAAAGTGAAGACGGTGAGATAAAGGATTTAATCAGGGAAGCTAAGTTGTGGTGGAGCCAGTGGTTCAAAGAAATAAGACAATGGAGAGATGAGGATGTTGACAGAACCAGAATGACATGGCTAAGGTGTTATGGTATACCTTGTCATGCCTGGAACTTCTTTTTTTTCGAGGTATTGGCAAAGATGGTGGGAGAATACGTTTGTGTGGATGAGAATACTCTTAAAGGTACCTGTATGGATGTAGCAAGAATACTGGTTAGGACAAATTGTGCATTAGTTTTGAACGAACTCTTTAAAGTTCTAATCAATGGAGTGGAGTTCAGTATTAAGATGGTGGAGGACAGTCACGGTCCTTTACGTATTAATATTAATAAACAGGCTGAGAGAAACGACGAGGCCCTTTTCTCCTCATGTTCAGAAAGCTCGTGGAGTAAGCTACAATCAAATGAAGAAGTTGAGGGAGTGGAAGAAGACCTAGGACTGAAGGATTATGTAGCGAAACTTACCCTTAGTTCACAGAGGACTGTTTTAGTTGTTAACTCGTTGGATGCTAATGAAGAGGTGAATTTAGTCAGTGGAAACCCTCATGAACCAACTGATGTGGTTGAATATGATGGCCCTACTCCTAGAACATCAGATTTTGACAATGCAATTATGGCAGCTAAAGCAGCGGCAACTTCCTATGTTGTGCCTTCAGCAGGTCTAGGTGGGACAGAAATAGGCTTTTTGACAGCAGAAAAGGAACCTTTGGGAGGGGCCCCCAAGATTTTGGGCTTTGTGAATAATGTAGAGGTTGAGAAGGTTGTAAAGCAAAAGAAGACTAAACTAAAAAAGATGGTAGAATTTTGTGGGCCAAAAAGAAAGAAAAAACTGAAGCCCAAAAACAGAGTTTTGGCCCAAGTTAACTCTGGTTCTGTGGAGCATGAAGATCCGATCGAGCAATTTTCTCAACCCTCATTTTTTTAGGCTTTGCAGGTCAAGAAAAATGGTGATCTATATGCTAATAGACACTCTTGTTCAGATGACACAAATATTTTCTCAAGAGGAGATGTGCTTTGCTGTGAGTCTATTTCAGACTCAGATGTTTGTAATTGCAATGCTAGATTCGAGGATTTTTCGGATTCGAATGTGGGGGTAAAGGTGTGGAGATCAGCCAAAGAGTTGGGGGTGGTAGCTAAAAATGGCACGAAATATTTTTCTTCTGAGTTAGCTGCAATGGAGAGACGTGATAAAGGCATTCTGATAGGTAAGAAGGCAAAATCTAGAGTGGACCAATGATTGTCGGTTCTCTCAATATCAGAGGGGAGGTAATTTATCCAAACGCAAACTGATAAATCACCTTATTAACTTAGGTAAGGCAGATGTCTTCCTTATTCAAGAATCTAAGATGGAGATGATTGATGATAAAATAGTTTCTGGCCTTTGGAACTCTCAAAATGTAGGGTGGTCATTTATTAAATTCGTGGGTTGGTCTGGAGGTATTATCACTATGTGGAACAACGACGTTGTTTTTCCTATATTCTCTTTTGTTGGGGAAGGTTTTTTGGGTACCAAGTTTGAGTGGAAATCAGATTTTCTGTATATAGTGAATGTTTACTCTAGCTGTAATTTGAATTTGAAGCGCAAAATGAGGAGGGAAATTACAGAACTTAAATCTAAATGGAAAGATGGTATGTGGTTATTGGGTGGGGATTTCAACGAAACTAGTGATGCTTCAGAGAGGAAGGGAGTGACTTAGGGAAGAAACAAAGTGGGAAGTATGGATTTTTCTGATTTTGTCAAAGACTTGGGGCTGTTTGACCTTTCTTTAACATGTAATCGGTTTACGTGGTTCAGTGGCGATGGAAGATCTATGAGTAGGTTGGATCGTTTTCTGGTGGATGCTACCTTCATTAATAAGTGGGGTTTGATCAATCAGAGTATAGGAAAGAGGGATTTGTCGGATCACTGTCCCATTTGGCTGATAGTGTGGTTTAGAGATTGGGGTCCTAAACCATTTTAATCAAACAATAGCTGGTTTGATAATGAACACTTTTTGAATTTTTTCGAAGAGAAGTGGAAATCTATGAAGATTGTTGGTAGAAGCGACTTTGTTTTAAAAGAAAAGTTGAAGATGTTGAGACTTAGTTTAAAAACTTGGAGTAGGGAAGTGTTTGGGTGGTATGATCTCAAAGTCGAGGAAAACGTGGATGTTATCAACGACTTAGATAAGAAGCTTGTTATCGCTGCTAGCGAAGAAGTGGAGGATCTGGTTCGTATTAGAGCAGATGCTTGCAAGACGGTGTGGAGGAATTTAGGTATTAAAGACAAATTATTAATTCAAAAGGCGTATATCAGGTGGAACAATGAGGGGGGTCAAAACTCGAGGCTCTTCCATAACTTTGTCAATGGTAGAGCAAAAAGAAAGTTTATTGGATCAGTAAGTACAGAGGAAGGGAGAGTAGAATCTGTTGAAGGAGTTAAATTAGCTGTGAAGGATTTTTTTACGAAGAAGTTCTCTGACACGGGGACTGTTAGACCTGTTCTTGACGGTATAAGCATTAATTCTCTTTCAGAATCCGATGTTAACATGTTAGAAGCTTCTTTCGAGGAGGATGAAATTAAGAACGCTGTGTGGAGTTGTGATGGAACCAAAAGTCCCGGGCCAGATGGCTTCAATTTTGTGTTGATCAAAAGATGTTGGTATTTTATGAAAGAGGACATTTGCGCCTTTATTAAAGATTTTCATCATCATGCTCACTTATCTGAGAACTTCTGTTTGTCGTTCTTGGTTCTTATCCCCAAGGTGGTCAATCCGCTTGATCTTAGCGATTATAGGCTTATTTGCCTAGTCGGGAGCATGTACAAAATTATTGATAAATTACTTGCTGCCAGAATCAAGAAAGTTATAGGAAGCCTCATCTCGCATAACCAGTACGCCTTTGTTCCTGGAAGATTGTTATTGGATGGTGTGGTTGTGGCTAACGAGGTTATCGATTGTGCAACGAGAGATAATAAGGAATGTATCTTGTTCAAAGTCGATTTCGAGTAGGCATATGATTGCGTCAATTGGGATTTTCTTAAATCATTGATGGTACGTATGGGATTTGGAATGCGGTGGATGAAATGGATGAATGCGTGTATTTTCTCGGGGATTTTGTCCATCTTAGTCAACGGAATCCCAACGGAGGATTTCGAGGTTCAGAGAGGGTTACGCCAAGGCGATTCTCTTTCACCTTTTCTATTTGTTATGCTGTCTGAGGCATTAACAAAACTGGTTAGAAAGGCTTCAAGCATTGGCCTTTATTCTGGTTTTAGATTCAATGAAGAAACGGTGGTGGATGTGGTTCAATTCGCCGACGACACTTTACTAATGGGAGGAGGTGGACATAATAACATTTGGGCTATTAAGTCTGTTTTGCGTAGCTTTGAACTAGTGTCTGGTCTAGGTGTCAATTTTCACAAAAGCCGTCTTATCGGAATCAATGTTGATGATAACTTCCTGAATGCAGCAGCTTCCTTTCTTGCGTGCAGGGTAGGTTCGGTGGGTTTTGATTTCCTTGGTATTCCGGTATGCTGCAACCCTAGAAGAATTTCTACGTGGAGACCAATCATTGCGAAGATGAAACGTAAGTTGTCGAGTTGGAAAGGTCGCTGTTTGTCTATGGCTGGTCGTGTTTCTTTGATTAATTCGGTTCTCTCGAGCCTACCTATTTTCTGGTTCTCTTTTTATAAAGCTCCGGTTGCGGTTTGGTCCGAAATTGATAAAATAAGAAGGGATTTTCTGTGGGGATCAAATAAGGAGAAATCTAAGATTTGTTGGGTGAAGTGGGAGATTGTCTGCAGGGAGAAGAAGTTAAGAGGTCTTGGTGTCAAAAGTATTAGGGAGTTCAATCTTGCTTTGTTGTATAAATGGAAATGGAGGGTGTTGTCTGAACATGGTGCGCTTTGGAGGAGAGTTTGGATGCCAGATATGGTAACGTTAGGTTCGCAACGCAAAAGCATAGCTCTTCAAAAGGAAGATCTGTCTCTTATTGGTGGAAAGATCTGCTGTAGAATGCGGAACATGATGCTGTAGCAGGCCTGGAGCTTGCGGATTCAGTGGTTTTTAAACTCGGTAATGGCAGAAAAATCCCGTTTTGGGCAGCTTGTTGGATAAACAATAAATCTTTGGCTGAAATGTTCCCTTTGGCTTACAAAATTAGTAGCAAAAAAGACGTGTCGGGGGAGGAGATGGGGGCTTGGGTGGAAAGATCATGGCAGTGAAGCAACTTAGGCATTTTATTACCGTAAACAGATCAGGTGCAGGCTGAAGTCTATGCCCTAAACCTGTTGTTGAGCACTGCAGAGCTGGTTCAGGGGTTGGAAGACAGGGCAGAATGGAAAGGCTTTGAAAATAATTCATTTAATGTTAGAGAAGCGTATAATTGTCTTATGGATTCGGGTCAGGTTTCAAATTTAACCGATGATTAGAAGAGGGGTTTTATGTGGCTTTGGGAATGTAAGGTTCCTCCGAAAATTAAGGTTTTCGGTTGCAAATTTTTATGGAGTAGGTTGCCGACAAAAGTTGAACTTCGAAGAAGGGGAGCTTTAATGGAGACGGCTTGCAGGCTGTAGCTTCTGTAACCTTTTCGAAGAATATTGTTTTCATTTATTTTTCTCTTGCAGGATAGCTCTAGAAGTGTGGAAAATAATTGCAGGCTGGAGCGGTATTTCGGCAAACTTTTGCGGGAATGTTTCTAAGTTTTGGCTTGATTGGAGTGGAGGAAGAGCGGGTAAAAATCAAAAATTAATTAAAGGGGCGATTTAGTTAGCGGTTTTGTGGGCTTTGTGGAAGGAAAGAAACAATGTTATTTTCAACAACGTTCTGTTTTGTATAAATAATGTCTGTTGGAGTGTCAAAATCATAGTGTGGAAGTGGGGCTGCATTAAGAAAAATTCTTATTCCAACTCTACTTTTCATGCCTTTTGCATGAAACCTTTTTAGTTAGGATAATGTTGGTTGAGATTTTCTTTCGTTGTATTGTTCTGAATACGTCTGGTATTCTTTATTAATTCCATTGGCTTTTTGAAAAAAAAAACTTTCAATGGGAGATGATCTAATCTTATATAGTATAATTCAAAAGTAAACTTATGTTGAGGTAGTTAATATACATTTAAAAAACTAGTAGGCCATGAGGAGTGCGTGACTTGATTAATTATACCATGTTATGTTATGGCCATTGGTGAAGTCAATGATATTAAAAAATAAAAAATAAAATATTAATTAATTAAACCATGTTATGGCCATTGGTGAAGTCAATGATATTAAAAAATAAAAATAAAATGTAATATATCACATTCTCCATGAATAAAAATCTCCTTTCTATTTCCCTTTAAACTTTCAACGCTCTTTCGTTCTTCATTTCAATGGCCTCCGATAACTCTTCCACCGACAATGGTTTCACTCGCCCTGAGATGTACACCGAGAATCTCGCCGGAACCGTCGACGCCTACGACCGCCACGTTTTCCTCTACTACAAAAACCACCTTTCCTGGCCTCCACGTGTCGAGGCTTCCGACGACCATCCCCTCCCTAAACTCGTCGCCGCCACGATGAAAGCCCGTAAAAACGACTTCACTCTTAAGGTTCGTTTTACTTGAAATTGAAGTGATTTGGTTTTCTCTTTGCTTATTCCGTTCTAATTTCGTTTGGCTTCATTCTTTGCAGACCAAAATCACTGTGTGCGAAGCGCGTGAGGAAGCTGGCTTCTCCGACGGTGACGTTTTGATTTTCCCTGAAATGATTAAGTATAGGTAAACCAGAAATGTCGCTATTGTTTACTAGGGGCAGTTTATTCAATTTTTTTCTCAGCGTGTCTTTCATTTTCAAATTTTATTCAATAGATAGATTAACTTATCTATAGATCTTATTACTGGAAACAATTTTTATAAATCTGTACCAAACATGAGAATGTTATATTCCTAGCTTCACTTTCTTGGAGATATTTGTGTCAACCGTTGAGCAAACACACCCTATATTTATTTGGATTGATGGAATCGGATGGAGTGGAGTGGAATGAGATGAGATGGAATGGAATGATATTCCATTGTTTGGATTATTTAAAATTCGATGGAGCGGAGCGGAATGGAGTGATATGGATTCCATTCCATTCCATCACTTATCACCATATTTCTTCCCCTCCAATTTGGGCGGAATGAACAACTTGCCTTATTCTGTTCTAAAATTTCCAAACAATGGGATGGGATATCCGCTCCATTCCGCTCCGTCCCACTCCGTTCCGTTTCATTCCATTCCATTCCGCTCCATTTATTTTATGATATCCAAACATAGATTGTGTTTTTTATATAGTAGTACAAATTACTTCAGTGTATTGATGGTAAAATATATGTTGAATTTAACTTTAATTCAATCTATTATGAGTGAGTAGTTGTTATCAGATTCTATGGATGATTTACCGGTTTTTGAGTTGTGTATGAATGTGCAAATGGTTCATAATACTTAATATTGTTACAATTAGTGGACTGTAGCTTCAACCGAATACTTAGGGATATATTTGGGTTAAATGATTTTCTTTGATAGCATATTAGAGAGTGTTACGATTTACGCAGCAACAAAACTTCTGATTGAAGGTTTGTTTGATACTTGTACAACACCAACAAGTTCAATCACTTCTATTTTCTCAAATTATTTATGTGTCGGTGTCCGTGTCTATTTTATGCTTCATAATAAAATTCCGAAGATTGTATTTTTTATACTTTTGAGATTTTATGGAGTTGCAAGTTTTTATTTCTTCCAGTGAAGAGTTTTCTCGTGTTTTTCTTTCTTTAAATAATGATAATTCTGTGTATGTGGAACTTTTAAACCTACTCAAACTGATATTTAGTTGAAGTGTGCTTGTGCATGTGGAACTTTTAAACCTACTCAAACTGATATTTAGTTGAAGTGATGCTTTTGTTAAACTTGGTCTTCTTTGATGAATGAGGGTTTTTTATGTTGAGAATTTTCTGTTGTTTCTGAGGCCAATTTTCTTTTCTTTAATTGAAAGGGGTTTGGTGGAGTCAAATGTTGAGAGCTTTTTTGAAGATGTTTTGGTGAATGGCAAACCATGGGCTATTGGAGTGCCTGAGATTTTAACCGGTTCACATGTTTATGTATGTGCTCATGGAAGTCGTGATGTTAGATGTGGTGCTTGTGGGCCAGTTCTCATCAAGAATTTTAATGAGGAAATTGAGCTTCGAGGTCTGAAGGATCAGATATCTGTTACCGCTTGTTCTCACATTGGGGGGCACAAATATGCTGGGAATGTAATTATATACAGTCCAGGACCTGACGGGAAAACTACAGGTCACTGGTAAGCTCCGCATGGTTGCATCCCCAAAATTTTGAAATATTTTATTGCTGCTAGTTTAATTGTACCACATAACAACTGTTTATAGGTACGGTTATGTTACTCCTAATGATGTTCCTGATTTGTTGGACCAACACATTGCTAAAGGAGAGGTCATACACCGACTTTGGAGGTTGGTATTTTTGTGATTATGCATTTTATATCTTTAAATGAAATTAAACTTTAGGGACACATTGTTTGTAAAGACAAAAGTAACATATGCAGTGTGATCTTTTAGATTATAAAAAAAAGTATTCGCTGGTTTGTTACTGAACTATGGTGTAGACTTATAAAAATGATCATGGTTTGAGATACTTTTGAGGAGTGCCCCATCCATATTTCCTGTTTTAGCATTTACTATGAATGATTTTTAAGTTTTTGGGTTGTTCTTTTCTCTCTCTCTTTCTCCTCTTCTGTCCTTAACGACCCTGCATTCTGATTTGATATTGAATTGAGTTAAAATTTTTTTTTTTTTGCCGTGTTATTTTGTGTTGTGCCGATGTAGCCAATTGGGAATTTGTCTTTTATTTCGAAGTGCAAATAAGATCGCCATCTTATGCATGAAGTATTTTGAAGTTTTATTATTATTGTTATTCTTATTATTTCAACTCATTTTTGTTGGCGGCTCATTAATTGAACTGAATAAGCATCTATTTGCATAAGTATAAAATTGATTCTAATTCATCTATCATAATGCTGCATCGTGGTTTGTTTCCTTTGTTATGATTGTGTCTGATTGAATTCGTTCATTTCCTTTATAATCCACCATGGTCTTACTATTTATAACCAAAGGAAAAAACTATTAAGCACTTTTATTTAGGAGTACGTCATCTATGATGTCATTTAGTCCCCATAATGTAACTGCTGCATTTTTGGCACCTCCCTTATTACGGAGGTGTATTAGTTAAACTTCTTTATTTTGTTGTAGGGGCCAAATGGGGCCTTCTGTTCCAGAAGCAAAGGGAGCAACTAACCAGAAACTTTCTAATGGAGGACATGCCAAAAAGATCGAGAAGAGTATCAAAAGTGCCAGTGTGAACAAGGAAGAAAATGTGAGCAGTTGTTGCCAGGGTGTTAATGGGGTTTCTTGTTGCAGCTTTCCAAGTCCTGCACAAAACAACAAGACTAAAGAAGAGAGTAAAATCTGTAAGAATTGGCCTACATTGAAGGAGAGTGATGTTCTCACAGTTGTTGGTGTGCTTGGAGCCGTGGCAGCTGTTGCTGTGGCTTACAAACTTTACAGAAGGTCAGGCTGAATTAAGCTCTAAAGGTTGTTTGGGAACCCTATTTTTTTGGCTGATGTACCACTAAGTAAGAAATAATTATAAAAACCAACTATACAAAGACTTAAATAGACGCCTTATTGGTTTATCAAAGAATAGTAAAAGTCTAGCAGCAGATACAGTGATAAAAGTTTCATTGTTCTTTTTGAACTCGACACAATTATGACTGTATACGCCCCATGTGTTTGTCCATTATGTTTGCATTACTGATATTCTATTAATTCAAAGTTTGTTGTGATGAAAGCTTAAGCTGGTTATTTCTGTTAAAACTCGAAACAGTGTTGATTGGTTTTTTTAAAATGATTATGGTCTATTTTTGCCGTAGAGTTTGTTTCACTATGCACAGCACGCGCTCACTCTCAATGCATCTATTTGTTGACGCTGGGCATGTGTTTTTGGTTTAGATTTTGGTCACCATTATAAACATCACTCATGCTATATTATGGTTTGAGTATTTATGCACTTCAATTAACTTGATAAGTTAAAGAAAATTGCTCTTGGTTGGAAAATTGTTGAAGCTATATTCATGTGGTGCTACCTATTCATTTTCTTGTGGTATGTTTGTTTGTTGTTTGTAGGTGAAGATCTTTTGAAAGATAACGAAGTAACAGTATAATATTGACTTATTTTCTTGAACGTTACTCTTGATAACTAAAACTTTAAAAATTATAATTAATAATGCACACATTTATATTTACAATCCAACTTTCAAGTAGAAGCATATTCAAGCATTTTGTTTGCTACATATTTATGTTTTCTCTAATGAAATGATAATAATCAACTTTTAGATATGTAAGATCATTTGTGGAAGTTAAGCAAATTGGTTGTTGAAAGCAAGTTTTATAGGTTCTGATCACAACTTCTATTCTTGAAGTAAATTCCTGAACCATTAATTTTTTTAGTTGCATTGGCTAAAGCACAATGATCAACTTCTGTGTTTCAAGTGGCCATGTTTTCTCTCAAAACTGTACACGGTAGCCTAAGGGCATATTTACACTTAGACCTTACACCCCTGCCAAACATGTAAAAAGTCCATAACAGTTTTTTGTTTACTCTTTTACACATTTTGGTAGCAATTAAATCTCTCTTTTTTTTTTTTAACTTTTAATTTTGCATTAAAAAATGAAATTGACAAGTAAGCATTTTTTAAAAAAAACTTCTTAATGCAATTTTACCATATTTTGATTATATATATTATGCAGAACAATTTATTCCTGCTTTATGGACAAATTCATTAAGAATGGAGATTTGTTTTAGATTTTTCTGCATGACTCACAAGTTAGCATTACCCTTTTCATTATTATAAAATTATGTAAAGTCTAATTAGGGGTGAGAATAGGCTGGGCCGAGCTAGGCTTTGCCGGCCAAGCCTGAACCTGACCTGCTAAAAAATTCAAAGTCTAAGTCTGGCCTATAGCCTATCATAAGCTTATTTTTAGGCGTAAGCCTGACCTTTTCGAAGGCCTGATTAGCCTACTAATCTATTTAAAAGCCTACTTCATTTGAACATCTGTAAATAAGAAATTCAACTAATGTTAAATAGACTAACAAGTTAAAAAATCAATGAGATTAAATGTTTGTTTTCATTGTCTCGTTCAAGTTTTCTTATTAGCATAAGTTTGGTGATACTATTTGTTGAAGATAACTTATGAGAAAAACTTATGACATTGTTTATAATGTTTTTTCAACTTATTTTCATACGTTTTTCAAGATAATTAAGTTTTATTTTCGTATTTTAATTCAAAGTACAATATAGAATATAATAATAATAAATTTATTGATTTTTTCTTAAATAGGCCAGTCTGATAGGCTTAAAAGACTTTTCTTACGGCCTGTGGCCTAGCCTCTTTAGCTAAATAGGCTTATAAAAAAACCTAGGTCTTTTCTATTTAAGAAAAAGTCTGGCCTGACCTGAACCTATGTAGGCTAGACTGTATGCCCCTATTAGTTGGCCTGGCCTATTCCCATCCCTAGATATAATTATGTATATACCCTAATCCTAAATCTTACCATTTTCCCTCCAAATCCTTAAACTTTCAGCATTTAATATACGTTATATATCTCACATTTTGTATTTGCGCATTTATATCAATGCTTATCTTTTAAATGCCACTATTAGTGGACTCAATGCATGCTATATTTTTCAAAAGTAATGCCCCACTAGTGCATTTATGTCTATGCACACTACATTTTTCAAATGTAATGTCACAACTGCGCATTTCATCATAATCACATTTTCTTCCATTTTCATGAGTGCCACATTCACACATTCACATGTTAACTCTATGACAATATATATTCATTTTCAATAAATGTGACAATCACATGTGTGAGATCTAATTCTCTATAAATGTGATACTATTGTTGGGGTTTTATGCATTTCATTAAAGGAGCGGTATTTTTTTCATATTTTACAAGACCCACTTCTGCATTTTACTCTAAATGCATTTTGGAAAAATGATGACACCACATTTATTACAATATGCAATAATATATTGCAAAAACGCAGAAAAGTAGTTAAATTCAATGGTTTAAGGTAGGGCTGGACAAAATTTAGAAAACCAGCCCAAACCAGCCGACCCACAAGGCCCGCGTGTGGACGGATCGATTATTATGGATCGGTAGTTCGCACACTTGATATTCCAGCTGAAGATCGGATAGCTGATCCTCCACCTGTACCAGCAGCAGCTCACATTCCACCGCTTCCACCATTTCCTGGAGGACCGACTGATACATCACTTTTGGTGAGGTATCAAAACCATGTGGCTCGTTATTTGTGGGATGGCCAAGTAAGTAAATCTATGACTTTTCTATGTTGAATAAAATGTAATTTTAATTATTTATGTATTATGACATATTCTACGATTTATTTTTCAAGAGAGAGTTGCGAAGAAGGAGCTGAAGGTTGCTGCACATGGCAGCAAACTGATTGGATGGGTTCCTCACTGTCTTCTACGTGCGATTGAGCGATGGGTATCTAATTCTGGTTTATCCTCTCTGCAGAATACCAGTTTATCGAGGATAGATCAGAACCTCTTATCTGCATTTGTGGAGAGGTGGCATCCCGAGACATCGTCATTCCATATGCCGTTTGGCGAGATGACGATTACACTGGACGATGTTTCTTGCCTCCTTCATATACCTATTAGAGGGGAGTTATGTGACCCTGCACAAGGGTTTATTGACTCAGATCCTATTACCCAGGCTATTAGTCTAATGGGTGCTACACTGGAGGAAGCAGCTGAGGAGATTCGTGCAAACAGAGTTCCTTACTATTGGCTTGATTGGTTGAAGAAGTTATTTGTCCGTCTGCGAGCTGATAGAACTGGACGATGTTTCTTGCCTCCTTCATATACCTATTAAAGGGGAGTTATGTGACCCTGCATAAGGATTTATTGACTCGGATGCTATTACCCAGGCTATTAGTCTAATGGGTACTACACTGGAGGAAGCAGCTGAGGAGATTCGTGCAAACAGAGGTCCTTACTATTGGCTTGATTGGTTGAAGAAGTTATTTGTCCGTCTGCGAGCTGATAGCAGATTTGATTGTGCGGCTAGGGCGTATATGTTGTTGCTACTAGGCTGCACTATTTGTACATATAAGACCTTTACTCTTGTAGAGGCAAAGTATTTACCACTGTTTCAGGACTTGGAAACATGTGGTAGATACTCTAGGGGGCTGCTGCTCTTGTTACATTGTATAGATATCTCGGAGATGCTTCATTCTATAGTTGCAGACAACTTCGTGGATATGCCTTTCTACTACAAGTACAACTGCTTAATTTTAATTTCATTTAGATTTGTATTATATTATTTACAATACCTTTAATTGATGATATTCATGATGTGTCACAGTGTTGGATTCACGAGTATTTCGCAACTGTTGGGAAGAGAGGATTTTCGAAGATAGCTGGTATTGGTAGTCCACTTCCCAGAGCGATGAAGTGGCAATACAAGCAAGGGACGCAGAAGGTGGATGAGATTAGGGCAGTGCTTGATGGATTGACACCTACTGATGTCATTTGGCGCCCGTTTGAGGATCACAGACAGACCATACCATTTACTGATATTTGTTTGTACAGGGGTGGCCTGAAGTGGTATGGTACATCTGTGCTTTATTTACCTGACAGATGTTTACGCCGGTTTGGATACAGGCAGTTCATCCCATCTCATCCACCTGATATTGATACACTTGATATACATTTCGAGTGGGTTTCTTACCATGCGAGCGTCTCACAATTGCTACATCAGGTCGAGTTTGCAGATACTCCGTATGATACGGTGGCTGAATACATGGCTTGGTACTACACAGTTTCCCATCCTCTTTTGATACCACCTCAGGGGGAGGCCAGTGAGGTTCCAGTTCCAGAGTTTGATGATGGACTGGCAGATCCGAGGTTACGACATATTTCACATGAGTTGCGTCACTATCTCGCTCGTCACGATGCCGAGGATGATGATGATGATTATGTTGAGATCTTTCGAGCACTACATCTGGCTCAGGGTGGACCGTTACCTCAGGGTAGATAGGTTTCTTATATATTATTATTTAGACTTATGTATTATTCAGACTTATGATTTATATTTATGTGATAGTATTCAGAATTATATTATGATTGATGATGCATAAAAAATATAAAAAAAATAATATGAAGTTAAACGTCACTCATAAAAATGTAAAAAATAATATGAAGTTAAACGTCAATCATAAAAAAGAAAAAAAATAATATGAAGTTAAACGTCGATCATAAATTAACATGTGTTGGGAGCACAGGCGCAAGTTGCTGCCAGTGTTGTAAACGTCCAGCAAATCCAATTATCCATGATGTTGCATCTGATGTCCGATGTGTTCTCCAATCTGTTGTGACTGGTGGCAAGGGAAATTCTTCATTCATATTTACCTGTTAAGAAAGTTAATAAGTAAGACGTAAATCGTATAGAATTAAGTAATATAAAAAACTATAATATTTACCTGAACCCAATGATTTGAGTTTACAAAACCAATGTAGTAAATCGACACATTAGGCGTATGTGCAGTCGTCATAGGGAAGAAACTCAAACTAAGAGCACTTAGTGAGACAAGAATGATGTTATACCGATTTTCTATCACATAACCCATTTCTAGTAGTGTCATCCATTTATCAAATGGCTGAGAACCTAAAGATGATATCAACAAGGATTATCTCACTTTTGAATAATTAGTTTCAAATAACTTCTCATATAGGCTTTTTCTGGGACCTCTCATTTCATTATCCAAATCACGACGAACCATTGACCACCATTCCTCACCATATCCATGCAAAGATGCAATAGCTCTAAACCCACAATTTCCATCATCCTTTACATCAACAATTTCATCAATAAATGGTCTTATATGTTCTGCAAATTGTACAATGTACCTGTGAGATGGTTTGTTCTTTGAGGTCTGGGATAACTGCGAACAAGGCTTCTTTGAAGATTTTTGGGAATTGCTGTATTCTTGATCAACATACTCATGATACGAAGGATCACGATAAAGATCATACCCAATAGGTTTCTTCCCTTTTCTCTTCACTCCTCCTTTGGTCTTTATTTTTTCAGGTGGTGGTACCATCTTTGTTGTAGTGGGGTAAGCAATTTCGCACACCCTGCTTTTTAGTGCTCTCTTTCCTGCAAGATCTAATGAATGAAACCTCTTCCACGGTGCTTCAATCGTACTTGTCATATCCACCTCTACTCCATCCTCTGTATCTACCTCTTGTTCACCTTCCATACTCAGTTTCCTCCAATGGATATGAATAACATCAATTGGTATTGGTTCACCACTCAATGTGTATCTCCCTAACTCACAGGCACAAGGTAACCCGTATACTGTTCTACAAAAACACCTACACATTTGGGTGTTTGTACCCACCATGTCAACCCTATGCCACTCTTTAGCAATGTGCCGCAAAGCAGCTCTAGATACTGATCCACGCAAATTCGAATAATATGGACTAGTGTGTGCATGCTCAACCTCATAAAAACTCTTCTGAAATAAAGCTCTAATATTGCCCACTTGAATCTTGATGTTGCCATTCATAGCCTCCCAGCACTTGACCATATCACCTAAACTGTTCTCCAACATATGCTTCAGCTTCCAATGCGCAGATTCGACTCTAACAAAAATAAAAGAAGTTCAGTATAAGTATCAGTAACATTACCATAAACAAACTATGGCTATAAAACAAACACATTACCTGTTATTAGTGATGTTGCCTAAATGCAACACTTTATTGATCCAAGCTTCAACAAATCTATGCCTATGAGGTGTCAACCACGTGTCTTTCACATAATCCAGAAAAGGTCCATATTCTAAACAGGCATGCTCAAGCAATTTCAACTTTTGATGGTATTCCACCTCATCACTAGCTTTTACAAGTTCATACCAAAGCTCCTCTATCGATTTTTGCATGTCATTCACAACATACTCCTTGCACTTCGCTTTCACATTCTTGTTTATGTGAAATCGACACAGAAAATTAACTGTCGTAGAAAATACTGTTTCAATTGCTTTCATCAAAGCAAGATCTCTATCAGTTAAAATTACTTATGGCCATAATCCTTGTTTAGTAAATAACTGTTTCAATTTATCTAGTACCCAACACAGTCTCTGTTTGCTCAGATTCCATATAGGCAAATGCAACATAAAATGTTAACTCAGTTGATGTCACACCAACTATTTCAAACAAAGGTTGCCTATACTTATTGGTTTTGTAAGTACTATCCATAATCAACACAATAGGAAACAGATTCAACAACTTCGCTGAGTCTGGATGGGCCCAGAAGATATCTCTCACAACTTTTGACTCATCTTTTTTCCTACTCCAATAAACATAATTAGATTCCTCTATCAATTAAATAACTGTTGCATTTCTGTTCTAGGGCCCCTGATGTTTTTTTGAATCTTACTCTTATGTTTATATATTTGGGTGATTCGAGTCACACTCTCCGGATCTCGTTCTTTCAATAACAACAATATGTGTCTTGGAGGAACATGACGTTTTGACAAATCAACTATATGTTGTTGGTCATCATCATTGAGTCGACTTACAAACGCATGGCCTTCAAATCTATCAGGTAAACCATGGTTGTGAACTCCACATTTTACATCAATTTTCCAACCAGAACCATCTTTTGAAGGTGTTGATCTTACTTTGAAAGGACAATTACATTTTTTGGTAGCATTTTGTGTTTCGCTATCCCCTTCTTTGTATTTTCCACCTCTATCACAGCCAAATATAACCTTGTCACTTCTTCCTCTCTTGTAAGTATTGGTGTCCGAACGGGTTATAATAACAGTGACTCTATTCCTCAGTCCAACCTTCTTAATCCACCTAGTCGCCTCTTCTCTTGTAGGAAATTTTTCTGTAGTCGAGAATATTTCTGTTGTATCTACACCTGTCTGGTCTTTGTCACATATCATCAAAGGAATGCCCATGTCTCCTAAACAAACTTAAATTAAAAAAGAAAAAAAAAAAAAAAAAAAAACGAACCAGATAACTATGGACCAAGTTATCCGGTTGAATAGTAACCAAAACCGGATAACTTGACAACAAGAAATCCGGTGAAGAAAAATATACAAACCGGATATCTTGGAGACAAGTTATCCGGTTAACAAACATTGCCTCTAAAATTCAAACCGGATAACTTATGGTTGTGTTATCCGGTTCACTAAAAACAGTAACCGGATTTCTTGTAGTCAAGTTCTCCGGTTTAAAAAAAACCATTCCGGAAATCCTACCCTGGGTTCTCCGGTTCTCGTCGAATAATGACAAAAATTACTTTTGGACTTGTGTGACTGTACGGTAAAAAGTAAAAAAAAATTAAATGAAAAATAAAAGGACAAAATTGGAATTTTTAAAAATTTGTAGGGGTATGGGGATAAATGTAGGGGTATGGGGTAAAATTTTCTTATTTTAGTAGTAGTGGACTGGATTGAAATAGTTAGTTGGTTGAAAACAAAAACTCATTACATATACTACTTTCGTTTATTGTTTTTCTCTCAGACTGTATTAGATTTTTTTTCTTCATTTCACATCAACACACCACCACCATTCTATATTCATCCTTAAGCTCCCACCGTCGTCGCACAACCACACAACGTAAGTTTGTTTCACTCCTTTGTCATTGTTCTTTTTATGCTTTTGTCTCTCTATCTTTCCACCATTAGTATGAATATTCCTATTTTTTCTTCCTCTAATGTTGAAACCCTAACCAAATTTTCTTTTGTATTCTCATTTGACTTATTCTAATCAATGTTTTTTGTCTTTCAACTGAAAATGGAGGAATTTTTTACTAATTGAACAAGAACAATCTAAAATTATCCCGGATAGCAAAAATTTATGCACAAAATTAGAAAAACAACCTTGAAGTTATATTTATCTTCTAACAATGTTTTGTGTTTGTAAGTTTCTTTAGTTTTCTTGTAACAATATGTTGAGTTTGTTAGTTAACAATGTTTTGAGTTTGTTGGTTATAACAAAACTTACTTGTTTGGAATTAGTTCAAAACCTTGATGTATTTCCTTTTGAATTTCCTTAAATCTTGAGAATTTGTTGAGTTAATCTTATTAGTATACTGTTGGTTCTGACTTAAAAAAAAATTAGAAGATTGGCTCATATGTTAGTTTGGCTAAAATTTGAGTGTGTTTTTTTTTTATTTACCAATATTTTTTCATTGATGTGAATCAAAATATCAGCCACACATTGACATAGAAATTATCTTTTCACTGATGTGTTAAATGACTTTTAGTGTCTGATAAAGTATTATATGAATTAAAATATGAATCTTTTCAGTGATGTGTTAAAGGACTTTTAGGCTATGTTTGGATTGACGGAATGCGACGGAATGGAGCGGAATGGAATGGAATAATGTTATATTCCATCGTTTGGATTGAAAAAAAGAGGATGGAATGGAGCGGAACATGATGGAATGCATTCCATCCAATTTCATTACTTACCCTCATTTTTGTTCCATCCGATTTGGACGGAATAACATTTTTTTTACTATATTCCATCTTAAAATATCCAAACAATGGAATTGAATATCGATTCCGCTCTGCTCCGTTCCACTTCATTCCACTCCGTTCTGTTCCGCTCCACTCCGTTCGTATTGAAATATCCAAACATAGCCTTAGTGTCTGATAAAGTATTATATGAATCAAAATATGAAAAAAGTTTCAGGATAGTTTCCTTAATCTGATTCAGTGTAAGCAACCAGTACAAATGGTTTTTTTTTAATTATGAATGAATTAACCGATTAAACCGATCTGTTTTAATCGACAAATCGATTAAACCAAAACCGATTAAACCGTATTAAAATTAAGTCAGAATTGGGCCAAACAATTGAATCCATGGATTGAGTGGGATTAACATATTGGGCCCGAGCCCAACCCAAACCGACCATTGTCCAGCCCTAGTTTAAGGTCTGCGACTGGTTATCGAACCGGTAAGGGTATTGGGTCACTGGTTCATTGGTTCATTGGTCGAACCATTGGGTCATTGGTCGAACCACATGACTAAACCAGATAAAACTGGATAACTCGGTTGAATAAACATTTCACTACAACCAATGTTTTAAAAATTGGACCAGTTACCGAACCAGTGAGGGTATTGAGTCACCGGTTCATTGGTCGAACCACATGACTAAACCGGATAAAACTGGATAACTCGGTTGAATAAACCTGCCACTATGATAAAATTATATAGATATTAAACCGGTCGAACCGGATGACTCAGTGTATTAAAAAAATCACTAACACCTAAAAAATTTAAAAATATTATAATTTCACAAGTTCATAATTTAAATTCAAATTTAAGTCAATTATAATTTTGAGTAGAATAATTTATTTAAAAATTTAATCAAAGTATCAATCTCAAATATAAATTTATGTTTGTTGCCCATCAAACATGCATTACCATTTACTTTATGTAACACCCCAGCCCAACTAATAGAAATCAATGATATCAATCACATAGGAGAGAAAATAGAATATGTTCAAATTCCGCAACCTATCAATGTTGTAATACTGCAATAGCCTCTATTTATTATATTTAACATCACTGTCATCAATTTTTAAAGAAAAAAAATATCAACTTTCTTTTATATATTTTTTAAATAATGAAAAACGAAGTCGTTTTATTTTTATTTTTTTTAAATCACTTAAACCTCCGGTTTTCCAAAATCGCCAATTTTTTAATTTTTATCGGTTTACACGAGATTTTACCGGTTATCATCGATTCAATTACATACCCGATCCAACAATTGAATCAGACCCATTACCACTCTAGTTCTCGGTTCAACTGGTCCGATTGGCCGATCTGGTTTTGTTTTTAAAACTATGACTATAACAAAATTATATAGATATTAAACCGGTCAAATCAGATGACTCAGTGTCTAAAAAAATCACTACCACCTAAAATATTTAGAGAAAAAGGATGGTGCACTGACAGTGTAAATTATTTTTACACTGTCATCCAATGACAACCATGTATCCCGCCAAGTCAGCCTGTAAATCTTAAATTATTTAAATGATTTGGCACTTTAAAATATTTTGATTGGATGTATGTGTAATACTTTTTTACACTGACAGTGCACTACTATTAAACTAAAAAATTTAAAAATATCATAATTTTACAAGTTCATAATTTAAATTTAAATTTAGATTCAAATTTAAGTCAATTATTAATTTGAGTTAAGTAATTGATTTAAAAATTTAATCATTGTATCAATCTCAAATATAAACTTATGTTTGTTGTCGGTCAAACATGCGTTACCATTTACTTTATGCAACACCCTAGTCCAACTAATAGAAACCAATGATATCAATCACATAAGAGAGACAATAGAATATGTTCAAATTCTGCAACCTATCAATGCTATAATACTGCAATAGCCTCTGTTAAATATATTTAACATGGCTGTCACCAATTTTTAAAGGAAAAAATATCAACTTTCTTTTATATTTATATTTATATTTTTTTGAAATAATGAAAAATGACGTTGTTTTATTTTTTTTATTTTTATATTATAAAAAAACACTTAAACCGCCACGTTGTACCCTAAATTTTACCCCTTAGATGTCATAATATCTTGCATTTGCATTTAAATTCAATCATTTATGCATTGTTATCTAACCACCATATCTTGCTAGTTTTTTCTTTTATGTGCAAAACAGGGTTTGCACAAAGTATCCTAAGCCAAGCTCTCAGTGATTCAAGGTCTCCTGAGATACAATTCTCACAAGTGTTTACCAGTGGATTGAAATTGGCATGAGAAGTCGAGCTTTGAAAGGTTTCTTGCTAAGAGGGCAATGTCTGGTTCTTGAAACTTTTCAAATGTGGAGATTTCACTACTTGGGCAAAAGTTGAAACAGTCATAACTTTCAAACTACACACCCAATTTGAGTGACTCAAAGCTCAAATGGAAGTCCTTTCCATGATCTTCAAAGTGTATTAGAGGACTCTCTTTCAGAATTTTCTTGGTTTTTAAGTTATGAGGCTTGGAGCACAATATGCCTTGGGGACTTGGTGAAATTTTCAACCTTTTGCTCCAATTTTGAACACTACTTCATGGCTGTTTTTCACCTAGTTCCAAACTCCAAATCAAAAATCTTTGAACATGAATGTTGATCCTTATTCTTCAAGCTTTCCAGGCATGTGTAGAACTCCTCATTTGGGTGAACCAATCTCAAGTTATGGTGCTTTAAAGTGGGGTACCTCAAATTACAAAAACTCAATAACTTAGAGAAATTTTCTAAGTCCTTATTGCCAATTCATATACATGACTTTGTGGAGACTCTTTTCATTGTTACAAGCACTATCTCAAGCAACTTTCCACATGAGAATTGATCTATCAAATGCCCTCTTTACATAGAATCAAAAACTTCAAGATTTGGTGGTATGGTTATTAAGTTATGGTACACCAAAGGTGACACGGTGAAATATGTTACACTTGGAAAAATTCTGATTTTTCTTAGAATATTTTGTTACATCAACCTTGCTACTCATTTTCATTCGTTTCTAAGGCCAATTCCAAAATATTTCTTGTGCTTTTCTTTCCAAGGAATAAGAGTTTGTTGTGTGGTCCATTAAGTGAACAATGCTTGTGTGTTAAAAAGAGCATGGTACGTTTTAGTTTCTTTGTGAAACTATACTTTGCCACTTGAACCAAAATCTGATCCCAAACTGATGTGCATTGTATTTAACTAACCAACATTTCCCATACTCTTTTCTGTCACCAGCCCGTGTAAAGAGGAACCCAAGTACAACTTTTGTACTTTGCAAAGTAAGCATGTACTAGCCAAAAGCTTAAACTATCATGTAATGTGTGAAGGGCATGGTTCAGTTTCATTATGCCAAGTTATGCTTCCATTTGAACTATAACTTGTGCTATCAACTTAAACCAAATTCTGACTTTCTCTTGCAAAGTACAACTGAGCCCACTCTTTCTATCACACGTTGCCATAAAACCTGAGCAAAAAGGGCTCTCAAAGTACAACAACTTGGTACTGTCAAGTAAGCAACCAAGAGACAATGTAAAGAGCCATCGTGTAATTGTTTCAGATGGTCTCTTTTCTTAGTCCTTAGCTCACAATCCTCTGCTGACATGAACCCTAAAAATAAGCAAACAAATACACCATCACATGGCTCAAGAAAGAGGATGGAAAGAAGGCATGTGTATAGTATCATGTTGATGGTTTTTCTCCTTTGGACCAAGCAAATATCCAATGAGTTTCCAAAGCTATTGTCCAGCTGCTCTCCTATAAAAGGAGGCACCTTCTCCTTTGTTTGACACCAACAATGAGAGCAAAAACACACAGCTCAGAACAAGTTTCACTCAAAGAAACCTCAGTACTCTTTCATTACATTTCTTTGCAAACCACTGCTCCAAAGTTCTCTCTTTGTGCAACCCTTAAACAACCATCAATACATCAAAACTCCAAATATCCTCAACAAACCATCTGAACAAGAACATCAAGACCAGAATACCAACCATTAAAGCATCAACACCATTGATACAACACAGCAAAATGCACACTGTCCATAACCAAAGGAGGAACTCGTGAGCAACTGGAGGAGAAGAAGAAATGCACATTTCAGAGGCCCTGTAGATCATTATCTTTCAAGAGGGAGTGGGATTTCTAAGCTCTAAAAGGAAGAGGCAGTGGACTTGTCTCCACTTGGTAAGCCTCTCCCTTTTCCTCCATACTTATGATTCCATGATTGTATGCACATGTTTGAATGAGTTTGATTGCTGTTATTGGGTCCACGAGTTACATTTGCAGTGTTTGAGATTAATAGCATGAACCTCTTATAAATACTTGTTGATACATTAGCAATAACATGGTTTTGTTTCAGCTCAGACCTTTGGCTTTCACGCCCATTTTTATCCCTGTTTAAATGTTTGTTTTGAATTAATGAGTGTCCATTGTTGTTCCACCGAAAGAGTACTACGAAATAGTGTTTTATTTCATGGCTGTTGGTTGAGGAATGATGAGGATAATGGTCGTGAAAGAGAAGGGATAGCCATGATGTTTTCTGGCTTTCACGATGGTGTTCCAATTTTTTTGCATGTTGCATGAGGAGGAGAAAGTCGTGGCAGTCGGGTATTGGCTGGGGGTGCTTTTTGTCTTTTAGTCACTTAATTTTTAAGTGACCGGTTGGGGAGTATGTCACATGTTTCTTTGTACACAGTCACACTCTTTTTTATTTTTGCTGATGGTTGTTTCCATTTTGACCATGGGCCTAGCACTGTCGCTACTTGTACCCCCTGTTTGGAGGCCCAGGCGAATAAAAAGCTCAACTCAGTTCATTTCTATTTTACCACCCCCCCCCCCCCCCCCCCCCCTCCCTTTACTTATCTCATCTCAAATATTTTATTTTCTTCTTCTATTTTAATTTCACTTATTTAAAATAACTTTTGTTAATAAAAAATTCTAAGAAAATTCATAATGACATTTTAATGTTTTAATTATTTTTCTAATTTTTTATTTTCATTTTTTATTTTATTTTTATATTTATTCTTTATTTTATAAAATAAGAGTAAATTTTGATTAGTTTGTAAAACAATCTTTCAAAATAATCATTTCTCACTACTTTTTTTGAGATGGTTTTCTAAGGTGTTTTAGGACACATTAGAGAGATATTTGAGGCTAGCTTTTGATCATTATGAGGTCCCTTGATTAGGTTTAAGTGCTTTGCTTGATCCTCCATTCTTAGACATGATACCTTTGATCCTTCACTTTGAAACTTGACTTTGAGAGGACTACTTTGCCTGTCTTTTCATACAATCATCCTTAAGTGTTTGGATTTGAAGTTAGATCTTAGTCTTGTACTTGTGACAACTTCCTTAATTTTTGAGCGCACCACCAACGTGACAATCTTTGTTCATAACTTGCTTGGAACTTATTCTTCATGACACCTCTTAAAAGCGTCTTGCAAGTTGAACTTGATTTGAGAAGATTGTTTTACTCTCAACTTCATGATTCTTGAGTACTTTGCCTTGCTATTTGTTCATTTGTGCATGTTGTTGTGAATTATTTCATCATACCCTTGTCATGCTCATACATGGATGCTTATCTCAATACTTTGATGTTATTCACACTTGACTGATACTATTCTCTCTTGGTTGTTTATCCTCTTATGGCTTACTACTCAATTTAATCCCCTTCAACTCTTGTTCATAAGAAGTTATCCTCCCCTTCCTTCCAAAGGAAAGTCTCTCTATTGCCCTCAAAGTCATAGATAGCTCTTTACCCTCCTTGACCTCATAGTCATAGGATTTCATCTTGGCCTCATAGTCATTGCCCTCCTTGACCTCATAGTCATAGGATCCCCTCTTGACCTCATAGTCATAGGGCCATCTCTTTAACCTTGACCTCATAGTCATAGTTAAGCTTTGACCTTATAGCCATCTTTAACTTTGACCTCATAGTCATAGTTAAGCTTTGACCTCATAGTCATAGCCTTTCTCCTTGGCCTCATAGCCATCTTTAACCTTGATCTCATAGTCATAGGTAACCTTTGACTTCATAGTCATAGTTAAGCTTTGACCTTATAGTCATAGCCTTTCTCTTTGACCTCATAGTCGTAGAAAAGTCTCCATATTGACCTCATAGTCATAGAAACCTCATCATCATCTTGGCCTCATAGCCCTTTCCCTCCTTGACCTCATAGTCATAGGATATCAGCTTTGACCTCATAGTCATGGCTACCTTCTCTTTGACCTCATAGTCATAGAGTACTTTCCTTTTGGCCTCATAGACATTCAATATTACAACTTAGAATTAAGTTAGGGTTCTTGGACTCTATGTGAGACTCATCACTTTGAGTATTCACTTTCCCCATCATAACTTAGACTTAGAGAGTTTCTTAAACTCTATATGAGCTCATACTCATTCCCCTTGGAACTTTGGCCATAGTCAATGGTTCCACACCCCATTGAGGTGAACTACGGTTGCTCTGATTTTTTAGTCAGATACGTAGGCACAAGATGCGACGTCTTGGCGAGCAAACTTAGTGTACATACCCTTAGGTCTTTACCTTAACTTCAACAGATTACTTTAGCAAGCAAACAACATGACACAAACTAAACAAGAGGTTCCTGTAGAGTACTACAGATACTTAGGGTGCTAATACCTTCCCTTAGTATAACCAACCCCCGAACCTTAGATCTCCCCCCTTTAGGTTTTCTCGATCTTGAACCTTTCCTTTGGATAAATCAAAGTCGGTGGTGAACTTCAAAGTTTTGCGATGCAAGTTAATTAATAGCTTGTTTTCCGATTCTCACCGCAATACGCCGTTTTTCCGGTTTTTATCGATTTACATCGGTTTTTACTGGTTCAATTACATATCCGATCCAACAATTAAATTAGACTCCGGTTATCACTCCGGTTCCCGATTCAACCGGCCGATCCGATTTTTAAAACTATGGTTAAATTTGGACTATTTATTTATTTATTTATATTTCTAGTGTCTAATTTTTTAAATTAATTTTGTATAATTTTATTCCCTTTTTAGTAAGGACTATAAAGGTGAATGGTCACATTTTACGACGATTGAGTGAGAGGCTTGAACACCCTCATCTGAGTTGTCCCAAAGGTAGAAGGTTATGACGTCTTTTGATGTGTGTGTATCTTGGCGTTTTTTCGCATCTGAAGCCTTCATCAACTTTAATACAACCTTTCTATCAAATCCATTAGTAGGTTTAATTATCTCATCATTCTGCTTGCTTTGCACCACAACCATGGATTTAATGAGATATTATTTTACCATTATTGATGGATTGAAAAATGGTGATGCGATGGAGGAGAACCAACCTCTCCTTGTTAAAAATATCATTATGAGCGGTAGAAAATAAAAAGTACTTTAGAAAATGATACTATATTTTGATGGCATATAGTATGGGCAAATGAGTTCTTGACCATCACGGAGAAGTGGTGTTTTTAATCATTGATATATTATTATTTATATTTAACGGTCGAGATTGATTATCAGTTAACAGTTAATTATTTATTATCAGATTTTAATTTTTAAATATTTAATGTTATTTATATTAAATAATATATTTTTAGTTAATCTAAAAAATTAATTTTATTATTTTATGTTCATCTTCTTCATCTTTCTTCATCTTTACACATTCATCTTCTTCATCTCCAAACATTCATTTTCTGCATCTAAATTTCATTGAAAAACACAATAAATTACAACATAAAAAAAACTCAAATCTGTCAATATTAATCTTCTAATGCTACCATATGAATCTGTGTTGAAATTTTGTGGATGAAACTTTGGGTCTGAGATTCATCTTCAAAAAGGCATATTCATCTTCAAATCCAGATTCACCATCATTTTCAAACATAGATTCACCAACATCTTTATCTTCCATCATCTCTAAAAACTTAGATTCACCAGCATCTTCATCTTTTATCATCTCTAAAAATTCAATTTCATTCATCTCATCTTCACAATATTTTGGTTAATTTTTCCAGTATCTGAAAAAGTTTATGTGGTTGGTTTAAAACAATGAGCTTGTAACGCCCTGTATAATATTTATCTAGAATAATACCATACAAGTGTTTTTATTTGGTACTGACACCATCACAAGTGTCTAATGGCATAATTCACATACTTGACCTTTTCTAAAACATAAACACAATATATGGTACAAGATATGGAAACTAGCCAAAACAATAAAAATCTAAGAATAAGGTACAATATTTCTCATTGTACAAGAAAATAATAATACACAGCGGAATAAGCTCAACTAAGCTTCTCTTGAAACATCCAAGCATAGCTCCACTTGTAAATCACACTTGCAAATGCTTCCTAAAAATAATCAACAATAATGGGGTGAGATATACATCTCAGTGAGTTCCCTATCTTATGGATTCTCTCGGCTTTACAATGTTCTAACCAAATCCTAACTCAAGTCCAAGGGAAGGGAAAAGGACTCCGAGTTCATAATCTCACACTATATGGAAACATGTCATGAGTTCACCAACTCAAAATATCACTAATCGATAACCTTACCAAGGCATCCCTTTTTCCCGTCCGCTTCTACGTCTAGAAGTCGACCTGAGTCATGGATCTTTGTAACTTACTTGACATACGAAATGGATTCGGGTTCTACTGGCCATTAACCGTTATGAACCGTCACTTCACACAGGCCATTAACCGTCACAAGTCTCTTTACCCTTAGGCTTTATTCGTACTAAACACAGGACTCAAACCTGCCAAGTAATCATGCATACATTTCAGAGGAGCTCGAGACTCATGAAACTGCAACTCAAGTGAAACGGTTACGATTACGTGATCTCACACACAAACGTGATTGTATTCGACAATCACAAGGCCACATTGCCTTAAGGCCACATTCGCCTTTCACAAAGAACACAAGGTTCACACACATGTTCCATACTAGTGTCTCACTCCCCTCTAGACCATTACTCGTCAAGGATGCACATCTATACATCGAATGCACGAGCATCGCCATCTAGATTTCTCTATCACAATCTTAGTCAACACTAAGACACAACCTTAAACTATACCATTTGTTTTGGGGTAAGGTTTCCTCACTCTTCCTAATTCATTTTAAGCATGCATATTCACTCAAACATACATAATAACACATAGAAAGATATAGCATGTTTAATAACATAACATGTCAAACATAATCCACATAGTAGTTCACACACATTTTAAGGCATACAAGTCACTACTACCCTCTACCAAGCATCCTTGGTTAAATCATGGTCTAACATTACCATTTAATAGCACATTGAATTCTCTTTCCAAGGCTTCAAGTCCCATATCAATCGGATTCCCGATTCATGAATTTTGGTGGAAACGAGAACTACAATATTCACACATACATTATTTTCCATATTTATACTATCAATCCATGGCATATAACCATTTTTCTACCTCACCATCACATAGGGCATTGGAATAGCTTTCAAACGCTTTGAACGGGGACCAAAACGGACTTACGGTTCAAAAGTTATGAAGAAAACAAAATCTGACATTTTGGAAAAATTCTGCAACACTTGGGTCTGCATGCGTCGACTCATGCGTCGATGCAAAGGTACTTTAGATCGACTCAAAATCCTAGAGGTCGACTTATACTGCGCAGTTTTTGCTAAAAAATCAGTTTTCAACCGTTAAATGCCTCCCGGACCTCCGATTTCGATTCCGTAAAAAGCCTCGGTCTCAGAATTCAACACACTATGATATTTTCCCAATTAAAAGGTCATCCAACATAATTACAAAATTAATACTAATATTATCAAATATTAAGATTAGGTTTTCAACCAAACTAATCCAATTCAAGCTCAATCCAACATACCCAATCATATTGAAACATAGAAGCAACATTATAACAATATTGAACATGTTAAACAACAACAACCATAGCAATTTCTCATGGATAATGGAAGAAAACATAAAACATGTTAAAATTCCCAATTCTATTCTATGGTTTTTCAACCCTAACTTCAAAAATATTAAGTCTCTACCTAGAACCCACCTTAGCATTGAAGAGGAGGTTGAAGAAGATGATGAATATTGAAGATGATCCATAAGCTTTTCTCTCTTCTTCCTCTTTCTCCACTTTCTTTCTTTCTCCAATTGATATTTTATCGTCTTACATCATTTGATCAATTATTAAAGTTACCTTAATATACTCTCGTGAACTAATAATTATTGATCTGTCTCTTTAATAAAATAATTTGATCTCTTCAGAGTTCATCAGTTGCTCTAATGATCCCAATTGATAATACTTAAAGTACTTAGAGAATTCTATTAATCCGATTAATCAAAGATAAAAAACATAGACACTCATGTGATCTTATATGATATTCAATTGAGCGTTTAGATAATACGGGATATTACAGAGCTTATGGATGCAATTTTGGGTTTGAGGTCTATTTTGTCATAGTGACGTTTTATACTTATTACTTTGTTTATGATACCTAGTAGTTGTGATATTAAGCCTTGAGATTTGAAATCTAACTTTTTGATTCAAAGCTTCAAGAAGAAGTGATTTTGAAGAAATGAAGAAATAGATTAAAAAAACTAGATTTAAGAAACTTGATGATGTAGTAGATGAAGAAACACGATGAATATGTATTTCGATTAGTATTAAATAATAAAAATATGAAAAATGATGAAGATATTAATGATTGATTAAAAATTTTGGAAGAAAAACGATGTTGATTCGTTTATGAGTATTGATTAGTTGGGAAAAATATGGAATAAAATAAATGAGTATTGATTAAAAATAATTAATATTATTATTTTAACATGACCAGATTATCTGCTAGTGTAGGTAAAAAAGACTGCTTCCTTATGGTGGGCAAAAACGCCACCCTATATTTTAGGTATGAGTTTTAGATTCATCCTAAGCACATTTCTCTCTCTGAGCATAGTTTAATTCCAACCATTTTGTTACTTCCATAGATAAAGACTCCATGATTGCAGTGATGTCATTATTACAAACCTGATTAGTTATTTTGGTTGGCTAGTCTGTTAGACAATTAGATGGACTTTAGGGAGTTTGTTAGATGCGGTCCAAGTATTATATATACCTCTCTTAGCCTGTATACACAGAATATTACATTAGAAAATTTCTTAATTTGCCATATATGTTACTTACGCACCACGCGAAAATACTAAAATTCTTCCAATTTCTAGAGATGCATTTTCAGACGCATCCAATACACGCACAACGTAGGCCATTCTAAATGACACCTTATAAGTTGTGTTTTTTAATACTGGAGATGTATCGTCGGTATATTTTTGTAGATGCATTTCCGTAACGTACACAACAGTAGCAGAAGCAGACACCAAAAACATGTAATTTTCCAAAATGAAATTAACATTCATAAAATAAAATAAGCATTACATAGATGATTTCAACAAATAATGCAACATTACACTTCAATATCCTGGTGGATGCTTCAACATCTTCATGATATCTTCGACCGATCTTGAAATCGTCGCTTCCAACTCGAGCGAAAATTTTGTTTCAAAATAGAAAAATGTATTCCACATAGCCCTTACATCTGAATCCATTTTGAGCTTAAAGTTGCTGAACTCAATCTTTCCTCCATTGTCATTTGACGGTGAACGATACTCGAGCTTCACAATCTTTCGATTGTCTTCGTAAGGTAAGAGATTATGGATTTCGTATTTAATATCTGCAAGAGATGTGTACTCGTTGAGCTTAAACTTTTTCCTGGTGTCGCGTTGGAGAAAGAGACATTTGCAACATATCAGTTGATGTTTATTTATGACATTTGAGACATTTTCAGTTTGTGTGAAATAAAAAACAATAGCACCTTAATTTATAGAAGCTATAGACAAATATGGACAACTAAAAATCTGACATGCTGATTTCGGAGATATATCTCCCGTTCCGCACCCTATTATCTTGTTCCGAAGATGCATCTCAGGAATCTCTACTGAACAGGTTTTAAAACAAAATTTTTTTTACAAATGAACAAATGTTGTTATGGAAAAGATAAAAAATGTATTAAGACACAATAGGCTAAATTAAATATATTACACTTCATTAATATTGAGACACAATTACATACGCTTATTTATCCGACTAAATAGGAAATTAAAACAAATCAAAACATTTGTCGTCGACTAAATCTATGGGCGATACCCCCTTTGACTTTTGTTCATTTGATTCTCTTTCCATGTTGCTCAATTTCTCAAACTCTTGCATCCTTTTCATAAAATGGTCCGGCTAAGTCTCGGCTTTTGTTGTTAAATGAGCCGTCCAATTTGGTGATGTTAGTGGTATAGGACATCCCAGTTTCAAGTAAACTTGAAAAAAATATCGTGATTTTGAAAGCCACCCAATACACATAATACGATCATTTGGATTTTGAGGTGGGGCAGTGCGCAGTGGGAAAAAGGTTTATGAAAAACCGTATTGTGTCATATCAACACATATTCTATCATACGCACATGTTATGAGGTGACCCATTTCAAGGAAGCACATCCATTTTGCCTCCGGTGCTGGTTCGCTAAGGCAAGGAACAAGATGAAAGTAGCGAAAAACTCAAGAAAAGGGGTTTGGATTAGGTTTTAAACAAACTTTGGTTATTGAAAAATTTTAACACAAGGGTTAACAAGAAAGAATAAGCAGAAGGACACGAGTATTTTTATCCTAGTTCACTGTTAACTAAGTTACTCCAGTCCACCCGCCAAGGTGATTTTGCCTTCAACAAGGACTTAATCCAATAATCTCGACAGGTTACAACAAGTTCGCCTAAGTGTTTAGAAAAACACCTTAGCCCTCTCAAGTCTACAGACAAACACTTAGTCACTTGAGGAAATCAATATCAATAAAGATACAGCCAGATTGTTTACAATAATGCTTCTTTAAAGCAGATGAAACAAAAGTTTAAGTACATGGATTTACACAAATATGAGCAACAACTCTTGTGTATAGAGAATGAATATAGAGCGTTTCACTTCTTTTCGTATGTACTCATTGATAGATTTATTTTGCAAGACGAAGTGATCTCTATTTATAATTGGACGTTGAAGCCTTGAGGGGTATAAGCATAACTTTTCAACCCAGCTATTGCAGTGGTAACATTTGGCCCGTGAGAGATAAAAGCAACAAGGTCTCACCATATCCCATGTAGCAGTACTGACTAATAATCAGTTTATAGGAATATAGGCAAGTCTACACGTACAGATACTTCCTTCACACGTTTTTGTCTTGTCTATCTTTTCTGATTAACTTTATCTTGTAAGACCAGTGAATAAAATAATGAGTGTTTTCTGAGTCTTCCGTGTCTTTAAGATTCTTAGAAATGTTTTCTTTAGAATCCTTAGAATACGCTCAGTAGAGCCTTGTATTCAAAGTCTTCAAAGTATGAACTTCAGAAATGATATCTTCAGATTCTTCAGAGTTTGAACTTCAAAAATGATATCTTCAGAGTCTTCAGAAAATTCGTTCAACAGAAGCTTTGTCTTCATAGTCATCAGAGTAGTTTATCAGATCTGGAAGAGAAACTTCTTCTTAGAAGCATAGTACTTTCTTCATCTTCAGAAAAGAGCGAAGTGAGTTCTTTTAGACATGCCTGAGATTCTGATTTAAGATTCTTTGAAAGTTATCCAGAATCAGTTAGTACTAACTAACTGCATACTTTAAGAAAATTATTAGATAATAGAATTTGTTACATAGAAATATATGTATTGTTATCATCAAAACTAGAGATTATATGCAGGACCAAAATCTTGTTCTAACACAAGAGACTCATAAAGTTCATCGAATTTTTCTTTCTTTCTATGCAACCATGTGTATGATTCTTCATGAGTCCTTAACTCTGGGATAAGTTGATGGCAGAAAAGTGTATGATTATCTTCTCCTTTGCCTTTAGGTATGAGTTTTATATTCATCCTAAGCACATTTCTCTCTCCAAGCAGAGTTTGATTCCAACCATCTTGTTCCTTCCACAGATAAAGACTCCATAATTACAGTGATATCATTATTACAAACTTGATTAGTTATTTTGGTTGGTTAGAATGTTAGACAATTAGATGGACTTTAGGGAGTTTGTTAGACATAGTTCAAGTATTATATATCTTTCTCTTAGCTTGTATACATAGAATATTACATTTTTACCATTTACATTCATTCGAGTCCAATGGGCCTCTTTTACAGTCATACTACTTATAACATGGCATCAGAAAAATTCCTGAGCCTCTTTCTTTCCCAAATCATTTCTAGGGTTCTTTATCCAGCACCCTATTCTCTTCATCACCATGGATTCCGATGAAGCTTTCGGCAATCAAGACATCACAAACAAAGATTCAACCACTACCAACAAAGATTCCACCATCGATCCTTCACACACTAAATATCCAACATTAAATCCTAGAAGTCCATATTACCTTCATCCCAACAAAAATCCCAGATCTATCCTCATCGTGCCTTCACTTACCGATCACAATTATCACAACTAGAGCAAATCCATGCGTCGCGCTCTTACATATAAGAATAAACTATCCTTCATTAATGGAACTCTCCGTAAACCTAATTTCTCCGATCCCAATTTCGAGCTATGGGATCGAGCGAATATCATGATTTTTTTCGTGGATCAACCAAATCCTCTCCCCTCACATCGCACAAAATACCATTTGCTTCGACTCAACATTCAAACTCTGGGATCATTTACAAGAAAGATTCACAAAGGGCAACCACTTTTGTTTCTCCGATCTATTACACGACCTCCATTCAATCAAACAAGGTGATATATCTCTTTCTTAATACTTTAGCGATCTCAAGATTCTTTGGGTTGAACTTCAAGATCTCTTCCAACACCTTTTTATAATCAAAAAGTAAAAGTTTATTCTTTGGAATGAACTCGAATATCTTTGTCCAACACCTTCCATAAACATTTCAAAAAGTATTTTTTTTTATAAATCAATCATGAATGTCGAATATCACAATTCACCCTCATATCCCTCTCGTGCTTGGAGTCACTTGGTAAACAAGTAGCATTAGAGCCTAACTCCTGTTATAAGAATAATTGTCCCTAAAGGAAGAACGATTCACTAAACAACCCCTCCTTCAATGGAGAAGGGTATGCTTTGTGGAAAGAGAAGATACAAATCTTTATATAAGGGATGAATTATGATATTTATAAGGTTGTTAAAAATGGTTCTTTTGTTCCAACACATAAATTTAATGGTATTTTGGTAAATAAATATACAAATTATTTTACCAAAGAAGAAAAAGAAAAAGTGCATTTCAGTTTGAAAGCTAAAACTATCATCACTACCACTCTCGGAGTTGATGAGTTTTTACATGTTTCTCACTGTGAGATTGCAAAAGAAATGAGGGACACCCTTCAAGTTATCCATAAAGTAACAGTTGGGGTAACAAAAGGCTAGGATGAACACATTAACTCATGAGTACGAACTCTTCATAATTGTCGTACCTCAAAAAATACGATCCTTCGTGATAGACGCGGAAAAAAAGTTTGAACGGAGTCGCCACCGAGCTTTATTTATCCCAATGAAGGAATAGGAAAATATAGATAAAACCTTTAAAAACATAGAATAATGGTTGTCGCAACTATATTCGGGTTCAGGAGCCGATTATACAAGGGGAAGGTATTAGCACCCCTCACGTCCGTTGTACTCAACGGGAACCTCTTAGTCTAATTTGTGATCGAATGTTAGCTAATGCTATTTGTTTTCTTCTAGGTGAATAATGCGAAAGGTAAGAGAAAAGGGTTTTGTTTACTAAGGGAAAATGGGTGGTTTTTTTATTAGGGTTCTCGCCAAGGATTAAGGCCTTTGTGCCTACGTATCTTCATTTGTAAAAATGAAGAATCAGAGCGTCCGTAGTTCTTGGGACTACGGTTTGTTAGTTCGTTTTAGGGATGACAATAGTTTGAAAAGTAAGGAAGGCTCCTCGTACATAAACAATCGAGGAGAAGAATCGAAGGCTCGAGACTATCTCCCTTTTCACCTTTAATGAAGTAATGTTTAAGTAAGGGTTTAGTGTTTAAAGAACGACGAATGCTTAAATGGCCAAGGAAGACTCCTTGTATCCAAGCTCTCGAGAAGGGAATAGAAGGCTCTAGACCACTTTCTTTTTGTTTAAGTAGTTGTAAAAATGATTTGAATTTGAGTTGGATTAAAAGTCTTTTAGAGATGACAATTGTTCAAATATTAAGGAAGGCTCCTCATACCCAAACAATTGAGGAAAATAATCAATAAAATATTTAAGGCTACTTAAGTGGAGGCAAACAAAGAAAAAGCGATAAAATATTACACATTATGAAAATAGGGATACATTTTCTCACATGGGAATAATACAAAGCCATTGCAAATTAAATTCATCACACAAATGCATGCAAATAAGAGTGTGAAATGCAAATCAAATCTCATTGTATGAAAGGCCATGAGGAGGCTATGTGAGGTTGATGGCGATCGTGAAAACGATCGACATACTAGGGTGTTTAAAAAGGACTTTATATTAAATAAAAAATTAGTTTGAAAAGGGTTTGAACATGAAAATGAGTTATGGAATTAAAGTGCATCAAGGCATGAGTAAAAAACATATGAGCAAATGTATAAGCATAAATAAAATCAAGCGTTACACAGTTAAAATAAAATCAAGCAAATGGAAAAAAAATATATTAATCAAGTTAAATATAAATATTTAATAAAATTAATTAATAATTTAATTAATTAGTATTAAATAAAAATATTTAAAATAATTAACAATCACATATTTTGTACTTTTTAATATTATAAATGAAATTAATAAAATGAAATTAATGAAGTTAAACCTAAATATTTAATAAAATTATTCATTAATTTGATTAATTAATATTAAATAAAAAAGTGTAAATAATAAATTAAAAATATTTTATAGATTTTTTTAACATATAATATAAAGTATAAAATAAAAGAAATAAAGTGAAATATATAAAAAACAAAGAAATAAATAAAAAAAGTACTAAATGGGCCAGGTTCAGAATGTACACAAGGGGGTGATTAGCAAAATCCCTAGGCCCAAAAGTCATGAAGTCCAGGCGCTGGGGAGAGTCCACGGTGGACTCTGGTCAAGCTGTTGACCATGAGGAAGCATCAGGCGCGTTGGATCTAACAGTGAGTCAATTTTGACTATGATCTAATGGCCATGATATGAGGACGCACGGTAAGGACAAATGTGTCCTCATATCATGGCCATTAGATCATAGTGTTGGCCTTGTTTGTTCAATACGTGTGAATTTTGTAATTTATGTGAATCTGTTTGAAATAAGGGTGAGGTGGAAACTTTCGTGAATGAATCCGTTGTGAGTACGAGCCTGATTTTGTGGGATTCTCCAAAGGTGGAATGAAATTGATTATTCTCTTTTGTGTGAAAATTGCTGGATTTTTGCCTGTTCTGCTTTCTAGAAGATTGGTAGTCCCATGTGATTGTGACATTTTTGGGAATTGCTACTTTCCTTCACATGTACGTGCTTGCTATGCTGAAATATTTGGATGATTTGTGTACTGAACTTGACTTTTCTTCATATTGTTGTTATTGATATTAATTGATATGGATTGTATGCTTGCTCAAAAATACTTATGCCAAGTATTCTGCTACTGAAACATGCTTAGAAATGTTCTCAATTTTTCAAATTTTCCATGACTTGTACAAGAACTTGCTTGCTTGCACAAGGTACTAACCCTCTATTTCATTTCTTTCCCATGTATGTACTTTTGGAGCAACTCGGTAGCTTGGCACAAAGGTGGAGAAATCAAGTGCTACTTGGTGAGGAATTTTATGATGCTTGAAGGTCTTACCAGCCGTGGCTACTTGCTCTTGATGGGGATTTGGCACGATGATGAAACGACTTGGGCAAGAAGAAGATGGAGTTGGCACGGAAAGGTGAAGTTTGGCATGAAGACTTGGAATGAAAGGTTTTGGCACAAAGCGATTCGATTGTCTTAGGCTTAGGTTTTGTAACATCTTGTAAATTTAGACTTGTATTTTGATCACAATTGTAACAAAGTTTGGATTCCTTGTAACTTTGAATTCAAGTATTGAATGTAATCCTTTTGGTAACATCTTGAAATTTATTTTTGAAAATTTCCATTTGGAATGCTTGCACTTATTTTGTGATTGTTTTATGATCCTACACTTTTACCTTTGCCCTTTGTGTAAACAATGCGCCCACTTTTAAACCTTGAGTTCCATTGATCATGAGGTTATTTAGGAATCAAATTGGATGTTTGTATCTAGTACCTAATGTACTTTAGAATTTTTGGAACTTCTTGATTTCAGGCTCTTTATGTCTTGTAATGTAGCTTAAGAACTACTTGATCAATTTTCCAATGACCTTGAAAATTGACCAACTACTTATCCTTTGAGTCTTGAACCTTGTAACAATCTTGGACATCAACTTAAATCTTATGCATTTATTATTAAATTCAAATCTTCACACCTTTTTTATTGTCTCCATAAGCCTTTAAAGTTTAGAATGTAATCCCTTTAAGCAAAATCTCACATGACCAAGAAACAAAAGGAATCTCTTTCGCCCTTTTTACATTAACTGAGGAAAAAACTTTTATTTATGTTGGACCAAACTTTGTCAGAGGAAACTATTGAAAAGATAAAGATCCTAAGCAAATCTAAAGTAAGCACAAATAGGATGCTCATGGCCTTCATCTAAGAGATCATGACCAAAGGCCAAATGATTATCTTAAAGAAATGACCACTCATAGTGCAAATGTTTAAGATAAAAGAAATAAAAAGGTAGGACAAACTTGGGGTATGACAAATGCCCATATCTAATTGTCTTGAAACTGAGAAAATGAACTGCTGTATGGGGTTCATTTTTAGGGTAGAAGTCAATTAGATACAAGAAGACCCCAAAATTTGTCTGATAGGAATGTAAAATGCAATACAATGAAACATAGAAATGGGATAGCATAATGCGAAATTTGAACAAAATGTCTGAGATTCTTTGGACTACCAAAGAAGTATCTCAGCGTAAGAGATGAAATTCTCCAAGTTGCGCGAAGCAGCACCTTATTACTTAAGGTTCTTTAGGGACCTTTATAGTAGCTTAACAAAGAAATGAGATTCTACGCATTGCATGAAGAAGTACCTTATAGATTAAGGCTCTTTAGGGATATTCAGAGCAATATCTCTGCAAAGGGGAAAATGAGATTCTCTAAACCAGTGAAGCAGTGTCTTATTGATCGAGATATTCCAACAAGTGGAACGATAACTCAATCGCAACTAAGATTATCCAAGGATACTAGAGAAGTATCTCAAACAAGAGCGTGAGACTTTCTAGATCATGCGAAGCAGTACCTTATGAGTTAAGGCTCTTCGGGGATACTAGAATAGTAACTCAGCCAAAACATGAGATTCTTTGAGGCGTACGAAGCAATACCTTATAATTTAAGGCTCTCAAAGGATTCCAAAGCAAGATCTCAAACAAGAAATGAGATTTTCCAAGTCGCACAAAGCAGTACCTTATAGGTTAAGGCTCTTTGGGGATAACATAGCAATATCTCAACAAAGGTATGAGCTTTTCTAGATGATGCGAAGCAGTACCTTACGGGTTAAGGTTCTTCGGGGATACTAGAACAATATCTCAACTAAAACATGAGATTCTTTGGGCCGCATAAAGCAGTACCTTATGAGTTAAGGCTCTTCGAGGATGCCAAAGTAGTATCTCGAGAACAAATGAGATTCTTTGAACCGCGCGAAGCAGTACCTTATAGGTCAAGGCTCTTCTGGGATACTAGAGCAGTATCTCAAGTTCCAAACGTGAGACTTTCTAGATCATGTGAAGTAGTACCTTATGATTTAAGTCTCTTTGGGGATACTAGAACAGTATCTCAACCAAAACATGAGACTCTTTGGGTCGTACGAAGAAGTACCTTACGAATTAAGGCTCTCCGAGGATGCCAAAGAAGTATCTCGAGAACAAATGAGATTCTCTGAAACGCGTGAGGTAGTACCTTATAGGTTAAAGCTCTTCGGGGATACTAGAGTAGTATCTCAAGTGCCAAAGTGAGACTTTATAGATCATGTGAAGCAGTACCTTATGAGTTAAGGCTCTTCGAGGATACTAGATTAGTATCTCAACCAAAACATGATACTCTCTGGGCCATACAAAACAGTACCTTATGAATTAAGGCTCTCTAAGGATGCCAAAGCAGTATCTCGAGAACAAATAAGATTCTTTGAACCGCGCAAAGCAGTACCTTATAGGTTAAGGGTCTTCGGGGATACTAGAGAAGTATCTCAAGTGCCTAATGTGAGACTTTCTAGATCATACAAAATAGTACCTTATGAGTTAAAGCTTTTCGGGGATACTAGAATAGTATCTTAACAAAACATGAGACTCTTTGGGTTGTACGAACTAGTACCTTATGAATTAAGGCTCTCCGAGGATGCCAAAGCAGTATCTTGAGAACAAATGAGATTCTCTAAACTGTGCAAAGCAATACCTTTTATGTTAAGGCTCTCCGGGGATACTAGAGAAGTATCTCAAGTGCCAAATCTGTTGGGGAAAACAGTTTAAGCAAGACTCCTTTTAGAGGAAGTGTGTTGGCAAAGTTCTGCAGGGGAAAAGTCCATGAGAAACCTTTTAGTATAAACTCTGCTTGGGGGGAGTAGCGAAAGTAAAGATGCTGGGGACTATCATTATCAACCATGAAGTTGAAGAATGACTTGCTGGGGAATAGAAATTCCAGGAGCACGTGCGTGGTATTAGCTCTTTTCAGAGAAATACTATCGACGTTGAAGGAGGACTGGTCAGGATGCTTGTTGATTGATCCTAGATCCTGTTATGTTATGTTTGATATGATGTTCCACTTTGAGTGGAAATGCCATGCATGGCATAATGCATGGAAATGCATACGAGGATGCAACTGTTGGGAATTCTGATGCATGTAGGAATGCGAAAGATTGATTGGCGAAGCTTCTGGTTTTAACAGAGAGGCTATGCATGAGTATGCTAATGATTGATATGATTGTGTTTGATGCTATTCCAGTTTAGCATAATATTATGCGTGATGCATGTCATGCATGAAGCAGTGCAAATGATTGAGTATGTCTAGGATATGCCTCCCTTTTGAGGGTGAGATTCTTTTGGGTACTACTGGGATTGGATAATGGAAGTGCCAAGTGAGATTGGGCTTTTGGAAGTGCCAAGTGAGGTTGGAATTTTTCTTTTTCTGGTTGCCAATATGGATTGGACTTTAGGTTTTATGACGATGCTAACAGGGTGGAATATTAGGTAGTTGCCAATAGGGATTGGGCTTTGGTGGATGGATTTGATTACTCGACATCTAAAACTTTCTGATGCTGTGAGTGGCAAGAGAATGTGAATGCCCCTGATAAGCTTTTACATAGGATCATTGCTATGTAGTTGCATATGTATAGATCTTTCAGAGGACTATACTACTTATGCTGAAAAAGCCATGGTGTCTGACAAATGATTCGATGTTCCTATGCGACGAGGGCATAATTGAGGACTGTGAATCTCCCTTTAGATTTTTCAACCACCCAAAACAAATCTTACTATTTTTTCAAATATTGTTATTATTAACCAAAGTTTCAAAACATAGTTTATAAAAAAACTAAAGACATTTTGCAAATAGGCAGATAAAGTAAAAACGATTGAGCACAAATTTGACGAGAAATTTCTCTTATATTTATTTGAACCTTGAGGGGTAAATGTACATAAGGATGCAATTCCTTAATGAGGTAATTGTTATGCAAGAAAAAGTACAATGGAAATGGAAATTATTAAGGTTCTATTAAGTTTCAACACTGCTATGGCCCCTATGACTTTGAAGATTTCAACAGCTTGCTTCGTAGGAAGACGAATGGTTTAATTCCTCTCTTCTGTAACACATCGGGATCAATTGAATGTACAAACTATATACTTTGCCTTGGAATTTTTCCCTAACTTTTGCCTGGATCGCCCTTTTGGGTTTTCAATCCACCAGGACGCCCATTTTTTCCTGAGCCGCCCTTTCAGGTTTTCAACTCAGCGGACTACATTTATTTTATTTTATCCCTAATTTTTTCCTGGACCGCCCTTTCGAGTTTTCAGTCCAGCGAGATAGCCATTTTTGTCTAATTCTCCTTTTCAGGTTTTCGACTTAGTGGCTTTTGTATTCCACTATTTTAGGCATAATAACTTTTGACTGAGTCTGTGTTCACCGGGTTTGGTAATTTGTCACCATCCATAGTTGCTAGAGTTAAAGCACCACCAGAGAATAATCTTACTGCAACATATGGTCCTTCATAATTCGGTGTCCACTTGTCCTTGGATTCATTGTACATTGACATAATCCTGTTGAGCACCAAGTCACCTTCTTGGAATGTCCGAGGGTGCACCTTCTTGTCAAAAGCTTTCTTCGGACGCCTCTGATAGAGTAGACCATGGCATAATGCTTTTAAACACTTTTCCTCAATAAGGTTGAGCTCATCAAACCATGTTTGGACCCATTTTGCCTTATCTAGCTTAGCCTCCATTAAGACTTTCAGTGTGGGGATTTCAACTTCTATTGGAAGGACCGCTTCCATGCCATAAACCAATGAATAAGGGGTTGCCCCTGTTGAAGTACGCATTAAGGTGCGGTAGCCGTGCAACGCAAAAGGTATCATTTCATGCCAATCCTTATATGTGATCACCATTTTCTGAATGATCTTTTTGATGTTCTTGTTAGCTGCCTCGACGACTCCATTCATTTTGGGTTTGTATGGTGATGAGTTATGGTGTTCGATCTTGAAACTTGCACACAACTCGTTCATTGTTTTATTGTTGAGATTGGACCCATTATCAGTGATGCTTTGATTGGGAACCCCATATCTGCATATGATGTTGTTCTTCAAGAAGCGGGCAACCACTTGCTTGGTAACATTAGCGTAAGATGCAACTTCAATCCACTTGGTAAAGTAGTCTATGGAAACCAATATGAAACAGTGTCCATTTGAAGCTTTTGGCTCAATCATCCCAGTCATGTCTATTCCCCATATGGAGAAAGGCCATGGTGAAGTCAGTACATTCAGAGGAGTAAGAGGTACATGGACCTTGTTAGCATATATTTGCAATTTGTGACAAGTTCGGGCATGATGATTACAATGAGCCTCCATAGTTAACCAATAATAACCTGCTCTCAGGATTTTCTTTGCCATTGCATGTCCACTTGCATGGGTGCCAAAGGATCCTTCATGTATTTCTTTCATGATTTGTCCGACTTCATGTTTTTCCACACATCTGAGCAAGAACATATCATGATTCCACTTGTACAACACATTTCTATTTAGGAAGAAGCTTGGTGCTAGTCTTCTCAAAGTTCATTTGTCTATGCTCAAAGAACCTACTGGGTATTCTTGCTTTTCCAGGCAGCGTTTGATATCATAGAACCATGGTTTGTCGTCTGATTCTTCTGTAGTGGTCAAAAAATGAGCAGGCTCCTCGAAACGTCTGAGATCAATGGATGGCTGATGGTTGGGCCATAACAATTTGTACATGGATGCTAAAGTTGCCAAAGAATTCACCATTTGATTCTCTTCTCGAGGCACATGAGTGAATGTGATATCATCGAATCTGGGGAGTAATTTTGACACACAATCCCGATATGGAATGAAGTTGGCGTGTCTTGTTTCCCAATCACCTCTGATTTGGTGTATTAGTAGGGCAGAGTCTCTAAAAACATCAAAGGTTTTGATCCTCAAGTCAATGGCTTCCTCTAATCCCAGTATGGAAGCTTCATATTCAGCCATGTTGTTTGTGCATTCAAAGTAAAGCTTGGTTGTGAATGGTAGGTGTAATTTCTTGGGAGATGTTAGAACTGCCCCAATTCCATGACCATAAGCATTAGAAGCACCATCAAGCATAAGAGTCCATTGCTCCCCTGGTTCAGGCCCTTCGTAAGGTCTAGGCATTTCATAATCTCTGATAACCATGATGTCCTCTCTAGAAAGTCAAATTTCAAAGGCGATAGTCTTCCATCGGTTGATGGGAAAGATGATCCGCTAGCACACTACCCTTGATGGCTTTTTGAGTAACATATTGAATGTCGTACTCTGATAAAGCATTTGCCATTGGGCAATCCAGCCAGTGAGAGCTAGTTTCTCAAAAATATATTTGATAGGATCCATCTTGGAGATCAGATATATAATGTGGGTCAACATGTACTGCCTGAGACACTTAGCAGGCCATACAAGTACACAACAAGTCTTTTCGAGTAACGTTTCACCGTCATTGAATTTCTTGCTGAGATAATAAAATGGCATGCTCTTTCTTGCCAGTCTCGTCTTGTTGCCCCAACACACAACCCATGGATTCATTGAGCATTGTTAAGTACATGATAAGTGGCCTTTCTGGAATAGGAGGTATCAGGATTGGTGGTTCTTGCATGTATTCTTTGACTTTTTCGAAGGCTGCTTGGCAGTCGTCGTTCCACTCAATCACTTGATCCTTCCTCAAAAGCTTGAAGATTGGTTTTCAAGTGGCAGTGAGATGTGAGATGAATCTGGCAATGTAATTCAGTCTCCCCAAGAAACCATGAACTTCTTTATCTGTCTTAGGCACATGCATACTTTGAATAGCTCTGACCTTGTCAGGATCCACTTCAATTCCTTTCTGGCTCATGATGAAACCTAATAACTTTCCAGAGCGAATCCCAAATGTACACTTGTTGGGGTTAAGCCTCAGTCGAAACTTTCTCAATCAAACAAACAGTTTTTGCAGATTGACTAAGTGTTCCTCTTCAGTTTAAGACTTGGCAATCATATCGTCGACATACACTTCAATCTCTTTATGAATCATATCATGAAAGAGAGTCACCATTGCACATTAATATGTTTCCCCATCATTCTTTAATTCGAAAGGCATTACCTTGTAGCAAAAGGTTCCCCATGGCATGATGAATATGGTCTTCTCCATATCCTCTAGATCCATTTTAATCTGATTATATCCATAGAAACCATCCATGAAGGAAAATACCGAGAATTGAGCTGTATTATCAACTAATACGTCAATATGAGGTAATAGGAAGTCATCTTTGGAACTAGCTCTGTTCAAATCTCGATAGTCAACACACATACAAACCTTTCCCTCTTTCTTCGGTACTGACACAATGTTGGCAACCCATTGTGGGTACTTAGCTACAGCTAGGAATCCAACATCAAATTGTTTTCGCACCTCCTCTCAGATCTTGAGAGCCATTTTTGGATAAGTTCTTCTCAGCTTTTACTTGACGGCGGGACATTCCTCCTTGAGCGGTAATTTTTGCACGACGATGTTAGTATCCAGCCCAGACATATTTTGATATGACCAAGCAAATACATCAACATACTCGCAGAGAACTCTATCAATTTGGTCATGAATGCAGCTTGAAGAGAGGCGCCTACCTTCACTTCTCTTTTATCTTCCTCGTACCCCAGGTTGATAACTTCAACTTCTTCTTGGTGCGGTTGGATGACCTTTTCTTCCTTCTTGATTAGTCTAGCCAGCTCATCAGGGAGTTCACAATCTTCTTCTCCTTCATCTTCAGCTTGGTAGATCGAACAATCAAAGTCATATAGGCCCATAGCAGCGTCGTTATCAAGGACCTTAGTGGTGTTTCTGCATTTTATTATTTATGCAATTTATTTTAGGAAGTGAGTGCATGAAAATATTGCCATTTTATTGTAAAAGAAAAAAATGCGAAAGAAAATGAGCGAAATTGAATGTAAACTGTTAATTTATTAATGATAATCAGAATTTGAAAATGTTTGGGAGGCTCATACAATATGCCACTATGCCTTGGGCAGAGCATAGGGTTTTGACAAAAATAGTAAAATTACATTTAGTGATGAAAGATCTGAGGGATTTCAATAATCCTCCAATTCTCGAGCTCCTCTCCAGGTTCAGCTTGACAAATCCAGCTTGATGACACTTCATCATGATCATCTTCAGTTATCATCACCACACAACGACCAAAGATGTGACCAGCACTTGTAAATGTTTCCTTAACAGGAGGGATCTGCTTCTTGCCAGATGGCACCAGTGTTGTGCTTGAAGACGCCTGATAGCCCAACCCAAACTTGTCTTTCTTTTCATTCACTTCAACCAACTTGCCCGAGCCGCGGGCATTCCCATTCCCTATCATAGCCTTGGCTCCCTTCAACCAACTCTCCGACCTATCCAAAGCTTTAAATCTTAATTACAAGGCATTAGTATGGTATCACTTGTTGATCTCAAACTTTTTGCCAAAGAACAATGATTTAACTTCCTTGGATATTGATGAAAAATCTTTTTTGTTGCTTCTCAACTCAGATCCGAAGATTAACCTCCCTCATGTTATCTTTGAATATATGAAAATTACTCTCACTTCCTCTAAAGAAGGAAATTCAAGTTTCATTCCTTATGGAAGGGTTCTTTCTAAACTCTTCACTCAACAGGGAGTTAGGATAACATTGACTGAGGTTAAAACACAAGTCAGGGGAGACAAGATGAAGCTTACAGAAGCTTTAAAAGCTGATGACCCTTTTAAGGTCAAGGTTGTCTTTGTGGATGGATCTTTTTCTTCTTAGTTATTTCTATGTGTTGTTTATTTTGTTTTGTGTTTTATCTATGTAACTCATTTGTTCATTTTAATAAAAGGTTTCTTTTGTGCATATGTTATCCTGCTTTTCTTATCTAACTAATTGATTAATAAGCATAACCTTTTTTGAAGGGTTTAAAAAAATAGTTTATAACTACTAAAAAGAAAGGAAAACTTGATTTATCAGGTAGATTACAAGACCTATTCCTAAACACTATTACATGGATTTTCAGTCCCGGACCTTCTTGATATTCTGATATCTTTTAAGTATCCAGAAAAGTCTTGTGCTCTTTATCCCTCTGAGAATCACGATAAGCTTTCCAATCTGCATCCCACTCTTCATCTTCTGCTGGAACCTTTCTCTTCTCAGTAACTTCAGCATATGCTTCTTCATCTTGTGCTTCCGTGTTCTTCATCTTTTCCTTTGTCTTTTTCTTCTTCTTCCTCTCCTCTTTGGCCTCTTTCCTCATAAGATTACGATAATCCTTGTCAAAATTTCGCTTATCTGCTTTGACATTTCTTTTCTTACCCATTCTTGTGATTATCTCTTCCTGTGTGTTTTTCTATGCTCTCCATCTGTCTTTTAGAGTCTGAATAGAATCTCCTTTATCCTGAAGACTGTGTTCCTAAAGTCTTGTGCCTATGTACTCACTATTTCCTGGAATCCATGTAGTCAGAGTATATCTTTGACCATCTGGAAAATTGTAGTTGGTACATTTATTTGTCATCTGTCTGTGCATTTAAACTCTTTCAAATATTTTTTATTCAGTTTTATTTTTTTCTTTTTCTTTTAAAATATTTTGATAATGACAAAGGGGGAGAAATGCATAGAGTATTTAAGAAGAGATTAATACCTCAGAACCTGAACAAAGTAGTTTATGTATTAACAACTTATGAGTTATAAGCTTTAAGTTATTTATTTTAAGTTATTTATATTTTGTGTAATTTATTTTACTGGGCTTAAATGATAAACTTAATTAACAAAGACATGAATTAGGGAAAGCTAACAAACCTTACCTTAATAAACTGTCAGACTAAAGGAAGAGCTTACAAATCTCGACTTAAGGTCTGTCATACTCAAGGGGAGCTTACAAACCTCAGACCCTTATGTTATAATTTGTTGATTAAAGTTATAAGATTTAATTAACATAGATAAAGATTTAAGGGGAGCTTACAAACCTCGTCTTAATGGACTATCAGATTTAAGGGGGGCTTATAAACCTTACCTTAAAGGATTGTCTAACTTAGGGTGGAGCTTACAAACCTCAGACTCTGATGTTAGACTTTGTTAATTAAATCACCAACCGTTGTTCTTAAATACATTTGTTTGTCATCATAAAAAAGGGGGAGATTATTAGAATAATATTTTGTTCATTCCCTTAAAAGGTTTAGATGATAACAAATTATTTAAAGAACAATATGGTTTACTAATGATTATTCAAGTGTGCGGGATCAAAAGACATTAACCTTGATGTTAATTAAGTTAATCACTCAGAAGAACCATTCAAGGGAAGCAAAGCTCTGAATCTGAATGATTAGAACAGAGCTTTCAGACTCTGAAGAAAGAAACATAGTATTCTAATCCAAATCTCTTCTTCCCCTTCTTTTCCTTCTCAAAAGGATCTAGTTTAACCTACCAAGTGTGAATATTGTAGTGTTTGGAAAAATAAAATTCATGATTTCCATAACACACTTGATAAGTTTATCAAAAGAAGATATAACATGAAAATTCTTCCAAGGAATCAAAAAGCATCTTATAACAAAGTTGGTTTATGTTATGAACCTAAAAGTAATTCTAAAAGCCTTGGTAACATATGTCATGCAAATGGAACCTCCAAATGCAATTATTGTAATAAAAATGGTCATGTTGCTTTATTTTTCTTTTTCAAGAAAAGTCATGAAAGTGAGAATGATTATCCTCATTCTCATTTCTATAAAGAATAATACCATGAATGTAACTCGAGAAACATGTCTGCTGTTAGAACAATATTTGTTCATTCCCTTAAAAGGTTTTGACGATAACAAAGTATTTAAATAACAATAGGGTTTACTAATGGTTATTCAAGTGTGCAGGATGAAAAGACATTAACCTTGATGTTAATCAAGTTAATCACTCAGAAGAACCATTAAAGGGAAGATAAGCTCTGAATCTGAATGATTAGAACTAAGCTTCAAGACTCAAAAGAGTCAACTCAAGTCTTTCAGATGCTGAACCTAAGCTTACTTGGAATATAAAGATCAACAAAGCTCTAAAGACTGAAATCATTTGAAGCAAGCAGACTCTGTTATAAGGAACAACTCTTCATCTTTTGAACAAGCTTCATCAACAATTCTAAAGACACTAATTCAAAGGAATTTATCTACATCAATTCATCAACTCTGATAATGATAAATCCAGACTAGTTTTGATCAAGACTCTGATGAAGGCAAGACTCAGAATTTGTGAACTCAAGACTCTGAAGTCTCATTCCAACCAGATTCTAAAGACATACTTTAGCCTCTGATCTTGCTTTAACTAATTCTATAAAAAGCATCTGATTCAGAAAGCTAAGTATAAGGATAATAATGACTCTGAGAAAACTTTAATAAACATCTACAAGAAGACTCCAGTCAGAATTTATCCATAGAAGATCACGTGACAATGGTACAATACTTTATGTCTAATCAGCATAAAGTAAGGTTTGTGAGGGCTAAGGTCTTTCATCTATTTCGGTTTTAATGATGTCAACAAATAAGCTAGCCATTAGATTGTAATTTGAGCGGTATCACTTCATTGTCGGGCAAATTGCATCTAACCATCGAGTTTCATGTGTCTAAACATATAGGAAGGGTCTACACATTTTCTACATGTGCATGATCATGATATTAATGTTTGGTGTGCATGAATCGAGTATTAGTTGGTCAAAATGTGCAAAAAATGAATTTCTGAGTTTTTTGCAGGTTCATGAGTGGACGTATAGCAAGCATGAGTCGACTCATGCTAGTTGGAACAAATTTTGTGAAAATTTCGGGTTAGCGCACGCCGACCATGGGTCGGCGCTGTAAGTTATATGTGTGCCTAAGAGGGGGGGGGGGGGGGGGGTGAATTAGGCTCTTAGACAATTATCCGGATTTTTGACGGTTTTTGAATTTTACTTTCCTAAAAGTTTCTAAGTAAGGAAAGCGGTAAATGCGGAAAGTAAAGAACACCAAGACGTATAGTGGTTCCCCTCACAGGTCGAGAGTACTCCACTACCCTTTCAACACGAAAGAGATTTTCACTAATGTTAGATCTTAGGACAAGACACACCTAGTCTTCCTATACAAGACTCTAACAATTCACACCAAGAACACCCTCTTGGATTTTACAAGTTTAAAGTCCAACCGAGAATCAACCTCTCACAAATGGACCTCTTGTATCCACAATCCGGATAACAAGGTTTACAACCAAACAATCTTATATCCAACAATCCTGGAAAAATAAGATATGTTACAACAAGAGTTTTTGAAACAAGTTTGTAGTATATAAATCCTATGAAGGACTTTTTCTCTTTCAAATATGAAATTTCAATATCATAAACTCTCTAAGTGCTCAAATGATACTTTTATGTATGTAATATGAAAATGGTATTCAAAAAGTATCTTGTATAAAATTAATGTTATGGAAAAATATGCTTAGAGATTGTAGAGAGTTTTTTGAAAGAGGTGAATTACAAAAGAAACTTTGAATTCAATATATAGTGTGCATGCACCCATTCAATAATCAAGGCAATGCTTGAAAGAATTTATGAAAATTATTATACAATGAATGGAAAAGATGCATGCAAGAGGTATCATGAAAAGGTGTTTTTAAACAAAGAATTTTTCAAAAAAGCTTCAGAGGTGCAATCGATTGCATCAGAATGACAATCGGTTGCACCAAGTGTAACGTGCAAAAAATTTGAAAATTTAGCCTAGTGCAATCGAGTGCATCGGAATGACAATCGATTGCATCAGTGTAAAAAATGAAAAATTCTTAATGCGAATGATTCTAAGCCATATACCATCTCAAATTATGACCAAGACTTTAGATAAACTTTGAAAAATGTTTTCTCAAGGTTTTAAATGAAAGAATGACTTTTTAAAACATGATTATAAAACTTGAGCACTAAGATTTGTTTTAGTCAAGAATTTCATATACCTAAAAGTTTGATTAATCATATCTTGCAAGTGTAGTCATGTCTTATGCATTTCTTCTTTTTCCTTCTTTGAGAAATCTTCAAGACTTGAATTAATATGAAACTTGTCCTAGCTTTGAAGTCTTTGATCCATTTCCTTTTGTACATAAAACCTTGAATGAACATTGTTGTCTTCATCAAAACCATTGAGAAGCCATGTCTTCACATTCTCCCCCTTTTGATGATGACAACCCAATTCTTGAAAATTCGATCCAATCTTGTTTCTCTAATCAAAGCTTGCCCCCCTTGGATATTTCTCCCCCTTAATCCATGATTTTAGAGAGTTTTGAATTCTGCACATTTTGTTAGAGAAACCAAGCAATAATACACAATTCTTCTCCCCCTTTGTCATTAACAAAAAGGATGGGAAAAGACTTGAAGTATATAAAGAAATTATGAAAAATAAAAACAATTTTTACCTATGAGCTTTACCTCATGACTGACTTCATCAAAACATTCATCTTTGGTGAACATGATCTTGAATCCTTTGTCATAAAGTTGGCTTTGTTTAGAAGATATTGCTTTAGTCTTTTAACATAAAGTACATCTTCAATGAATGTGAAAGTTAGTGCTTCGACTTTGCCAATGCCAAGAATTTTTATTTTAAGGTATTCCCCAATTGAAATAACCCTTGGACTAGAACTAGACTTGAAAGTTAGTTTATGTCTCCCACCAAAAGCTTAGAGCCACCACTTATCAAAACAACATAGATTTAAAGTGGTCCTCAAGCAAACCTACAAAACAAATTAAGTTTGATTTGGTACCCAATATGCTTTGGGTCCATCAAAGTTAGTACCTTTCTTTACCCACACATAATGCCCACTTGCAACACTAAAATTTCTTACATAGCAAGCATTAGGTGTATGGCCAACAATACCACAATAAAAACAAGTAGGTTCAAAGTTGCTCTTATATCTTGGAACATAAGATTTCTTTTTAAGAAATCTTTTCTTTTTAGGATTAGGATGCACATTCCTAGGTTTGTTCACTTTCTCTTTGGAAGTTTGATCCTTAGCCTTAACAAATATAGTTTTACTTGAACTTGGTTTAGAAAACTTTGAATAGCCAAGTCCACTTTTATCATTTGAATATATTTGTTGACTAAGGACTTCTTCCAATCCAATTTTTCCTTTCTCATACCTTTCAAGTACTCTTTTTAATTGAACAATTTGAAAAGAGAGAGATTCACAATTTTTACATACAAAATTCTGTTTTCACTAATCATCTTTTGTTTCTCATTTTCAATCTCTTTTTCTATAATTTATTTTTCTTTTGAAGTGTAGGACATTCACTTTTAACATGTCCTCTTTCTCCACATTCAAAGCATTTAATCTTTCTCGTTGGTGCTTCCCCTTTAGTGATCTCCTTTTTCCTTTCTTTTCTTAGAAACTTTTCAAACTTTTTGATAAGATCATCATTTTCATCACTATTGGACTCATCCTCTTGATTGCTATCATAATTTTTTACTTTTGTCTTTAAGGCAACGTCTTTTGAATCTTTTACTTGTATTTCATGCTTCTCCAATCTTTCAAGTTCTAACTCATGCTCTTGAAGTTTACCAAATAGAGATGCGGAAGTCATCGTAGAGAGGCTTTTCTTTTCCGATATTGCCGTTACTTTTGGTTGCCATTCTCTAGTCAATGATCTTAGAATTTTGAGATTTAATTCATCATTTGAGAATGTTTTACCAAGTGCCATTAAGTGGTTAGTCAAATGAACAAATCTCTTCTGTAATGCAACAATGGATTCTCTGGGCTGCATTCGGAACATTTCATATTCTTGACTTAAAGTGTTTAGTCTGGATCTTTTTACTTCAGCCGTACCTTCATGTGTTTCTACCAACGTATCCCATATTTCTTTAGCCGATTTACATTGACAAACACGAAAGAACTCATCCATACTTAATGCACTCTGAAGAATATTGACAGCTTTCTTTTCATTCAAGATTCTTTTCTTGTCATCTTCATCATATGTATTTTTTAACTTTGGAGTACCAACACCATCGACCAAATTAATCGGATTATGCGGACCATTCTCAATGGCTTTCCATATACCTTCTCCTTGTGCTTCAAGATGTGCCTTCATGCGGATTTTCCAAAAGTCAAAATACTCTCCAGAGAAAAGTGGGGGCTTGTTACTACTTCCACCTCTTTGAATACTGGGTTTGTGCTTGCGGAAGCCATACTGGATATGTAGGAACAGGTTACCTACAACCTGATCTGATGCCAATTGTAAGTTTTATGTATGCCTAAGAGGGGGTGAGTTAGGCTCTTAGAAAATTATCCGGATTTTTGACAGTTTTTGAATTTTACTTTCCTAAAAGTTTCTAAGTGAGGAAAGCGGTAAATGCGGAAAGTAAAGAACACCAAGACGTATAGTGGTTCCCCTCACAGGTCAAGAGTACTCCACTACCCTTTCAACACGAAAGAGATTTTCACTAATGTTAGATCTTAGGACAAGACACACCTAGTCTTCTTATACAAGACTCTAACAATTCACACCAAGAACACCCTCTTGGATTTTACAAGTTTAAAGTCCAACCGAGAATCAACCTCTCACAAATGGACCTCTTGTATCCACAATCCGGATAACAAGGTTTACAACCAAACAATCTTATATCCAACAATCCTGGAAAAATAAGATATGTTACAACAAGAGTTTTTGAAACAAGTTTGTAGTATATAAATCCTATGAAGGACTTCTTCTCTTTCAAATATGAAATTTCAATATCATAAACTCTCTAAGTGCTCAAATGATACTTTTATGTATGTAATATGAAAATGGTATTCAAAAAGTATCTTGTATAAAATTTCTGTTATGGAAAAATATGCTTAGAGATTGTAGAGAGTTTTTTGAAAGAGGTGAATTACAAAAGAAACTTTGAATTCAATATATAGTGTGCATGCACCCATTCAATAATCAAGGCAATGCTTGAAAGAATTTATGAAAATTATTATACAATGAATGGAAAAGATGCATGCAAGAGGTATCATGAAAAGGTGTTTTTAAACAAAGAATTTTTCAAAAAAGCTTCAGGTGCAATCGATTGCATCAGAATGACAATCGGTTGCACCAAGTGTAACGTGCAAAAAATTTGAAAATTTAGCCTAGTGCAATCGAGTGCATCGGAATGACAATCGATTGCATCAGTGTAAAAAATGAAAAATTCTTAATGCGAATGATTCTAAGCCATATACCATCTCAAATTATGACCAAGACTTTAGATAAACTTTGAAAAATGTTTTCTCAAGGTTTTAAATGAAAGAATGACTTTTTAAAACATGATTATAAAACTTGAGCACTAAGATTTGTTTTAGTCAAGAATTTCATATACCTAAAAGTTTGATTAATCATATCTTGCAAGTGTAGTCATGTCTTATGCATTTCTTCTTTTTCCTTCTTTGAGAAATCTTCAAGACTTGAATTAATATGAAACTTGTCCTAGCTTTGAAGTCTTTGATCCATTTCCTTTTGTACATAAAACCTTGAATGAACATTGTTGTCTTCATCAAAACCATTGAGAAGCCATGTCTTCACATTCTCCCCCTTTTGATGATGACAACCCAATTCTTGAAAATTCGATCCAATCTTGTTTCTCTAATCAAAGCTTGCCCCCCTTGGATATTTCTCCCCCTTAATCCATGATTTTAGAGAGTTTTGAATTCTGCACATTTTGTTAGAGAAACCAAGCAATAATACACAATTCTTCTCCCCCTTTGTCATTAACAAAAAGGATGGGAAAAGACTTGAAGTATATAAAGAAATTATGAAAAATAAAAACAATTTTTACCTATGAGCTTTACCTCATGACTGACTTCATCAAAACATTCATCTTTGGTGAACATGATCTTGAATCCTTTGTCATAAAGTTGGCTTTGTTTAGAAGATATTGCTTTAGTCTTTTAACATAAAGTACATCTTCAATGAATGTGAAAGTTAGTGCTTCGACTTTGCCAATGCCAAGAATTTTTATTTTAAGGTATTCCCCAATTGAAATAACCCTTGGACTAGAACTAGACTTGAAAGTTAGTTTATGTCTCCCACCAAAAGCTTAGAGCCACCACTTATCAAAACAACATAGATTTAAAGTGGTCCTCAAGCAAACCTACAAAACAAATTAAGTTTGATTTGGTACCCAATATGCTTTGGGTCCATCAAAGTTAGTACCTTTCTTTACCCACACATAATGCCCACTTGCAACACTAAAATTTCTTACATAGCAAGCATTAGGTGTATGGCCAACAATACCACAATAAAAACAAGTAGGTTCAAAGTTGCTCTTATATCTTGGAACATAAGATTTCTTTTTAAGAAATCTTTTCTTTTTAGGATTAGGATGCACATTCCTAGGTTTGTTCACTTTCTCTTTGGAAGTTTGATCCTTAGCCTTAACAAATATAGTTTTACTTGAACTTGGTTTAGAAAACTTTGAATAGCCAAGTCCACTTTTATCATTTGAATATATTTGTTGACTAAGGACTTCTTCCAATCCAATTTTTCCTTTCTCATACCTTTCAAGTACTCTTTTTAATTGAACAATTTGAAAAGAGAGAGATTCACAATTTTTACATACAAAATTCTGTTTTCACTAATCATCTTTTGTTTCTCATTTTCAATCTCTTTTTCTATAATTTATTTTTCTTTTGAAGTGTAGGACATTCACTTTTAACATGTCCTCTTTCTCCACATTCAAAGCATTTAATCTTTCTCGTTGGTGCTTCCCCTTTAGTGATCTCCTTTTTCCTTTCTTTTCTTAGAAACTTTTCAAACTTTTTGATAAGATCATCATTTTCATCACTATTGGACTCATCCTCTTGATTGCTATCATAATTTTTTACTTTTGTCTTTAAGGCAACGTCTTTTGAATCTTTTACTTGTATTTCATGCTTCTCCAATCTTTCAAGTTCTAACTCATGCTCTTGAAGTTTACCAAATAGAGATGCGGAAGTCATCGTAGAGAGGCTTTTCTTTTCCGATATTGCCGTTACTTTTGGTTGCCATTCTCTAGTCAATGATCTTAGAATTTTGAGATTTAATTCATCATTTGAGAATGTTTTACCAAGTGCCATTAAGTGGTTAGTCAAATGAACAAATCTCTTCTGTAATGCAACAATGGATTCTCTGGGCTGCATTCGGAACATTTCATATTCTTGACTTAAAGTGTTTAGTCTGGATCTTTTTACTTCAGCCGTACCTTCATGTGTTTCTACCAACGTATCCCATATTTCTTTAGCCGATTTACATTGACAAACACGAAAGAACTCATCCATACTTAATGCACTCTGAAGAATATTGACAGCTTTCTTTTCATTCAAGATTCTTTTCTTGTCATCTTCATCATATGTATTTTTTAACTTTGGAGTACCAACACCATCGACCAAATTAATCGGATTATGCGGACCATTCTCAATGGCTTTCCATATACCTTCTCCTTGTGCTTCAAGATGTGCCTTCATGCGGATTTTCCAAAAGTCAAAATACTCTCCAGAGAAAAGTGGGGGCTTGTTACTACTTCCACCTCTTTGAATACTGGGTTTGTGCTTGCGGAAGCCATACTGGATATGTAGGAACAGGTTACCTACAACCTGATCTGATGCCAATTGTAAGTTTTATGTATGCCTAAGAGGGGGTGAGTTAGGCTCTTAGACAATTATCCGGATTTTTGACAGTTTTTGAATTTTACTTTCCAAAAAGTTTCTAAGTGAGGAAAGCGGTAAATGCGGAAAGTAAAGAACACCAAGACGTATAGTGGTTCCCCTCACAGGTCGAGAGTACTCCACTCCCCTTTCAACACGAAAGAGATTTTCACTAATGTTAGATCTTAGGACAAGACACACCTAGTCTTCCTATACAAGACTCTAACAAGCAAAACAACAAGCGGATCGCCAGCGAGTTATAAGGCAATCTTAGATTAAGTGCCATTCACCGAGAATAGATCACCAGCCTCAAATGAGGGTAGTATCGTGTAACAACTATTTCCGATAGTTTCCGCACTACGAAAGGGTTTGGCTCCTCAGCTTCTCAGACTTAACAACCGGCCCATTGTCTAGGTGAGAGAATGGGTTGCGTTGGTCAGCCTCCACTGAGGTTGATGGTCGACCCCGTCGCCATCACTTATCTTAAGTGTATACTCAATCTTTCCACACACGGCATCACCCGCATTCCCATTAGCAGAAAAATAAACATGTATAGCAATTAGGAAAAGCAGTATATATATATTTGTCCTAATCATCCTAGACCTATAAAGCTAAGAATCCTAAGTTCCTGACAGAAAATGGGTTCCCCGGCGGAAGCCCCAATCTGTGGCATTCTCACAAGAGAAGAAAAGGAAAAGAAAAACAGAGAATGGCCCCACGGTGGGCGCCATTTTTACTGTAGCGAGCGATTTTGGACGCGGTTCTTAAGCGCTGGTCGCTCTCTGCGGTTTGAGCTTAAACTACAGGTCGATTCATTTTTTATCCTATTGAAGCTGATGAAGGAAGGGAAATAGATGTCTCCAATTAACCTTGCTTGCATACTGAGTTTAAACAGCGGTCTGTTAGGTTACGAATGCTATCAATGTGGGGGGCCTTTGTACTGGTTATTTGTATTTTTGCCAATACGGTTTTCTTTCTAGACAGAAGGTTTCTGGCGGGGAACAAGGATTAGGATGTTAGGACTGATGCTTTTGAATTACTGCTTTTGATATGGGATTTTGGGTTTTTGTTTAGTGTGCTCGCTAAGATTTTTCTTTCAATCTTATGCCTACGTATTCCCGTTTACCGAAACAGGGAAATCAGAGCGTTCGTAGTTCCTCCTATTCTATGGGAGGAAATGGTTGTTTTGGTGTCTTGTTCAAAGCCCAAGACGTGAAGCGAAAGGTGATTTGTATCTTGTTCGAAGCCCAAGATGTGAAGCTGAAAAGTCTCGACTTTAGAGAGAATTTGTCATCTCTAAATGGGGGTTTGTCTGTTTGTAAAGGAGAATTACTTTAACCGGGATGTGTGAATCCTAGCAATGCCATAATTTCCTTAGAAGGGGTTTTTTCAACCTGAAGGAGAAGACTTTAACTCAGTGTAGAGCAATGCCATCTTTCCTTAGGAATTTCTCATGCTAAAGGAGGGACAGTGGCATGGATATAGATGATCCAGAGGCTTGCCGCTTACAGCGATTAGATGAAAGGAAAAGAGTTGTTGATGTTTGTGTACTATGAACGAGGCACAACTTTGATGCTAAAAGGTTAATTGGATTAACCAGTGGTTTTCTTATACAAAGCCGAAGAGGAGGCTAGTATGTGTCTCGTACAAAGCCCGAGAGAGAGGCTAAAAGGTTTGGACTCAACGAGGGAATCTTTTGGTATCTCGTATAAAGCCCGAGATGAAGGCTATTTGACTCAACAAGAGAATCTTTTATACTCAGCAAGAGAGTGTTTTGTATCTCGTACGAAGCCTGAGATGGAGGCTGTTGTTTGTTTGGCTCAATTAAGAACCTTTTTGTATCTCGTATAAAGCCCGAGATGGAGGCGAAAGAGTGATCGACTCAACGAGGGAGTCTCTTATGTGTCTCGTACAAAGCCCGAGAAAGAGGCTAAACGTTGTTTGACTCCGCTGGGGAGAATCATTGTACAAAGCCCAAGAGGAGGCTATGGTGACTGTTTCAGTTGAGTGACAGGTCCAGTATACTGATTTTGAAAGAGAAAATCAGTTCTTATATGAGCAACATTGTACTCAAGGATTTGATTCAAGGATCCGAGTTATTCATGTTCTTTAAGGAAGCGGGAAATCCGAAGGGTATTGAGATTGTCCGAGTCTACGGGTTTCCTTCTTATTTAACGAAGGGGTCACTTGAGAATGTCTTTGAGACTCAAGGAGATTAAACTGTCCAAGTTTAGAGTTTCATCTTTTGTACTATGCTTTGGCAAACAGTAGTAGACTCTATGAAAGGACTGTTCTATGAGGATGACTAAGTTCTGTTCCTATACCTCTAGAAGGTCGTCGGGACAATTTGTACGAAGCCCAAGAGGAGGCTGGAATCTTTTAAGAAGCCGACAGGTCCTTGTACTAAGCCCAAGAGGAGGCTATCATTCCCGGAGGAAGAGATCATTATACGAAGCCTAAGAGGAGGCTGTGGATACTTCTAAGAAGCCGTAGGGTCCTTGTACTAAGCCCAAGAGGAGGCGGGGTTGCTTTTAGGAAGCTTGTGGGTCGTTGTACGATGCCCAAGAGGAGGCCGATGCTTTTAAGAAGCCCGTGGGTCCCCAAACCCCGAGAAATTCAAGGCAATGCTATTCACCGAAAATAGATCAAAGTCAGGAAAATTCGAGAATTTGGAAGAAACTCAAAGATGCCATTCACGGAGAAGACATTCATCTCTGGGAGTAGAGTTTCTTGACAATTCCTAATGAGGACAGCCGAAGAGAAGACTGTATCTGGTGATCCTATTTGGGGATCTAGGTGTCTATTTCTATGAACGAAACGGCGTCACCTAGTTCTAGACGTAGTTGCTGGGGAAACTCGAAATATCTATACTATTATTACACAGTTGATATGAGTTTATGAAAGAAGACTTACAGTGAAACAGCCCCACAATACAGTTTATATGTATATGAAAGCGGTAAATGAAAGCAATAACTACTTACTCGGTTGTAGAGCTTCCATGCTGTTTGGTTAGTTGTTCAACAAAGAAAGATTGAAAATAACAGTATATTCAAAATCAAAGGAGAAAGTGCTTTGAAAAAGAAAGTTTTGGGGCTTACAGCTCAAGGAGAGGCCCAAGGTTTTATCAGTGAGCGCACTGTTGAATTTGTACAGAGGGATGGGTCTTACACTCTCTCAAGAGGCCCAAAAAGTTTAAAGAAAAAGAGTGGGGCTTATAACACGAGGGTAGGCCCAATTGATTTTTCCGTTTGAAATGGCGACCGCGCCGAGGCTTTCTTTTAACGCAGAGGGACTTATACAATAAGTGAGGCCCAAATGATTTTGGTTAAAAGGGGGTTCGGTCTTACACTCTATTAGAGGCCCAAAATGTTTTGAATGGGTCTTATAGCTCAAGGAGAGGCCCAAAAGGTTATTTTTCAAAAGGTGACGATCGCGGCGTTTGTTTTTGACGGTATCGGGACTTATACAATACACTGAGGCCCAAAAATGGTTTGGTCAAAAAAAGGATTGGGTCTTACACTCTATTAGAGGCCCAAAGTGTTTTGAAAATGATTTATGAGGGTTGAATTAATCCAAAAACCCTAATTTGTTTTCAAATATGTATTTAATTGAATAAAAATTCAATTAAAATGATCAAAATTGTTTAACATAGGAAAAACAAATTGTGATCTTGGATTAATGCTTCAAAAATTAAGTATTGACCTACAAAATAATTAGAAAGCATTAAAAGTTGCAAAATCAATGTAGAAAAAATATTTAATATGTCAAAAACAATTAAAATATTAATTCTTTACAAAAATATCAATTATTTGAAATAAATAATATTTTTGGGATTTTTTGATAAAATAAAATATTTTAACATTTTTGTGAATTATTAAAAAAAGAATCAACTCAAAATCATTAAAACTCAGAGAGAAATTAATTTTTGAATCAATTAAACAAAATCACAAAATTCAAATATTTGAATTTGTGAAAAAGGCGCCAAGAACACAAGCAAGAACACGCGCATTTTTCTGGGTTTGGCTGATTTGCGTTTTCCATCCAATCTTACTGAATACGTAATCATATCATGCAATCCACATATCATTATGCTCGTCTCAACCTCACGATCATGTTTATAACACTTAATTTCATTTAAATTAAACATAAAACATGAAATCACGAAGAAACCTCAAGAACCCTAATTTCTGCATGAAGGCTAGGATTTTTTATACACGATTCAAACAATGCAATTAATTGAGGGAAAACATTCCATGCATGATTATGAACATATGGCCAAATTATTATGCGAGGAAATATGCATGGATTGAGAGATGACCAAGTATATGCTTACCTCAAAGCCGTGACAGCAAGTGCAATGTGATTTTTGATTTAGAGGTGTTACATATGAGTGGTGATGATTTGAACAACTTCCCTACACCCTATGGAGTGTGTTTGAATGGTTGGACTTTATTGAAATTGGCTGGATCAATTTGTGGTACCTCAGCTGCAACTTGATTGAAAATTTGAGCAACCAGCTGGTGATTTTGTGAAACTCGTGTTTCAGAAGTGATTTAAGTGTTTGATCAGCTCATATGTGATGTATATGAGGTGTGTGAGTGATTGGTTTGATTGGAATTGCTCTCAAACTCAAAACCCGATAGCTACCTTGCTAAGAAAGGCATTTTTGCCAAGAGAAAGAGATTTTGAGGAAAGCATCTGTTAGATGGCTTTGGTGTACTCAAACTGATCACAATTAAGCTCTATTTATAGTAGAGCAAGTTTGGTTTGCAAGGAATAGTGAATGGCAGCTGGTAAGTAGGTTTGGCCAATGTTGGGAAAGGAAAATCCAAGTCTCCTCTAGCCATTGACTAGAGGTTAGGGCACAGAGCTTTGGTTCCCTTGGTCTTGGATAAGTCTTAACTGATTTCAGATGAGAATGGCTCAGTCCATGCCACCTTGATGCTTCCATTGAATGCTTCAATCCAAATTTGGGGTCTTGTCCCTATTTTGGCCATTCTAGGTTCAACATGCTATTTCTTGTTCCATGGACTTTGGAGGCTTGGCTCAGTGATTGTCCCTTTTAGATTCAATCCTCAAATGTGTCCAAGTGGATAGGAGTATTTGAATTTGGCTGATTTTGGCAAATCGAGCCAAAATGCAAAATTTGCCTTGCCTTTGACAGATTTCAGCAAGGCAACTTGACAATGTCATATCTCATGGGGTAAGTTGAATTTGGCAATGCTCTTGGCCACTTTGGAAAGCCCTTACATGATATAACAACTGTTTGAACAAGTTTGGTTTTGATCTCTTTTGATTCCAAGTGAAAAATCCTTCTACATTTGGCAAAAAGTGAAGCAAAATCTGACTTAGTGAAATTTTCACTAAGTGTTGGAACAAAGTGTGATTTCTTGATTTTGATCACTCCATAACTCAAAATCCTTAATGAATTGGACTTAGGTCTAGTTGAAGTTTTTGTAGAGGGTAATGAGGGCTACAAATCCATCTTTGGATGAGAAAAAATGGCCATGTGGTTTAGGACTTATGACCCTCCAAAGTTAGTGTATTAGTGGTACTTTTTCCATAACTTAGAAAAATTTCTAGGTTTTATGGTTACCCCTTTTACAAGTTATCCCACTTTCTTTGGTTTTTCTTAATGAATGATGATTCAAATCATACATTAACACCATTTTAGGGTTAAAAATCCATTTTGGTGAAAAATTTCAAAAAGTCAAAGTTGACTTTTGTGCACAGTTGACTTTTTATCAGATGAATTCCAAACTGTGCAATTCTTCAGGAAATCATGTCCTTGACCTAAATCAAACTTGATGAACATGTTCCATGGGTGTCATAGGGTATATTGAGGCATGTCCTAGGGTTTGGGAGCATGTCCTGGTCAAAAGTCAAAGTTACAGTTGACTTTTTCCGAGAAACCCTAACTGTGGTTCAGATGAAATTGAAACTTGTTGCTCAAGCTTCTTGGATCAATCCGTTGTCCCAAATGGATTAATATGGTATATTAGAGACCCTTAAATCATTTCTTGAGGTCTTGGTTCATGATTTGTTCCAAAAGTCAACTTAGGGGTGAATTAGGTCAAGAAACCCTAATTCCTGATTTTTGATGAATGCATCCCCTGAGGCAAAATTGACTTAATGATTGGGTTAATGAAGTTCCATGGAGCATATTAGGTTATGTTTTGGATCTTTGGCTTATGCCCAGATGAAAATTTTCATCTAGAGGCCCTGGTCGACCAAAACCCTAATTTGGTGACACTGGCAATCTTGAGACTTAATCCACCTAGAAGGGAGCAACCTTGTGCTTAATCCTTGAAGTGGGAGTCCTTTTGATCCATTGTGGATGTTTGAAAGGCTAGACAAGTTGAAGATCATGTCATTCCTTGATTGATCCTTTGTCTAAGCACTCAGAGAGGGCTTGAAACCCTAATTTTGATAGTAGTGAATGCTCAACAATTCCTTGAGGAGATTGATGAAGCATGATGGTTCATCCATATTGTGATGATGATTTGCACAATGATGGGAAATCTTAGTGGTCAAAATTTGGGGTATGACAGATGCCCCTATTTAATCTTCTTGGACACGAAGGTGTGAATGACGAAGGTATTCGGGCATTCGGGGTACAAGAGGATTAAATATCGGAATACCCAAAATTTTGAGGGTGGTTATGAATGGTAGCTTACGCATTCATCTTCTTTAGCTAAGCGATGATGCTTAGAAAAGGTAAACTTCCCCTCGATCCTGGTTGTCTACCAAGGAACTGGTCTAAGTTGCTGAAATGAACTTCCCCTCGATCCTGGTTTCCTACCAAGGAACCGGTCTTAGTTTCTGATTTAAACTCCCCCTCGATCCTGGTTTCCTACCAAGGAACTGGTCTTAGTTTCTGATTTAAACTCCCCCTCGATCCTGGTTTCCTACCAAGGAACTAGTCTTAGTTTCTGATTTAAACTTCCCCTCGATCCTGGTTTCCTACCAAGGAACTGGTCTTAGTTTCCGATTTAAACTCCCCCTCGATCCTGGTTTCCTACCAAGGAACTGGTCTTAGTTTCTTTTGTCAATAAATTTTACTGACAAGGGACACTATTCGTAGCAGCTTTCCTTCAAACTTCTCGCCGAATTTTCCTGGGGAGATGCCATTTGAGTGGAAAAAGTTTTGATGTCAGACTTGTTGGGGAACCCAGTCGTCTGAGTTGTAGAGGTGCACAAACTTCTCTGTTGGAGATGCCATTTGTCGATTCTACTGGGGGAAAGCGAGTATCTTGAGAGACTGTTTCCACTTGGGGATATTATATCATACTTTTCTCGGGATCTTCCCGGAGAAATGCCATATGATGCGACCCAATTTTGAGGCGCCGATGACCTTTTCATCAGCGGTTTTTCGGAGAAACCCTGCTGTACTGCCGAATCTTTGCTTAAGAGGCTTTCTCTGGGGATTTTCCTTAATCCGGGAAAGCAAGGATATCATCTTCAACGGCGAAGAGTGACATCTGTTGAAGGTTCTCTGGCCTTTCAGAGGTTCAAGTTATCAAAGTGGTCTAGTGCCGACTCTGATCTAGAGAGATTGCTTAGATGATTCTCTTCCCAATGAGGAAAGGTCTGACAACTCGATTGAGAGGACTTTTATCACTAGGGGATAAAACCGACTAGAGTGATAGCGATGCAATATGAAATGTAAATGCAAATTAATAATGCATGATATATGTATGTATATGCTGACAAAACTGACGCAACACACAAACTAAAAGATGAACATGACTGGATACTCGGCCATCGCGGGGCGTATAGAGATATCGCTGGTTCAAGATAGCAATTCCACCTTGCTTAGGAGAGATAATCCCTGCGGGGAATACCGTTGATCGGGCTTAGGAGATGAGAACTCGGCCGAGGCGTGTCAGACGAAACAAGGTCTCTGACGCAGTTGATCCCTTCATTCAGGCGAACTGGTTTAGAAGGAGTACTTTGATTCTGCACTTTGAAGTTCGCTTACTTCTGGAGAAGCGGTTGATGTTCTTTCGATGTTCAACAGTCAAAAGAAATTGCCATCTTTATTTTAAAGCAGAAAAAGTTTTAACAAGTAAATTCATTTTTGTTTTATTTCAAGAATCGTTAATCATGTTAAAAACGTCATTCTGTAAAGCTAAAACAAATAAGAAATACAAACAAAAGCACAAGGGCTCAAATTTTATTGATAGGATGGAGATCAGCCAAACGCGTGATTCCACAGAGTATATACAAAGTTAGAAAATGGTAATTTACAGGGAAAAGGGCTACGTTGAAACATAACGACCACTGTCCTTCTACCAACTTTGAATTCGGGGCATCCTGAGCTTCTGTCGAAGATGACCTTGACTGGAGTTTTCTTCCGATGATGTAACTGCTGCTGTTGAGGGACTTGCCTCTGTTGAACATATTTACTTGCCATTATCCCTAATTTTTGCCTGGATTATACTATGAGATTTCTAAACCATCAGGATGATTTTTTTTCTCTCTGTCTCTAACTTTTGCCTGGACCGCCCTTTCGGGTTTTCAATCCACCGAGACGTTTTTTTTTCCAGTTTAGGCGAAGTATTTCTTGACTACATCAACATTCGTGGGATAGGTAAATTCCTCTCCGTCCATGGTTGCGAGTCTCAAGGCGCCGCCTGAGAAAGCCTTCGTGACCACATAGGGGCCATCATAATTCGGAGTCCACTTGCCCCAGGAATTAGTGAGAAAAGATTGTATCTTCTTGAGCACGAGGTCTCCTTTTCTGAAGACACGAGGTCGGACCTTTTTGTCGAACGCCCTCTTCATTCTCTGTTGATACAACTGACCGTGGCATAATGCCGTTATTCTCTTCTCTTCGATCAGATTCAGTTCGTCATGTCGACTTTGACACCATTCAGCTTCGGTGAGCTTAGCTTCCATCAATACCCTGATTGACGGGATCTCTACTTCTATGGGGGGCACTGCCTCCATTCCATATACTAGAGAGAAAGGGGTTGCCCCTGTTGAAGTGCGGACAGATGTGCGATAATCGTGAAGAGCAAAGGGTAGCATCTCGTGCCAGTCTTTGTAGGTTACAACCATCTTTTGAATAATCTTCTTGATATTCTTGTTAGCCGCTTCTACCGCCCCGTTCATCTTGGGTCGGTAGGGAGATGAGTTATGATGTTCGATCTTGAACTCAGCGCACAACTCTTTCATCATCTTATTGTTCAAGTTAGATCCATTGTCAGTAATGATCTCGCTTGGAACACCATAACGGCAGATGATATTGTTTTTGATAAATCAGACCACCACTTGTCGGGTTACATTGGCGAATGACGCTGCTTCGACCCACTTGGTGAAGTAATCAATGGCTACCAGGATGCACCGATGTCCGTTTGAAGCCTTGGGCTCAATTATGCCAATCATGTCGATTCCCCATATGGAAAATGGCCATGGGGAAGAGAGAACTTTGAGATGTGATGGTGGTACATGAATTTTGTCAGAGTATATCTGACACTTGTGACACCTCCTCATGTACTTGTAGCAGTCGGATTCCATGGTCAACCAGTAGTACCCTGCTCTTAGAATTTTTCTCGCTATTGTGTGTCCGCTGGCATGAGTGCCAAAGGATCCTTCATGAATTTCTTTCATAAGCATGGCTACTTCTGGTCTGTCGATGCATCGGAGTAAGACCATGTCAAAATTTCTCTTATAGAGAGTATCACCACTCAGGAAGAAGTTTCCAACCAATCTTCTGAGGGTCTTTCTGTCCTTTCTGAGTGCCCCAGATGGGTACTCTTGTTTCTGAAGGAAGCATTTGATATCGTGATACCAAGGTTTGTCGTGTATGACTGCTTCAATCGTGAAAACGTAAGCGGACCGTTCAAGGCGCATTATGTTGATCTTAGGTATGCCATTCCATTGACCTACACTAATCATGGAAGAGATAGTGGCTAAAGCATCAGCCATGTGATTCTCATCACGAGGGATATGATGAAACTCAACTCTGTCGAAGAAAGGTAACAACCTTCTTGCGTAGTCTTTGTAAGGAATCAATCCTGATTGGTATGTGTTCCAATCTCCTTTTATCTGATTGATAACCAGGGCTGAGTCGCCGTATACGTCCAAGTTTTTGATCCTTAAATCAATCGCTTCCTCGAGACCCATGATACATGCTTCGTATTCGGCCTCGTTGTTCGTACATTTGAACGTAAGTCTAGCGGTGAAAGGAATGTGGGTACCCTGAGGGGTAACAATGATTGCCCCAATTCCGTTCCCATAATGATTAACTGCTCCGTCAAAGATAAGTCCCAATTGGGAACCTGGTTCTGGCCCTTCACTGGGTAGCGGTTCATCGCAATCTTTCATCTTTAGATACATGACATCTTCGTCTGGGAAGTCAAACCCGATTGATTCTTGATCGTCAATCGGTTGATGAGCCAAATGATCGGCTAAAATACTTCCCTTAACGGCTTTCTGAGCGTGATACTCTATGTCATATTCTGATAATAACATCTGCCAATGGGAAATCCTTCCCGTGAGAGCAGGTTTTTCAAATATATACTTGATTGGATCCATTTCTGAGATCAACCAAGTAGTGTGGCAAATCATGTACTGGCGAAGACGTTTGGCTGCCCAAGCCAAAGCACAGCAAGTTTTCTCGAGCATCGTGTACCGAGTTTCGCAGTCGGTGAATTTCTTGCTCAGATAGTAAATGGCAGACTCTTTCCTTTTGGTTTCGTCTTGTTGGCCAAGTACACATCCCATTGAGTCCTCTAGGACTGTGAGGTAAATGATCAGTGGTCTTCCTTCCACTGGAGGTGATAGAATTGGAGGATTCAACAGATATTTCTTAATACTGTCGAAGGCAGTTTGGCAATCTTCTGACCAAACGCAATCCTGGTTCTTTTTCAGTAATTTGAAAATCGGCGCACACGTGGCGGTCATAAGGAATATAAATCTGGAAATGTAGTTCAAACGTCCCAAGAATCCTCTGACTTGTTTTTCAGTTTTCGGAGAAGGCATTTCTTGAATGGCCTTGACCTTGTCAGGATCAACCTCAATTCCTTTCTGGCTGACGATGAACCCTAGTAGTTTCCCTGAATGGACACCGAAGGTGCACTTGTTGGGATTCAAGCGGAGCTTGAATTTTCTCAAACGTTCGAACAATTTTGACAGATGTTCAACGTGCTCACTCTCTGTTTTTGATTTTGCAATCATATCATCGACATATACCTCGATTTCTTTGTGTATCATGTCATGAAACAGAGTAGTCACGGCCCTTTGATAGGTTGCCCCGACGTTCTTCAAACCGAACGGCATTACCTTGTAACAAAAGGTACCCCATGGGGTAATGAATGAAGTTTTATCCATGTATTTCGGCGCCATTTTGATCTGGTTATAGCCCGAAAATCCATCCATGAAGGAGAATACTTTGAACTTTGCTGTACTGTCTACCAGCATGTCAATGTGTGGTAAAGGAAAGTCGTCCTTTGGATTAGCCTTGTTCATATCTTGGTAATCGACACACATTCTGACCTTTCCGTCCTTTTTGGGAATGGGTACGATGTTGGCTAACCATTGAGGGTATTCTGATGTAGCGAGGAAACTCGCGTTAATCTGTTTCTGTACCTCCTCTTTGATTTTGATGGCCATGTCCGGGTGAGTCCGTCTCAACCTTTGCTTTACTAGCGGACATTCCGATCTCAACGGTAAATGATGTTCCACGATATTGGTATCCAACCCTGGCATATCCTGATAGGACCAAGCGAATACATCGGGGAATTCTTTGAGAAGCTTTATCAAACTCTCTCTGGCAGTTGGACTGAGCAGTGCCCCAATCCTGATTTCTTTTCTCTCTTTTTCTGAACCCAAGTTTACCATTTCCAACGGTTCTTTGTGAGGTTCAAGGGACCTTTCCTCTCGTCTGAGTAGTCGAGAGATCTCTTCTGGAATTTCGTTGTCATTTTCTTCTTCAGCCCCAAATACCGGGAACTCAAAGTCGGGAGAAGGCATCGGATCGTATGTTTCAACGGGGTGCCAAACAAGCAATCTGCATAACGTGATGATTCGTGTTTAGAAGAGATAGAGAAAATGCAAGTGTGTGCAGTGTTTTATTTTACTGCTTGTTTTTTATTTTTACATGTTTTTTAGGATTACCATTTTCTTTGAAAAAGCAAAAAGAGAAAACAGCAATTAATGCGGAAATTACAGAACGACGTTATTTTATTAATGAACAAGTCGACTCTTGAAACTACAGCCCTATAAATCAAAACTCTGTCGCTTCGGAAAGTGAGCCCTATCAAAACATCCGTTTCACCTGGGCAGGGTGAAAGGTTAAAGATGGCAATTACTTTGACTGGTGAACGACCTTCGGAACATTGATAGCAACCCATTGGCGGCGAACTCCTCGGTGAATCACAAAGTCTGGCACCTTCCTTGATTTGTCTTCAGAAATGACGCTGATTTCTGGTGGAGCCGGATCATTGGAATCTGTCTCCCAGGCAGAATTGTCGTAGGAGGATTCCTCTGTTACATTTTGCATAGTATTTGGGCTCTCAGCTGTATCTCCCCATCCAGTATACTGGATATCTTCGAGCCTGATACGAGAGCTTTCGGGAGCGGTGTACCTGACCATATAGTCGTATTTTCCACTTGGTTCTCCCAGAGTGTCCCAAACTTCTTTGGAACTGGAGGAGTCATCTCTCTCGATGACGTTGACCTCGGGAAAAGCATAGTTGATGAATTCAAGTCCTGCAAACGTTGCGAATTCATCGTCATGTTGAGTAGTTTCTGAATAACCTGAGTGTTGATCCCATGACATGGTGGGGACACAGGTATTTTGTTCAATGATGCTCAGCTGAGTTTCATTACTCGGCTGACTTTCTTGCGCCCAAGTTTCCTGGGTAAGGTTGCGACATTGGCAGACCATCCATTGAGCCATAGTAGGTGTAGTCAAAATTGTCTTTCATTGGAGTGTCTTCCTCTAATGAATTTGGTGAAGCACGACATCCTTCTGGATCACAATCTCCATAGATCATTTCGACATCTGATCTTGGTATAAATCTCAGACTTTCTGTAGGAAAGCAAAAAGACATATGCACCTCTTCCTGAGACATATAACCGTCCTTGTTAAGGTAGGACTTCCATTCTTCATCTGTGTCAGAGGGATCTTCCTCATTGATAGCATGAACTGCTTGAGACACTGGGTGAAGGAAACCTCCACTGTGGAATAAGTTTTGAAGGGGATGAAGACTTTCATCGCTGGCAGCTGTCTGGGTACAGGTTGTAGAAAAACCAAGACCCTTCTTTGTTTTATTGTCAGTGGGAATGACAAGCTGTCCCCATCCTGTCGTATCGGTACTCTCGACCACTTTAATAGCATCTTTGTATGAGGAAATCGAGGTTCCTCCTTTGAACTGATTGTTCTCGCTTACCGACAGTGCCTGGAACTGAGTTCCAATAACCTCCTCGGGTTCTATTCCGGTAGATGATGACAAGTTACTCACAAGCAAGGCTTGTTCCCCACAAACCGTGACAAGTTGATCGTTCTTGACGAACTTTAGCTTTTGGTGGAGGGTCGAGGTGACCGCTCCAGCCTGGTGTATCCAAGGTCTTCCTCATAAACAACTGTATGTTGCCTGGATGTCCATGACCTGGAAAGTGACTTGGAAAGTGTGAGGACCAATAGTTATGGGAAGATCAACTTCGCCGATAACTGTTTTTCTGGATCCGTCGAATGCCTTGACGACGACCTCGCGGATTCTCATCGGAGGGCCTTTGAATGATAATTGTATCAAAGTGGAGTTCGGCATAACATTCAGGGCTGACCCTGTGTCTACCAGTACCCTGTGACTAAAGTATCGTCCTGGCAGTTAACTGTAATGTTGAGCGCCATGTTATGACGGCGACACTCCTCAGGTAATTCTTCATCACTAAATCCCAAATTGTTGCAGGAAGTGATGTTAGAGACAATGCTATCGAACTGTCTGATTGTTACATCCTGTTCCACAAAGGCTTGCTCCAAGACTTTCTGTAGAGCCTCCCTGTGGGCTTCTGAACTGAGTAACAGTGATAATACCGAGATCTTTGAAGGAGTCTGTAACAGCTGATCAACAATGTTATATTCGCTCCTTTGGATAAGCTTCAGCATCTCATCATTATTTTTCGACAGGTTGGGATTACTGGGTTGACCGACTGGTGGATCGGGAGCTTCTGCCTGAAGTTCCTTTTCCTTGTTAAGTTCTCCAACTCCTCGGTTGAAGATTCGACCGCTCCGTGTTACTCGACTGATGTCTGCAATATTCACGACGGAGGGTAATGGAATTTCCTTTCCATTTTCAATTATTGTTGCACCGTATTTGTAAGGGATTGCCTTAGCTGAATCATACGGTAGCGGCCCTGGTAGATAGATGACTACAGGAGCCTTCTGATTTTTCTGACCATCATAAGTGATCTCGATTCGTTCCCGATTGGGAACCTTAGATTCGACAAGTAGAGGAATAATGGCGAAAACATCCCTGGTCCTATGATGACCAGAGATCGTCACAACATCCTCAACTTGCTCGGCAAGGTAGTTCGGCGACCAGTTGATGGGTCCAGAACCCGAGTAGGGACGAATTTCTCCACGATCGACCTGACCCTGAAGAGCTGCTCTCACAAGGTAACATCCTTGGTTACTTTCCGAACAGACGCTACAACTGTCATAGTTGTGTGGTGGTACCTGGCCACGCCCACTTTGAATACAATGTATCCTCACCAGGTTAGCTTCCACTGATCGGACATCCTGACTCTGACGTCGAGTGGGGTTTCTATTACTGATACTAATCTGCTGAGTATCTTCATCCATGTAGATTGGCATCCACCAATGATTTAACAAGTGCTGAAGTGCTTCCTGAACAAGGGTACAACCTCGATCGTTTTCGCAACCTGCTTTACAGCTTTGATAGTCATGTGATATTAAGAATCCGAGTCGGACCTGCTCAGCATGTAACTCTACCAGGTTGGTATTCATTACGCGGATATCAAAGATCTGAACCATATTGATCTGATAGGGATTCCTATCATGGTAGTATTGGATCCATCCAAGATCCATCTGACGCTGGAGGGCCTCTTGTATAAAAGAGCATCCCTGTTTGTTTACCGAGCAAATCAGACAAGAACCGTAATCGTGCCGCGGCAGATTATGATACTGGCTTTGCCTTGAGTGCATTGCCACCAAGTTGACATTCATTGCACGGATATCGTGGTTCTGAATGACGTTAGAATTCGTGTAGACCATGTTAACTCCACGAACTCGGTGCTCTTGGATCCATCCGAGATCCATTTGTTCCTGTAGAGTTGCTTGCACTACAGAACATCCCTGGTTGTCTTTAGAGCAGATATCACACTGATGATAGTTATGAGGTGGCACATGGCCATATCCACTCTGTCTACAATGCATCTTGACCAGATTGGCCCTCAATAAGAGTACATCGTGAATTTGATAGACATTGTTAGACTCTTTATCGATCAGGTTGACTGCAGCTTTCTCGTGTTGAGGCAGCGGGTTCGTAAGAACATTGGGATTCGTATCTTTGAAAGATAAGAGCCCGATCCTAACAAGCTTTTGCACATCAGACTTGAAATTGAGACAGTTCTCAATGTTATGCCCTGAACCTCCTTGATGATAAGGGCAAGTTTGATCCACCTTAAACCAAAAAGGCGGATTTTCCGGTACTGTAAGAGGAGACTTAGTCTGGATGTGCCCCTTAGCCAGTAGTAATGGAAACAATTCTGCGTACGATACGGGTATAGGATCAAATCCTGGTGGCCGTGTTCTACGGTTGTTGTTATATGGAGGACGAGCCTGCTGAAGAGGCTGTTGTGTCCTTTGCTGGTCAGGTTGGCTCTGCGCAACCTGAGGTTGATACGTAGGAATAGGCGCTGGGCTGATAGCAGGAGTTACAGCTGCTACCGGTTGATAACGTCGCCTTTGTTTTCCGACAGAGATATTCCCAATATCTTGCCCTTTTTTCTTAGGGAGAGCACTACCGTATTTTTTAGTACCGCTCGTCGATCCAGTGTCTTTTACCAAACGTCCTTCTCGGACGGCTTCCTTAAGACGTACACCCATGCCGACCATTTCGGTGAAATCACTGGGCGCACTGGAAACCATTCGGTCATAGTAAAATGAGCTTAAGGTCTTTAAGAAGATCTTTGTCATCCCTTTTTCCTCAAGAGGTGGACAAATTTGAGCGGCAATTTCACGCCACCTTTGAGCATACTCCTTAAAGGTTTCCTTGTCCTTTTGCGACATCGATCTGAGTTGATCTCTGTCGGGTGCCATGTCCAAATTGTATTTGTATTGCTGGACGAAGGCAGTACCAAGATCTCTGAATGTGTTAATCGTAGCACGGTTTAAACCCATGTACCATTTGAGTGCGGCACCAGTTAAACTATCCTGGAAGTAGTGAATCAGTAGGTCCTGATTCTCCGTCTGGGCTGACATCCGCCGAGCGTACATCACCAGATGGCTTTGAGGGCAAGAGTTATCCTTATATTTTTCAAAGTCGGGCACTTGAAATTTGTGCGGAACTTTCACATTTGGGACCAAGCAGAGGTCTGCGGCGTCCTTTCCAAAAAAATCCTGACCGCGAATGGCCTGCAGTTCCCTCTGCATTTCCAAGAACTGTTCCTGGAATTCATCCATTCGGTCAAACATAGTTTCCTTCTTACCAGAAGATGTTTGTGGAATCTGTCCTTCCGGGACAGTGTCACCACAGGGGATGGTACCGTGACTACGGCAGTGAGTCTTGGCGTTTCCTGAAGTTTGTAACCTTCAGGAGTTTTCAACATGCCCCTGGCATCTTCGCTTTCCCGAAGTTTGTAACCTTCAGGCCCAGCGGCTTCTGTTGTGATTCCCTGATCCTCAGTGATCGACGGAACATATCCTTCCGGGATATAATTAACAGGCATGCCCCAAGGACGATCTTTCGGTATCTGATACCTAGAATCATACCTCTCCACTATGGGCGTTGAGGTGATCTCTGAGATCACAGTTCGTTGTAGCTGAGCTTCTGCCATGGCTTGCATGTCGTTACGAAGCTTTCTCATATCCTCTCTCAGAGCGTCGATCTCTTCTTTCAACTCTCTGTTTTCTTCCTCAAGATCATCCATCCTTTTCTGACGATTGGCCCGAGTATTATACGAATGAGACAGTTTGACTCTAGAACCGAGACACAAACGTGAGATTCGTAGGTAAGAAGAATACGCGATGTGAGAATGATGAATGCAATGATTATATTAATTGTTTTTTTGGTTTAAGCAAAATAAACTTCGACAATTAGATTGCAAATATCAAACGGTGGGGAAACCCCTTTTTTATTGAAATTCAAAGGATTACAGAAATGGAAATACAGTAGATTACAAAGTGCAGAAACAGGAAACCTAAACTAATGGGTCCTGAGTCCTCTCTGAAGAGAAATCAGGTGCTGATTCCGGTATCTTCCTTTTCTTTGACCGGGGCTCTTGGGCCGTTGTCGGGTTGTCATTCCTTTGCCAAATGAAAGGAGCGAGCAAATTCCTTTGGTCATCTTGATTATCTACAGCATGTTGCTCCAAAATTTCAATCGGAGCATCTTTTTCTTTCAGTAATTGTTGTATTTTGATGCACTCTACGTCGAGGGTGCGGTACTTGTTCTTCCAAGACCTTCTCTCCTTTTGAACTTTGTTGAGAGTAACCTGAAGCTTTTCAGTTTCCGTCATGAAGTACATGACAGATTCCCTCGGCGGAAGAATTCCGTAACGAGGATAAGGCATTTTTAGCTTGAGAGCTCTAGTTTGCACCCAATGGAGATAAGGCTCCACCGAGGCACATTCTGGTTTTCCCAGAGACTCTCGTCCTTTCTTATGAACATGCTTCCAAGCGTGCACTATTTCCATCTTTAGTGCTCTGTCATTTTCCCCTTCTTTGAAGAAAGGACCTTCCAGATGAACACCCAGTGGGATGTGTCTCATCGGGTATCCAAATTGACGGCGAACCAGTACCGGGTGGTAGTTGATTCCTCCTTTAGTTCCTATAAGGGGTACGTTGGGGAAGTTTCCGCAACGATCAATGATTCTGATTCCCTCATAAATCCTATTACACCAATCTATATCAGAGTTGGTAAGAGACATGATCTTCTGCGACCAACGTAAGGTACTCTTGCAATCCCAAAAAGCAGCAGACTTGGGCAAGTGAGCGATAAACCATTTGTAAAGCAAAGGTACACAACATGTGATCTCCCCTCCGCTGTACAAATTTCCCAGGTGTACAGAATGATACGCATCTGCGAGCAAAGTCGGCACAGGGTTTCCAATGAGAAAAACCTTAATAGCGTTAATATCAACGAAGTTATTGATGTTGGGAAACAAAAATAACCCGTAGGTAAGCAAGACAAAGATGCTTTCAAAAGCAGTCACGTTTCCTATACTGGCGAAATACAGGGCCTTCTTTGTCAAGAACTGGGCTGGCAAACCTTGTATGCCACCCTTATCGGTTAGGTGAGTCCTAACTTCAGACTCGTCCAAATGAATTGCTCTTGCAATAGTCTGATTCTTTGGAATTTCTTCCAGTCCAGAAAATGGAGCTCGATCTGTAATGTGTAGATCGATCAGGTGAGAATACTCCTCCAGCGTTGGTGCAAGCTGGTAATCTGGGAATGTGAACAGTGATAAACCGGATCATAAAACTGAATGAGCGCATCCATGATTCCCTCAATCACATGGACTCTTAATAGTGGTAGCAAACATCCGTGCTTGGCTCTAAAAGCCTCTTGGTTAGTGATCATCCTCGTTAACCTTCTCAAATCCTCTAGCTTTGGAACCTTGAAGGTATACTGGTGAGTTCTCCTTCTACCAAAATCCATTAGTGCAATCCTTTTCTCTGATATTTGCAATCACAGTCTTAGTTTATTTTGAAAGAACAGAGAGACTAGAAGAGAAGATTTTTTGAATGTTTTAATGTTTTATTAAATGAATGCATGAATGCAGCACACAAAAACATAGAAAAAACATGGGGTCAAAGGGTCGTTGTCATGAAGTCAAAGCTCTACCCATCCCCCAAAGGTTTATACTAGGGTGATTTTTGTACCTGTACTCATTATCATCAGCTCCTCCCAGGAAAGCAAAACAACAAGCGGATCGCCAGCGAGTTGTAAGGCAATCTTAGAGTAAGTGCCATTCACCGAGAATAGATCACCAGCCTCAAATGAGGGTAGTATCGCGTAACAACTATTTCCGATAGTTTTCGCACTACGAAAGGGTTTGGCTCCTCAGCTTCTCAGACTTAACAACCGGCCCATTGTCTAGGTGAGAGAATGGGTTGCGTTGGTCAGCCTCCACTGAGGTTGATGGTCGACCCCGTCGCCATCACTTATCTTAAGTGTATACTCAATCTTTCCACATACGGCATCACCCGCATTCCCATTAGCAGAAAAATAAACATGTATAGAAATTAGGAAAAGCAGTATATATATTTGTCCTAATCATCATAGACCTATACAGCTAAGAATCCTAAGTTCCTGACAGAAAATGGGTTCCCCGGCGGAAGCCCCAATCTGTGGCATTCTCACAAGAGAAGAAAAGGAAAAGAAAAACAGAGAATGGCCCCACGGTGGGCGCCATTTTTACTGTAGCGAGCGATTTTGGACGCGGTTCTTAAGCGCTGGTCGCTCTCTGCGGTTTGAGCTTAAACTACAGGTCGATTCATTTTTTTATCCTATTGAAGATGATGAAGGAAGGGAAATAGATGTCTCCAATTAACCCTGCTTGCATACTGAGTTTAAACAGCGGCCTGTTAGGTTACGAATGCTATCAATGTGGGGGGCCTTTGTACTGGTTATTTGTATTTTCGCCAATACGGTTTTCTTTCTAGACAGAAGGTTTCTGGCGGGGAACAAGGATTAGGATGTTAGGACTGATGCTTTTGAATTACTGCTTTTGATATAGGATTTTGGGTTTTTGTTTAGTGTGCTCGCTAAGATTTTTCTTTCAATCTTATGCCTACGTATTCCCGTTTACCGAAACAGGGAAATCAGAGCGTTCGTAGTTCCTCCTATTCTATGGGAGGAAATGGTTGTTTTGGTGTCTTGTTCAAAGCCCAAGACGTGAAGCGAAAGGTGATTTGTATCTTGTTCGAAGCCCAAGATGTGAAGCTGAAAAGTCTCGACTTTAGAGAGAACTTGTCATCTCTAAAGGGGGGTTTGTCTGTTTGTAAAGGAGAATTACTTTAACCGGGATGTGTGAATCCTAGCAATGCCATAATTTCCTTAGAAAGGGGTTTTTTCAACCTGAAGGAGAAGACTTTAACTCAGTGTAGAGCAATGCCATCTTTCCTTAGGAATTTCTCATGCTAAAGGAGGGACAGTGGCATGGATATAGATGATCCAGAGGCTTGCCGCTTACAGCGATTAGATGAAAGGAAAAGAGTTGTTGATGTTTGTGTACTATGAACGAGGCACAACTTTGATGCTAAAAGTTAAATTGGATTAACCAGTGGTTTTCTTATACAAAGCCTAAGAGGAGGCTAGTATGTGTCTCGTACAAAGCCCGAGAGAGAGGCTAAAAGGTTTGGACTCAACGAGGGAATCTTTTGGTATCTCGTATAAAGCCCGAGATGAAGGTTATTTGACTCAACAAGAGAATCTTTTATACTCAGCAAGAGAGTGTATTGTATCTCGTACGAGGCCCGAGATGGAGGCTGTTGTTTGTTTGGCTCAATTAAGAACCTTTTTGTATCTCGTATAAAGCCCGAGATGGAGGCGAAAGAGTGATCGACTCAACGAGGGAGTCTCTTATGTGTCTCGTACAAAGCCCGAGAAAGAGGCTAAACGTTGTTTGACTCCGCTGGGGAGAATCATTGTACAAATCCCAAGAGCAGGCTATGGTGACTGTTTCAGTTGATGACAGCTCCAGTATACTGATTTTGAAAGAGAAAATCAGTTCTTATATGAGCAACACTGTACTCAAGGATTTGATTCAAGGATCCGGGTTATTCCTATTCTTTAAGGAAGCGGGAATTCCGAAGGGTATTGAGACTGTTCGAGTCTACGGGTTTCCTTCTTATTTAACGAAGGCGTCACTTGAGAATGTATTTGAGACTCAAGGAGATTAGACTGTCCAAGTCTAGAGTTTCATCTTTTGTACTATGGTTTGAGAAACAGTAGTAGACTCTATGAAAGGACTGTTCTATGAGGATGACTAAGTTCTGTTCCTATACCTCTAGGAGGTCGTCGGGACAATTTGTACGAAGCCCAAGAGGAGGCTGGAATCTTTTAAGAAGCCGACGGGTCCTTGTTCTAAGCTCAAGAGGAGGCTATGATTCCCGGAGGAAGAGATCATTATACAAAGCCTAAGAGGAGGCTGTGGATACTTCTAAGAAGCCATAGGGTCCTTGTACTAAGCCCAAGAGGAGGCGGGGTTGCTTTTAGGAAGCCTGTGGGTCCTTGTACGATGCCCAAGAGGAGGCCGATGCTTTTAAGAAGCCCGTGGGTCCCCAAACCCCGAGAAATTCAAGGCAATGCTATTCACCGAGAATAGATCAAAGTCAGAAAAATTCGAGAATTTGGAAGAAACTCAAAGATACCATTCACGGAGAAGACATTCATCTCTGGGAGTAGAGTTTCTTGACAATTCCTAATGAGGACAGCCGAAGAGAAGACTGTATCTGGTGATCCTATTTGGGGATCTAGGTGTCTATTTCTATGAACGAAACGGCGTCACCTAGTTCTAGACGTAGTTGACGGGGAAACTCGAAATATCTATACTATTATTACACAATTGATATGAGTTTATGAAATAAGACTTACAGTGAAACAGCCCCACAATACAGTTTATATGTATATGAAAGCGGTAAATGAAAGCAATAACCACTTACTCGGTTGTAGAGCTTCCATGTTGTTTGGTTAGTTGTTCAACAAAGAAAGATTGAAAACAACAGTATATTCAAAATCAAAGGAGAAAGTGCTTTGAAAAAGAAAGTTTTGGGGCTTACAGCTCAAGGAGAGGCCCAAGGTTTTATCAGTGAGCGCACTGTTGAATTTGTACAGAGGGATGGGTCTTACACTCTCTCAAGAGGCCCAAAAAGTTTAAAGAAAAAGAGTGGGGCTTATAACACGAGGGTAGGCCCAATTGATTTTTCCGTTTGAAATGGCGATCGCGCCGAGGCTTTCTTTTAACGCAGAGGGACTTATACAATAAGTGAGGCCCAAATGATTTTGGTTAAAAGGGGGTTGGGTCTTACACTCTATTAGAGGCCCAAAATGTTTTGAATGGGTCTTATAGCTCAAGGAGAGGCCCAAAAGGTTATTTTTCAAAAGGCGACGATCGCGCCGTTTGTTTTTGACGGTATCGGGACTTATACAATACACTAAGGCCCAAAAATGGTTTGGTCAAAAAAAAGATTGGGTCTTACACTCTATTAGAGGCCCAAAGTGTTTTGAAAATGATTTATGAGGGTTGAATTAATCCAAAAACCCTAATTTGTTTTCAAATATGTATTTAATTGAATAAAAATTCAATTAAAATGATCAAAATTGTTTAACATAGGAAAAACAAATTGTGATCTTGGATTAATGCTTCAAAAATTAAGTATTGACCTACAAAATAGTTAGAAAGCATTAAAAGTTGCAAAATCAATGTAGAAAAAATATTTAATATGTCAAAAACAATTAAAATATTAATTCTTTGCAAAAATATCAATTATATGAAATAAATAATATTTTTGGGATTTTTTGATAAAATAAAATATTTTAACATTTTTGCGAATTATTAAAAAAAGAATCAACTCAAAATCATTAAAACTCAGAGAGAAATTAATTTTTGAATCAATTAAACAAAATCACAAAATTCAAATATTTGAATTTGTGAAAAAGGCGCCAAGAACACAAGCAAGAACACGCACGTTTTTCTGGGTTTGGCTGATTTGCGTTTTCCATCCAATCTTACTGAATACGTAATCATATCATGCAATCCACATATCATTATGCTCGTCTCAACCTCACGATCATGTTTATAACACTTAATTTCATTTAAATTAAACATAAAACATGAAATCACGAAGAAACCTCAAGAATCCTAATTTCTGCATGAAGGCTAGGATTTTTGATACACGATTCAAACAATGCAATTAATTGAGGGAAAACATTCCATGCATGATTATGAACATATGGCCAAATTATTGTGCGAGGAAATATGCATGGATTGAGAGATGACCAAGTATATGCTTACCTCAAAGCCGTGACAGCAAGTGCAATGTGATTTTTGATTTGGAGGTGTTACAGATGAGTGGTGATGATCTGAACAGCTTCCCTACACCCTATGGAGTGTGTTTGAATGGTTGGACTTGATTGAAATTGGCTGGATCAATTTGTGGTACCTCAGCTGCAACTTGATTGAAAATTTGAGCAACCAGCTGGTGATTTTGTGAAATTGGTGTTTCAGAAGTGATCTAAGTGTTTGATCAGCTCATATGTGATGTATATGAGGTGTGTGAGTGATTGGTTTGATTGGAATTGCTCTCAAACTCAAAACCCGATAGCTACCTTGCTAAGAAAGGCATTTTTGCCAAGAGAAAGAGATTTTGAGGAAAGCATCTGTTAGATGGCTTTGGTGTACTCAAACTGATCACAATTAAGCTCTATTTATAGTAGAGCAAGTTTGTTTTGCAAGGAATAGTGAATGGCAGCTGGTAAGTAGGTTTGGCCAATGTTGGCAAATGAAAATCCAAGTCTCCTCTAGCCATTGACTAGTGGTTAGGGCACAGATCTTTGGTTCCCTTGGTCTTGGATAAGTCTTAACTGATTTCAGATGAGAATGGCTCAGTCCATGCCACCTTGATGCTTCCATTGAATGCTTCAATCCAAATTTGGGGTCTTGTCCCTATTTTGGCCATTCTAGGTTCAACATGCTATTTCTTGTTCCATGGACTTTGGAGGCTTGGCTCAGTGATTGTCCCCTTTAGATTCAATCCTAAAATGTGTCCAAGTGGATAGGAGTATTTGAATTTGGCTGATTTTGGCAAATCGAGCCAAAATGCAAAATCTGCCTTGCCTTTGACAGATTTCAGCAAGGCAACTTGACAATGTCATATCTCATGGGGTAAGTTGAATTTGGCAATGCTCTTGGCCATTTTGGAAAGCCCTTACATGATATAACAACTGTTTGAACAAGTTTGGTTTTGATCTCTTTTGATTCCAAGTGAAAAATCCTTCTACATTTGGCAAAAAGTGAAGCAAAATCTGACTTAGTGAAATTTTCACTAAGTGTTGGAACAAAGTGTGATTTCTTGATTTTGATCACTCCATAACTCAAAATCCTTAATGAATTGGACTTAGGTCTAGTTGAAGTTTTTGTAGAGGGTAATGAGGGCTACAAATCCATCTTTGGATGAGAAAAAATGGCCATGTGGTTTAGGAGTTATGACCCTCCAAAGTTAGTGTATTAGTGGTACTTTTTCCATAACTTAGAAAAATTTCTAAGTTTTATGGTTACCCCTTTTACAAGTTATCCCACTTTCTTTGGTTTTTCTTGATGAATGATGATTCAAATCATACATTAACATCATTTTAGAGTTAAAAATCCATTTTGGTGAAAAATCTCAAAAAGTCAAAGTTGACTTTTGTGCACAGTTGACTTTTTATCAGATGAATTCCAAACTGTGCAATTCTTCAGGAAATCATGTCCTTGACCTAAATCAAACTTGATGAACATGTTCCATGGGTGTCATAGGGTATATTGAGGCACGTCCTAGGGTTTGGGAGCATGTCCTGGTCAAAAGTCAAAGTTACAGTTGACTTTTCCCGCGAAACCCTAACAGTGGTTCAGATGAAATTGAAACTTGTTGCTCAAGCTTCTTGGATCAATCCGTTGTCCCAAATGGATTAATATGGTATATTAGAGACCCTCAAATCATGTCTTGAGGTCTTGGTTCATGATTTGTCCCAAAAGTCAACTTAGGGGTGAATTAGGTCAAGAAACCCTAATTCCTGATTTTTGATGAATGCATCCCCTGAGGCAAAATTGACTTAATGATTGGGTTTATGAGGTTCCATGGAGTATATTAGGTTATTTTTTGGATCTTTCGCTTATGCCCAGATGAAAATTTTCATCTGGAGGCCCTGGTCGACCAAAACCCTAATTTGGTGACACTGGCAATCTTGAGACTTAATCCACCTAGAAGGGAGCAACCTTGTGCTTAATCCTTGAAGTGGGAGTCCTTTTGATCCATTGTGGATGTTTGAGAGGCTAAACAAGTTGAAGATCATGTCATTCCTTGATTGATCCTTTGTCTAAGCACTCAGAGAGGGCTTGAAACCCTAATTTTGATAGTAATGAATGCTCAACAATTCCTTGAGGAGATTGATAAGACATGATGGTTCATCCATATTGTGATGATGATTTGCACAATGATGGGAAATCTTAATGGTCAAAATTTGGGGTATGACAGATTCCCCTATTTAATCTTCTTGGACACGAAGGTGTGAATGACGAAGGTATTCGGGCATTCGGGGTACAAGAGGATTAAATATCGGAATACCCAAAGTTTTGATGGTGGTTATGAATGGTAGCTTACGCATTCATCTTCTTTAGATAAGCGATGATGCTTAGAAAAGGTAAACTTCCCCTCGATCCTGGTTGTCTACCAAGGAACTGGTCTAAGTTGCTGAAATGAACTTCCCCTCGATCCTGGTTTCCTACCAAGGAACTGGTCTTAGTTTCTGATTTAAACTCCCCCTCGATCCTGGTTTCCTACCAAGGAACTGGTCTTAGTTTTTGATTTAAACTCCCCCTCGATCCTGGTTTCCTACCAAGGAACTGGTCTTAGTTTCTGATTTAAACTCCCCCTCGATCCTGGTTTCCTACCAAGGAACTGGTCTTAGTTTCTGATTTAAACTTCCCCTCGATCCTGGTTTCCTACCAAGGAACTGGTCTTAGTTTCTGATTTAAACTCCCCCTCGATCCTGGTTTCCTACCAAGGAACTGGTCTTAGTTTCTTTTGTCAATATATTTTACTGACAAGGGACGTTATTCGTAGCGGCTTTCCTTCAAACTTCTCGCCGAATTTTCCTGGGGAGATGCCATTTGAGTGGAAAAAGTTTTGATGTCAGACTTGCTGGGGAACCCAGTCGTCTGAGTTGTAGAGGTGCACAAACTTCTCTGTTGGAGACGCCATTTGTCGATTCTACTGGGGGAAAGCGAGTATCTTGAGAGACTGTTTCCACTTGGGGATATTATATCATACTTTTCTCGGGATCTTCCCGGAGAAATGCCATATGATGCGACCCAATTTTGAGGCGCCGATGACCTTTTCATCAGCGGTTTTTCGGAGAAACCCTGCTGTACTGCCGAATCTTTGCTTAAGAGGCTTTCTCTGGGGATTTTCCTTAATCCGGGAAAGCAAGGATATCATCTTCAACGGCGAAGAGTGACATCTGTTGAAGGTTCTCTGGCCTTTCAGAGGTTCAAGTTATCAAAGTGGTCTAGTGCCGACTCTGATCTAGAGAGATTGCTTAGATGATTCTCTTCCCAATGAGGAAAGGTCTGACAACTCGATTGAGAGGACTTTTATCACTAGGGGATAAAACCGACTAGAGTGATAGCGATGCAATATGAAATGTAAATGCAAATCAATAATGCATGATGTATGTATGTATATGCTGACAAAACTGACGCAACACACAAACTAAAAGATGAACATGACTGGATACTCGGCCATCGCGGGGCGTATAGAGATATCGCTGGTTCAAGATAGCAATTCCACCTTGCTTAGGAGAGATAATCCCTGCGGGGAATACCGTTGATCGGGCTTAGGAGATGAGAACTCGGCCGAGGCGTGTCAGACGAAACAAGGTCTCTGACGCAGTTGATCCCTTCATTCAGGCGAACTGGTTTAGAAGGAGTACTTTGATTCTGCACTTTGAAGTTCGCTTACTTCTGGAGAAGCGGTTGATGTTCTTTCGATGTTCAACAGTCAAAAGAAATTGCCATCTTTATTTTAAAGCAGAAAAAGTTTTAACAAGTAAATTCATTTTTGTTTTATTTCAAGAATCGTTAATCATGTTAAAAACGTCATTCTGTAAAGCTAAAACAAATAAGAAATACAAACAAAAGCACAAGGGCTCAAATTTTATTGATAGGATGGAGATCAGCCAAACGTGTGATTTCACAGAGTATATACAAAGTTAGAAAATGGTAATTTACAGGGAAAAGGGCTACGTTGAAACATAACGACCACTGTCCTTCTACCAACTTTGAATACGGGGCATCCTGAGCTTCTGTCGAAGATGACCTTGACTGGAGTTTTCTTCCGATGATGTAACTGCTGCTGTTGAGGGACTTACCTCTGTTGAACATAGTTACTTGCCATTATCCCTAATTTTTGCCTGGATTGTACTATGAGATTTCCAATCCATCAGGATGATTTTTTTTCTCTCTGTCTCTAACTTTTGCCTGGACCGCCCTTTCGGGTTTTCAATCCACCGAGACGTTTTTTTTTCCAGTTTAGGCGAAGTATTTCTTGACTACATCAACATTCGTGGGATAGGTAAATTCCTCTCCGTCCATGGTTGCGAGTCTCAAGGCGCCGCCTGAGAAAGCCTTCGTGACCACATAGGGGCCATCATAATTCGGAGTCCACTTGCCCCAGGAATTAGTGAGAAAAGATTGTATCTTCTTGAGCACGAGGTCTCCTTTTCTGAAGACACGAGGTCGGACCTTTTTGTCGAACACCCTCTTCATTCTCTGTTGATACAACTGACCGTGGCATAGTGCCGTTATTCTCTTCTCTTCGATCAGATTCAGTTCGTCATGTCGACTTTGACACCATTCAGCTTCGGTGAGCTTAGCTTCCATCAATACCCTGATTGACGGGATCTCTACTTCTATGGGGGGCACTGCCTCCATTCCATATACTAGAGAGAAAGGGGTTGCCCCTGTTGAAGTGTGGACAGATGTGCGATAATCGTGAAGAGCAAAGGGTAGCATCTTGTGCCAGTCTTTGTAGGTTACAACCATCTTTTGAACAATCTTCTTGATATTCTTGTTAGCCGCTTCTACCGCCCCGTTCATCTTGGGTCGGTAGGGAGATGAGTTATGATGTTCGATCTTGAACTCAGCGCACAACTCTTTCATCATCTTATTGTTCAAGTTAGATCCATTGTCAGTAATGATCTCGCTTGGAACACCATAACGACAGATGATATTGTTTTTGATAAATCGGACCACCACTTGTCGGGTTACATTGGCGAATGACGCTGCTTCGACCCACTTGGTGAAGTAATCAATGGCTACCAGGATGCACCGATGTCCGTTTGAAGCCTTGGGCTCAATTATGCCAATCATGTCGATTCCCCATATGGAAAATGGCCATGGGGAAGAGAGAACTTTGAGATGTGATGGCGGTACATGAATTTTGTCGGAGTATATCTGACACTTGTGACACCTCCTCATGTACTTGTAGCAGTCGGATTCCATGGTCAACCAGTAGTACCCTGCTCTTAGAATTTTTCTCGCCATTGTGTGTCTGCTGGCATGAGTGCCAAAGGATCCTTCATGAATTTCTTTCATAAGCATGTCTGCTTCTGGTCTGTCGATGCATCGGAGTAAGACCATGTCAAAATTTCTCTTATAGAGAGTATCACCACTCAGGAAGAAGTTTCCAGCCAATCTTCTGAGGGTCTTTCTGTCCTTTCTGAGTGCCCCAGATGGGTACTCTTGTTTCTGAAGGAAGCATTTGATATCGTGATACCAAGGTTTGTCGTGTATGACTGCTTCAATCGTGAAAACGTAAGCGGGTCGTTCAAGGCGCATTATGTTGATCTTAGGTATGCCATTCCATTGACCTACACTAATCATGGAAGAGATAGTGGCTAAAGCATCAGCCATGTGATTCTCATCACGAGGGATATGATGAAACTCAACTCTGTCGAAGAAAGGTAACAACCTTCTTGCGTAGTCTTTGTAAGGAATCAATCCTGATTGGTATGTGTTCCAATCTCCTTTTATCTGATTGATAACCAGGGCTGAGTCGCCGTATACATCCAAGTTTTTGATCCTTAAATCAATCGCTTCCTCGAGACCCATGATACATGCTTCGTATTCGGCCTCGTTGTTCGTACATTTGAACGTAAGTCTAGCGGTGAAAGGAATGTGGGTACCCTGAGGGGTAACAATGATTGCCCCAATTCCGTTCCCATAATGATTAACTGCTCCGTCAAAGATAAGTCCCCATTGGGAACCTGGTTCTGGCCCTTCACTGGGTAGCGGTTCATCGCAATCTTTCATCTTTAGATACATGACATCTTCGTCTGGGAAGTCAAACCCGATTGATTCTTGATCGTCAATCGGTTGATGAGCCAAATGATCGGCTAAAATACTTCCCTTAACGGCTTTCTGAGCGTGATACTCTATGTCATATTCTGATAATAACATCTGCCAACGGGAAATCCTTCCCGTGAGAGCAGGTTTTTCAAATAGATACTTGATTGGATCCATTTCTGAGATCAACCAAGTAGTGTGGAAAATCATGTACTGGCGAAGACGTTTAGCTGCCCAAGCCAAAGCACAGCAAGTTTTCTCGAGCATCGTGTACCGAGTTTCGCAGTCGGTGAATTTCTTGCTCAGATAGTAAATGGCAGACTCTTTCCTTTTGGTTTCGTCTTGTTGGCCAAGTACACATCCCATTGAGTCCTCTAGGACTGTGAGGTAAATGATCAGTGGTCTTCCTTCCACTGGAGGTGATAAAATTGGAGGATTCAACAGATATTTCTTAATACTGTCGAAGGCAGTTTGGCAATCTTTTGACCAAACGCAATCCTGGTTCTTTTTCAGTAATTTGAAAATCGGCGCACACGTGGCGGTCATAAGGAATATAAATCTGGAAATATAGTTCAAACGTCCTAAGAATCCTCTGACTTGTTTTTCAGTTTTCGGAGAAGGCATTTCTTGAATGGCCTTGACCTTGTCAGGATCAACCTCAATTCCTTTCTGGCTGACGATGAACCCTAGTAGTTTCCCTGAACGGACACCGAAGGTGCACTTGTTGGGATTCAAGCGGAGCTTGAATTTTCTCAAACGTTCGAACAATTTTGACAGATGTTCAACGTGCTCACTCTCTGTTTTTGATTTTGCAATCATATCATCGACATATACCTCGATTTCTTTGTGTATCATGTCATGAAACAGAGTAGTCATGGCCCTTTGATAGGTTGCCCCGGCGTTCTTCAAACCGAACGGCATTACCTTGTAACAAAAGGTACCCCATGGGGTAATGAATGAAGTTTTCTCCATGTCTTTCGGCGCCATTTTGATCTGGTTATAGCCCGAAAATCCATCCATGAAGGAGAATACTTTGAACTTTGCTGTACTGTCTACCAGCATGTCAATGTGTGGTAAAGGAAAGTCGTCCTTTGGATTAGCCTTGTTCATATCTTGGTAATCGACACACATTCTGACCTTTCCGTCCTTTTTGGGAATGGGTACGATGTTGGCTAACCATTGAGGGTATTCTGATGTAGCGAGGAAACTCGCGTTAATCTGTTTCTGTACCTCCTCTTTGATTTTGATGGCCATGTCCGGGTGAGTCCGTCTCAACCTTTGCTTTACTAGCGGACATTCCGATCTCAACGGTAAATGATGTTCCACGATATTGGTATCCAACCCTGGCATATCCTGATAGGACCAAGCGAATACATCGGGGAATTCTTTGAGAAGCTTTATCAAACTCTCTCTGGCAGTTGGACTGAGCAGTGCCCCAATCCTGATTTCTTTTCTCTCTTTTTCTGAACCCAAGTTTACCATTTCCAACGGTTCTTTGTGAGGTTCAAGGGACCTTTCCTCTCGTCTGAGTAGTCGAGAGATCTCTTCTGGAATTTCGTTGTCATTTTCTTCTTCAGCCCCAAATACCGGGAACTCAAAGTCGGGAGAAGGCATCGGATCGTATGTTTCAACGGGGTGCCAAACAAGCAATCTGCATAACGTGATGATTCGTGTTTAGAAGAGATAGAGAAAATGCAAGTGTGTGCAGTGTTTTATTTTACTGCTTGTTTTTTATTTTTACATGTTTTTTAGGATTACCATTTTCTTTGAAAAAGCAAAAAGAGAAAACAGCAATTAATGCGAAAATTACAGAACGACGTTATTTTATTAATGAACAAGTCGACTCTTGAAACTACAGCCCTATAAAACAAAACTCTATCTCTTCGGGCAAAGCGAAGAGGGAAAATTTACAGAAAGTGAGCCCTATCAAAACATCCGTTTCACCTGGGCAGGGTGAAAGGTTAAAGATGGCAATTACTTTGACTGGTGAACGACTTTCGGAACATTGACAGCAACCCATTGGCGACGAACTCCTCGGTGAATCACAAAGTCTGGCACCTTCCTTGATTTGTCTTCAGAAATGACGCTGATTTCTGGTGGAGCCGGATCATTGGAATCTGTCTCCCAGGCAGAATTGTCGTAGGAGGATTCCTCTGTTACATTTTGCATAGTATTTGGGCTCTCAGTTGTATCTCCCCATCCAGTATGCTGGATATCTTCGAGCCTGATACGAGAGCTTTCGGGATCGGTGTACCTGACCATATAGTCGTATTTTCCACTTGGTTCTCCCAGAGTGTCCCAAACTTCTTTGGAACTGGAGGAGTCATCTCTCTCGATGACGTTGACCTCGGGAAAAGCATAGTTGATGAATTCAAGTCCTGCAAACGTTGCGAATTCATCGTCATGTTGAGTAGTTTCTGAATGACCTGAGTGTTGATCCCATGACATGGTGGGGACACAGGTATTTTGTTCAATGATGCTCAGCTGAGTTTCATTACTCGGCTGACTTTCTTGCCCCCAAGTTTCCTGGGTAAGGTTGTGACATTGGCAGACCATCCATTGGGCCATAGTAGGTGTAGTCAAAATTGTCTTTCATTGGAGTGTCTTCCTCTAATGAATTTGGCGAAGCACGACATCCTTCGGGATCACAATCTCCATAGATCATTTCGACATCTGATCTTGGTATAAATCTCGGACTTTCTGTAGGAAAGCAAAAAGGCATAGGCACCTCTTCCTGAGACATATAACCGTCCTTGTTAAGGTAGGACTTCCATTCTTCATCTGTGTCAGAGGGATCTTCCTCATTGATAGCATGAACTGCTTGAGACACTGGGTGAAGGAAACCTCCACTGTGGAATAAGTTTTGAAGGGGATGAAGACTTTCATCGCTGGCAGCTGTTCGGGTACAGGTTGCAGAAAAACCAAGACCCTTCTTTGTTTTATTGTCAGTGGGAATGACAAGCTATCCCCATCCTGTCGTATCGGTACTCTCGACCACTTTAATAGCATCTTTGTATGAGGAAATCGAGGTTCCTCCTTTGAACTGATTGTTCTCGCTTACCGACAGTGCCTGGAATTGAGTTTCAATAACCTCCTCGGGTTCTATTCCAGTAGATGATGACAAGTTACTCACAAGCAAGGCTTGTTCCCCACAAACCGTGACAAGTTGATCATTCTTGATGAACTTTAGCTTTTGGTGGAGGGTCGAGGTGACCGCTCCAGCCTGGTGTATCCAAGGTCTTCCTAATAAACAACTGTATGTTGCCTGGATGTCCATGACCTGGAAAGTGACTTGGAAAGTGTGAGGACCGATAGTTATGGGAAGATCAACTTCGCCGATAACTATTTTTCTGGATCCGTCGAATGCCTTGACGACGACCTCGCGGATTCTCATCGGAGGGCCTTTGAATGATAATTGTATCAAAGTGGAGTTCGGCATAACATTCAGGGCTGACCCTGTGTCTACCAGTACGCTGGCTAAAGCATCGTCCTGGCAGTTAACTGTAATGTTGAGCGCCATGTTATGACGGCGACCCTACTCAGGAAATTCTTCATCACTAAATCCCAAATTGTTGCAGGAAGTGACGTTAGAGACAATGCTATCGAACTGTCTGATTGTTACATCCTATTCCACAAAGGCTTGCTCCAAGACTTTCTGTAGAGCCTCCCTGTGGGCTTCTGAACTGAGTAACAGTGATAATACCGAGATCTTTGAAGGAGTCTGTAACAGCTGATCAACAATGTTATATTCGCTCCTTTGGATGAGCTTCAGCATCTCATCATTATTTTTCGACAGGTCGGGATTACTGGGTTGACCGACTGATGGATCGGGAGCTTCTGCCTGAAGTTCCTTTTCCTTGTTAAGTTCTCCAACTCCTCGGTTGAAGATTCGACCGCTCCGTGTTACTCGACTGATGTCTGCAATATTCACGACGGAGGGTAATGGAATTTCCTTTCCATTTTCAATTATTGTTGCACCGTATTTGTAAGGGATTGCCTTAGCTGAATCATACGGTAGCGGTCCTGGTAGATAGATGACTACAGGAGCCTTCTGATTTTTCTGACCATCATAAGTGATCTCGATTCGTTCCCGATTGGGAACCTTAGATTCGACAAGTAGAGGAATAATGGCGAAAACATCCCTGGTCCTATGATGACCAGAGATCGTCACAACATCCTCAACTTGCTCGGCAAGGTAGTTCGGCGACCAGTTGATGGGTCCAGAACCCGAGTAGGGACGAATTTCTCCACGATCGACCTGACCCTGAAGAGCTGCTCTCACAAGGTAACATCCTTGGTTACTTTCCGAACAGACGCTACAACTGTCATAGTTGTGTGGTGGTACCTGGCCACACCCACTTTGAATACAATGTATCCTCACCAGGTTAGCTTCCACTGATCGGACATCCTGACTCTGACGCCGAGTGGGGTTTCTATTACTGATACTAATCTGCTGAGTATCTTCATCCATGTAGATTGGCATCCACCAATGATTTAACAAGTGCTGAAGTGCTTCCTGGACAAGGGTACAACCTCGATCGTTTTCGCAACCTGCTTTACAGCTTTGATAGTCATGTGATATTAAGAATCCGAGTCGGACCTGCTCAGCATGTAACTCTACCAGGTTGGTATTCATTACGCGGATATCGAAGATCTGAACCATATTGATCTGATAGGGATTCCTATCATGGTAGTCTTGGATCCATCCAAGATCCATCTGACGCTGGAGGGCCTCTTGTATAAAAGAGCATCCCTGTTTGTTTACCGAGCAAATCAGACAAGAACCGTAATCGTGCCGCGGCAGATTATGATACTGGCTTTGCCTTGAGTGCATTGCCACCAAGTTGACATTCATTGCACGGATATCGTGGTTCTGAATGACGTTAGAATTCGTGTAGACCATGTTAACTCCACGAACTCGGTGCTCTTGGATCCATCCGAGATCCATTTGTTCCTGTAGAGTTGCTTGCACTACAGAACATCCCTGGTTGTCTTTAGAGCAGATATCACACTGATGATAGTTATGAGGTGGCACATGGCCATATCCACTCTGTCTACAATGCATCTTGACCAGGTTGGCCCTTAATAAGAGTACATCGTGAATTTGATAGACATTGTTAGACTCTTTCTCGATCAGGTTGACTGCAGCTTTCTCGTGTTGAGGCAGCGGGTTCGTAAGAACATTGGGATTCGTATCTTTGAAAGATAAGAGCCCGATCCTAACAAGCTTTTGCACGTCAGACTTGAAATTGAGACAGTTCTCAATGTTATGCCCTGAACCTCCTTGATGATAAGGGCAAGTTTGATCCACCTTAAACCAAAAAGGCGGATTTTCCGGTACTGTAAGAGGAGACTTAGTCTGGATGTGCCCCTTAGCCAGTAGTAATGGAAACAGTTATGCGTACGATACGGGTATAGGATCAAATCCTGGTGGCCGTGTTGTACGGTTGTTGTTATATGGAGGACGAGCCTGCTGAAGAGGCTGTTGTGTCCTTTGCTGGTCAGGTTGGCTCTGCGCAACCTGAGGTTGATACGTAGGAATGGGCGCTGGGCTGATAACAGGAGTTACAGCTGCTACCGGTTGATAACGTCGCCTTTGTTTTCCGAGAGAGATATTCCCAATATCTTGCCCTTTTTTCTTAGGGAGAGCACTACCGTATTTTTTAGTACCGCTCGTCGATCCAGTGTCTTTTACCAAACGTCCTTCTCGGACGGCTTCCTCAAGACGTACACCCATGCCGACCATTTCGGTGAAATCACTGGGCGCACTGGAAACCATTCGGTCATAGTAAAATGAGCTTAAGGTCTTTAAGAAGATCTTTGTCATCCCTTTTTCCTCAAGAGGTGGACAAATTTGAGCGGCAATTTCATGCCACCTTTGAGCATACTCCTTAAAGGTTTCCTTGTCCTTTTGCGACATCGATCTGAGTTGATCTCTGTCGGGTGCCATGTCCAAATTGTATTTGTATTGCTGGACGAAGGCAGTACCAAGATCTCTGAATGTGCTAATCGTAGCACGGTTTAAACCCATGTACCATTTGAGTGCGGCACCGGTTAAACTATCCTGGAAGTAGTGAATCAGTAGGTCCTTATTCTCCGTCTGGGCTGACATCCGCCGAGCGTACATCACCAGATGGCTTTGAGGGCAAGAGTTATCCTTATATTTTTCAAAGTCGGGCACTTGAAATTTGTGCGGAACTTTCACATTTGGGACCAAGCAGAGGTCTGCGGCGTCCTTTCCAAATAAATCCTGACCGCGAATGGCCTGCAGTTCCCTCTGCATTTCCAAGAACTATTCCTGGAATTCATCCATTCGGTCAAACATAGTTTCCTTCTTACCAGAAGATGTCTGTGGAATCTGTCCTTCCGGGACAGTGTGCACCACAGGGGATGGTACCGTGACTACGGCAGTGAGTCTTGGTGTTTCCTGAAGTTTGTAACCTTCAGGAGTTTTCAACATGCCCCTAGCATCTTCGCTTTCCCGAAGTTTGTAACCTTCAGGCCCAGCGGCTTCTGTTGTGATTCCCTGATCCTCAGTGATCGACGGAACATATTCTTCCGGGATATAATTAACAGGCATGCCCCAAGGACGATCTTTCGGTATCTGATACCTAGAATCATACCTCTCCACTATGGGCGTTGAGGTGATCTCTGAGATCACAGTTCGTTGTAGCTGAGCTTCTGCCATGGCTTGCATGTCGTTACGAAGCTTTCTCATATCCTCTCTCAGGGCGTCGATCTCTTCTTTCAACTCTCTGTTTTCTTCCTCAATATCATCCATCCTTTTCTGACGATTGGCCCGAGTATTATACGAATGAGACAGTTTGACTCTAGAACCGAGACACAAACGTGAGATTCGTAGGTAAGAAGAATACGCGATGTGAGAATGATGAATGCAATGATTATATTAATTGTTTTTTTGGTTTAAGCAAAATAAACTTCGACAATTAGATTGCAAATATCAAACGGTGGGGAAACCCCTTTTTTATTGAAATTCAAAGGATTACAGAAATGGAAATACAGTAGATTACAAAGTGCAGAAACAGGAAACCTAAACTAATGGGTCCTGAGTCCTCTCTGAAGAGAAATCAGGTGCTGATTCCGGTATCTTCCTTTTCTTTGACCGGGGCTCTTGGGCCGTTGTCGGGTTGTCATTCCTTTGCCAAATTAAAGGAGCGAGCAAATTCCTTTGGTCATCTTGATTATCTACAGCATGTTGCTCCAAAATTTCAATCGGAGCATCTTTTTCTTTCAGTAATTGCTGTATTTTGATGCACTCTACGTCGAGGGTGCGGTACTTGTTCTTCCAATACCTTCTCTCCTTTTGAACTTTGTTGAGAGTAACCTGAAGCTTTTCAGTTTCCGTCATGAAGTACATGACAGATTCCCTCGGCGGAAGAATTCTGTAACGAGGATAAGGCATTTTTAGCTTGAGAGCTCTAGTTTGCACCCAATGGAGATAAGGCTCCACCGAGACACATTCTGGTTTTCCCAGAGACTCTCGTCCTTTCTTATGAACATGCTTCCAAGCGTGCACTATTTCCATCTTTAGTGCTCTGTCATTTTCCCCTTCTTTGAAGAAAAGACCTTCCAGATGAACACCCAGTGGGATGTGTCTCATCGGGTATCCAAATTGACGGCGAACCAGTACCGGGTGGTAGTTGATTCCTCCTTTAGTTCCTATAAGGGGTACGTTGGGGAAGTTTCCGCAACGATCAATGATTCTGATTCCCTCATAAATCCTATTACACCAATCTATATCAGAGTTGGTAAGAGACATGATCTTCTGCGACCAACGTAAGGTACTCTTGCAATCCCAAAAAGCAGCAGACTTAGGCAAGTGAGAGATAAACCATTTGTAAAGCAAAGGTACACAACATGTGATCTCCCCTCCACTGTACAAATTTCCCAGGTGTACAGAATGATACGCATCTGCGAGCAAAGTCGGCACAGGGTTTCCAATGAGAAAAACCTTAATAGCGTTAATATCAACGAAGTTATTGATGTTGGGAAACAAAAATAACCCGTAGGTAAGCAAGACAAAGATGCTTTCAAAAGCAGTCACGTTTCCTATACTGGCGAAATACAGGGCCTTCTTTTACAAGAACTGGGCTGGCAAACCTTGTATGCCACCTTTATCAGTTAGGTGAGTCCTAACTTCAGACTCGTCCAAATGAATTGCTCTTGCAATAGTCTGATTCTTTGGAATTTCTTCCAGTCCAGAAAATGGAGCTCGATCTGTAATGTGTAGATCGATCAGGTGAGAATACTCCTCCAGCGTTGGTGCAAGCTGGTAATCCGGGAATGTGAACAGTGATAAACCGGATCATAAAACTGAATGAGCGCATCCATGATTCCCTCAATCACATGGACTCTTAATAGTGGTAGCAAACATCCGTGCTTGGCTCTAAAAGCCTCTTGGTTAGTGATCATCCTCGCTAACCTTCTCAAATCCTCTAGCTTTGGAACCTTGAAGGTATACTGGTGAGTTCTCCTTCTACCAAAATCCATTAGTGCAATCCTTTTCTCTGATATTTGCAATCACAGTCTTAGTTTATTTTGAAAGAACAGAGAGACTAGAAGAGAAGATTTTTTGAATGTTTTAATGTTTTATTAAATGAATGCATGAATGCAGCACACAAAAACATAGAAAAAACATGGGGTCAAAGGGTCGTTGTCATGAAGTCAAAGCTCTACCCATCCCCCAAAGGTTTATACTAGGGTGATTTTTGTACCTGTACTCATTATCATCAGCTCCTCCCAGGAAAGCAAAACAACAAGCGGATCGCCAGCGAGTTGTAAGGCAATCTTAGAGTAAGTGCCATTCACCGAGAATAGATCACCAGCCTCAAATGAGGGTAGTATCGCGTAACAACTATTTCCGATAGTTTCCGCACTACGAAAGGGTTTGGCTCCTCAGCTTCTCAGACTTAACAACCGGCCCATTGTCTAGGTGAGAGAATGGGTTGCGTTGGTCAGCCTCCACTGAGGTTGATGGTCGACCCCGTCGCCATCACTTATCTTAAGTGTATACTCAATCTTTCCACATACGGCATCACCCGCATTCCCATTAGCAGAAAAATAAACATGTATAGCAATTAGGAAAAGCAGTATATATATTTGTCCTAATCATCCTAGACCTATAAAGCTAAGAATCCTAAGTTCCTGACAGAAAATGGGTTCCCCGGCGGAAGCCCCAATCTGTGGCATTCTCACAAGAGAAGAAAAGGAAAAGAAAAACAGAGAATGGCCCCACGGTGGGCGCCATTTTTACTGTAGCGAGCGATTTTGGACGCGGTTCTTAAGCGCTGGTCGCTCTCTGCGGTTTGAGCTTAAACTACAGGTCGATTCATTTTTTATCCTGTTGAAGCTGATGAAGGAAGGGAAATAGATGTCTCCAACTAACCCTGCTTGCATACTGAGTTTAAACAGCGGTCTGTTAGGTTACGAATGCTATCAATGTGGGGGGCCTTTGTACTGGTTATTTGTATTTTCGCCAATACGGTTTTCTTTCTAGACAGAAGGTTTCTGGCGGGGAACAAGGATTAGGATGTTAGGACTGATGCTTTTGAATTACTGCTTTTGATATGGGATTTTGGGTTTTTGTTTAGTGTGCTCGCTAAGATTTTTCTTTCAATCTTATGCCTACGTATTCCCGTTTACCGAAACAGGGAAATCAGAGCGTTCGTAGTTCCTCCTATTCTATGGGAGGAAATGGTTGTTTTGGTGTCTTGTTCAAAGCCCAAGACGTGAAGCGAAAGGTGATTTGTATCTTGTTCGAAGCCTAAGATGTGAAGCTGAAAAGTCTCGACTTTAGAGAGAATTTGTCATCTCTAAAGGGGGGTTTGTCTGTTTGTAAAGGAGAATTACTTTAACCGGGATGTGTGAATCCTAGCAATGCCATAATTTCCTTAGAAGGGGTTTTTTCAACCTGAAGGAGAAGACTTTAACTCAGTGTAGAGCAATGCCATTTTTCCTTAGGAATTTCTCATGCTAAAGGAGGGACAGTGGCATGGATATAGATGATCCAGAGGCTTGCCGCTTACTGCGATTAGATGAAAGGAAAAGAGTTGTTGATGTTTGTGTACTGTGAACGAGGCATAACTTTGATGCTAAAAGGTTAATTGGATTAACCAGTGGTTTTCTTATACAAAGCCTAAGAGGAGGCTAGTATGTGTCTCGTACAAAGCCCGAGAGAGAGGCTAAAAGGTTTGGACTCAACGAGGGAATCTTTTGGTATCTCGTATAAAGCCCGAGATGAAGGCTATTTGACTCAACAAGAGAATCTTTTATACTCAGCAAGAGAGTGTTTTGTATCTCGTACGAAGCCCGAGATGGAGGCTGTTGTTTGTTTGGCTCAATTAAGAACCTTTTTGTATCTCGTATAAAGCCCGAGATAGAGGCGAAAGAGTGATCGACTCAACGAGGGAGTCTCTTATGTGTCTCGTACAAAGCCCGAGAAAGAGGCTAAACGTTGTTTGACTCCGCTGGGGAGAATCATTGTACAAAGCCCAAGAGGAGGCTATGGTGACTGTTTCAGTTGAGTGACAGGTCCAATATACTGATTTTGAAAGAGAAAATCAGTTCTTATATGAGCAACACTGTACTCAAGGATTTGATTCAAGGATCCGGGTTATTCCTGTTCTTTAAGGAAGCGGGAAATCCAAAGGGTATTGAGACTGTCCGAGTCTACGGGTTTCCTTCTTATTTAACGAAGGGGTCACTTGAGAATGTCTTTGAGACTCAAGGAGATTAGACTGTCCAAGTCTAGAGTTTCATCTTTTGTACTATGCTTTGAGAAACAGTAGTAGACTCTATGAAAGGACTGTTCTATGAGGATGACTAAGTTCTGTTCCTATACCTCTAGAAGGTCGTCGGGACAATTTGTACGAAGCCCAAGAGGAGGCTGAAATCTTTTAAGAAGCCGACGGGTCCTTGTTCTAAGCCCAAGAGGAGGCTATCATTCTCGGAGGAAGAGATCATTATACAAAGCCTAAGAGGAGGCTGTGGATACTTCTAAGAAGCCATAGGGTCCTTGTACTAAGCCCAAGAGGAGACGGGGTTGCTTTTAGGAAGCCTGTGGGTCCTTGTACGATGCCCAAGAGGAGGCCGATGCTTTTAAGAAGCCCGTGGGTCCCCAAACCCCGAGAAATTCAAGGCAATGCTATTCACCGAGAATAGATCAAAGTTAGAAAAATTCGAGAATTTGGAAGAAACTCAAAGATGCCATTCACGGAGAAGACATTCATCTCTAGGAGTAGAGTTTCTTGACAATTCCTAATGAGGACAGCCGAAGAGAAGACTGTATCTGGTGATCCTATTTGGGGATCTAGGTGTCTATTCCTATGAACGAAACGGCGTCACCTAGTTTTAGACGTAGTTGCCGGGGAAACTCGAAATATCTATACTATTATTACACAGTTGATATGAGTTTATGAAAGAAGACTTACAGTGAAACAGCCCCACAATACAGTTTATATGTATATGAAAGTTGTAAATGAAAGCAATAACCACTTACTCGGTTGTAGAGCTTCCATGCTGTTTGGTTAGTTGTTCAACAAAGAAATATTGAAAACAACAGTATATTCAAAATCAAAGGAGAAAGTGCTTTGAAAAAGAAAGTTTTGGGGCTTACAGCTCAAGGAGAGGCCCAAGGTTTTATCAGTGAGCGCACTGTTGAATTTGTACAGAGGGATGGGTCTTACACTCTCTCAAGAGGCCCAAAAAGTTTAAAGAAAAAGAGTGGGGCTTATAACACGAGGGTAGGCCCAATTGATTTTTCCGTTTGAAATGGCGATCGCGCCGAGGCTTTCTTTTAACGCAGAGGGACTTATACAATAAGTGAGGCCCAAATGATTTTGGTTAAAAGGGGGCTGGGTCTTACACTCTATTAGAGGCCCAAAATGTTTTGAATGGGTCTTATAGCTCAAGGAGAGGCCCAAAAGGTTATTTTTCAAAAGGCGACGATCGCGCCGTTTGTTTTTTACGGTATCGGGACTTATACAATACACTGAGGCCCAAAAATGGTTTGGTCAAAAAAAGGATTGGGTCTTACACTCTATTAGAGGCCCAAAGTGTTTTGAAAATGATTTATGAGGGTTGAATTAATCCAAAAACCCTAATTTGTTTTCAAATATGTATTTAATTGAATAAAAATTCAATTAAAATGATCAAAATTGTTTAACATAGGAAAAACAAATTGTGATCTTGGATTAATGCTTCAAAAATTAGGTATTGACCTACAAAATAATTAGAAAGCATTAAAAGTTGCAAAATCAATGTAGAAAAAATATTTAATATGTCAAAAACAATTAAAATATTAATTCTTTGCAAAAATATCAATTATATGAAATAAATAATATTTTTGGGATTTTTTGATAAAATAAAATATTTTAACATTTTTGTGAATTATTAAAAAAAGAATCAACTCAAAATCATTAAAACTCAGAGAGACATTAATTTTTGAATCAATTAAACAAAATCACAAAATTCAAATATTTGAATTTGTTAAAAAGGCGCCGTGAACACAAGCAAGAACACGCGCGTTTTTCTGGGTTTGGGTGATTTGCGTTTTCCATCCAATCTTACTGAATACGTAATCATATCATGCAATCCACATATCATTATGCTCGTCTCAACCTCACGATCATGTTTATAACACTTAATTTCATTTAAATTAAACATAAAACATGAAATCACGAAGAAACCTCAAGAACCCTAATTTCTGCATGAAGGCTAAGATTTTTGATACACGATTCAAACAATGGAATTAATTGAGGGAAAACATTCCATGCATGATTATGAACATATGGCCAAATTATTGTGCGAGGAAATATGCATGGATTGAGAGATGACCAAGTATATGCTTACCTCCAAGCCGTGACAGCAAGTGCAATGTGATTTTTGATTTGGAGGTGTTACAGATGAGTGGTGATGATCTGAACAGCTTCCCTACACCCTATGGAGTGTGTTTGAATGGTTGGACTTGATTGAAATTGGTTCGATCAATTTGTGGTACCTCAGCTGCAACTTGATTGAAAATTTGAGCAACCAGCTGGTGATTTTGTGAAATTGGTGTTTCAGAAGTGATCTAAGTGTTTGATCAGCTCATATGTGATGTATATGAGGTGTGTGAGTGATTGGTTTGATTGGAATTGCTCTCAAACTCCAAACCCAATAGCTACCTTGCTAAGAAAGGCATTTTTGCCAAAAGAAAGAGATTTTGAGGAAAGCATCTGTTAGATGGCTTTGGTGTACTCAAACTGATCACAATTAAGCTCTATTTATAGTAGAGTAAGTTTGTTTTGCAAGGAATAGTGAATGGCAGCTGGTAAGTAGGTTTGGCCAATGTTGGCAAATGAAAATCCAAGTCTCCTCTAGCCATTGACTAGAGGTTAGGGCACAGAGCTTTGGTTCCCTTGGTCTTGGATAAGTCTTGACTGATTTCAGATGAGAATGGCTCAGTCCATGCCACCTCGATGCTTCCATTGAATGCTTCAATCCAAATTTGGGGTCTTGTCCCTATTTTGGCCATTCTAGGTTCAACATGCTATTTCTTGTTCCATGGACTTTGGAGGCTTGGCTCAGTGATTGTCCCCTTTAGATTCAATCCTAAAATGTGTCCAAGTGGATAGGAGTATTTGAATTTGGCTGATTTTGGCAAATCGAGCCAAAATGCAAAATCTGCCTTGCCTTTGACAGATTTCAGCAAGGCAACTTGACAATGTCATATCTCATGGGGTAAGTTGAATTTGGCAATGCTCTTGGCCACTTTGGAAAGCCCTTACATGATATAACAACTGTTTGAACAAGTTTGGTTTTGATCTCTTTTGATTCCAAGTGAAAAATCCTTCTACATTTGGCAAGAAGTGAAGCAAAATCTGACTTAGTGAAATTTTCACTAAGTGTTGGAACAAAGTGTGATTTCTTGATTTTGATCACTCCATAACTCAAAATCCTTAATGAATTGGACTTAGGTCTAGTTGAAGTTTTTGTAGAGGGTAATGAGGGCTACAAATCCATCTTTGGATGAGAAAAAATGGCCATGTGGTTTAGGAGTTATGACCCTCCAAAGTTAGTGTATTAGTGGTACTTTTTCCATAACTTAGAAAAATTTCTAAGTTTTATGGTTACCCCTTTTACAAGTTATCCCACTTTCTTTGGTTTTTCTTGATGAATGATGATTCATATCATACATTAACATCATTTTAGGGTTAAAAATCCATTTTGGTGAAAAATCTCAAAAAGTAAAAGTTGACTTTTGTGCACAGTTGACTTTTTATCAAATGAATTCCAAACTGTGCAATTCTTCAGAAAATCATGTCCTTGACCTAAATCAAACTTGATGAACATGTTCCATGGGTGTCATAGGGTATATTGAGGCATGTCCTAGGGTTTGGGAGCATGTCCTGGTCAAAAGTCAAAGTTACAGTTGACTTTTCCCACGAAACCCTAACTGTGGTTCAGATGAAATTGAAACTTGTTGCTCAAGCTTCTTGGATCAATCCGTTGTCCCAAATGGATTAATATGGTATATTAGAGACCCTCAATATGTCTTGAGGTCTTGGTTCATGATTTGTCCCAAAAGTCAACTTAGGGGTGAATTAGGTCAAAAAACCCTAATTCCTGATTTTTGATGAATGCATCCCCTGAGGCAAAATTGACTTAATGATTGGGTTTATGAGGTTCCATGGAGCATATTAGGTTATGTTTTGGATCTTTGGCTTATGCCCAGATGAAATTTTTCATCTGGAGGCCCTGGTCGACCAAAACCCTAATTTGGTGACACTGGCAATCTTGAGACTTAATCCACCTAGAAGGGAGCAAACTTGTGCTTAATCCTTGAAGTGGGAGTCCTTTTGATCCATTGTGGATGTTTGAGAGGCTAGACACGTTGAAGATCATGTTATTCCTTGATTGATCCTTTGTCTAAGCACTCAGAGAGGGCTTGAAACCTTAATTTTGATAGTAGTGAATGCTCAACAATTCCTTGAGGAGATTGATGAGGCATGATGGTTCATCCATATTGTGATGATGATTTGCACAATGATAGGAAATCTTAGTGGTCAAAATTTGGGGTATGACACTTAGCCTTAACAAATATAGTTTTACTTGAACTTGGTTTAGAAAACTTTGAATAGCTAAGTCCACTTTTATCATTTGAATATATTTGTTGACTAAGGACTTCTTCCAATCCAATTTGTCCTTTCTCATACCTTTCAAGTACTCTTTTTAATTGAACAATTTGAAAAGAGAGAGATTCACAATTTTTACATACAAAATTCTGTTTTTCACTAATCATCTTTTGTTTCTCATTTTCAATCTCTTTTTCTATAATTTATTTTTCTTTTGAAGTGTAGGACATTCACTTTTAACATGTCCTCTTTCTCCACATTCAAAGCATTTAATCTTTCTCGTTGGTGCTTCCCCTTTAGTGATCTCCTTTTTCCTTTCTTTTCTTAGAAACTTTTCAAACTTTTTGATAAGATCATCATTTTCATCACTATTGGACTCATCCTCTTGATTGCTATCACAATTTTTTACTTTTGTCTTTAAGGCAACGTCTTTTGAATCTTTTACTTGTATTTCATGCTTCTCCAATCTTTCAAGTTCTAACTCATGCTCTTGAAGTTTACCAAATAGAGATGCGGAAGTCATCGTAGAGAGGCTTTTCTTTTCCGATATTGCCGTTACTTTTGGTTGCCATTCTCTAGTCAATGATCTTAGAATTTTGAGATTTAATTCATCATTTGAGAATGTTTTACCAAGTGCCATTAAGTGGTTAGTCAAATGAACAAATCTCTTATGTAATGCAATAATGGATTCTCTGGGCTGCATTCAGAACATTTCATATTCTTGACTTAAAGTGTTTAGTCTGGATCTTTTTACTTCAGTCGTACCTTCATGTGTTTCTACCAACGTATCCCATATTTCTTTAGCCGATTTACATTGACAAACACGAAAGAACTCATCCATACTTAATGCACTCTGAAGAATATTGACAGCTTTCTTTTCATTCAAGATTCTTTTCTTGTCATCTTCATCATATGTATTTTTTAACTTTGGAGTACCAACACCATCGACCACATTAACTGGATTATGCAGACCATTCTCAATGGCTTCCCACATACCTTCTCCTTGTGCTTCAAGATGTGCCTTCATGCAGATTTTCCAAAAGTCAAAATACTCTCCAGAGAAAAGTGGGGGCTTGTTACTACTTCCACCTCTTTGAATACTGGGTTTGTGCTTGCGGAAGCCATACTGGATCTGTAGGAACAGGTTACCTACAACCTGATCTGATGCCAATTGTAAGTTATATGTATGCCTAAGAGGGGGTGAGTTAGGCTCTTAGACAATTATCCGGATTTTTGACAGTTTTTGAATTTTACTTTCCTAAAAGTTTCTAAGTGAGGAAAGCGGTAAATGCGGAAAGTAAAGAACACCAAGACGTATAGTGGTTCCCTCACAGGTCGAGAGTACTCCACTCCCCTTTCAACACGAAAGAGATTTTCACTAATGTTAGATCTTAGGACAAGACACACCTAGTCTTCCTATACAAGACTCTAACAATTCACACCAAGAACACCCTCTTGGATTTTACAAGTTTATAGTCCAACCGAGAATCAACCTCTCACAAATGGACCTCTTGTATCCACAATCCGGATAACAAGGTTTACAACCAAACAATCTTATATCCAACAATCCTGGAAAAATAAGATATGTTACAACAAGAGTTTTTGAAACAAGTTTGTAGTATATAAATCCTATGAAGGACTTCTTCTCTTTCAAATATGAAATTTCAATATCATAAACTCTCTAAGTACTCAAATGATACTTTTATGTATGTAATATGAAAATGGTATTAAAAAAGTATCTTGTATAAAATTTTTGTTATGGAAAAATATGCTTAGAGATTGTAGAGAGTTTTTTGAAAGAGGTGAATTACAAAAGAAACTTTGAATTCAATATATAGTGTGCATGCACCCATTCAATAATCAAGGCAATGCTTGAAAGAATTTCTGAAAATTATTATACAATGAATGGAAAAGATGCATGCAAGAGGTATCATGAAAAGGTGCTTTTAAACAAAGAATTTTTCAAAAAAGCTTCAGGTGCAATCGATTGCATCATAATGACAATCGGTTGCACCAAGTGTAACGTGCAAAAAATTTGAAAATTTAGCCTAGTGCAATCGATTGCATCAGGATGACAATCGATTGCATCAGTGTAAAAAATGAAAAATTCTTAATGCAAATGATTCTAAGCCATATACCATCTCAAATTATGACCAAGACTTTAGATAAACTTTGAAAAATGTTTTCTCAAGGTTTTAAATGAAAGAATGACTTTTTAAAACATGATTATAAAACTTGAGCACTAAGATTCGTTTTAGTCAAGAATTTCATATACCTAAAAGTTTGATTAATTATATCTTGCAAGTGTAGTCATGTCTTATGCATTTCTTCTTTTTCTTTCTTTGAGAAATCTTCAACACTTGAATTAATATGAAACTTGTCCTAGCTTTGAAGTCTTTGATCCATTTCCTTTTGTACATAAAACCTTGAATGAACATTGTTGTCTTCATCAAAACCATTGAGAAGCTATGTCTTCACAGATGCATGCTGCTGGGATTTTGAAATTATGCAGTTTCAGAAACTCATGAGTCGTCGCATGGTCAAGATGGGTCGACGCATGGTCGCCTATTTTGCATAGACACTTCCACGGGTCAGCGCACGCCGAACCTTATTAAAGTATGATTAGACCCAAACATGCCTGAACTGATTTTTCTGCTTAAATTTTTTCTGTTATTGCTGTTATAACTTTTTGTCGGTCATATTATTCATTATAAATAGTCTGGTCATCTCACATATCAAAACATCATTAGAAAAACAAGAAACGTGAAAATAGATACCATTTTTCTCTTCATCTTCATCTTCTTCATTGAGTAAACAAACAATCACACATAATCATCTTTGTTTGTGTCGCTCATTGATCGAAGTGATAACGTTCAGATTTTAGGAAGTGTATGATCTTCATTTTCTGGGTTGAGAGCTTGGTAGGTGTTTCTTGAATAAACCAGTTGGTTTTATCCTCCAAGAATCAAAGAGATTTTGGGGGTTTTTGCATAAACCGTTTCGTTCTACAGGGATTCAGCCGTATGAAGGTAACCGAAGATTGGAGCAATTGTTCGGTTTAGTAGCTGTAATTGGAGGATCGTAGAAGAGAGGTTTGGGTTTGAATTTTTGGTAGATCGCAATTGATCAAGTGAAGGTAACCAAAAAACGGTGGTTTCTTTCGGTTTAGTAGCGTGAGACGGTAATTCCATCAACCATATTCGAAGCACTTGATTCGTCTCGAATTAAGGGAAAAGAAGGCTCTGCATCAACGATCAAAGACGTTTGGGAGTTTGGATGTTTATAGTTCTTCTCTTGTAATAAACAATTTGCAACAGCTGCATAAATATATGTATCTCAATTCCAATTGTGAAATTGGGGGCAGAGGTACCCAAAGCAAGGACGATTGGGGAACTGCTTAATCAAATCTCATTTGTTCTCTCTTTCCCTTAACTCTTTTACACTTCAATTTATTCGAATTTGTGAAGTCGCAATTTATCGAAATTTCTGTCGTAGTGTAATCTTGAGCTGATAAACTATTTTGTTAAATTGATAGAATTCCTTGAAATTATATCTTGGAGCAGCTTTACATTACATTCCATAGAAATTCTGCACTTAGTGTGTTTACGCACACCAAGTGTTTGATAATTTGTTTCAAAGAAAAATCAAACGCATTTGTCTTTAATTGTTTATCGATTCACCTCATTGGTTTGGATTAAGTATTAAGCAAGTAAACTTTGTTGATTGCGTTTCAATTGTGTGAATCGTTCTGAATTTTTCTCATCCGTATTCCATTCTTAATTGTTGATTGCATATCCGATCCTTTTAGTAGAAGGTTCATTGTAGACGTGTGATTTAGTGGTTGCTTCCGTTAAACAATTTTTAAAACCAAATTTTGGAAACCATTAGCGTGAAAAACTCAAGGGATCTTTTCAACCCCCTTTCTAGATCCATAGCCATCGTCTAACAAGTGGTATCACGAGCTCCGGTTTATTCTGATGCTTCGGTAAAACTTCTTGGATCATGGCGAACAAACCTAATGGGGCTTATAATAGAGCTCCAGTTTTTACAGGCGAGAATTACAGCTACTGGAAGGATTGTATGCGCGTTCATATAAATTCCATAGATCAGAAGGTTTGGAACGTTATTTTAAACGGTCCCATGGAAATTACTATGACAAATGCAGAAGGCATTGTCGTTCCTAAACCCGAAGCTCAATGGAATGAGGAGGACGAGAAAAGTACAACAATGATTGGAAGGCTAGTAATATGATCATCTCTTCCTTGGGAGTTGACGAGTATTATCGAGTCTCCCATTGTGAAACGGCCAAAGCCATGTGGGATGCTTTACAAGTAGCCCACGAAGGCACTAATGATGTTAAGATGGCTCGTATTAATACAATAACGCAAGAGTTTGATTTGTTTTACATGAAGCAAGGGGAAACCATTGCGGATATGCAAAAATGATTTACTCACATTATCAACAAATTGCATGTTCTTGGTAAACCAATTCCAAATGAGGTTGCTACTAACAAGATTTTGAGGTGTTTAAACAGGGAATGGCAACCGAAGGTTACCGCTGTAACACCCTTCTACCCCATATACAATTTTAGGAAAATATATCATGTTATCAGAGTAAAATTCACCACCAAGGGTGTACATATTCAAAACTTCATAAAATATTCATAGTCCTGTCCCGTAACACGGGTTATTCAAACATCATCAAAAGAAATCATAATCTTGCAGCGGGATCAACTTGTCATTTTAAACTCAATTAAAAACTTCATAAGAAATTTATCCAATCTATAACAACATCATCAGTATAAAATCTCAACATAAATCAAAAGAACACGAATGTTCGCAATTCATCCCAACCCGATGTTACATGACACAGAGCAGGACACCTCTAAACTAAAACGACATAACGAGACACTCCAAGCTACCTCCTTCGTCACCTCGAAGCTACTCTTGGTTATCTGCAAGTTACCCACATAGAGGAAACATTTCCAAGCAGGCAGGGTGAGAAAACATAATTCGATATAGTAATGTATGTACATGGAAAATGAACAGTAAGGCAACACAACATCATGGCATAGCCAACAACCACTTCATAGCATAATCAATTAACAACATCAGGATATAATCAACAATAACATCATGACATGATCGACAACGACCTCAGGATATAATCAACAATAACTTCATGGTATAACTAACATCAACACCATAGCATAATCAATAACATCAACATAGTATCATTAACAACAACCACATAGTATCATCAACAACAACAACATAGTATCATCAACAACAACAACATAATATCATAACTTAGAATCCATAATAAAACTCATCATAATTACTCCATAAGAAATGCAATGTCAACTTCAATGAAAATGCAACGCATGCAATGCGGTACCGACTTTTCCTCCATGTGATGGACACTGGCCATCAACCCTCCACAATGGGAGCACACCATAACAACATATCACTCCAATCCGCACGATGGGATTGAAGCTACCAATAGGCCGAAGTCCCACCATAAAAAAATGCTATGGAAATGCAATGATGCCAAACTCCTCAAATCATCAAAAATCCACATGCGCATCATGCATCTCATATTTCACCAAAAATCACCATATAATCAACAAGAGAATCACCATATAATCATATTTATCACCATATCATGTTCAACAAGAATTTATCATACAATCATGTTTATCATCATATCATTTCAACAAGAATTCGTCATACAATTATGTTTATCGTCATATCATATTCAACGATAATTCATCATGTAATTATATTCTTCATCACATCATTTCAACAAGAATTCACTATATAATCATGTTTATCATCATATCATTTCCACAAGAAATCATCATATAATCATGTTTTATCATTAATATAATATCAAGTATCAAAGCACAAAAATCAGCAAAAGAACATCAAAACAGCAAAAATTCATCAAGACAGTTGTCTGACACGGCCGCCGTGTCCTGTGACACGGCCCATGTCAGGAAACCTGAGACACGATTCCGAACATAAAAAAATAGCAAGTCAGCAGCCTGACACGGCCACCGTGTCCTGTGACACGGCCCGTGTCAGAGACCCTGGGACCAATCTAAAAAAAAATATTTTTTCATTCACGACCAGCAAGCTGACACGGCCGCCGTGTCCTGTGACACGGCCCGTGTCCGAAACCCTGCAACACACAATTTCATTTTTTTCTCAACCAGTAGGCTGACACGGTGCCCGTGTTGTGTGACACGGCCCATGTCAGGATGCGACAAAACCCAAATTTCCCGAAAAGTGTTTTTTCTGCGTTTTTAACTTTGATTATCCCAAAACTCAGTGTTCTACTCGAAAATTGATTAAAAACACCCACAAAACACACATATAGCAATATGCATCATTCAAACTCATCATATTTTCATCAAATTACTCATTCTACGTCAAAAATTATCTAAATCAACACAACTCATACAATCCCTAATCTATTCATCTCCAATTCCTATAAAACTATAAGAAATTATGAACTCTCCCCATACCTTAGGATAATCCGAAGCTTCTTCCTTCCTTCTTCAAGATTCTTCTAGAAATCCCCAAGCCCTAGCTCTCCTTTTGCTCTCTTCTCTGTTTCAGTTCTCTCCACAAAACACGATCCCTAGAATGATCGCTTTCTTTTCCCTTTAGTCATGTATTCCAGTTTATGGATTCCCCAACTTACCCTTACTCCTTTTCCTTAAAGACCACCTTGCCCTTTTTCCTTCTTCTTCTTAATAACAATAATAATCTAAATAAATGATTATTCATTATATTAAAATTATTAAAAATACTCCTTTAATCCATAATTCTCCAAATTATCCAAAAACCTCTTAATTCCTTCTTAATCAATTAAATAAATAATTAAATCATTAATTTAGATTTTTGGGTCGTTACAACTCTCCCCCACTTCAAGAATTTTCGTCCTCGAAAATTTTACTCGATGCAGACCACTCCAGATACCTTATCACCTCCGACGAATAACGCAATACAACAATACATCTTATCGATGCCAACGACAACAAGATGACATGCTCACGCGATGTACGCGACGACCAACTCAAAACACCGAGAATAACCAGGGTAGGAACACACAGGTTCACTATGAACCAGAACACAACACGATTGTTACCATCGCCATAGGCAACCCTCCCCTAACTCCCCATCATAGGAATTAGCTACTCGCACTCGAACCATCCCCATAGGTACGAGGTACTAACAAAGATAAGAACACAAAAGTCATAACACATCATCAACGAAATCAAACCACCAACATCGTTGTTACTCCAATAAAAACCAACTGCGCTATCCATGCTTTCGCTGCGCACTCTAAGTACTCGCAACTATTTAATCTACCAAGTTTACATCAACTTCTGACCATCAAAGCAGACATAAGAAAGGACTTTTCAACTTAACTCGTCGAAAATTCCATCCCAACAGGCACTCTATACTCTTGTGACCACTGAATACTTCGAACTCAGATCCGTAAACATTACCTCCGCATACCTAACACAACTACAACCGCAGCCAATTCCAAATCTTAAATAGGATGGATACTTTCAAGAATTCTCAATTATCGTCGACATAAACCACAACTTCACCACCTTGTATTAACACATCATCAAAATTCATCTCAACGCATAACAATCTCACCACAACATAAGGATACACGTGTCCAATTAATCTTAACAAGAAAAATTCATCTCCCAAACAGAGCTTAACACCCAATAGCCATAGACTTAGCCTCAATAACCTACACTTAACATGGCATATTAACCAAACCGATCAAACAACTAATTCCTCAAGTCCTACTTATACTAGCACAATCCTCCACAACCCCTCATCCGAATTAACATAACCACTCAACTTCATCTTTACAATTCATAATTCACACCTTGCTAACTCAGCATATAGTTTCGCTTCTTTCAATACTTGCAACCCGACTCTCAAATACTCTACACGCTCTTCTTCTGATTTTATAAAACATCAGAATATCCCCAACGGACACAGTTATAACTTATCCAAACAAGTTTGGAAATCACCATTCATATCTTCATATATACACTTTAAGGCATACCAGCCACTACCCTCCTCAATCCGACATCCTTGGTCAAATCATAGTCTTACATTACCATTTACTTTCTACTTGGTTTATCTCTACAGTTCTTCAAGTTTCATGTCACTCGAATTCTCGATCCACCATAAACCAAAACCCTAGTTATCCAGAACACACTGTGAGCTTCCAATCTACTCACTGATCAGCTCGCAACCTCATACTAACATCCTCAAGTCCACCTCATTTTTCCTATATAGGAATCAGCATCGACAACTCAAACAATTCATAAGCATTTGGCTCAACCCCAAATAATTCACTGTGCATACTATTCTAGTTGGCAAGACACATCTACTCCATCCAACATGATTCCGTCGACTATCAACAAGAGATTAAGGGTGATCAGTTCCTCAATTTGTTAATAGGCAGCCGCCAACCATAATGGCGGCGTAGATCATCATTACCCAACTACAATAGCGTCCTCTCCCTCCTGCTCAAAGTTATCTAAGCATACTGCTCTACCATTCCTCTAAGGCTTACAAACGTTCTTCTTAATTTCCTTATCTCCAAGAACGCACAAAATCTAACATATACATTCTTATACACACTTGTTGTACAACCCAATTATCGAATATCCTCTTGATACCAGAAACGTTACCACATCACGTACAATCCCAATCGACTCACTTCAGTCGAAACATTTATCTAAGTTCAAACTTTTGACGATCCTAACCGATCCTTCCTCTTCCTTTTTAATCTCACAACTTCGATGATCCGTATAATTTCACACTTGATCATCATTCCACCTACATCCTCAACAATACCATCTCCTCATCTAGTTGGTGATATAGCTCCCCAAAATTTTCCGACTCATGCCGATACATCTCGCCAACAACATAGAATCCACTTTACTATTTAACATCCTTCAAAGATTTCTATACTCTAATCATTCTCAACTATCATGCGCCGCACTTCCATGTGCTTCTCCGATACTCTTCTTCTTATTACTAAACATCTCATACTTGACTTCATTTTACTATTTCCAGCAAGAATTGTCCAACTTCGAACATGATTATCTTCTTCAATACAGACCTCCCGGACACAAAATCACATTCCAAAATGAAGGGAATTTCGTGTAGATTCTGGAACTTCAAGAATCTCTCAAATCTGAATTACGAGTAAAAAGTTATCGTCTTTGCAATGGGACTGGTCAAGAGATCTCGTATACAAACTTCCACCAACAAATTCAGCATCAGACCCAACTATTCAAATGCGTCTTTCTCTCTATTCAAAAACATACCGAAGACAAAATTTATATGCAAACTGTAGGGAATTTCGTAAACTTTCCGAAAAGTCCAGAATCGCTTTCATCGGAGTTACGAGTAGAAAGTTATGCCCTTTTTACTAAAGGCTATCCCGTAAAGGCGAAAATAAAAAAAACCAAAATTGGTGAACATGAGTTCTACCTCTCTCTCTTACCTCCAAACTCTTCGCATTTCCAACTACGACTCGCAGTTCAAAAGATCCCAACAACTCCAACGACTTCTACAACCTTTTCCAACCACTTACCAATAATTCCACCGCAAGGTCTACAGTACCCGTCACTTAATCAGTGATCCAACATCGACATCTTACGCAAGGCTACTTAAACAACAACTTCACAGTTCACCAACAACGCAGGATATAGCAACGTTCTAAATCCCATCTTATAACAATCATCCTTTCTCCAAGACACTCCAACTTGTTAAACAACCAAAATCTTAAATCCATGTTACCTTCGAATTCGGAAAACAACAAAGCTTCCACAACACTTGCACTGTCGCCATCAGTAGCATACAGAACATAGATCATACAACTGAAGCATATCCAAGAAGCACAACTTCTCCCCCACTTAGCTTCAAACCAACCCCTGCAAGCAATCGACTAGAAAGTAAACCAGTACCGACAGTGTTTCACACACTTGTCGCATACAGAGGAATGGACAACAATAGACAACATTGGCCGGACAGACCAACCAGGCTCTGATACCACTAATGTAACACCCTTCTACCCCACATACAATTTTAGGAAAATATATCATGTTATCAGAGTAAAATTCACCACCAAGGGTGTACATATTCCAAACTTCATAAAATATTCATAGTCCTGTCCCGTAACACGGGTTATTCAAACATCATCAAAAGAAATCATAATCTTGCAGCGGGATCAACTTGTCATTTTAAACTCAATTAAAAACTTCATAAGAAATTTATCCAATCTAGAACAACATCATCAGTATAAAATCTCAACATAAATCAAAAGAACACGAATGTTCGCAATTCATCCCAACCCGATGTTACATGACACAGAGCAGGACACCTCTAAACTTAAACGACATAACGAGACACTCCAAGCTACCTCCTTCGTCACCTCGAAGCTACTCTTGGTTATCTGCAAGTTACCCACATAGAGGCAACATTTCCAAGCAGGCAGGGTGAGAAAACATAATTCGATATAGTAATGTATGTACATGGAAAATGAACAGTAAGGCAACACAACATCATGGCATAGCCAACAACCACTTCATAGCATAATCAATTAACAACATCAGGATATAATCAACAACAACATCATGACATGATCGACAACGACCTCAGAATATAATCAACAATAACTTCATGGTATAACTAACATCAACACCATAGCATAATCAACAACATCAACATAGTATCATTAACAACAACCACATAGTATCATCAACAACAACAACATAGTATCATCAACAACAACAACAACATAATATCATAACTTAGAATCCATAATACAACTCATCATAATTACTCCATAAGAAATGCAATGTCAACTTCAATGAAAATGCAACACATGCAATGCGGTACCGACTTTTCCTACATGTGATGGACACTGGCCATCAACCCTCCACAATGGGAGCACACCATAACAACATATCACTCCAATCCGCACGATGGGATTGAAGCTACCAATAGGCCGAAGCCCTACCATAAAAAAATGCTATGGAAATGCAATGATGCCAAACTCCTCAAATCATCAAAAATCCACATGCGCATCATGCATCTCATATTTCACCAAAAATCACCATATAATCAACAAGAGAATCACCATATAATCATATTTATCACCATATCATGTTCAACAAGAATTTATCATACAATCATGTTTATCATCATATCATTTCAACAAGAATTCGTCATACAATTATGTTTATCGTCATATCATATTCAACGATAATTCATCATGTAATTATATTCTTCATCACATCATTTCAACAAGAATTCACTATATAATCATGTTTATCATCATATCATTTCCACAAGAAATCATCATATAATCATGTTTTATCATTAATATAATATCAAGTATCAAAGCACAAAAATCAGCAAAAGAACATCAAAACAGCAAAAATTCATCAAGACAGTTGTCTGACACGGCCGCCGTGTCCTGTGACACGGCCCGTGTCAGGAAACCTGAGACACGATTCCGAACATAAAAAAATAGCAAGTCAGCAACCTGACACGGCCCGTGTCAGAGACCCTGGGACCAATCTAAAAAAAAACAATTTTTCATTCACGACCAGCAAGTTGACACGGCCGCCGTGTCCTGTGACACGGCCCGTGTCCGAAACCCTGCAACACACAATTTCATTTTTTTCTCAACCAGTAGGCTGACACGGTGCCCGTGTTGTGTGACACGGCCCGTGTCAGGATGCGACAAAACCCAAATTTCCCGAAAAGTGTTTTTTCTGCGTTTTTAACTTTGATTATCCCAAAACTCAGTGTTCTACTCGAAAATTGATTAAAAACACCCACAAAACACACATATAGCAATATGCATCATTCAAACTCATCATATTTTCATCAAATTACTCATTCTACGTCAAAAATTATCTAAATCAACACAACTCATACAATCCCTAATCTATTCATCTCCAATTCCTATAAAACTATAAGAAATTATGAACTCTCCCCATACCTTAGGATAATCCGAAGCTTCTTCCTTCCTTCTTCAAGATTCTTCTAGAAATCCCCAAGCCCTAGCTCTCCTTTTGCTCTCTTCTCTGTTTCAGTTCTCTCCACAAAACACGATCCCTAGAATGATCGCTTTCTTTTCCCTTTAGTCATGTATTCCAGTTTATGGATTCCCCAACTTACCCTTACTCCTTTTCCTTAAAGACCACCTTGCCCTTTTTCCTTCTTCTTCTTAATAACAATAATAATCTAAATAAATGATTATTCATTATATTAAAATTATTAAAAATACTCCTTTAATCCATAATTCTCCAAATTATCCAAAAACCTCTTAATTCCTTCTTAATCAATTAAATAAATAATTAAATCATTAATTTAGATTTTTGGGTCGTTACAACCGCTATCACGGAGGCCAACGATCTTGCTACACTAGACCTCACAACACTTTTTGGTAAACTCGGTGAGCATGATCAAGTGCTCATTAGCTTGGATAAACATGAAAAGAGTATCAAGAAAGAGAAGGCAAAAGATACAGGGAAGAAGTCGATAGTTCTTAAGGCTTCTTGTTCAAAGTCCACACATCAAGAGCTAAGTGATGATGAAGCCAATAATGACAAAGATGAAGAATCCGGTGATGATATGGGCTTATTTGTGAAGAGGTATAATAGATACGTTCGGAAGAATGAGATTCAACACTCGGATAAAAATCTAGTAAAATTTAGAAGGCAAGCTAGAAATGAAGGCAACAAGAGTGACAAGTCGAGAGGGTCTTGTTTTAATTGTGGAAAGTCTGGGCATTACAAGCCGGACTGTCCATCACTCAAGAAAGACAAGGATAAGGATAAGAGTCGTCAACACAAAAAGTCAAATAAATCTAAACAAGCATACATCGCTTGGAGCGATAGCGAGTCAGAAAAAGATGACAGCTCAAGTGACGAAAGTGAATCCGTCAATATTTGTGTTATGGCACATCATAACAAGAAGAAAGAGGTAAAACACTCTAAATATGATCATTCTAATATTATGTCTCATTTATAATTACAAAAGGCTTTTGATATGTTACACCACGAGGCTAAGGAAGCTTTTCAATGCTTAGCTTCGAACAAAAAGATTTTTAAATACTTGGAGAAAAAGGTTTCCGATTCCGAAAAGAAATTGGAAGCTCTTAAAAACTCCATGGTGGATGCATCGAAAGCTAAGATTGATGAGAATAAGTCTCCATGGTTCAAGTTTGGGGGCTGTGATACTTGTCATATTTGGCAAAAAGAGGTGAGAACCCTTAAGGCCAAATTAGACAAGGCTCTTAAGCCTAAAATTACGTTTGCTATTGATCGATCACATTATCGAGAAAGTATGAACAATCTGTATCAAAAGTATACGTATGTGATTCGAGATAGAGATAGCAAAGGTAAATTCCAAATGAACCGTGATTGCCTATATTGTTGCAAGCCTGGTCATACTATTGCTAAATGTCGTTTTAGAAGATTTCTTGTTCCAAAAGGCATTTATCAATGGTTGCCCAAGTGACATCTTGGTTTCACTTACCGCAAATGACCCAAAGAGAATTGGGTACCTACTCTCCCTTGATTGTCTTGTAGGTACAAAGTCCTGAGACCACCGAAAGAAGATGGGTTCTGGATAGTGGCTGCTCAAGATATATGACCGGAGACATATCTCTTTTCATCGACTTTGTGGCAAAGAAAAAGGGGTTTGTCACCTATGGAGATAACAACAAGGGACAGATTCTTGGTAAAGGTAGTGTAGGTAACCCCTCATCTACTTTTATCTCTGATGTACTTCTTGTGGAGGGCCTTAGACATAACCTTTTAAGCATTAATCAACTATGCGACAAAAATTATAAAGTATCATTTTCAAAAGATTGTTGCATAATTGAAGATAGTGACAAAAAAGATGTGTTTAAGGGTGTGAGAGTGAACAACGTCTATATGCTAGACTTGAACGAGGTATCGTTGAATGGCGACAAGTGTCTAGTCACTATGAATGAAGATTTATGGTTGTGGCATAGACGGTTGGCGCACATTAACTTTGATTTGCTTAACAAAATAGTCTCTAAAGACCTAGTCATCGGCTTGCCCAAAATCAAATTCACAAAGGATCACCTTTGTGATGCTTGCCAAATGGGGAAGCAAACAAGGATATCATTCAAATCTAAAAACATCGTTTCAACTATGAGACCCCTTGAGCTCCTCCATATGGACCTCTTTGGACCATCTAGGGTTAAAAGCCTAGGTGGTAACTACTATGGTTTTGTAATAGTCGATGATTTTTCTAGGTTTTGCTGGACTATTTTCTTAGCAAATAAGAGCGATACCTTTTCGGCCTTTGAGAAATTTGCTAAGTTATCTCAAAATAAGTTAAACACGAACAATGTGTTAATTAGAAGTGATCATAGGGGTGAGTTTGAAAATCATTTGTTTGAAGCATTTTGTGAATCCCATGGAATTGATCATAATTTTTCCGCAGCACGTACCCCTCAACAAAACGGGGTTGTGGAACATAAAAATAGAATTTTGGAAGAATTAGGAAGGACTATGATCAATGAAAGTAGACTTCCAAAATACTTTTGGGTCGACGCCATAAGTACGGCTTGTTACGTTTTGAATAGGGTGCTCATCCGGCCTATTCTAAACAAGACACCGTCTGAGCTCTTAAAAGGGAGAAAGCCCAATATATCTCACCTTCACGTTTTTGGTTGCAAGTGTTTCGTGTTGAACAATGGTAAAGAGACACTTGGTAAGTTTGATACCAAGGCCGACGAGGGTATTTTTCTTGGATACTCTCAGTCAAGTAAAGCTTATAGAATATATAATAAGAGGTTACGTATTGTTGAAGAGTCGGTGCACGTTACTTTTGATGAGTCTTAACCGAAAAATGTCGGAGAAGGTAGTTCTTTTCATGGTGCAGGGGTATCTTCAGAAGACATATTCCAGGACAGTGATAAGGGAACTGATCAGCCTAAAGCAGTTCATATTGAGGAGGAAAAGGATCACCAACCAATGAAGAGTGAGGAGGATCATCCAACTAATGAAGATGACCTTCCTTCAGCATGGAAGTCTTCCAAAGACCATCCAATCGACAATATCATCGGTGATATCTCTAAGGGAGTAATCACTAGCTCTAAACTTAGTAACTTTTGTTGTTACTCCGCTTTTGTGTCACAAGTTGAACCTAAAAATGCAAAGGAGGCATTACTCGATGAGCATTGGTTCTTATCAATGCAAGATGAACTAAATCAATTCAGGAGAAATGTGGTTTGGGACCTTGTCCCCCCTCCGCGAGATCATCGAGTAATCGGCACCCGGTGGGTATTTAGAAATAAGCTTGATGAAATCAGAGTTATAACACGAAACAAAGCGCGGCTTGTAGCGTAAGGCTATAACCAAGAGGAAGGAATCGACTATGAGGAAACTTATGCGCCGGTTGCCCGACTCGAGGCTATACGCCTTTTACTTGCTTATGCTTGCACTAAGAACTTCAATTTATTCCAAATGGGCGTTAAAAGTACTTTCCTTAATGGATATATAAATGAAGAGGTTTATGTTGCCCAACCTCTGGGTTTTGAATCCCATGAATATCCTGATCATGTCTACAAACTTAAACGTGCTTTGTACGGACTTAAACAAGCCCCTAGGGCTTGGTATGAACGTCTAAGCAATTTTTTACTTGATCAAGGGTATTCAAGAGGGAAGGTTGACATAACCGTCTTTATTAAACGTCAAGGAAAACATTTAATCTTGGTAAAAATTTATGTTGATGATATTATCTTTGGGTCTACTAACATGACCTTGGTCAAGGAGTTTTCTAGTTTGATGCAGGGGGAGTTTGAAATGAGCATGACGGGGGAGCTTAACTATTTCCTCGGATTGCAAATCAAACAACTCGAAGAGGGCATATTCGTGAGTCAAACGAAATACTGTCTTGAGCTTCTCAAACGTTTCGACATGCTAAACTGCAAAGCAATAGATACTCCAATGCCTACTTGTGCCAATCTTGATCGTGACGAAAATGGTAAGGATGTAGAGGTAAAGAAGTATCGAGGTATGATTGGATCTCTTCTTTATCTTACCGCATCACGACCGACATTATGTTCAGTGTATGCATGTGTGCAAGGTATCAAGCATGTCCTAAGGAATCCCATTTGAAAGTTGTTAAGCGCATTCTTCGATACCTCTCCGGTACTCCGAAGTATGGGCTTTGGTATTCCAAGGGTAGTGTTTGTTCCTTAGTTGGTTATTTCGATTCCGATTTTTCCGGGTGCAAATTGGATAGGAAAAGTACTAGTGGCACGTGTCACTTTTTCGCAAATTCCTTGGTGAGTTGGCATAGCAAGAAACAGGTTTCCGTTGCTTTGTCAACAGCTGAGGCGGAATACGTTGCCACCGGTAGTTGTTTTGCTCAAGTCCTATGGCTTAAACAACAATTACTTGATTTCAATTTAAAACTTGAGCGTATTCCAATTTTGTACAATGACACTAGTGTGATTAATCTAACTAAGAACCCCGTATTGCATTCACGCACCAAGCATATCGAAATAAGCCATCATTTTCTTAGGGATCATGTAGAGAAAGGTGATGTGATTTTTGAGCACGTTGACACTAAGAATCAACTTGCTGATATTTTTACAAAACCATTAGCTACAGAGCCTTTCTTTCACATCCGTAGGGAACTTGGCATTCTCGATATCTCGGATCGTGTTTAGTAAATCCTTTAAGATAGTAATCTTCACATATATACATGTTTATTTATTCTTTTACCTAACAATGCAAATAGACTTTTAGCTATATGTAAGGGCTCTTATCGTCAATGGTGATCAAGGTAATATGGTTCCGATTCATAGATGTTTAACATATTTTGTGCCATGTTAAGTACCTTAAACTTGATGTTTATTGCATTTTGAGCACATATTGTTCATGTGGATGTTTGTTCTATGTGTGTGCATGTTTATTTATCTTATTTTGGAACCTTTGTATGCAAAAACATGAATTTTTCCATTTTATACTTGGTTGAGTTGACCAAAGCATGTCATGGGTTGACTCAAGAATGGTCCAATTTTTCAAGAGAAGGTGCATGTTGTATGACTTGTTCTTTTCTTGCATGATGTTTTGCTTTTGCTTTTCATTTAGGACTATTTTGGAATTTTGCACTATTATAGAATGAATCATGTTTGCTTCTTATGTTCCGTATTTATCTGTTTCAAGTATTACATTAACTATATCATATGTGGATGCATGTTAGTGTTGCCGTGTTGCAAATTTGTGACTGAACCCTTACTTGTTATATTTATATCTTTGTGACCATCTTCTATTCTTCTTTTTGATGTTGTCAAAGGGGGAGAAGGATACTAGCAAACAGAAATTACCAAAGTAGCAGGCATTAAAGTGTTAAAGACAGGGGGAGCTTGTCCGTCCTCAAATTACAAAGCAAGAGAAAGCTAAACAGTGTTGCCATCATAAAAAGGGGGAGTATGTGAGGGCTAAGGTCTTTCATCTATTTCGATTTTAATGATGTCAACAAATAAGCTAGCCATTTGATTGTAATTTGAGCGGTATCACTTCATTGTCGGGTAAATTGCATCTAACCACCGAGTTTCATGTGTCTAAACATATAGGAAGGGTCTACACACTTTCTACATGTGCATGATCATGATATTAATGTTTGGTGTGCATGAATCGAGTATTAGTAGGTCAAAATGTGCAAAAAATGAATTTCTGATTTTTTTGCAGGTTCATGAGTCGACGCATAGCAAGCATGAGTCGACTCATGCTAGTTGGAACAAATTTTGTGAAAAGTTCGGGTTAGCGCACGCCGACCATGGGTCGACACATGCTGCTGGGATTTTGAAATTATGCAGTTTCTTAAATTCATGAGTCGACGCATGGTCAAGATGGGTCGACGCATGGTCGCCTATTTTGCCTAGACACTTCCACGGGTCAGCGCACGCCGACCCTTATTAAAGTACGAGTCGACCCAAACATGCCTGAACTGATTTTTCTGCTTAAGTTTTTTCTGTTATTGCTGTTATAACTTTTTGTGGGTCATATTATTCATTATAAATAGTCTGGTCATCTCACATATCAAAACATCATTAGAAAAACAAGAAACGTGAAAATAGATACCATTTTTCTCTTCATCTTCATCTTTTTCATTGAGTAAACAAACAATCACACATAATCATCTTTGTTTGTGTCGCCCATTGATCGAAGTGATAACGTTCAGAATTTAGGAAGTGTATGATCTTCATTTTCTGGGTTGAGAGCTTGGTAGGTGTTTCTTGAATAAAACCAGTTGGTTTTATCCTCCAAGAATCAAAGAGATTTTGGGGGTTTTTGCACAAACCGTTTCGTTCTACAGGGATTCAGCCGGGCGAAGGTAACCGAAGATTGGAGCAATTGTTCGGTTTAGTAGCTGTAGTCGGAGGATCGTAGAAGAGAGGTTTGGGTTCTAATTTTTGGTAGATCATAATTGATCGAGTGAAGGAAACCGAAGAACAGTGGTTTCTTTCGGTTTAGTAGCGTGAGACGGTAATTGGATCAACCATATTCGAAGCACTTGATTCGTCTCGAATCAAGGGAAGAGAAGGCTCTGCATCAATGATCAAAGACGTTTGGGAGTTTGGATGTTCATAGTTCTTCTCTTGTAATAAACAATTTGCAATAGCTGCATATATATATGTATCTCAATTCCAATTGTGGAATTGGGGGCAGAAGTACCCAAAGCGAGGACGATTGGGGAACTGCCTAATCAAATCTCGTTTGTTCTCTCTTTCCCTTAACTCTTTTACATTTCAGTTTATTCGAATTTGAGAAGTCGCAATTTATCGAAATTTCTGTCTAGTGTAATCTTGAGCTGAGAAACTGTTTTGTTAAATTGATACAATTCCTTGAAATTGTATCTTGGAGAAGCTTTACATTACATTCCATAGAAATTCCGCACTTAGTGTGTACGCACGCCAAGTGTTTGATAACTTGTTTCAAAGCAAAATCGAACGCATTTGTCTTTAATTGTTTATCGATTCACCTCATTGGTTTGGATTAAGTATTAAGCAAGTAAACTTTGTTGATTGCGTTTCAATTGTGTGAATCGTTCTAAATTTTTCTCATCCGTATTCCATTCTTAATATTGCCGTGCATATCCGATCCTTTTAGTAGAAGGTTCGTTGTAGACGTGTGATTCAGTGGTTGCTTCCGTTAAATAAATTTTAAAACCAAATTTTGGTAACCATTTGCGTGTAAAACTCAAGGGATCTATTCAACCCCCCTTCTAGATCCATAGCCATCGTCTAACAAGGTTGTCATGATTTTCTCTCTCCAATTGTTCTGAACTATGATCTGATACTCTCAATGTCTTTATTCTAGCTGAGTTTTTATCTCACTCTATCGTCCACCAGCCGAATACCTTCAATGGCTATTTGTACCATGATAGTTTCAATCTTCAACGAATATATTCTTAGCATCTATTTTAAAGAAGAAGATTGAAAACATTCAGAGTGCTACAAGGGCTTCAAGAAGAGTGTTTCTCTTGCTGAACCTCTACCTCTCAAGAGAATGAATGTGAGTTGAAGATTTCATGACTGTGTTCACATGGATGTGATACCAGCTCACTGTAATAAGTTAAGAGAATATGTGTTTTACTGAAAACACAGATGATAGAAAGCACACTTCAAAAGATTATATAACCAGAAAGGTTAATAATATCCATGAAACTTATAACATTTTTCAACTCAATACACATGCATTTTTATCCATTTTGCATCGGTTTTATGTTTCTACATAGTGTTATGCAGGTATTTTTTTTTTTGTGCTGCATATATTTTCCTTGTAGGAGTTGGCAATGAGATGAAATGAAGAAAAATTGGCCAAAAGTGAAGAAAAGGACACCTCAGCATGAAGCAATGTAAACGTGGGCGTTTTCAGCATGTGGCGTTTGCCACAGGGGCATGGCGTTCATAATGGCCCCTTCACTTGCCACGTCCCCCATGTTGAACTCATGGCGTTCGCCATGAGGCCATGGCATTAGTCATGGCGTTCAAGCCGAGTTTTTCAGAAATAGACAGACTTGGTCTTCTCCCACTCCCACATATTTTTCTCAACTGACTTCTACATGAACGTATACCTACTTCAGCAGTTACAACACTATATATAGGCTTAGTTTTTATGTTTTTGATGTCCAAGTTTTTAGTACTAAGTAGGAAGAAAATTTACACTATAAAAGTACTCAATTGTTCACACAGGGCAATTGGTACACTATAGTTTTGCGAGTTCTGAATTCATATGCTTGTACTTGGATCAACAGTTATTTAATCTTGCCGTTATTTTAATTCAGAAGTTTTTCCATTCGTGTTTTGCCGATTTAATTTTCCCGAACTGCAGTATTTTCCGTAAGCATTTACATTCTTTAAATTTATGCATATATTTACTTAAAATTTTAATATTGCTTTTTACTGTTTTCAATTGTTTAATCAATTCCAATTGTCATTTCCTTTTTATTTTTAAATTTCACATATCATTATCATCTATTAGTATTACATGCATATATATATATATATATATATATATATATGTCGTACCTCAAAAAATACGATCTTCGTGATGCGCAAAACTAGAGTTTGAATGATCATGGATGGACTTATAAGAGTCGCCACCGAACTTTATTTATTCCCACGAGAGGAAAAGGAAAACATCGAGAAAACCCACAGGGAAAAGGATAGGGTATGGTCATCGCAACCATGTTGGGTTCGGAAGTCGAATATGTAAAGAGAAGGTACTAGCACTCTCTACATCCATCGTACTCGATGGAAACCATCTAAGTTGTCTAGGCATGAAAGGTGTTTGTTATCTTACTGCTTGCTAAGGAAAAAAGTGGATGATTACTTGAAGGAAAAGGAAAGAGTTTTTTATTATTGAGTTCGTATGAATTTACAATCTAGTGCCTACGTATCCCAGAGGGAATCAGAACTCCGTAGTTCGTATTGGAAATGTTTTTGGTTTGTTGGGTGTTTTTTATGGACGATGTTAAGCAGCATGCCCTTGTTGAAAAGTTTTAAACTAAAAAGTCAAGAGGCAAAAATGGTTTGAGATGTGTAAGGTGTTTTATTAGGGTTTGAGAAAACAGTTAAAGACATAATTAAAGTATTTTTTCAATTTTTTTTGGAAAAAGAGATTTTTAGTTTTAAATGGGAAGAAAATCTAATCTAATTCTTTGATTCTAAAGTTATGATTAAGGGGAGACTATCCTAGAAGTTATCATGCAGGAAAATTTATCCTAAGATCTACTCTGATCCAATTTGTCTGAGACAAAAGTGAATCTAAAACCTAAGGGAACATGACAAATCACTCAATCAAATAATCAATCCTAGGCTAGAGGGCATCGTAGATAATCAGCAGGCGAAAAATCGAGATCATAATTAAATCCAAAGAAAAATTCCCAAAATTTGACCGAGAAGATCCCAACCCAATATCAACTAACTTGATTAAAACCTAATTAATTCTAAATGAAGATTTAAGAAAAACTAATCAACGTTAATTTCCAGGAATAAATTTAGATCAATAATGAATCTTACATTTGAATTAATCAAGAATTTAATAAAAAAACTAATCACGAATTTAATAATCACAAATTTTAAATTAAAAAGAAAAATTATTAATCAAAATAAACTATAATTAACAATTAATTGAAACAAAATGGATGCAAATAATAATAAAAAATGAAAAACAACTATATGGGCCATCATAAGCCCAATGGAGGTGCCAAAAATGTTGGAGGGGGTTTACCAAAGAAAACCGTGTAGGCTGATTTCCCAAGCCCATTATCCCTTCAAATATTAAAAAAAAAAACAAGACTATTTCATTGAAAAGAATGAAACAGAAAATCAGAAAGAAAAAAATGTGCCTTTCCTCTTCTTCACCCGCAAGCCGCTCTCTCCATCTCCTTCGTTCGTCCGTCATTCCCTCACTCGCCTTCGCAATCCACCGCAACTTCTTCTCCTTTTCACTCTCATCCTCGTTCGCACGCAGCTCCACCAAGAACTCCCCACGCCATGGCCTTTTAGCCGACGACGGTGGAAGTCGTTCACAACATTCATCCGTTCGCATCAAGTTATTTTGGTTTGAAGCAAAAAGATCACAAGTACTACAACGAAATAAGAGGAACTAAAGAGCAACTTACATGAAATAGGGTATTGATTCGATGTCGTCAATTCTTGATTTTTATTGATTTCGTACTCATTGTTTTTGCCTTTCATGTGCTGCTTCTCGCGTGATGTTGCTATTTGTAATTGATTCGTGTGTATTCTTTGCGTATACGATCCGCTGTTGTCCCTATTGTAGCAGCGTGTTGTTACGGTTTTGTGTATAGGTGATCTTGTTTTTGTTAATGCCTTGCGTATCGTTGTTGTGGTAACTGTGATGCTGTTATGTTTCTCCGATGGTGTTAGCTTTCCCAAGTGTATCCCTCTTTTTTTTTTCCTGTGTTGCTATGCAAATGTCTGTGTATGGTTATTTTGTGATATTCCCCCAAATTGAGTGAATACCGCTCTTACTGCTAACTGTAAAAGTTGTGTGAGATTATGGTACTGTTGTACCCTCTTTATTCTCAACCGTGTGTTGGTTTATATAGGCCATGTACAGGATGGTGCCTTGAATGCTGAACATGTTTTGATTTCTGTTTTGGAAAGGAGAGGATGATTGTCCCCTGTCTGTTGTGATTCTCATGAATGCTCCCTTTATTTCTTGGGATTATCTCTGATAATGTCTGGAACACGATTAATGAATGAATTGATTGATAACAAGAAATCGTATCATACTTTTAGGTTCATTACGCATATGTTTCATCCGTTTTTATTCGAGTTTTATTTGCATTTGATTATGTTTTGTGTGTTTTGTAGTTGACAACTTCATCTGTTGTAGAATTGGGAGAAAAGTCGAAAAAGAGTGAAAGAAGAGGAAAATCCAGCAAGAAAGAAGAAAATCTGTTGTTCTACAGATATGGCATTCGCCATGGCCTGGTGGCGCTCGCCATGACAACGCGGTTGCAGAATTCAAATTCTGCAACTGTCTTGAGCAGTTATACCATTCCTACTTTCCCTCCACTCAAAGAGCACGACTTGGGAGTTACTTTCTGAGTTTTTCTCTATATATCGGACCCTCCGGTCATGTTCCAGATATCCGATTTTTGACGCGGAAGCTCTCTCGAATTCTGTTTAGACTTTGTAGGCATATATTTACCTTCAAAGCGGCAATTACTCACATCGAGGAATTGTCACAATTTCTTTGTAATTTACTTTCTGTTGCTGTACTTTGGATTCGAACAAGCCTGCTGACATTTTCTTTGCAATACAATTTCCGCAATTTTATTTTACAGGTTATTTTTACTTTTTGCTTTGCAATTGAATTTTATTTGTCTTGTATGCAATGTTACTTTTAATGTCAATTACCGTTAATATGTTTGTGATAAAAAATACCATGTGTTGCTAAATTTACTTGAGTTCGGCATGTGAGGACTGTCGTTACCAACGGGACTCCGTAGAAAATGTAGGTGCAAAATTATTTGAATGTATGTTAGTTTCGGTCTTTGTTTCTATTTTTCATGCCTTATTATTCCGACACGAGAGTGAGGAATATACTAAGTTTGGACCGATAGCGCGAGAGTGTGAGGAATGGACTGATAGTAGAAACTAGGCATCGAACCTAAAAACAGTGAGAGCGCTTTAGGCATCGTTTAGGATTTCATTAACTTCCAAAATACGCTTTTCAATTAAAACGGGCGAGCGAGAGCAAAATCCTGTGGTTGGAAGGTGTGATTCTTGTCGATAGCGTGAAAGTGTGAGACAGAGTCTTTAACTTAGTACTTTCTATGGAACGTATTGTAGTCGTAATTAGCACCCGACTTCTACAAGTCCCTTAGGTACGCGTAATCCATATTCCGGACTCGATTTTATTTTTATTTCCTAAAACCTCTAGAATTAATAATTTTTCCTTTTCGTTTAAATTCCGTTAATCCTTAGCCTTAGCTTTACACTGCAACTATAGATTGTATTAGTTTGATTATCCCTTCCCTGTGGGTTCGACAACCTTATTTAAAACTACGCGAACACCTGTATACTTGCAGTCTTTATTCGACAAACATGTTAGTGCCATCAGAGCGCATCAAGTTTTTGGCGACGTTTCCGGGGTAGGCTGATTTAGTCAATATTGCGATTGCATTGTTGCGTAGTATAAACTAAGGCACCAATATTTTTTCCCTTTTCTCTAATTCGTCGATTGTATGCCAAACATTCGCTCTAGAGGCGAAAAGCTTGAGCAACTGATTGACGATATCAAGCATTTTATTAATTTAAGACGCCAAATTAGGCGTCGTTGAGGTATTATTAGAAAATTTCACTACAACCCAACCTCAACAAAATAAAGAGTTTGCCAACCAAAATGTGCATACAATTGAATTGTTGAAGCAGATGGTAACTAAGCTTAACGCCATGGCTACCCATAAGAAAATGTTAGAAACTCAAATCTCTCAAGTAGCCCAACAACAAGCAACAGTAGCAGCCCCTGCAGGGACATTTCTTGGACAACCACAACCAAACCCGAAAGGACATGCTAACGCTATTACACTGCAAAGCGGAACCGAACTAGATGGACCAGTGGATCCAAGACTCCAAAACCCTGCCATGTATCAAAATCCTGATAAAGGAACCGAAAAGGTGATAGAACTGAAAAATGACAAAAAGGAAGACAATAATGAAGAGGCCGTAGAGAAAGAAACACCTTATGTGCCTCCACCACCATACAAACCACCAATACCTTATCCTCAAAGGCTAGCTAAGCCTAAAAATGAAGGACAATTCAAAAAGTTTATGGAGCTCCTGAAACAACTCAATATTAGTATACCTTTCACAGAAGCCATAACACAAATGCCTTCATATGCCAAATTCCTTAAAGAGATTCTGTCTAACAAGAAGAAGCTCGAGGATAACGAAACCGTTATGCTCACTGCTGAGTGTAGCGCTATCATTCAAAATAACATGCCTCCTAAACTGAAAGACCCAGGTAGTTTCTCGATACCCTGTGTAATTGGAAAGTACGTCATAGACAACGCTTTATGCGATTTAGGAGCCAGTGTTAGTCTAATGCCCTTATCCACCTGTAAGAAGCTTGATTTAGGAGAGTTGCGACCAACAAAAATATCTCTACAACTAGAGGACTGTTATGTTAAATTCCCTATAGGTATTGGAATTCTGGTACCAGATATGTGATGTTACGTGTGATGTCACAACAACACACTCTGTAATGGACAATATAAAACAAGAGAAGAGTACACAAAGAATTGTTCACCCAGTTCAGTTAAACAACTTACTCTGGGGGCTACCAAGCCAGAGATGAATTTCACTATCAGTAGAATTAATTTACAGACTCAACAACCCAGTTGACATCTCCTAATCTTAATCACTACTTAATGAACCTTCTACCTAAGAGACCACTTAGGTATGAGAACACTAATCAATCCCTAAATCACTTCAGTGATATAATTCAAAGATCACACACTTTGAAAAACACAACTTGATTCTGCTTCACAGCTTTGATCAAGAACAACTCAAAACAACAACACCAATTCACACTAGAATGGTTTACAACACATATACGAAGACACAAACGACTCTCAGTCTTTAGCTCTCTTTCTTCGTTCCTTTTCCTTCAGGATTGATGCGCTTTATATAACTATTTGATTTGGGCTTGGACTTACTACAATATTTGACCTGATTTGTTATTTAAAACTGAATCTTCAAAACAGATTTTCTCTCAAAATCTTCTTAAATCTTCAGCCTTTAAACACTCTGTCATACCCCAAATTTTGACCACCTAGATTTCCCATCATTGTGCAAATCATCATCATAATATGGATGTACCTTCATGCCTCATCAATCTCCTCAAGGATTATTGAGCCTTCACTACCATCAAGAATTAGGGTTTCAAGCCCTCTCAGAGTTCTTAGACAAAGGATCAATCAAGGAATGACATGATCTTCAACTTTTCTAACCTCTCAAACATCCACAATGGATCAAAAGGACTCCCACTTCAAGGATCAAGCACAAGGCTGCTCCCTTCTAGGTGGATTAAGTCTCAAGATCGACAGTGTCACCAAATTAGGGTTTTGGTCGACCAGGGCCTCCAGTTGGAAATTTTCATCTGGGAACAAGCCAATGATCCAAAACATAACCTAATATACTCCATGGAACCTCATGGACCCAATCATCAAGTCAATTTGACCTTAGGGGATGCATTTATAAAAAATCAGGAATTAGGGTTTCTTGACTTAATCCACCCCTAAGTTGACTTTTGGGACAAAACATGAGCCAAGACCTCAAGAAAGGATTTGAGGGTCTCTAACACACTATATTGATCCATTTGTAACAATGTATTAATCCAAGAAGCTTGAGCAACAAGTCTCAATTTCATCTGCACCACAATTAGGGTTTCGCGAGGAAAGTCAACTGTAACTTTGGCTTTTGACCAGGACATGCTCCCAAGCCCTAAGACATGATTCAATATACCCTATGACATCCATGGAACATGTCCATCAAGTTTTATTTAGGTCAAGGACATGATTTCATGAAGAATTGCACAGTTTGGAATTCATCTGATAAAAAGTCAACTGTGCACAAAAGTCAACTTTGACTTTTTGAGATTTTTCACCAAAATGGATTTTTAACCCTAAAATGATGTTAATGTATGATTTGAATCATCATTCATCAAGAAAAATCAAAGAAAGTGGGATAACTTGTAAAAGGGGTAACCATAAAAACTTAGAAAAATTTCTAAGTTATGGAAAAAGTGACACTAATGTGCCAACTTTGGAGGACCATAACTCCTAAACCACAAGGCCATTGTTCCCCATTCAAAGCTTGATTTGTAGATCTCATTGCCCTCTACAAAAGCTTCATACTGACCTATGTCCAAATTCCTCATGGATTTTGAGTTATGGAGTGATCAAAATCAAGAAAAGTCACTTTGTTCCAACACTTGGTGAAAATTTCACTAAGTCAGATTTTGCCTTACTTTTTGCCAAATGTAGGGGGATTTTTCACTTGGATTAAAAAGAGATCAAAACCAAACATGTTCAAACAGTTGTCGTATTATGTAAGGGCTTTCCAAAATGGCCAAGAACATTACCAAATTCAATTTGAGTCATGAGATATGACATTGGCAAGTTGCCTTGCTGAAATCTGTCAAGGCAAGGCAGATTTTGCATTTTTGCTCGATTTGCCAAAATCAGCCAAATCCAAATGCTCCTATCCACTTGGACACCTCTGAGGATTGAATCTAAAAGGGACAATCACTGAGCCAAGCCTCCAAAGTCTTTGGAACAAGAAATAGCATGTTGAACATAGAATTGCCAAAATAGGGACAAGACTCCAATTTTGGATTGGAGCATTCAATGGAAGCATCAAGGTGGCATGGACTGAGCCATTCTCAACTGAATTCAGTCAAGACTTATCCAAGACCAAGGGGACCAGCAGCCTGTGCCCTAACCTCTAGTCAATGGCTAGAGGAGACTTGGATTTTCATTTGCCAACATTGGGCAAACCTACTCAGCAGTTGCCATTCACTATTCCTTGCAAAACAAACTTGCTCTACTATAAATAGAGCTCAATTGTGATCAGTTTGAGTACACCAAAGCCATCAAACAAATGCTTTCCTCAAAATCTCTTCTTTCACTCCAATTTTTCCTTCTAAGGCAAGTCACTATCGGGTTTTGAGTTTGAGAGCTTTTCCAATCAAACCAATCACACACACACCTCACATACATCATATAGAAGTGATCCAAACACTCACATAACATCTGGAACACAGATTTCACAAAATCACCAGCCAATTGCTCAAGTTTTTGACAGTTTTGCAGTTGAGGTACCATCTTCAGCTCCAAACCATTTCAATCCATTCTAAGAATTCATACACACTCCATGGCACCTAGGGAAGCTATCTAGATCATTGGAACCTATCTGTAACACCTCCAACACAAATCACGATCACCAGCTGCAAGAGGTAAGCATGAGCTCTTCTAACTCTATGATCCATGCAATTTTTGCTGCACAATAATTTGGCCATATGTTCATAATCATGCATGGAATGTTTCCCCTCAATTAATTGCATTGTTTAAATCGTGTATAAAAAATCCTAGCCTTCATGCAAAAATTAGGGTTCTTGAGGATTTTTCGTGATTTCTTGTTATATGTTTAATTTAAATGAAATTAAATACCATAGACATGATCGTGAGGTTGAAACGAGTTGATTGGTATGTGGATTGCATGATATAATCAAGTATTCAGTGAGATTGGAGAGAAAATTCAAATCTGGGCAAACCCAGAACACGCGCGTGTTCTTGGGTGTTCTTGGCGCCATTTTTTGAATATTTGAATATTTGAATTTTGTAATTTTATTTAATTGATTCAAAAATTAATTTCTCTCTGAGTTTTAATGATTTTGAGTTGATTGTTTTTTTAATAATTCACAAAAATGTTAAAATATTTTATTTTCCCAAAAAATCCCAAAAATATTATTTATTTTGTATAATTAATATTTTTGCAAAGAATTAATGTTTTAATTGTTTTTGACATTTAAAATATTTTTTCCACCTTGATTTTGCAACTTTTAATGCTTTCTAATTATTTTGTAGGTCAATACTTAATTTTTGAAGCATTAATCCAAGATCACAATTTGTTTTTCATATGTTAAACAATTTTGATCATTTTAATTGAATTTTTATTCAATTAAATACATTTTTGGAAACAAATTAGGGTTTTGGATTAATTCAACCCTCATAAATCATTTTCAAAACACTTTGGGCCTCTAATAGAGTGTAAGACCCAATCTGTTTTTGATCAAATCATTTTTGGGCCTCAGTGTATTGTATAAGTCCCGATACCGTAAAAAACAAATGGCGCGATCGTCGTCTTTTGAAAAATAACCTCCTGGGCCTCTCCTTGAGCTATAAGAGCCATTCAAAACTTTTGGGCCTCTAATAGAGTGTAAGACTCAATCCCCTTTTAACCAAAACATTTTGGGCCTCAGATATTGTATAAGTCCCTTCGCGTTAAAAGAAAATCTCGGCGCGATCGCCATTTTAAACAAAAAATCATCTGGGCCTACCCTCGTGTTATAAGCCCCACTCTTTTTCTTTAAACTTTTTGGGCCTCTTGAGAGAGTGTAAGACCCATCCCTTTGTACAGAAAACAATTTTTGGGCCCCAGTCACTTGTATAAGTCCCTCTGTACAAATTCAACAGTGCGCTCACTGATAAAACCCTGGGCCTCTCCTTGAGCTGTAAGCCCCAAATCTTTCTTTTTCAAAGCACTTTCTCCTTTGATTTTGAATATACTGTTGTTTTCAATCTTTCTTTGTTGAACAACTAACCAAACAGCATGGAAGCTCTACAACCGAGTAAGTGGTTATTGCTTTCATATACATATAACTGTATTGTGGGGCTGTTTCGCTGTAAGTCTTCTTTCATAAACTCATATCAACTGTGTAATAATAATATAGATATTTAGAGTTTCCCCGGCAACTACGTCTAGAATTAGGTGACGCCGTTTCGTTTATTCATAGAAATAGAAAACTAGATCCCCAATAGGATCACCAGATACAGTCTTCTCTTCGGCTGTCCTCATTAGGAATTATCAAGAAACTCTACTCCCAGAGATGAATGTATTCTCCGTGAATGGAATCTTTGAGTTTCTTCCAAATTCTCGAACTTTCCTGACTTGATCTATTCCTTGTGAATAGCTTGCCTTGAATTTCTCGGGGTTTGGGGACCCACGGGCTTCTTAAAAGCATCGGCCTCCTCTTGGGCATTGTACAAGGACCCACAGGCTTCCTAAAAGCAACCTAGCCTCCTCTTGGGCTTAGTACAAGGACCCTCCAGCTTCTTAGAAGTATTTACAGCCTCCTCTTAGGCTTCGTATAATGATCTCTTCCTCCGGGAATGATAGCCTTCTCTTGGGCTTCGTACAAGGACCCGTCGGCTTCTTAAAAGCTTCCAGCCTCCTCTTGGGCTTCGTACAAATTGTCTCGACGACCTCCTAGAGGTATAGGAATAGAACTTAGTCATCTTCATAGAACGGTCCTTTCAAAGAGTCTACTACTGTTTCTCAAAGCATAGTACAAAAGATGAAACTCTAGACATGGACAGTCTAATCTCCTTGAGTCTCAAAGACATTCTCAAGTGACCCCTTCGTTAAATAGGAAGAAAACCCGTAGACTCGGACAGTCTCAATACCCTTTGGATTTCCCGTTTCCTCAAAGAAAAGGAAATATCCCTGATCCTCGAATCAAATCCTTGAGTACAGTGTTACTCATATAAGAACTGATTTTCTCTTTAAAATCAGTATATTGGACCTGTCACTCAACTAAAACAGTAACCATAGCCTCCTCTTAGGCTTTGTATAATGATCATTCTCCAGTGAAGTTAGTCTCTCTCTTGGGATTTATACAATGATCCTCCCCAGCGGAGTCAAACAAAGTTTAGCCTCTCTCTCAGGCTTTGTACGAGACACATAAGAGACTCCCTCGTTGAATCAATCACCCTTTCGCCTCCATCTTGGGCTTTATACGAGATACAAAAAGGTTCTTATTGAGCCAAACAAACAACAACCTCCATCTCGGGCTTCATACGAGATACAAAAAAACTCTCTTGTTGAGTCAAATAGCCTTCATCTCGGGCTTTATACGAGATACCAAAAGACTCCATCGTCGAGTCAAAACCTTTTAGCCTCTCTCTCGGGCTTTGTACGAGACACATAATAGCCTCCTCTTAGGCTTTGTATAAGAAAACCACTGGTTGATCCAATCAACCTTTTAGCCTCAAAGCTGTGCCTCGTTCACAGTACACAAACATCAACAACTCCTTCCCCTTAATCTAATCGCTGTAAGTGGCAAGCCTCTGGATCATCTATATCCATGCCACTGTCCCTCTTTTAGCATGAGAAATTCCTAAGGAAAGATAGCATTGCTCTACACTGAGTTAAAGTCTTCTCCTTCAGGTTAAAATCCCCTATAAAGGAAATTATGGCATTACCGGATTCACCAATCCCGGTTAAAGTAATTCTCCTTTATAAACAGTTGTGATATACGACCCCCTCTTTAGAGATGACAAATTCTCTCTAAAGACAACACCTCTTAGCTTCACATCTTGGGCTTTGAACAAGATACAAACTACCTTCGCTTCACGTCATGGGCTTTGAACAAGACACCAAAACAACCATTTCCTCCCATAGAATAGGAGGAACTACGATCGCTCTGATTTCCCTGTTTCGGTAAACGGGAATACGTAGGCATAAGATCGAAAGAAAAGATCTTAGCTGTCGCTCCCGAAAGATTCGCATCCAACGGTACAAACGCGAGAGTGGCACAGAAGAACACAGAGTCGCCAGCAAAGTGTATTTATCCCAAGAGAGGGAAAGGAAACACTGCGTAAACCTGAAAGAAGGGAAAGAGCATGGTCTCGCGACCAAGAGAACGGGTACGGGAGTCGGTTACGCGAAGGGAAGGTGTTAGCACCCAACACGTCCATCGTACTCGATGGGATCCACGCTTGCTGTCTGCATCAAAGGGTGTCGTCGTCTGGAACTCCACTGCTACTGGACCGGCGAAGAAACGAGAACGGAAAGAACGGAAAACGAAGAGGAAAAGAAAAAGAAGTGACTCGATAGGACGGTATCGTTGTCCTAGGCCTACGTACTCCCTCAGTGCAATGGGAAAGTCAGAGTCAACGTAGTTCAGACGGGAACTGGGGGGAGGTTGCTCGCTAAGACAATCGCTGTCTTGTGCCTACGTATCCTCAATCGGACGAGAGAGAGGAATCAGAGCTGACGTAGTTCGTGGGAACGACCACGAAACAAGGGGAGGAAACTGGTGAAAAATGGAGAAGGTGGCCCGCCAAGATCTACGCAATCTTGTGCCTACGTATCTTTACTCGGACGAGAATAAAGAATCAGGGCAGTCATAGTTCGTGGGAACGACCACAAATTGGAAAACGAGATCAGTCTCGATCGCACGGGTGCGAGAGAAAAGAGTCGGGACTCACGAAAAGTCTAAAGGGGAAACTGAATCCTACAAGTTATCATGCAAAGTGGCCCTAAGGTCAAGGATTAGGAGGGAAGTCTACCTAATGTTATCATGCTTGGATTGAGAGCCTAATGTCTATCCTACTCCGAGCTTAATCAGAAATTAAGTCGGACTAGGAGCCTTAAGGGAGCATGTGAATACAGAAGTAATCAGCAAGTAAACACCAAGCAGCTCAATCACAAAGAGAAAATCAGATACGAAACCAAGTTAGGAGAAACTCAAGTACAAAGAGAAAATCAAGAATTAATCAAGAATCAGAATTATCAATTAATCAGGAATATTCACAAAAATTAAAATGCTAATTAAAAACATGATTAAAAGTTAGTCACCAATATTCAAGTTAGAATTAAAATACTAATTAAAAGAAAGATTGAATTCTAAGAAAAGTTAATCTAAAACAAAGACTAATTCTTTTTAAATAAAATCCTAAAGTCAAAATTAATTATTAAAACCAATTAAAACAATTATCTAATTATCTAATTATTCTAAAAGAAATCAAAATAAAAATCTAGTTCTAATTCAATTAACATTTTAAAAAACTACTTAGGTTCAATTAAAAAAAGATTAGTCAAGGTTTAACAAAAATCTAATTAAAACTAATATTTAGAATTTAATCAAAATAAGGACTAAAAACAAGTGTGTGAAGGCAGATCTTGGGGGTGGTGGTTGGAATTCGTATGGGCTGTGAGGCCCAAATCCTCATGAAGTCAACAGGGGGGTGCGTCGAGTGTTTTGATGGTGTGAAAATAAAAGAAAAAAAACAAATGGGCTTTGAGCCCGGTCCACTTCAGCCAAGACAAAAACCTAATACAACTCAGCAACTCATCTTCATCACATTTCCTCTTCCCCCTGACCTTCCGCCGCCGTAACCTCACGCTCTCCTTCCGTCCACTTCATTTCGACTCAACCTCGCCGGAACTCTTCTCCAATCGCTCAACCTTCAAAGACTCGCTGCCACCAAACACCTCCCTTGGTCTTCGCGTTCTTTTCTTCGTCACCAATTCGTTCCCTCCGTCTCCTTCCTTGTTCAACGTTTGACCACCATACCGCCATCCATCCATCGCTTGAAACCTTCTTCTACGCGTACTCGTCCTCCGTCCGTCTTTTCTACTTCAACCTTTCCAAATCGCCTCACCGAGATCCTTCCCGCCGGCACGACACCACCACCTTCCTCGTCCGCCTCTCCCTCACCTTCACCATCATCCAGCTCCTTTCTTCTCCCGTCAAACCACGCCGAAGATAAATAGAAACTTCGCCGGGAAAACTTACTCCTCCCCTCCTCTTTCGTCTGTGCCATCTCCTCTCCGATCAAAACCTCGTCACGACATATCCCCTTTACCAGGTGTTGACACGAACATGACGTAGAAACCAAAAGCACGTTACGCGTAAAAAATCACAACACAGTCGACGACACCAAAATGCAAGCAAATCAACAACACAACTTGTTTCATGAACAAATTCAATAGCAACGGTAAAGAGAAAGAGATTCAGAGTACCTATCGGAGTCGCTCCGATGGCGCTTCAATCTGCGATTCAGGTTTACGTTCTTCACTTTCTCGCTTCCGTCTTCTTCTTCCTTCTACGCGATTCGCGATTCGACGACAGATTCGTGTTGTAGCGGTTGTTGCGTTTGTTCTTGATCTGGTGATGAAGATGTGTGACGTTGTTGATGTTCTTGAATTGCAGATGATGAGGATGGTTGTTGTCGCGGCTATTGAATTCTATCGGCCGGTTGTGGATTTGTACTACAGGATTTGATTAGATGAAGATTGAAGCAAGATTTGTCAATGGTACTAAAGGTGGAAGATGATTCAAAGTCACGGCTTAGGTAGGTGTGTTTTCTCGATTTTATTTTCCTCTTCTTCTCCTACAATCTTCTTCTACTTCTGCGATTCACTGGGGTGTTGCTTGCTTGTGAAATACGGGTTTGACTGATTTTACAGGTTGATGAAGCTGAGATGTGCTGTTGTATTTTCTGCAGGTTATGAGATTGAAATGATGGAGGTTGATGAGAGTGGGAGCAGAAGGAGAATGAAGAAAAGTTTTTGCCGAGGATTCAAAAGGAGTATTCGAAGGAAGTTTTCTGATTTGCATTTCTCAGTTTGTAGAGTGAATCAAGGGTAGAATTGGTTTTTTTAAATGAATTATGTTATGAGTGGGTTTGAGTGAAAATCTGTTGGAGTGAATCAGTCACAAGCTTGGCACTGCGTTTGGTTTTTGAAAACTTCTTGTCACATGCTTCTTGCAATTTCTTTTTTGTTATTTTCTGTTGTGAGAATTTGCACTGATAAGCTGCTGTACGTTTTTCTTTTCTTGTAATGCTACGTAAACTCTACATGTTCAAATTTTGGCATGAGCTAGCAGCCTCCAACTTTGGCAACGTTTAGGTTGTACCAAGAAGTTATCTTAATTAATTTGAACATGTGGACATGGATTTATGGATGAATGGTGGTTTCTTTAAAAAAAAAGGTGGAATAAAAATGGTTGTAAAAAATGGATTAATTGGATATTGGATAATGAATAATAAACTTGAAAATGGATTAAAATGGATAAAATAGATTTTGGATGAAAGGTGTGGATAAGATAACAAAAAGGTTTAGAAAGTGGTTTAAAAGAGTTAATGGTTATTTAGATGAATATGAATATTTATGAAATGTGGGTTGAAAAATGGATATGGATTCTTATGTGGACAAATGGATATTTGGAAAAAGGTTAGTAATGGATAATGGATATGATAAAATGGATTTAGAAATGGTTTATGAATAAAAGAAAAGGTAAGTGGATAAAAAATGAAAATGGTTGATGGATTAAAAACAATGAGTTTGGATATAGATTATGGATAAAAAATGGATAACCAACTGAATTCAAAAACCAATCATCAACTTTCCACAAGCCTCTGACAGAATAGTCACAGCTACCACTGAACGATCTGGCCACTCACATGATCCACTAAAGAATCTCAACCGATAACTATCCACCAGCTCAACTGTAAACAAGAACTCTAATTCTCCCTGGTATGCTGACAAATCTCGAAGAAGATGATTTAAACTGAAGAAATTAAAACCTGATTCACACCAATGAACCTCTGACCCAAAGCCTTTGATGAATCCTCTGAATAAGGCCAATGCCAATAGCAAGAACACTCTTCGATCCCATGTCTTAGAAGAACAATGCAATGATAAATGCAGTTATGACCTAGAGATGCAAAATGAGAAAGAAACATAAGCCAGAAAAAGGTAGGGCAAATTTTGGGGTGCTACAGCTGCCCCTATTCAATCGACTTGAACCTGAAAGGATGATAGCAACGACTTTCAGACATTCAAGGTAGAAGGTGATTGGATACAAAAAGAACCCAGAAATTTGCACACCTCAAAGGAGGAACGACTCCATTGGGGAACAAGCAATAAATACTGCACCATCACAACACGTACGAGTGTTGGAAACCAATACAGACGATGTATTGAAATGTCTTGAAATAAACACGGACGAGTGTTAGGTATGCCGGGGATAAAGTGAAACAAACTCTCCCAGGTTATGTCATCTCTGCTGACAAAGAGAACTGACAAAGGAATATCGAAATATGCCATCCCTGCTGATAAAGGGAATTGGCGAAGAAATTCTTCAACATAATGCTATCTCTGCTGATAAAGAGAACTAGCAAAATAAATGCCATCCCTGCTGATAAAGGGAACTGGCGAAGAAATTTCTCCAAGATAATAACTTCACTGGGGATGAGAGAAATTCAAACAGACAAATCTGTGGGGAAGACAGCTCAACATCGTCGAGGAATTGACGAAGATAACACGTTGTCATAGGGATGACAGGAAGAAGATGAAACCCAAGAAAGAAAAGTGAACCCCAGAAACGCACCGATTATTTATCCGAAGAACCACATTGTCATAGAGATGACAGAAAGAGGATGAAACCCGATCGAAGGGACACATTGTCATGGAGATGACAGAAAGAAGATGAACCCCAAGAATCACCTTGTCATTGGGATGACAGGAAGAAGTGGAACCTATATCCGAAGAAACACCTTGTCATAGGGATGACGCATTGTCATAGGGATGACAGAAAGAAGATGAAAATTCCACTGTAGGAACACATCGTCATGGGGATGACGGAAAGAAGATTCCACCGTAGGAACACATTGCCATGGAGATGACAGAAAGAGGATGAAACCCAAGAAACACATTGTCATAGGGATGATAGAAAGAAAATGAAAATTCCACCGTAGGAATACATCGTCATGGGGATGACGGAAAGAAGCTGAAAACATCCGAAGGTACGAAACCTGAGCTCGGAACACATCGTCAAAGGGTTGACGGGAAGAAAACTGAAAACATCCGAAGGTACGAAACCTGAGCTCAGAATACATCGTCAAAGGGTTGACGGGAAGAAACTGAACATATCCGAAGGTACGCAACCTGAGCTCGGAACACATCGTCAAAGGGGTTTGACGGGAAGAAACTGAACATATCCGAAGGTATGCAACCTGAGCTCGGAACACATCGTCAACGGGTTGACGGAAAGGAACTATCTGCTGAGGAATGACTCGGCATTCTCTCTGGGGATATGTCAGTGTCTTGACTGAAATATGATTCGGGCTTCTGAACAAGGTACCAAATCTGGCTTATGCTTCACATGCATATGTTTGAATTTTTCCGTAATGCTCCACACGAAATGGAATGCTACGCATTTGAGGATGAAATGCAAAATGCTTACTACATGCAAAAGGATCTCTCCAGCAAAATAAATGCTGAAGAGAAGAGGCCAACTCCGCTGGGGATGACAAACTGAACTGTCTCCGAGGTTACGAACCCTGCTGAGGAAGTCACACTGAACAACCTTCCTGATATAACCACTGCTGAAGATGAAACCCGAGGAGAACTCCCACTCCGTTGGGGATTACGAATAAACCTTGAAAATGGTCCCCAAAGATCTGTTACGGAAGAGGTGCCAATAACCATTGGACTTTGAAATCTGCCGGGGATGTCAACCACTGTTGATCAAGCCATTGAGATGACTATCACCTGCTTGGGGAATGAAGTCAATAACACCGAACCTGCTGGAGAAAATCATTGAACTTAGCCTGTGGTCGGGGAAACACCCTTAACCTGCTGGGGAATACCAGCCACCACCAAGTAATCTGCTTGGGGAACGATGCTTGACGCCATCAACTCTGCTAGGGGACAACATTGAGCTTACTCCTCTGCTGGAGACTTACTTTCTACCCTTACTATGTTGGGGAGAGAAACTCTACTGGGGACGTCACGTGTCGACCATCATTATGAACCCTGCAGATGTGATATGACCAAAAGATGCCCTGATACAGCATAACCCATAAAGGAACCTGTCTTCGAGAAGTCTCATGAAGATCTTATATATCTTGCCCCATGATCTTGATTAGCCGTTCTCCTGAGAAAAACCCTTTTGCTCTTGGGGTGACCTGCCCTTGACTGGATGATCTGTGAAGGAGTACCTCTGACTAACTGACCTTCGAGAGATTTGTCGAATATCGACCTGATTGCCCCAGATTGGCTGAACCTTGGAATGAATTGCCCATTATTTGATGGCTTGCCCCTGCTCAACGGAGTACTCGGGCACTTTGCATTTTATCTTGATCAATCCTTCCATTGTAGAAACTTTCCTGAGTCAAGTACTTACTCGCAAGCAAAACACTTCGTTTTGAAAATGACAATTTTAATGCAATGCATATGACAGTTTTGAAATCCAAGTCTGTTCACTGGAAAAAAGCTGTGACATATAGTGAATGAATCACTGATCAAAATGTCACTGATACCAACATGAATGGTAAGAAGATCCTTTTAGGAGTCAGGTTCGACGCGATCTTTACCGGAGTATGCTTTCGAAACAACCTTGCTTCAATTAGGTCTTTTAAAGGTTGTAGCGTGGCCTGGTTCACGGTTTGAAAAAAGAAAGGATATAAGGCTCAAAGTTTTGTTTTAACCCACCCATTCTCCATGATGTTCTCCAGTCCTACGTTCAGCTAACTCGACATAAGCGCTCACATTTCAACAAGGTTAATGAATAGTATGAGGATAGAAAGAACCCACACGGTTTTCGGAGTGACAGCCACCCCTTTTGCCTTTGGTGTCCGTAAACACACGACTTGTTCTTTATTTGAGGATTTTTATTTTTCCATTTTTTGCTTTTTATTCTTTTCCTTTTCCCTGATTTTGCCTGGACTAACTCTTTTGAATTTTTCAATTTCTGATTTCGAAGTCCAGCGGGATGCCCTAACTTTTGCCTAAGCCATTTGTTTTCAAGTTTCAACTTAGCTGGCTTTCTTTTTTCTTTTGATTCTTTTTCTCTTTTTTTTTTGAACAAATCGTGTGACACTGGCTTGTCTGACTTGTTTGCAAGGGATGTGACTGCCCCACTCTTCGGTTGGTGAGGGATAACCGTTGTGATTTGATCCTCGAATGGGACACTCCTTTGAAATTTGAACGCTCGATCAAATTAACTGACACCTACCCTGCCCCAGGTTAAGATTGAGGGTTTTTTTCGTTTTCAGGAAGAAACTCCTACTTCTAGGCTCAAAGGGGTTTACAAGGGATTATCTTCCTTATATCTCCGGTGTTTGGGAAGTTGAAACAATGCCTGTACATCATCAGTATGGTTTTGTTCAAAAGTATACAATCAGAAGTTCAGCGTCTTTGAATTTCATCATCCTCCCTCAGATCCTGCTTAAACAAGGGTTAGATATCAATAAAGAAAATATGAGTGAACACAGATGGATTTAATCAAAACATGTATATTCATTTCATTATCATTATCAACTGAAAACAGACGAGTTTTACAAATGAGTTTGCACTTTAACAGAAAAGAAACTACAAATGCAAAGAAATGACATGATATAAAAGACTGCCAGCTTCGGGGAACTGGGATTTCCAATCTTGACTTGCTACTGAACTAGCCATCTTCAGAATTGCTCATCGAAGTCAGTCTGATAAAAACTTGCACCACTGCTCTCGGTGTCTTCTTCCATAACCTGAACTGATGAACCCGCATAACTGGATGAAGGAGACTTGTGGATCTGAATACCCTGATGCGTGAACGAGAACATATTGGAGTCAAGCAGTGTCTGAACTTTGCTTCTAAGTACCTTACAGTCTTCAGTTGAATGCCCCTGTGCCCCAGCATGGTAGTCACAACGGGCGTTGACATCAAAACCTGGTGGATACGGAAAAGGCACTGGCTTCAATTCCTTCGGCACTATCAATCCACCTCTTATCAAATCTGGCAACATCTGATGATATGACATCGGTAACTGAGTGAAATGCCTCTCTGGCTTCCTAGGTCTTTGTCGGGCGTGATGACGCGGCTGACGGCGATACGACCGTTGATTCTGAGATCCAGAAGATTGCTGACTCTGAACAGTTGATGCATCTGAATATTGAGGATGAGATGGTGGATGTTCCCAGATGGAATTACTTTCTTCCTCCCATTCTTCTTGAGAACTGACAATTGATTCACTTTCACTAGCCAGGAAGTTCGAGGCACCTTGGATTTTTCTACACTTGATACCGAGCTCAACGCATTCTCCAAGTATTACCAGGTCAGAGAATTTTGATACAGTAATCAACTTTTCGAAGTATGGTCTTTGCAAAGTATCCTTGAACATATCAACCAATTGGCTTTCTAGAAGTGGTGGTTGAACGCGAGCAGCCAACTCTCTCCATCTCTGAGCATACTCTCTGAATGATTCATTGTCCGCTTTAGATAAACCTCGCAACTGCAGGAGGCTAGGAGCCATGTCAAGATTATAACTGTACTGCTTTACAAAGGCATTGGCTAGATCTGACCATGATCGGATGCTACCACTTTCCAACTGCATATACCAACTCAAAGATGCCCCACTCAGACTGTCCTGGAAATAGTGATTCATAAGCTTGTCATTATAGACATGTGAGGTCATTCTTCGGCTAAACATCACCAAATGCAGCTTCGGACAGCTATCCCCTTTGTATTTCTCAAAATTTGGCATCTCAAACTTTGGAGGTAACACAAGGCCGGGCACCAAGCACATGCTCGCAGCATTCAGATCAAGAGTATCACGCTTCATTAAGGCATCAAGCTTCTCTTCCAACACACGACATCTTTCATCAAACGCAACGGCCTTTGGATCCTTAGGTTTAATCTTTTGAACTACCTCTTGGAAATCTGGCACAGAGAAGGCAAAGCTCTGATAGTCTGTGGCATCAAGAGAAGAAGAATGTCCATCTCGGACGATGGCACGCTCGTGTATAGCTTGATTCTCTGCAGGGATTTGCATAGGCTGAGCTTGAGCAACATTGTCTACTGGAGGTGAAATGACATTCCCAATCACAGAAGTCCTCTGAACATTAGCCTCTCCCCTATTCATGGCTGTCATGGCTTCCACAAGTTGATCCAACTGACTCTTCATCAACTCAACATCGGCCCTAGTTACAAACTGATTTTGTTCCCCTGAATTCATGATGATCTCCCCAAAAGCTGATTCAAGTCCGATGAGAAAGTCTAGAAATCAACTGCGGTTCAGACAAAGGATGGATAAGCTCTCTGATCAGGCCGGAGACAAATATGCAGAAATGATGCAAGATGCAAATGCAATGCAATATGAAAATGCAGCAGACATGGGATCAAAGCTTCCACAAATTCTGAATAACTGCTGTGATGCTGACTGAATAAGCTCGAGGGTCTGCTCTAAAGAGAATACCAGAATACCAGAATACCGGATGATCAGAATACCAGAATACCAGGCTGATAAGTCCACACTGACAGGAAATCTAGAATACCGGGTATGTTGAAGGTCAAGGTTACATGCAAACCTATAAACAACCCGCCCTCTCACATGTGGGTACTAGGATGTTCAGTATCCCGGGCTCTCAGGTTGAGAAATGATGATACGTTCACCATTTCTGGTTTAGCATCATCACCAATCGAGGAGGCCTCAACTGATTCTCCAAGAACAAAAGATCCTCAGCTTCAGAGGTTTGAGAAGCAATAGCACATTCAGCCCGAAGGATACAATGCTACCGCCAATCAAAGAGGTCATCCGCTGATTCACCTCAGAAGGAAATCCTATAGCAAGTTCCCAGCATTGGGTCCTCGGATCGAGAGTGTGCAATGGGTTTGCCACAGAAAGTGGGCTGTCACTGTCACATCTCGGGAGGAGTGCCGCAACTGAGTCCTCGGGAATGGTCGCCAGAGTCGACAGTTTTCCAGATTATATTCCATCATCTGCCCCAAATGGACAGGACAAAATATTACCAAGAAAACCTCGTCTGGATGTGGAGTTTTCATGTATACTTCGTCTGGCCAAATGCCAAACAAGTCACACTACTTTCCACGCTAATCATAGGTGTATGCTCAAGCCTTGGTATTGGACTTTTCTCTCATGAATCCAACCCACCCTGCAAACAGAAAATCCAGCAGCAGAACAACACAGTAATATCCAGTATGACAGTAATAAATGAAATGCAATGCAATAAAAGCTGTAAAAATAGTAAAGCAGTAAAGCAAAAATACAGTAAACAACAATATAGTAATATACAACAAAGCAAAGCACCACAGAAAAACACCCGATGAAAGAAACAAACAAGCGCTAGGATTGACTCGCTAAAGGGGAAGGACCAGCAGTAGGTCAACCACAGTCCCCAGCAGAGTCGCCAGCTGTCGCTCCCGAAAGATTCGCATCCAACGGTACAAACGCGAGAGTGGCACAGAAGAACACAGAGTCGCTAGCAAAGTGTATTTATCCCAAGAGAGGGAAAGGAAACACTGCGTAAACCTGAAAGAAGGGAAAGAGCATGGTCTCGCGACCAAGAGAATGGGTACGGGAGTCGGTTACACGAAGGGAAGGTGTTAGCACCCAACACGTCCATCGTACTCGATGGGATCCACGCTTGCTGTCTGCATCAAAGGGTGTCGTCGTCTGGAACTCCACTGCTACTGGACCGGCGAAGAAACGAGAACGGAAAGAACGGAAAACGAAGAGGAAAAGAAAAAGAAGTGACTCGATAGGACGGTATCGTTGTCCTAGGCCTACGTACTCCCTCAGTGCAATGGGAAAGTCAGAGTCAACGTAGTTCGGACGGGAACTGGGGGGAGGTTGCTCGCCAAGACAATCGCTGTCTTGTGCCTACGTATCCTCAATCGGACGAGAGAGAGGAATCAGAGCTGACGTAGTTCATGGGAACGACCACGAAACAAGGGGAGGAAACTGGTGAAAAATGGAGAAGGTAGCCCGCCAAGATCTACGCAATCTTGTGCCTACGTATCTTTACTCGGACGAGAATAAAGAATCAGGGCAATCGTAGTTCGTGGGAACGACCACAAATTGGAAAACGAGATCAGTCTCGATCGCACGGGTGCGAGAGAAAAGAGTCGGGACTCACGGAAAGTCTAAAGGGGAAACTGAATCCTACAAGTTATCATGCAAAGTGGCCCTAAGGTCAAGGATTAGGAGGGAAGTCTACCTAATGTTATCATGCTTGGATTGAGAGCCTAATGTCTATCCTACTCCGAGCTTAATCAGAAATTAAGTCGGACTAGGAGCCTTAAGGGAGCATGTGAATACAGAAGTAATCAGCAAGTAAACACCAAGCAGCTCAATCACAAAGAGAAAATCAGATACGAAACCAAGTTAGGAGAAACTCAAGTACAAAGAGAAAATCAAGAATTAATCAAGAATCAGAATTATCAATTAATCAGGAATATTCACAAAAATTAAAATGCTAATTAAAATCATGATTAAAAGTTAGTCACCAATATTCAAGTTAGAATTAAAATACTAATTAAAAGAAAGATTGAATTCTAAGAAAAGTTAATCTAAAACAAAGACTAATTCTATTTAAATAAAATCCTAAAGTCAAAATTAATTATTAAAACCAATTAAAACAATTATCTAATTATCTAATTATTCTAAAAGAAATCAAAATAAAAATCTAGTTCTAATTCAATTAACTTTTTAAAAAACTACTTAGGTTCAATTAAAAAAAGATTAGTCAAGGTTTAACAAAAATCTAATTAAAACTAATATTTAGAATTTAATCAAAATAAAGACTAAAAACAAGTGTGTGAAGGCAGATCTTGGGGGTGGTGGTTGGAATTCGTATGGGCTGTGAGGCCCAAATCCTCATGAAGTCAACAGGGGGGTGCGTCGAGTGTTTTGATGGTGTGAAAATAAAAGAAAAAAAACAAATGGGCTTTGAGCCCAGTCCACTTCAACCAAGACAAAAACCTAATACAACTCAGCAACTCATCTTCATCACATTTCCTCTTCCCCCTGACCTTCCGCCGCCGTAACCTCACACTCTCCTTCCGTCCACTTCATTTCGACTCAACCTCGCCGGAACTCTTCTCCAATCGCTCAACCTTCAAAGACTCGCCGCCACCGAACGCCTCCCTTGGTCTTCGCGTTCTCTTCTTCGTCACCAATCCATTCCCTCCGTCTCCTTCCTTGTTCAACGTTTGACCACCATACCGCCAGCCATCAATCGCTTAAAACCTTCTTCTACGCGTACTCGTCCTCCGTCCGTCTTTTCTACTTCAACCTTTCCAAATCGCCTCACCGAGATCCTTCCCGCCGGCACGACACCACCACCTTCCTCGTTCGCCTCTCCCTCACCTTCACCATCATCCAGCTCCTTTCTTCTCCCGTCAAACCACGCCGAAGATAAATAGAAACTTCGCCGGGAAAACTTACTCCTCCCCTCCTCTTTCATCTGTGCCATCTCCTCTCCGATCAAAACCTCGTCACGACATATCCCCTTTACCAGGTGTTGACACGAACATGACGTAGAAACCAAAAGCACGATACGCTTAAAAAATCACAACACAGTCGACGACACCAAAACGCAAGCAAATCAACAGCACAACTTGTTCCATGAACAAATTCAATAGCAACGGTAAAGAGAAAGAGATTCAGAGTACCTTTCGGAGTCGCTTCGATGGCGCTTCAATCTGCGATTCAGGTTTACGTTCTTCACTTTCTCGCTTCCGTCTTCTTCTTCCTTCTACGCGATTCGCGATTCGACGGCATATTCGTGTTGTAGCGGTTGTTGCATTTGTTCTTGATCTGGTGATGAAGATGTGTGACGTTGTTGATGTTCTTGAATTGCAGATGATGAAGATGGTTGTTGTCGCGGCTGTTGAATTCTATCGGCCGGTTGTGGATTTGTTCTACAGGATTTGATTAGATGAAGATTGAAGCAAGATTTGTCAATGGTACTGAAGGTGGAAGATGATTCAAAGTCACGGCTTAGGTAGGTGTGTTTTCTCGATTCTATTTTCCTCTTCTTCTCCTACAATCTTCTTCTACTTCTGCGATTCACTGGGGTGTTGCTTGCTTGTGAAATACGGGTTTGACTGATTTTACAGGTTGATGAAGCTGTGATGTGCTGTTGTATTTTCTGCAGGTTATGAGATTGAAATGATGGAGGTTGATGAGAGTGGGAGCAGAAGGAGAATGAAGAAAATTTTTTGCCAAGGATTCAAAAGGAGTATTCGAAGGAAGTTTTCTGATTTGCATTTCTCAGTTTGTAGAGTGAATCAAGGGTAGAATTGGTTTTTTTAAATGAATTCTGTTATGAGTGGGTTTGAGTGAAAATCTGTTGGAGTGAATCAGTCACAAGCTTGGCACTGCGTTTGGTTTTTGAAAACTTCTTGTCACATGCTTCTTGCAATTTCTTTTTTGTTATTTTCTGTTGTGAGAATTTGCACTGATAAGCTGCTGTACGTTTTTCTTTTCTTGTAATGCTACGTAAACTCTACATGTTCAAATTTTGGCATGAGCTAGCAGCCTCCAACTTTGGCAACGTTTAGGTTGTACCAAGAAGTTATCTTAATTAATTTGAACATGTGGACATGGATTTATGGATGAATGGTGGTTTCTTTAAAAAAAAAGGTGGAATAAAAATGGTTGTAAAAAATGGATTAATTGGATATTGGATAATGAATAATAAACTTGAAAATGGATTAAAATGGATAAAATAGATTTTGGATGAAAGGTGTGGATAAGATAACAAAAAGGTTTAGAAAGTGGTTTAAAAGAGTTAATGGTTATTTAGATGAATATGGATATTTATGAAATGTGGGTTGAAAAATGGATATGGATTCTTATGTGGACAAATGGATATTTGGAAAAAGGTTAGTAATGGATAATGGATATGATAAAATGGATTTAGAAATGGTTTATGAATAAAAGAAAAGGTAAGTGGATAAAAAATGAAAATGGTTGATGGATTAAAAACAATGAGTTTGGATATAGATTATGGATAAAAAATGGATAACCAACTGAATTCAAAAACCAATCACCAACTTTCCACAAGCCCCTGACAGAATAGTCACAGCTACCACTGAACGATCTGGCCACTCACATGATCCACTAAAGAATCTCAACCGATAACTATCCACCAGCTCAACTGTAAACAAGAACTCCAATTCTCCCTGGTATGCTGACAAATCTCGAAGAAGATGATTTGAACTGAAGAAATTAAAACCTGATTCACACCAATGAACCTCTGACCCAAAGCCTTTGATGAATCCTCTGAATAAGGCCAATGCCAATAGCAAGAACACTCTTCGATCCCATGTCTTAGAAGACCAATGCAATGATAAATGCAGTTATGACCTAGAGATGCAAAATGAGAAAGAAACATAAGCCAGAAAAAGGTAGGGCAAATTTTGGGGTGCTACATTAGCGAGCACACAAAACAAAAACCCAAAATCCCATACTCTCATAAGAAAGCACCAGTCCTAACCTCCTAATCCTTGTTCCCCGCCAGAAACCTGTCATTCTGTCAAAATAGCACAAGAAAGGCCCCACCACATTGATCGCATCTGTAACCTAACAGACCGCTGTTTAAACTCAGTATGCAAGCAGGGTTAATTGGAGACATCTATTTCCCTTCCTTCATTAGCTTTAATAGGATAAAAAATGAATCGACCTGTAGTAAACTGACCCCAGAGAGCGACAACACTTAAGAACCGCGTCCAAAATCGCTCGCTACAGAAAAGTGGCGCCCACTGTGGGGCTCTACCTTTGTTTTTCTTCTTGCTTTTCATCTCTTGTGTCGAAACCACAGATTGGGGCTTCCGCCGGGGAACCCATTTTCTGTTAGGAACATAGGATTCATAGCTTTAAAAGTTTAGGATGATTAGGACAAATATATGTACTGCTTTTCCTAATTGCTATACGTGTTTATTTTTCTGCTAATGGGAATGCGTGTGATGCCGCATGTGGAAAGATTGAGTATACACTTAAGATAAGTGATGGCGACGAGGTCGACCATCAACCTCAGTGGAGGCTGACCAATGCAACCCATTCTCCCACCTAGACAATGGGCCAATTGTGATGTCTAAGAAGCTGAGGAGCCAAACTCTTTTGTAGTGCGAAAACTATCGGGAATAGTTGTTACACGATACTTCCCTCATTTGAGGCTGGTGATCTATTCTCGGTGAATGGCACTTACTCTAAGATTGCTCTACAACTCGCTGGCGATCTGCTTGTTGTTTTGCTTTCCTGGGAGGAGCTAATGATAATGAGTACAGGTACAAAAATCACCCTAGTATAAACCTTTAGGGATGGGTAGAGCCTTGACTTCATGACAACGACCCTTTGACCCCATGTTTTTTCTATGTTTTTGTGTGCTGCATTCATGCATTCATTTAAAAAACATTAAAACATTCAAAAAATTTCTCTTCTAGTCTCTCTGTTTTTCAAATTAAACTAAGACTGTGATTGCAAATATCAGAGAAAAGGATTGTGCTAATGGATTTCGGTAGAAGGAGAACTCATAGGTATACCTTCAAGGTTCCAAAGCTAGAGGATTTGAGAAGGTTAGCAAGGATGATCACAAACCAAGAGGCCTTCAGAGCCAAGTACGGAGGTCTGCTACCTCTTTTAAGGGTCCATGTGATTGAGGGGATCATGGACGCGCTCGTTCAGTTCTACGATCCAGTTTATCACTGCTTCACATTCCTGGATTACCAGCTAGCACCAACACTGGAGGAGTATTCTCATCTGATCGATTTACATATCACTGATCGAGCTCCATTTTCTGGACTGGAAGAAATTCCAAAGAATCAGACCATTGCAAGAGCAATTCATTTGGACGAGTCTGAGGTCAGGACTCGCATGACTACCAAGGGTGGCATACAAGGTTTGCCAGCCCAGTTCTTAACAAAGAAAGCCCTGTATTTTGCCAGTATAGGAAACGTGACTGCTTTTGAAAGCATCTTTGTCTTGCTCACCTACGGGTTATTTTTGTTTCCCAACATCAATAACTTCGTCGATATCAACTCCATTAAGGTTTTTCTCATTGGAAACCCTGTGCCGACTTTGCTCGCAGATGCGTATCATTCTGTACACTTAGGGAATTTGTACAGCGGAGGGGAGATCACATGCTGTGTACCTTTGCTTTACAAATGGTTTATCTCCCACTTGCCCAAGTCTGCTGCTTTTTGGGATTGTAAGAGTGCCTTGCGCTGGTTACAGAAGATCATGTCTCTCACCACTCTGACATAGATTGGTGCAACGGGATTTATGATGGAATTAGGATCATTGACCATTGTGGAAACTTCCCTAACGTACCCCTTATAGGAACTAAGGGAGGAATCAACTACCATCCAGTTCTCGTTCGTCGTCAATTTGGATACCCGATGAGACACGTCCCACGGGGTGTTCATCTGGAAGGTCTTTTCTTCAAGGAAGGAGAAAGTGACAGAGCACTAAAGACGGAAATAGTGCATGCTTGGAAACATGTTCATAAGAAAGGACGGGAGTCTCTGGGAAAACCGGACTGTGTCTTGGTGGAGCCTTATCTCCACTGGATACAAACTAGAGCTCTCAAGCTAAAAATGCCTTATCCTCGTTACGGAATTCTTCCGCCGAGGGAATATGTCATGTATTTCATGACGGAAACTAAAAAGTTTCAGGTTACTCTCAACAAAGTTCAACGGGAGAGAAGGTCTTGGAAGAACAAGTACCGCACCCTCGACATAGAGTGCATTAAAATACAACAACTACTGAAAGATAAAGATGCTCTGATTGAAATTTTGGAGCAACATGCTGTAGAGAATCAAGATGACCAAAGGAATTTGCTCGCTCCTTTCACCTGGCAAAGGAATGAAAACCCGACAACGGCCCAAGAGCCCCGGTCAAAGAAAAGGAAAGTACCAGAGTCAGCACCCGATTTCTCTTCAGAGAGGACTCGAGACCCATTAGCTTAGGTTTCTATTTCTGCACCTTGTAATCTACTGTATTTCCATTTCTGTAATCCTTTGAATTCAATAAAAAGGGGTTTCCCCACTGTTTGATATTTGCAATCTAATTGTCGAAGTTTATTTTGATTAAACCAAAAAACAATTAATATAATCATTGCATTCATCATTCTCACATCACGTATTCTTCTTCCCTATGAATCTCACGTTTGTATCTCGATTCTAGAGTCAAACTGTCTCATTCGTACAATACTCGGGCCAATCGTCAGAAAAAGATGGAGGATCTTGAAGAAGAAAACAGAGAGTTGAAAGAAGAGATCGATGCTCTAAGAGAGGATATGAGAAAGCTTCGTAACGACATGCAAGCCATGGAAGAAGCTCAACTACAAAGAACTGTGATCTCAGAGATCACCTTAACGCCCATAGTGGAGAAGTATGATCCTAGGTATCAAATACCGAAAGATCGTCCTTGGGGCATGCCTGTTAACTATATCCCGGAAGGATATGTTCCACCGATCACTGAAGATCAGGGAATCATAACAGAAGCCGCTGGGCCTGAAGGTTACAAACTTCAGGAAAGCGAAGATGCCAGGGGCATACTCAAGACTCCTGAAGGTTACAAACTTCGGGAAGCGCCAAGACTTACTGCCGTAGTCACGGTACCACCCCCTGTGGTGCACACTGTCCCGGAAGGACAGATTCCACCAACACCTTATGGTAAGAAGGAAACTATGTTTGACAGAATGGATGAATTCCAGGAGCAGTTCTTGGAAATGCAGAAAGAGCTGCAAGCCATTTGTGGTCAGGATCTATTTGGAAAGGACGCCGCAGATCTCTGTTTGGTCCCCAATGTGAAGGTTCCGCACAAATTTCAAGTACCCGACTTTGAAAAATACAAGGGTAACTCTTGCCCTCAGAGCCATCTGGTGATGTACGCTCGGCAGATGTCAGCTCAGACGGAGAATCAGGACCTGCTGATTCACTACTTTCAGGATAGTTTAACCGGTGCCGCATTAAAATGGTACATGGGTTTAAATCGTGCCACGATCAACACTTTCAGAGATCTTGGCACTGCCTTCGTCCAACAATACAAATACAAAAAGGACATGGCACCCGACAGAGATCAAATCAGATCGATGTCGCAAAAGGACAAGGAAACCTTTAAGGAGTATGCTCAAAGGGCGTGAAATTGCCGCTCAAATTTGTCCACCTCTTGAGGAAAAAGAGATGACAAAGATCTTCTTAAAGACCTTAAGCTCATTTTACTATGACCGAATGGTTGCCAGTGCACCCAGTGACTTCACCGAAATGGTCGGCATGGGCGTACGTCTTGAGGAAGCCATCCGAGAAGGACGTTTGGTAAAAGACACTGGATCGACGAGCGGTACTAAAAATACGGTGGTGCTCTCCCTAAGAAAAAAGAGCAGGATATTGGGAATATCTCTCTCGGAAAGAAAAGGCGTCGATATCAGCCGGTAGCAGCTGTAACTCCTGCTATCAGTCCTGCGCCTATTCCTATGTATCAACCTCAGGTTACGCAGAGCCAACCTGATCAGCAAAGGACACAACAGCCTCTTCAGCAGGCTCGTCCTCCATATAACAACAACCGTACAACACGACCATCAGGGTTTCATCCTATACCCATGTTGTACGCAGAACTATTTCCATTACTACTGGCTAAGGGGCACATTCAGACTAAATCTCCTCTTACAGTACCGGAAAATCCGCCTTTTTGGTTTAAGGTGGATCAAACTTGCCCTTATCATCAAGGAGGACCAGGGAATAACATTGAGACTTGTCTCAATTTCAAATTCGACGTGCAAAATCTTGTTAGGAGCGGGGTCTTATCCTTCAAGGATACAAATCCTAATGTTCTCACGAACCCGCTGCCTTAACATGAGAAGGCTGCAGTCAATTTTATAGAAGGAGAGACTAACGATATCTATCAAATTCACGATGTACTCTTGTTGAAAACCAATCTGGTCAAGATGCATTGTAGACAGAGTGGATATGGCCATGTGCCACCTCATAATTATCATCAGTGTGGTATCTGCTCTAAAACTAATCAAGGGTGTTCTGTGGTGCAATCAGCTCTACAGGAACAAATGGATCTCAGATGGATCCAAGAGCACCGAGTTCGTGGAGTTAACATAGTCTACACGAATTCTAACGTCATTCAAAACCACGATATCCGTGCGATGAATGTCAACTTAGTGGCAATGCACTCAAGGTAAAGCCAGTATCATAATCTGCCGCGGCATGATTACAGTTCCTGTCTGACTTGCTCGGTAAACAAATAGGGTTGCTCTTTTGTACAAGAAGCCCTCCAGCGTCAGATGGATCTTAGATGGATCCAGGACTACCATGATGGGAACCCTTACCAGATCAACATGGTTCAGATCTTTGATATTCGCGTGATGAATACCAACCTGGTAGAGTTACATGCTGAGCAGGTCCGACTCGGATTCTTGATATTACACGAGTATCACAGCTGTAAAGCGGGTTGCGAAGACGATCGAGGTTGTACCCTTGTCCAGGAGGCACTTCAGCACTTGTTAAATCACTGATGGATGCCAATTTATATGGATGAAGATACTCAGGAAATTAGTATCAGTAACAGGAATCCTACTCGGCGTCAGAGTCAGGATGTTCGATCTGTGGAAGCTAACCTAGTGAGGTTACATTGTATTCAAAGTGGGCGTGGCCAGGTGCCACCACACAATTATGACCGTTGTAGTGTCTGTTCAGAAAGTAACCAAGGATGTTACCTTGTGAGAGCAGCTCTTCAGGGTCAGGTGGATCGTGGAGAGATTCGCCCATATCCGGGTTCTGGACCCATCAACTGGACGCCAAACTACCTTGCCGATCAAATCAAGGATGTTGTCACAATCTCTGGTCGTCACCAGACCAAGGATGTTTTTGCCATCATCCCTCTACATGACGAATCTAAAGTTCCCAACCGGGAACGGATCGAGATTACTTACGATGGTGAGAAAAATCAGAAGGCTCCCGTAGTCATCTATCTGCCGGGACCGTTACCGTATGAATCAACTAAGGCTATCCCTTACAAATACGGTGTAACAACCGTTGAAAATGGAAAGGAAATTCCATTACCCTCCGTTGTGAATATTGCAGACATCAGTCGAGTAACACAGAGTGGTAGAATCTTCAACCAAGGGATTGGGGAACCTAACAAGGAAAAGGAACTTCAGACGGAAACTCCTGATCCATCAGTCGGTCAATCCAGTAATCCCGACCTTTCGAAAAATGATGATGAGATGCTGAAGCTCATCCAAAGGAGTGAATACAACATTGTTGATCAACTGTTACAAACTCCTTCAAAGATCTCGGTATTATCATTATTACTCAGTTCAGAAGCCCACAGGGAGGCTCTACAAAAAGTCTTGGAGCAGGCCTTTGTGGAACATGATGTAACAATCAGACAGTTCGATAGCATTGTCTCTAACATCATTTCCTACAACAATTTGGGATTTAGTGATGAGGAATTACCTGAAAAGGGTCGTCGTCATAACATGGCGTTCAATATCATAGTTAACTGCCAGGACGATGCTTTAGCCAGCGTACTAGTAGACACAGGGTCAACCCTGAATGTTATGCCGAAGTCCACTTTGATGCAATTATCATTCAAAGGCCCTCCGATGAGAATCAACGAGGTCGTCGTCAAAGCGTTCGACGGATCCAGAAAAACAACTATCGGCGAAGTTGATCTTCCCATAACTATTGGTCCTCACACTTTCCAAGTCACTTTCCAGGTCATGGACATCCGGGTAACATATAGTTGTTTATTAGGAAGACCTTGGATACATCAGGCTGGAGCGGTTACTTCAACCCTCCACCAAAAGCTAAAGTTCGTCAAGAACGATCAACTTGTCACAGTCTGTGGAGAACAAGCCTTGCTTGTGAGTAACTTGTCATCATCTACTTGTGTAGAACCCGAGGAGGTTATTGGAACCCAGTTCTAAGCACTGTTGGTGAGCAAGAACAATCAGTTCAAAGAAGAAACTTCCATTTCTTCATACAACGATGCTATCAAAGCGGTCGAGAGTACCGATACGACCGGATGGGGACAACTTGTCATTCCTACTGGCAATACAACAAAGAAGGGTCTTGGTTTTTCTGCAACCTGTACCCAGACAGCTGCCAACGATGAAAGTATTCATCCCCTTCAAAACTTCTTCCACAGTGGAGGTTTTCTTCACCCAGTCCCTCAAGCAGTCCATGCTATCAATGAGGAAGATCCCTCTGACACAGAGGAAGAATGGAAGTCCTATCTTAATGAGGACGGTTATATGTCTTAGGAAGAGGTGCCTACGCCATTTTGCTATCCCGCACAGAATCCGAGATTTATACCACGGTCAGACGTCGAAATGATCTATGGAGATTGTGATCCGGAAGGATGCCGTGCTCCGCCAAATTCATTAGAGGAAGACACTCCGATGAAAGACAACTTTGACTACAACTACTATGGCCCAATGGATGGTCTGCCAATGTGGCAACCTTATCCAGGAGACTCGGGGCAAGGGAGTCAGCCGAACAATGAAAATCAGCTGACCATCATTGAACAGAATACCTGTGTCCTCACCGTGTCATGGGATCAACACTCAGGTCATTCAGAAACTACTCAACATGAAGATGAATTCGCAACATTTGCAGGACTTGAATTCATCAACTATGCTTTTCCCAAAGTCAACGTCATCGAGAGGGATGACTCCTCCAGTTCCAAAGAAGTTTGGGACACCCTGGGACAACCAAGTGGAAAATAAGACTATATGGTCAAGTACACCGCTCCCGAAAGCTCTCGTATCAGGCTCGAAGATATCCAGCCTATGGGATGGGGAGATATAGCTGAGAGCATAACTACTCTGCACAACGCAACAGAGGAATCCTCCTACGACAATTCTGCCTGGGAAACAGATTCCAATGATCCTGCTCCACCAGAAATCAGCGTTATTTTTGAAGACAAATCAAGGAAGGTGCCAGACTTTGTGATTCACCGAGGAGTTCGCCACCAATGGGTTGCCGTCGAGGTTCCAAAGGCCGTTCACCAGTCAAAGTAATTGCCATCTTTAACCTTTCACCCTGCCCAGGTGAAACGGATGTTTTGATAGGGCTCGCTTTCTGTAAATTTTCCCTCTTCGCTTCGCCCAAAGCGACATAGTTTTGTTTTATAGGGATGTAGTTTCAAGAATCGACTTGTTCATTAATAAAATAACGTCATTATGTAATTTCCGCATTAATTGCTGTTTTCTCTTTTCGTTTTTCAGAAAATGGTAATCCTAAAAAACAATTCAATAATAAAAACAAGCAGTAAAATAAATACACTGCACACACTTTTTCATTTTCTCTATCTCTTCTAAATACGAATCATCACGTCATGCAGATTGCTTATTTTAAACCCCGTTGAAACATACGATCCGATGCCTTCTCCCAACTTTGAGTTCCCGGTATTTGGGGCTGAAGAAGAAGTTGACAACGAAATTCCAGAAGAGATCTCCCGACTACTCAGACAAGAGGAAAGGTCTATTGAACCTCACAAAGAGCCGTTGGAAATGGTAAACTTGGGTTCAGAAAAGGAGAGAAAAGAAATCAGGATTGAGGCACTTCTCAGTCCAACTGCCAAAGAGAGTTTGATAAAGCTTCTCAAAGAGTTTCCCGATGTATTCGCTTGGTCCTATCAGGACATGCCAGGGTTGGATACCAGCATCGTGGAACATCACTTACCGTTAAGATCGGAATGTCCGCCAGTAAAGCAGAGGTTGAGACGGACTCACCTGGACATGGCCATCAAAATCAAAGAGGAGGTACAGAAACAGATTGACGCGGGTTTCCTCGCTACATCTGAATATCCTCAATGGTTAGCCAACATCGTACCCGTTCCCAAAAAGGACGGAAAAGTCAGAATGTGTGTTGATTACAGGGATCTGAACAAGGCAAGTCCAAAGGACGACTTTCCTTTACCACACATTGACATGCTGGTAGACAGTACAGCAAAGTTCAAAGTTTTCTCCTTCATGGATGGATTCTGTGGCTATAATCAGATCAAAATGGCGCCGAAAGACATGGAGAAAACTTCGTTCATTACCCCCTGGGGTACCTTTTGTTACAAGGTAATGCCGTTCGGTTTAAAGAACGCCGGGGCAACCTATCAAAGGGCTATGACTACTCTGTTTCATGACATGATACATAAAGAGATCGAGGTATATGTCGATGATATGATTGCAAAATCTAAGACAGAAGAGGAGCATGTGACCCACCTGTCAAAACTATTCGAGCGTTTGCGAAAGTACAAACTCCGCTTGATTCCCAACAAGTGCACCTTCGGTGTCCGTTCAGGGAAACTTCTTGGGTTCATCGTCAGCCAGAAAGGAATTGAGGTTGATCTTGACAAGGTCAAGGCCATTCAAGAAATGCCTTCTCCGAAAACTGAAAAACAAGTCAGAGGATTCCTGGGACGTTTGAACTACATCTCCAGATTCATATTCCTCATGACCGCCACGTGTGCGCCGATTTTCAAATTACTCAAAAAGAACCAAGATTGCGTTTGGTCAGAAGATTGCCAAACCGTCTTCGACAGTATCAAGGAATATCTGTTGAATCCTCTGATTCTATCACCTCCAGTGGAAGGAAGACCACTGATCATTTACCTCACAGTTCTAGAGGACTCAATGGGATGTGTACTTGGCCAACAAGACGAAACCAAACGGAAAGAGTCTTCCATCTATTATCTGAGCAAGAAATTCACCGACTGCGAAACTCGGTACACGATGCTTGAGAAAACTTGTTGCGCTTTGGCTTGGGCAACCAAACATCTTCGCCAATACATGATTCGTCATACTACTTGGTTGGTTTCCGAGATGGATCCAATCAAGTATGTCTTCGAAAAACCTGCTCTTACGGGAAGAATTGCCCGTTGGCAGATGTTGTTATCAGAATATGACATAGAGTACCACGCTCAAAAAGCCGTTAAGGGAAGTATTTTAGCCGATCATTTGGCTTATCAACCGATTGACAATCAAGAATCAATCGGGTTTGACTTCTCAGACGAAGATGTCATGTATCTAAAAATGAAGGATTGCGATGAACCGTTATCCAGTGAAGGGCCAGAACCAGGTTCCCAATGGGGAATTATCTTTGACGGAGCAGTTAATCATTATGGAAACGGAATTGGGGCAATCATTGTTACCCCTCAGGGTACCCACATTCCTTTCACCGCTCTACTTACGTTCGAATGTACGAACAACGAGGCCGAATACGAAGCATGTATCATGGGTCTCGAAGAAGCGATTGATTTAAGGATCAAAAACTTGGACATATATGGCGACTCAGCCTTGGTTATCAATCAGATAAAAGGAGATTGGAACACATACCAATCAGGACTGATTCCTTACAAGGACTATGCAAGAAGGTTGTTACCCTTCTTCAACAGAGTTGAGTTTCATCACATCCCTCGTGAGGAGAATCACATGGCTGATGCATTAGCCACTCTATCTTCCATGATTAGTGTAGGTCAATGGAACGACCTACCTAAGATCGACATAATGCGCCTTGAACGGCCCGCCTACGTCTTCACGATCGAAGCAGTCATAGATGACAAACCTTGGTATCACGATATCAAATGCTTCCTTCAGAAACAAGAGTACCCATCTGGGGCACTCAGGAAAGACACAGAAAAACCCTCAGAAGAATGGCTGGAAACTTCTTCCTGAGCGGTGACACTCTCTATAAAAGGAATTTTGACATGGTCTTGCTCCGATGCGTAGACAGACCAGAAGCAGAAATGCTGATGAAAGAAATTCATGAAGGATCCGTTGGCATGAGAGCAGGGTACTACTGGTTGACCATGGAATCCGACTGCTACAAGTACATGAGGAGGTGTCACAAGTGTCAGATATACTCCGACAAAATTCATGTACCGCCATCACATCTCAAAGTTCTTTCTTCCCCGTGGCCTTTTTCCATATGGGGAATCGACATGATTGGCTTGATCGAACCTAAGGCTTCAAACGGACATCGGTTCATCCTGGTAGCCATTGAATATTTCACCAAGTGGGTCGAAGTAGCGTCGTACGTTAATGTAACCCGACAAGTGGTGGTCCACTTTATTAAAAATAATATCATTTGCCGTTATGGTGTTCCAAGCGAGATCATTACTGATAATGGATCTAACTTGAACAATAAGATGATGAAAGAGTTGTGCGCTGAGTTCAAGATCGAACACCATAACTCATCTCCCTACCAACCCAAGATGAACGGAGCGGTAGAAGCGGCTAACAAGAACATCAAGAGGATTGTTCAGAAGATGGTTGTAACCTACAAAGATTGGCACGAAATGCTACACTTTGCTCTTCATGGTTATCGAACATCTGTCCGCACTTCAACAGGGGCAACCCCTTTCTCTCTAGTATATGGCATGGAGGCAGTTCTCCCCATCGAAGTAGAGATCCCATCAATCTGGGTATTGATGGAAGCAAAGCTCTCAGAAGCTGAATGGTGTCAAAGTCCACACGACGAATTAAACCTGATCGAAGAGAAGCGAATCACGGCACTATGCCACGGTCAGTTGTATCAGCAAAGAATGAAGAAGGCGTTCGACAAAAAGGTTTGACCTCGCATCTTCAGGAAAGGATACCTTGTGCTCAAAAAGATACAATCGTTTCTCACTGACTCTCGGGGCAAATGGACCCCAAATTACGATGGCCCCTATGTGGTCACGAAAGCTTTCTCAGGCGGCGCCTTGAGACTTGCAACCATGGATGGAGAGGAATTTTCCTACCCCACAAATGTTGATGTAGTCAAGAAATACTTCGCCTAAAACTAAAAAAAACGTCTCGGTGGATCAAAAACCCGAAAGGGCGGTCCAGGCAAAAGTTAGAGACAGGAAAAAAATCATCCCGATGGATTGGAAACATCATAGTACAATCCAGGCAAAAATTAGGGATAATGGCAAGTAACTATGTTCAACAGAGGCAAGTCCCTCAGCAGCAGCAGTCATGCCATCCATCGGAGGAAAACTCCAGTCAAGGTCATCTTCGACAGAAGCTCAGGATGCCCCGAATTCAAAGTTAAGAGAAGGATAGTGGTGGTTATGTTTCAACGTAGCCCTTTTCCCTGTAAATTACCATTTTCAAACTTTGTATATACTCTTTGGAATCACACGTTTGGCTGATCTCCATCTTATCAATAAAATTTGAGCCCTTATGCTTTTGTTTGTAATTCTTATTTGTTTTAGCTTTACAGAACGACATTTTAACATAATTAACGATTCTTGAAATAAAACAAAAATGAATTTACTTGTTAAAACTTTTTTTGCTTTTTAATAAAGACGACAATTTCTTTTGACTATTGAACATCAGAAGAACATTGGTCGCTTCTCCGGAAGTAATCGAACTTCAAAGTGCAGAATCAAAGTACTCCTTCTACGCCAGTGCGCCTGAATGAAGGATCAACAGTGTCGGGTGCGACTATTCCATCTGACCTCTTCGGCCGAGTTCTTATCTCCTAAGCCCGACCAACGTAGCTCCCAACAGGGACTATCTCTCCTAAGCAAGGTGGAATTTCTATTCTAAACCAACGGTACTTCTTCGCCCCGCAATGGCCGAGTATCCAGTCGTGTTCATCCTTTAGTCTGTATGTTGCGTCAGTTTTGTCAGCATATACATACATACATCATGCATTTTATTTGCATTCACATTCATATTACATCACTATCACTCTAGTCGGTCTTGTCCCCTAGTGATGACAGTCCTATCAATCGAGTTGTTAGTTCTTGCCTCGACAAGATATGCTGCGTCTGAACAATCTCGCTTCCAGTGTATCTCTGGATTAGAGTCGGTCCTCGACCACTTTGATAACCTGAACCTCTGAAGAACCAGAGGAACCTTCAGTCAAATGTCACTCTTCGCCATTGAAGATGATATCCTTGCTTTCCCGGATTAAGGAAGATCCCTAGAGAAAGCCCCTTAATCGGAACTTCGGCAATACGGCAATTTCACTCTGAAAGAACCGCTGATGAAAAGGTCATCGGCACCTCAAAATTGGAGCCCATCATATGGCATTTCTCCGGGAAGATCCCGAGAAAAGTATGATGTAAGATCCCAAGCGACAACAGTCTCTCAAAAGAGCTGCTTTCCCCCAGTAGAAACAAATGGCGTCTCCAACAGAGAAGTTTGTGCAACTCTACAACTCAGGCGACTGGGTTCCCCAGCAAGTCTGACATCAGACTTTTTCCGTCAAATGGCATCTCCCTAGGAAAATTCGGTGAGAAGTTTGAGGAAAATCGCTACGCATAGCGTCCCTTGTCAATTAAGTTTGTTGACAAAAGAAACTAAGACCAGTTCCTTGGTAAGAAACCAGGAACGAGGGGAAGTTTATTTAAGAAACTGAGACCAGTTCCTTGGTAGGAAACCAGGATCGAGGGGAAGTTAACAAAAGAAAACTGAGACCAGCTCCTTGGCTGAAGACCAGGATCGAGGGGAAGTTTACCTTTTCTAAGCATCATCGCTTAGCTAAAGAAGATGAATGCGTAAGCTACCATTCATAACCACCATCAAAATTTTGGGTATTCCGATATTTAATCCTCTTGCACCCCGAATGCCCGAATACCTTCGTCATTCACACCTTCGTGTCCAAGAAGATTAAATAGGGGCTGTAGCACCCCAAAATTTGCCCTACCTTTTTTCTGGCTTTTGTTTCGCACTCATCTGCATCATTTAGGTCATAACTCATAATCATATCATTTGCATTGGGCTCCTAAGACATGTGATCAATGCATCTTCCTTTGGTTTGAGATTTCCGTATTCAGAAGATTATTAGTGTGCATTCAAAGCGGGTGTTTCTCAGGCGGTGTATATTCAAGGTTAAAATTGGTGTGGGTGGATTTCATCAGGTCAACAAACAGTGGGCCAGTAGCATGGGTGAAAGAGTCAAGATTGGTTTTTATCCATAATCCATTTTCTGTCCGTCATTAGCCATTTAATCACCTTTTCCTAAATTCAATTTCATTTGTAAATCCAATTACCCAATAGCCATTTCCCAAATCTAGTTCTATCCAGTTTCATCATCCATATTCGAAATAAAAAAACCCACATTCACATTTCCAATTCCATTTCAAATTAACCTTTGTTTAACCTTGATCAAACTCATTTTCTCTTTAATTCCAAATATCCCCTCTCAATCCATTCATTGTCCTTTAATCCATTTCTAACCAAAAACCAAAAACCATTTTGTTTTTCCAAAAATCCATTTTATCCAATTTTAGTTCATTTCTATTCAATTAGCCACTCTTTAATCCATTTTTCTATTTTTATCCAAATCACAACCAATTATCCAATTTCCATATCCATTTTGTTTCAATCCTATATCCATAAAAACTCTTTTATCCATTTTTGTCCATATCCATTAATCTTTTTTTTTTATTATCCATATTCATTTTTCTCTTTTTATATTTTATCCATATTAATTCACTAATTCAAATTTCAAATCCATTTCTTATCTCCAATTATTCAAACTTCAAATTCATAATCAAATATCCATTAAATCATTTTTAATATCCACACTCAACCGAACCACTATTCTAAGACTCAAATACATAGCACGTGCAGCATGTTTTAATGCATAATAGAAATACGTAGCAGGAAAATACAGCAACATCAGTTTTTGACAGAAGAAAAAACAATTCAGTTACAAATTCTTTATAGTTTCTAATAAATCCTTTTTTTCCGCTTCTACCAATTCTTCAAAGATCACTAACTAAAAATCCTTCTAACACAATTCTTAACCATTTTTACACAAAAACTTCACCTCCAATTTCTCTAACAGAATTTCACAAATCCCAAAAAACTCTAACTGAATTTCAGATGAAAAAGCCTATAATACCCTCACCAATTCACTCTATATAAGGGCAGCTACAACCAATCTTCAGGGGCTTCACGATTTTTTTTCACCATTCTTGATTCTGCACAATTTCTCAATTCTCCTTTCTTCCTCACTTCAACCTCCTCAATCCCTCGTCATCTTCATCAATCTTCATCAACAAGCTTCACTTGTCACCAAATTCATCACCTGTAGAAAACCAGAAAAAAGAAAAAGATGTAACAGATTTGAATTTCCTTCGCTTCTAATTCATCACCATCACAAACCTTCGCCAATTCATCAATTCTTCATCATCAACACAAAACCGCAGCTCCATGATTCTCTGCAACAATCACTAAAAATCAACAACAACGACACGCATAAGTTAAAATCGAAAGAGATGAAGCAGGAGTTCAAGCCGGAAGAAGATTGAGAAAGAGCGGAAAATGAATAGATGAAGCATACCTGAAGATTCTCAGTTCGCACCAGTCCGTTCATGAGTGAAGAAGTGTCGGACTATCTCCGGTAGGTACGTAAAACTCGCTTCGCACTTGGATTTCGTGTGACTTGATTTTTGCATCTGTAGTTTACGTGTTCATATGATTGTTCTGGATTTCTCTTTCTTTTGGCCTCGTATTCGGATCGCACGAGTTTTTTCCGAGTGAGAAATGGTTGAGCTCTTGTGAGTTGGTTGTTCGTCAGTGTAGTTGCTGATTTCGTCATCACCGGCGCGATGCCGCGGCGCGGCGGAGTCGACCGTTAGGTTTCCGGTGAGAGTTTCTTTGTTGAAGCTTCGTGATGCTGAACGTTTGTTAAGCGGAGATGCGACGAATCCTGTTGGTGCTGTTGTTTCATTGTTAACGGATACGCAAGAAGCTGTTGTTTGGTGTTGTGAGAGAGGCGAGCCGACGCGATCCCGATGTGGTGTTACTTCCGGCAAAGCGTGTTATCTTCGGCGAGGTTTTTGTGTTTCTAGACGGAATTGAAGGATTGAAAGAAGGTTGAAAGGAGATGGACAAGGTTGAGATGGTGAAGAACAAGATGGAGAGAGGTCAGTGGCGAGGTTCGAAGGGAGAGGGAGAGCAGGAGGATGTCGAGCGGATGGTGTTGTGTGCGTCGCCGGCGGTGAAGCCATTATTGTGGGTGGTTTGGGGAACGGAGAAGAAGAGGTGTTGGAGCGGCGGAGAGAAGAATTTGAGGGTTAGAGAAGATGATATGAGCTGAGTATTAGGGTTTGGAATTGGTTCCTCTTAAGGTTCTCATTGTGGGTCGGGTTTAAGCCCAATTTCTTTTCATTTCACACCCTCCGTTTCACTATTCGCACACCTCCTTGGATTCTTGGGCCTGAAGGCCAAAAGCCCATGCACCTGATGGTTATCTGCACCTCATGTTCTTGTGCTGTACCCTTTAGTTGTTTAGTGTAGATTTTTGGGCTTTAACTATAATTAGTTTTACTAGTTGTTTTAGTTAATTGGTTTAGGAATTAGATTAGATTTAATTTTTGGAATTAAAATTGGAAGTTAGTTTTTAATATTAGTTTTAATTCTAGAATTAGTTTTAGAATTAATTTTCTTTTACTTAGATTTTATAGAATTAGATTTTAGTTAGAATTTAATTGGAATTAAATTTTAGGATTAATATTAGTTTTAATACTAGAATTAATTTTAGGACTAATTATTTCTTAGAATTAGTTTAGATTTAACTTGAACTAATTTTAGGATTTATTTTAGAATTTTAGATTAACTCATCTTGTTAGATTTTAATCTTGTTTCTTTTATTAGCATTTTAATTCTAGCTTGGTTATTTTTGACCATGATCTTAATTGCCTATTCTTGATTAATTGTTGATTAATTTCTGTTTAGTTCCTGATTAAATGCTTCTTTGCTTGCTTAATTTTTCCTCATCCCTCTTTAAGATCAACTTAACTTCCATCTTGGAAGTAAGTTGCTTCTTATGTTCCCTCTTTTCTTTTAGGATTAGATTCCTTAAACCTCACAAACCATTAAGATCACTCCCTTAACTAATCAATTAGGATTGAGTCTTAGTTCACATAGATTTTTACCTTTCTTCTCTCTTGAGTCTTTCATCTTCTCATCTCAAAGAAAACTCAAAACACTAATAAAGGTAGGCATTTATTGCATTTAGGCCTTTCATATAAAGAAAATATTATAAGGGGTCTTCTTTTATAATCTTAGAATGTGTAGCATATAACACATCTTGGGTTAATGTGTTAAACATTTGATCTTGTATGAGGGACTTAAATGCAATACTTGTTGAAAGTACAAATAAAAAACACTTCTTCATTTCATAACCAACAAAAACACTTAATAAACACAAGTATGCTAGTGTGTTTGAACCTTGACAATTGGAACTAAGTGTGAGGGTCTTCTTCACCCTTAGTGTGCTTTGTTACTCATTCCATCTTGGAATGTGAGAATGTACACATTCCAATGGCTAAGATTTGGATACACTATCATATGCAAACAAATGAAAAAACTCTTAAAAGACAAAAACAAACAATAACGTCTTTCCTCCGGCATTTCTCTCCTCATCTCATTCACTCATTCCTTAAGGATGCGTCATTTCCGTTCTACCGCAAACAGGTAACGCCTAAGTCTCCCTACAGCGAGCTGCAACACCTAAACTGCCAGGATGCGAACGTTGACGTATTCCACTAAAAAACACAAACAATCCATCCCTAGTGAGGGGAACTACGTCGCTCTGATTCTCATGTTCCCGATGAGATACGTAGGCAGTGGGGTAGGGCCTATTCGAGCACTTCTTTTATTTTCCCTACATTTGTTTCTCTTTTCCTTTTCCAGTTCCTTTTCCAGCATCTTTCCTTACACCCTTTGATTGAAGCAAGCAAGCGTGGATCCCATCGGGTATGATGGATGCGAGGGGGTGCTAATACGCTCTTCTCGCGTAACCGACTCCCTTACCCTTTCTCTTGGTCGCAAGACCATGTTTTTCCTTCTCTTCAGGTTTATGCGGTGTTTCCTTTCCCTCTCATGGGATAAATACACATTGCTGGCGACTCTGTTTCGGTGTCACTTTCGCGTTTGTACTTGGATGAAAATCCCGGGAGCGACAGTTGGCGACTCTGCTGGGGACAGGTTGACCTATTGCTGGTCCATCCTAAGCGAGTCAATCCTAGCGCTTGTTTGATTTTCTTTCATTGGGTGTTTACTGTTGTATCATATTTGCTGTTTACTGTATTTTGTTACTTGTACCATATTTACAGCATGTTAGCATTTACATTCCATATATTATACTGTGTTGCACTGTTTTGTCTGTTTGGCGGGATGGGATTTCTGAGAGATGAGCCCAGTACACAGGCTTGAGTATACATATAGATTTAGAGTGGAGAGTAGTGGGACCTACGTGCCATCTGTGTACGTTGGGTAATCACGAAATTCACAGCTAGACGAGGCTATCTTGGGACCCATCATGGCGTACACATCTTGCGTATTTCAGGATGTCGATCTAGAGAGCTGTCGACTCTGGTGACCATTCCCGAGGACTAAGTTGCGGCACTCCTCCCGAGATGTGACAGTGGCAGACCACGTTCTGTGGCAAACCCATTGCATATTCTCGATCCGAGGACCCAATGCCGGGAACTCGCTATAGGTATCTTTTTTGAAAGAGAATCAGTGGAGGCACTCCTCGATTGGCGATAGTACTGTACCCCGAGGGATGAATGTACTATTGCTTCTCGACCTCAGTGCCAGAAGCTGAGGACCTTTCGTTTTGGAGAATCAGTTGAGGCCTCCTCGATTGATGATGATGCCAAACCAGAAATGGTGAACGTATCATCATTTCTCGACCTGAGAGCCCGGGATACTGAACATCCTAGTACCCACATGTGAGAGGGGCTGGTTGTTTACAGGTTTGCAGGTAACATTGACCTTCAACATACCCGATATTCTGGATTTCCTATCAGTGTGGACTTATCAGCCTCGTATTCTGGTATTCGGATCATCCGGTATTCTGGTATTTCGGTATTCTCTTCAGAACAGACCCTCGAGCTTATTCAGTCAGCAGTACAACACTTATTTAGAATGTGTGGAAGCTTTGATCCCATGTCTTATTGCATTCATACTATTGCATTGCATTTGCATCTTGCATCATTTTTGCATATCCTTTCTCCAGGCCAGACTAGTGAGCTCATTCATCCTTTATCTGAACTGCAGTTTGATTTCCTGACTTTTGTATTAGACTTGAATCAGCTTCTGGAAGAATGATGAACTCAGGGGACCAGAATCAGTTTGTGACTAGGGCCGATGTCGAATTGATGAAGCATTAGTTGGACCAACTTATGGAAGCTATGGCCGTCATGACAATGGGAGATGCCAATATTCAAAGAAATGAGAATGTCATTTCACCTCCGGCGAGCAATGTTGCCCAAACTCAGCCGGTGCGGATCCCTGTCGAGAATCAAGTTGAGCAAGAACCTCCTTTTGTCCGAGATGGACATTCATCTTCTCTTGATGCTGCTGATTATTAGAGTTTTGCATTCTCTGTGCCAGATGTCCGAGAGGTAGTTCCAAAGATGAACCCTAAGGATCCACGATATATTGATGACGAAAGATACCGCGTGCTGGACGAGAAAATTACAGCCCTGGAGAGGCGTGATACACTTGATTTGAATGCTTCGGGCATGTGTCTGGTACCTGGCCTTGTAATGCCTCCAAAGTTTAAGATGCCGAAGTTTGAGCAATACAGAGGAGATAGCTGTTCGAAGCTACATTTGGTGATGTTCTGCAGAAGAATGACCTCACATGTCGACAATGACAAGCTCATGATCCACTGTTTCCAAGACAGTCTGAGTGGGGCATCTTTGTATTGGTATATGCAGTTGTAGAGTGGTAGCATCCGATCATGGTCAGATCTAGCCAACGCCTTTGTGAAGCAGTACGATTATAATCTTGACATGGCTCCCAGTCGAATGCATTTGCAAGACTTGTCTCAGGCAGATAATGAATCATTCCGAGAGTATGCTCAGAGATGGAGAGAGTTAGCCGCTCGTGTTCAACCGCCACTTTCGGATAGAGAATTTGTTGATTTGTTCATGGATACCTTACAAGGTCCGTACTTGGAAAAGATGATTGTCAATGGGGCAACAAAATTTTCTGATCTGGTGATGGTGGGAGAACGTATTGAGAGCCTGATTAAGTGTGGAAAGCTCCAAGGCGTCTCAAACTTCCAAGCTAATGAAAATGAATCAGTTGTTAGTTCTCAGGAAGAATTCGAGGAAGAAAATAGTTCCATTCTGGAATCTCTACCACCTCGTTCTCAGTGTTCAGACATATCAACTGTTCAGAGTCAACAATCTCATGGGTCTTCATATTAGGGACAATATTCTTCTGCAAATCAGAGACCTCCTCAGAGTCAACGATCATATCGCCGCCAGCCGCGTCAGCACGCCCGACAAAGGCCAAGAAAGCCAGAGAGGCAGTTCACTCAGTTGCCAATGTCGTATAGTCAGATGTTGCCATATTTGATCAAAGGTGGATTGATAGTGCCGAAGGAATTGAAGCCAGTGCCTTTTCCGTATCCACCAGGTTTTGATGTCAACGCCCGTTGTGACTATCATGCTGGGGCACAGGGGCATTCAACAGAAGACTGTAAGGTGCTCAGGAGCAAGGTTCAGACTCTTCTTGACTCCAATATGTTCTTATTTATAACTCAGGGTATTCAGATAAACATTTCTCCTTCATCCAGACAGGTGGGTTCATCAGTCCAGGTTATGGAAGAAGTCACTGAGAGCAGTTGTGCAGATGAGTATTAGAATAACTTCGATGAGCAATTCTGAAGATGGCTAGCTCATTAGCAAATCAAGCTTGGAAGGCCCAGTTCCTCAAAGCTGGCGACAATTTAGATCATGTCATTTCTTTGCATTTGTAGTTTCTTTTTTGCTAAAAAGTGCAAACTCATTTGTAAAACTCGTCTGTTTTCGATTGATAATGATAATGAAATGAATATGCATGTTTTGGTTAAATCCAGTCTTGTTCACTCATACTTTTCTTGATTGGTATCTAACATTTGTTTAAGCAGGATCCTAGGGAGGATGATGATATTCAAAGACACAGAACTTCCAATTGTATGCTTTTGGGACAAAACTCTGCTGATGATGTACAAGCATTGTTTCAAATTCCTCAAACACCGGAGACATAAGGAAGATAATCCCTTGTCAACCCCGTTGAGCCTAGAAGTAGGAGTTTTTTTTCTGAAAATGAAAAACCCTCAATCTTAACCTGGGGCAGGGTAGGTGTCAGCTAATTTGACCGTGCGTTCAAATTTCAAAAGGAGTGTCCCGTTCGAGGACCAATTACATCCATGGTTATCCCTCACCAACCGAAGAGTGAGACGGTCACAACCCTTTACAAGTCAAGACAAACCTGTGTCACACGATTAGTTCAAAAAAAAAAAAGGGAAAAGCCCGCTAAGTCAAGACTTGAAAACAAGTGACTTAGGCAAAAGTTAGGGCATCCCGCTGGACTTCAAAATCGAAAAATTCAAAAGAATCAGTCCAGGAAAAATTCAGGGATATCAAAAAAACCAAAGAATGAAAAAAGCGAAAAGCGGAAAGGATGACAAAAGAAAAATCCTCGAATAAAGAACAAATCGTGTGAATACAGACACCAAAGTAAAAAGGGGTGATTGTCACTCCAAAAATCGTGTGGGTTCCTTAACTATCCTTCTATCATCCAATAACCTTTTTGAAAGGTGAACGCTTATGTCAAGTTAGCTGAACGTAGGACTGGAGAACATCAAGAAGATTGGGTGGGTTAAAACAAAACTTTGAGCCTTATATCCTTTCTTTCTCGAACCGCGAACCCGTCCACGTTACAACATGCGAAAGACCTAATTGAAGCAGGGTTGTTCCGAAAGCATACTTTGGTAAAGATCGCGGCAAAGCTGACTCCCAAAAGGATCTTCTTACCATTCATGTTGGTATCAGTGAAATTTTGATAAGTGATTCGTTCACTACACGTCATAACATTTTTCCAGTGAACAGACTTGGATTGCAAAACTGTCATATGCATTGCATCAAAATTATCTTTTCAAAACGAATTGTTTTACTTGCGAGTCAGTACTTGGCATCAGGAAAGTTTCTACAAGGGAAAGATTGATTAATCTAAGGTGCAAAGTGCCCGAGTACTCCGTTGAGCCGGGGCAAGTCATACCAAACGGGCGATCCATTCCAAGATTTAGTTAATCTGGGGCAATTATGTCGAGAATCTGGGGCAATCAAGTCGAGATTCAGCAAATCTCTCGAAGGTCAGTCAGTCAGAGGTATTCCTTCACAGATCAGTCAGTCAGGGGCACAAATTATTTCAAGGCTGGGGCAGGCCACCTCAAGAGCACAAAAAGTTATTCTCTCCGGAGAATGGTAAATCAAAGCCATGGGGCAATATATATCGGATCTTCACGATACATCCTGAAGACATGTTCATTTACAGGTTATGTTGCATCTAGGCACCTCTTTTGGTCATATCACATCTGCAGGGTTCATGTGGATAGTTAACACGTGACGTCCCCAGTAGAGTTTCTCTCCTCAGCAGAGATGGCTGAAGTTTTATCACTCAGCAGAGCATATGAAGATTATGAATCATTCTCCCTAGCAAGAATGCAGGAGTTAGCTCTCCCCTAGCCCGCTTGGCGAAGTTTACTGCTCTTCAGCGAGAGTTCATATTACCGTACAGGATAAGAGTGTTGGGTTGTGCTTCCCCAGTTTGCGGTAAAGTTGTTCCCATCTCCCCAACAGAGCAACAGTAAAAGGTAGGTCTCCAACAAAGGAGTAAGTCTGATCTGGTTCCCTAGCAGAGCTGATATCATCAATCATTATCCCCAAGCAGTTTTTTGGGTGGTGGTTAGCTTTCCCCAGCAATTCAAAGACTTGTCATTGGCATTTTTCTTCAGCAAGATTCCTGGGATGTTTTCTCCAGCAGAAGTTTATTGTTCGTACTTTCCTGCAGAAGGGAGGCTTGATCGGGATCTCGAGCATTTATGCCCCTGAAGGCGGTTCAGTTTGTTATCCCCAGCGGAGTTAGCCTCGTCTCTTCAGCATTTATTTTGCTGGAGTGGTCCCGTTGCATATCATAAACATCATGGCATAATCATCCACGCATATCATCAGCATAACATTGCATGAAGCCTTGTAAAACCAAACAGAAATCCATAGCCCAACCTTGCTCGGCATCCTTCCACAACCCACTTTGCTGGCATCTTTCAAAAACCTAAAATCCTATCCCTTTTGGCGTTTCCTTCAAACCTGAAGTCCAATCCCTATTGGCACTTCATTCAAAATCCAATCCCCATTGGTACCCAGAAAGATTTCGCCTTTGAAAAACAATCACCATCAGGTTTCACCTGTCCTAGCCAGCAAAGTCCAATCATACTTGGCACATCCTTCTTTCCCGGTAGCCTGAGCATGCGTCGGCATTTTGCATATAGTAATCATTGCATCCTCAAATCGCGTAGCATTTCCATGTGATATGGAGCATTACGCCGTAGAAAGAAATTTCAAACATATGCATGCGAAGCATAAGCCAGATTTGGTACCTTGCGCGAAAACCCGAATCAACTCATAGTCAAGACGGTGACATATCCCCAGCAGACTTTACAATCAACCCAGCCGATTACCTTTCTTTTGGGTCGTAGATCATACGTCGATCTTACCCTCGACCAATCATTGTCCATCAACCCCTTGATGATGGCATTTCGGTCAGGTTTACTTTCCATCAAACCCCTTTGATGATGTGTTTATGCGTATGGTCTTCTTTCTGTCATCCCTATGACAATGTGTTTTCTTCGGTCAAGTCTTTCCGTCAAACCCCTTTGACGATGTGCTTTCTTCGGTCTAGTATTCTTTCTGTCATCCCTATGACAATGTGATCCCTAAGTTAGGTCTTCATTCTGTCATCCCTATGACAATGTGTTTCCTTCGGTTAAGTCCTCTTCCCGTCAACCCTTTGACGATGGGTTCCGAGCTCAGGTTTCGTACCTTCGGATGTTTTCAGTTTCTTCCCGTCAACCCTTTGACGATGTGTTCCGAGCTCAGGTTTCGTACCTTCGGATGTTTTCAGTTTCTTCCCGTCAACCCTTTGACGATGTGTTCCGAGCTCAGGTTTCGTACCTTCGGATGTTTTCAGTTTCTTCCCATCAACAGTTTGACGATGTGTTCCGAGCTCAGGTTTTGTACCTTCGGATGTTTTCGGTTTCCTTTCTGTCATCCCCATGACAATGTGGTCCCTCGGCCAGGTTTTCTTCCTGTCATCCCTATGACACTGGGTTATCTTCAGTCAAGTCTGCTTCCTGTCATCCCTATGACAATGTGTTTCCTTCGGTCAAGTCTTTTCGTCAAACCCCTTTGACGATGTGCTTTCTTCGGTCTAGTATTCTTTCTGTCATCCCTATGATAATGTGATCCCTAAGTCAGGTCTTCTTTCTGTCATCCCTATGACAATGTGTTTCCTTCGGTTAAGTCCTCTTCCTGTCAACCCTTTGACGATGTGTTCCGAGCTCATGTTTCGTACCTTCGGATGTTTTCAGTTTCTTCCCGTCAACCCTTTGACGATGTGTTCCGAGCTCATGTTTCGTACCTTTAGATGTTTTCAGTTTCTTCCCGTCAACCCTTTGACGATGTGTTCCGAGCTTAGGTTTTGTACCTTCGGATGTTTTCGATTTCCTTTCTGTCATCCCTATGACAATATGGTCCCTCGGCCAGGTCTTCTTTCTGTCATCCCTATGACAATGTGGTCCCTCGGTTAGGTTTCCTTCCTGTCATCCCCATGACAAGGTGCTTCGTTTAGTCTAGTCTTCCTGTCAACCCTTTGATGATGTGCTTTCTTCGGTTAAGTTTTCTTTCTGTCATCCCTATGACAATGTGTTCCTTTGGTCGAGTCCTCTTCCCGTCAACCCTTTGACGAGGTGTTTCTTGGGGGTTCATCTTCTTTCTGTCATCCCTATGACGACGTGTTCCTTAAGTTGGGTCTTTCTGTCATCCCCATGACAATGTGTCCCCTACGGTGGAATTTTCTCCCTGTCATCCCTATGACAGTGGGTTATCTTCGGTTAGATTTTCTTCCTGTCATCCCTATGACAATGTGCTTCCTTTGGTTGAGTCTTCTTCCTGTCATCCCTATGACAACGTGTTTCCCTTGGTCGAGTTGTCTTTCTGTCATCCCTATGACAATGTGTCCTTTCAGTCGGGTTTCTTTCTTCTTTCCGTCAAACCCCTTTGACGATGTGGTTCTCTGGGTATGTTGTCTTCCCGTCAATCCTTTGACGAGGTGTGGCTGGGCTTCATTTACGTTTTCACTCCTTGCAGCTAGCAAATTTTGCGGTTCTTTTTGTATTCAATCACCTTGTACCTTGAATGTCTGAAAGCAGTTGCTATCATCCTTTCAGGTCCAAGTTGATTGAATAGGGGCAGCTGTAGCACCCCAAAATTTGCCCTACCTTTTTTCTGGCTTTTGTTTCGCACTCATCTGCATCATTTAGGTCATAACTCATAATCATATCATTTGCATTGGGCTCCCAAGACATGTGATCAATGCATCTTCCTTTGGTTTGAGATTTCCGTATTCAGAAGATTATCAGTGTGCATTCAAAGCGGTTGTTTCTCAGGCGGTGTATATTCAAGGTTAAAATTGGTGTGGGTGGATTTCATCAGGTCAACAAATAGTGGGCCAGTAGCATGGGTGAAAGAGTCAAGATTGGTTTTTATCCATAATCCATTTTCTGTCTGTCATTAGCCATTTAATCACCTTTTCCTAAATTCAATTTCATTTGTAAATCCAATTACCCAATAGCCATTTCCCAAATCTAGTTCTATCCAGTTTCATCATCCATATTCGAAATAAAAAAACCCACATTCACATTTCCAATTCCATTTCAAATTAACCTTTGTTTAACCTTTATCAAACTCATTTTCTCTTTAATTCCAAATATCCCCTCTCAATCCATTCATTGTCCTTTAATCCATTTCTAACCAAAAACCAAAAACCATTTTGTTCTTCCAAAATATCCAAATATCCAAAAATCCATTTTATCCAATTTTAGTTCATTTCTATTCAATTAGCCACTCTTTAATCCATTTTTCTATTTTTATCCAAATCACTTCCAATTATCCAATTTCCATATCCATTTTGTTTCAATCCTATATCCATAAAAACTCTTTTATCCATTTTTGTCCATATCCATTAATCTTTTTTTTTTATTATCCATATTCATTTTTCTCTTTTTATATTTTATCCATATTAATTCACTAATTCAAATTTCAAATCCATTTCTTATCTCCAATTATCCAAACTTCAAATTCATAATCAAATATCCATTAAATCATTTTTAATATCCACATTCAACCAAACCACTATTCTAAGACTCAAATACATAGCACGTGCAACATGTTTTAATGCATGGTAGAAATACGTAGCAGGAAAATACAGCAACATAAGTTTTTGACAGAAGAAAAAACAATTCAGTTACAAATTCTTTACAGTTTCTAATAGATCCTTTTTTTCCGCTTCTACCAATTCTTCAAAGATCACTAACTAAAAATCCTTCTAACACAATTCTTAACCATTTTTACACAAAAACTTCACCTCCAATTTCTCTAACAGAATTTCACAAATCCCAAAAAACTCTAACTGAATTTCAGATGAAAAAGCCTATAATACCCTCACCAATTCACTCTATATAAGGGCAGCTACAACCAATCTTCAGGGGCTTCACGATTTTTTTTCACCATTCTTGATTCTGCACAATTTCTTAATTCTCCTTTCTTCCTCACTTCAACCTCCTCATTCTCTCGTCATCTTCATCAATCTTCATCAACAAGCTTCACTTGTCACCAAATTCATCACCTGTAGAAAACCAGAAAAAAGAAAAAGATGTAACAGATTTGAATTTCCTTCGCTTCTAATTCATCACCATCACAAACCTTCGCCAATTCATCAATTCTTCATCATCAACACAGAACCGCAGCTCCATGATTCTCTGCAACAATCACTGAAAATCAACAACAACGACACGCATAAGTTGAAATCGAAAGAGATGAAGCAGGAGTTCAAGCCGGAAGAAGATTGAGAAAGAGCGAAAAACGAATAGATGAAGCATACCTGAAGATTCTCAGTTCGCACCAGTCCGTTCATGAGTGAAGAAGCGCCGGACTATCTCCGGTAGGTAAGTAAAACTCGCTTCGCACTTGGATTTCGTGTGACTTGATTTTTGCATCTGTAGTTTACGTGTTCATATGATTGTTATGGATTTCTCTTTCTTTTGGCCTCGTATTCGGATCGCACGAGTTTTTTCCGAGTGAGAAATGGTTGAGCTCTTGTGAGTTGGTTGTTCGTCAGTGCAGTTGCTGATTTCGTCATCACCGGCCAGATGCCGCGGCGCGGCGGAGACGACCGTTAGGTTTCCGGTGAGAGTTTCTTTGTTGAAGCTTCGTGATGCTGAACGTTTGTTAAGCGGAGATGCGACGAATCCTGTTGGTGCTGTTGTTTCGTTGTTAACGGATACGCAAGAAGCTGTTGTTTGGTGTTGTGAGAGAGGCGAGCCGACGCGATCCCGATGTGGTGTTACTTCCGGCGAAGCGTGTTATCTTCGGCGAGGTTTTTGTGTTTGCAGACGGAATTGAAGGATTAAAAGAAGGTTGAAAGGAGATGGACAAGGTTGAGACGGCGAAGAACAAGACAGAGAGAGGTCAGTGGCGAGGTTCGAAGGGAGAGGGAGAGCAGGAGGATGTCGAGCGGATGGTGTTGTGTGCGTCACCGGCGGTGAAGCCATTATTGTGGGTGGTTTGGTGAAGAAGAGGTGTTGGAGCGGCGGAGAGAAGAAAATGAGGGTTAGAGAAGATGATATGAGCTGAGTATTAGGGTTTGGAATTGGTTCCTCGTAAGGTTCTCATTGTGGGTCGGGTTTAAGCCCAATTTCTTTTCATTTCACACCCTCCGTTTCACTATTCGCACACCCCGTTGGATTCTTGGGCCTGAAGGCCAAAAGCCCATGCACCTGATGGTTATCTGCACCTCATGTTCTTGCGCTGTACCCTTTAGTTGTTTAGTGTAGATTTTTGGGCTTTAACTATAATTAGTTTTACTAGTTGTTTTAGTTAATTGGTTTAGGAATTAGATTAGATTTAATTTTTGGAATTAAAATTGGAAGTTAGTTTTTAATATTAGTTTTAATTCTAGAATTAGTTTTTGAATTAATTTTCTTTTACTTAGATTTTATAGAATTAAATTTTAGTTAGAATTTAATTGGAATTAAATTTTAGGATTAATATTAGTTTTAATACTAGAATTAATTTTAGGACTAATTGTTTCTTAGAATTAGTTTAGATTTAACTTGAACTAATTTTAGGATTTATTTTAGAATTTTAGATTAACTCATCTTGTTAGATTTTAATCTTCTTTCTTTTATTAGCATTTTAATTCTAGCTTGGTTATTTTTGACCATGATCTTAATTGCCTATTCTTGATTAATTGTTGATTAATTTCTGTTTAGTTCCTGATTAAATGCTTCTTTGCTTGCTTAATTTTTCCTCATCCCTCTTTAAGATCAACTTAACTTCCATCTTGGAAGTAAGTTGCTTCTTATGTTCCCTCTTTTCTTTTAGGATTATATTCCTTAAACCTCACAAACCATTAAGATCACTCCCTTAACTAATCAATTAGGATTGAGTCTTAGTTCACATAGATTTTTACCTTTCTTCTCTCTTGAGTCTTTCATCTTCTCATCTCAAAGAAAACTCAAAACATCTAATAAAGGTAGGCATTTATTGCATTTAGGCCTTTCATATAAAGAAAAGATTATAAGGGGTCTTCTTTTATAATCTTAGAATGTGTAGCATATAGCCCATCTTGGGTCAATGTGTTAAACATTTGATCTTGTATGAGGGACTTAAATGCAATACTTGTTGAAAGTACAAATAAAAAACACTTCTTTATTTCATAACCAACAAAAACACTTAATAAACACAAGTATGCTAGTGTGTTTGAACCTTGACAATTGGAACTAAGTGTGAGGGTCTTCTTCACCCTTAGTGTGCTTTCTTACTCATTCCATCTTGGAATGTGAGAATGTACACATTCCAATGGCTAAGATTTGGATACACTATCATATGCAAACAAATGAAAAAACTCTTAAAAGACAAAAACAAACAATAACGTCTTTCCTCCGGGATTTCTCTCCTCATCTCATTCACTCATTCCTTAAGGATGCGTCATTTCCATTCTACCGCAAACAGGTAACGCCTAAGTCTCCCTACAGCGAGCTGCAACACCTAAACTGCCAGGACGCGAACGTTGACGTATTCCACTAAAAAACACAAACAATCCATCCCTAGTGAGGGGAACTACGTCGCTCTGATTCTCATGTTCCCGATGAGATACGTAGGCAGTGGGGTAGGGCCCATTCGAGCACTTCTTTTATTTTCCCTACATTTGTTTCTCTTTTCCTTTTCCAGTTCCTTTTCCAACATCTTTCCTTACACCCTTTGATTGAAGCAAGCAAGCGTGGATCCCATCAGGTACGATGGACGCGAGGGGGTGCTAATACCTTCTTCTCGCGTAACCGACTCCCTTATCCTTTCTCTTGGTTGCAAGACCATGTTTTTCCTTCTCTTCAAGTTTATGTGGTGTTTCCTTTCCCTCTCATGGGATAAATACACATTGCTGGCGACTCTGTTTCGGTGCCACTTTCGCGTTTGTACTTGGATGAAAATCCCGGGAGCGACAGGGGCATCTGTCATACCCCAAATTTTGACCACCTAGATTTCCCATCATTGTACAAATCATCATCATAATATGGATATACCTTCATCCTCATCAATCTCCTCAAGGATTATTGAGCATTCACTACCATCAAGAATTAGGGTTTCAAGCCCTCTCAGAGTTCTTAGACAAAGGATCAATCAAGGAATGACATGATCTTCAACTTTTCTAACCTCTCAAACATCCACAATGGATCAAAAGGACTCCCACTTCAAGGATCAAGCACAAGGCTGCTCCCTTCTAGGTGGATTAAGTCTCAAGATCGACAGTGTCACCAAATTAGGGTTTTGGTCGACTAGGGCCTCCAGTTGGAAATTTTCATCTGGGCACAAGCCAATGATCCAAAACATAACCTAATATACTACATGGAACCTCATGGACCCAATCATCAAGTCAATTTGACCTCAGGGGATGCATTCATCAAAGATTAGGAATTAGGGTTTCTTGACCTAATCCACCCCTAAGTTGACTTTTAGGACAAAACATGAGCCAAGACCTCAAGAGAGGATTTGAGGGTCGCTAACACACTATATTGATCCATTTGGAACAATGGATTAATCCAAGAAGCTTGAGCAACAAGTCTCAATTTCATCTGCACCACAATTAGGGTTTCGCGAGGAAAGTCAACTGTAACTTTGACTTTTGACCAGGACATGCTCCCAAGCCCTAAGACATGATTCAATATACCCTATGACACCCATGGAACATGTCCATCAAGTTTGATTTAGGTCAAGGACATGATTTCATGAAGAGTTGCACAGTTTGGAATTCATCTGATAAAAAGTCAACTGTGCACAAAAGTCAACTTTGACTTTTTGAGATTTTTCACCAAAATGGATTTTTAACCCTAAAATGATGTTAATGTATGATTTGAATCATCATTCATCAAGAAAAATCAAAGAAAGTGGGATAACTTGTAAAAGGGGTAACCATAAAAACTTAGAAAAATTTCTAAGTTATGGAAATAGTGACACTAATGTGCCAACTTTGGAGGACCATAACTCCTAAACCACAAGGCCATTGTTCCACCTTCAAAGCTTGATTTGTAGATCTCATTGCCCTCTATAAAAGCTTCATACTGACCTATGTCCAAATTCCTCATGGATTTTGAGTTATGGAGTGATCAAAATCAAGAAAAGTCAGATTTTGCCTTACTTTTTGCCAAATGTAGGGGGATTTTTCACTTGGATTAAAAAGAGATCAAAACCAAACATGTTCAAACAGTTGTTGTATCTTGTAAGGGATTTCCAAAATGGCCAAGAACATTACCAAATTCAATTTGAGTCATGAGATATGACATTGGGAAGTTACCTTGCTGAAATCTGTCAAGGCAAGGCAGATTTTGCATTTTTGCTCGATTTGCCAAAATCAGCCAAATCCAAATGCTCCTATCCACTTGGACACCTTTGAGGATTGAATCTAAAGGGGACAATCACTGAGCCAAGCCTCCAAAGTCTTTAGAACAAGAAATAGCATGTTGAACCTAGAATTGCCAAAATAGGGACAAGACTCCAATTTTGGATTGGAGCATTCAATGGAAGCATCAAGGTGGCATGAACTGAGCCATTCTCAACTGAATTCAGTCAAGACTTATCCAAGACCAAGGGGACCAGCAGCCTATGCCCTAACCTCTAGTCAATGGCTAGAGGAGACTTGGATTTTCATTTGCCAACATTGGCCAAACCTACTCAGTAGTTGTCATTCACTATTCCTTGCAAAACAAACTTGCTCTACTATAAATAGAGCTCAATTGTGATCAGTTTGAGTACACCAAAGCCATCAAATAGATGCTTTCCTCAAAATCTCTTCTTTCACTCCAATTTTGCCTTCTAAGGCAAGTCACTATCGGGTTTTGAGTTTGAGAGCTTTTCCAATCAAACCAATCACACACACACACACACACCTCACATACATCATATAAAAGTGATCCAAACACTCACATAACATCTGGAACACAGATTTCACAAAATCACCAGCCAATTGCTCAAGTTCTTGACAGTTTTGCAGTTGAGGTACCATCTTCAACTCCAAACCATTTCAATCTATTCCAAGCATTCATACACACTCCATGGCACCTAGGGAAGCTATCCAGATCATTGGAACCTAGCTGTAACACCTCCAACACAAATCATGATCACCAGCTGCAAGTGGTAAGCATGAGCTCTTCTAACTCTATGATCCATGCAATTTTTGCTGCACAATAATTTGGCCATATGTTCATAATCGTGCATGGAATGTTTCCCCTCAATTAATTGCATTGTTTAAATCGTGTATCAAAAATCCTAGCCTTCATCCAGAAATTAGGGTTCTTGAGGATTTTTCGTGATTTCTTGTTATATGTTTAATTTAAATGAAATTAAATACCATAGACATGATCGTGAGGTTGAAACGAGTTGATTGGTATGTGGATTGCATGCTATAATCAAGTATTCAGTGAGATTGGAGAGAAAATGCAAATCTGGGCAAACCCAGAACACGCGCGTGTTCTTGGCGCCATTTTTTGAATATTTGAATATTTGAATTTTGTGATTTTATTTAATTGATTCAAAAATTAATTTCTCTATGAGTTTTAATGATTTTGAGTTGATTCTTTTTTTAATAATTCACAAAAATGTTAAAATATTTTATTTTCCCAAAAAATCCCAAAAATATTATTTATTTTGTATAATTAATATTTTTGCAAAGAATTAATGTTTTAATTGTTTTTGACATTTAAAATATTTTTTCCACCATGATTTTGCAACTTTTAATGCTTTCTAATTATTTTGTAGGTCAATACTTAATTTTTGAAGCATTAATCCAAGATCACAATTTGTTTTTCATATGTTAAACAATTTTGATCATTTTAATTGAATTGTTATTCAATTAAATACATTTTTGGAAACAAATTAGGGTTTTGGATTAATTCAACCCTCATAAATCATTTTCAAAACACTTTGGGCCTCTAATAGAGTGTAAGACCCAATCTTTTTTTGACCAAATCATTTTTGGGCCTCAGTGTATTGTATAAGTCCCGATACCGTCAAAAACAAACGGCGCAATCGTCGCCTTTTGACAAATAACCTCCTGGGCCTCTCCTTGAGCTATAAGACCCATTCAAAACTTTTGGGCCTCTAATAGAGTGTAAGACCCAATCCCCTTTTAACCAAAACATTTTGGGCCTCAGATATTGTATAAGTCCCTTCGCGTTAAAAGAAAATCTCGGCGCGATCGCCATTTTAAACGAAAAATCATCTGGGCCTACCCTCGTGTTATAAGCCCCACTATTTTTCTTTAAACTTTTTGGGCCTCTTGAGAGAGTGTAAGACCCATCCCTTTGTATAGAAAACAATTTTTGGGCCCCAGTCACTTGTATAAGTCCCTCTGTACAAATTCAACAGCGCGCTCACTGATAAAACCCTGGGCCTCTCCTTGAGCTGTAAGCCCCAAATCTTTCTTTTTCAAAGCACTTTCTCTGATTTTGAATATACTGTTATTTTCAATCTTTCTTTGTTGAACAACTAACCAAACAGCATGGAAGCTCTACAACCGAGTAAGTGGTTATTGCTTTCATTTTCCGCTTTCATATACATATAACTGTATTGTGGGGCTGTTTCGCTGTAAGTCTTCTTTCATAAACTCATATCAACTGTGTAATAATAGTATAGATATTTAGAGTTTCCCCGGCAACTACGTCTAGAACTAGGTGACGCCGTTTCGTTTATTCATAGAAATAGACAACTAGATCCCCAATAGGATCACCAGATACAGTCTTCTCTTCGGCTGTCCTCATTAGGAATTATCAAGAAACTCTACTCCCAGAGATGAATGTATTCTCCGTGAATGGCATCTTTGAGTTTCTTCCAAATTCTCGAACTTTCCTGACTTGATCTATTCCTTGTGAATAGCTTGCCTTAAATTTCTCGGGGTTTGGGGACCCACGGGCTTCTTAAAAGCATCAGCCTCCTCTTAGGCATTGTACAAGGACCCACAGGCTTCCTAAAAGCAACCTAGCCTCCTCTTGGGCTTAGTACAAGGACCCTCCGGCTTCTTAGAAGTATTTACAGTCTCCTCTTAGGCTTCGTATAATGATCTCTTCCTCCGGGAATGATAGCCTTCTCTTGGGCTTCGTACAAGGACCCGTGGGCTTCTTAAAAGCTTCCAGCCTCCTCTTGGGCTTCGTACAAATTGTCCCGACGACCTCCTAGAGGTATAGGAACAGAACTTAGTCATCTTCATAGAACAATCCTTTCAAAGAGTCTACTACTGTTTCTCAAAGCATAGTACAAAAGATGAAACTCTAGACTTGGACAATCTAATCTCCTTGAGTCTCAAAGATATTTTTAAGTGACCCCTTCGTTAAATAGGAAGAAAATCCATAGACTCGGACAGTATCAATACCCTTTGGATTTTCCGTTTCCTCAAAGAAAAGGAAATATCCCTGATCCTTGAATCAAATCCTTGAGTACAGTGTTACTCATATAAGAACTGATTTTCTCTTTAAAATCAGTATATTGGACCTGTCACTCAACTGAAACAGTAACCATAGCCTCCTCTTAGGCTTTGTATAATGATCCTTCTCCAGTGAAGTTAGCCTCTCTCTTGGGCTTTATACAATGATCCTCCCCAGCGGAGTCAAACAAAGTTTAGCCTCTCTCTCAGGCTTTGTACGAGACACATAAGAGACTCTCTCGTTGAATCAATCACCCTTTCGCCTCCATCTCGGGCTTTATACGAGATACAAAAAGGTTCTTATTGAGCCAAACAAACAACAGCCTCCATCTCGGGCTTCATACGAGATACAAAAAAACTCTCTTGTTGAGTCAAATAGCCTTCATCTCGGGCTTTATACGAGATACCAAAAGACTCCATCGTCGAGTCAAAACCTTTTAGCCTCTCTCTCGGGCTTTGTACGAGACACATAATAGCCTCCTCTTAGGCTTTGTATAAGAAAACCACTGGTTGATCCAATCAACCTTTTAGCCTCAAAGCTGTGTCTCGTTCACAGTACACAAACATCAACAACTCCTTCCCCTTCATCTAATCGCTGTAAGCGGCAAGCCTCTGGATCATCTATATCCATGCCACTGTCCCTCTTTTAGCATGAGAAATTCCTAAGGAAAGATAACATTGCTCTACACTGAGTTAAAGTCTTCTCCTTCAGGTTAAAATCCCCTATAAAGGAAATTATGGCATTGCCGGATTCACCAATCCCGGTTAAAGTAATTCTCCTTTATAAACAGTTGTGATATACGACCCCTTCTTTAGAGATGACAAATTCTCTCTAAAGACAACACCTCTTAGCTTCACATCTTGGGCTTTGAACAAGATACAAACTACCTTTTGCTTCACGTCTTGGGCTTTAAACAAGACACCAAAACAACCATTTCCTCCCATAGAATAGGAGGAACTACGATCACTCTGATTTCCCTGTTTCGGTAAACGGGAATACGTAGGCATAAGATCGAAAGAAAAGATCTTAGCGAGCACACAAAACAAAAACCCAAAATCCCATACTCTCATAAAAAAGCACCAGTCCTAACCTCATAATCCTTGTTCCCCGCCAGAAACCTGTCATTCTGTCAAAATAGCACAAGAAAGGCCCCACCACATTAATCGCATTTATAACCTAACAGACCACTGTTTAAACTCAGTATGCAAGCAGGGTTAATTGGAGACATCTATTTCCCTTCCTTCATCAGCTTTAATAGGATAAAAATGAATCGACCTGTAGTAAACTGACCCAGAGAGCGACAGCGCTTAAGAACCGCGTCCAAAATCGCTCGCTACACACTCCTACAAATCTACATCAAATCTATTTGCAACAGAAAATATCTCCTCCAAGATATTCACATCCAATAACTCTAACAGCTCTCCCAAAATCCAGCTAATACGTTTAACCCAAAAAACATCTCAAACCTGATGTTTTAATGATCTGCATATCTGATGTCATGACATCGCATGTGACATCAGACTTCAAAACTTCAACAACTTAAACACTTAACATTATCCAATGTTAAGACTTAATGTTAAGACATCACCCATGTGACATCAACATTGAACAACTTTGTTTTACCAAAATTTTAGCCAATCCAAGAACTAACAATCTCCCCCTTTGGCTAATTTTGGCTAAAACAATCTCTGCAACATCAGAGACTTCAGCAGCGGATAAAAATTTTAAAACACTTCAAAATGCTGCACATCACCTATCAACAAAGGGCAAACCCCCCCTCAAAACCAGAACCAGCATAAACAGCTGTTCAACATGCACACTCCCCCTCAACATCTGCACCACACCAGAACTGAGATAGGTGACACTCTACACACAAAGGCTAGGCTAACTCTCCCCCTTTTTAGCCACAATTGGACAATCACCAAACACAATGTCCTGACATAATAAATGACACAGTCAAACACCAAGCTTTCCCCCAAAAAAAAACAAGTTCCAACACCTTGACTGGTCAGGCGATACAAACAATGCTCCTTGTTTGCATTATAAAAACAAGCCTTCTTCCTTTTAGCAGCACCACACAGCAACCAAGAATGAGCCAGTCAAACACCAAAGATGCAGCAAAGAACCTCAAGCAGAAGGACAAGACTTCAGATCCACCTAAGAAGAGGAGCAAAACAATGACTGCAGCTGAAACTACTTCAGGAACCACAAAGACAGGCAGAACCTCAGAGACAACCATGAAACCCAGCAAGAAACTTCCTGTGCAACAACATGCTTCTGATGATGATTGGGATGAAGACTGGAAAGCTTTTCTAGATGCAGGGGGTTGGGATAATTTGTAACTATTGATGTACTTCAAACATGTATGCCTTCAGCAGTTGAATAAAATCAATATCTAATAAAGAATACAACTGCTTAATACACTCTCTAGCACATTTAATCTTCATAAATGCAAATTCCCAATTTACTTCTCAAACTTTCAAATTGGTTTACATCTAATGCTTTAGTGAAGATAACAGCCAATTGTTTATCTGTAGCAACATGTTCCAAGGCAACTACTTTATTCTCTACCAAATCTCTTATAAAATGATGCCTTATATCAATATGCTTAGTTCTGCTATGTTGAATAGGATTCTTAGAGATATTGATAGCACTCAAATTATCACAGTACAATGTCATGACATCTTGCTTGACATTGTATTCACTCAGCATTTGCTTCATCCACACCAGTTGAGAGAAACTACTCCCTGCTGCTATGTACTCGGCCTCAGCAGTAGAAAGAGACACACAGTTCTGCTTCTTACTAAACCAAGAAATTAGATTATTCCCTACGAAGAAACAACCTCCTGAAGTGCTTTTCCTATCATCAGCACTCCCAGCCCAGTCAGCATCACAATATCCCTTTAACTCAGTCCCAGATCCATGACTATACATCATCCCAGAGTCACTAGTGCCATTAACATATTTCAGGATCCTCTTCACTTGATTCAAGTGACTAACCTTAGGCTCAAATTAATATCTGGCACAAACTCCAACAGCAAAAGAAATGTCAGGTCTGCTAGGTGTGAGATACAATAGACTCCCAATCATGCTTCTATATAAACTTTGATCCACACTAACTACATGTTCATCCTTGGATAATTTTAAATGAGTAGGAGCAGGAGTCCTCTTATGATTAGCATTTTCTAGACCAAATTTCTTCACTATGTTCTTAGCATATTTGCTCTGAGAAATGAAGATGGAGTCCTCCATTTGTCTAACTTGTAGACCAAGGAAATAACTGAGTTCTCCAACCAAACTCATTTCAAATTCAGATTGCATCTGTTGCACAAAATGTTTCACCATTTCATCTGACATCCCACCAAATACAATGTCATCAACATAGATTTGGGCTACCATCAGGTTTCCTCCTTCTTCCTTGACAAACAAGGTCTTGTCAATTCCACTTTTTCTGTAGCCATTCAATGCTAAGAATTCTGTAAGCCTTTCATACCAGGCCCTAGGAGCTTGCTTCAAACCATACAGGGCTTTCCTAAGTTTGTAAACATGATTAGGAAAAGTTGGATCAATGAACCCTTTAGGTTGATCTACATACACTTCTTCATTCAAGTAACCATTCAAGAAGGCACTCTTAACATCCATCTGAAAAAGCTTGAATTTGAAATTACAAGCCACCCCTAAGAGCAATCTGATAGATTCCAGTCTTGCCACAGGAACAAAGGTTTCATCATAATCAATTCCTTCAACCTGAGTGTATCCCTGAGCAACTAATCTGGCCTTGTTTCTGGTGACCACTCCTTGTTCATCAGATTTATTCTTGTAAATCCACTTGGTGCCAATTACATTAACTCCATCAGGCCTTGGTACAAGATCCCATACTTCATTCCTCTTGAATTGCTCCAGCTCTTCATGCATTGCATTTATCCAAAACTCATCAGTCAATGCTTCCTTGACATTCTTAGGCTCAATTTTGGAGACAAAACATGAACTTGCTACAAATTCTCTTGACCTAGTCCTCACTCCAGAATTTGGATCATCTATAATAAGCTCCTTTGGGTGGTCCTTCTGCACTCTGATAGAAGGATCTTTATGAGGTTGCTCAGATTCAGGCTCAGCAGCAGCAACACTAGGAGTTGGACTTCTGTCTTCAGCTTCTGGTGCAACTTCACCAACTGATGTTCCAAAATCATCTAGGACATCATCATCTTCCTGCTTATCATTGTCATCAATCACCACATTGATGGACTCCATCATCACCTTGGTTCTAGAGTTGAAAACCCTATATGCTCTGCTGTTGGTAGAGTATCCCAAAAATATTCCTTCATCACTTTTAGAATCCAATTTTCTTCTCTGTTCTCTATTAGCCAGAATATAACATCTACTTCCAAAAACATGAAAGTATTTAACATTAGGTTTTCTTCCCTTCCATAGTTCATACAGAGTGGACGAAGTGCCTCTTCTCAGGGTAACCCTGTTGTGAATGTAGCAGGAAGTATTCATGGCTTCAGCCCAGAAATGATAGGGAAGTTTCTTGGCATAGATAATAGCTCTAGCAGACTCTTGGATAGTTCTGTTCTTCCTCTCAACTACTCCATTTTGCTAAGGAGTAATAGGAGATGAAAACTCATGACTTATACCTTCAGCAGAGCAAAATTCTACAAACTTGCTATTCTCAAACTCTCTTCCATGGTCACTCCTTATCCTGATAACATTACTCTCCTTTTCTCTTTGGAGTCTTTGACAAAGATCTTTAAAAACATCAAACACCTCTGATTTGTCTTTGATGAAGCTCACCCAGGTGTACCTTGAATAGTCATCCATAACTACATACGCATATTTCTTTCCACCCAGACTTTCAACCTGCATAGGTCCCATCAAGTCCATATGAAGTAGTTCCAAGACCTTGGAGGTGGTGTCATGTTGAAGCTTCGAATGAGACATCTTTGTCTGCTTCCTTTTTTGACAGTCTCCACAAACTTTTCCTTCCTCAATATTAAGTTTGGGAATTCCTCTGACTGCTTCTGAGGAGATGATTCTCTTCATTCCCTTTAGGTGAAGATGTCCCAACTTCTGATGGCAGATTTTGACATCATCTTCTTTAGCAAAAACACAAGTGGAAGAATTTGAGTCTTCTGGCACCCAAAGATAACAATTGTCCTTAGACCTGACTCCCTTCATTATGACTTCTCCTTTATCATCTTTGACAATGCATTCAGACTTTGTAAAGTCTACTTTGAATCCTTGATCACAAAGTTGACTAATGCTAATCAAATTTGCTGTCAGTCCTTTAACCAAAAGAACATCATCCAGTCTGGGAGCACCAGCACTGTTCAGTTTACCAATCCCCTTGATCTCTCCTTTGACCCTATCACCAAATGTAACATGGCCTGAAGAATGAAGCTTCACATCTACCAACAGATTCTTAACTCCAGTCATGTGCCTTGAACACCCACTGTCAAAGTACCAATCTTCTTTGGTAGAAACCCTTAAAGAAGTGTGAGCTATCAAGCTGGTAACCTTAACTTTAGGGACCCATTGCTTCTTAGGCTTGGTAACCTACCTTCCTCTGTGACAGTTCTGTCTGGGAACAACCTGATGAGCCTTCTGTGGTTATCCATGTAGCTTATAACAATAAGCCTTAATGTGTCCAAAACATCCACAATGGTGACATCTCCAGTGCCTGTATTTCTTCTTAGATGTAGTTCTGTCATGATGTTTTAACATCACTGGTTTGGAGGTGATAACATTATTAGAACTTGCATCATTGGTGAATCCCAAACCATATTTGTCTGCAGCCATCTTCCCAATACTAAGAATGTTGTCTAGAGCATCAGTACCATTGTTCAGCATTCTGATAGTTTTGGTCATAGAGTCCAGTTTATAGTTAAGCATACTGACTTCAGATTCAAGTTCAGTCTTTTCAGCTTTTAACTGTACTATGGTTTTCTTCAGCTTTTCTCCTTCAAGACACACTTGTTCACTTCTTATGAAAAGATCTTTATAAGTGACAGCAAGTTCATCATAAGTAACCTCATAATCACAAGAATCATCATTTGACTCATAAACCCCAACCATAGCTCTAACAAGTTTAGCTGAATTTTCTTCAGATTCACTCTCACTGTCAGACCAAGAAGCTGATAACCCTTTCTGCTTCTTTAGAAAAGTAGGACATTCTTTCTTGACATGTCCATACCCTTCACACTCATAGCATTGTATCCCTTTGTCATTACTGGACTTTTCTTCATCTTTAGACTTCTTCCCTTATTCTCCTGATCTGTTGATGTCAGAAGTAATGTTCTTGACATTGGGATTATAACTCCTATTTATCCTCTTCATAACTTTGTTGAACTGTTTTCCCAGTAAAGCAATAGCCTGAGACAGCTCCTCCTGAGAATCATCCTCTTTCCCTTTCTTGGCTTCTTCAGAACTGGAAACCAAAGTTATACCTCTTCATTCAACCCTAACTCAAAAGTTTGAAGAGATCCAATTAGCTCATCAACTCTCATTTTGCTGATGTCTTGAGCTTCTTCAATTGCAGTCACCTTCATCTTATATCTCTTGGGAAGGGACCTAAGGATTTTCCTCACCAACTTCTCTTCAGTCATCTTCTCTCCAAGAGCACTAGTAGCATTAAACAGCTCAAGAATATTCATGTGAAAATCATGAATAGTCTCTTCTTCCTTCATTTTTAGACTTTCAAACTTTGATGTCAGAAGATGAAGTCTAGACATCTTGACTTTAGATGTTCCTTCATGTGTTGTCTTCAATATATCCCATGCTTCCTTAGCAACTTCACAAGTGTTGATCAACCTGAAGATGTTCTTATCAACTCCATTGAAAATAACATTTAGGGCTTTAGAATTACCAAGAGCAAGCTCATCTTCTTCCTTGGTCCATTATTCTTCAGGTTTCAGTTTAGAGCTGCCTTCCTTTTCTTTCCCAGCATCATCTTTCTCAACAACAATAGGAGCTTTCCATTCCTTTAAGATAGCTTTCCAAGCCCTGCTATCTAATAACTTTAAGAAGGTAACCATCCTTGGTTTCCAATAGTCATAATTAGATCCATCCAGAATAGGGGGTCTATTCACAAATCCTCCAACTTCTTTGTCCATCTTACCAGAAAGTATCAGCCCTATATCTCACCCAGATGCAGTGCATGATGCCTGCTCTGATACCAATTGAAATTCTGGTACCAGATATGTGATGTTACGTGTGATGTCACAACAACACACTCTGCAATGGACAATATAAAACAACAGAAGAGTACACAAAGAATTGTTCACCCAGTTTAGTTAAACAACTTACTCTGGGGCTACCAAGCCAGGGATGAATTTCACTATCAGTAGAATTAATTTACAGACTCAACAACCCAGTTGACATCTCCTAATCATAATCACTACTTAATGAACCTTCTACCTAAGAGACCACTTAGGTATGAGAACACTACTCAATCCCTAAATCACTTCAGTGATATAATTCAAAGATCACACACTTTGAAAAACACAACTTGATTATGGTTCACAGCTTTGATCAAGAACAACTCAAAACAATAACACCAATTCACATTAGAATGGTTTACAACACATACACGAAGACACAAACGACTCTCAGTCTTTAGCTCTCTTTCTTCATTCCTTTTCCTTCAGGACTGATGCGCTTTATATAGCTATTTGATTTGGGCTTGGACCTACTACAGTATCTGACCTGATTTTTTATTTAAAACTGAATCCTCAAAACAGATTTTCTCTCAAAATCTTCTTAAATCTTCAACCTTTAAACACTCCTACAAATCTGCACCAAATCTGTTTGCAACAGAAAATATCTCCTCCAAGATATTCGCATCCAATAACTCTAACATCTCTCCCAAAATCCAGCTAATACGTTTAACCCTAAAAACATCTCAAACCTGATGTTTTAATGATCTGCATATCAGATGTCATGACATCGCATGTGACATCAGACTTCAAAACTTCAACAACTTAAACACTTAACATTATCCAATGTTAAGACTTAATATTAAGACATCACCCATGTGACATCAACATTGAACAACTTTGTTTTACCAAAATTCTAGCCAATCCAATAACTAACAGGTATGCTAGAGAACGTGCCTGTTCGTATAGGACAATTCTACATTTCTACTGATTTTGTGGTAATGGATATAAAAGAGGATTCCAACATTCCTATTATTTTAGGAAGACCCTTTTTAGCTACAGTCGGAGCCATCATTGATGTTAAGAAAGAAAAGCTAACTTTTGAAGTTGGTGAAGAAAAAGTTGAATTTATTCTAGCCCAATTCTTGAAAGCCCCCGCTATAGATGATTCATGTTGTTTCCTCGACGTCATCGACGAATGCGTAAAAGAAATGCAGATGTAACCATCTAAGTATACAGAAATACTAAAGATTCCAGGACCTTCTATACTCGAAGACGATAATTGGCGTGAGCCATACGTAGATGACAGCCTGAGGGAATGCCTAACATTAACACCTGATCCAATACCATGCCCGAAGAAACCTTCTGTAGAACTTAAGACACTACCCAAAAACCTGAGATATTAGTTCCCAGACACTGAACTGCAACAACCAGTGATAGTCAACGCTACTTGGGACAGATAGAGACCGAAAAACTTCTACATGTTCTAAGAAAGTATCCTAAAGCACTAAGGTATAACATTTCAGACCTGAAAGGAATCAGTCCTTCTTGTCATACCCCAAATTTTGACCACTAAGATTTCCCATCATTGTGAAAATCATCATCACAATATGGATGTACCTTTATGCCTCATCAATCTCCTCAGAGATGTTTGAGCATTCCCTGCAATCAAGCATTAGGGTTTTAAGCCCTCTTAGAGCCTTAGACAAAGGATCAATCAAGAAATAACATGATCTTCAACTTGTCTAACCTCTCAAACACCCACAAAGGATCAAGAGGACTCCCACATCAAGAATCAAGCACAAGATTGCAGCATTCCAAGTGGATCAAGCCTCAAGATCACCAGTGTCACCACATTAGGGTTTTGGTCGACCAGGGCCTCCAAATGAAAATCTTCCTCTGGGCATGGGCCAAACTTCAAAGCATAACCCAAAATAATATAAGGGACCTCATGGACCCAACCATCAAGTCAATTTAACCTCAGGGGATGCATTCATAAAAAATATCAAGAATTAGGGTTTCTTGACCTAATTCACCCCTAAGTTGACTTTTGGGACAAAACATGAGACAAGACCTCAAGACATGGTTTGAGGGTCTCTAATAAACCACATTTATCCATTTGCAACAATGGATTGATCCAAGAAGCTTGATCTACAAGTTTCAATTTCATCAGGACCACAGTTAGGGTTTTGCGGAAAAAGTCAACTGTACCTTTGACTTTTGATCAGGACATGCTCCCAAACCTTGGGACATGATTCAATACACCCTAAAACACCTATGGAACATATCCATTAGGTTTGATTTAGGTCAAGGACTTGATTTTACCAAGGATAGCACAGTTTGGGATTCATCTGATAAAAAGTCAACTGTGCACAAAAGTCAAGTTTGACTTTTTGAGATTTTTCATAATTATGGTTCCTCAACCCTAAAACAATGTTAATATGTGATTTGAATAATCATTCATCAAGAAAAATCAAAGAAAGTGGGATAACTTGTAAAAGGGGTAACCATAAAAACTTAGAATTTTTCTAAGTTATGGAACAAAGTGGCTAGGGTACCAACTTCCAAGGATCATAACTTGAAATCCAAGCAACCATTTGGGATGGTCCAAAGATGAATTTGTAGCTCTCATAGCATGCTTTAAAAGTTTCAACCACACCTCATTCCAATTCCTCATGGATTTTTAGTTATGAAGTGATCAAAATGGCTGAAAACATGAAATGTCACTTTTTCCAACACTTAGTGAAATTTTCACTAAGTCAGAAGCTGTCTTGCTTTTTTTCAAAATGTAGGGGCATTTTGCACTTGGATCCAAAAAGTTTCAATACAAACTATGATCACACATGTGTTGTGTCACATGAGGGCTTTCCAAAATGTCCAAGAACTCCATCAAATTCCACCTGAGCTAGGAGTTATGACAACTGCAACATGCCTTGCTGCAAACTGTCTTGGCAAGGCAGATTTGTGCATAAGGGCTCGATTTACTCAAATTGTGCAATTCCAAGCATGCTTATCCATCTGCACACCTCAAGGGGGAACAACCAAGGGACAAGCACTGATTCATCAGCCTCCCAAGTCCAAGATTCCCCAAGTAGCATGCCAAACCCTAAAAAGCCTAAAAGAGGCCAAAACTCCAATTTTGTTTTAATGCAGTCAATGGATGCACCAAGGTGGCATGAACTGAGCCTATTCCAACTGAATGAGTCAAGGATGAGCTCTGAACCAAAGAACCATAGGCCTGTGCTCTAACCTCTAGTCAATGGCTAGAGGAGACTTAAGATTCCAAAGTGATCCAATTGGCCAAAGGCCTGCTGCAGCCACCATTCACTATTACTTTCAAAATAAACTTGTTCTACTATAAATAGAGCTCATTTGTGCTCAGTTTAAGTACACCAAAGCACTACACCACTTGCTTTCCTCAAAATTTCTTTCCCTAGGAAAAAATACCTTCTTTTGTAAGGTAACTCAGAGTTTTTGAGTTAGAGAGCATTTCCATCATAGCTCATGATCCAAACACATCCAATATGTCATATCTAAGCTGTCCAAACTCTCATAAGTGACCTGTAACACCAAAATCACAAAGTCCCCTCTCAAAACCTCAAAATTGGACTTTTTTGCATTTTTCAAGCCATGTCTTGATTCAGTCACTTTCAAAACCAGATAAGACCTCAAACATACTCCAAATATCATCCTTGAACTATCCCAAATGGTTCCCCAAATCTGGAACACCATTTGAGAGAGTTGATATATTGGTCACTTTTGCCCCTTTTGCAAGAAAGAGCTCAAACTTGTTCCTGAGGATTCCAGTTGGTTCCAACCATTCTAAAAGCTTCTAAGGGATAATTTGATGGTGTCCAAAGCATCAAATTGTTTCTGGCACAAGAAACTTGGCAGATAGCCCAAAAAGCTCCTAAAGAGGTAAGCATCACAACTTGAACTCTTTGAAATATGCATTGTTTTGAAGTCCACTGATCACACACATCTCATACATGTTATATATGTTGTGTTTGAACCAATTCATCATGTAATTCATGCATGTAACAAGAGTTAGCATAGAAAATGCAGTTATAGGCCTATTTCAAGAACACTATCGGGTTTTGAAATAGGAGCCTCATCTGAAAAAACCACCACCACCATTGGATTCCTTGTGAAATTCTCGGCAGGATAGACCTAAACTTTGTCCCAATCCATGGAGAAATGAGAAAGTTACAAGCTTCACGTTTTTGGCCAAAACCTTGCCTTGCCTTGCCTTGGCCAGGCCAAAAACAAGGCATGCCTCATATATTCATGGGGTGGTTTTGATACACGGATGTATCACCACCCCAGTGGTAGAGGACACACGTTGCACCTTAGAGGTCTGGGGTTCGAATCCCTCTCTCCCCAGATCCTCTCTTTTATCACTTTTTCCACTTTTTATTATTTTTCATGTTATTTTTTAAATGATTTGGAAAATTAACAACTCTCTCAATTTTAATTATTTTTGAATGGTTCTTCTTGCAAAAAATCACAAAAATGTTGAAATATTTTATTCCACAAAAAAAATCAGATTTATATTATTTATTTAATATAGTTGGTATTTTTGTAAATAAATTCATTTTTATTATTTTTAAACCTTTTAAAAATGAACATTTCATCTTGATAATCAAATGAGTCCTAAATCATCTTGTGATTAAAACCTCATTTTTTGAACCTTAACCAAAAATCCCAAGTAGTTTATTTAGACTTATTTGGTATTTTTTGTCATTTTATTCATTCTTATTAAAAAGATTACTTTTAAAAGAAAATGAAATTAGGGTTATATTGATTTTCACCCTAACAAACAATTTTGGGTAAGTCCCATCCCAATCAATTTTGGGCTCTTGATAGAGTGTAAGTCCCATCCCTTTGTAAATAAACAATTTTGGGCCCCACACATTGTATAAGTCCCTCTGTATATTTTCAAAAGTTCGGCGCGATCGTCGCCTTTTTTAACAGAATCCCTGGGCTTCTCCTTGAGCTATAAGATCCATCTTTATTCATTTTCAAACTCTTTGGGCCTCTAATAGAGTGTAATACCCAACCCCTTTTGAAAACTAAAATAATTTGGGCCTCAGTCATTGTATAAGACCCATTGTGCTTTCAAAAACCTCGGCACGATCGCCGTTTTCAAACAAATCATCTGGGCCTCTCATTGAGCTGTAAGCCCCACCACTTGTACAAAAATAATCTTTGGGCTTCTCCTTGAGTTGTAAGACCTAACCCTTTGTAAATAAACCTTTGTTGGGCCTCCGTCGTTGTATAAGTCCCGACACGATTTTCAAAACAACGGTGCAATCAGTATTTAACCTTGGGCCTCTCCTTGAGTATAAGCCCCAACAATCTTTTCGAAACAATTCCCTTTTGATTTAGATTCAAATATATGTATTGTTATCAAAACTTTCTTTAATTTCTTTGAACAACTAACAATACAGCATGGAAGCTTGCTCACCTGTAAGTTTTATCCGCTTTCATTTACCTGCTTTAATATATATAACTATATTATCGGAAGCGGCACATGGTTAGTCTTATTTCATTCTTTTAAATACATGTCATATATATATATATATATATATATATATATATATATATATATATATATATATATATATATATATATAACTGTATTGTGGGAAGCTGCGCATGGTTAGTCTTCTTTCATACTCTTTTAAATACTTGTCATATATCAACTATATATATATACTAGTATAGTTATTTAGAGTTTTCCCCGACAACTAGGTCTAGAACTAGGTAAAGCCATGTTGGTCATTCTTAATACAGAAAAAACTAGATCCCCCTATAGGATTTCCAGATACAGTCCTCCCTTCTCTTGGGGTTAAATAATATGGAACAAAGAGAAAAGCAGTATTCTCGGTGAACCTTTTCTCATACTGTCACCCCTAGAAATTGTCAAAGAAATTCTACTCCCCGGAGTTAATCTATTCTCTGTGAATAGCATCTCTTGAGTTTCTTCAAACCTTGAACTTTCCTGAAATGATCTCTTCTCTGTGAATTGCATTTCTTGAACTTCTCTTGGTTTGGGACCCACAGGCTTCCTAAAAGCATCCCTGCCTCCTCTTGGGCTTTGTACAAGGACCCTTCGACTTCTTAGAAGTTTTCATGCCTTCTCTTGGGCTTAATACAAGGACCCAGACGACCTCTTAAAGGTATAAGATAGAACTTAGTCATCCTTTGCTAGAGCAGTCTTTCCAGGGTCAAAACTCCAGCCATTTTAGGGTTGGTCTCATCCCTTAATGACCGTGCCTCCTCTGGGAGGCATCATACAAAAGATAAAATTCTCCCATTCTAGTAGACTTGGACAGTCTAATCCCCTTGAGTCTCAAAGACATTCTCAAGTTCCTTATAAATATAGGAAGAACCTCGATCACTCTGGATCAATCTCCAGCATAAACCTAGTCTCATGAGAGTTCCCCAACCAGGGTCAGCTTATCCCAAATCAGAACCTCAAGGCATCTGATACCTCAACTCTTCTGTAATCCTCAGCAAGAGTTGAATCCCCACTTGGACCGGCCTCGGGATCTCAATTATTCCCCGGCAAAAGTTAGCCTCCTCTTAGGATTTGTATAATGATCTTTCCTCAAACACAATCAGCCTCCTCTTGGGCTTTGTACAATGATTCTCCCCAAAGGAGCTAACCTTTTCAGACTCTCTGTTGAGTCAATACCCTTTTAGCCTCAAATATCGGGCTTTGTACGAGACAACAAATCACTCTCTTGTTGAGTATAAAAGACTCTCTTGTTGAGTCAATCACCTTTTCAGACTCTCTTGTTGAGTCAATCACCTTTCAGACTCAATCACCTTTCATACTCTCTTGTTGAGTCAATCACCTTTCTCTCGTTGAGTCGATCTTTATCCAAACTTGGTATAAAGATTTCCCATAGGAGGAGTTAGCCTCCTCTCAAACTGCGCAGAAGGATTTCTCTAGCTTGTTTAGCCACAATCCTGAGCTTTATACAAGACAGATAAAAGCACTCTTTTCTTGAGTCAAACCCCTTTATCCTCAATCTTGGGCTTTGTACAAGACATAAATTTCCCTCTCTTGAGCTTAGGAAATGTATCTTCCCCAGCTGAGTTATTTCTTCCCAGTCTTCTTTTAGGCTTTGAGGAATGATTTTTCCCAAGCAGAGTCAAATTCATTGCAGCCTCAATCTTGGGCTTTGTATAAGACACATCAAAATATCCTCACCAGAGTCAGTTAAATTTCCCATTTCAGCCTCAATCTTGGGCTTTGTACAAGACACATACAAACCCTCCCCATCGGAGTCAAAATCACTTTTAGCCTCAATCTTGGGCGTTGTACAAGACAGATAACACTCTCCCGCAGAGTCAAACTTTTAGCCTCCTCTTAGGCTTTGTATAATGATATCCCCAAAGAGTCAGTCTCGTTTTAGCCTCAATCTTGGGCTTTGTACAAGACAGATAAAACACTCTCTTGTTAAGGCAGTCAGTTCCAGCCTCCTCTTAGGCTTTGAATAAAGAAATCCCCTAGCCAAGTCAATTAACCTTTTAGCATCAACCTTGGGATTTGATCAAGGCACACAAAAATCAGCAATCCCCTAAGGGGAAGTCCAAACCCTAGAGATGACAAGTTCTCTCTCAAACCTTTTAGCTTCAATCTTGGGCTTTGAACAAGACACAAATACCCTTTTAGCTTCAATCTTGGGCTTTGAACAGGACACCAAAACATCTTTTTCCTCCCTTAGAATAGGAGGAACTACGATTGCTCTGATTTCCCTGTTTTATTTAAACGGGAATACGTAGGCATATGATTGCGAAATCTTAGCGAGCATACTAATCAAAAACTCTAGGTCCAGTACCTTCACACATCAATCAAAACTTAGGTCCAACACCTTACCAAAAACACCGGGAACACCCGAACATCAACAAAAACTTACCCACTATCTCATACTTCCCAAGAAACTTTCCCAACCCATCAGCAGATAAACAATATCAATTACAAAGCGAAACCTAAAAGCTAACATCCTGTGGATAACCACATATAGGATGGGTAATTGACAACTCCCCATTGTATAACCTGACCCCGGACCCCCTAATCTCTTTAAAGTGTTTGTTCAGTTAAACATTTGCGTGCAAGGTTAGTTTTAGATAGCTTCCCTTTCCCTTCCAGCTTCACGGGATAAATGAGAAATTAGAAAGTAGCACCCTTTCTCCTCGAGGAGGAAAACCCCAAACTTCAGCAATAAGGTGGTCGCGTCATCGACAAAAATCACTCACTACACTTCTATATGCATGCATCACATTATGCTTGAAAAATATTGTAAGACCTCTAGAGAGCACCAGAGAAGGATAAATCCTATCTTAAGCGATGTAGTAAAAAAGGAGGTACAAAAGCTACTAGAAGCAGGAATTATATACCCAATATCTGATAGTAACTGGGTTAGTCCTGTGCACGTCGTGCCAAAGAAGGGAGGTGTTACGGTTGTTAGTAACGAAAAAAGAGAATCCATTGCAAAATGAACTCAAACTGGATGGCGAATGTGCATAGACTATAGAAAGCTAAACAAAGCCACTCACAAGGATCATTTTCCTTTGCCTTGATCAAATTCTTGAGCGATCGGCTAAACATTGTCACTTATACTACTTAGACGGATACTCAGGATTCTTCCAAATTCCTGTCCATCCTGATGATCAAGAAAAGACTACATTTACCTGTCCTTATGGTACGTTTGCCTATAGACGAATGTCGTTCGGACTGTGTAATGCACCCTCAACCTTTCATAGATGCATGATGGCAATCTTTGCTGACTTTATAGGCAATATAATGGAAGTATTTATGGATGACTTCTCTGTCTGTGGGGAAAGTTTTGAAGGATACTTATCAAACCTAGAAATGGTACTCGAACATTGCGTTAAAGTCAATCTAGTACTGAATTGGGAAAAATGTCATTTCATGGTCCAAGAAGGAATTGTGCTTGGACATGTAGTATCCAACCGAGGAATTGAAGTTGATAAAGCGAAAATTAAAATGATAGAAAATCTTCAACCTCTGAAAACCATTAGAGAAATTCAAAGTTTTCTAGGACACACCGGTTTCTACCGACGATTCATTAAAGATTTCTCTAAGATAACCAAACCACTAACGGGCTTGTTAATGAAAGACGCTGAATTTATATTTGATAAGGATTGCTTGAAAGCGTTCGAACATTTGAAAAATGCTCTTATAACTGCACCTATTATGCAACCGCCCGATTGGAGTAAACCATTCAAAATAATGTGCGACGCTAGTGATTATGCTGTTGATGCTGTCTTAGGACAGAGAAAAGACAGAAGGCTTCATGCTATATATTACGTAAGTAGAACCTTAGACAGTGCACATATGAACTACGCTACCACAGAAAAGGAACTCCTGGCTGTTGTGTTCGCTTTAGATAAATTTTGTCTTACTTGGTGGGAGCGAAAATAATTGTCTATACCGATCACGCTGCAATTAGGTATCTATTGAATAAGAAGGATGCTAAACCGAGACTTTTAAGATGGATCTTGATTTTGCAAGAGTTTGATCTAAAAATCAAAGATAAGAAAGGAACCGAAAATGTAGTAGCAAATCATCTGTCTAGAATCGAAGATCAAGAACCTGAGCGAGTTCCCATCAATGATGATTTTCCATATGATAGACTTGTAGCCCAGTTATAAAATGAAAGTGAAAAGAGTGAATGATCTTTAATTTATCATGATGCAGAAACAAACAAAGTTGTGGAATCAATATGCTCAAAAACCACACTGCCGTGGTATGCTGACTTTGTCAACTGCCTAGCAGCTAAGGTACTTCCACCAGATTTATCCTACCAACAAAATAAGAAATTATTCCATGATCTCAAACACTATTATTGGGATGAGCCCCTACTTTTCAAGCGAGGAGCCGACAGAATTTTCCGTCGATGTGTCCCTAAATCTGAAGTGAAAGATATCATATCTCATTGCCACTCTACACCTTATAGAGGGCATGCAAGCATTTCAAAGACCAAAGATTTTACAATCCGACCTATTTTGGCCTAACCTTTGGAAGGACGTCCACATCACGGTTACAAATGGCGACTGATGCCAGCGCACTAGCAACATTTCTAGACGCGATGAGATGCCACTAAGGGGTATTCTAGAAGTAGAAGTCTTTGATGTTTAAGGGATAGATTTCATGGGCCCTTTTCCGTCATCTTTTGGCAACAAATACACACTCGTTGTAGTTGATTATATTTCGAAGTGGATCGAAGCGATAGCTTCTCCTACCAACGATGCGCGAGTAGTCATAAGACTCTTCAAGAATGTAATATTTCCTAGATTTGGTGTGCCAAGAGTTATCATTAACGACTTTGAATCCCATTTTATCTCGAATATCTTTGGGAAACTATTGCTTAAATATGGAGTACGACATTGAGTAGCAACACCATATCACCCTCAAACGAGTATACAAGTTGAGATTTCCAATAGAGAGATAAAGCAGATATTAGAGAAAATAGTTGCGACCTATAGGAAGGATTGGTCTGCAAAACTTCATAAAGCTCCGTGGGTTTATATAAAGGCTTATAAAACTCCGATAGGAACCACCCCATTCAAACTAGTTTATGGCAAATCATGTCATCTTCCTGTCGAACTTAAGCATAAAGCTTATTGGTCCATTAAGACCCTGAATATGAACTACACAGCAGAAGGAGAGAAAAGAATTCTGGATATCCATGAACTAGAGGAACTTAGATTGGACGTATACGAAAATGCCCAGATTTATAAGGAAAGAACCAAACAGTGGCATGATAGAGGAATAGCTAGATGAGAATTTAGCAAAGGTGACATAGTTCTCATTTTTAACTCTTGACTTAAGTTGTTTCCTGGAAAACTTCGTTCCTGATGGCCTAGTCCCTTTGAAGTTATAAGAGTTCTCCAAAGCGGAGCGGTAGAAATTAAAGGAAAATCTGATGAGACATTCATTGTGACTGGGCAGAGACCTAAACACTACCATAACATTGAAAACAAAGATTTCTACGTAAGCTATAAGTTAGAGGAGCTGCCCACTCTTTTGAAGGACTAGTTCGACCCTGATGTCGAGCTACAGACGTTAAACAAGCGCTGCGTGGGAGGCAACCCACGACCTTAAGACTTTTAGACTTTGCTTTTTATTTTTATCTTTTTTCTTTATTGTTTGTTTTTGTGTTTGTTTGCTACTATTATTATTACTACTACTATTATTACTATTATGAGTATTACTATTTTTATTTTTATTTTTATTTTTGACACCTTCACGGTACAGTTCATTGATAGTGTAATCTTTATCTATTTTCAGGCTAGCTTACCTTAGGATAGCCATTGTTGACTTAGAGTATGGAGCCCAATGCTGATGTGGAGATTGTGTTTAGGAACGATGCTCAAAGACGCCAATTCGATATCCTGGTTCAGAGGGAATTGGCACTACCTATATACCCAGATAGACTTACATTGACCACCCTAGGATTAAGGGGCAATGTTATGTACTTGCTCGACCAGATTGGTTGGGTGAACTTTGGTGTAAGGAAGATATATAGCCCTTACCGTATGCTTACCCTAGAGTTTTTTAGATCACTGTATTATGACCCTAACCGAGGTCTTGGTTTTGGCCGAGGTTTAGCCACATTCAGGTTATTTGAGATAAAACACCGTTTTATCCATCATGAAATGGCCAACCTATTAAGATTCTCTAATGGACCTGATGCCCATTCCCTGACACCTGATGATGCCTTCACCGACCTCGACCTTAACTATTTATGGGGAACCATTACCGGTAACTACCATCCTGAGCCTCACACCATGTTCTCTGAGAACATACATAACCCTACTTTTAGGTATATCCATAAGATTCTGGCACACACCCTGTTTTGTAAGGAGGAGAATATCACCTCTGTTTCTAAGGATGAATTGTTTATTATGTACTGTGCTTCACAGGGAAGGCCCGTGAATGCTGCTTTCTTTATGTTGGCAAATTTGAACCGCATTGCACATGAGACTGATGGTGCTATCCTCGCTGGAGGTTTAGTTACCATGATTGCTGAAGCCATAGGTTTTCGTTACCAACTTAAATGTATTCGTGCTTATGGAGGCATCCATCCCATGCACTTGAATTTCTGTTTCAACCGTGGTATGTTGCCTAACTTAGGACCAGCCGAATTTGAATTCCTAATTGATAACAAAGTGGTACACAACTTTACCTTGCCTAACCAAGAGAGGACAAATGTGCATAATAGGAGCAACAGACTATATGACCTTGAGGAGCAGAGTGAGTCACATACACCACCTTATAGTCTTAAACCATATGAAGTACCTGATGCCAATCCCCCTGATGCCACTTCTCATGTCTCTGGAGCTCGTGTAGATTATGCTGCTGCCATTGGTGCTCTACAGTGTCAAGTAGACACTCTTAGGAATGATATCACTTCCATCCGAGGAGATCTCATTGGTTTCATAGATGTTGCTAATGAGCAGTTCGACCATTTGTTCCAGCAAGTCCATTCATTCAGTAGGCACTTTAGTAGATGATTTATGACATGTACCGATGGAGTTTTGTTACTTTTATGTTTTAGTTTGTTTTGGGTGTTATTGTATTTCATTCCATTGTAATTTTTACTTTCTGTATCGTCGATTCATCGACGAAGACATGCTGTTTTGGTTATTGAATTATTGTGAATTTCATTTATGTCTTTGATATTGGTTCATGATATTTCATGCTTGTTTTTATATTTCTGCAATCTTAATCTCACAATATTATTTCTGCAATTAGTTCTCTATTTTATAGTAGTTTAATTTATTAAAAAAAACAAAAAATTCTGGTTCTGAAGCTTGAAAATTGAAAATTAAGCATTTTTGCCTAATGGCGTTCGCCATCAGTTCATTATTTTTGAATTTCCAACGTTTAAACACATGGCGTTCGCCACGTGCTTAATAGCGTTCGCCACCAGTTCATTATTTTTGAATTTCCAACATTTAAACACATGGCGTTTGCCACGTGCTTAATGGCGTTCGCCATGGAGACGGAACGAGCAATTTTTCTGCACGTATTCTGTTACTGATTTTGCGCGGTTTCCAAACTAAACCCCTTTCAAATTCCCATACTTCTCTATAATCACCCAAATAACTCCCCATTAATCTTTATCTTAACTCCCAACCATCCATATACCTTTTTTTTTCTCTTCTATATAAACCTGACAAACTCATTCTACATCATTATCACCACCACTCTAAAATTCTCTTACTCACTGTTTTTATTTCCAAAATCTCTTAACCCTTTCCAAAAATATTCAGAATGCCTCCTAGAGTTTCTCGTGACATTGAATACATGGGAATCGAGTTTCCCGCAGGTATCCTTGGTGAGCGTCAACGGGCTATTTTTTACAAAATTTACAAAAGACCTGTCGAAGCCACGCGATATGCTCATATCGACATTGTCCGTGCACTAGGGTTATTCGATAGCATCAACTGGCTACCCTTGAGGGATTATCCACCCCTTTTGTTGATTTAGATTATTGCCGCAACATGCTCCTTATCAAGAATGTGTCGAGTCGCAAGTATAGGCTGATGATCAGGAACAGAGAGGTGAGAAGTATTGATTTACCTTGTGCAACGCGCATTAATGTGCGTATTAGCACAAATTGGTTATTTGACACTGAGGCCCCAAACTTAGAGGATGAAGCTGTTAATAGGGCCTATGTTGAGACCATGGGATTTCCACCACAGACTGGCCCCCGTGCCAATGCTGACATCCCAGGGCCGAGTCACCATGCACACACTGCACCCACTTTCTCTGCCCAATTTTCAGATACATACCAGCCTCTAGAGGAGTACAATTACGTCACCATCCGGAGCAGTCTAGATGATATCTTGTCCGAATTGCGGTTTCGGAATGACAGGGAGGCGAAATGTGATTTACTGCTCCAAAGCTTGCAGCGTCAGCAGGAGGACATCAGAGTTGCTGTGGATCGTGCCAACCAGCAACAGGTTGACTTTGCCGAGCGCATAGAGCTTGATATGGTAGATCTGACTGAGCAGATGGATGGCATAAGGGTGGAGGTTACCACTTTGAGATAGCTTGTGCAACATGTTCCTAACCCTGCCCTTGGCAGAGGATTTGGACGTCATCGCGGTCGAGGCCGCCACCATTGATTTCTCCAGGTTTTTCCACTCCCTTTTCACCTTGTACTAAAACATTGGGGACAATGTTCGGTTCAAGTGTGGGGGAGGAGTTTTACTGCTTTGTTTTTAGTTTTCCGTTATTTTCATGTTACTTTTTATGCTTTTCTAGTTAGTTTCTTTTATGTCGAGTCTTTTATGCGTTAATTGAGTACTATTGTATGCTACCTTTTTCTTTTGTTAGATAATTCCCCTAAGATTGATAAAAAGCGACCCCAACGAAAAAATTTTCTTCTGACTCATTAGCATGACACTTTTCACTTTTAGGCTATATTGATTAGACTTGGGAAAGTATTGATATCGCCGGTACCATTTTAGCACCCTAGATTCCCTAAGTATGCGGAATCGATCTAAATAACCATTATACCGAGACCTTGATTTCCGAGTTTGTGTAGTAGTCTCTTAAGTAGTTTATGTTAGCGGTCACCACCATCCCAAAACAAACGCTAAGTAATGAACCGATGCAAATATGTGGTGATCTCAAAAAAATAATAATAATTTGAATTAAGCTGTTTTGTAGAAAAGCGAATGAAAGAATTCGTTTCCTTCTAAGTTAGGTGGCCCTCACCCGACCATTTAGCCCAACGGATCGGATTTTTGAAATTCAAAAAGAAAAGAAAAAGTAAAGAAGAAAAAGTGCAAAAAGTTGAATATCGAGATCATAAACACTAACAGGTTCACTTACCATGCGAGTGTGGGGATAACGGGCTTAATGTGATCGCGCGAGAATGAAAAAGAGGGAAAAAGAAAAAAAGGAATATAGGTCGAGTTATAATGGTATGATTTAGATTAGTATCGAATATGGGGGAGTTTTTGTCCGCAAGTGCAGATATGCGACATTACGGTATCCTCGTTGTCGAAGTCTAGTACCTATCTTTTAGCATTAGCCTATTCGTTGTGTTCCATTTTAAAGTCGTGTTGTGCTTTCGTTTCGGATATTGCACTTACTGTTTTTATATGTTGGGAGTTTGCTTGAGGACAAGTAAAAGTCTTAGTGTGGGGGAGTTTGATAACAAGAAATAGTATCGTACTTTTAGGCTCATTACGCATATGTTTTGTCCGTTTTTATTCGAGTTTTATTTGCATTTGATTATGTTTTGTGTGTTTTGCAGTTGACAACTTCATCTATTGCAGAATCGGGAGAAAAGTCGAAAAAGAGTGAAAGAAGAGGAAAATCCAGCAAGAAAGAAGAAAATATGTTGTTCTACTGATATGGCGTTCGCCATGGCCCGATGGCCCTCACCATGACAGCGCAGTTGCAGAATTCAAATTCTGCAACTGTCTTGGGCATTTATTCCATTCCTACATTCCCTTCACTCAAAGAGCACGAGTTGGGAGTTACTTTCTGAGTTTTTCTCTATATATAGGACCCTCCTGTCATGTTTCGGATATTCAATTTTTGACACGGAAGCTCTGTCGAATTCCGTTTAGACTTTGTAGGCATATATTTACCTTCAAAGCGGCAATTACTCACATCGAGGAATTATCACAATTTCTTTGTAATTTACTTTCTATTGCTGTACTTTGGATTTGAACAAGCCTGCCGGCATTTTCTTTGCAATACAATTTCCGCAATTTTATTTTACAGGTTATTTTTACTTTTTACTTTACAATTGAATTTTCTTTATCTTGTATGCAATGTTACTTTTAATGTCAATTACCGTTAATGTGTTTGTGATGAAAAATACCATGTGTTGTTAAATTTGCTTGAGTTTGGCGTGTGAGGACCGTCGTTACCGACGGGACTCCGTAGAAAATGTAGGTGCGAAATTATTTGAATGTATGTTAGTTTTGGTCTTTGTTTCTATTTTTCATACCTTATTATTCCGACAGGAGAGTGAGGAATATACTAAGATCGGACCGATAGCGCGAGAGTGTGAGGAATGGACTGATAGTAGAAACTAGGCATCGAACCTAAAAACAGTGAGAGAGCTTTAGGTATCGTTTAGAATTTCATTACCTTCCAAAATGCGTTTTTCAATTAAAACGGGCGAGCGAGAGAAAAATCCTGTGGTTGGAAGGTGCGTTCTTGTCGATAGCGCGAGAATGTGAGACGAAGTCTTTAAGTTAGTACTTTCTATGGAACGAAGTGCAGTCGTAACTAGCACCCGACTTCTACAAGTCCCTTAGGTACGTGGAATCCATATTCCGGACTCGACTTTATTGTTATTTCCTAAAACCTCTAGAATTAGTAATTTTTCCTTTCCGTTTAAATTTCGTTAATCCTTAGCCTTAGCTTTACACTGCAATTATAGATTGCATTAGTTTGATTATTGTAACACCCCAATTCCCATCGCGAATAAATAATACATAATTAAATCAGAGTAACTAAAATTTTATTTTTCCGACAGAATCAAGGATGCCACATTTAAAGAAAGAAAACACAAACCCTGCTCAATTATTTGATACATAACACATACTGGGATAACATCAAAGAGAAACTTTTTCCATATAAAAAGGAAAGTTCAATTATGGAATAAAGCGGAAAGATCCATAACAGACTTGTTTTACAAAATAAATTGTTTTATAACATTAAAATATACATACAAAGGTAATACAAAATAAATATAACAAAGGTATACATATATAACATAATCCTTCCCCGACTCCCGTGCTACGTATCAGAGCAGACACCAAGACTGACAAAAGAATGAAGAACTAATCTTCACAAAAGCCTCCAAGACTACTAATCTGCAATTGCCTCGTAGAGAAACAAACCACAACAGAAGGGTGAGAAATAACAACTAAATCAAGATTGCATAATACTATGCAAAAACATATTCAATCACATGTATAAATAAACTCACCCATACAATCACATACTAACACATATAACACGTATCAATTATACTGACATAATAACCTATTCACACATAATGCACACCAAAGTTATGACATATGGAAACATACCACCACATCACATAGCACATGTCTATACATAACACATATCATCCATAACCAATGCATTTATCACATATGCACATCAATTCACCAATTCAATCATAAATCTCAACACATACTCAATCAATTCACAATTTCCACACATAATCAATCCATTCATGATTTATGCAAATGCACAGAGACCGACACAACGACTCTATGCAATGCATATGCGGTACCATCCATCCATCATCTCAACACTAGTTCACTCAGGAACTATTGTAACCATCTCTTGTTGCATAATGTAACTCCCTGTCGGGAAGACGATGTTCCCCGTCGCTTTCGGTCCTCTTTGTATAAGGCTCACGACGTTTATGGATCGCTTTCTGTCCTCTTTGTATAAGGCTCACGATCCAATCGCTTTCGGTCCTCTTTGTATAAGGCTCACGATCGTCTATAATCATCGCTTTCAGTCCTCTTTGTATAAGGCTCACGATGTTATAGCGGATTCCCTCTGGAATCGATTCGTCGCTCACACCCACTAGAGCACACAACATCATAAGAATGCATATCATGATGCTTGGCATACAATGACTCATGATATTCAAATGCACACATATATGCAACCATCTCAAGCAACAATAATCATGCTTTACCATCAAGCCCAAAACAATGCATTTACATCATACAACAGCACACAAGTCATACCATATCTATCAGAGGCACATTGCATGATAACACATCAAATACACATAATTAACATGGTACAAGTTGACAAAACGACACCTTTTCAAATTCCCGACATAATTTAATCGGCCAACAATCTCAAAACCCTTTTAATAAGAAAGAACATGTCAAAAGCTTTCCAACGCACCAACCCGCGCCTCAAACCGACTTACGAATCAAAAGTTATAAAGAAAACAAATTGGGAAAAGCTGTCATGTTCGCAATGCGAAGCTCCTAGCGAGTCCGTCACCCCCTCATTCGCAGTGCGAATACTCCAGTGAACCATGGCAGAAAGGAAAATATCTTACAGTTTCGCAGTGCGAACTCCCAGCGAACCTTCGCTGTCCCCTTCGCAAAGCGAATCCCCCAACGAACCGTGGCAGAAAACAAAACAACACAACGTTCGCAGTGCGAACCTCACGCGAACGTTCGCTTTCCCCTTCGCTGGCCATTCGCAGTGCGAACCTGCGAAACCAGATAAACCCAACAGCGCTAACATAGGTCATTTGGGTCCAAATTCATCATTCTCCCACCCCAAACACTTCCAATTCATGCTATAACAACCAAAACATGATCCAAACCTAACAACAAGTATTCTACACAGTTTATATCGAATTTCATCTGTGAAAACCTCGATTTATATCAATTGCTCCTAATTTCAATCGATAAGAAAAGTTGCGAAACAACCAAAACAATTACAATAAACAACACATATACATACACAAGTAAGATATAATTGAAACTTCTCACCCTTACCCGATTAATCGCGCTCGAAACGGAGTTATGTCGATTTTGCTCTTTCTCCCTTTTTCTTTCCTCTTCCTTTCTATCTTCTCTTTTCTTTCTCTTCCTTTTCTTTTCTCTCTATTTCTCTCTAATCTCTATTTATATAAAATATCTAAACTCCTAAAAAGACTATTTTACCCCTCAGCTCAAATATCCCGCAAACGCTCTCAAAACGCGATAAAACATAAACAGCGATGAAAAATAATATATTGTCAAATAAAAGTCAAGAATAAAATAATATAAAACAAAAATAATTAAATTGACTCAATTAAATAAATAAGACAAAACGGGGGCGTTACAACTCTCCCCCACTTAGACATTTTCGTCCTCGAAAATATACTGAGACGAAAAACTCCGGACACGACTCTCGCATCTGACCAACAAACTAACATGCCAACAAAAGCACACCACAAATAACACAAACTGACAAACCACCTCGCTAACAGCAACCACTACAACGACACGACAACGACGACAACTACAACGACAAGATGCAAAGCCCATACAATGCACTTGACGACCAACTCACGACTCAAGGAATACCCAAGTTATGAACACACACAGGTTCATTCTTGAACCAAAACACAACAATATTACAACAATGCTACGATTCCCCAATCAAGCATGCAACCAAAACCTCCAGCTACATAGTAGCCCATGAATAATATTTAAACCTTTCACTTAACACTGCCATTCTGAAACGTCCAATAGTCTCATCATTCCCACATGTTTCCAATGTTCCACCTTTGAACTCTTACCAGTCACACACGCATATACAAACTGTGCCACACCACACTTTTGTTGCGCACTCTGATTACTCGTAACCATCAAAACTACCAATCTCACGTCCAAAGTCTAACTCTTTCTCATATTCACCAAAAATCACTGTTCACTTTCAATATACCCAACCTCACACTCTACTGTGTTATCTCACACACCGGACACAAGTCTCTGAACTGCTCAACCAACTCTAATTCTCTGACCATCAAAACAGACATATATAAAAACTTTCGACTTAACTCTTCAAGCACCACCTTAGCTTTTCCCGAAGGATAATCCAAGCCAAATTCATAACTCGTCACGAATTCTAACCATCCTCATTGTCTCATACTCTATTCCTTCAGACCAAACAAGTACTCTAAACTCTTGTGATTACTAAACACTTCGAACCTAGAACCATAAAGATAATACCTCCAAATGTTCCAACACACTACAACCGCGACCAAATCCAAATCTTGAATAGTATAGATCCTTTTATGAATCCTCAATTGTCGTAAAGCATAAGCCACGACTTTACCCTCTTGCATTAACACACTGACCAAACTCATCAAAGACGCATCCCATTACCCCAAAAACGGTTTATCACGATCACGCAGTATCAAAACTGGAGCCGTAGACAACTTCTACTTTAGCTCTCCGGAACTTTCCTCACAATGAACATCCAACACAAACGACTCACCCTTTGCAAGTCAACCGAAGTAACAAAAACACTAACTTGGAAAAGCCTTCCCTAACCTCCAGTAATAGCCAACTAAAGTCCAAAAAGATTCTAATCTCCTCAACCAACTTTGAAGCCTCTCGTTGTAGAACCGCATCTACTGCCGATGAATCCATAACAATACCATCATCAGAAATAACATATCCAAGAAAACTAACCTTCTTCAACCAAAATTCTCACTCGAATAACTTAGCATAAAACTTCCTTTCTTTTCCACACTTGCAATTCGATTCTCAAACACCCTACCCGTTCTTCCTCTGAGTTTATAACAGATCCGAATATCCTCAATCAAAACCACTACGAACTTATCCAATTAAATATGGAAGATACGTTTCATATACTCCACCAACATTCCAGACACCTTACTAACACCGAACAACATAACTGTGCATTGTAATGCCCAACCAAATTCCAAAAGATATAAATTCTTAAAGCTTTTGCAAAACTTCCCACTGGGTAACTGGTTACTCACATACAAGCTTAACCGAGTAAATAACAACCTATTCCAAGGATAACAAACCTAACCAGTCGCATTAAATCGATCAGAGCCTCAACTCACACAATTCACCATTCTTATCAAACATTCCAAACAATTGTAATTTCACTCAAACTCAACCAAACCATTCCAGTCATCTATTCCTGAAAGTGGACACTTGTTCTCAATCGTTACCTTATTCAACTGTTAGTAATCCATACACATTTTCTTCTCCTGACCGTCCAATTCCACAAATTCCAACCTGTATCAACAATCAACCAAAAAGAACTCTCAAACACAATGTTATATCCACCCACAAGGGTTTCCTCATAATTTCCATTAATGCCTTAAAACTCCAAAGACTTCAAACCTCACCAGAACTCTAAGTCTTTCTTCCCATAGTCTCAATACCATTATACACATCATGCTTGTTATTCCGTTCAATCATCATTCCCCTTTTTCCTGTAAATCTTCCAACCGCTCTTTCCATCTGAGTTTCACTTCCTAAAAGCTCTTCTACTTACTTAGCAGATCCAAACCTCAAATCCTCACCTTCGTCCAATTTGAGTTCACACTCTACTCTCTGAGAACAACCATTAACGATACCTAATCGTTCTCTCTCAATGACTTCCCAACTGAACCAACATACCAAAACCTCTAATCCATTTCATCTTCCGGTATTAGAATCTTCATTGACCCAATCAAAACAATCCATAATCCTTTTCTTAAATCCAAACAATTCATTGCCCACACTATCACAGTCGGAAAGACACGTCTATTCCATCCAACACAATTCCCTTCTGCTATCAACAAGAGATTAAGGGTGATCAGTTCCTCAATTTGTCAATAGACAGCCGACAATCATGATGGGGCATAAACCGTCTTTACCAAACTATAATAGCATTTCTTGCATCCTGTGCACAAAACTACCTAAGGAACCAATCCTTAGTCAACATAAACCTTACCTCCGCATCCCCTCTGGAACCGGGAACCACACTGTCCAAAGAGCACTTACAATCTTGCAATTCACAACATACTGAGCCAACGCTCCACACCTGAAGCAACTTGGAGAAGTACCAGCTTCTCCCCCACTTATCTCATTGTCAATCATGAAAACAAAGGATTACAAAACCAGAAAGCACTGACAGTGTTTCACACACATATCACGTACTAAGGGACAAACAACAACGATAGTATTCAACTGTCACACCAACTGACTCAACAACTTGGCCGGACGGACCGACCTGCTCTGATACCACTAATGTAACACCCTAATTCCCATCACGAATAAATAATACATAATTAAATCAGAGTAACTAAAAATTTATTTTTCCGACAGAATCAAGGATGCCACATTTAAAGAAAGAAAACACAAACCCTGCTCAATTATTTGATACATAACACATACTGGGATAACATCAAAGAGAAACTTTTTCCATATAAAAAGGAAAGTTCAATTATGGAATAAAGCGGAAAGATCCATAACTGACTTGTTTTACAAAATAAATTGTTTTATAACATTAAAATATACATACAAAGGTAATACAAAATAAATCTAACAAAGGTATACATATATAACATAATCGTTCCCCGACTCCCGTGCTATGTATCAGAGCAGACACCAAGACCGACAAAAGAATGGAGAACTAATCTTCACAAAATCCTCCAAGACTACTAATCTGCAATTGCCTCGTAGAGCAACAAACCACAGCAGAAGGGTGAGAAATAACAACTAAATCAAGATTGCATAATAATATGCAAAAACATATTCAATCACATGTATAAATAAACTCACCCATACAATCACATACTAACACATATAACACGTATCAATTATACCGACATAATAACCTATTCACACATAATGCACACCAAAGTTATGACATATGGAAACACACCACCACATCACATAGCACATGTCTATACATAACACATATCATCCATAACCAATGCATTTATCACATATGCACATCAATTCACCAATCCAATCATAAATCTCAACACATACTCAATCAATTCACAATTTCCACACATAATCAATCCATTCATGATTCTCACACATAATCAATCCATTCATGATTTATGCAAATGCACAGAGACCGACACAACGACTCTATGCAATGCATATGCGGTACTAACCATCCATCATCTCAACACTAGTTCACTCAGGAACTATTGGAACCATTGCTTGTTACATAATGTAACTCCCCGTCGGGCAGACGATGTTCCCCATCGCTTTCGGTCCTCTTTGTATAAGGCTCACGATCTGATCGCTTTCGGTCCTCTTTGTATAAGGCTCACGATCGTCTATAATCATCGCTTTCAGTCCTCTTTGTATAAGGCTCACGATGTTATAGCGGATTCCCTCTGGAATCGATTCATCGCTCATACCCACTAGGGCACACGATATCACAAGAATGCATATCATGATGCTTGGCATACAATGACTCATGACATTCAAATGCACACATATATGCAACCATCTCAATCAACAATAATCATGCTTTACCATCAAGCCCAAAACAATGTATTTACATCATACAACAACACACAAGTCATACCATATCTATCAAAGGCACATTGCATGATAACACATCAAATACACACAATTAACATGGTACAAGTTGACAAAACGATACCTTTCCAAATTCCTGACATAATTTAATCAGCCAACAATCACAAAACCATTTCAATAAGAAAGAATATGTCAAAAGCTTTCCAACGCACCAACCCGCGCCTCAAACCGACTTACGGATCAAAAGTTATAAAGAAAATAAATTGGGAAAAGCTGTCATGTTCGCAATGCGAAGCTCCTAGTGAGTCCTTCGCCCCCTCATTCGCAGTGCGAATACTCCAGCGAACCATGGCAGAAATAAAAATAGCCTACAGTTTCACAGTGCAAACTCCCAGCGAACCTTCGCTATCCCCTTCGCAGTGCGAATCCCCCAGCGAACCGTGGCAGAAAGAAAAACAACACAACGTTCGCAGTGCGAACCTTACGCGAACGTTTACTTTCCCCTTCGCTGGCCATTCGCAGTGCGAACCTGCGAAACCAGAAAAACCCAGCAGCGCTAACATAGGTCATTTGGGTCCAAATTCATCATTCTCCCACCCAAACACTTCCAATTCATGCTATAACAACCAAAACATTATCCAAACCTAACAACAAGTATTCTACGCAGTTTATATCGAATTTCATCCGTGAAAACCTCGATTTATATCAATTGCTCCTAATTTCAATCGATAAGAAAAGTCGCGAAACAACCAAAACAATTACAACAAACAACACATATACATACACAAGCAAGATATAATTGAAACTTCTCACCCTTACCCGATTAATCGCGCTCGAAACAGAGTTATGTCGATTTTGCTCTTTCTCCCTTTTTCTTTTCTCTTCCTTTCTATCTTCTCTTTTCTTTCTCTTCCTTTTCTTTTCTCTCTATTTCTCTCTAATCTCTATTTATTTAAAATATCTAAACTCTTAAAAAGACTATTTTACCCCTCAGCTCAAATATCCCGCAAACGCTCTCAAAACGCGATAAAACATAAACAGCGATGAAAAATAATATATTGTCAAATAAAAGTCAAGAATAAAATAAGATAAAACAAAAATAATTAAATCGACTCGATTAAATAAATAAGACAAAATTGGGCCGTTACAATTAACCCTTCCCTGTGGGTTCGACAACCTTATTTAAAATTACGCGAACAGCTGTATACTTGCAGTCTTTATTCGACAAAAACGTTAGTGCCATCGGAGTACATCATTGATTATGTTTGTGTATTGTTTTGGAAACTTTCTGTTACTGTCGCGACATGTCAGATTGTGTTTTGGAACTTAATGCTTTTGATTCCTTTATACTCTTTTGTGATTTCTGAATTCGAACCATAATTGTAACTCCGTACACGGCATGCTTCAGGTCAGTGGATCGTTCCTTTCCCTTTTTAGGCTAGTCCTGACTTTCATGACGCTTGTTGGTGGATTCTCTCCCTTGATGAAGGTAAAACTATTATTTTTAGGAATTGAAACTTTGCGGTTGTAAACTTTAGCAGTATACTACTGTGTCCAAATTCTTGATTCATCTTTTTCCAATTAGCATGAACAAACTTACATGGAAATTGTTGGATTTTTAGTGGTAAAGTAAACTTGGTGGCATTTTCATGTATCTTGATTTCGTATGCAGGGTTGGACTTAGGTTTTTTAAACCTTGTAGGAATGATAGCAGGGAGATTGATGTATCTTAACGACGCGGAAAATGGAGCTAGCGAGGAGTTTAGGATTTGGATTTTGTGAACTTTATGGATTTTGTAAGATTGTATGAATTTGGGAATGTGGAAACGACTTGAAATCTTCTTATGTGAAAGAACTTGAAAGAAAAACACTTTTATGTGATTTGAGCCTTTTAATCTTACCCTTAGGACATAACTTGTAAACTTTGAATGAATTAGAATGACAACTTGTTCTTTGCATTTTGGAATTATTTTGAATTTTGTAAAGACATGAATCTAAATCTTCATAATTACGTGAAAGTGTTATCATGCCAACAACTCCTTTTTTTTAACAATTGAATTTGTGACCTGGTGAATGGATCATGGTGACATATGAATCACGTCTTGTATTTTTTATCTAAAGACTCTTAAATATTGTAACTCGAATGAATTCAATCGTATTTTTAAACTTTGTAAATGAATCAATTTGAGCTTTCACGAGTCTTGAATTTTACTTTGAGCTTCTTGCCTGTACTTGAATCAAGAGATTTTCTTTCACCTAATCTTCATTACTTCCAAGCATATTTCTCATAAACTAATCAACAAGACAATCATGCATCTCTTTCCCTTAAGATCAAAAGGAACAAATCCCGATCCAACCTTACGGATAAAAATAACGTCCTTTTTGAATTATTCTTGATCTTTGTTATCCTCACGGTCCAAAATTGAACTTGATACAAGAGCCATGCTTTGAGAAATTCTTGAAAATAAGGATACAACTTGAAATTCATCTTTCCACATAAACCCTAGCTGGTTTCCACATGACCACATTCAACACCTTGATTCTCTTCGGGAGTATACACTGAAACTTTTGAGAAATATCGAGGAAAATGACCTAATAGAAAACCCTAGAACCATTCTGAATCAGACAACCTGGTCACGTCTCGAAGTACTTAACTGAGAGGACAAGTGCCATTTCTACTTGAAACCAATGTTCCTGCACAAAAGTGTCAATCACAATGTACACAAAAGTCTTATGACCGAATTCTCAGAAGATCATGGCCAAAGACCTGATAATATTACAGAAAGAAAACGGAGAAAGGTAGGACAAATTTAGGGTATTCCATATGCCCCTATCTAATTGCCTTGAACCCGTGAGAATGAATTGCTGCATGGAGTTCGTTTTTAGGGTAAAATTCAATTAGATATAAGAAGACCCTGAAATTTGTCTACCAAGAGGAAAAATTGCAGAATTGAGGCAGAAAGAGAAAGTAGTGTAAAGCAATGAAATAAAGGAAGAACAAATTTATTGGCAAAGCTCTGCAGCAGAAAAGTTCATAAGAGACTTTTAGGGTAACCTCTGCTTGGGGAACAACAAAAGCGAAGATGCTGGGGATTATCATTATCAACTGCATGGTTGAAGAATGAATTTCTGGGGGATAGAAATCCCATGAGCAGGTGCGGGATATCAACTCTTTTTAGAGAAACACTACCGAATTTGAAGGAGGACTGGCCGGGATGCTTGCTGATTGATCCTGGATCCTTCTATGAAGTCATTCCACTTTGGGTGGAAATGATGTGCATTGCATGATGCACGAAGTCATATGTGAAGATGCAACTGTTGGGGATTTTTATACATGTATGAATGCACATGATTTTGTTATGTTGATGATTGCAATAACTGTGTTTGATGACATTCTTGTTTTGGGCAAGAATGCTATGCATGTCATGCATGTGACAATGCATGGAGAGATCTTGCCCTTCGGTGGCTCATCTTGCCCCAGTCTAGAGCTTTGAGGAATTTTTTCTGGGACGGAAATTGGAAGCAATTGTACCATGAGATAATCACGAGATGGCTTGCCCCAGAATTCTAAGTTGTGAAAGGATTAGTCCTTGAAAGGAAGTTGGAAACAGTTGTACCATGAGATGAACTCAAGATGGTTTTCCCCAGAACTTCAAGTCATAAAAGGATTAGTCCTTGAAAGGAAGTTGGAAACAATTGTACCATGAGATGAACTTGAGATGGTTTTCCCCAGAACTTCAAGTCATGAAAGGATTAGTCCTTGGAAGGAAGTTGGAAACAATTGTACGATGAGATGAACTCGAGATGGTTTCCCCAGAATGAAAGGATTCGTCCTTGATTGACTGACTCTTAGATTATTTGGCTTCGAATTACCCTTGAGGTGGCTTGCCCCAGAATGAGCGTTAAAGCGACTTAACTTGTGCTGATTGAGTATTAGAGGGACTTTCCTTTGGTCAACAGAACTTCCAGGTGATCTACCCCCTGGTTGAGTCTTGATCAACCGAGTTTTAGATGATTTGCCCCATAATCAATTGTTGCTCGGGGACTTGCTTTAGACTGATTGATTGCCTAATCATTAGATGTCAATGCCTCTTATCCATGAGGTGATCTTGAATTTGATCGAGTTTGGCGAATGATCAAATCCTCTTTGATTTTTCCTTTGTTGGAATTTCCTTGATGTTAAGTGCAGACTTCCAATTAAAACTTTTTATCCACAAATGGTAATTTTAATGCGATAATCACACAAGTTTTGAAAAAAAATCATTTATTGGAATGATGTGATAGTATGTGACAAATGGACCATAGTCCAAACGCAATGCTGATTTAGCTAGTGTGTGAAAGATATAACAAGAACAAGATTAGCAAATATCTAGGAGTCAGTTTACACAACCTTGCTGTAGTATACTTTCAGAATAAACCCTGCCCCAATTAGGTATTTTAAGGGTTGTAACGTGGTCTGGTTCACAGTTATTAAAACAAAGGATATAAGGCTCAAAATTTGATTTTAACCCACCCTTTCTTCATGATGTTCTCCAGTCCTTCGTTCAGTTAAATTGACACACATTCGTCTTCTAAGAATGTTAGACAGTGTGAAAGTGTAACTAAGAATTCAAGATATGCTTGAAATGGTAGTCACCTTATTTTGTTTTGCCATGGATGTCAATAACCCTTTTGATTTTTTACATGGTGGTCACTGAATGTTTTTTTTTTGTTGAGGATTCGAGGACCTTTTATGCTTTTGATTTTTTCCTTTGATCCCTAATTTTTGCTTGGACTATTTTTTTTTAAAGTCCGCCGAGATTTCCCTAATTTTTGCCTACGTCGCCTCTTGAGATCTTCGACTTAGTGGGCTTTTTCTTTTTTTATTTTTCTTTATTTTTGAAATGCTTGTGACTGCCAATTCATTGGGCATTGGAGAAAAACCTTCATAACTTTTGCATGGTTCATTCGACATGTCAGGATGTGTGCAAAGAATAGCATATGGCTAATCCACAGACGGTATGTATAATCTTGAAATAAAATGTGTCGTCATATTAACTGAACACTACCCATGCCCCAGATTAAGCATAAGGGTTTAGAAATCCGAAGGAAACTCCTACTTCTAGGCTCGAAGTGGTTGACTAGGGATTAACTCCTTATTTCTCCAGTATTTGGGGATTTGAAACAATGCCTGTACATCATCAACAGGATTTTATCCGAAAGTATACAATAACAATTATGGGTATTTCGTTTTCATCATCCTCCCTTCAATCTTTGCTTAAACAACAGTTTGATAAAGAAAGTGGATGAGTGGTATAGGAAGGTATTTTTTTTGTTTTTTATTTATGTGAAAAAATGAGCGAATGCGACATGATTAATTCAAAAAATGCATGAGCACTTCATTAATATTACCATTCAAAACAACATTGTTAAAAAAACAAGTAGCATTTAAAAAGAAAGAAACTACAAATATAAATGATAAAAGTGATCCAATGATTGCCTAGTTTTAAGGAGAATGTCTTCCTGTCTGAACCACTGGTTTAGGGTACTTGATTCATTACTTGGTTGACCTCTTTGGGACCCAAAGGTTGATGTCTTCATCCTCCTAAATGTCAATGGAATGATCTCCAGATTCTGCAACCTTCTTGGACGTGTCACCCAACTCTTCTTTCTCTACACTCGTACGGGTAGTGACCTTCCCTACTATTGCTTCAATGTTATAACCAAGATATACATCCATTTCATCTTCCATAGGCCTGACCTTCTCTTTGTGATACATGATTGTACCTGAGCGATTTTCCCTTTCGAATGAGGTCGCCCTCTCTACATGTGAACTTTTAATTTATCCTAAAGGTAGGGAAGGGGGAAATCTGAATAAACCCGTGAGTGTGCAAAGTGTAAAACAATGCATTTAGGAGATTGGGAATCAGGATTGGTTATACAAAGGGAAGGTTCTAGCACCCTAAGTATCTTTAGTATCCTATAGGAACCTCTTGTGTATATTTGTGTTACTGTTGATTGAGTCATCTGATATATATTAGGGATTTGTTGACTATTTTGAGTGATTAGAGTTGGAAATATTTTTGTTGTTTTTTTAGTGTAAGTTGAAATAAGCTAAGACAAAGGTGTATGAACCTAATGGTTTTATTTATTATTGTGCTTGCTAAGATCTCGCAGTCTTATGCCTACGTATTCTCAAAAGGAAATTGAGAAATCAAAGCGTTCATATTTCCCCGTAGTAATGGGTGGAATTGGGTTTGTTGGCTTTTGAGAAGAGAAAAATTGTCATCTTAAGGGAGATATCTCACCTATTCACCACAAATTTTTTGAGAAAGAAGATAATAAGGGAAGAAGCTTTAAACTTGGATGTAGAAAATCCATAGCAATGCCACATCTTCCTTTAAAGGAGTCTTTGCATATTAAGAGAAAGACCTTGACTTGGATATAGAATCAACAAGTGTGCCACTTATATCACTTAAATTGAAGAATTTTTATGGTACCATAATAAGAGAAGGACTCTAGCTTGGATTTTGAATCAACAAGTGTGCCACTTACATCACCTAAATGGAAAAAAGGTTTAAAATGTTTGATTGAATGTTGTGGGGAATATAAGAGACACATCTTCTATAGAGATGATTCATGTCTCATCTCTAGGGGAAAAGTTTTAAATTTGAAGCCAAAGGTTGGCTAGGGTTTGACTTGAGGTTTGAGATTTGAAGCCACAGAAGGGCTATGGTTTGAGTTTTGAATGAAGTTGAAAACTTCAAGGGGAATCCTAATGTTTTATTGAAGTTGAGAACTTCAAAAGGTGAACCCTAGGGTTTGAACTAGGTTGTAGTTTGAATCCTAAAGATTGAACTAGGTCTAATCTAAGGATGAGCATTGAAATGCAACAGTTGTATGAATGCAAGTGTTGTAAATGTCAAGAGAAACATAACAAGACAAGGTTGTTTAACTTTTAAATAAGTGTAGTCATCGAGGATGACATGAACATGGTATGTTTAAGCATGATATATCAACATGTGAATGTGCATCAGACAAGTAGATATGTTCATCATGATAATAATTTATGAAGGAAATACTTGAATATGTGAGCAAAGGTTTAATCCATGGAAGACAATCACAAAGAAGTTCAAGTAACCCATATATTCAAGATGAGTCGAGGGTCAGATGAATATGGCAAAAGGTAAACAAAACCCTAATGGGAGTTTATGAATAGAAACACATGAAAAAATAGTTGAACATGGTTGAATCAAAAGGATCTGGGAAATCCAAACTCATCTGGAAGCCCTAGTCAAGAGGTTTTGAAAAGATAAATCAAGAGAAACCCTAAAATTTTAACTAATTAAACACTTAATTAAATTTTTTTCAAAAGAAATAATACTTAACCAAGGTATATACAAGTTAGTACAACATGTCATGTATATCAACAAGACTTTAAAAAAAGTGTATCATGACCATAAATACACATAGGTATAATTAGGTCAAGAAAAAGAATCAAAAGAAATCAAGAAAAGGTATGAAAAATACTTAAAATTTACTAGTTTTCAACCTAATAAAAATGTCAAAAATAAATATTATTATTGGGAATTTATGACGGATTCTTAAAATAGGGAAGATAAATGAGAAGTGTGCAAAAAATTGTCTCAAAAAGATTATTTTTGCTAGGTGAAATAATTAAGTGAAGTTGTGAAGAAAAATGAGAAAAATAGTGTTAAAAAAATAAGAATGGCCCCCATGGGTGTTGAACCTGCGCCCTTGGGGTGATGGGTTTAAAATGATACCATCTGAACCATGCGCTATAGGTTGACAAGGAATGGACGATGAAAATAATATAGAGAAATTGATGTTGAAAATAGTTAAAAAAAATAAAAGCAAAAGCTCTGGGGCGAGGGGGATTCGAACCCCTGACCTCTCACACTAAAACCCTTGAAAATGCATGCTTTAACCACTGGGGTGGTGATACATCCGTTTATTTATTTTCATCAAAATAATAATATAGTAAAAATGATTTTTATGTTGAAAAATGGCACCATGGAAATCTTCTTCCTCCACGAGCTTCATCATCATCTTCCTCATTTTCAAATTCTGAACTTTCTTAATACGCAATGAAATAACATGATGTAAACATGAAAGTTGCTAGAAATTTAACAAGGAATTGAATGGTATCATTGAATTTCATTTATAAGAAGTGTATCAAAAGAAATTAATCTCAAAACTTTATGAACCCTAACTGCAAATTTCAATATGAAATCACATATAGTCATGATACATAACAATTAATTGAGGGAAAATGATCCTCATATTGCCAGAAACAAGTTAATAACTCAACTGATCATTTATGATGCATGAATTATGGAGTTCAAGTTTTAAGGAAACTTACCTTGCAAGTGAGAATCGAATTCTTGCTTGGAGGTGTTACAGAAGCAATTTGTTGATGCCAACAGCTTCCTTGATCTTTAAGGAATGTATTTCAATGCTTAGAATGAATGGAAACCTCATGGAGCTCTTTGGCCAAATCAATATGTAGCCTTGGAGCAAATGGTATATGACTTGATGATTCTGATGTTACAGTTGGGAGATAAGTGTTTGGATCACGTACACATGATGTATGTGAAGTGTTTTGATCACTGGTTTGGTTGGAAATGGCTTGGAGTTGAAGTTCCAAATTACACCTCTTTGGACTTTGAATTTTGGAGAAGAGAGAGATTTCTTAGAAAACAAGTTTCTTGCAATGTTTTGGTGTGTTTTGAACCATCAAACTGAGCTCTATTTATAGGGGAATGTCTCAGATATTTGTGAATTTGAGAGGATTATGATACATGCTATTATCCAATAGATGATGTCATGTAGCTATTACTTGAGTGCCACGGTACATAGCTTCCATTCTCACATGGATACCAATTCTAATCTTTTGAGCTTGATCCTCTCACATTGCATCTCATCCCTTGGTGTTTTGATCATCCTTGGAAAGATTGGGGAGGTTTTTGGCAAAATCACTATAGCACTTTAATGCTAGAGGACAAAACCTCACTTCATGGTTTTTGAAATGATTTTTAACAAATGCCAAAGATGGAATCTTGAAAATTCAGTTATGCTCTTGCAGAGCACATGGTGTATGATCATTTTGATGTTGATCTTGTGAAGATTTTAGGTTTGCATTCTCATCTAAATCATGCAACAACAAAATGTGTAGCAAATCTGTCTTGCAAAACAGTTACAACAAGGCATGTTGTGAAATTCATATCTTTTCACTCAAGTAAGGTAAATGAATGTTCTTGGCCATTTTGGAAAGCTGAGATATCATACTTCAACTTTGATGTTCAAAGTTTGTCTTGAATCAATGTGGATCATGGAGAAAAATGGCCCTAAAGTTGGCTCCAATATGAGACAGATTCTGTCTAAATTTTTTATAAGTGTCTAGGTTCAAAAGTATGCAACCTCCAACTTCATGGCTCCATATCTCTTAATCTATGCGTTTTTTGAGATTTCATCCTCAAGGACAAAGTTGTAGTATGTAACAAGCTCTCAATTTGGTCTTTGGATCAAAGAAAATGGTTACTTAGTTTGGAAGTTATGACCTTGGAAAGTAGGGAAAAAATCATTGAATTTTATAACTTAGAAAAATTTCAACTTCTCCAATGTTGCCCTTTTTACAAGTAACCTCATATTTCTTGATTTTTCTTGATCAATCATGATCCAAATCACATATTAACCTCATTCTTGACTTAAGGAGCTCATGTTTTGACCAAAAAGTCAAAGCTCAAACTTGACATTGATTAGTGGTTGACTTTTCACCGGATGAATTTGAACTTTATGATCTTCAATGAAATCAAACTCTTGGGCTAATTGAACACCATGGATGGACTCCAAAGGTGTTTTTTAGTGTCTTAAATCATGTCCCAAGGTAGAGATCATGTACTGGTCAAAAGTCAAAGGTGCAGTTGACTTTTCATCAAAAACCCTAGTTTGTGGACTAGATAAATTTGAATTCTTGTATTGCTTATGAATCAAGCTCCTTAGATAAATCCAATCATATGATGCACTAATACGAGGAACTTGAGGTCCTTAAAACATATCTTGAGGTGTTGGATCATGTCTTGCTTCAAAAGTCAAACCAGGGACTGAATTAGGTCAAAACCCTAATTTGGGTGTATTTGAGGATTTGAGCCTTGATGAGCTTGTCTTGATGCAATTTTGCACTTGATTTTTGATGGATGAAAACTATTGATCATCATGGATGAATAAGGGACTTGAGATGTTGAATATGATGCCCATTCCTGGATAATTCATCTGCTTGAGCTTTAATGGAACCACCTAACCTGTAAAGTAAACAAGCAAACACATCTTACATTTATAATGGGTTAGTGATATATAAAGATACACACATCTATGTTATGATGAATGTTATGCAAATGATGTAAATGAGGTGGCATCTTAGGGGTAAAAAATTATGGTATGACATATGCCCCTATTTAAGTTTCTCCAATCTGGAGAGATGAAGATTGACATCTTAGTCTCGACCAGATGAGGGAGGCTTAAATATAACAATGCACAATTTTGGCCCCTAAGAAGCCACAAAAGGTGATATGATATGAATGCACTTATGAATGAAATGTATGAGACCTGTGGGAAATGATGCCACAGGAGACTGAGAATAGACTAAAACACAAAGGTATAACAACAGAATTATCCACTAGAGAAAGAAAAATTGGGGAAAATGTTGTAACTCTATTTGGAGAGAGATATCAACTTCAATGTGGAGAGGAACACAACTCCACAGGGGATAATGTTATGACTCTGACAATTTGAACTCCCATCTTTGGAAAATGATGCAACATCTTCTTTAACTAAGTAGCATTAGTTAGAAAAGGGTAAAATAAACTTCCACACATTTCTGGACATAAGCCATGGAACTGGTCTCGTTCTTTCTTTAAAATGAACTTCCCCTCATTTCTGGACATAAGCCATGAAACTGGTCTCGGTTTCTGAAATAAATTTCTCCTCGTTTCTGGACATAAGCCATGAAACTGGTCTCAGTTTCTAAAATAAACTTCCCCTCGTTTCTGGACATAAGCCATAAAACTGGTTTCAGTTTCTTCTTATCAAGCCTTTCTCTTGAAAAGGGTAAACAGACAAGCTCCTAAGAAGGGTAATCGCTTGTTGAGTTAATAACTTCACCGGGAATCTTCAAAGAGATGCAGGCTGGTTAATTTACAAAACAGATTTCTCAAATAAAGAGAGAACTTCTTGTAAGGGTCTTCATCAAAATTCTCAGTGGGATTCACTGGGGAGATGCCATTTGATGGTAAATATCTTCATCATACTTCTCTTCGAGATTTCTTCGGAGAGATGCCGTGTGACGAAGGAAAATTCGGTAGCAGACTTACTGGGGAAATACCATCGGCTGAATATTTGCTTTGTATCGAGCAAATAAAACTACTTGTAGCAAGTTTTCTCAAACAAACACTTGTGATAATCTTCAATAAGTTTCTCTGATGGAATCTTCTGAAGAGATAACTATTTCTTCATCATACTTCTCTTCGACACTTCTTCGGAGAGATGCCATATGATGTAAAAATGAGGATTCAACAATCAAACTTCTCTGCGGGACTTGTTCGGAGAGATGCTATTTGATAGAGAACATGGGTTCACAACAAACTTCTCTAGAGAGATGCCATTTGCTGGAAAAAATATCTTCATCATACTTCCCTTCGATACTTCTTCGGAGAGATGCCATAAGAGGAAAGAAAATTTGATATGCTGATAGCTTCAATGGGGATAGATAAACTGCTCGGGAAGAGACTGCAATTTTTCGATTCACTAGGAAATTCAGGGATAAAAACAAACTTCTCAAATAAAGAGATTGCCACTTGCTGCCATGTGTAGATTTCCAAGGCGGAATAAATTTATCTTGCTGGGGAATCTTCAACAGATTCTTTCTGGAGATGTAAACCACCTAAAAGGTGCAAAATAAATGCCATTTTAATTTAGAAGTTATCAAAAATGGTCAAAAGACAAACTCAATCGAGAAATAAGCTGGAGCGATACCGTCAAACAAGACGCTAACTAGTGAGGAATGAACTCGAACTGGGGATTTATCCTATCCAAGTGTGGAAAGGAGAACTAAATTAAAACTTTCATGAGGATTAAACTTAGTGGAGAGTTAGAAAGAATATACATTTTCTGCCTATAGATGACCGCTCTATTGGAGAGAGGAAACATATCACTCAGGGATAAACACAACCAAGGTGAATGAAGTAAACATTATCAATAAACATACTATGAACACATATATGAATTCAACTATGCATGATATATGTGTGATATGAATGCGTGTTATTTTTTTATGCTGACAAAACAGGCGAAAGAGATATACTGGCGATGAAACAAACATCCCAATGCGACCGGTGTACGCAACCAGTCTTCTGGGAATATCACTGGAGATAAAACAAAGAGAGCCATTAATGGAACAAAGTCGTACTGTCAATCTTAAGTCTCTTTGAGGAGAGGAAGATACTTCACTTGGGAGAAAGATCCTAAAACTTCTTCTAAACTCATTATTTTGTTCAACTAGGGATAGAGTAACTTTGTACTCTACTGGGGAATACCAGGTTTAGTTCTTTTACCAGAAAGCATCGGGTCCAAATTTTGACTGGAGATATGGGATCGTATGTCTAACATATCAGGGTGTGGACGGAGTTAAATATCCATCATGTTGGGGGATACCTTCCAAGGCAAATCACAAGAACATTTGATCCTATATCTTGAGGTTTACTCATTCTTGGAGCAACTGTGGACATTCCTTCTTATGTTCACAAATCAAAGGAAAGTAAACATAAGCATTTTAAAAACAAAAAGAAAAATTTTAAGTTATTTGTTTCAAGAATTTTTTATCAAAGTAAAATGTCATTTTGCCAGATGTAAAATAAGAGTCACAAGCAGATAGGCAAAAGCTCAAATATTATTGATAGAATGGTAACCCGCAAATAGCGTGATTCCATGGATTATTAAAGAGTAAAAAAATGGTAATTAAAGGGAAAGGGCTACATTAAAATATAATGACCAAATTCTCCCTAACAACTTTGAATTTCCAATGTTCTTGAGCTTTGGCGAAACTGATTTGATTTGAGAGCTTTTTGATAGACGTGGCTACTTCCGATAATCCAATCTGGTTTGATGCAATTACATGCCATATACCCGTAACTTTTGCCTATATTTCCCTTTTGGGTTTTCAATCTACCGGGATAACATTTTTTATGTCTCTAATTTTTTCTTGGACCGACCTTTCTAGTTTTCAATCCATCGAGATGCACTTTTTGCTTTTTGTCAGGCGAAGTATTTCTTGACTGTGTCAACGTTTGTAGGACGAGTGAACTCTTCACCATCCATAGTCGTAAGCATTAAGGCACCACCTGAGAAGGCTTTCTTGAAAACATATGGGCCATCATAATCAGTAGCCCACTTGCCCCTAGAATCAGTAAGGAATGATTGAATTTTCTTAAGCACAAGGTCACCTTCTCTAAATACACGAGGTCAAACCTTCTTGTCGAAAACCTTCCTCGTTATTCGTTGATATAACTGACCATGACATAAAGTCGTCATCCTTTTTTCTTTGATCAAGTTCAGCTCATCGTATCTGCTTTGACACCATTCAGCCTCTGTCAATTTAGCTTACATTAAGACTCTCGTTGACGGGATTTCTACTTCTATGGGGATCACACTGCTTCCACGTCGTATACAAAAGAGAAAGGGGTTGCCCCTGTTGAAGTACGAATAGATGTACGATATCCTTGAAGAGCAAATGGTATCATCTCATGCCAATCTTTGTAGGTTACTACCATCTTCTGGACGATCGTTTTGATATTTTTATTATCTGCTTCAATCGCTCTATTCATCTTAGGCCGGTAGGGAGAAGAGTTATGGTGTTCAATCTTGAATTCAACACATAATTCCTTCACCATTTTGTTGTTCAAGTTCGATCCACTATCAGTAATGATCTTACTCGGAACACCATAATGATAAATTAGATTGTTCTTGATAAAACAGACCACCACTTTCCTGGTTACATTGGCATAAGATGCTGCTTCAACTCATTTGGTGAAGTAATCAATGGCCACTAGGATGAAAGGATGTCCATTGGAAGTTTTGGGCTCAATCATGCCAATCATGTCAATTCCCCACATAAAGAAAGGACATGGAGAGGAGAGAATATTGAGAAGAGTCGGCGGTACATGAATTTTGTCGGCATAAATCTGACATTTGTGACATTTGTCAAGCCAAAAAATGAAATTTTGTCTGAAGTAATGGGTTACCTCATGAGGTAACGAGTTACATCAGCCCAGAAAGCCAAATTTTTCTTGAGGTAATCGGTTACCTCACCATGTAACCGGTTACATCACCATTTTCAGCATTTTTCAGCCCAGAAAGTCAAATTCAGGTTAAGGTAACCGATTACCTCACCATGTAACCGGTTACATCACTGTATATTTGCAAAAATCTGTATTTTCAACACTTTGCAGCAACTCTTCCCACATGCTTTTGGTTCATTTGGTTCTGGTATTGTGTGGAATATTCTAGACACTTCAAGAACTCATTTGCATTTGCTACAATACATCATTTTCAATTATGATCACCATGCACCTACATTTCCAAACATGTGAACCCTTGGATTTTGGACTTGCATTAGGAATCTTCCACCGAGTTAACAAATAACTAACTGAGTCAACTTCCGACTCAGTGAGTTAGATGTAACTAACTCTAAAGCAAGCTCCAAACCTAACTCCAAACCTAAATCACTCCAAACCTCCATTTATATAAAGAAACCTTCACATTTTTCAAGGGTACCTTGATCATTTCTCACTTTTCACACTTGAACTCACTCTCAATTTCCACTCTTCACTCCCAATTCTCTCTGAATTTTCTGCAATTCCCTCTCATCATCTTCATCTTCTTCATCCAACCACACTGGATCTCAATTTTCACCATTAAAGCATAGCAAGATTCACATTGAACTTGCTATTCTTTTGAGCTAAACCTCCATTACATTGCATTTCTTCTTGGATTTCAAGAATTTAGAATAGCTTCTACTTCAATTCAAGTAATCGTCTCAGGTGTTTTGGTGCAAATTACGAATTAATCTCAAGCTTGGAATTCTCTATTTTTCTTTGCTTCTTCGCATCACATTTTTCTTACAACAATTACAAAGGCAAACCTCTGCCTTGTAGGTTGGTTGTTCTTGCTCGATTCGCTATTTTCGATCATTTTTGCATTTTCGCAATGTAGCTCTTAATTGATGTTTTGTTGCTTGAATTCTTGCTTTGCATGATCAATTCTTGTAGCTCTTATTTGCTATGAATTAATGTGAATATGCATTTGATTCTATGCTTTGATCCATTACAATTGCTAGAAAAAATTCATTCTCAAAAGTGCTTTTGAAAATTCTGCTATTGTTGTTTTTTGCTGAGGTAACGGGTTACCTCACCCTGCTATGCCCCTGGAAGTGTTGTTTTTCTGAGGTAACTGGTTACATCATTGTTTCTTAGCCAAAATCTTGTTTCTAGGGGCTGTTTTGGATATTTTGTTCACACTTCTTTACATGCTTACTTGGATACATGTTATTGCTACTATTTTAGGGCAGAATTTACATGACATAACCTTTGCTCGATTAATTGCTTAATTTTCTTCGAGTATTTTGCAATTTAATCATGTTGTTCAAGGCATTTTTGTTCACTTTTTCTTGTTTATGTGTTAACATGATTAGTGATGCGTGCTAATTGATTCTTGTTAATACTTGGCAATTTCATTCTTGGTTGCATTAAGTTCGTTCTTTATTGAACAAATATAATCTTGTATAATCATTACTTCACATTTTTTGCCTTAATGATTTTTAGACTCGTTTGAAAAGTTGTTGGCATATCCTTTCCCTTCGATTGATCGATCGAAACATTGTTTCGATTGATTAATCCTCATTTTGCTCTTCTCTTTAGGCTTCCTTTATGGTTTCTCCTTCTTGGTCCCCTGCGGAGCTGGAGGTCTGCATAATGCACTGGAGCACTATGCAAATTGCGCCGTATCTTCGTCAGTCGTAATTCCCCAATTATACTTTGGGTGCTATAGAAGGAATGAGGATGGAGTTTCTCTTACCCTCATTCTGACTATTTCTGGTAGGGAGCGTTTGAACCTGAACTTAGAATAGTCATCTCTATTCCCAAACTATAGTGTTTCTTGAGTTTGATCCTTGATCATTCTTGTCTCTTCAATCTTTCCTTTAATCAACCACCTTTTCCTTGGTTCAAGATCATTGTCTTCCTTGGGTTAATCACTGTCTTTTGTTTAATCACCCGTTCTTTGGTTAATCACAGTCCGTCTTTTAAAACCAATTTTATTCTTCTTTAGCAAAGTCGGAATCCTTTTCTTCAGTTAATCACAGTCTGCCTGTTAAGTACCGAATCCCGAGCGGAGTACGCAACCTTCTCTTGGTTCTTTCTCCTTTTTCATTGGTTAACCGCTGCCTGTCAGTTAAAACACCAGTTGCTCCTTTTTCTCAATTAACCACAATCTGTCTGTTAACATACTGAGTTCCTCTTGGGTTAATCACCTTCTCTTGGTTAATCACCCATTCTTTTATTAATCACAGTCCTCTTGTTAAAACCAATAATCCTTGGGTTAATCACCTCTTGGTTAATCACCCGTTCCTCAGTTAACCACAGTCCGTTTGTTAACATACTGAGCTTCTCTCGAGTTAATCATCGTCTCTAGGTTAATCATTCATTCTTTTCGGTTAATCACAGTCTGCTTGTTAAATACCGAATCCCTTGTGAGTTAGTAACCTTCTTTTGGTTCAAATACTCGCGCCTTTGGGTTAGTAACTTTCTTTGGTTCAAACACCCTTTCCTTCGTTCAAGTACTGCTTGTTCAGTCAGTGTACCAAAATCCTTCTGGGTCACAACCTTTGCTTGGTTCCACACCCGTCCTTTGGGTAACAACCTTCGCTTGGTTCCATACCCAACCTTTGGGTCACAACCTTCACTTGGTTCCACACCCGTCCTTTGGTTAATCACCGTCCGTCGTTTAAGGACCAATTTCTCTCTCCTTTCGGTTCACTATTCTTTATCAGTTAACACACCGAGTCCCAAGAGAGTCAAACACCTTCTCTTGGTTCAATACTCTCCATTTGGTTCATCACAGTCTGTCTGTTGACACCAACCCCTTTTCCCCACAGAATCATACTCTTTTATTGTTTCTTTTAATCACTGCCTGTCAGTTAATATACCGGATCTTCAGTGTCTCATACTCCGTCTCGATTCTAGTCTCTTGCTCCTTTATTCTCTTGGTTTCGACACCATTCCTTTTCCTTGATTTCTTGGTTTTAACACCATTCTTTTGTCTTCCCCTGTGGAATCTTTTTATCTCCTTTCGCTCTTGGTTTTGACGCCAATTTCCGTTTCTTTTTCTTTCTCTATCTTGGTTCTCCGAACTACGTAGGCTTTGAATTCCTCATTGCACTATGAGGATACGTAGGCACGAGATTACGAAATCTTGGCGAGCCACCTTCCCTTTTCTTCTTCATGGTTCCCTGAACTACGGAGCTCTGACTTCCTCATTGTACTATGAGGATACGTAGGCACGAGGGCCCCAATCCTCCGCGAGCACTTTCTTCGTCTCTTTCCCTACTCTCTTTAGCTAGTAGCCTTTAGATAGATAACCCATCCAAGCCTAGAAGTAAGTATAATGGTTCCCATCGAGTACGACGGATGCGTGAGGTGCTAGTACCTCCCTCTCGCATAACCGACCCCTTTACCAGTTTCTCTTTCCCTTGGCTTTTATCGTTGTTTTCCCTGTCCTTTGTGTGATTCACTCAGGTATAATCCCACTAGATTTAGCCGGCGACTCTTCTGGGGACTCCTTGCTCTTGCAAGTTGGGGTCTCGCCTAGTTTTGTTTGCTTTCTTGCTTGTTTGGGTGTTTATCTTTACGCTTTACTTGTTTTCTCTTTATGTTTATTTAATGTGTTTCTTTATTGCTTTAAATATTCAAATGCTGCATACTCTGGATATTTGCTATATTCTTTTCTATTGTTGGGTTGGGTTACTACTTGAGAGATAAGCCCATTACCCAGGCTTGAGGATACACATGAGACTAGAGTGGACTTATGTCGACATGCGTAGCGCTTGATACGTATTGTTAGCACGAGCCCACATCCAGATGAGGTTTTCTTGGAGATGCTCAGTCTTGCATGTTTATGCAGTAGCCAGGGTTCTTTCCTTGAGGGCTTATGACTTTGGAGACCGTTCATTAGAAGTTAGTGGAGGCCTCCTTGAGGGGTAATAATGCCAAACCAGAAATGGTGAACGTATTATTACTTCTCGACCTGAGAGCCCGAGAAGCTGAGGACTATTAGGAACCCTTATTCAAGACTACATCACACATGTGAGGGGGATATTGGGTTTTTTTTGCAGGAAATCAAGACTCTTCATACCATTTGTTCTCTCACCATGTCAGACCTTTGCACATGTGCAGAATTATATTATCCAGATTATTTGGATTATGCTGGCCTCTTGCATATCATTTCATCATGTCCAATCAGTTTTGCATACGCATTAAAAATTATTTTTGCATAAATTGCATTCATCCATGCACACATATGCATGCCCTTCATCCAGAGATCAGATCGCTTACACTGTCCATTTCTGCCTTGTAGCAAGACGATGACTCGACATCGCTATTTCACTCGCTCAAGCAAATCTAAAATCATGGCTGATTTTGAACAAGAAAATGTTGCCTACAAGGAAACCTTGGCTTAGTGTCAAGGACGGATAGATCAGTTCCAAACCAACATGGGTGTTATGATGGAGCTCCTTTGCGCTCAGAGGGAGACCACTGCTGCTACTGCTGTCGTTGCAACAGTTACTGATGCAACTATCGTCACTTCAGTTGTTACTTCTTCTCCTGCTATGGTTGAAGCGCCGGTTGAGACTGTTGTTCAACCTATTGTCAACCTAACAAGCTATCAGCCCGCACTAAATAAGATGTATGTTACTTATCCTTGGGGAATGCCCACAGATTTCACTCCTCAGTTTGCCAGCGGTAGTGCCTTTGTACTGTATCAACCTTTTGTTGTACCTGTGCCCAATGGGAATTCTGCTGCTTACCCATGGGGCATGCCTACTCCGATTCCACCTCTTGTGGTGAACAATGATGATCATGAGATTCCTCAAACTCAGACTCGCCAGACTCCTGTGCCGACTGATATTGAGACCCCTAAGAGGATGAGCATGTGTACAGAGGTCCTCCGATTCATGTTCCAGTTTTATCTCAATCTGTTGTTCAGAATGTTCATTCTGGAATGCCTTATCCTGGGGAATCCTCAGCTGCCATGGTACCTCCTCCTGGTTATCAATATGGTTTTCAAATGGGTCAGAATGCTGGTCAGATGCTAAATTCTGGGTTGGTGTATCCGTCTCGGTTTGATTCTCCTCGGATGCCTGCTCCTGCTGCATCACAACTTCTAAATCCACAGTCTCTTGTCAGACTTGCTGATCATAACATGCCTATTGACTATAAGCTGTTAGATGAAAGGATTAGAGATATCAAAGGTTATTTTTCTTTTGGTGTGGATGCCAAAGATTTGTGTTTAGTTCCTAATGTTGTGTTGCCACAAAAGTTCAAGATTCCTAAGCTTCCAAAGTACAAAGGATTGAGTTGTCCTCACAGTCATGTGACAATGTACTGTAGGAAGATGGCATCCTACATTGACAATGATGAATTTCTAGTGCATTACTTTCAAGATAGCTTATCTGGAGCCTTTCTGGATTAGTATATGGGTTTAGAGCGTAGCAAGATTCTCTCATGAAGGGATTTTTCCGAAGCTTTCTTGAAACAGTATAAGTATAACCTCGATTTGGCTCCTACCAGATTACAATTGTAAAATCAGTCCCAGCGTACAACTGAAACTTTAAAAGAATATACGCAGAGTTGGCACGAAATGGCCTCTTGTGTGTGACCTGCTCTTTCTGACACTGAGATGGTTGATATCTTTATGGGGACATTACAAGGATTATACTATGAGAAAATGGTGGGCAGTTCTTCTTCAAGTTTCGCTGATATTGTGACTATTGGTGAAAGAATTAAAAATGGTTTTAAAATTGGTAGGATTGCTGGTACCACTGGTCACTAATCAACCAACAAGAAACCTCAGAGAAGTCATTCGAAGAAGAAAGAAGGCGAGGCGAATGTCGTGATGGAAAATCCCCTCCTCAGTATCAGGTTCCCATGGCTTCCATGCCTTACTATCTGTATCCTTATATCGCTGCTGCCCAGTATCAACAACTGCCATATCAATATCATCCACAACCGCAAGCTCAGAATTCTCAGAACCAACAGCCACAACATCAAAAATCTCAACAAAACAATGGTAATCGGCAATATCAGAACAAACAGAACAACAACAATTAGAACAATCACAAGCGTCCGAATTTTGACAAAATTCTCGTGCCGTATACAGAGTTGTTTCCTTATCTGGTTCATCAAGGGGAAATCATTCCGAAAGAGATCTCGCCTGCAATTCCTCCTTATAGTCCGAAGCATAATCCGAATGCATCATGTGCTTACCATTCTGGGTACATAGGACATGCTACAGAATATTTCATTATTTTCAAGACCAAGGTTCAAGAGCTTATTGATTGGAAAATTTTGATATTTGCTGAAGAGCGTTCTAATATACAAACTAATCCTCTGCCTACTCATGGTGGACCAGGGGTTAACATGGTCGAAGACAATCAAGGGGATGAGTTTATCAGAGATGTCGATTAAGTGAAAACTCCAATGACTATTGTGATCAAGAAGTTGAATGAGCATGGGTTATTAAAAGGTCTTCATGGTAAGTGCTAGATTTGCGATGCCAATCCTAATTAGTGCCGAAGGTTGAAGGGTTATGTTCATATCTTGATGAACCGAGGTGTGGTTTAGTTTGCCAGATCCAAGTCTGTGGAAGAGATAGCTACCATTGAGCTGTTCACGATCATATATACAAAGGTTCCCGTGGAAGCTCCTAAGAAGGAAATACAGCCTATCACTGTTTGTGTGCCAAAGCCTTTCTCGTATCAGAATTTAAAAAAGGTACCTTGGAATGATGGTTCTACCGTGTTTTCGGGGGGTCGAGAAATACAGTTTTTTGAATTCGAAATTGTGAATGTAACTGCTGCTGGAGGTATGACTCATAGTGGATGAGTGTTTGCTCCAATGGTCACATCTAAGCCAGTGCAAATGCCAATTGTCATTCCTCCCAAAGAAAAATTTGCTTCAACAACCCCTGTTGTGCAACAAGGGGCATCGACCGCTGCATCAATGCCAATCATTCTGTCTACGGATGCTACAAAAATTAAAGAGGTAATTGACGATCAAGAATTTCTCAAGCTGATCAAGAAGAGTGATTTTAAGATTGTGGATCAGTTGGGGCAGACTCCTTCAAGGATTTCAATCTTGGCTTTACTCATGAGCTCTCATGAGCACAAATTGGCTTTGTTGAAAGTTTTAAATGCTGCTCATGTGATGCATGATATCCTCGTAGAGCAGTTTGATGATGTGGCCGCAAACATAACTGCAAGTCGATATTTGGGTTTCAACAAGTTAGAGTTGTCTCCTGAAGGAACTGCCCATAATAGAGCCTTGCATATATCAGTGACTTGCATGGACGCCTTGCTATATTGTGTCCTTGTGGATACTGGTTCTTCTCTCAATGTGTTGCCTAAGGGAACGTTGAGTCAATTACTGGTAGAGGGGAGCGAGATAAGGCCGAGCGCTTTAATTGTCAGAGCTTTTGACGGTTCCAGAAAGCAAGTTATCGGCGAGGTGGATTTGCCCATTAAGATCGGACCATATTTATTCACCATTACTTTTCAAGTGATGGATATTAATCCTGCATATAGTTGCTTATTAGGTAGACCCTGGATCAATGCCGCAGGGGAATTTACTTCCACATTACATCAGAAACTGAAATTCATGTACGACGACCAATTGGTCATTGTCTGTGGTGAAGAGGATTTGCTAGTAAGCGAGTTATCATCCTTCCGATATGTCGAGATTGATGAAGGCATAGTTGAGGTGTCATTGTAATGTCTTGAATTCGAAGATGTCAGCTCCGCTTCTACCAATCAAAGTAGATCACCAAAAATGACCATGTCGTCTGCCAAGAGTGTTGTGCTAAAGAGACCATTGAGAAAGGTGCCCTGCCTGGCTGGGGGCATGTATTGGATGTGGTGGTGAAGCATGATCGTTTTGGACTGGGTTATTGTCCTGATCTACAAGCTAGCTTGCATGGTCAAAAGAAGTGCAACCTGATCAAGTTCAATAACGCTGGTTTCCATAAGGTTGATATCGTGGCAGCCATTGATGATACTGGTCCTAGCAACTAGAGTGCAAGATTTGTACGCAAGTGTCTGCCTGGCTTCAAGCTCAACATTTGGACATCTATTGTGGTTCCCGTGGTTTTTCCTACAAACATGTAATACATTTTTCTTTCCTGATTCCTCGTCATCGCCCGAGGCGAGAGGATAGCTTGTAAAGGGCTTCTCACTTTTGACATATTATGTGATCAATAAATAAAAGTTTCTTTTTCATTCATATCATGCTCTATTTTCTTTCTTTATTATACTTTTTTTACAAATAATAAATGGTAAAAGTTTATTTTATTTTCACCTTTCAAAATAACTCATTCTAAACAAAACTCATAAACATGCAGAACAAATAAATGCATTGATAACAACATGGCAAACATCCATTGTAATTCCAAATTCCAATTAACCAAGCCGAAGAAGACAGTGATGAAGATTGTGAATTACTGGCTGAACTAGCAAGGCTCCTTGAGCACGAGCAGAAAGAGATTTAGCCACATAAAGAGACAGTGGAAGTTATTAATCTTGGCACTGATGATGCCAGAAAAGAAGTCAAGGTTGGGGCATCCCTCGCTAAGCATATACACTCTGAGTTGGTCAAGTTGTTGCAAGAGTATGTTGATATATTTGCCTAGTCTTATCAAGATATGTCTGGGTTGGATACCAACATCGTTGAACATCACTTGCCACTCAAGCATGAATGTCCTCCTGTCAAGCAGAAACTCAGAAGGACCACACCCGACATGGCACTCAAAATTAGAGAAGAGGTAAAGAAACAGTTTGATGCTGGGTTCCTAGCCACTTCTGAATATCCTGAATGGGTTGCTAATATCGTCCCGATTCTTAAGAAAGATGGGAAGGTCAGAATGTGTGTGTCTTATCGAGATCTCAATAAGGCAAGCCCGAAAGATGATTTTCCTCTGCCTCATATTGATGTCTTGGTCGACAACACTGCGCAGTTCTCTGTCTTTTCATTCATGGACGACTTCTTAGGGTATAATCAGATCAAGATGTCCCCAACTGATATGGAGAAGAACACTTTCATCATGCCTTGGGGCACGTATTGCTACAAAGGCATGCCATTCGGTTTGAAGAATGCGGAGGCAACATACCAACGTGTCATGACAACCCTCTTTCATGATATGATCCATAAAGAGATTGAGGTTTGCGTGGATGATATGATTGCCAAATCTAGAACTAAAGATGATCATTTGGGCCATTTGAAGAAACTATTTGACAGACTCCAGAAATTTAGAATGCGGTTGAATCCTGCAAAGTGCACTTTTGGAGTTCGATCTGGAAAACTGTTGGGCTTTATTATGAGTCAGAAAGGCATTGAAGTTGATCCCGACAAAGTTTGAGCAATTTAAAACATGTCGCCTCCCAAAACTGAAAAAGAAGTTCGTGGCTTTCTGGGCAGACTTAATTACATCTCCATATTCATTTCTCATTTGACGGCTACCTGTGAACCGATATTCAAATTGCTAAGAAAAATCAATTGGTTGAATGGAACAATGATTGTCAAGAAGCTTTTGACAAAATAAACAAATATTTGCAAGAACTACCGATCTTAGTATCGCCGGTTCCTGGTAGGCCTTTAATCATGTATCTCACTGTTCTCGATGAATCGATGGGCTATGTATTGGGTCAGCATGACGACACTGGCAAAAAAGAACATGCAATTTACTATCTGAATAAGAAGTTCACCGATTGTGAGACCAGATACTCACTCTTGGAGAAAATGTGTTGTGCTCTGGTTTGGGCTGCTTGACGCCTACGACCATACATGATTTGCCATACTACTTTGTTGATATCCAAAATGGATCCGATAAAGCACATATTTGAGAAATTGTGCCGTACCAAAAGTACATCGCGAAATTGATCCCCTATTTTGATGAAATCTCTTTTCATCATATTCCTAGGGAATAAAATCAGCTAGCTTATGCTCTTGCCACCCTAGCATCCATGTTCAAATTCAAGTGGAAGAATGAAGCTCCCGCTATCCACATTGATCATTTGAACGAACCAGCACATTGTTTAGCAATCGAGGATGAGTCTGACGACAAGCCTTGGTTCTAGGACATCAAAAGATATCTGGAAAAATAGGAATATCTCGAGGGTATCACTATCACCGACAAGAAAGCTCTGCGCCAAGTTCTTCTTAAGTGGTGGTGTACTGTATAAAAGGAAATATGAATCTGTGTTGCTCAGATGCGTGGATAGACACGAAGCAAACACGATCATAAGGTCCATACATGAGGGTTGTGAGGGTCTACATACCAAAGTGCTTGCCATGGCTAAGAAGATCCTTCGAGCTGGTTATTATTAGACAACGATGGAGGTCGATTGTTATAACTTTTCCAAAAGATGTCATAAATGCCAAATATATGGTAACAAGATCCATGTGCCTCCAACCCCATTAAATGTTTTAACTTCCCCTTGGCCCTTCTCTATGTGGGGTATTGATATGATTGGGATGATCGAGCTGAAAGCTTCCAACGTTCATCGCTTCATTCTAATTGCTATTGACTACTTCACCAAGTGGGTTGAAGTTGATTCTTACGCAAATGTTACACAACAAGTGGTTTCCATATTTTTCAAGAAATAGATCATTCGTCGCTATGGTATTCCTAGCAGTATTATGACTGACAATTCCAGCAACCTGAACATCAAGATGATGAAGGAGTTGTGTCAGGAATTCAAGATTGAGCACCATAAATCTTCACCATACTGACCCAAGATGAATAGCCCCGTCGAAGCAGCAAACTAGAACATCAAGAGAATTGTTCAGAAAATGGTCAAAACTTACAAGGATTGGCATGAAATGCTTCCCTTTGCATTGCATGGCTACAGAACTTCAATTCGTACATCCACTGGGGCAACTCAGTATTCGCTTGGGTCCAATCCAGATACAACCGGCTAAATCTCATTGAAGAGAAGCGCCTAACAGCTGTCTGCCATGGTCAATTGTGTAGCGCACGATTTTTGTCGGTGACGCGACCACCTTATCACAGAATTTGGGTTTTCTCCTCAATGAAGAGGAGGGGGTTGCTACTTTCTTATTTCTTATTTATCCCATGAAGCTGGAAGGGAAAGGGAAGCTATCTAAACCTAACCTTGCATGCGGATGTTTAACTGAACAAACGCTTAAAGAGATTCGGGGAGTCGGGGTCAGGTTATACAATGGGGAGTTGTCAGTTACCCGTCCTATATGTGGTTATCCACAGGATGTTAGCTTTAGGTTTCGCTTTGTACTTAATGGTGTTTATCCGTTAATGGGTTGGGAAAGTTTCTTGGGAAAGTATGAGAGAGTGAGTGAGTTTTTGTTGATGTTCGGGGTTTTTTCGAAGTTTTTGGTAAGATACTAGATCTAAGTTTGATGGATATGTGAAGGTACTGGACCTAGAGTTTTTGATTAGTATGCTCGCTAAGATTTCACAATCTTAAGCCTACGTAGTCCCGTTTAAAGAAACAAGGAAATCAGACCAATCGTAGTTCTTCCTATTCTATGGGAGGAAAAAAGATGATGTTTTGGTGTCTTGTTCAAAGCCCAAGATTGAAGCTAAAAGGTTTATTTGTGTCTTGTTCAAAGCCCAAGATTGAAGATAAAAGGTTTGACTGTGAGAAAATTTGTCATCTCTAAAGGGAGACATCTTGTCTGCTTATCACAATGATTGGGCGACTGTTTATAAAGGAGGGTTACTTTAACTAGGATATAAGAATCCAGCAATGCCATAATTTCCTTTATAGGGGATTTGTCCTGAAGGAGAAAACTTTAACTCAGTGTTGAGCAATGCCATTTTTCCTTAGGAATCTTTCATGCTAAGAGAGGGACAGTGGCGTGGATGTAAATAATCCAGAGGCTTGTCGCTTACAGCAATTAGATGAAAGAAAGGGTTTACCAGGATAAAGGATGGATGGCAGCTTGGATGTTTTAATCAACAAGTGTGCCACTTACAGCAGTTATCTGGGATTAGGGTTTGTTTTGAATGCCTGTTTTTGATGAGTGATAAACAGAGAAATGACTTCCTACAGAGGGATTTTTATTTCCTCTGAGGGGATGTTGATTTTTGTGTGCCTTGATCAAAGCCCAAGGTTGAAGCTAAGAGGTTGATTGAATCCACTGGGGAAGTCCTTATACAAAGCCTAAGATGAGGCTGGGAATGACTGACTCAACAAAAGAGTGTTTATATATGTCTTGCACAAAGCCCAAGATTGATGCTAAAAGAGACTGGCTCTTTTGGGGATAACATTATACAAAGCCTAAGAGGAGGCTAAAAGTTTGATATTTCCTAGGAAAATGTCCTATCTGTCTTGTACAAAGCCCAAGATTGAGGCTAAAAGGGTATTTTGACTCCGTCGGGGAGGGTTTGTATGTGTCTTGTACAAAGCCCAAGATTGAGGCTAAAAAGAGACTGACTCGGTGGGAAAGAGATCTTTATCTATCTTGTACAAAGCCCAAGATTGAGGCAAAAATAAGATTTTTACTGACTCGGCTGAGGATATTTTACGTGTCTTGTACAAAGCCCAAGATATAGGCTGAAATGAGTTTGACTCTACAGGAGAGTATTATCTGTCTTGTACAAAGCCCAAGATTGAGGTTGAAAAGAGGATGACTCTACTTAGGAAATTATTTCTCATAGCCTAAAAGAAGGCTGAGAGGAATTGACTCCGCTGGGGAAATTATTTGTCCCAAGATTAAGAGAAGGTTATGAAGATTTATGTCTTGTACAAAGCCCAAGATTGAGGATAAAAGGGTTTTATTCAACAAGAGAGTGCTTTTATCTGTCCTGTACGAGGCCCAGGATTGTGGCTGAACAAGCTGGAGAAATCATTATACAAAGCCTAAGAGGAGGCTAACTTCTGCTAGGGGAAATCCTTATACTAAGCCTAAAAGAAGGCTGGAAAAGATTGACTCAACAAGAGAGTGTTTTTATCTGTCCTGTACAAAGCCCAGGATTGAGGCTAAAAGGTTCGACTCAACAAAAGAGTGATTGACTCAACAAGAGAGTCTGAAAAAGGTGATTGACTTAACAAGAGAGTCTGAAAAGGTTAGCTCCGCTGGGGAGAATCATTGAACAAAGCCCAAGAGGAGGATAGCTATGCTGAGGAAAGATCATTATATAAAGCCTAAGAGGAGGCTATCTTCTGCTGGGAATTATTGAGATCCCGAGGCAGGTCCAACTAGGGAATCAACTCTTGCTGAGGGTTACAGAAGAGTTGAGGTATCAGATGCCTTGAGGTTCTGATTTGGAATAGTGTTATACCGATGATAAACTGACCCTGGTTGGGGGATTTTTAGGAGAGAGACTGGGTTTTTGAACCCAAGGGTTTTAACTCCTTTTGAGATTGATCCAGAATGAGCTGGGTTTCTCCTATGTTTGTAGGGAACTTGAGAATGTCTTTGAGACTCAAGAGGAGATTTAGCCTGTCCAAGTCTACTGGTGTGGAAGAGTTTATCTTTGTATGATGCCCAAGAGGAGGCAAGTGTTTTAAGGGATGAGAATCAACCCTAAAATGGTTTGATGTTTTGACACTGGAAAGACAGCTCTAGCAAAGGATGACTAAGTTTTGTCCTATACCTTTAAGAGGTCTTCAGGGTCCTTGTATTAAGCCCAAGAGAAGGCATGAGAACTTCTAAGAAGCTGGAGGGTCCTTGTAAAAAGCCCAAGAGGAGGCGGGGATGCTTTTAGGAAGCCTGTGGGTCCAAACTTAAGAAGAGTTCAAGAAAAGTTTCACCGAGAATAATCTTTTCTTTAATGAACAACTCTAGGGTTTGAAGAAATTCAAGAGAGGTTTCACCGAGAATTAATCCTCTCTGGGGAAACTGAATTTCTTTGACAAGTTCTAATAGTGACAGTTTGAGAAAAGGTTCGCTGAGAATACTACCTTTCTCTTTGTTCCATATTGTTTAAGCCCAATAGAAGGCAAGACTGTATCTGGAAATCCTATGGGGATCTAGTTTTGACTGTATTTAAGAGTGACTGGCTGGCTTTACCTAGTTCTAGACCTAGTTGCCAGGGAAAACTCTAAATAACTATACTAGTATATATACAGTTGATATATGACAGGTATTTAAAATGGTATGAAAGAAGGACTTACAGAGGAGCAGCTTCCCACAATACAGTTATATATATATATGAAAGCGAGTAAATGAAAGTTGTTAAAACTTACAGGTGAGCAAGCTTACATGCTGTATGGTTAGTTGTTCAAAGAAATTAAAGAAAGTTTTGATAACAACTGTATATTTGAACCTAAATCAAAAGAGAAGTTGTTTTTGAAAAGATTGTTGAGGCTTATACTCAAGGAGAGGCCCAAGGTTTAACAGTGATAACTACTGAGGCCCAAAAAAGGTTTTTATTTACAAAAGGGTTTGGGCTTACAACTCAAGGAGAAGCCCAAAGATGTTTTGAAAAAGAAAGATGGGACTTACAACACGAGGGGAGGCCTAGATGATTTTGTTTTAAAAGGCGGCGACCGCGCCATGATTTTGAAAATACAGTGGGACTTATACAATGTCTGAGGCCCAAAATGGTTTTGGTTAAAAAGGGATTGGGTCTTACACTCTATTAGAGGCCCAAAAGATGTTTGAAAAAGATTTGTTAGATTGAAAATCAAAGAAACCCTAATTTCATCATATTTTAAAGTAATTATTCAGAGAAAATTAATTAAAATGATAAAAACACCAAATAAGTTTGAATAAACAACTTGTGATTTTTGGTTGAGGTTTGAAAAATGATGTTTTAATCACAAGATGAATTAAAACTCATTTGGTTTTGATTTCCAAGATGATAATTCCTTTTTGAAATGTTTAAAAACAATTAAAAATAAATTTATTTACAAAAATATCAACTATATTAAATAAATAATATAAATTTGATTTTTTTGTGGAGTAAAATATTTTAATATTTTTGTGATTTTATACAAAAAGAACCAATAAAAAATAATTAAAATTTAGAGAGAAATTAATTTTTCAAATCATTTAAGAAAATAATATGAAAAATATAAAAAATGGAAAAAGTGATAAAAAAAGGATATGGGGCGAGGGGGATTCGAACCCCAGACCTCCAAGCTAAACACATGCACAGGCAACCACTGGGGTGGTGATACATCCGTGTATCAAAACCACCCCATAAATACATATGAGATACCAATTTTCAGGCCTGGCCAAGGCAAGGCAAGGCAAGTTCTTGGGTAAAAAATGTGAAGGTTGTAACTCTCTCATTTCTCCATGGATTGGGACAAAATTTAGGTCTATCCTGCCTAGAATTTCACAAGGAATCCAATGGTTCCCTTAGTTTTTTCAGACGAGGTCCCCATTTTAAAACCCGATAGTGGTTTTGAAATAGGCCACAATTTGCATTTTCTATGCTACCTCATGGTACAGGCAAGAATTATATGATGAATTGGTTCAAACACAACATATACAACATGTATGAGATGTTTATGATTAGTGGACTTCAAAGCAATGCATAATTCAAAAAGGTCAAGTTGTCATGCACTTACCTCTTGGAACTTTTTGTGCTATCTGTCAAGTTCCTTGTGCCAGAAGTAATTTGATGCTTTGGACACTCTCAATTGATCCCTTAGAAGCTTTTAGAATGATTAGAACCAGCTGGAATCCTTAGGAGCAAGTTTAGCTCTTTCTTGGAAAAGGGGCAAAAGTGACCAATATGGCAACTCTCTCAAATGGTGTTCCATATGAAGGGAACCAATTGAGACAGTCCAAGGATGATATTTGAAGTGTGTTTGAGGTTTTATCTGGTTTTGAAAGTGATTGAATCAAGACATGGCTTGAAAATGAAAAAAAGTCCAATTTTGAGGTTTTGGAAGTGGACTTTGTGATTTTGGTGTTTCAGGTCACAAATGAGAGTTTGAACAACTTAGATACAACATATTAGAGGTGTTTGGATCATGAGCTGTGATGGAATTGCTCTCTAACTCAAAAACTCAGAGATACCTTGCAAATGAAGGCATTTTGGCCTAGAGAAAGGGATTTTGAGGAAAGCAAGTGTTGTAGTGCTTTGGTGTACTCAAACTGAGCACAAATGAGCTCTATTTATAGTAGAGCAAGTTTGTTTTGCAAGCAATAGTGAATGGTAACTGCAGCATGCCTTTGGCCAATGTTATGCAAAAGGAATCTCAAGTCTCCTCTAGCCATTTACTTGAGGTTAGGGCATAGGCTTTGTAGCTTTGGTTCAGAGATAAGTCTTGACTAAATTCAGTTGGAATAGGCTCAGTTCATGCCACCTTGGTGTATCCATTGAATGCTTGGAAACAAAATTGGAGTCTTGGCATCTTTGTAGCATTTTTAGGGATGACAAGCCTAATGTAGATTCTTGGACTTGGGAGGCTTGGAGATCAGATCATCCCCCTTGGATTTGATCCTCTGATGTGTCCAAATTGATGACAAGGCTTGGAGTTATCAGATTTGGACAAATCGAGCAAATGTGCATAATTCTTCCTTGTAAAACCAGTTCATGATGCCATGTTTCAAGGGTTGTATCTCCCTGCTCAAATTGAATTTGGAGATGATCTGGTACTTGTTGGAAAGCCCTTATGTCATACTTTAACTTTGATGTTCACCCCTAGACCTGGTTTGACTTGGATCAAGGTGAAAAATGTCCCTACATTTTGGAAAAAGTAAGGTAGATTCTGACTTAGTGAAAATTTCACTAAGTGTTGGAAAAATTTCATTTTCATGTTTTTAGCCATTTTGATCACTCCATAACTTAAAATCCATGAGGAATTGGAGTTTGATGTAGTTGAAGCTTTTGTAGAGTGTAGCAAGACCTACAAATCCAGCTTTGGATCACCCAAAATGGTTGCTTGGATCTCAAGTTATGGTCCTTGGAAGTTGGTACCCTAGCCACTTTGTTCCATAACTTAGAAAAATTCTAAGTTTTTTTATGGTTACCCCTTTTACAAGTTAACTCACTTTCTTTGATTTTTCTTGATGAATGATGATTCAAATCACATATTAACATTGTTTTAGGGTTAAGGAACCTTGGTTGACCAAAAATCCAAAAAGTCAAACTTGGATTTTTGTACAGTTGACTTTTTCAGCAGATGAAATTTTGACTTTGTGATCCTTTGGTGAAATCAACCCTTGGGCTTAATTAAACTTCATGGATGACCTCCAAGGGTATTTAGGAATGTCTTAGACCCCTCCCCAAGGTTTGAGGTCAATGGTAGGCCAACAATCAAGGGCAGGGTTGACTTTTTCCATCAGAAACCCTAATTTGTGATCAGATGGTTTTGAGTTCTTGTGGCTTATGATTTGAGCTCTTTGAGTTAATCACATCTTGTAAATATGTCAATATGATGTATTTTAGGTCTTTGAAGTTCATTTTGAAGCTTCAAGCCCTGCCTCACTTCACAAGTTAACTTAAAGGGTTGAATTAGGTAAAAACCCTAATTCCTAATTTTTTGATAGATGGACCTTCAAGGTGATTTGCCATTATGGATGGGCTCTTGAGATCCTTTTGAGCTTTTTGGACCATAAATTGAGGTATTGGCTCATGCCTAGAAGAAAATTTTCATCAGGAGGCCTCAGTCGACCAAAACCCTAATTTGGTGACACTGGCGATCTTGAGACTTGATCCACTTGGAATGCTGCAAACTTGTGCTTGATTCTTGATGTGGGAGTCCTCTTGATCCTTTATGGGTGTTTAAGAGGTTAAACAAGTTGAATATCATGTCATTTCTTGATTGATCATTTGTCTAAGTGCTCTGAGAGGGCTTGAAACCCTAATTAGTGACTGTGGTGAATGCTCAACAGTCTTTGAGGAGATTGATGAGGCATGTAAGTACATCCATATTGTGATGATGATTTGCACAATGATGGGAACTCTTGGTGGTCAAAATTTGGGGTATGACAAATTGTATCAGAGACGTCTCAAGCGAGCTTTTGACAAGAAAGTTCTCCCTCGAGTATTCCAAGAAGGCGAGCTTGTGCTCAAGAGATATTCACCTGTTCACTTGGATCCACGTGACAAGTGGACTTCCAACTATGAAGGACCCTTTTTTGTCAAGAAGGCCTACTCAGGCGGAGCCCTGATCCTCACCACCATGGATGGGGAGGAGTTTCCACTACCCGTGAACTCCGACACAGTCAAAAAATATTATGCCTAGAAAAAAATGATGAATAAAGAGCTCACTAGATTGACATATGCAAGGACAATCTAGGCAAAAATGGGCGTCCCGATGGACCAAAAAAAAAAGAAATGTCCATGTAAAAGTTAGGGACAAAGTAAAAAAAAAAATAGCCCGCTAAGTTGAAAACCCGAAAGGTAGACTTAGACAAAAAAAAGGGTATCCCGGTGTTCGAAAAAAAATAGAAAATGTCCAGGAAAAAATTAGGGATAAAGGAATTTGACTGTGAACACTTGAGCCTATCTTCATCATAACTAGATCTCAGACGGTAAAAGGGCAATCAAGTCGTCGTCGACTTGTGCAAAGTGTTGGGACCTAGACTTACAGTAGATGGTAGCCAATGTTGTAATCAATGCAAAATTTAATTTCCCATTGCCATTTACCTTTGTTTTTCAATTTATTGAAAATTTCCTCATCAAGGATTTTTACATCCTTGTACACACCTTATGTAAAAGTATATTCATATTCAATAAAATTCATCATTTGATTTCTCAATTATCTCTTTTCAGTATTTTGTTTGCAAAATTAACGATTAATTATGATCACATAATACTATAGAGCGTTGAGAATAATAAAAAGCTAAATCAATAGAGAAAGCATTATGCATTGCATGCCTTACCGAAAATCCCTAAGGGATGATCGATAGTCTCCATTTCAAGATTGATCCCCGACAAGCACCATCATAGTTGTTTGGAGGGTTTGTTTGCTTTCCATTCCCCAACAAAGCCATGATTGGTCCCCAAGCAGAGACATGTTTGTTCTCTTTTTCCCATCAAGAGTGAGGTCCTTACAACATCCCCAACAGGTAGAAGTTGGCATTCTCCAACAGCAGTTGTGTTTTGGTTTTCCTTTTGCCCCACCCAATAAAGATTTTCTTGGCCTTATTTTTCTCCAAGCAGAGTCAGTTATGCTTTAAAGGTCGTCCAAGTTCCTTCATCCCCAACAACAATAATGGTAGTAGCTTGGAAATCTGAGATTCTAGGCTCTTTCCCCAGCGAAGTCGTCACCATCTGTGGTATTCTTTCCCCAGCTGAGGATGTCGAGTCTGTTTTGCTACAATCCCTACCTACCTACAACATAGTACGTTAACCTGTACCGTTACATAACATGATATCAAGCATCATGTAAGATCAAACATACATAGCATATGCATCAAGCATACTCTTCGTTGACTAATTCATCTCCCTAGCAGATATTCAGCCAAGTTCCTATCTTAATCAGACCCTCTACACATTCAACTCTTTAAACACTACCATCATCGTCAGCCAAATTTTTTAGCTACTCTTTTATTTAATTCCCTTCCACCTCGAATAATCGAAAAGCTGACACAATTCGAACATTCAGGTCCAAAAGGATTAAATAGGGGCAGCTGCCGTAACCCAAAATTTGACCTCCCCTTTTGCATTTTTATATAAACATGTGCATCCGCACCTCCAACATACGCATTAGCATTTTTCTCTGTGGTTTTGTTGTAGGAACGTTCAGAATTTCAGAAGGTTTCAAATCCTGATTAATCATATCCTCACAAAGTCGTCACAACGTCAACACAAGCAAAATACAAGGGTTTCCATGCATATATATCAAGCACAAAGGTTATAATGCGGAACCATGGCCAAAACACTCCATTTCAAGCCAAAAAGTGAAATTTCGTCTGAGGAAACGGGTTACATCAGCCCCGAAAGCCAAATTTTGCCTGAGGTAACCGGTTATCTCACCATGTAACCGGTTACATCACCATTTTTCAGCATTTTTCAGCCCAGAAAGTCAAATTCAGGTTGAGGTAACCGGTTACCTCACCATGTAACTGATTACATCAGTATATATTTGTAAAAATCAGTATTTTCAACACTTTGCTGTAGATCTTCCCACATGCTTTTGATTCATTTAGTTCTTGTATTATGTGTAATATTCTAGACACTTCAAGAACTCACTTGCATTTGCTACAATACATCATTTTCAATTATGGTCACCATGCACCTACATTTCAAACACGTGGACCCTTGGATTTTGGATTTGCAATGGGATGCTCCTACCGAGTTAACAAATAACTAACTGAGTCAACTTCCAACTCAGTGAGTTAGATGTAACTAACTCTAAAGCAAGCTCCAAACCTAACTCCAAACCTAACTCACTCCAAACCTCCATTCTATATAAGGAAACCTTCACATTTTTGAAGGGGACCTTGATCATATCTCACTTTTCACACTTGAACTCACTCTCAATTTTCCCTCTTCAATCCCAATTCTCTTTGAATTTTCTGTAATTCCCTCTAATTCGTCTTCATCTTCTTCACCAAACCACTCTATAGCTCAATTTTCACCATTAAAGCATAGCAAGTTTCACATTGAACTTGCTATTCTTTTGAGCTAAACCTCCATTACATTGCATTTCTTCATGGATTTCTGGAATTTACATCAGCTTCTACTTCAATTCAAGTAATCATCTCAAGTGTTTTGGTGCAAATTCACATTTGGAGAATTTATCGCATTTTCGCCGGTATCGCTCCGAATTGCTCTCAAGCTTGGAATTCTCTAGTTCTCTTAGCTTCTTCGCATAACATTTTGCTTACAACAATTACCAAGGCAAACCTCCGCCTTGTAGGTTGGTTGTTCTTGCTCGATTCGCTAGTTTTGATCATTTTCGCATTTTCGTAATGTAGCTCTTAATTGATGTTTTGTTGCTTGAATTCTTTATTTGCATGATCAATTCTTGTAGCTTTTATTTACTATGAATTAATGTGAATTATGCATTTGATTATATGCTTCGAACCATTGCAATTGCATGAAAAAAGTCATTCTCAAAAGTGGTTTTGAAAATTCGGTTGTTGCTGTTTTTTGCTGAGGTAACGAGTTACCTCATAAGGTAACAGGTTACCTCACCCTGCAGCGCCCCTGGAAGTGCTGTTTTTTCTGAGGTAACCGGTTACATCACTCTTTCTTATCCAAAATCTTGTTTCTAGGGGCTGTTTTGGATATTTTGATCACACTTCTTCACATGCTTACTTGGATACATGTAATTGCTACCGTTTTTGGGCAGAATTCACATGACATAACCTTTGCTCGATTAATTGCTTAATTTTATTCGATTATTTTGTAATTTAATCATGTTGTTTGAAGGCACTTTTGTTCACATTTTCTTGTTTATGTGTTAACATGATTAGTGATGCATGTTAATTATTTCTTGTTAAGACTTGGCAATTTCATTCTTGATTGGATTGAGTTTGTTCTTTATTGAACAAATTTAATCTTGTATAATCATTACTTCACATTTTTTGCTTTAATGATTTTTTGACTTGTTTGAAAAGTTGTTGGCATACCCTTTCCCTTTGATTGATCGATCGAAACATTGTTTTGATTGATTGATCCTACTTTTGCTCTTCTCTTTAGGCTTCCTTTAGAGTTTCTCCTTCTTGGTCCCCTGCGGAGCTGGAGGTCTGCACAATGCACTGGAGCACTGCACAAATTGCACCATTTCTTCGTCAGTCGTAATTCCCGCATTATACTTTGAGTGCTAGAGAAGGAATGAGGATGGAGTTTCTCTTAACCTCACTCTGACTATTTCTGTTAGGGGGCATTGACCCTGAACTTAGAATGGTCATCTCTATTCCCAAACTATAGTGTTTCTTGAGTTTGATCCTTGATCATTCTTGTCTCTTCAATCTTTCCTTTAATCAACCACCTTTTCCTTGGTCCAAGATCATTGTCTTCCTTGGGTTAATCACCGTCTTTTGGTTAATCACCCATTCTTTAGTTAATCACAGTCCGTCTATTAAAACCAATTTTATTCTTCCTCAGCAAAGTCGCAATCCTTTTCTTTGGTTAATCACAGTCCGCCTATTAAAACCAATCATCCTTGGGTTAATCACCTCTTGGTTAATCACCCGTTCCTCAGTTAACCATAGTCTGTCTGTTAACATACTGAGCTTCTCTTAAGTTAATCACCGTCTCTTGGTTAATCACTCATTCTTTTTGGTTAATCACAGTCTGCCTATTAAATACCGAATCCCTTGTGAGTTAGTAACCTCTTTTGGTTCAAATACTCGCGCCTTTGGGTTAGTAACTGTTGCGATGAGAATCGGATAACAAGCTATTAATTAACTTGCATCACAAAACTTTGAAATTCACCACCGAGCTTTGATTTATCCAAAGGAAAGGGTAAAGAAAGAAAAACCCTAATAAGAGAATCTAGGTTCGGGGGTTGGTTATACTAAGGGAAGGTATTAGCACCCTAAGTATCTGTAGTACTCTACAGGAACCTCTTGTTAGTATTTGTGTTATGTTAAAGTTTGCTTGCTAAGGAAAATGTGCTAAGGTAAAGACCTAGGGGTATATACACTAAGTATGCTCGCCAAGACATCGCATCTCGTGCCTACGTATCCTGACAGGAATGGAATCAGAGCATTCGTAGTTCCCCTGGTGGGGTGAGAGGGTGAGAAATAGAAGGTGGAATCCAAGAAGGTATTGGATGTAAAGGAAACAAAGGTGGGAAGAAAAAAAAGGTAGAATCCAAGAAGGCATTGGATGTAAAGGAAAAAGGTGGAAAAAAGAAAAGGTGGCTCGCTAGGATCTCGCAATCCTATTCCTACGTATTCTCAAAAGGTAATTTGAGAAATCAGAGCATCCGTAGTTCCCCTCAACGGGGTGAAGAACTCTCGACTGTGGTCAAGGTTCCAAGGGAAAGTAGGGTCTGACAGCAGGACACCAACGTGGAGTGCGGCGACTCAAAACCGAAGGCTAGATTAAACATAGAAAGAAATGTCCACGAGAAAGTAGGGTCTGACGGCAAGACACCTACGTGGAGTGCAGCGGTGTGATATAAAGGAATGGCGGACAAGGCTATCCTAAATGACATGGCAGTCAACTGGAACGACACTTTTCCTTTGGAATCAGGTACAAGTAACAAGCAAACAGAGGGGCAAGAAGGAAGACCTCGAGTCTCAAGTGTAAGGTAAATATGTACAGCAATATATACAGTGAATATCAAGAGTCAAATGAGAAACTGAATACCAGGAATTAATAAAAATAGGAAAATGTCAAAATAAATTAGAAATAAAGTCTATACAAAAGAAAAATCTAATTAAAACTAAAATGATAAAACCTAATTAAAAAGTTAAATAAGTAAAACTAATTCACTAATTCTAAAAAAAATACTAGTTAACTAATTCTAAAAAATAAACTAAATAACTAAAATAATTTCTAATCTAAATCTAAATTAGTTCTTATACCTAATTCTAATTTTAATTAAAAACTAAATGAACTAATTCTAATTCTAAAACTAATTCTAAAATTAAATTAAAATTAAAACTAAATAATTAATTCTTAATTAACTTAAAATTCTAACTAAGTAATTTCTAATTATAACTAATTGGTGTTTATTGAAATTATTATCTTTTTTTTTTAATTAAAGTCAAAATTGCCTATTACTATTTCTTTATAACATTAATCTAAAAACTTATATTAAAAAGAAATAACTACTTTAATGCTAGAAATCAAAATTATTAAATTGTATCATTAATAAAAATAAAAATTAATAAATAAAAAATAAAATAAAAAATATAAGAGAAAGAAACTCATTCAAAGAATAAATATTTAAACAAAATAAAGACTTTGTTGACTAAATCAAATCTAATCACTAACTGCCATATAGGCTGAATTAAAATGAGAAACAAAATAAAACCTGATATCTTCTTCTCTCACTCCAAAAGCACTTTTCAAAAACGCTTATCTTCACAACTCAATCTCAAGAATCTGCTTCTCTCACACACGCCAACTACTCGCTTCTCTCCATCTGGATTCGCTCTCAACTCGCTCTTTTCTCCTCCTCCGCTCTCGTCTCTCGCTCTCCGTCTGGATTTTCTGCGAGATTTCCTTCTCTTTACGCGGTTTGTTAATCTCTATCTCTGCTGCTGCGTGTGGGTTGGGAAATGGTCCTAATCTTCTTCTTCCTTCTAGTGTGATGTTTCTGCTGTCTTCAATGGATGTATGTGAATGAATCTTAGTGTTGAAAGTTATTCTGTTTTTGGGAATTTCAGAGATTTTGAAATAGATATTGGAAGAAGAAGGTGAGTTTTGTCATGAAATAAAACAGAGTGGTGCGTTTGTGTTTAGTGAAATTGGAACAAGGTTGAAAGAAGGTTATGGATTGAAGGTCAAATTGAGAACTGGAGGTTTTTGTTTTTAATCTGTCTTAATACTTTCTTCTCTCTTTTCTAGTTTTATTTTTAATTTTTTTTGGATGTTTGGGATTTCTTGAAATGATTTGGGTATTGGTTTTTTTTTTTTTGAGTGGGTTTGTTGTTTTTGTTAGGTGGAAGGATTGATAGAAGGTTTGAGTTATGGGTTTTGAAGGGTCCGGTTTGTGAAGTTGTTTGGTTATGAGTTGGTAGGGTTGAAGGATTGAAGAAGGTTTTAGAGAAGAATTTTGAAGGGTTGATGTTATTACGGAAACGGATGCGCATCCGTGTATGAAGGTGGTTGGTGATTGTTTTGCAGAAGGTTTTTTTGTTTAACAGTATGATGAAGAAGGGAGAAGTGGGGTAATGGCATGGAGCGATTGGGTTTCCGAAAAGAGGCTGCAGAGGTCTGAGATTTTAAGGCCAATGTTTGACGGTATTGATGGCTATTGAATAAATTTGTGGGATGCAGTGTGAGGTTTGGTGATTCTGGTTTTTTATCTTTCTGACCTCCCCTTTTGTTTTTCACTTCTTCTCCCTTTTAACCAATCTGAAACTTCTCCCATAAACTTTGTTTTGATGTTGATGTTGATATTATAGGTAGGCTGTAATCTTGGATTATTCTTTTGCAGATTTTGACGGCAAGTTCTTGGGAGCTTTTTGTGGTACATGACAGGTTTTGGAGCAGCAAGGAAATTGGCTTTTGAAAGAAGTTGGCATATAGCAACACTTTAGAGATACGGCCGGATTTGAGGGGATTGTGTGGACTTTTGTACCATTTGCAGCCGGTTTTGCTGTGGTGTGCTTGAGTGTGTGAGGTAGCAGAAAGTTGGGATTGTGTTGTATAGGGTGGCTTGGCTCAAATCTTGGCAGAACAGAGGTGATGGCTGCAGGCGGGTAGTTGGGGAAGAGTTTTTCAAAAGTTTTCTTTGTAGCTAGTGTTATCTTTTGTATTTTTATATGATATTTGAACTAAAAGAAACATGGACTATAAGTACATCTCTTGTGATTTATTATTTTAACTAAAGAAAAATAATAGAATGAGAACTAAATAAAAACTAAACTTGAATTAGAATTTAAAATTAAAATTAAGATAAAACAAATTAATAAAATTAATAAAATCAAATTGAAATTAAAAGTAAACTAAATTAAAATTTAAGTTAATTAAAACTAAAAAATAAAAAGTTAAACTAAAATTAAAATTTGATTAAGTTTAAAATTAAAGCTATAATTAAAATAAACTTAACTTAAATATACTATATAAGATATAAATTAAATTGAAATTAAACTATAAAAATCCTAAATATCTAAGATACTTATAACGAATTAAATATAAATAAAAATAATAATTACTAAAATCAAAAAAGACAAGGAAGAAGAAAATGCATGATCAATGAGATGTCTAACTAAAAAACGAGACGACTAACTTAGAAAAATATGCAAATGATCTGAATATCTGAGGGTAAAATTTGGGGTACAACAGTTGCCCCTATTTAAATAGCTTACCGGATGGCACGAGGAATGGAAATCCTCGGGGCATCAAGGTGAAAGGTGTTTAAATATAGCAAACTGAAAATTATGCCCTTAGATGGAATGTAGATGCTAAGGACAAGCAGCAGACATGAAAATGCTTACATGCCATGAACTTCTAGTATGATGATATGATGTCATGATAGATGCAAAGGTGCAGACAAACAAAACACCAACAGATAAGGACAAACCACCACAGATGAGCTTACTGGGGAAGGATAGAGGTTAGTATCCACGAGGAAGACTCACTGGGGATACAGACCGACCAACAAAAGGGACTCACTGGGGAGACTCTAAGGAAACACTAGGGATAGACAAAAAAAAACTGAGGGGAAACCTCACAGATCATCACCGGAGATAGTAGCCAGAGAGTTATTTTCTACTAGGGAAAAGTCCAGGGAGATGGACGACAGATTTATAGGTGACCAGACGACACTGGGGAAATGAAAGTACATTCTTTACTGGGCATGAAACCAGAAAGAAGACATGATCTCCACTGGGGATCAATTTTAAATAAAAGGATAGACATCAACAAAAGATTTTCTGGGATTTTCTTATACTGAAGAGTTCAAACGGGATCTTCAAGAAAAGCCAGAAAGGACAGAGAAAGGCACATTCGGAAAAACATCATATGGTAAAAGAAACCAGACATCCAATAATGGCTTTGAATGAAAGGTACAAATCACAATATCTAATAATGGCTTTAGATAAAAATGAACAAAGCAGTGATCCAAGAATGGATTGGATACAAACAATCATCCAATAATGGCTTTGAATGAAAAGTACAAGTCACAATATCTAATAATGGCTTTAGATAAAAGTGAGCTAACAAGGGTAATCCAAGAAGGCATTGAATGAAAAGAAATCAGTCATTCAATAATGGCTTTGAACAAAAAGTACAAATCAAAATATCTAACAATGACTTTAGATGAATGTGAACAGAGACTCAATTCAAGAATGGCATTGAATGCAAAGAAACCAGTCATCCAATAATGGCTTTGAACGAAAGGTACAAATCACAATATCTAATAATGGCTTTGGATAAAAGTGAACAAAGACTCGATATGGAAAAACGTCTGAAAGAGAGAAACATCCGGAAAGGCATCGGATGGTAGAGAAACCAGACATCCAATAATGGCTTTGAATGAAAGGTATAACTCACAATATCTAATAATGGCTTTAGATAAAAATGAACAAAGACTCGATCTAGAAAAACATCCGAAAGAGAGAAACATCCGGAAAGGCATCGGATGGTAGAGAAACCAGACATCCAATAATGGCTTTGAATGAAAGGTATAATCACAATATCTAATAATGGCTTTAGATAAAAGTGAACAAAGACTCGATCTGGAAAAACATCCGAAAGAGAGAAACATCTGGAAAGGCATCGGATGGTAGAGAAACCAGACATCCAATAATGGCTTTGAATGAAAGCTATAACTCACAATATCTAATAATGGCTTTAGATAAAAGTGAACAAAGACTCGATCTGGAAAAACATCCGAAAGAGAGAAACATCCGGAAAAGCATCAGATGGTAGAGAAACCAGAAATCCAATAATGGCTTTGAATGAAAGATATAACTCACAATATCTAATAATGGCTTTATATAAAAGTGAACAAAGACTCGATCTGGAAAAACATCCGAAAGAGAGAAACATCCGGAAAGGCATCGGATGGTAGAGAAACCAGACATCCAATAATGGCTTTGAATGAAAGGTATAATCACAATATCTGAGAAGTCATCAGATGAAAGTGAACAAAGACTACATTCAAGAATGGCATTGAATGCGAAGAGACCAATCATCCAATAATGGCTTTAGATGAAAGGTAAACCCATAATATCTGAGAAAGCATCAGGTGAGAATGAGGTAAAAATTGAAATCCAAGAAGGCATTGGATGTAAAAGAATCACAATATTCAAGAAATCATTGAATGAATGTGAACAAGGGGATACCCAAGAAAGCATTGGATAAAAGGAATCAGAATATCCAACAAAACATTGGATGAATGTGATCAAAGGTGAAATCCAAGAAAGCATTGGATAAAAGGAATCACAACATCCAAGACAACATTGAATGACTGTGAACTTTCAGGAATGGTACTGAAAGTAAAGGCAAATCACTATATTCAGGAACGGTATCAAATGATAGTGAGAAAGACATCCAGGAATGGAATTGAATGAAAAGATAAGACTTTCAGAAATGACACTGAAAGATATCCAAGCAAATTTGATGAGGATTACAGAAGAGAGGCAAAACTTCCAGGAATAACACTGGGATAAATTAGAGGAATAAGATATCTAGGAATGGCACTGGAGATCACAAGAGACGGACATCCAGGAATGACACTAGAGTGAGAGAGTATAAAGATCCAGGAATAGAACTGGAATGAGAGAAGACCAACATCTATCAACAGGATTAGATGTGCAAGAGAATGACAACATTCAGGAATGGCACTGAATGAAAAGGACGGGTAACGTTTTGGTAGGCGCTAAGTAAGTTGGACTCTGACCACAAGGTAAGACGTGGATAACGACATGACCTCGGGAGAAATGCAAATGAGGATGAAATACTCATGTTATGCATATGGTATATGAATCATGCTATGATAGATGCTAACAACACCGCTCGACTCTTTTTGGGGTAAAGACAAGACTGGAAGACTGATTCCTCAACACGGAGATCACTACCATTCTGCTTGGGGACTAGAGATACTATTGCTGGACACATCTCTGCAACACTGGTAAATTATATCAAGTTGATGATCCTTGTAGGAAGGATGGAGAGCTGCTTGGGGACTCTTCAAGTAACTTGCCCCAGATTAGCTGATTGTTGTAGATGAACTGATCATTGCTTCAGTTTGTTTGAGTCTTGACATGACTGCTTTGCTGTACACTTGGAAAGCTTGCCCTAGTATGAGCCTTGAAAAATCTTCTGGATAAACCAATTCTGAGAAGGACTTGCCCCTGAACAACAACCATTGAACTGATTCTTCAATAGGATTTGGAAAAAACTTGCCCCTGATAGGATCACCGACCAAGTTTCTTAATTGTTTGAAAATTCCTAGAGAGGAAAGCTAGTTTGCAAGCAAAAATGTTCATACAAACGTGGTAAATGAAAAGTTCATGCAACTTTTGAATCAAAATCATTTTTGGAAGATGCAAAATAAATTAGTCACTGGTCTGAACACGGCGATTCGAGATATTTAAAAGTGAAAGGTGAACCACAAGTGTAATGACCTGCAAAGATCTTTGGGAGTCAGTTTACGCAACCTTGCTTCAATTAGGTCTTTTGAGGGTTATAACGTGGCCTGGTTCACAGTTTAGGAAACAAAGAATAAAGGCTCAAAATTTATTTGTGACCCACCCAATCTACGTGATGAACTCCAGTCCTATGCTCAGTTAACTCAAACTATGCACTCAGGTTCCCATATGTTGGAAATTGCACTGATGATAGTAATGATGATGGTTCAAAATTCAATGGACTTGAGATGACGATCACTGCTTCCTTACAACTTTTGGTTGTCATACAAGCTTGTTCTTTCTTCTCTTTGTATAAGGTAAGGTCATGAGCTTCACACCTTTCTTAGCTTTTGCCATGAAAAAGACTCAGCCCATTCTTTGGGTAAGTATTTCTTGATGACCCTTCTTCATTTTTCACTTTGGGAATAACTTGTACAACATTTATTCATTTAATCAGGAAGAGTTGAAAGTTTATGACATCCTGGCTTGCTGATTACGGCGATCCACCATTGGTGTTTGAACTTGAAAGACATCTTAGACACTTGCTTGCTGTGTGCGTTGGAAAATTTGAGAATGCAACCTTTTGTTGAAAGGCGTCTTGCATGAAACTCTTGAATTTGAATACACAATCAAGTTAACTGAGAATTACCCTGCTCCAGGTTAAGACTGCGGGTTTTTATTTGTAAAGAAAAGAAACGCCTACTTCAAGGCTCGAAGGGGTTAAAGAGGGGTTATCTTCCTTATTTATTCAGTGTTTGGGGATTGAAACAATGCCTTACATCGTCAGCAAAGTCTTGATTTGAAAGCATACTAACAGCAATTTGAGTATAAAGCTTCGTCATCCTCCCTCCAATCTTTGCATAACCAAAGTGGAAAAGAGATAAAGTATTTATTGAAAAATAAAGCATAGAGATGTAAATAGCAAACACAAATGAATTGAATCAAAAAGTTGCAATGCTCATTTCATTAATTGGGAAAGTACAAACATAATTTGAAGGCAAACAGTCAATACAAAATAAGGAAAATGCAAACAATAAGAAACAAGGCCCAATGACTAATCAAACACAAGGATGAGTTGTCCTGTCTTTAAGAAGTAGCTGAGCTGAAGTTGACTGAAGCTTCACTTGGCGTGCCCTGGCAGAGGATTGTTCTAGACATTGGGATTGTCTTTAAAGGAGAGGATTTTGTTTCTCATCAGCTCTTGTACTTTAGCCTTCAATGCAAAGCAACCTTCAAAGTTATGGCCCGCACCACCTTGATGGTATTCACAATGAAGATAAGCCCTATAGCCGGCTGGAAGAGGATTTGGAGGAGGAGGCAAAGGCCTTGTGGTAATCAAACCTTGTTAAACCATACCAGGATAAAGCCCAGTGTATGTCATGGGAATAGGAATAAATTTATTCCTATTACAGTACTGGTTTTGTCCAACAGTCAGACATTGAGGAGCTTGAGCTGGCATAGCAATCTGACCAACCATAGCAGTAGATACAATCGATGGAGAATAGTTGTGTGGCAAACCAAACTCGGGCCAAGTTGATGGTGGCATTTGAATCGGTGGAGGTTCAGCACTTGAAACTTCCTGGATGACAGTTCTTTGGGGAGGTTCTCCTCTAGCAATCAAAACTTAAAGCATCTCAGTTAGTTTAGTCATGCTCGACTTAAGGTCATCGATTTCCATTCGGACCTCAGCATTGTGCGCCTCTTGCTCTGACATCTTCCGTATGTAGTTAGCTCTAGTCCAGTATTGGTGTCGAGGAATCAGGTTGACGACTAACAGATGACACTGGAAGATAGAGACAGCTGGAAATGAGCCACTGGACAAACAGACATATGCAATGAATCATGCAAAGATGCAAATGATATGCAATGCAAACAGGATGCAAAACACATGCAACAGGATCAAGGGTTCGAGATCACAGCATGGAGTCAGGGTAAAGAACCAACCACAGGGTGTGTACTAGGGTTTATCAACTGTAGAACAGGGTTCTAAAAGTTCCCAGAGTCTACGTAAATCCTTCGGATATTATCGGCCTACGTGACTACTCACATGGGTTAATAATATTCTCAAGAGAAACTCGTCTGAGTGTAGTATCGCGTAACAACTACTTGGGACTACTCCCTCATAGCCACCATACTACGTCCTAAAAGTCCAAGTGGGGTGAAGGTAACTCCGGTCCTCAGAATCACTGGCTCTCAACTCGGGAAGAGTGACATCAATGTGACTACTCACATCAGACATCAACAATCCCAAAGGGCCTCAACTGAGCATGGTCATCATATGCCATAAATGGTTAGGACTACTCCCAACAACCGACTATTGATTACACTATATTCCTATCATAAGTGCTCTCAAGTCTGGGTTAAGACTTATTTCACCACTCAAAGTAACAACCCTGCATACAGAAAAAACCAAGCACAAACAGGTATATATACATATATATATATATATATATATATATATATAAAATACAAGTATACAAGCAAGCAAACATATAAATAACACAAATGCAAACAAGGTGGGCTTAACCCTCTTAGGGGGATTCCCCAGTGAAGTCGCCCTTTTCTGTTGCGATGAGAATCGAATAACAAACTATTAATTAACTTGCATCACAAAACTGTGAAATTCCCCACCGAGCTTTGATTTATCCAAAGGAAAGGGTAAAGAACGAAAACCCTAATAAGAGAATCTAGGTTCGAGGGTTGGTTATACTAAGGGAAGGTATTAGCACACTAAGTATCTGTAGTACTCTACAAGAACCTCTTGTTAGTATTTGTGTTATGTTAAAGTTTGCTTGCTAAGGAAAATGTGCTAAGGTAAAGACCTAAGGGTATATACACTAAGTATGCTCGCCAAGACATCACATCTCGTGCCTACGTATCCTAACGGGAATGGAATCAGAGTATTCGTAGTTCCTCTGGTGGGGTGAGAGGGTGAGAAATAGAAGGTGGAATCCAAGAAGGCATTGAATGTAAAGGAAACAAAGGTGGAAAGACAAAAAAGGTAGAATCCAAGAAGGCATTGGATGTAAAGGAAAAAGGTGGAAAAAAGAAAAGGTGGCTCGCTAGGATCTCGCAATCCTATGCCTACGTATTCTCAAAAGGTACTTTGAGAAATCAGAGCATCCGTAGTTCCCCTCAACGGGGGTGAAGAACTCTGGACTGTGGTCAAGGTTCCAAAGGAAAGTAGGGTCTGCCAGCAAGACACCTACGTGGAATGCGACGACTCCAAACCGAAGGCTAGATTAAACAGGGAAAGAAATGTCCATGGGAAAGTAGGGTCTGACGGCAAGACACCTACGTGGAGTGCGGCGATGTGATATAAAGGAATGGCGGACAAGGCTATACTAAATGACATGGCAGTTAACTGGAACGACTCTTTTCCTTTGGAATCAGGTACAAGTAACAGGCAAACAGAGGGGCAAGAAGGAAGACCTCGAGTCTCAAGTGTAAGGTAAATATGTACAGCAATAGATACAGTGAATATCAAGAGTCAAATGAGAAACTGAATACCAGGAATTAATAAAAATAGGAAAATGTCAAAATAAATTAGAAATAAAGTCTAAACAAACCAAAATCTAATTAAAACTAAAAAGATTAAAACCTAATTAAAAAGTTAAATAAGTAAAACTGATTCACTAATTCTAATAAAAAACCTAGTTAACTAATTCTAAAAAATAAACTAAATAACTAAAATAATTTCTAATCTAAATCTAAATTAGTTCTAATACCTAATTTTAATTTTAATTAAAAACTAAATGAACTAATTCTAATTCTAAAACTAATTCTAAAATTAAATTAAAATTAAAACTAAATAATTAATTCTTAATTAACTTAAAATTCTAACTAAGCAAAATTTCTAATTACAACTAATTGGTGTTTATTGAAATTATTATCTATTTTTTTTAATTAAAGTCAAAATTGTCTATTACTATTTCTTTATAACATTAATATAAAAACTTATATTTAAAAGAAATAACTACTTTAATGCTAGAAATAAAAATTATTAAATTGTATCATTAATAAAAATAAAAATTAATAAATAATATATATATATATATATATATATATATATATATATATATATATATATATATATATATATATATATATATATATATATATATATATATATATATATAAGAGAAAGAAACTCATTCAAAGAATAAATATTTAAACAAACTAAAGACTTTGTTGACTAAATCAAATCTAATCACTAACTGCCATATAGGCTGAATTAAAATGAGAAACAAAATAAAACCTGATATCTTCTTCTCTCACTCCAAAAGCACTTTTCAAAAGCGCTTATCATCACAAATCAATCTCAAGAATCTACTTCTCTCACACACGCCAACTACTCGCTTCTCTCCGTCTGGATTCGCTCTCAACTCGCTCTTTTCTCCTCCTCCGCTCTCGTCTCTCGCTCTCCATCTGGCTTTTCTGCGAGATTTCCTTCTCTTTGCGCGGTTTGCTAATCTCTCTCTCTGCTGCTGCGTGTGGGTTGGGAAATGGTCTGAATCTTCTTCTTCCTTCTAGTGTGATGTTTCTGCTATCTTCAATGGATGTATGTGAATGAATCTCAGTGTTGAAAGTTATTCTGTTTTTGGGAATTTCATAGATTTGGAAATAGAGATTGGAAGAAGAAGGTGAGTTTTGTCGTGAAATAAAACAGAGTGGCGCGTTTGTGTTTGGTGAAATTGGAACAAGGTTGAAAGAAGGTTGTGGATTGAAGGTCAAATTGAGAACTGAAGGTTTTTGTTTTTAATCTGTCTTAATACTTTCTTCTCTCTTTTCTTTTTTTTTTTAATTTGTTTTGGATGTTTGGGATTTCTTGAAATGATTTGGGTATTGGTTTTTTTTAGTGGGTTTGTTGTTTTTGTGAGGTGGAAGGATTGATAGAAGGTTTGAGTTATTGGTTTTGAAGGGTCCAGTTTGTGAAGTCGTTTGGTTCTGAGTTGTTCGGGTTGAAGGATTAAAGAAGGTTTTGGAGAAGAATTTTGAAGGGTTGATGTTGTTACGGAAACGGATGCGCATCCGTGTATGAAGGTGGTTGGTGATTGTTTTGCAGGAGGTTTTTTTTGTTTAACAGTACGATGAAGAAGGGAGAAGTGAGGTAATGGTGTGGAGCGACTGGGTTTCAAAAAAGAGGTTGCACATGTCTGATATTTTAAGGCCAATGTTTGAAGGTATTGATGGCTATTGAATAAATTTGTGGGATGCAGTGTGAGGTTTGGTGATTCTGGTTTTTTATCTTTCTGACCTCCCCTTTTGTTTTTCACTTCTTATCCCTTTTAACCAATCTGAAACTTCTCCTATAAGCCTTGTTTTGACGTTGATGTTGATGTTATAGGTAGGCTGTAATCTTGGATTGTTTTTGCAGATTTTGATGGCAAGTTCTTGGGAGCTTTTTGTGGTACATGACAGGTTTTGGAGTAGCAAGGAAATTGGCTTTTGAAAAAAGTTGGCATATAGCAACTTTTTAGAGATACAGCCGATTTTGAGGGGATTGTGTGGACTTTTGTACCACTTGCAGTAGGTTTTGCTGTGGCGTACTTGAGTGTGTGAGGTAGCAGAAAGTTGGGATTATGTTGTATAGGGTGGCTTGGCTCAAATCTTGGCACAATAGAGGTGATGGCTGCAGGCGGGTAGTTGAGGAAGAGTTTTTCAAAAGTTTTCTTTGTAGCTGCTGTTATCTTTTGTATTTTTATATGATATTTTAATTAAAAGAAACATGGACTCTAAGTACATCTCTTGTGATTTTTTATTTTAACTAAAGAAAAATAATAGAATGAGAACTAAATAAAAACTAAAGTTGAATTAGAATTTAAAATTAAAATTAAGCTAAAACAAATTAATAAAATTAATAAAATCAAATTGAAATTAAAAGTAAACTAAATTAAAACTTAAGTTAATTAAAACTAAAAAATAAAAAGTTAAACTAAAATTAAAATTAGATTAAGTTTAAAATTAAAGCTATAATTAAAATAAACTTAACTTAAATATACTAAATAAGAAAGAAATTAAATTGAAATTAAACTATAAAAATCCTAAATATCTAAGATACTTATAACGAATTAAATATAAATAAATATAATAATTACTAAAATAAAAAAAGACAAGGAAGAAGAAAATGCATGATCAATGAGATGTCTAACTAAAAAACGAGACGACTAACTCAGAAAAATATGTAAATGATGTGAATATCTGAGGGTAAAATTTGGGGTACAACAGTAACTTTCTTTGGTTCAAACACCCTTTCCTTCGGTCAAGTACTACTTGTCCAGTCAGTGTACCAAAATCCTTTTGGGTCACAACCTTCGCTTGGTTTCATAACCGTCCTTTGGGTCACAACCTTTGCTTGGTTCCACACCCGTCCTTTGGGTCACAACCTTCGCTTGGTTCCACATCTGTCATTTGGGTCACAACCTTCGCTTGGTTCCACACCCGTCCATTGGTTAATCACCGTTCGTCGGTTAAAGGCTAATTTCTCTCTCCTTTCGATTGACCACTGTTTATCAGTTAACACACCGAGTCTCCAGAAAGTCAAACACCTTCTCTTGGTTCAATACTCTCCTTTTGGTTCACCACAGTCTGTCTATTGACACCAACCCCTTTTTCCCCACAGAATCATACTCTTTTATTTTTTCTGGTTAATCACTGCCTGTCAGTTAATATACTGAATCTTCAGTGTCTCTTACTCCGTCTCGATTCTAGTCTCTTGCTCCTTTATTCTCTTGGTTTCGACACCATTCCTTTGCCTTTATTTCTTGGTTTTAACACCATTCTTTTGTCTTCCCTGGTGGAATCTTTCTTTCTCCTTTCGCTCTTAGTTTTGATGTCATTTTCCGTTTCTTTTTATTCTCCTTCTTGGTTCTCCGAACTACATAGGCTCTGAATTCCTCATTGCACTATGAGGATATGTAGCCATGAGATTACGAAATCTTGGTGAACTACCTTCCCTTTTCTTCTTCCTAGTTCCTCGAACTACAAAGCTCTGACTTCCTCATTGCACTATGAGAATATGTAGGCACGAGGGCCCCAATCCTCTGCGAGAACTTTCTTCGTCTCTTTCCCTTCCCTCTTTAACTAGTATCCTTTAGATAAATAACCCATCCAAGCTTAGAAGCAAGCATAATGGTTCTCGTCGAGTACGACAGATGCATGAGGTGCTAGGACCTTCCTCTCGCATAACTGGCCCCTTACCCGTTTCTCTTTCCCTTGGGTTTTATCGATATTTTCCCTGTCCCTTGGGACTAAATAAAGTTTGGTGGTGACTCTGTTGTATATTTGAGTGTGTGATTCACTTAGGTATAATCCCGCTAGCTTCAGAGTCACACTATAGTCATAAAGTTGTTGCTTCAACTAAAGTATTTGTGCACAACAACTACCAGCAGCAATATATTCTGCTTCTGCAGTGCTGAGAGCCACACTTACTTGCTTTTTGCATGACCAATAGTCTAAATCATTTCCAAAAATGTTACATGTTCCACTTTTTCTTTTCTTATCCGTCTTACATCCTGTATAATCTGCATCAGAGAAACCAACAAGACTCTATACACTACCTTTAGGATACCATAAGCCGACGTTCATTGTTCCCTTGAGATACTTCATGATTCTCTTCACCAAGGCAAGATGTGATTCCTTCGGGTTGGCTTGAAACATTATGTCAGGACGACTTGCTGTCAAATATAATAATGGTCCTATCATACCTTAATACTTTTTTACATCAATTGAAACACCTACTTTGTCTTGATCAACATAAGTTCTGGATCCCATAGGAGTAGCCATAACCTTCCAATTGTATATGTCTAATCTTTTTATAAGCTCTTTGCAATATTTAGATTGATTGATGAATATCCCATTCTTTGTTTGTTTGATTTGCAACCCAAGAAAGTAGTTCAAATTACCCATCATGGACATCTCAAATTCTTCTTGCACGATTGATGAGAATTCTTCACACAAGGATTCATTTGTTGATCCAAATATGATGTCATCTACATAGATTTGCACTAAGATAGTATGATGGTTAATTATTTTAATAAAAAGTGTAGTATCAATTTTACCTTTTTTGAAACCGTGTTCACAGAGAAAATTACTTAACCTATCATACCATGCCCTTGGTGCTTGCTTCAATCCGTACAAGGCCTTTTTGATTTTGTACACATGATTAGGATGTTTGAAGTATTCAAATCCTGGAGGTTGACTTACATAAACTTCTTCAAGTATGTATTTATTTAGGAAAGCGCTTTTAACGTCCATCTGGTACAACTGAAAATTCGAATAACAAGCATATGCTAACAATAATCTAATTGCTTCTAGTCTAGAAACATGGGAAAATATTTTCTCAAAATCTATTCCTTCCTCTTGATTATAGCCTTGGGATACTAATCTTGTCTTATTCCTAATAATGATACCATTTTCATCTAGCTTATTTTTAAAGATCCATTTAATTCTTATAATATGTTTACCTTTTGGTCTAAGAACTAAATCCCAAACCTGATTTCTTTCAAATTGATTAAGGTCTTCTTACATGGATAAATTCCATTGATCAACATATAGGGCATCCTTAACTTTATAAGGTTCAATTTATGAGACAAATGCCATGTCGAGACATGCATCTTTACGTTTAAATCTCGTTGTAATGCCTTGACTTATATCATCAATGACTTTATTAACTAGATGATCCCGATGGGTTCTCCATTCCTTAGGTAGATCATTAATATTTGATTCTTATTTAATTAGTTCTTCTTGATGTTTCGGTTGATTGTTATTGTTTGCTATTGGAGTATCTTCCTTAGGAACATCTACAAAATTATCATAATCATCATCATCACACAAAACAATATCCTCCTTGGAGGGGTTAGATTCATCAAATGACACATGCATAGATTTTTCAATTGTTAAAGTTCTTTTATTATATAATTTATATGCTTTACTAGTAAAATAATATCCTAGAAAAATTCCTTCATCGTATTTTTCATCGAACTTACCGAGATTATCTTTATCGTTGTTTAGGACAAAACATTTACAACCAATAATGTGAAAATGAGAAATGTTTGGTTTCCTACCTTTAAAGAGTTCATAGGTGGTCTTTTTCAAAATAGGCTTAATAATAACTCTATTACTTACGTAGCATGTCGTGCTTACCACATCCGTCCAAAAGTATTTCGGAAGATTTGAATCACTAAACATAGTCCTCACAAGTTCAACAAGAGACCTATTTTTCCTCTCCACCACTCCGTTTTGTTGAGGAGTTCTTGGTGCTGAAAATTTATGTAGGATTCCATGTTCTTCACAAATATATTCAAAGGAAGCATTATGAAATTTTCCACCATGATCACTTCTTGTGGAGGCAATCTTTAGAGATTTTTCATTTTGAATTTGCTTTGTATACTTCTTGAATGCCTTGAATGCATCACTTTTCTGCACTAAAAAGAATGTCCAACAAAATCTAGAAAAATCATCAATAATAACTAAAGCATATACATTACCTCTGAAGTTTCTTGTTCTTGATGGGCCAAATAAGTCCATATGCAACAATTGTAGTTGCATTGAAGTGGACACCACATTCTTAGGTTTGAAATTTGATTTGGTTTGTTTTCCCTTTTGACAATCATCACATAATCTATCTTTGAAAAACTTTATCTTAGGCAATCCAATGACAAGATCATGCTTGACTAGTTTATTTAAATGTTCCATATGAATATGAATAACTCTTTTATACCATAGCCACGAGTCATTGTTATTTACCATTAAACATTTTACTTTCAAGGACAGATCATTTAGGAAATCATAAATATATTATTGATTCTTTTACCATTGAGTTTTACCTCACGTGTGACTTAATCTTCAATCAAGCATTCATCCTTGATAAACTTGATCTTGAAGCCTTTGTCATAAAGTTGGCTAATACTTAGAAGATTGTGCTTTAGTCCTTTAACATAAAAAACATCTTCAATGGATGTGAAATGTGGTGTTCCAACTTTGCCTATGCCAATAATTTTTCCTTTGTTATTGTCCCCATAAGTGACATATCCCTTGGCCTTAAGCACTAGATATGAAAATTTGTTAATATCTCCTGTCATATGCTTCGAACAACCACTATCGAGATACCATAAATTAGACGTGGTCTTCAAGTGTAATACCTCGTATTTTATTTTGCTCTGGATAATATTAGTTCTGATCAACTGGGTTCCGGTGTACTCTGAGAATTATTAGTTAAGATCATTTGAGTAAACTGATGAGCTCAGAGCAGATCAAATTAATATTATCTGACTCTGAGGTTTTAACTTTTGGAGCTATGGAGACTTTTGGACTTTTAGTAGTGTTACTATCTAATTGAACTCTCTATATTATTTCTTTTCCTCCTTTGCCAAACATAGTAACATTTGAGATAGAGAAGTTAGAAAGAAGGGAGAGAAAGGAAAGAAAGAGAAGAAACTTGGAAGAGAAGAACAAGAGCTTGGATCATCATCTCGTCTTCATCAAATCATCTCTCAATCTTCATCATCATCTTGTATTGAGGTGGGTTCTAGTTAGAACTTTTGTTTTAGAGGTTGGAAATGATAGAGCTAGGTTAGAAATATTGTTTTGTGAATGATAATATGAAATCGATGTTTCTAACAGTTAAAATGTAGAAATAGTTGGGTAATTTAGTCGGGTTATGATTAGGGTTGATAGAAATATGAGTTGGGAGTGGTTTGGGTGAAGAAATGAGAGATTTGGCCCCAAATGACCTGTTTTAACGCTGCTGAGAATTATGGGATTCGCGGGTTCGCTTAGCGAACCAAAGCGAAGGGGAAGGCGAATGCTTGCTTGGAGTTCACTTTGCGAACTTTGTGTCCTTTTAATTCTGTTATGTTCGCCAAGAGTTCGCAAGGCGAAGGGGAAGGCTAATGTTCGCCTGGAGGTTCGCCTAGCGAACATGATAGATTTTCCCATTTTGTTTCTTTCATAACTTTTGATTCGTAACTCGGATTGAGGCACGGTTGGAGGCTTTGGAAAGCTACTTCAATGCTTCTTGTGATAGTGAAGTAGAAACATATGTTTATGTCATGGATTGATATGTGGGTTATGTTTGACTTGTTATGTTATCATGTGTGTTTTATGGTTGATATTGTTATATGCAAATTATGTTATACCATGTCTATCTAATTGTTGTTAAGTATGATTGAGAGAATATGCATGCTTAAAATGAATTAGGAAGAGTGAGGAAACCTTACCCCAAAACAAATGGTATAGTTTAAGGTTATGACTAGAATTGTGATAGAGAACCTAGATGGCGATGCTCGTGCATTCGATGTAGAAAGGTACATCCGTGATGAGTATTGGTCTAGGAGAGAGTGAAACACTAGTATGGAACATGTGTGAATCTTTGTACTTATGAGAAAAGGTAAAAGAGGCCTTAAGGTGAATATAGCCTTGTGATTGTCGAATACAATCCCGTTTGTGTATGTGTGATCACGTAATCGTAACCATTTATCTTGAGTTGCAGTTTCATGAGTCTCGAGCTCCTCTGAAATGTATGCACAATTACTTGGCAGGTTTGATTCCCAGGTTAGTACGAATGGAGCCTAAGGATAAAGAGACTTATGACGGTTAATGGCCAGTGTGAAGTGACGGTTCATAACGGTTAATGGCCCGTAGAACCCGAATCCATTTCGTATGCCAAGTAACTACAAAGATCCATGACTCGGGTCGACTTCTAGACGTAGAAGAGGACGGGAATAGGGGATTCCTTGGTAAGGTTATCGATTAGTGATATTGTGAGTTGGTGAACTCATGAACATGTTTCCATATAGTGTGAGATTGTGAACTCAAGGTCACTTCCCTTCCCCTTTGACTTGAGTTAGGAATGATAGATCCTTGTAAAGCCGAGAGAATCTATAAGATAGGGAACTCACTGGGATTTAATATCTCACCCCATGTTATTGATTATATTACAGGTACTACAGGTCCCGCGAAGGGTAAGGATAAAGTTGTCTGACTTTCCTTACGAATCGTAGCTTTTTGGGATGGCATGGCTTCCGCTATGGAGTTTTATTTTGAGATCATCATGTTGATCTAGTTCTTAGTATTTAGATCATCTTGTATATATTTTATGCCATAGATTTTAGTATTAGGTATTTTGGGCATGTAATGTATATAATGTGTTAACTAGGAGCTTATGGTATTTCAATACCAAAACTTGGATTCATGTATAATATTTATGCTTTGATGTATGATGTTATATGTGGGTGTTACAGTTGGTATCAGAGCAGGTCGTATCCTCGACCTAGCCATGAAATAGTATAAGTATTTCTTTCCGTTTCATATGCGTGGTGTCGCCATTGGTCTTAAGTGTTATATTTATGGTATTGAGTCTGATTAACTTAATCCTATCTGTATGACATTTAGGAACACGGCCGACGGATGCAAAACAATCGTGGTAGACCTAGAACTACTCCTGTTGGGACGAATCTGCTGGGCGGCAAAGAGTATGTCCCATGTGTCGCTCCCGGGATTTTCATCCAGGTACAAATGCGAAAGTGGCACGAAAACAGAGTCACCGGTAATGTGTATTTATCCCAAGAGAGGGAAAGGAAACACTGCGTAAACCTGAGGGAAGGAAATAACATGGTCTCGCGACCAAGAGAAACGGGTAAGGGAGTCGGTTACGCGAGGGGAATGTATTAGCAGCCCCACGCGTCCATCCTACTCGATGGGATCCACGCTTATTGTCTAATCAGAGGGTGAGTTATCCTAAAGTCTACGGCTAAACAGAAACGGGGAAGGGGGAAACAAAGACGGACACGCAAGGATTATCGCAATCCTATGCCTATGTATCTTCGTGGACGAACGATGAATCAGAGTCGACGTAGTTCGACGGACTACGTACTAAAAGGGGGGAGGTTGCTCGCCAAGACATCGCCATCTTGTGCCTACGTATCCTCAATCTAACCAGAGAGAGGAAGTCAGAGCGTCCGTAGTTCGTGTTAACGAGGTCATAGTGTTTTTTATGAGCGACGTTAAGTTCGCGTCCAGCAGTTAGGGTCGATGCCTGTTTGCGACAAAACGGAAAATAACGTGCTCTTTTCTGAAAAAGGGTTTGAAACTTAAGATCTTGAAGGATGAAAAAGGGTTTGAATTTGTTTTGTGTTTTTTAGACAGAAATGTTTTGAAGTTAGTTTGTAACTTGCATTGTACCCAAGTCTACAACATAGGAACGAATACGTCACGTATCGTCCCCAATAGGACGTACACTAAGTACCCTAGAAGAATGAAGGGAGACCCCCCATACCTCACTTCCCATATATAAGGCTCATGTGCAATACGCATTGACCTTTATTAAGTGTTTTAGAAATGTTATGAGATGAGAAGAGAGACTCAAGTTGAAAAGAAAACACTAAGGGGAAACTAATTGTTCCTAATGTTATCATGCAAAAGATGGCCCTAAGGGGAGGTTTAAGAACGACCTAAGTCTAAAGAAGAGAGAGGGATAGCACTACCTAATGCTTATCCTACCCCACCTTAATCAAAAATTAAGGATGAGCTAGGATCTCAAAGGGTGTGAGAAAGTTGTACACAAATCATTATATCATGCTATTCATAAAAGGAGAAGACAAGTAAGATAGATGAGAGATGAAAGAAGAAATGAACATGGATAACCATCCACATGTTCAAGCACCTTACCTCTGACCCTACATAAAAGGTTAGTACCAAATGATTATAAGTAATGAATACAAGTATCAAAAGTAAATCAAACAAAGGCTAGTTGCTTTAAGAAGACAACTTAAGAAGCAAACAAGGATCAAATCAAAAGAGAAAGGTCCTAAGGGTTAAGTATCATACAAGGTCAGTAGGTACATGTCAATGTATCCTACTAAGTTAAACATGCCAAAAGAAAGCAAACAAAATCAAGCTATGCATCAAAAGCTCACACAAATGTAAGTTATACCATACCTATGCAAGATGAATGCAAATGAATCATGAACATGAATAAATGCATATGCAAGCATCAAAGTCGGAAGTGAATGAAATTTATTAAGGAATGGAGATTTCATTAGGATGGCATGTGAATCATGAATGCAAGCATTGATTAAGTAAGAAGAAGTGGTAGCAAACATCATCCAAGTTCATACATTGATGCATACTTGTAATGCAAGTAAGGAATGGAAGTGCAATATGAACATAAATGTAAATGAATGCAAGTCAGTAGCACATGAAATTTGAAATGACATTTAGAAGTCAAAAATTATCATATAAAGTCCACACAAGTGTCATGTTAAAGCACATTGAAGATTAGAAACAAACTTGGTTCAAACAAGTTCAAAGAAGCATGCAAAGGTTTATGGACTTATGAAACATGAAGATGATGTTATAAGTCATGGAATATGATTGAAAATGATCACAAACAGAAGTGGAATCATGTTTTGATGGATGTACAAGATCATGCAAGTGTTGATGCAAACAATTGATCAAAGAAGAACAAGTAAGGATGCACAAGTTCACAAAACATTTTAAGTTCAAATAAGTGCATACAAGTCATGTAAAGATGAACTATGAATGACCTATAATCAAGATGGATGACCTATAATATGCCTAGCAAATGATGTCAAAACATCTGAACAATCATCCCAAGGAAACATGTTCAAAGCATACCAAAACCCTAGCATAATTCCTCTAACAAACACACATGCAAAGGTGCATTTATACAATCCATAAAGTCATGTTAGAAGGATGAGAAATTTGGAATATGCAAGTCACTTGAAGTGAAAACTGTGTGTAAACATATATCAAAAGGATGGATCAAAATCAATTAACAAACATGTTCAAAGATGCTTCACAAGTTCATACAAGTCACACAGACAAAGTGCTCAAAGACAACATCCAAAAGTCATTGAAAATGACCTAAAAAATCTATGAAAAATAGTGTGAGATGTATCAATACATCATAGAGGCATGTATCAATTTTCATGTCAAAATTCAACTCATAACTATGTCAAACAAATCATCAATGCATCATGTGTCATGAACAAAGCTCAAACAAAATGTAAAACAATGAAAAATTTGGAAAAAATAGAAAAATAATCCAAAAATCGAAAATAAAATCGTCAAAAATTATTTAAATGGGTTACAATGCCTCATGAATTTATTTAGGATTTTTAAGTGTTTTTTTACTATTTTTAATAAAAGAAATTGAAACAGTTACAAAAAGAAAAATGAAATAAGAAATAAAGGCTGGGGGGTACACAGATAGCAAATGCTCCGTCCAAAATGCAATGGGCCTGAAAACAAGAGGGTGTGAATATCAAAATGGCAAGGCCCAAGGGAGGCTAATCCTGGAAGTGCACGGTGAGTCCTCAGTCAACATATTGACCAATCTGGACCGTTTGATTGATCGTTGAATCAATCAAGGGATGAAAATGAAAGGTGCACGGTACTAACCGTAGGATGGTGCGCGTTAGATTAATCAGGTGGCCCTACCGGATGGTGACAAGTGTCACCGCCGGAGTGGACCGCCACCACCAAACCTTATCTCTTCCTATTGGCTTTACATAAGAATCACATGAATCAAACCCATTCAGTTCTTAAACATCCCTCTCTCTCTCAAACGTCTCTCCCTTCCTGCACAATTAACCTCGCCGGAATCCTAAAAACTTCACTGGAGAAGGCGATGGTGCGCGGTGGCCGCCGCCATCCCTCTCTAACCGACCACCTCCAAACTCTGAATCCAAACACAAACCCTAACTAGAAATTCCATCTCGTTACGAATCCGGAAACGTAATTCTCAAAAACGCAATTAATCGATGAGATTGTACGCAACAAAAGTCAACACTCAAAGAAACAAGTCAAGCTCAACATATAATAAAACCACAATGAACTCTCTAAGAGTCCAAGGAAGCAGCTACGAGAGAGATCGAAATATACGTACCTACCGGAGACAAGTCCGGTGCCTCTTCGAATCTTATGGTAAGGTTCAATGTTCACCTCTTCTTATCCACTCTACTTTTTTCTTACTCGGTTTGTGCGTCTTGCAAGTTGTTGCGATTTCCTTGATTGATGAAGAATTGGTGCAATGATGATGTGAAGAGTTGTCGCTGCGAGTTACGGAAGAAGATCGATGGTGAAATACGCACCAAATCCGGCTACGTCGAGGATTCACGGGTACAATTCCTTCTCTCTTTCTTGCATGCCTACTTGCTCTCAATCCTCCTTCTCTTCTTCGTGAATCCTTCTTCAATTCTCTTGCAGTGTGTTGTTGTTTTTCTTGGTTCAACTTGTTGAGACTCAATTAAAATCCTTTATGAATCTGAAGTGGTTTTAATTCTTGATTTTGCAGGTGAATAATTGATGATGATGAAGGTTTGATTTTGTAGAGATTGAAGATGATGAACGTGAAGAATTGATGCGGAGGTTTGTTCAATCTGTGAAGGGTGAAGTTGCTGCATGATAAGGAGAGATTGAAGATTGAAGGAAGAGGTTTTGGTATTGGAAGATGAAAGTGAATGGGATAAGAGAGAGTTGGTTATGGTGTTAGTTAGAAGATTGGTTAGTTCTGTTAGGGAATTGGTTAGAGCATGGTGAACTGTTAAGAAATTTTAACTACTCTTATCTATTTTCCTGTTGAAACTCTGTTAAAAGTTCCGGTGGAGCTTGGTTGAGAGGAAAATTCGGTTATTGGAAATTGTTAGAATTTGTTGGATTTCTCTGTTGTAGAATTTTTTGAGTTGATTTTCTGTTAATTCTGCTATATAATTTCCACTAATGTGAGCTTTTTCTTTGCACTCAATTTTCTGTTATGAGCTCTTTGTAACCGTCTTCGCCATTACGGTTTCTTTGTGTTATTTCCCTTGTAAATTTCTGTTATCACTTTTATATATGAGCTGCTATTGTATTTTCCTATGCCATTACTTCTATTGAGGGTCACTTGCATTTACTTGAATGGTTTCAAGTTCAGCAGCAGAACGAATGTGTTGCATTCGTACCACACTCGGTTTTAACCCCAAGCTTCAGGTAGTGTATTCCATATTGGTCGTACGCCGTCTTAATTGGGTACATCCCATTAGCATATCCAGAAGACAGACCCAGTCTAGATGAATGCATAGAAGCATACATGTTTGGGAATTGTGGAAGTGGCTGGAGAAAATGGGCATTCCTTTGAGAGTTGAAATCTTTGGCAGGCATAGCTGGCGAGGATAATCCAAATTTTGCTCCATGTTTGGGCTGCCAGTCATAAAATAATGAGGGACCCGAAGGGTATGATGGCTGAGTCCCATGAGTAGCTACTCTTGGATCATGATATTTCGCCATGGGAAAGCCAACTCTTTGGTAAGCATCATTTGACCCATTGTTATTTGAGGACTATCCATTTGTCACAGTAGTGAAGCTTCCTTTATTCATAACTGATGTAGGGACATGTTCAGAAGTAATATCAGTTGAAGTTTTCCCTCCATGACCATTTACTTTGTTAGCACCATATGTTCCATTGGCAGAAGCTGGAGGATGATAATATGAAGGATACTGGTACCGTTGGATCTTAAAAATCTGAATTGGAATGGACATTTGGTATGAAGAATGGATATGGGCTAAAATTTGGTTTTGAATATTTGAAAATGGTAAAATGGATTGTATGGGGATATTGATTTTTCAAGAATGAATGAATTAAAAACGGAGTGAGAAAATTAGATTTAATCGAACTTGGAGATTGGGTTAATGGATGTTGAACTGAATATGGACCTAAAATGGATCTATATGTAGATTTTAAAAGTGGATACCATCGATGGTTTGAAAATGGTTAAAAATGATCCGTGGATTTTGGATATGGATATCAAGGTTGTGATGTGGGTTTAGCTTGAATAATGACGAGGGATATCTTAAATTCTAAGTACATTGTAGTCCACCTGAATCTTGTTTCCAAACTAAACATGCTTAAACCTTGATCCCCCTGACCACAAGAATCCATACTAACCCCAAGCAACCAGTATCAATAACTCTTTGATGGTAATGATTCTTGATCAGACGAACTCAACTGATAATAGTCCACAAGCTCATTCGTGAACAAGATACCATAATCCTCTTTGAATGCACCTTGATAATGATGAAACGACTTGAACTGAAAGAAAAAAAGCCAAACCCTGATTCACATCGATGAAATTCTGACCCGATGCTTCTGATGACTCCTCTGAATGGGGAGAAGCTTAGAGCTTGGTGAACCTCTGAATATGAATATACTCATGATAATATGAATTCAAACTCTACTTCAACTTGATCTAAAATAGGAACCGACTGAATCACCACTGCCTGGGGCAAATCACTAATAATAAGAAAATTCCTTTGATCCCACGTCTTAGGAGCTCATGCCAATGAATGAATAATGCTGTTATGACCTAAATGCAAATGAGGTGTAAAGCATAAGTCACTTATTGGGTATAAATAGATGGGAAAATTTTGAGGTGTTACAGCTGCCCCTATTCAAACTTCTTGGATCCGAGGGTATGATAGCTACGACTTTCAGACAATCAGGATACACGAGGTTTGAATACCAAAATAACCTGGAAATTTGCAACCTGTGGGGGTAATGCAATATAGTGATTACAAGGACGGCCGGAGGCGAACTCGAAAAGGTATACCGGCCGAAGGCGGGTTAACGAACAATAATAGTACGAGGTCGGCCGAAGGCGAACTCGAAAAGGAAATACCAGCCGAAGGTGGAATTTCAAACAAAGGTAGACTGGCCGAAGGGGGGCTAACAAACAGAATAACACGAGGACGGCCGAAGGCAAACTCGAAAAGAAACACCAACCGAAGGAGGAATTTCAACCAAAGGTAGACCGACCGAAGGTGGGCTAACAAACAGAATCTCACGAGGACAGCCGAAGGAGAACTCGAAAAGAAACACCAGCCGAAGGAGGAATTTCAACCAAAGGTAGACCGGCCGAAGGCGGGCTAACAAACAAAATCACATGAGGACGGCCGAAGGCGAACTCGAAAAGAAACACCAGCCGAAGGAGGAATTTCAACCAAAGGTAGATCGGCCGAAGGTGGTCTAACAAACAGAATCACACGAGGAAGGCCGAATGCGAACTCAAAAAGAAACACCAGCCGAAGGAGGAATTTTAAACAAAGGTAGACCGGCCGAAGGCGGGCTAACAAACATCAATAACGTGAGGTCTGCCGAAGGCGAACTCGAAAAGGAAGACCGGCCGAAGGCGGATTCTGCGGGGGGACAAGATAATATGAGGACGGCCGAAGGCGAACTTGAAAAGGTATACCGGCCGAAGGCGGAATAACAAGCAACAATAGTACGAGGTTGGCAGAAGGCAAACTCGAAAAAGAAGACCAGCCGAAGGCGGACTATGCTGGGGAGGAAGACAAGACCGGCCGAAGGCGAGCTAATCAATGAAAGTGAAACGAGAACGGCCGAAGGCGATCTCAAAAATGAAAGAACGGCCGAAGGCAGAATTTCTAACAACAATAATACGAGGACGGCTGAAGGCAAACTCGAAAAGAAAGGATACGAGGACGGTCGAAGGCGAACTCAAAAAGAAAGGCCAAGCCGAAGGTGGACTTTCAAAGAAAGACTAAGCCGAAGGTAGACTCTCAAACAAAGGATATGAGGACAGCCAAAGGCGAACTCCAAAAGAATGGCCAAGCCGAAGGTGAACTTTCAAACATTGGGTACGAGGACGGCCGAAGGCGAACTCAAAAAGGAAGACCAAGCCGAAGGTGGACTCTTAAAGAAAGACTATGTCGAAGGTAGACTTTCAAACAAAGGGTACGAGGACGGTCGAAGGTGAACTCGAAAAGGAAGACCAAGCTGAAGGTGGACTCTCAAAGAAAGACTAGGCTGAAGGTAGACTTTCAAACCCATAATACGAGACAAAGCCAAAGGTGGACTCGAAAAGAAAGGCCTAGCCGAAGGTGGAATTCCTAACAACAAATACGAGACCAAGCCAAAGGTGGACTCGAAAAGAAAGGCCGAGCCGAAGGTGGACTATCAAAGAAAGACTAAGCCGAAGGTAGACTTTCAAACAAAGGGATATGAGGACGACCGAAGGCGAGCTCGAAAAGAAAGCTCAAGCCGAAGGTGGACTTTCAAACCCAACGGTATGAGACCAAACCGAAGGTGGACTCGAAAAGAAAGACCAAGCCGGAGGTGAACTTTCGAAGAAAGACTAAGCTGAAGGTAGACTCTCAAACAAAGGATACGAGGACGACCGAAGGCAAACTCGAAAAGAAAGGCCAAGCCGAAGGTGGACTTTTAAACCCAACGATATGAAACCAAACCGAAGGTAGACTCGAAAAGAAAGACCAAGCCGGAGGTGGAATTTCGAAGAAAGACTAAGCTGGAGGTAGACTCTCAAACAAAGGATATGAGGACGACCGAAGACGAACTGGAAAAGAAAGGCCAAGCCAAAGGTGGACTTTCAAACCCAATGATATGAGACCAAACCGAAGGTGGACTCAAAAAGAAAGACCAAGCCGGAGGTGGAATTCCTAACAACAAATACGAGACCAAGCCAAAGGTGGACTCGAAAAGAAAGGTCGGGCCGAAGGTGGACTTTCAAAGAATGACTAACCTGAAGGTAGACTTTCAAACAATGGGATACGAGGACGACCGAAGGCAAACTCGAAAAGAAATGACAAGCCGAAGGTGGACTTTCAAACCCAACGTTATGAGACCAAACCGAAGGTGGACTCGAAAAGAAAGACCAAGCCGGAGGTGGACTTTCGAAGAAAGACTAAGCCGAAGGTTGACTCTCAAAACAGGGTATACAAGGACCACCAAAGGCGAACTCAAAAAGAAAGGCCAAGCCGAAGGTGGACTTTCAAACCCAACGATATGAGACCAAACCGAAGGTGGACTCGAAAAGAAGGGCTAAGTAGAATCAACAGATCTACAAAGATGACTCCGTTGGGGAAAAGAGAAATCTAAATAGACAACTCTGTAGGGGAGTACATGAAGGAACAACAGTAGGAAGGAGGAATCCACTGGTTGCGGTGTAATGTCAAACAACATCTCCTGCATTACATCTCTTTTTGCTGGGGGAAGAAACTGGTAGCAGATATCAAACCTGGCTTATGCTTTGAATGCACATGTTTGAATTTCTCTATGGCGTAATGCTCCATACAAAATGGAAATGCTACGCGTTTAGGAAGTTGCCATGCAAAAATGCTGATGCAAATGCAAAAGAGGCGTCTCAGCAAAATAAATGCTGAAGACGAAGGAAACTCCATGGGGGATGACAAACTAAATTGTCCTCTGAATTAAAAGACCCTGCTGAGGAAGATTTCACTGAACGACTTCTTGATCACAAACTCTGCTGGAGATGAAGACTCCGAGAGAAATTCCACTCTGTTGGAGATGAATATTGAAGATGGAACCCAAGAAATTTCTCTCCGCTGGAGATTACCCACGGGTTCTACCGAAGACAGAACTCAACACACAGATCTGAAGGATGCCAATAACAATTGGACTTAAGACCTGTCGGGGATGTCAACCGCTGTTGAACAAACCACTGTGAAGATCACCACCAAACTCTGCTTGGGGCTAGTTAATAATACCAAACCTGCTTGGGGATACAACTAAACTTAACCTGCTACTGGGAGACATTTGTACCTTCACCCTGCTGGGGAATATCAGCCACTATTAGCAAACCTGCTTTGTGATTGACGACATCAACTCTGCTAGGGGATACCATCAAGCTTACTCACCTGTTGGGGATCAGACCATACCGTTGCTGGTGAGAAAAAACTTCCTGACTAGCTGAGGAAAATAGGTGCTCAGACTCTGTGGGGAAAATAACCTCTTTGTCCAAAGAAAAAATATGTTCCATAAGTCTCCTGCTGGGGATGCAACAGCATCAACTTCTGGCTGCTTGCTAAGAGAGTAATAAATCACAACTCTAGCTGGGGAAATAATCCTCTATACTCTGGCTGGGGAGAGCAACTACCAGCTGAGGAGGAAGAAATTTCAATGTTGAGGAGAGTAACTCTACTAGGGAGAGACAATATTAGGTGCTTCACGCCTCTGCTGATCAACTACATACTGGTCTCCATACCCGACCAACGGTCCCTTGAACTTTTCACTTGCACCAGACCACAGGGTCTAATCATCTTAAGAGGATTTTATAAAAGCTCAGGCGTTCACACTGCCCCAGGATCTTCAAACTCTTGGAGAGATTTAGATCTCGTCATAACTGCCCCAGACTTCATAATCCATGAAGTAAATTACCTCGAAAGGGTTTGTAATGACTTGAAAATAATCTGCCCCAGTATTTTGAACCTTGAAGAGGTGTTTTCAATTAACCGTCTTCAGGAGTGGACAACTTCTCAGGCTCTAGAGGTGGCCTGCCCCAAGCCTTGAAGAAGCTTTTCCCCTGACTGATCTTACAAAGATTTGTCAAATTGACCTGCTTGCCCCTGTTTGGCTGCTTTAGGGAGAGTTTTCAGTGTGACTGTTCTAGATTGACTGTATCTTATCACCATTCACTGGGAAGGTCTAGGCTACGCACAGCCTCTTGGCCACATACCCCTTGACATGACTTTCCTTTGGAGTTTTCACCATCTCAACTTGGCGTGATCGAGCTTCTCGACTGACGTTCATTGTGTAAGCTTCTTTGATGTCAAACACATGCAAGCAGAAAATGTTTATTATGAGAATGACAATTCTAATGCAACACCCGTGTTAACCTTGAAGTTTTATTGAAAATGCATCGCCAAGCCTTGAGAACAAATCACTGGTTGGGATGCGACATTGATTTTTGAATGGAAAAACAATACGCACATGCAATACCAACAAAAATCTTATTAGCACAACTCATAGAAGTCAGGAACGCTATCTCGCTGAAGTGCACTTTCGGAATAAACCCTGTTTCAATTAGGACTTTTGAGGGTTGTATCGTAGCCTGGTTCACGGTTTTGAGAAAAAATTATTTAAGGCTCAAAGTTTATCGGTGCCCACCCACTCTTCGTGATGTTCTCCAGTCCTACGTTCAACTAATTTGGCGCAAGCGCTCATTTCTCAAAAGGTTTTATGATCTTTAAGGAACCCATGCAACTGATGGTTTGACACCTAATGAGGTTTTAGAGAAACAGTCACCCCTTTTTGTCTTTTGTGTCTGTAATCACACGAATTTGTTCTTGTTTGAGGATTTTTCTTTTGTAATCCTTTTCGCTTTTCGCCTTTCAATATTTTGCTTTTTTATCCCAAATTTTTGCCTGGATTGATTGTTTTTTAATCTTTCGGTTTTGAAGTCCAGCGGGATGTCCTAACTTTTGCCTAAGTCACTTGTTTTCAAGTTTGGACTTAGCGGGGTTTCTTTCTTTCTTTCTTTCTTTTTTCTTTGAACAAATCGTGTGACACTGTCTTGTCTGACTTGTTTGAAAGGGTTGTGACTGCTTCACTCCTTGATCATTGATGGATAACCATTGTGGTTTCACATCTCTTGACCTCTTGACTATGGAATAGAAGGTAATGAATCCTCAGATGCACACTCCTTTTGAAATTTGAACTCTCGATCAAACTAACTGACGCCTACCCTGCCCTTGGGTTAAGTGTGAGGGTTTTTTCGTATGAAAGAAACTCATACTTCAAGGCTCAAAGGGGTTGACGAGGGTCTATGTCCCTTATATCTCCAGTGTTTAGGGATTGGAAACAATGCATGTACATCCTCAACAGGGTTTTATCCAAAAGCGCATAACCAAAGATTTTGCGTTTTCACTTCATCATCCTCCCTCAAGGGTTCTAGGCAAGAAAGTTGGTATTGCAGTGCATATAAACATGATATGAGTGCATAAAAGCAAAATACTTCAAGAACAACACATTCATTGCATTAAAAGTATCATTCAACACACAAACAAGTTTTTACATGCAGACAGTGTTTGAACAAACAAATGAAAGCTACATATGAACATGCAGTAAAGGAAGCTGATGATTGCCATTGTTGAGGAGACTTGACTCCGTCTGAACTTATTGCTTCTGATGATGTCTTCGCAGCCTCGAGTGCTCACTCTGATAAAGAAGCTTCACCTTGTGGGGGTACCATCAGGGGTGATGACCTTTGAGTCAATCAAATCTTGCACCTTGTGCTGGAACGCATTACAATTATCAAGTGTGAGCCCAAACGTTCCTGAATGGAGCTCACAGCTAGCATTCAAGTCATAGTCTAGAGGAATAAGGTATGGCACTGGCATGGCATTCCTCACCTGAATCAGACAGATTTTGAGCAAGCGAGCAAACAACTGACTATAAGGAATAGGAATAGGATCAAATATCCTCTTGGGCCTTCTTGGTCTGAGTTGCTTCTGCTGCTGATGATTCTGCTGCTGATGCTGATTTGGGCGCCCAATTTGCTCCTGTATTTTCCTTTCCACACGAGGCCTAAACACGGGTTGCTAACGTAGAGCTTCTGCAACATAAGGTTGTGGAAGAGATCCCTGACGCGAGGTGGATCCTTTGGAAAAGGAGGGAGTCCCCAATTCCTTTGCAACAATGGGAGTAAAATCACCTTGTTTACCAGTGCCAACTGATGTAAACTTGATTGCCTCTGAATCAATGAGCTCTTGGACTTTATGCTTGAACCTTGTACAATTCTCAACATTGTGACCAGGTGCCCCAGAGTGGAATTCGCATCTAGCATTAGCATTAGGTCCCAGAGGAAGCTTTGTGGGAAGAGGTCCCAAACTAACACGTTTAACCAGTTTGAGCTCGAGCTAATAAGAAAGCAACTGCGCATACGGCATTGGAATGGGATCAAACTTCCTCTTAGGCCCCTCTGACTTAGGATCCTCTTGGGGAGAAGGAAATGATTGCTGATGAGAAAGCTCTGAAACTTCAGTTTATGGAGGGAATTCATGAGGCAATCCATGATCTAGAGCAAACCCCAAAGAGATGGGAGGAGTAAGGACCTTTGTTGTGGAAGCGACCACATGATCGTTTTCCTTCTTCAACACCTTATTCAAGATTTCCATAACCAGGCCCATCTGAGTCCTCAGCTGGTTGACTTCCTCTCCTAACAGTTTCTGGCCTTGAGATATGGCCTGTATATCCTCCCCAAACTGCCTCATCTAGATTTTCATTTCAGTCACTTCTGCACGAAGTTGTTCCATGGCTATATTTTGATTAAGTCTGATGAATCTGCTAGTCAGCAATCCTGTCTGTAGAAGAGCACGATAAGAAAACCAAAGATAAACCTATTATGCAAAATGTAAAATGATTATGGTTATGCAAATGCAAATGCAAACATCATATTTAAACATTTCTAGGGCGTATCTGCTTTTATTCCAGTCATTGAAACCGGGCAAGGAATTGGACACAATATCGAAAAATAAATCCGAACCCAAAAATACTGCAGAATCAACACAAAGGAAGTACACTCTTTGAAAATGAGAGTTGTTGAGACATATAGGGCTGAACCAAACATTTTATATCATGTCATAAGAATTCATACAGACGGGTCTGATACAATCAAAGGCGATTCCATCAACAATCCTGATGGTAATCACAACACAATATAACAACAAGATCACTACAAATTAATTCCAAACAAGTTGGCCTCAACTTCCTCAAGGAGATCCACAATGTCTGGATGTGTAGGTCGCTCTATCATCCCTTTGATCAGTCTGTTTCTCTTTTCAATATCTTGAATCAACCTGACAATCTATTCTTCAACATTGTTACCTTCGCGCCTTGACTTCTTGACTTCAGCTTGCAACTCGAGCTCTTCAATTTCTTTCTAAGCTTCTTTCCACTTACCAGAGAAATGCTTTTTTCTTGCTTTCATCCTTTGAAGCTCTTCTTTCAACTCCCTATTCTCAATCTTGACCTTTTCCCACATCTCCTGATACGTGGCAAGCTTGGCTTCAGTCTCGGTCAAGAGCTTCTTATTTTTCATGTAGGCCTTGCCAGAGGATTCAGCAGCCATACTGACTTTTCTGAAGTGCCGAGCTCTGTTAGTGAGATCCTTCTCCTTTTCTTCCAGGCGCTCTGTCACATCTTGAACTTTCCATTTCAATTCCCGGTTGTTATGTAAAGCACCTTGCAGCTGACTACTCATACCAACATTCTCTACCCTCAAATCATGCACCAATTCTCGCTGCTTATCGAATTCTTCAATGGGTACAGTAAGCCTCTCCTCCACAACCTCAGGATACAAGGGAGGCACCCAATCAAAAGGCAAGTAGAACTTTTCTACCTTTTTCTTTATCCAGTCTACGTAGGGAGAGAAAGCTTGATTATTAGGTTTGCCCAAAGCGGTTTTTCCTTTCTTTTGCCTACTGAGCCATGCTTCTGAAGCCTTCTGCGCCACAGATAAACCATCGGCTACATGAAAATACAAAGACTCTTTCAAATCTTTTTCAACCAGAGAATCTTTCATAGCATATCCAAACTGCCTGATAGCCAAAGAAGGATTGTAATTAATACCCCCTTTTCTCCCTATCAATGGTACGTTAGGGTACTCACTATAGCTGTGCAAAATGCCTTTGCCAAGCAATCCTTGATCCACCCAAACAATATCCTTAGCAGCTAGACCCATAAGACGTTTACTCTAATCCAGAGAAGTCCTAGTATCCACAAAAGCACCTGACCGGGGTAGACGATTTGCAAACCACTTATAGAAAAGAGATGCACAACAATGAACTATCCTGCCTCGTCTCTTCTCATTCTTGTTGTACAAGGCATAGTGAAGATCTCCTAACAAGGTTGGCACTGGATTCTGAGTTGTAAAGATCTGGATAGCATCCGTATCAACAAAATCGGATTCATTGGGAAAAAGGACAATACCATATACACAGAGAGTCAGTATTGCATTGAAAGTTTTCCAACTGTTCTCCTTAGCCACTTCTTGAGCCTTCTTTACCAAGTACACCAAGTGATAGCCACGAGACTTTCCCTTGTTGGTGATGTCAGCTTCCAAAGTTGATTTGCTCAAATAAAGAACCTCAGCCACAGCTTTGAAGTCAAGGTCTGCCTTGGAACCATAGAAAGGAATACCTTCTTTAGTGGAAATCCCCAGGATGTTTGAGTACTCCTTCAGAGTAGGGACCAATATGTAGTCTGGCAACACGAAGCATCTCAGAGGAGGATCATAGAACTGTATCAAGGTGTGCAAGCCATTATATTCATACTCACTAATGTTACGAACGAAAGATAAGATCCAACCATATTTCTCTTTGAAAACTCCCAACACTTCAGGACCGACCATTTCCTGTAAACTGCCAATCTAACCAAGAGTGAGCTTCGGGAACTTGTAAATAATGATATTCTTCTTACTCTTCTGAGTGTCCATCCCGATGACTGTCTGTTGACTGGAATCAAAAGATCAGATACTACCTGGAAATGCAAAAATATGAATGTCAGAAAAATGAAATGCAATGCAAAGCATGGGATCAAGGTATCCACACAAGCTGGCTGCACTGAACAAACTGAATAATATCAAGATTATGCCCAAATGCCTAGAACACCAGAGTAACCACACTGATAGGTTCATACTGATAAGAAATCCTGATAAGAAATCCAAAGTATCGGGTATGCTGAAGGTCAAGGTTACCTGCAAACTTGCAAACACCCAACCCCTCTCACATGTGGGTACTAAAAAGGCGAGGATCCTCAATATCACGGACTCTCAGGTCGAGAAATGATGATACGTTCACCATTTCTGGTTTGGCATCATCATCAATCGAGGAGGCCTCAACTGATTCCCCTAAAAAAGGATATCATATAGCAAGTTCCCAGAATTGGGTCCTCGGATCGAGAAGTGTAATGGGTTTGCCATTTCTGGTATGCCATTATCACATCTCGGGAAGAGTGTCGTTACTGAGTACTCGGGAATGGTCACCAGAGTCGACAGTTCCTCAAGAGAATAACTAATGGCCTGTATCAACATACAGTAGCAGATATCTCCCTATAGAACCTTGTCTGGCTATAGGTCTCGTGAACACCCGTACGTGCCAACACCATGAGAGTGTCACACCTGCCCACGCTAATACCTATGTGTATGCTCAAGCCTGGGTAGTGGGCTTATCTCTCAGAAATCCCAACCTGCCAAACAGAAAATCCAGTACAGCATAACATAATCCAGCATAATAATGAAATGCAATGCCATAAATGCGGTAAATACAGTAAAACAGTAAAATAGTAATATAGTAATACAGTAATATACAACAAAAGAAAGTACCACAGTAAACACCCAATGAAAAGAAACAAACAAGCGCTAGGATTGACTCGCAAAAGGGATGGTCCAGCAAGAGGTCAACCAGTCCCCAGCAGAGTCGCCACCTGTCACTCCCGGGATTTTCATCCAGGTACAAACGCAAAAGTGGCGCAAAAACAAAGTCACCAACAATGTGTATTTATCCCAAGAGAGGGAAAGGAAACATTGCGTAAACCTGAGGGAAGGAAAAGAACATGGTCTCGCGACCAAGAGAAACGGGTAAGGGAGTCGGTTACGCGAGGGGAAGGTATTAGGACCCCCACGTGTCCATCGTACTCAATGGGATCCACGCTTGTTGTCTAATCAGAGGGTGAGTTATCCTGAAGTCTACGGCTAAACAGAAATGGGGAAGGGGGAAACAAAGACGGACTCGTAAGGATTATCGCAATCCTATGCCTACGTATCTTCGTGGACGACCGAAGAATCAGAGTCGACGTAGTTCGATGGACTACGTGCTAAAAGGGGGGAGGTTGCTCGCCAAGACATCGCCGTCTTGTGCCTACGTATCCTCAATCTAACCAGAGAGAGGAAGCCAGAGCATTCGTAGTTCGTGCTAACGAGGTCTTAGTGTTTTTTTATGAGCGACGTTAAGTTCGGGTCCGGCAGTTATGTTCGATGCCTGTTTGCAACAAAACGGAAAATAACGTGCTCTTTTCTGAAAAAGGGTTTGAAACTTAACGATCCCGAATGATGAAAAAGGGTTTGAATTTGTTGTGTATTTTTTAGACAGAAATGTTTTGAAGTTAGTTTGTAACTTGCATTGCACCCAAGTCTACAACATAGGACCGAATACGTCGCGTATCGTCCCCAATAGGACGTACAATAAGTACCCTAGAAGAATGAAGAATGTAACACCCCAAAATTCATATTTAATTATTTAATTAATTATTTATGATTATGGTGAATGATTGTGAATTATATGACGCATTGGGTGGTTTTATTGATGTGTGTTGTGGGTATTAGTGAGAAGTTGATATAATTAGAGTTATTTAGATTTAAATAATTTAATCATATTATATGTGGAGTTATAATAATAATCATAATATAGATGGCATTATTTAGATTATTATTATTTTAAATAAGATGAGTAATAATAAGGGCAAGGTGGTCTTTTGTAAAGGATAAGTGAGGATATACTCGGGAAACCATTATTAGGGGTATTTGGACTTAATAAGAAAATAGAAGTGGGAAGTTATTATGATTGATCGTAACTTTTGTGAGAAGTGCTCTGAGAAAAAAGAGGGAGAAAGTTAGGGCTCTAGAGGGATTGCTGCAGAACTCAAGAGAAAGAATTCAGAAAAAAAAATCAATTACAAGGTATGGGGAGTATAACTTTCATTATGATTGATGTAAAAATCTGAATATAGATAGATTGGGGTTTTATGGGATTTTGGGTTTATGATGAATTCTTGATGAAATAGATAGAAATTGATGAATTTAGGATGTATGTTTTGATTTAGAATGATGTATGTATGAGGGTAGATAAATTGTTGGGTTTTTATCCATGTGTTTTTTGATTGTTTGGTGTTTCTGGTGAGAAGTTGGAGTTACGTGTCAGTGATAATAAAAATGCTCGAATTGTGTAAATTGCTTGGTTGAATTGTGATTTTTAGTGTTATAAGAGTTTCTAATGAATGTGTATTGTTGTATACTGATGTAGAAATCCGAGTTCTGTGCTAAATGATGTCTGGGGATGTTGGGATGGGTTAAATAAGTGATTTTTCGCACAAAAATACAGCAGAAAAGTGCTTCTGTAACAGAGTAACCGGTTACCCTAATGCAGTAACCGATTACCCCGGGACAGATTTGTTTAAGAACTTCAAAAATTCGTATCTTGAGCCTCGGGTGTCCGTTTGACTCGCCGTTTGAACCAGTGGAAAGCTAATACAATCTAATTTCTTGTAAAAATGGTTTCAAGTCCTGGAATTAAAATTAACTAGGTTCTGATGAGGCTTTATGGCGTCAGTGTAAGATGTCAGTGTCTGTGTTTGTTAAAAAACTTTAAAAATTCATAACTTGAGCTGTGAGCATCCGATTGATGCGTGGTTCGGATCGTTGGAAAGCCGAGTTAATGTAATTTATCTTAAAAATATTTTTAGTACCATAATTCCAGCTATTCGATGCATGGACATGTCTTTTGAATGCGTCGAGTTATGTCATTTTGTGAAATGTAAGCAAATGTCTTGTATGGATGATATGCTATGATGTTCTACTTGAATGATTATGTTAGTGATGCTATGGAGTTGTTGTGAAGTTGTTGTTATGTGTTGATGTGATCTATGATGATTGTTTAATTATGTGCGTGTTAAATGTATACATGGGGTAAGAGAATTGCGTTGGAATTGTTATGGTGATAGATGCATTATGATATTTTGATGTTGAAAATAAAGTTGTGATGTTATATTATGATGGTTATGATGTAGTGATGATGAAGGAGTCGATGATGTGCATATTTGATGTATATATGCTTTATGATGATTATGATTAATGATTACATGAATGCGGATGCAATTTGAGGAATTTGTTGATTATGTAGATATTTTTGCATCATGGCATTCATGGCATACTATGTTGGGACTTCGGTCCGTTGTTGTTGGCTTTAATCCCATTGTGCGGATTGGAGTGATTATGTTGTGCTCCCTTGTGGAGGGTTGATGGCCAGTGTCCATCACATGATGATTATGTTGTGCTCCCTTGTGGAGGGTTGATGGCCTAGTGTCCATTACATGATTGAATTGGTACCACATGCATGTTTATGATGAAGTTGCATTTCATTCTAAGTGGCATTGCATGTGTATGGGTTGATTGTTGATTAATATGTATGTTTTATTGAGGATATCGTGATGTTGTTGTTGTTGTGGCAATATTAGTATTCTTTTCTTTATATCTTTTATAATGAATTATAATTACTCACCCTGCCTGTTTGGAAATGTTGCCTCTATGATGGGTAACTTGCAGGTGATCAAGATTAGCTTGTAGACGCATGAAGATTTAGCTTTGGAGTTATTTTACTCTATTTTCGTTAATAATAGAAGTGTCTTGCTCTGATATGTAACATCGGGTGGGGAATGCTAGAGTTGAAGTTGTATTGTTTTATAAAACATATTTTATGAGTTTTCTACATGTTGAATTTATTTGACGACGACTTTTGACAATGACTAAAAGGTCTTTTTGTTTGATGAAATAAATGAAGTTATTTTGAGACTATGATTCCGCTGCGAAGTTTGAATGTCATTTATTGATGTTATCAAAGAAATTATTATTATAAATGTTTGAAAACCCGTGTTACGGAGCTGGAAGTTTATTATGATGTTTTTATGAAGCATGTGGCACCCTTTTTGGTGATTTTACTTTGATTTACTTATATAACATTGTTGTGAATATTCTTTGGGTAGAAGGGTGTTACATTAGTGGTATCAGAGCAGGTCGGTCCATCCGGCCAGGTTGTCCAATGTTGTTTGTTCCTTTAGTATGCAACATGTGTGTGAAACACTGTTGGTGCTTGCTTGTTTTTCTAAATCACTTATTTGTACGAGGGAGATTGAAACAAGTGGGGGAGAAGCCACTGCTTCTCATAGGTGTTTGGTTGCAAGGTGTGAACAATTAGTACAGTATGCCATGGATTGTAAGAGTACAATTGTTGGTGAGACTGTGTTGTTCCCGATTTCGAAGGGAGTACGGATTCAAGATTTATGTGTAGCGGTCAGGTCGCAGTGTCCTTGAGAGGGAATGGTCAGGAATTTGGGTTGTTAGCATCTCTAGGAGTGGAGGGCGATGTTATGGCTAATGATGTGCCAGTTATGTGTGAGTCCTGATGTCTTCCCGGGGATGATTGCGACTTGTCGTTAGAGCGAGATGTTAGATTAACTTGAGGTTACTCTGGAGGATGAACGTTTTGGAGTTAAATAAAGTGCTTTGGAATTATGTCGCTGAGTCGATGCAGATTCTTCCAACTGAAGAACGTTGTGAATTCAAGGTTTTGGTCTGTTGGGCGAATTTGGGCGTCTCTGAGGGAGAACGATCAAGTAATATTGATGGTTGTTCTCAAAGGGTAGAGAGAAATGTGGCGGTTAATGATATGTCGGTAGGGTGTGCCTTCCAGATGTTCTAAGAGATATCTGCAAAGCAAGTAGGATAAATCTTAAGGAATGAAGCTCAGATGGATGCATGTATGTGATAACGGTTATATGATATTGTGCGTAGATTACTGACAGTGGATTATGGAGATGATCGAGATTAAGGATCCACTCCAAAGAATTGACGATCTGATGGACCAACTGGTAGGCTAGTATGTCTTCAGTATAATTGAATTAAGGTCAGATTATTTTCAGATTTGGCTGAAGAGTGAGGATAGTTGGAGGATCTTAGAAGCAAAAGAGAAAAGTAGAACTCATGTTCATCATTTCCAATCTTCATTTTCACACTTATGGAACAACCTTCACTAAACAGGTAATAATTTTTCGCTCGTAACTCCGATGGAAGCGATTCTGGATTTTTTGGAAAGCTTACGAAATTCCCTACATTTTACATATAAACTTTGTCTTCTGCATGTTTTTGACGAGAGAGAGAGAGAGAGAAATGCATTTGAAGATTTGGTTCTGATGCTGATTTTGGTGAAGGCATGTATACGGGATTTCTTGACCAACCTCCATTACACGTGATAACTTTTTACTCGTAACTTGGATTTAAGCGATTCTTGAATTTTCGGAATCTAAATGAAATTCCCTTCATTTTAGCATATAATTTTGTATCAGGAATGTCTGTATTGAAGGAGATAATCGTGTTTGAAGTTGAGCGATTCTTGCTGGAAATGGGTAAGATGAGGTCAGGTATAAGATGTTTGGTAATAGAAAGGAGGTGAGGGTATCAAAGAAGCACATGGAGGTGCGGCGTATGCCAATTGAGAATGATTAGAGTTGAGAGATCTTTGAGGAAGGGAGAAGGTTAAATAGTAAAGTGGATTGTGTGTCATTGATGACATGATGTCGACATGTGTCGAGAAGATTTTGGAAAGTTTCTATCACCAACCAGATGATGAGATGGTACTGTTGAGATTGTGATTAGAATGAGATCCAAATGTGAATTTATACAGATCATCGAGATTATGAAATTAAAGGAAAGACGAAGGATTTATTAGTGTTATTAAAGTTCTCTACTTGGATAAATGCTTCATTTGGAGCGAACCGATTTGGATTGTACTTGGTGTAGTAGCATTTTCGGTATTGGGAGAATATTTAACAATTGTGTTGTGCTACGAGCGTGTATAGGAAGATATGTAATGGAATTTTGGGCGTTTATGTATCATTGACGAGGTTGAAAAGAAGGAAATTAGGAAAACATTTGTGAGCCTTAGAGAGGTTGTTGAACACTATGCTTAAGTAACTTTGAGCACAAGGTAAAGGACACTATTGTAGTTAGGTAACAATGATTTATGCCACCGTTATGGTTGTCGGCTACCTATTGACAAATTGAGGAACTGATCAACCTTAATCTCTTGTTGATAGTAGACGGGATCGTATTGGATGGAATAAACTTGTCTTGCTAGCTTGATAGTGAGTAAAGTAAATTGATGTTTTATCGAGAGGATAGTTGTTCACTATTTGGTGTGGACCTAATGCAAAAGTGGCTATAAAAGAGTTGGGACTTATTAGACAGTTCAGATACGGTGAGTTGTACGCGAGCTAACGCTGCAGAGTGGAAAGTTGAGAACGTCAAAAGTGAACTATTATTTTCTTGTGAATATTAGAGAGAGTCAAGGGATAGATGTGAGATTCGTAGATCTAATAGTTAATGGAAGTCAAAATGAAGACAATGACTTTAAGGTAGATGACTAGAGTGGCGCAGCTGAAGTGTGATGTGGCGCAGTTCATTATGTGTGTATGACTTATTGGAGTCAGGGGTTAAGCATCAGAAGCCTACGGGAATGATGCAAACAATTGGAAATATCCCATAATGAAAGTGATATGGGAAAGGTTTATATACTATTCGTGTTAATGCTATGTCGATAGATGTATTGAATTATATGTTGATTGAGGAGTCACATCATTGCGGTACTAATGTTGTGTGTCAGAGTTGTCGGTATTATGGTTATATTGATGTTCTTATGACGATGTTGATGGCGATGGTAATGACCTTATTATGTTCTGGTTCAAGAGCGAATGAGACCCTAAGGTGTTGAGACGGAGAGTGAAATGAATCAGTGCGTTCATAACTCGGTAGCATTGCATCTTATTGGATTGTTGTAGGTAACAATGTGGAATTTGGATTAGTGGTATTCGAATTATTGTCAAACTCGTCGTGGGAGTCGGAGGGAAGGATGCGAGGGTCGTATCCAGAGTTGGTTACATCAGGTAATTTTCGAGGACGAAAATTTTTTAAGTGGGGGAGAGTTGTAACACCCCAAAATTCATATTTAATTATTTAATTAATTATTTATGATTATGGTGAATGATTGTGAATTATATGACGCATTGGGTGGTTTTATTGATGTGTGTTGTGGGTATTAGTGAGAATTTGATATAATTAGAGTTATTTAGATTTAAATAATTTAATCATATTATATGTGGAGTTATAATAATAATCATAATATAGATGGCATTATTTAGATTATTATTATTTTAAATAAGATGAGTAATAATAAGGGCAAGGTGGTCTTTTGTAAAGGATAAGTGAGGATATAATCGGAAAACCATTATTAGGGGTATTTGGACTTAATAAGAAAATAGAAGTGGGAAGTTATTCTGATTGATCGTAACTTTTGTGAGAAGTGCTCTGAGAAAAAAGAGGGAGAAAGCTAGGGCTCTAGAGGGATTGCTGCAGAACTCAAGAGAAAGAATTCAGAAAAAAAATCAATTACAAGGTATGGCGAGTATAACTTTCATTATGATTGATGTAAAAATCTGAATATAGATAGATTGGGGTTTTATGGGATTTTGGGTTTATGATGAATTTTTGATGAAATAGATAGAAATTGATGAATTTAGGATGTATGTTTTGATTTAGAATGATGTATGTATGAGGGTAGATAAATTGTTGGGTTTTTATCCATGTGTTTTTTGATTGTTTGGTGTTTCCGGTGAGAAGTTGGAGTTACTGTCGGTGATAATAAAAATGCTCGAATTGTGTAAATTGCTTAGTTGAATTGTGATTTTTAGTGTTATAAGAGTTTCTAATGAATGTGTATTATTGTATACTGATGTAGAAATCCGAGTTATGTGCTAAATGATGTCTGGGGATGTTGGGATGGGTTAAATAAGTGATTTTTCGCACAAAAATACAGCAGAAAATTGATTCTGTAACAGAGTAACCGGTTACCCTAATGCAGTAACCGATTACCCCGGGACAGATTTGTTTAAGAACTTCAAAAATTCGTATCTTGAGCCTCGGGTGTCCGTTTGACTCGCCGTTTGAACCTGTGGAAAGCTAATACAATCTACTTTCTTCTAAAAATGGTTTCAAGTCCTGGAATTAAAATTAACTGGGTTCTGATGAGGCTTTATGGCGTCAGTGTAAGATGTCAGTGTCTGTGTTTGTTGAAAAACTTTAAAAATTCATAACTTGAGCTGTGAGCATCCGATTGATGCGTGGTTCAGATCGTTGGAAAGCTGAGTTAACGTAATTTATCTTAAAAATATTTTTAGTACCATAATTCCAGCTATTCGATGCATGGACATGTCTTTTAAATGCGTCGAGTTATGTCATTTTGTGAAATGTAAGCAAATGTCTTGTATGGATGATATGCTATGATGTTCTACTTGAATGATTATCTTAGTGATGCTATGGAGTTGTTGTGAAGTTGTTGTTATGTGTTGATGTGATCTATGATCATTGTTTAATGATGTGCGTGTTAAATGTATAATTGGGGTAAGAGAATTGCGTTGGAATTGTTATGGTGATAGATGCATTATGATATTTTGATGTTGAAAATAAAGTTGTGATGTTATATTATGATGGTTATGATGTAGTGATGACGAAGGAGTCGATGATGTGCATATTTGATGTATATATGCTTTATGATGATTATGATTAATGATTACATGAATGCGGATGCAATTTGAGGAATTTGTTGATTATGTAGATATTTTTGCATCATGGCATTCATGGCATACTATGTTGGGACTTCGGTCCATTGTTGTTGGCTTTAATCCCATTGTGCGGATTGGAGTGATTATGGTGTGCTCCCTTGTGGAGGGTTGATGGCCAGTGTCCATCACATGATGATTATGTTGTGCTCCCTTGTGGAGGGTTGATGGCCTATTGTCTATCACATGATTGAATTGGTACCACATGCATGTTTATGATGAAGTTGCATTTCATTCTAAGTGGCATTGCATGTGTATGGGTTGATTGTTGATTAATATGTATGTTTTATTGAGGATATCGTGATGTTGTTGTTGTTGCCCTATTATTATTCTTTTCTTTATATCTTTTATAATGAATTATAATTACTCACCCTGCCTGCTTGGAAATGTTGCCTCTATGATGGGTAACTTGCAGGTGATCAAGATTAGCTTGTAGACGCATGAAGATTTAGCTTTGGAGTTATTTTACTCTATTTTCGTTAATAATAGAGGTGTCTTGCTCTGATATGTAACATCGGGTGGGGAACGCTTGAGTTGAAGTTGTGTTGTTTTATAAAACATATTTTATGAGTTTTCTACATGTTGAATTTATTTGACGACGACTTTTGACAATGACTAAAAGGTCTTTTTGTTTGATGAAATAAATGAAGTTATTTTGAGACTATGATTCCGCTGCGAAGTTTGAATTTCATTTATTGATGTTATCGAAGAAATTATTATTATAAATGTTTGAAAACCCGTGTTACGGAGCTGTAAGTTTATTATGATGTTTTTATGAAGCATGTGGCACCCTTTTTGGTGATTTTACTCTGATTTACTTATGTATCATATTCGTGAATATTCTTTGGGTAGAAGGGTGTTACAAAGGGAGACCCCCCATACCTTACTTCCCATATATAAGGCTCATGCGTAATACACGTTGACCTTTATTAAGTGTTTTAGAAATGTTATGAGATGAGAAGAGAGACTCAAGTTGAAAAGAAAACACTAAGGGGAAACTAATTGTTCCTAATGTTATCATGCAAAAGATGGCCATAAGGGGAGGTTTAAGAACAACCTAAGTCTAAAGAAGAGAGAGGGATAACACTACCTAATGCTTATCCTACCTCACCTTAATCAAAAATTAAGGATGAGCTAGGATCCCAAAGGGTGTGAGAAAGTTGTACACAGAGCATTATATCATGTTATTCACAAAAGGAGAAGACAAGTAAGATAGATGAGAGATGAAAGAAGAAATGAACATGGATAACCATCCACATGTTCAAGCACCTTACCTCTGCCCCTACATAAAAGGTTAGTACCAAATGATTACAAGTAATGAATACAAGTATCAAAAGTAAATCAAACAAATGCTATTTGCTTTAAGAAGACAACTTAAGAAGCAAACAAGGTTCAAACCAAAAGAGAAAGATCCTAAGGGTTAAGGATCATCCAAGGTCAGTAGGTATATGTCAATGTATCCTACTAAGGTAAACATGCCAAAAGGAAGCAAACAAAATAAAGCTATGCATCAAAAGCTCACACAAATGTAAGTTATACTATACCTATGCAAGATGAATGCAAACGAATCATGAACATGAATAAATGCATATGCAAGCATCAAAGTCAGAAGTGAATGAAATTTATTAAGGAATGGAGATGTCATTAGGATGGCATGTGAATCATGAATGCAAGCATTGATTAAGTAAGAAGAAGTGGTAGCAAACATCATCCAAGTTCATACATTGATGTATACTTGTAATGCAAGTAAGGAATGGAAGTGCAATATGAACATACATGTAAATGAATGCAAGTCAGTAGCACATGACATTTTAAATGACATTTATAAGTCAAGAATGATCATATAAAGTCCACACAAGTGTCATGTTAAAGCACATTGAAGATTAGAAACAAACTTGTTTCAAACAAGTTCAAACAAGCATGCAAAGGTTTATGGACTTATGAAACATGCAAGATGATGTTAGAAGTCATGGAATATGATTGAAAATGATCACAAACAGAAGTGGAATCATGTTTTGATGGATGTACAAGATCATGCAAGTGTTTATGCAAACAATTGATCAAAGAAGAACAAGTAAGGATGCACAAGTTCACAAAACATTTTAAGTTCAAATAAGTGCATACAAGTCATGTAAAGATGAACTATGAATGACCTATAATGGAAGATGGATGACCTATAATATGCCTAGAAAATGATGTCAAAACATCTGAACAATCAACCCAAGGAAACATGTTCAAAGCATACCAAAACCCTAGCATAATTCCTCTAACAAACACACATGCAAAGGTGCATTTATACAATCCATAAAGTCATGTTAGAAGGATGATAAAATTTAAATATGCAAGTCACTTGAAGTATAAACAGTGTGGAAACATGTATCAAAAGGATGGATCAAAATAAATTACCAAACATGTTCAAAGATGCTTCACAAGTTCATACAAGTCACACAAACAAAGTACTCAAAGACAACATCCAAAAGTCAACAAAAAATGACCTAAAAAATCTATGAAAAATGGTATGAGATGAATCAATATATCATAGAGGCATGTATCAATTTTCATGTAAAAGTTCAACTCATAACTATGTCAAACAAATCATCAATGCATCACGTGTCATGAACAAAGCTCAAACAAAATGCAAAACAATGAAAAATTTGGAAAAAATAGCAAATTAATCCAAAAATGGAAAATAAAATCGTCAAAAATTATTTAAATGGATTAGGATGTCTCATGAATTTATTTAGGATTTTTAAGTGTTTTTTACTATTTTTAATAAAATAAATTGAAACAGTTACAAAAAGAAAAATGAAATAAGAAATAAAGACTGGGGGGTACACAGATAGCAAATGCTCAGTCCAAAATGCAATGGGCCTGAAAACAAGGGGGTGTGAATATGAAAATGGCAAGGCCCAAGGGAGGCTAAGCCTAGCAGTGCATGGTGAGTCCTCAGTCAACCTATTGACCAATCTGGACCGTTTGATTGATCGTTGAATCCATCAAGGGATGAAAATGAAAAGTGCACGGTACCAACCATATGATGGTGCGCGTTAGATTAATCAGGTGGCCCTACCGGACGGTGACAAGTGTCACCGCCGGAGTTGACCGCCACCACCAAACCTTATCTCTTCCTGTTGGCTTTACATAAGAATCACATGAATCAAACCCATTCAGTTCTTAAACATCCCTCTCTCTCTCAAACGTCTCTCCCTTCCTGCACAATTAACCTCGTCGGAATCCTAAAAACTTCTCCGGAGAAGGTGGTGGCGCGCGGTGGCCGCCTTCGTCCCTCTCCGGCCGACCACCTCCAACCTCTAAATCCAAACACAAACCCTAACTAGAAATTCCCTCTCGTTATGAATTCGGAAACGTAATTCTCAAAAACGCAATCAATCGACGAGATCGTACGCAACAAAAATCAACACTCAAAGAAACAAGTCAAGCTCAACATATAATAAAACCACAACGAACTCTCTAAGAGTCCAAGGCCATAGCTACGAGAGAGATCAAAATTTACGTACCTACCGGAGACAAGTCCGATGCCTCTTCGAATCTCACGGTAAGGTTCAACGTTTACCTCTTCTTATCCACTCTGCTTTTTTCTTACTCGGTTTGTGCGTCTTGCAAGTTGTTGCAATTTCCTTGAATGATGAAGAATTGGTGTGATAATGATGTGAAGATTTGTCATTGCGAGTTACGAAAGAAGATCGATGGTGAAATACGCACCGAATCCGGCTACGTCGACGATTCACAGGTACGACTCCTTCTCTCTTTCTTGCACGTCTACTTGCTCTCAATCCTCCTTCTCTTCTTCATGAATACTTCTTCAATCCTCTTGCAGTGTGTTGTTGTTTTTCTTGGTTTAACTTGTTGAGACTCGATTGAAATCCTTTATGAATCTGAAGTGGTTGTAATTCTTGATTTTGCAGGTGAATAATCGATGATGATGAAGGTTTGATTTTGCAGAGATTGAAGATGATGAAAGTGAAGAATTGATGCGGAGGTTTGTTCAATCTGTGAAGGGTGAAGCTGCTGCAAGATGAAGGAGAGATTGAAGATTGAAGGAAGAGGTTTTGGGATTGGAAGATGAAAGTGAATGGGAGAAGAGAGAGTTGGTTATGGTGTTAGTTAGAAGATTGGTTAGTTCTGTTAGGGAATTGGTTAGAGCATGGTGAATTGTTAAGAAATTTTAACTACTGTTATCTATTTTCCTGTTGAAACTCTGTTATAAGTTCCGGTGGAGCTTGATTGAAAGGAAAATTCGGTTATTGGAAATTGTTAGAATTTGTTGGATTTCTCTGTTATAGAATTTTTTGAGTTGATTTTCTGTTAATTTTGCTATATAATTTCCATTGATGTGAGCTTTTTCTTTGTACTCAATTTTCTGTTATAAGCTCTTTGTAACTGTCTTCGCCGTTACGGTTTCTTTGTGTTATTGCCCTTGTAATTTTTATGTTATCACTTTTATATATGAGATGCTGTTGTGTTTTCCTATGCCATTACTGCTATTGAGGGTCACTTGCATTTACTTGAATGGTTTTAAGTTCAGCAGTAGAACAGATGCATTGCATTCGTACCACACTCGGTTTTAACCCCAAGCTTCAGGTAGTGTATTCCGTATTGGCCGTACGCCGTGTTGCTTGGGTACATCCCATTAGCATATCCAGAAGACAGACCCAATCTGGATGAATGCATAGAAGCATATATGTTTGGGAATTATGGAAGTGGCTGGAGAAAATGGGCATTCCTTTGAGAGTTGAAATCTTTGGCAGGCATAGCTGGTGAGGATAATCCAAATTTTTCTCCATGTTTGGACTACCAGTCATAAAATAATGAGGGATCCGAAGGGTATGATGGCTGAGTCCCATGAGTAGCTACTCTTAGATAATGATATTCCACCACGGGAAAGCCAGCTCTTTGGTAAGCATCATTTGACCTATTGTTATTTGAGGACTATCCATTTGTCACAGTAGTGAAGCTTCCTTTATTCATAACTGATGTAGGGACATGTTCAGAAGTAATATCAGTTAATGTTTTCCCTCCATGACCATTTATTTTGTTAGCACCATATGTTCCATTGGCAGAAGCTGGAGGATGATAATATGAAGGATACTGGTACCGTTGGATCTTAAAAATCTGAATTGGAATAGACATTTGGTATGAAGAATGGATATGGGCTAAAATTTGGTTTTGAATATTTGAAAATGGTAAAATGGATTGTATGGGGATATTGATTTTTCAAGAATGAATGAATAAAAAATGGAGTAAGAAAATTAGATTTAATCGGACTTGGAGATTGGGTTAATGGATGTTGAACTGAATATGGACCTAAAATGGATCTAAATGTAGATTTTAAAAGTGGATACCATCGATGGTTTGAAAATGGTTAAAAATGATCCGTGGATTTTGGATATGGAAATCAAGGTTGTGATGTGGGTTTAGCTTGAATAATGACGAGGGATATCTTAAATTCCAAGTACATTGTAGTCCACCTGAATCTTGTTTCCAAACTAAACATGCTTAAACCTTGATCCCCCTGACTACAAGAATCCATACTAACCCCAAGCAACCAGTATCAACAACTATTTGATGGTAATGAACCTTGATCAGATGAACCTCAACTGATAATAGTCCACAAGCTCAATCGTGAACAAGAAACCCTAATCCTCTTTGAATGCGCCTTGATAATGATGAAACGACTTGAACTGAAAGAAAAAAACCCAAACCCTAACTCACACCGATGAAATTCTGACCCGATGCTTCTGATGACTCCTTTAAATGGGGAGAAGCTTAGAGCTTGGTGAACCTCTGAATATGAAGATACTCATGATAATATGAATTCAAACTCTGCTTCGACTTGATCTGAAACAGGAACCGACTGAATCACCACTGCCTGGGGCAAATCACTAATAACCAGAAAATTCCTTTGATCCCACGTCTTAGGAACTCATGCCAATGAATGAATAATGTTGTTATGACCTAAATGCAAATGAGGTGCGAAGCATAAGTCACTTATTGGGTATAAATAGAAGGGCAAATTTTGAGGTGTTACACCATGGCCCCAGTTTTTACATCAGATGCAACAGCAGTAGAACTAATTCATGCAGCAGATGGTACAGCAGATGAATGGAGGTCTTCATCCTCCAGTGGTTGTTCCAGGTGTTGTAGGTGGAAGTTTTCGGGATTTTATCCGCATAAATCCTCCGGAATTTCATGGCGGGTTAGATCCTGTGAAAGCTCATGAATGGATAGCTGGCATGGAGAGAATTTTCTTGATAGTCCATTGCAGTGAGGAGAACAAGGTGGTATTCGCTTCTCATTCGTTGAAGGGTTCTGCCATGAGATGGTGGGAGAGTGCCTCAGCCCTGATGACTATTCAAGAGGTACCTAAGGTCTGGGAACAATTTAAGATTAATTTTATGGAGAACTATTTCCCTAGTTCCTTGAGGACCCAGAAGGAATTTGAGTTTCAACAGTTGAGACAGGGTACTTTGACTGTAGCTGCTTATGCTGAGAGGTTTGAGATTATGGCTGCTTATTCTAGGCAGGCCATGTATGCTCCGGATGAGAGGTGGAAAATTGACCAGTTTCTTTTTAGTTTGAAGGTTGAAATCTCTCATAGTGTGTCTCAAAGAGAGTTCACTAGTTATGCTGAATTGCTAAGGCAATGTTATGTGGCAGAGAACAGTTTGAAGAAAGTTCAGGCAGAAGAAGATTTGAGTAGGTCGAATCAGAGTGATCGTGGGAGATCAAATCAACAATTTAGGCCTAGACAACAAGATTTCAAAGGGAAGCAAGTTCAGAGTTCTAGGACCAGCGCACCTCCTGTGTGTCGTGCGTGTTGTAGGAATCATTATGGAAGGTGTGGTATCGAAAGTGTGAGGTGTTTTCAGTGTTAGAAGATGGGTCATATGAAGAGGGATTATCCTCAGAATAGGAATCAAATGCAAGAAAAGAGTACCGGTTGAGTTTATACGTTGGATGCAAGGAAGACCAAGGGTGATAACTCTTTGATTGCTGGTACGTGTTTTGTTAATGGGAATCCTTGCTTTGTATTATTCGATTGTGGAGTAACACACTCTTTTGTGTCGATGCAATGTGTGAAGCGACTTGGGTTGCAAGCTATTCTGTTGTCTCAACCCATGGTGGTTACTACTGCCATGGATGAGATAGTTGAAACACCTTTAATGTGTGAAAATTGTGTTTTATCTGTGGATGGGAGAGTTTTTCAAATTGATCTTATTTGTTTGACGCTTAAGAAAGTAGATGTTGTTTTGGGAATGGATTGACTTTCTGCTAATTCGGTATTTATTGGTTGTGAAGAGAAGTTAATCATCATTCCATCCGTTGAGGCTACTCCGAAGGATGTGTTAACTACTATTTTAGAAGGTACGGTTGGAATGATAAATTTCTTGTTTGAGAAGGAAAAATCTGTTCTTTTGGTTCTCACTAAGGAGGAGAGTAACAACCTTCAAGTTCTGAGTATTCCTGTAGTCTGTGAGTTTTCCAAAGTTTTCCCCGAGAACATCACTTCTCTTCCTCCGGAGAGGGAAGTGGAATTCTCTATTGACCTGATACCAGGAACGACTCCTATATCTGTTTCTCCGTATCGGATGACACCACTTGAATTAAGAGAATTGAAGGATCAATTGGAAGAGTTAATGGCTAAGCATTTTGTCCGACCTAGTTTTTCGCCCTGGGGAGCTCCAGTGTTATTGGTAAAGAAGAAGGATGGTGGAATGCGGTTATGTATTGATTACCGGCAGTTGAATAAAGTCAACATCAAGAACAAATACCCATTACCCAGGATAGACGACCTGTTAGCTCAATTGAAAGGAGCTTGTGTGTTCTTGAAGATTGATTTATGGTCGGGTTATCACCAGATTCGTGTGAAGAGTTTAGATGTACCAAAGACCGCATTTAGAACCTGTTATGGTCATTATGAATTCTTAGTAATGCCTTTCGGTGTGACGAATGCTCCGCCAGTTTTTATGGACTATATGAATCGAATATTTCAAGCTTATTTGGACAAATTTGTAGTGATCTTCATTGATGACATTCTTATTTATTCTCGTACTTCTCAAGAGCACGAAGAGCATTTAAGAATCGTTTTATCGATCCTACAAGAGAGACAAATTTTTGCTAAGCTAAGCAAGTGTGAGTTTTGGATGTCGGAGGTTAATTTTCTTAGTCATGTCATATCTCAGGGAGGTGTGGTGGTAGATCCATCAAAATTTGAAGCAGTGATTAATTGGGAGAGAGCAAAGAATATTTCCGAAGTTAGAAGTTTCTTGGGATTGGCAGGTTATTACAGAAGGTTTATCAAAGGCTTTTCTCAATTGGCTTTACCGATGACCAAACTTACTCGAAAGGATTGTCCTTATGAGTGAGATTCAGCTTGTGAACGAAGTTTTATAAGTTTGAAGGAAAGATTGACGACTGCTCCTATTTTGATTATTCCTGATCCTAGCAAGTCGTATGAGGTTTTTTTTATGCATCCAAGATGGGATTGGGAGGTGTTTTAATACAAGATATCATGTGGTGGCTTATGCTTCTCGGCAGTTAAAAGTTTATGAAGAGAATTATCCAACACATGATTTGGAATGGGCGGCAGTTGTGTTTACACTGAAAGTGTGGCGTCATTATTTGTATGGAGTACATTTTGAGATGTTCAGCGACCACAAGAGTTTGAAGTATCTTTTTGACCAAAAAGAGTTGAACATGCGTCAAAGGAGGTCGATGGAGTGTTTGAAGGATTATGACTTGGAACTAAAGTACCATCTGGGTAAAGCGAATAAAGTGGCGGATGCATTAAGCCGGAAAGTGTTGCATAATGCCGAGTTGATGATGTTAGAGCATGCTTTATTGGAAAAGTTTTGGGATCTTAATCTTCAATTTTTTTGGACTCCTAATGGTGTGATTATGGGAAATTTGAATGTTAATTCTACTCTTAGAGAGGAAATTCAACAGGGATAAGTGTTGGATGAGAAGTTACAGGAAGTGTTAGTTCAACCGGGTTTCGTGCGAGCTATCGACGAAATCATTTTGTTTAACTAAAGGATTTGTGTTCCGGATGATGCGGTGTTGAAAAGAAGAATTTTGGAAGAAGCACATAAAGGTGCTTTTACTATACATCCTGGTTCTTCGAAAATGTATCAGGACTTAAGAAGGGAATATTGGTGGTCTGGTATGAAAAGAGATATTGCGGTGTATGTATCGGAATGTGCGGTGTGCCAACAAGTAAAGATTAAACACCAAAGACCGGGTGGCTTGTTGCAACCATTAGAAATTCCGGTATGGAAGTGGGATAGTATTTCTATGGACTTTGCAGTTGGATTACCCCGTGCACAAGGTGGTTATGATTCTATTTGGGTAAATTGGATCGGTTGATGAAATCTGCGCATTTCTTAGCCGTAAAGACTTCTTACAAGGCAAGTCATCTTGCAAGGTTGTTTATTTCAGAAATTGTGAGATTACATGGTATTCCCTCTAGTATTGTGTCCGATAGAGACCCAAAGTTTACTTCAATATTTTGGAGAGCTTTTCAACAAGCTATGGGAACAAAGTTGTGTTTGAGTACGTCGAATCATCTGCAAATGGATGGTCAGATGGAACGGACAATACAAACGATGGAAGATATGTTAAGGGCTTATGTACATGAAAGTGGAGGAAATTGGATAGAACTTTTACCGTTGATTGAGTTTTCATACAACTATAGTTATCATGTGAGTATTGGCATGGCTCCTCACGAGGAATTACAATGAAGGAAATGTAGGACGCCATTGAGTTGGGCGGAAGTTGGCGAAGATAGAATTTTGGGACCCGAAATTATTCAAGAGACCACAGAAAAGATTAGAATGATCCGTGACAAAGTTAAACAGGCACAAGATCATCAGAAAAATTATGCGGATAACCGTAGGAGACCTTTAGAGTTTGATGAAGGTGGTCACGTGTTTTTGAAAGTTACCCCGAGATTAAGGTTGAAAGGACCGTTTAAGTCGCGAAAGTTAAGTCCGAGATACGTGGGACCGTATCAAATTTTAGAAAGAATTGGTGGAGTAGCTTACAGATTAGCCGTACCGCCTTCTCTGTCAGAGATGCATGATGTTTTTCACGTATCTCAGCTTCGGAAGTTTGTTCCAGATCCTCTTCAGCCAATTCTACCAGATACGATTGAGATAGAAGCAGATTTAACGTTTGAGCCTCAACCAAGTCGTATCACAGGAAGAGAAACTAGGGTACTAAGGAATAAAGAGATTCCTCTTGTTAAGGTTCAGTGGGATGAGACGCATCCGGATGATGCAACTTGGGAACTAGAATCAGAGATAAGAGAAGCTTGCCCTCATCTATGCAGGTGATTTTTTTTTAAAATTCATGGGCGAATTTCTATTTAAGGAGGGGAGGGTGTAATACCCCGTATTTTATTTTGCTCTGGATAATATTAGTTCTGATCAACCGGGTTCCGGTGTACTCTGAGAATTATTAGTTAAGATAATTTGAGTAAACAGATGTGCTCAGAGAAGATCAAATTAATATTATCTGACTCTGAGGTTTTAACTTTTGGAGCTATAGAGACTTTTGGACTTTTAGTAGTGTTACTATCTAATTGAATTCTCTATATTATTTTTTTTCCTCCTTTGCCAAACATAGTAACATTTGAGAGAGAGAAGTTAGAAAGAAGGAAGAGAAAGGAAAGAAAGACGAGAAACTTGGAAGATAAGAACAAGAGTTTGGATCATCATCTCTTCTTCATCAAATCAACTCTCAATATTCATCATCATCTTGTATTGAGGTGGGTTCTAGTTAGAACTTTTGTTGTAGAGGTAGCAAATGATAGAGCTAGGTTAGAAATATTCTTTTGTGAATGATAATATGAAATCGATGTTTCTAATAGTTAAAATGTAGAAATAGTCGGGTAATTTAGTCAGATTATGATTGGGTTGATAGAAATATGAGTTGGAAGTGGTTTGGGTGAAGAAATGAGAGATTTGGCCCCAAATGACCTGTTTTAACGCTGCTGAGAATTCTGGGATTCGCGGGTTCGCTTAGCGAACCAAAGCGAAGGGGAAGGTGAATGCTCGCTTGGAGTTCGCTTTGCGAACTTTGTGTCCTTTTCATTCTGTTCTATTTGCCAATAGTTCGTAAGGCGAAGGGGAAGGCGAATGTTCGCCTAGCGAACATGATAGATTTTCCCATTTTGTTTCTTTCATAACTTTTGATCCGTAACTCAGATTGAGGCACGGTCAGAGGCGTTGGAAAGCTACTTCAATGCTCCTTTTGATAGTGAAGTAGAAACATATGTTTATGCCGTGGATTGATATGTGGGTTATGTTTGACTTGTTATGTTATCATGTGTGTTTTATGGTTGATATTGTTATATGTAAATTATGTTATACCATGTCTATCTAATTGTTGTTAAGTATGATTGAGAGAATATGAATGCTTAAAATGAATTAGGAAGAGTGAGGAAACCTTACCTTAAAACAAATGGTATAGTTTAAGGTTGTGACTAGAATTGTGATAGAGAACCTAGATGGCGATGCTCGTGCATTCGATGTAGAAAGGTACATCCGTGACGAGTATTGGTCTAGGAGAGAGTGAAACACTAGTATGGAACATGTGTGAACCTTTGTGCTTATGAGAAAAGGAAAAAGAGGCCTTAAGGAGAATATGGCCTTGTGATTGTCGAATACAATCCCGTTTGTGTGTGTGTGTGATCACGTAATCGTATCCGTTTATCTTGAGTTTCAGTTTCATGAGTCTCGAGCTCCTCTGAAATGTATGCACGATTACTTGGTAGGTTTTATTCCCGTGTTAGTACAAATGGAGCCTAAGGGTAAAGAGACTTGTGACGGTTAATGGCCCGTGTGAAGTGACGGTTCATAACGGTTAATGGCCCGTAGAACCCGAATCCATTTCGTATGCCAAGTAACTACAAGGATCCATGACTCGGGTCGACTTCTAGACGTAGAAGAGGACGGGAATAGGGGATGCCTTGGTAAGGTTATCGATTAATGATATTGTGAGTTGGTGAACTCATGAACATGTTTCCATATAGTGTGAGATTGTGAACTCAAGGTCACTTCCCTTCCCCTTTGACTTGAGTTAGGATTGATAGAACCTTGTAAAGCCGAGAGAATCTATAAGATAGGGAACTCACTGGGATTTAATATCTCACCCCATGTTGTTGATTATATTACAGGTACTACAGGTCCCGTGAAGGGTAAGGATAAAGTTGTCTGACTTTCCATACGAATCGTAGCTTTTTGGGATGGAATGGCTTCCACTATGGAGTTTTATTTTGAGATCATCATGTTGATCTAGTTCTTAGTGTTTAGAACATCTTGTATATATTTTATGCCATAGATTTTAGTATTAGGTATTTTGGGCATGTAATGTATATAATGTGTCAACTAGGAACTTATGGTATTTCAATACCAAAACTTGGATTCATGTATAATATTCATGCTTTGATGTATGATGTTATATTTGGGTGTTACATCAATCATACCTATAAAACAAACTAAGTTTTGTTAGGTTCCCAAATTGCCTTGGGTCCTTCATAATTAGTTCCTTTCTTGACCCATTCATAATGCCCACTTGTCACACTAAAATTTCTAACATAGCACGCATTAGGTGTATAACCAATTATTCCATAATAAAAGCATGTAGGAACAAAATTACTTCTATATCTAGGAACATATGATTTCTTTTTAACAAATTTTTTCCTTTTAGGATAAGAATGAACAAGTTTGGCTTTGTTAACTTTCTCTTTTGGAGATGGATCACTAGCTTTAACAAAGATAGTTTTACTTGAACTTGATTTACTAAATTTTGAATAACCAAGACTCATTTTATCATTAGAATATCTTTGTTGACTAAAAACACCCTCCAAACCAATTTTTCTTTTTTCATATCTTTCAAGAACTCTTTTTAATTGGACAATTTGAAAAGAAAGAGATTCAAATTCTTTGAATACCAAATTTTGTTTTTGTTCACTTATTATCTTTTGTTTTTCATCTTTGAAATCTTTTTCCATTGCCTCATTTTTTTCTTCTAGAGAAAAAATTGTTTCTTTTGTGTTGATATTGTTTTGTACTGAATTTTTCATTCATTAAGAAGTTCATCTATAGCATCTTGTGCATCATTTTCATAAATAGAAAATTCATTACTAACCTCTTCTTCATCATCGGAATGGTATGAAGCCATCAATGCTAGATTTACACATTCGTCACTATCCGAATATGATGAAGAACTTATCTCATTATCTTCCCATGCTATGTAGGCTCTTTTGTTCTTATTCTCCTTTTTATTCTTGAAGCCACCTTTCTTGAAGAGTTTCGGACAATCCGTCTTTATATGGCATTGTTTTCCACATTCATAACACGTGACATCGGGTGTTGAAGTGGAAGCCTCCTTTTTCCTGAAATGTTTCTTTCTTTTTGCATAATTGAAAGATTTATCATCTTTACCAAAGAACTTACCAAGTTTTTTCACAAGAAGCATGAAGTTCTCATCTTCTTCAGGAACATCATCATCTTGTTCTTCTTTTGATTCGACTTTTAAAGCGATGCCTTTGGATTTCTTCTCTTGATTTTCATGCTTTTCAAGTCTTCCAAGTTCAAGTTCATGTTCTTGGAGTTTTCTAAACAATGATGCAAATGTCATAGTTGAAAGGCTTTTATTCTCAGATATTCTCGTCACTTTAGGTTGCCATTCTCTGGTTAAATATCTAAGAACTTTAAGATTTAATTCATCGTTAGTAAAGTCTTACCAGGAGCAATCAAATGATTTGTCTAGTGCACAAATCTCTTTTGCAACGCGACAATAGATTCTTCGGGCTGCATTCAGAACATTTCGTATTCTTGACTCAAAGTATTCAATCTTGATCTTTTTACTTCAGCGGTTCCTTTATGAGTTTCTACCAAAGTATCCCAAATTTTTTTTGCCGATTTACATTGAGAGATACAGAAGAATTCGTCCATGCTAAGTGCGCTTTGAAGTATGTTGATGTTAGACGGTGTGGCTAGTGATCGAGAGGGGGGGTGAATAGATCACCGCTTGTAAAATACGGTTTTAAAAACCTTAACAGAGTTTTTGAAATATAGCGGAAAGTTTTGGTCCCGAATCGACTTCCGTCTATTCTGAACCGCTACCAAAAAGACCAGACACGCAAGTATGATGCTGGATTTGAATTGATTGATAGAAAACGTTAACACAGAATTTTCTCGCACTAAATGCACTTATCACAAATTCTGATTCCAATGAGTAAATCACAACAAACCGTTTTGTCAAACACTTGGCGTGTATGTGTTCTATGATAAACAATAGTGATGTTTCAATAAAAGGTTTTCTTGCCACTATTGTATCACGACACGTAAAACGTACTGCGCCAATTTGTATCACAAAACAGTTAACGAAAACGTAAAGGGAGATAGAGATAGAATACGATACACAGAGATTTGTTAAGGAAGTTCCCCACTGTCGTCCTCGCGTGTGGGTACGTCTCCCTCTCAATTTCAAAAGAAATTGAGACCTTTTCTTATCAATAGTTGCTGAATTCGTTCTTACAAAGGTTACAATACCAAGACAGAATTCTAAATCCCTAGAACTTCTTCTTCTCGTATAGAACCTCGACTTGATCAGAGCTGGATCAAGAATTCCCCGCAAGACTTGCAAACGATTCACCGGTTCCACGACCTGTTTGCGAAACAACCCCGTTTCCAAACCCTACGCTGCGGCTGAATCCGTTCTGCAATCGTGACTAACAAACCCGCAAGAACAGTCCCGTTCTTGAAGGACAAACCAGTAGGTTTTTCCTCGAAACCCCCTTCACTCTTCAACCCAGCTAGATCCTTGATCGTTCCACTGACTCCACAGCTAGATCGTTGATCGTACCACTGAACGTTATCTTGTTGATCCTTCAATCCGAAGAACAAGAATGATTGTGTGTAATTGTTCTTGAATTGAAGAGATTGAGAAGATGATGAAGACGAAGTATCTTTCAGGTTTCTGAATGCTCAATCAATTGCTGCTACAAAGACCTCTATGACTTGTGTATTTTGCAATTTTCACTTGTGAATTCATGTTAAGCCAATACCTGCCACTTTGTATTTATACTAAACAAGACAGAACTGTTAGAATTAAAATTATGCAGAAAAACAGACTTTGGGATCGATCCCAACATCGTATGGATCGATTCCTGACAATTTTTAACTGTTAGGGATTGATCCCAAAATCTATGAATCGATCCCTACTGAAGGTGAACTGAAAAACAGAATTTCCATTAAATCAGGGATCGATGCCAGACACGTATGGATCGATGCCAGACAGTTTTTAACTGTTAGGGATTGATCCCAAAATCCATGAATCGATCCCTACTGAAGGTGAACTGAAAAACAGAATTTCCATTAAATCAGGGATCGATACCAGACACGTATGGATCGATGCCTACTGAACAAATTTAATTCTTTTGATTTCCAATAAAGCAGGGATCGATACCAGACACGTATGGATCGATGCCAAAGGTTATGTATTGATTCAAACCTTATAAAAAGTGTTTCTAACAATCATTTTAAGATGAAAATCACACATATTCACATGTAGAATGAAGCACAACAAATCATACGCGCAATTTGCAATCATACAAAAACAAAACCAAAGTAAAGGATTGTCTCACAAACTCCCCCTTTTTGATGATGGCAAATTGATGTGTGATACTCCCCCTGAGTTTGTGCATACCATTTTGTCATGTCAACATCTTCTATACTTCTCCCCCTTTGTCAACATCAAAAAGAGGAAAGAAACAACAAAGAGAAGAACAAAGTAGCAAACCGCAGCATAAATTGATAACAAAGCTAACAATCACAAAGAAAGAAAGCTTAGAAGAATAAAATCACTCACAAAGAATGACCAATAAAGGGCAAGGAAACCATAAACAAGCAAACGGAAATAAGCAATGAAATACTAGGAAAGTAATGAAAATTACATAAGCCAAACAAATATAGTCAGAATATTCGAAAAATGAAACAACAATTCAAGCAACATGAAATGAAATGCATATGAAATGAAATGCTAATGGGGAAAGTGGCCTCCACAAGACTCCTCGTCATCTTGATTTGGATCTCTGAAGCTAGGTGGAGGCGGAGGTGGAGGCATTTCATCAGGATTGTGTCCCATGAAAGAGTACTGTCTGAATCGGTCCTGAACTTCAGTGCTTCGAAACCTGTCCATAATACCCGGATCTGCACGACAATCGTCCATAAAACCTGTCATTTCATTATAAAAGACTTGATGCCACTTAATCAAGTCAGTGTGCCAAGAGTGCTGATTCTGATACATCCTTGTGTGGTCATCATGCCACTCCCGATGTTCGTTATGCCACTCAGCTTGTTGAACATGCCATGCGAATGCAAAACAGACTTTTATGAATTTTTTTTTTTTTTTTTTTTTATGCAGAATGCAATGCCTATGAATCATGTTATGAAAATGATGCTTAAGAATAGTTCTCAATCCAGATATTAATATTCAAACAATAAATGCAAAAGAGTAGTAAAGAGGATTGATATTACCTTTGTTGATGTACCTTTGTGAAGTATAAGCTCATAACTTCTAAAACACAACTTATCAACCAAGGTGAGGCAAAAATAGAATCTAACAAGCTTAAGATAGTAATGAAGAAAGATCAAGAATCCCTAATTCACGACGAATGTTAAAGAAAGGTTCCGTTGCTAGTGGTTTAGTGAAAATATCAGCGAGTTGATTCTTAGTATCAACATGCTCAAACACAACGTCCTCTTTCTCAACATGGTCGCGAAGAAAGTGATGCCTAATCTCTATATGTTTAGTGCGTGAGTGTAAAACAGGATTCTTAGTAAGATTTATAGCACTGGTGTTGTCACACTTTATTGGAATGCGTTTGAGTTGAATATCGAAATCTTGTAGTTGTTGCTTCAGCCACAAGATCTGAGTGCAACAGCTACCGGCTGCAACGTACTCAGCCTCAGCAGTTGACAATGCGACAGACACCTGTTTCTTGCTATGCCAACTGACCAGAGAGTTTGAAAATAAGTGACATGTACCACTAGTACTTTTCCTATCTGATTTGCAGCCAGCAAAATCAGAATCGGAGTAACCTACTAAGCTACAATCGCTTCCTTTTGAATACCAGAGCCCATACTTAGATGTTCCATGAAGATATCTAAATATGCGCTTGACAGCTTTCAAGTGTGACTCTTTAGGATTCGATTGATATCGTGCACACATGCAGACACTAAACATGATGTCAGGTCTAGACGCAGTAAGATACAAGAGAGACCCAATCATACCTCTATACTGTTTGACATCTACACTCTTACCGTGTTCATCTTTATCTAGATATCCGTTGGTAGGCATAGGTGTGTCTATTGATTTTGAGTCGTTCATTCCAAAGCGCTTGAGCAGCTCTCTGCAGTATTTTGTTTGACTCACAGCTGTTCCCTCATCAAGCTGCTTTATTTGGAGACCGAGGAAGAAATTAAGCTCCCCCATAAGACTCATTTCAAATTCACCCTGCATAACTTTTGAAAACTCTTCGACCAAGTGTATGTTAGTTGAACCAAAAATTATATCGTCTACATAAACTTGAACTAAAAGAATGTGTTTTCCTTTGTGCTTAATGAAGAGGGTGGTATCCACTTTACCTCTTGAATATCCATGATCAAGTAGAAATTTGCTAAGTCTTTCATACCAAACCCGGGGGGCTTGCTTAAGACCGTACAAAGCTCGTTTTAATTTGTAAACATAATCTGGATATTCAGCATTCTCAAAACCAGGAGGTTGTGAGACGTATACCTCTTCATTTAGGACACCATTTAGAAACGCACTCTTTACGTCCATTTGGTAAAGCTTAAAATCTCTAGAACACGCATAAGCGAGCAAGAGACGTATAGCCTCAAGGCGAGCAACTGGAGCATAAGTTTCCTCATAGTCTATGCCCTCCTCTTGGTTATAGCCTTGTGCTACTAAACGTGCCTTGTTCCGAGTTATCACTCCACTTTCATCAAGCTTATTCCTAAAAACCCACTTAGTACCTATGATATGATGTTCTCGCGGACGCGGGACAAGTTCCCAAACGTCATTTCTTTTAAATTGATTAAGCTCTTCTTGCATGGCCATTAGCCAAAATTCATCAATCAAGGCTTCTTTGGCATTTTTAGGTTCCACTTGTGAAACAAAGGCGAAGTGAGAACAAAAATTACTTATCTTAGAACGAGTCATGACTCCCTTTGAAATGTCTCCCAAGATGTTGTCAATGGGATGGTCTTTTGAAGATTTCCAAGCTGGTGGAAGGTCATTCACATCAGCTGTCCTTTCTTCCTTATCTTTTTCATGACTAGTATCTTCCTCCTTCTCAATGGGAGCTGTCTTGGATTGATCAGTTTCCGCAACAGCTTCCTTGAGTATGTCTTCTGTAGATACACCTGCGTCATCAAAAGAAATACCTTTGCCGACATTTTTCAGATAAGACTCATCAAAGGAAACATGGACAGATTCTTCAACAGTAAGTAAACGCTTATTATACACTCTATATGCTTTACTTGATTGTGAATAACCAAGAAAAATACCTTCATCCGCTTTTGCATCAAACTTCCCAAGTTTTTCCTTACCATTATTCAAAACAAAACACTTACAACCGAATACGTGAAGATGTGATAAGTTTGGCTTTCTTCCTTTTAAAAGCTCATAAGGGGTTTTATTTAACATAGGGCGAATTAGAATCCTGTTTAGAACATAACAGGCTGTGCTAACAGCATCAGCCCAAAAATATTTTGGCAATCCACCCTCATTTAGCATTGTTCTTGCCAGCTCTTCTAAAACGCGATTTTTGCGCTCCACAACGCCATTCTGTTGTGGAGTTCGAGGAGCTGAAAAGTTATGCTCAATACCATACTTATCACAGTACTTATCAAAGAGATAGTTTTGAAATTCTCCTCCATGATCGCTTCGAATTGTAACTATTTTAGAATTCATTTTATTTTGGGACAGTTTTGCAAAATTCTTAAAAGCAGAAAAAGTTTCATCTTTGCTATGAAGGAATATAGTCCAAGTAAATCTAGAGTAGTCATCAACAATTACAAAACCATAATAGTTTCCACCTAAGCTCTTTGTCCTAGACGGACCAAAGAGATCCATATGGAGAAGCTCAAGAGGTCGTGAAGTTGAAATTACATTTTTGGATTTAAAAGAGACCCTTGTTTGCTTTCCCATTTGGCATGCATCACATAGGTGGTCTTTTGAAAACTTTATTTTTGGAAGACCGACTACAAGATCCTTAGATACAACCTTGTTAAGCAAATCGAAATTAACATGCGCTAAACGTCTATGCCAAAGCCAAGAATCATCATTCAAGGTAACTAGACATTTAGTGCTTGTTAAAGATACATCACAAAGATCAAGCATATAGATATTGTTTACTCTAACACCCTTAAACACAACATTATTTTCATCATGTTCAATTATGCAACAAGTTTTTGTAAAAGAAACTTTGTAACCCTTGTCACACAATTGACTTATGCTTAACAAATTGTGTTTAAGTCCCTCTACAAGATTGACATCAGAAATGGTAGTGGTAGAGGGGTTACCTATACTACCTTTGCCAAGTATAGCTCCTTTGTTATTGTCTCCATAAGTAACATATCCCTTTTTCTTTGCTTTGAAGTCTATAAAAAGCGATATGTCACCGGTCATGTGCCTTGAGCAGCCGCTATCTAGGAACCATCTCCTATCTTCGGATGCAAGGCACTCTTCCTACAATATCAAAAGAGAGTGGTTGGTACCCAATTTTCATTGGGTCCAAAGGGGTAAGTGGTAACATGGTTGCCTTTTGGCTTCCATTGATAGATGCCTTTAGGAACAAGAAACCTCCTAAACTTGCATTTCTCAATGGTGTGGCCAGCACGACAACAATAATGACATAAACCATGATGATGCAATTGTTTAGTTTTGTTCATTGAATCCTTTGGAGTAAAAGAGTATTTTGCATATGGAGGATTCAATGACTTCTTAAACAATCTAGTATCAACGGTGTAAGTCACCTTGGGTTGTAAAGCTTTTTCCAATTTGACTTTAAGAGTATTAACCTCTCGTTGCCAAATATGACAAGCTTCACAATACCTAACTTTACTACATCCGTTAACATCAATATCTTTTGAATTTTCTGCAATACTAGCCTTCAAGCTTTCTAAATCTTTTTCAGCTTTGTATACTTTACCTTCCAAGAATGAAAAAATTTGTTTATCGGAAGATAATCTTTTGAAAGCATCTACAGCTTCGTTATGCAGTTTTTCAAAAGCGATTTTCAGTTCAGAAAAAGACATAGAGGAGACATTATTATAGTAGGCTTGTTTTACCTTCTTTTCTTCTTGTTTCTTCTTGTAGTAGGCATGGTCTTTGATGTGAGCCATAAGACATAGGTTTGCGGTTTCATCACTATCACTTGAACTTTGTGAGCTTGATGAATCGCTATCGCTTTCCCATGCTATATAAGCTCTCCTTTGTTTGCTGTACCGTTTAGGTGAATCCTTCCCTTTATCCTTTTTCTTCATAGGACATTCTGTTTTGTAATGTCCAGATTTGCCACAATTGAAACAAGATCCTCTACCTTTATGCTTCTTGTTCTCTTCCTGTTTTGACTCACTAGATTGTCTTCTAAACTTCATGAGGTTTTTGTCGGAATGCTTGTATCCATTCCTTCGAATGAATCTATTGTATCTCCTTACAAAAAGTCCCATTTCTTCATCATCCGAATCTTTGTCACTACTTGAATCATTGTCACTTTGCTCTTTTCTTGAGGACTTAGTGCTAGAGGCCACAAGAGCAATTGGCTTCTTCTCACCCTCTTTGTCTTTCTTCTTCTCTTTCTCCTTCTTACTTTTGTTCTCATACTTTTCAAGACTTTCTAGAGCTTGCTGATGTTCTTCCAGCTTTCCAAAAAGTGTTGTAATCGTAAGAGTCGTCAAGTCGTTGGCTTCCTTGATAGCTGTCACTTTAGGTTGCCATTCCCTGCTAAGACATCTCAGAATTTTGTTAGTAGCTACCTCATTGGAAACAGGTTTTCCAAGTGCATTTAATCGATTTGTAAGATGAGTAAACCTCTTTTGCATGTCGGAGATAGATTCTCCATTTTTCATGCGAAAGAGCTCAAACTCTTGATTAAGTGTGTTAATGCGGGACTGTTTCACTTCAGTAGTACCCTCATGGGCGATTTCTAAAGCGTCCCACATCTCCTTAGCAGTCGTGCAATGGGATACTCGATAATACTCATCAACACCAAGTGCTGAAATTAGTATATTTCGAGCTTTCCAATCACTCGACCACTTTTTCTCATCTTTCTCAGTCCAATCAGCTTCTGGTTTAGGTACTATGGCGCCAGCCTCATTGGTCATGGTTATTTGAAAAGGACCATTCTCAATGGCTGTCCATACTAGCCTATCCACAGAATTTATATGAACTCGCATGCAGTCTTTCCAGTAGCCGTAGTTTTCTCCGTTAAAGACGGGAGCTCTATTGTACGCCCCCTTTGGTTCAGAATCCATATCGTTACAGGCAGCCACAGAGCACCAGCGAACCGGCGCTTTGATACCACTTGTTAGACGGTGTGGCTAGTGATCGAGAGGGGGGGTGAATAGATCACCGCTTGTAAAATACGGTTTTAAAAACCTTAACAGAGTTTTTGAAATATAGCGGAAAGTTTTGGTCCCGAATCGACTTCCGTCTATTCTGAACCGCTACCAAAAAGACCAGACACGCAAGTATGATGCTGGATTTGAATTGATTGATAGAAAACGTTAACACAGAATTTTCTCGCACTAAATGCACTTATCACAAATTCTGATTCCAATGAGTAAATCACAACAAACCGTTTTGTCAAACACTTGGCGTGTATGTGTTCTATGATAAACAATAGTGATGTTTCAATAAAAGGTTTTCTTGCCACTATTGTATCACGACACGTAAAACGTACTGCGCCAATTTGTATCACAAAACAGTTAACGAAAACGTAAAGGGAGATAGAGATAGAATACGATACACAGAGATTTGTTAAGGAAGTTCCCCACTGTCGTCCTCGCGTGTGGGTACGTCTCCCTCTCAATTTCAAAAGAAATTGAGACCTTTTCTTATCAATAGTTGCTGAATTCGTTCTTACAAAGGTTACAATACCAAGACAGAATTCTAAATCCCTAGAACTTCTTCTTCTCGTATAGAACCTCGACTTGATCAGAGCTGGATCAAGAATTCCCCGCAAGACTTGCAAACGATTCACCGGTTCCACGACCTGTTTGCGAAACAACCCCGTTTCCAAACCCTACGCTGCGGCTGAATCCGTTCTGCAATCGTGACTAACAAACCCGCAAGAACAGTCCCGTTCTTGAAGGACAAACCAGTAGGTTTTTCCTCGAAACCCCCTTCACTCTTCAACCCAGCTAGATCCTTGATCGTTCCACTGACTCCACAGCTAGATCGTTGATCGTACCACTGAACGTTATCTCGTTGATCCTTCAATCCGAAGAACAAGAATGATTGTGTGTAATTGTTCTTGAATTGAAGAGATTGAGAAGATGATGAAGACGAAGTATCTTTCAGGTTTCTGAATGCTCAATCAATTGCTGCTACAAAGACCTCTATGACTTGTGTATTTTGCAATTTTCACTTGTGAATTCATGTTAAGCCAATACCTGCCACTTTGTATTTATACTAAACAAGACAGAACTGTTAGAATTAAAATTATGCAGAAAAACAGACTTTGGGATCGATCCCAACATCGTATGGATCGATTCCTGACAATTTTTAACTGTTAGGGATTGATCCCAAAATCTATGAATCGATCCCTACTGAAGGTGAACTGAAAAACAGAATTTCCATTAAATCAGGGATCGATGCCAGACACGTATGGATCGATGCCAGACAGTTTTTAACTGTTAGGGATTGATCCCAAAATCCATGAATCGATCCCTACTGAAGGTGAACTGAAAAACAGAATTTCCATTAAATCAGGGATCGATACCAGACACGTATGGATCGATGCCTACTGAACAAATTTAATTCTTTTGATTTCCAATAAAGCAGGGATCGATACCAGACACGTATGGATCGATGCCAAAGGTTATGTATTGATTCAAACCTTATAAAAAGTGTTTCTAACAATCATTTTAAGATGAAAATCACACATATTCACATGTAGAATGAAGCACAACAAATCATACGCGCAATTTGCAATCATACAAAAACAAAACCAAAGTAAAGGATTGTCTCACAGTTGATTGCTTTTTTTTTCAATAAGGACCTTTTTCTTGTCATCTTCATCATAAGAACTTTTAGCCTTTGGAGTTCCGACACCATTAATGACACTTACTGGATTATGTGGACCATTTTCGACGGTTTCCCAAATCCATTCTCCTTGTGCTTCTAAATGAGCCTCCATACGGATTTTCCAAAAATAAAAATATTCACCAGAAAATAGTAGGAGTTTGTTGATACTACCACCATCTTTGAAAGCCGGATTAGTACTTGCAGAAGTCATACTGGACCTTGTAGGAACAAGTTACCTATAACCTCCTCTGATGTCAATTGTAAGTAGAGTATGCACCTAAGTGGGGGGTGAATTAGGAACTTAGAATAATTTTTTTGGTTTTATCTTAAGTCTTGTAATTTTTCAGATTTAGTTTCTAATTGATGAATGCTGTAAAATGCGGAAAGATAAATGACACAGAGATATATCTTGGTTCCTCTCACAATCCGAGAGTACTCCAGTCCCCTTACACAGTAAGAGATTTTCACTATTGTTAGATCTTACGGACAAGAAAATCCTAGTCTTCCTATACAGACTCTAACAAAATCACCAAGAACAATTCTCTTGGATTTTCACTAAGTACACTAAGAGAACAACCCTCCCTTAATGACTCTCTTGTTTCCAACAATCCTGAACAACAAGGATTACAAAAAATAGTCTGACTTTTACAAGAGTTTAAAATGAAGTGTACAATGTATCAATCTCTTGATTATTCTTCTCCTTCAAGCATACAATTCTCTTTATGATATACAAGTGCTCAAGTATGTATGGAATGAAAATTATGATTATTTTCAATGAAAATTATATGCAGAAAGTTTCTCCAAAAATTCTGATCTAGAACACTTGAGAAATTTTTGAAAGATGAAGAGAAAAATTGATTTGAATTGTAGATGAAAGAGGTGAGTGAAAATGAAAATTTGAATAGAATTTATTGAGATTAAGGCAACCATTCAAATGTCATGCCAATGGTTGAAGAAGTTCTAAAATTTCTTTAGAGAAATGATGTAATGGATGCCATGAAAAGATATGATGAAAATGTGCATTCAAATAAAGTATTTTTCAGAAAACATACAGGTGTAATCGATTGCATCAGGATGACAATCGGTTTCACCAAGTGTAACGTGAAAATTTTTGAAAATTTTGCCTGTGACAATCGATTGCATCAGGATGACAAACGATTGTCATAACTGAAAATTTGTAAATTGGCTAATGCAAATGATTCAAAACCTTATATCAACTAAAAATATGATCAAGACATTGAATGATCTTTGAAAAATGTTTAATCAAGATTTTAAATCAAAAAATAAATTTTTAATGCATGATCATGAAACTTGACCACTAAGTTTGTTTTAGTCAAGAATTTCATATACCTAATAGTTTGATCAAACCAATCTTACAAGTGAAGTCAAGTCTTAGGCATTATTTCTTTTTCATTCTTTGATTATATCATTGTTGAGCATGTCTTCATCAATGAGCTTGTCTTCATCAAAACACATTAGAAACTTGTCTTCACAAATATCTGAAATAGTTTCTCATTATAAATATATTTTAAATTTAATTATTCAAAAAAATAATTTTAAGTATATTTAAAATTTAATTATTTAAAAATAGTCATTGCAAATAGATTTTAAAATGATTTTGTACAATAATCTATTTAAACTATTTTTAATTTTTAATATTTTTTAAATAGTATTCTCTTAAAAAAAACATTTCAACTAAAATAAATAACAATTGAAATCAATAATTAAAAAAAAGCAAACAACCTTTAATATATCCTAAAAAATGGTGTTGAAATAGTTTCACAATTTCATTCTTTTATGAAACAAACTTTTAAGAGTGCTCTAGTTGATTGAGCTTTTGGTTTAAAGAAAAACAAAAATATTAGTAACCCTATATTGTACATTATCTTAAAGCAAGTTTTCGTTGGTTTAGGGGTTCTAGAATTTAAAACTAATATAGAGAATATATACTCTATTCTAAGACCTTCAAAAGTCTCGTTTCCAAGTTGTTTTGTTTTTTGTTTGGTATTTCTCAGTTGCTTTCCTGAAAGTGAAATGAACAAATAAACCAATCCAAAAATGGTGGGCGTAGGATAGAGGGGTAGTCAAGAAAACATATTCCCTAGAATTTAATATTTTGCTACAAAAGCATATTCCCTAGTAAAATATCTAATTTTATATTCGAATTAATATCTTTCCAAAACTCTTAATTTAATATTTTTTAGACAAAATATCATTTTCCTCCCCTAATTATATCTTTAGAAATAGTCGCTAAATAGACAAAAAAAAAAAAAAAAACTAACATAATACATTTTATTTTAAGAGTTAAGAGATTAATCTCACACGAAAAATATTAAGGGGTCAATCTAAATTCAATAATATAGTTAAGGACCAAAAATGTATTTTACCTTTTTTTTTAATTTATAATTTTATAAAAAGTATATCAATGTGTGATAAAAATATTTTAATAAAAATATTATTTATTTATTTTATATTTATAATTTTTTAATTTATGTGAATGTCAATTAAATTAGTTATTTTAAAACGGCCGGAGAAAAAGTATTATATTTTGTGATCGTCACAAACTAAACATCTTTAATTATGTGTACAGTATTTGATGAACAAACCTATCCAATTCGTTGACTCATTAACTATTTTCTTCTAATAAAACTTGTTGTAGTTTTTTGAAAACATTCCCTTACGATAATTTCTAATAGGGGGCGAGAATTAAGTACGAGTACTTTCCAAAGTACGTAAAGCATTATTTCCTATATAATAGAAGGATAAAATTTAAAATTAATGTGTAGTTTTTACTTTTCCAATTAAAATATGATAAATATACTTAAATATTATATAGGGAGTAAAAATAAAAGAAAATTACATATGGTTAGAAGAAAATTATACACTTATCATATTTTTACTAAAAAATAGTAAAAGCACACCTAAAAAATTATATCTAAATTTTTTCCATAATAAAAACTAATATAATAAACTTATTTAATATTGGACTTAGAACCCAATAAATCAGCCAAAAAACTGGAAAACCACTTAGAGTCGGGAATTCCGCATTTTAAGAAATTTGAGCACTTTTAGATTTTTTAAAGAAAAAACAATCAAAAATATGTTTTTTATTAAAGGATTTTTTTAAAGTACTTGTTTACATGAGGTGAAAGACTCAATATATATTAGTGTAGTGCTTTGGATATTCTATCAAGTTATGATCTGTCTTTTCTTCCGTTATGGAGAATTATTTATAGAGACCTTTAGGCATAGGGTTTCCTCGAGAAGGATCACCGTCCACTCCGTCAATAATAGATTGTTGAGTCCCTATTTTATAAGGAGATGTGAACAAGATAACAACTCTAACTTCTCTCTATCCAAGAAACGTTTTTCCCCACAGATAACAAATCTGATAAAGGGAGAAATGTTTTTCTTATCCCATAGAACATTGGAGTATGTAGAGGCCCTAAGTTTCCCTGTGATATATGTGATGAACCATACCGACTAGGCTTTAGGTTCTTAAATGGGTTACTTTGAGCTTGACTAATGAGACTACCAGTCCCTCAAGAGAAGTTATGCAAAGTCTGGATGATGAGACTACAAGTCCCTCAGACAAGGACGTGGACCTCTCGAGCGGGACTTCTGTCAAGTCCTTAGATAAGACTAAACTAAGCGTTTTAGAAAGGAAAAATAAGTGATGCATGTTAAGCAAACCTCGTCACATGAAAGGAAAAATAAGTTATGCTCATATTGTTCTATTGTTGGGTAGTTGTGTAACCTTCCTTTAAATCTTCAACTCCCTTTTATAGGGGCGGAAAAAGAGTCGTTGGAAGGTGACTTACATAAGAGTTCTTTGTTGAGAAGTATTTCAAGGGAGACGTTGGAAGATGAATCTTGTTAAGATTTTATCCATTGAGTAATAACATTGTCTACAACTTCTTTCCCATACTAGGTATCTACAAAGAAAATTGGGACATACTTAACAAATCATATCAACTTTTCTTGAGACTTGCACAAAGAAACCCTAGTTGACTTTTTCAATAATCTGGAGTTTGACAAGATTGGTCTGCTTTGAGGATAAAGAACGGATCAGAAGCTGAGCACCTTTAGCTGAGGTATTCAGAGTTTGAGTTGTCATCAGAAGTTGCGATACAATGTTCAGACTCTCATCCTTCAGAAGCTGGGATACCCAGTTCAGAGTCATCAGGTTCTGATCCTTCAGAATCTAAGTCATTTAGCTTCTCTTCATATGCTTTCATCAGGGTCAATTTAGAGTTGAAATTTAAGGTTATGATCCTCCATACTTGAACATATGTTAGTATACCGAATTGTTCTTTGAGTACTTTGTTATCATAAAAACCCAAGAGATATGAACAATTTTGTTCCAACGTAATATTTGTGGGTAGTTGTTACTTTTAAACTTTTAGGTTTAATTTTGAACATTCGTTGTTACTATTTATTTGCTATTTTATCTTTATTTTTGTTTTAATTTCTAATTTTTAGTGGGTTATTGTTAATACTTAGAATTCTATTTTTATTTTCTATTTTAATTTTTGTAATTCTATTGTTATTTTTTTCCTCTATTTTTTAGTTTTTGTAAATTATTTTTATTTTGGTTATTTTAATATTTGTTAGCTTTAATTTTTTTTTGTTTTATTATACTTTCACAATTTCTATTCTTATTTAGTTATAATCTAGTTTAATGCTACTGAGGTGTATTTTTTCTTCTGATTGTGTATGTGAGGTGAAGGAAGACATGTATGATGAAGTTGACTTTCAAGTTGCTCTGTTAGCACAACTTCAAGCTTTATCAAAATAAATTGCTTCTTTAACTCTAGTCCAACAAATGTTAGTACAATCAGGGCTTTACGATGTGATTTATTTGGTGAAGGTCACACCAATGACTATTGATTACTGTTAAAGAAGCACATTCTGCATGAAATTACCAAGAGCCTGACCCTTACAACAACACCTATAATTCATGGTGGTATGATCATTCAACTCTTAACTGGAGTAACAATCAGTTTCAAAATTTTAATCAAGAAGCTCCACAAGATCCACCACCAAGGAAGTCATTTATTCTAGAAGAGACTATGAACCAATTCATGTTGACTCAAAACAACTTGGATGCAATACACCAAAAAATTGAAGCATTCAACAAGAACAATGAAGCATCAAACAATAACATTGAAACATCCATGAAGAATATTGAAAATCACATTGGCCAATTATCTAAACAACTGGCAGCTCAATCAAATGGAGGTTTTAATGGGAGTATGTTGGATAGTTCTAGGAACGATGAAGTTAGGAGAGAATTTAAAGAGGAATTAGAAGTAGTTAATGAAGGAGAACTTGAAAAAGAAAAAGAAGAAGAAAAATGCATGCCAGCAGATAAAAAAATTGAATCAAGAATAGAAAATTTTGAGGCGGAAAATAGATATGGGAAAAAAGCATGAATGGTAAGCGATGATGATCTAGTTTGGAATGAAGCTTCAAAGTTAAAAACTTGTATAGATTCATATATCCAAAAAGAAAATATTCAACAAAAGAATGTCCCTAAAATATATTTTAGCAATAATGAAGATAGAAGATATTGAATTGATAAAGTATTGGATGTTATTTATGCCTTGTTCGCTACTATCAAGTTGAAGAGAACATGGAAGCAACATCATCATTACCCCAAATTTATAGAATTCCTACCAAACAAAATAAAGAAGAAAGATGATGTATTTTTTTTGTCATATATATCGCCCTAACCGAGAAACAAATGATCAAGCTAAAGACCTTAAATAAGCATTGCATATGAGGCAACCCACATGAAATTCTGGTATCAGACGTGTGATGTTAAGGTGTGATGTCACAACAACACACTCTGCACAATGGACAGCAATAACAGTAAAATAACACCAAGAATTGTTGACCCAGTTTGGTTATAACCAACCTACTCTGGGGGCTACCAAGCCAGGGATGGAATTCACTACTTGTAGATATAATTTACAGACTCAACAACCCGTTGACAATCTCCTAAACTTATATTCTACTAATGACTTCCTACCTAAGAAACCACTTAGGTATGAGAACACCACTCAATCCCTTACAAACACTCAAAGAACCCACTTTGAGTAACCTTGATCTTACTTCACAACTTTGATCAAGCAACCACTCTCTATTGCTTCACAGCTTCTAGAGAGGACAGAAACTCAACACCTATTCAAACCCTAGAATAGTGTAAATATAAGCACTCTAAACAAACTCTAGACACTAAGCCTCCAGCTCCTGATCTTCTGAATGTTTTCTGTCACTTTTTCCTTTGGTCTTGTGCGCTTTATATAGCTCCTTGAATTGGTCTTGGACTTGCTACAATATCTCCCAGATTTGTTATTTAAAACTGAATATTTAAAACAGATTTTCTCCTAAAATCTTCTTAAATCTTCAACCTTTTAAATCTCCTATAAATCTGCACCAGATCTCCTATGCAGCAGCAAATATCTATCCCAAGATATTTGCATCCAATGAGACAGCTTGCTCTCCACAATTCCAGGTAATACGCAACCCTAACAACATCACAGCCTGTTGTTGTTAATTCTGCAGATCTGATGTTACAACATCACCTATGTGACATCAGACATCCAACTTCAACAATTAATTACTTAACACGGCCCAGTGTTAAGACTTCAATGTTGCAACATCAGCACCTTGACATCAACATTGAACATACTTTGTTTTACCAAAATTCCAGCCAATCCAAGAACTAACAATCTCCCCCTTTGACTAATTTTGGCTAAAACAATCTCTGCACTCTACAACTTCAGAGACTTCAGCAGCGGAGTAACTTCAAAAATTTGAAACTCAATCAGCAGCAGTTTGACAACACTCATAGTCTTCATCACTTGATCTGCTGCAACACCATCTTCATTCTTGACAACAGCCAATTGGTGCTCCCCCTCAAGAATATGAACCAGCATCACAGCTGTTCAGTAGCTCACAATGTGCAACACTTTTCTCCCCCTTGATGTCTACACTCTTCTACATCACGTTTTTCTTATAGCAGCATCAATTTATCTCCCCCTTAATATCTGCATCATATTAGCAGCATTTGGCAGTAACACTCTTTGATACTCTTGACTACCTTGGCTATTTTCTCCCCCTTTTTAGCCACAATTAGACAATCTTCACCTGGCAGTTGACTACACAATTTCAGAAACACTCCAACTGCCCACAACCCCTCTAGCAGATTTAGTCTTCATAAATGCAGATTCCCAATTTGCTTCTTAACCTTTCAAATTGGTTTGCATCTAAGGCTTTAGTGAATATGTCAGCCAGCTGGTTCTCTGTGGCTACATGTTCCAAGGTAACAATTTTTTCTTCAATCAGATCCCTTATGAAGTGATGCCTTATGTCTATGTGCTTTGTCCTACTATGTTGTATAGGATTTTTAGATATATTAATTGCACTAAGATTATCGCAATATAGTGTCATAACATCTTGTTTAACATTGTATTCACTCAACATCTGCTTCATCCAGACCAGCTGAGAACGACTACTTCCTGCTGCAATATACTCTGCTTCAGCAGTTGAGAGAGATGCACAATTCTGCTTCTTGCTGAACCAGGAAATCAGATTATTCCCTAGAAAGAAACACCCTCCTGAAGTGCTTTTTCTATCATCTGAACTTCCAACCCAATCAGCATCACAGTATCCTTTTAAATCAGTCCCAGAATCATGGCTATATATCATCCCATAGTTACTTGTGCCATTCACATATTTCAGAATCCTCTTCACTTGATTCAAGTGATTCACCTTAGGATCAGATTGATATCTAGCACACACTCTAACAGCAAAGGAAATATCAGGTCTGCTTGCTGTGAGATACAGTAAACTCCCAATCATACTTCTGTACAAGCTGTGATCCACACTTACTCCATTCTCATCCTTGGATAGCTTCAAATAGGTGGGAGCAGGTGTCCTTTTGTGATTGGCTTTATCCAGGCCAAACTTCTTTACTATGCTCTTAGCATATTTGCTTTGAGAAATAAAGATAGAATCCTCCATTTGTCTGACTTGTAATCCAAGGAAGTAGCTAAGTTCTCCAACCAAACTCATTTCAAATTCTGATTGCATTTGTTGGACAAACTATTTTACCATAGCATCTGACATCCCCCCAAATACAATGTCATCCACATAAATTTGGGCTACCATTAATTTTCCGCCTTCTTCCTTGACAAACAAAGTTTTGTCAATGCCTCCTTTTCTATACCCATTTGCTACTAAGAATTCTGTCAACCTCTCATACCAGGCCCTTGGAGCTTGTTTTAAGCCATACAGTGCCTTCCTCAGTTTGAACACATGATTGGGGAAGTTTGGATCAGTGAATCCTTTAGGTTGATCTACATAGACTTCTTCATTCAGATAGCCATTTAGAAAGGCACTCTTCACATCCATTTGGAACAGCTTGAATCTTAGTTTACAAGCCATACCCAAGAGTAGTCTGATGGATTCTAATCTCGCCACTGGAGCAAACGTCTCATCAAAGTCAACTCCCTCAACTTGAGTATAACCTTGTGCAACAAGTCTCGCTTTGTTTCTTGTAACCACTCCAAGCTCGTCTGACTTGTTTTTGTAGATCCACTTTGTTCCAATAACATTCACCCCTTCTGGTCTTGGTACAAGATCCCAGACTTCATTTCTTCTGAACTGCTCCAGTTCTTCTTGCATAGCATTTATCCAAAACTCATCTGTCAGAGCTTCCTTGACATTTTTTGGCTCAACTTTGGATACGAAGCACGAGCTAGCTATGATTTCTCTGGACCTAGTTCTTACTCCAGAATTTGGATCACATATAATTAGCTCCTTAGGATGATCCTTCTGAATTCTGATAGAAGGATCCTTTTGAGGTTGCTCAGGCTCAGTATCAGCAGCGCCTGGGAAGGGATTTCTTTCTTCAACTTCAACAGCTACCTCATCAGCTGATGTTCCAACATCTTCTATGACATCCTCAACTTCAAGCTTATCTTCATCATCAATCACAACATTGATTGACTCCATCATCACTTTGGTCCTGGAGTTGAAGACCCGATAAGCTCTGCTATTGATGGAGTACCCCAAAAATATCCCTTCATCACTTTTGGAATCTAATTTCCTTCTCTGCTCTCTATCTGCCAGGATGTAACATCTACTACCAAACACATGGAAGTACTTGACATTAGGTTTTCTTCCCTTCTATAGTTCATATAGAGTGGATGAAGTGCCTCTTCTTAGGGTAACTCTGTTGTGAATGTAGCAGGCAGTGTTCATGGCTTCAGCCCAGAAGTGATAAGGTAGTTTCTTGGCATGAATCATTGCTCTAGCCGACTCTTGTATAGTTCTGTTCTTCCTCTCAATAACTCCATTTTACTGAGGGGTGATAGGTGATGAAAACTCATGACTTATACCTTCAGACGAGCAAAATTCTTCAAACTTGCTATTCTCAAACTCTCTTCCATGATCACTTCTAATTCTGATGACCTTACTCTCCTTTTCTCTTTGGAGTTTTTGACATAGCTCTTTAAAGACATCAAACACTTCAGATTTGTCTTTGATGAAATTCACCCAGGTGTATCTTAAGTAGTCATCCACAACTACATAAGCATATTTCTTTCCACCCAGACTTTCAACCTGCATAGGTCCCATCAAATCCATATGAAGGAGTTCCAATACCTTGGAGGTGGTGTCATGTTGAAGCTTCAGATGAAACATCTTTGTCTGCTTTCCTTTTTGACAGTCTCCACACACCTTTCCTTCCTTAATACTAAGTTTGGGAATCCCTCTGACTGCTTCTGAGGAGATAATTCTCTTCATTCCCTTTAGGTGAAGATGTCCCAACTTCTGATGCCAGATTTTGACATCATCTTCTTTAGCAAGCACACACGTGGAGGAATTTGAATTTTGCGGCACCCAAAGATAACAATTGTCCTTAGATCTGGCTCCCTTCATAATGACTTCTCCTTTGTCATCTTTCACATTACATTCGGACTTTGTGAAGTCTACTTTGAATCCTTGATCACAAAGTTGACTAATACTAATCAAATTAGCTGTTAGTCCTTTAACAAGAAGAACATTCTCCAGCTTGGGAGTACTAGCACAGTTTAGTTTTCCAATCCCCTTTATCTCTCCTTTGATCCCATCACCAAATGTAACATAGCCAGAAGACTGAGGTTTCACATCAACAAGCAGATTCTTTACTCCAGTCATGTGTCTTGAACACCCACTGTCAAAATACCAGTCATCTTTGGTAGAAACCCTCAAGGAAGTGTGAGCTATCAAGCTGGTAACTTTAGGTATCCATTGCTTCATCACCTTAGGCCTTACTTCTAGCTGTTTGGGTTGAGAGGCAGAATTAGGATATCCGTGAAGCTTGAAGCACGAGGACTGCATATGACCAATCCTGCCACAATAGAAGCATCTGACTCTGTCGTTTCTAAAGTGGTTAAATCTTCTCCCACTTTGATAATGTTGTGGCTGCCACCCATACTGTTGTCTCCTTATTCCATAGTTGAATTGTCTTCTCCTGTACTGATGATGCTGTCTCTTAGGCTGTCTTCTATGGTGATGAGGCTTTCTTCTTCCATAGTAATAAGGCACAGCATTGTTGTATGCATAACCATACCAGTTTTCCTGATGTTGACTCCTCTGATGAGACATGTTCTGCTTGAACCTGGCAGCTTGCATACTCTGGTGATATTGGGGAGGCATATACTGACTAGCTCCTTGGGGCTGTATCTTCCTCTGATGAGGACCATTCTTCTTCTCAGTATTCTGGGGCTGAACAACCTTCTTTGGGGTAGGACCCTGTTTCGTAGGTTGATGTTGAGACAACGGTTGAGACATCTCCCTTTTTGTTCCTGAAGTGCTGGCCACATATCCTATGCCTGATTTATCTCCAGCAGCTTTCTCTAACTGAAGAATCTTATCAAGATCAGCAGTACCACTGTTCATCATCCTAACGAATTTAGTCATCTGATCCAGTTGGGACTTAACTAGTACAACTTCGTTTTCCCGATCAGCTTTTTCATTTTCAAGCTGTGCAATCTGTTGCTTATGATACTTGTTTTCTTGACAAATCTCAGCACTTTTCAAACACAGCTCTCGATAAGTAGAAGCTAGCTCCTCATAAGTTATTTCTTCATCACTATCATCATCAGACACAACAGTTCCTTTTAAGGCTCTAGCATGCCTTGCTGACTCACCATCACTTTCACTATCAGTTTCAGACCAGGAAACTGACATGCCCTTCTTCTGCTTCTTCAAGAATGTGGGACATTCTTTCTTGACATGTCCATACCCTTCACATTCAAAGCACTGAACACCTCTATCCTGGGCAGTCTTCTCTTCATCTTTCTCTTTTGGTTTGCTGATGTCAGAGGAACTGTTCTTGACACTAGGCTTGTAGTTATTGTTCCATCTTTTTAACACTTTGTTGAACTGCCTTCCCAACATTGCAATGGCTTGTGACAAATCTTGTTGAGAATTTTTTACTACCTTATCTTCTGCAGGAGTGGAGACCAAAGCATTACCCTTGGGCTTCTTTTCGGGTTCTTCTTCATTTAAACCAAGTTCAAAAGTCTGAAGAGATCCAATGAGCTCATCTACTCTCATCTTGCTGATGTCTTGAGCTTCTTCAATAGCAGTCACTTTCATCTTGTACCTCTTACGTAGGGACCTAAGGATCTTCCTCACAAGCTTTTCTTCAGACATTTTCTCTCCAAGAGCACTAGATGCATTGGCCAGCTCAAGAACACTCATGTGGAAATCATGAATAGTCTCACCGTCTTTCATCTTCAGGCTTTCAAATTTTGATGTTAAAATCTGAAGTCTTGACATCTTGACTCTAGATGTTCCTTCATGAGTAGCCTGCAAGATATCCCATGCTTCCTTAGCAACTTCACAGGTATTGATTAACCTGAAGATATTCTTATCCACTCCATTGAAGATGGCATTTAGAGCTTTGGAATTTCCAAGGGCAAGCTCGTCTTCCTCCTTGGTCCACTCTTCTTCAGGCTTTGGCTTAGAGGTGCCTTCTTTATCTTTACCAGCATCATCCTTCTCACACATGACAGGAGCTTTCCATTCTTTAATAACAGCCTTTCAAGCCCTACTGTCCAAGGATTTTAAGAAAGTGGTCATCCTTGGCTTCTAATAATCATAATTGGATCCATCCAAAATAGGGGGTCTGTTGACGAATCCTCCAACTTCTTTGTCCATCTTTTCACCAGAAAGTACCTTCCCTAGATCTCACCCAGAGACAGACAGGATGCCTGCTCTGATACCAATTGAAATTTTGGTATCAGACGTGTGATGTTAAGGTGTGATGTCACAACAACACACTCTGCACAATGGACAACAATAACAGTAAAATAACACCAAGAATTGTTGACCCAGTTCGGTTACAACCAACCTACTCTGGGGGCTACCAAGCCAGGGATGGAATTCACTACTTGTAGATATAATTTATAGACTCAACAATCCGTTGACAATCTCCTAAACTTATACTCTACTAAAGACTTCCTACCTAAGAAACCACTTAGGTATGAGAACACCACTTAATCCCTTACAAACACTCAAAGAACCCACTTTGAGTAACCTTGATCTTACTTCACAGCTTTGATCAAGCAACCACTCTCTATTGCTTCACAGCTTCTAGAGAGGACAGAAACTCAACACCTATTCAAACCCTAGAATAATGTAAATATAAGCACTCTAAACAAACTCTAGACACTAAGCCTCCAGCTCCTGATCTTCTGAATGTTTTCTGTCACTTTTTCCTTTGGTCTTGTGCACTTTATATAGCTCCTTGAATTGGTCTTGGACTTGCTACAATATCTCCCAGATTTGTTATTTAAAACTGAATATTTAAAACAGATTTTCTCCTAAAATCTTTTTAAATCTTCAACCTTTTAAATCTCCTACAAATCTGCACCAGATCTCCTATGCAGCAGCAAATATCTATCCCAAGATATTCGCATCCAATGAGACAGCTTGCTCTCCACAATTCCAGCTAATACGTAACCCTAACAACATCACAGCCTGCTGTTGTTAATTCTGCAGATCTGATGTTACAACATCACCTATGTGACATCAGACATCCAACTTCAGCAATTAATTACTTAACACAACCCAGTGTTAAGACTTCAATGTTGCAACATCAGCACCTTGACATCAACATTGAACATACTTTGTTTTACCAAAATTCCAGCCAATCCAAGAACTAACACCACAGATGAGTGTTATTTAACTTAATCTCATTTTGAGTTTTTATTTCAATTTATTTCCCTTATTGCAATATGGTCCAAGAAAGAGTAATAGCTAGCTTTCAAGAATGCTCTTCCCCCTTTGTACTTCTTTTTGCTTTAATTAATAAACTTGTTTGCGTCTGCTGTTTCTTTCACTATTTATTTGCTACCTTAGCAGTGCCATTATGAAAAAGAAAAGAAAAAGTCACCAGAAAAGAATGAACAAAAGTGATCATCATTTAAGTCCCCCTGCATATTGAAAGTTGATGAAGAATAGGGAAGCCAACTACTTGTAGTCAATCTCCAGATACCTCGGCTAGTTAGGTTTGAACCAAATATTTCCATTGTGCACTTTTGTTTCTTATGAGAGTATCTGTACATTAGTATTTCTAGAATTTGCATTGTTTCTAATTTGAGCCTATTGGAATGATAAATACACACTAAGGCAGTTGTTTTTGAAAACTCGGATCCTTTTAAGCCAACTTGTTTTAATATGATTATATCCCTTCCTAACCAATTTGAGCATTAGCCATTCTTTCGGTGACATAACATGTTATTTAGCCATTTGACTTGAAAGATTAATTCTTTCTACCCTCTTTGGGGTTAGGTTGAAAAAATTAGTTTCCTTGTATAATGCAAAAGAATAAGTTTAGGGTTGCTCTTGGAAGTTAGCAATATTTAAGTTTGAGGTTGGGGTACTAGAGAAATTAGTCAAAAAGAAAGAAAAAGAAAGTAAGAAGTTAAAAATGACTTCTTCAAAAAAATTGTGAAAAAGAAAAACAATTATAGGATCAACAATTTGAATTCTCTAGTACCAAGTGATTAAGAAAGTAGTGATATGAATGAAATCAGATAACAGCAGGAAAACTAGGTACCTAACTCCAAATATTTAAGCCTACTATCCTAAATTATCCTACTCTGACATAAGCCATGTTACAACCTTGTAAAGACCTCAAAAGGTGTGTGTTTAAATATGACTTTGATTGGCTCTTTTAGATATTTTACAATCTTGTTGGGTTAATACTTGTGTAGGTTAGTTGTGTGATTACCCTGTCAAATTGAATGAATAAAGGTGAGATGAGAGACTGGTTGAGTACTTGTGTATTTGGAAGAACTTTTATGAGTTAAGTAAGTTGAAGCATAAGTGTTAATCAAAAAAATAACGGCGACGTTCATTGGTAAGGGTAAGCATTTTAATTATGATAAAATATTCAGTGTGCAGACAGGTAATTTGGGGTCAAGTGTGACGCCCCCAATCTATACCCCCAATTAACATGCAATTAAAGCACTAAAAGAAAATTCGAAATTTTGTCAGAGTACATTTGAATTCGCGGCATAGAAAGGGAGAAATCACATCAACTGTAACAAAACATAGCATACAACACCTGCTCATTTAGATATGCAACGTGGGGTAGCAAATCATACTGAGGAAACTTCGTTCCTTACACCCACTTTTCAGAAATTAGAATTAAAGCGGAAAGATCTAAAATCTGAATAACACATATACATATATACATATAAACATGTCTGTCATACATGCAGTTATACATATACAACCAAAATATATCATCAGATACACAAAATAATCACAAACGGCCACCCTAGCTACCCGGAGTCACATATCAGAGCTGACCGACAAAAGAATGAAGACGCAAAGCTTCACAAAAAGAATACCTCCAGCAACTCTAATCTGCAACGCCTCATAGAGCGTTATAAAACAGCAGAAGGGTGAGAAAAACAACCATAATATAATTGCATAACATTATATATTAACACAAAAATACACGAGTAACACATTCTCACCACAACCACATATAACATAATACCGCACAATTCTCAAGCATCGAATACCATTACACACCACACATATACCATACAATCATTAATCACATTCACAAATTCACACACAATTAATTCATGATTTATGCAATGCACATAGACCGACACAACGACTCTATGCACATGCCATGCGGTACCGACTTCCTTTGTCACGTCATGTCACGTCATTAGTCCACTCAGGAACTATTGGAACCATCGCTCATTACTGAGAATCTCAAGTAACTCCCCGTCGGGCCTACGATGTTCACCCGTCGCTTTAGGTCCTCAGGCATCGCCTTATATTTTCGAGGCACACGACGCTAAGGATTACTTTAAGTCTCCAAAGGAGCCCACAATCGTCTATACCCATCGCTTTAACTCCTCAGGCATCGCCTCATATTTTTGAGGCACACGATGTTATAGCATATTCCCCTCGGGAATCAAACCGTCACTCAGGACGTTTCCACAATGCACATTATGATGCTTGGCATACAATCATGACATTCACATTGTATACATACACCCATTCATAATCATGCATATATCATCAAATACCACACTTATCATTTTCTTGCCTTTCGGCCACAAATCATCATCACAACAGCACATAAGGCATACACATTCAAAGCACAAACATATAACATAATACACGTCAAATACGCACCATTAAAACGACAAAAGTCGAGATTTGACACTATTCATAGTTTCTGACAAAATTTAATCGGCTAACAATTCTCAAAACCTCATAATCACAAAGTACGACTCGATACCTTTCCAACGACACCAAGAATACAAAAATCGGATAATCGGAACCAAAGTTACGGACAAAACCGAAAACAACATTTTGAAAAATCACATTTTTGCAATTCTCCTGTCCATACGCGTACCACCACTATCCATACGCGTATTGACAGAACAAATTTCCTTCACAAAATCACGTTGCCAAAAACCATACGCGTATGCCCCTCGCCCTTACGCGTATCACCAGAGGGCCGTGAAAACATGCATTTCATACGTGTAATGCCCCAAAAACAACACAATGTTACGCGTAACGCCTGGGCCCATACGCGTATTGGCAAGTCCCTTACGCGTATTGCTAGGACAAACCCAGAAAAATTCTGCAGAACAATTTCTGCGTTTTCCAAATCCAATCAACCAATTTTTCACCTAAAACTCAGAAAATGACCAATTTGAATTGCAATAACACACAACCAACATGTATAAACAATCTAAAACACAATCAACACAAGTTTTGACACATTCAAATCAATTTCTAATCAATTATACCAAATATGGGTTTTTACTCAATTTACTCCAATTCATCCAAAATTAACAACAAACACGCATACATAATCATATACAATCATAGAATAATCGAGTTTCGCACCCTTACCCGATTTAATCGACTCTACAACTTGCTCTTGATGATTTTTCCACACTTTCTTCAATTTTCTCTCTTCTCCTTTTTTCTTCTCTTTTTCCTTCTTTCTCCTTTCTTTCTCTCTATTTTTCTTTCTTTCCCTTTTCTATTTTCTATTCTTACTAACTTATCCACATATCTATGAAATGCCCAAAATACCCCCACACTCAAATATCTCGCAAATGTTCCCGAAACGCGATAAAATATATTCACGACTAAAAATAACATATTTTCACACAAAAGTCGAAAATAAAATAAAATAATAATAAATAATAAAAAAGACTCAATAAAAAATAAAACTGGCAAAACTGGGGCGTTACAACTCTCCCCCACTTAGAAATTTTCGTCCTCGAAAATATTACCTGATACAAACAACTCTGGATACGACTCCCGCATCCTACTCTCCAACTTCCACGTCAAATTTCCCTCAGCAGCGCCTCCCCACGCCACTTTCAAAAGTGCAATCTCTTTGCCCCTCAACCGCTTCACCTCACGATCCAAAATACCAACCGGTAATGCCTCGACCGTAAGGTTATCCCTTACCTCAACCTCGTCCATCGGAATCACATGTGAAGGGTCCGGAACATACTTCCGAAGCTGTGAAACATGAAACACATCATGCAAATTCGACAGATTCGGCGGCAACGCCACACGATACGCCACAACACCAACTCTCGCAGATATCTGGTAAGGACCAATAAATCGAGAAGTAAGCTTCTTAGATTTCAAAGCACGACCAACACCCGTTACCGGCGTAACTCTCAGAAATACGTGATTACCCTCTTGAAACTCAAGATCCTTCCGTCTCCGATCATGATAACTATTTTGTCTACTCTGAGAAGCCTTCATTTTCTCACGAATAAACTTTACCTTTTCCGTCGTCTGTTACACTAATTCCGGTCCAACCACAGAACTCTCACCAGTTTCGTGCCAACACAACGGCGTTCGACATCTTCGTCCATATAAAGCCTCAAAAGGTGCCATTCCAATACTAGAATGGAAACTGTTATTATACGTGAACTCAACCAAAGCAAGATAACCGTCCCACGCACCACCTTGTTCCAAAACACACGCTCTCAACAAATCCTCCAAAGACTGAATCGTTATTTCGGTCTGACCATCCGTCTGCGGATGATAAGCCGAACTCAACCTCAATCTAGAACCCAAAGCCTTCTGTAAACTTTCCCAAAATCTCGATGTAAACCTAGGATCTCGATCAGAAACAATACTCAATGGAATCCCATGCAATTTCACAACCACACTGATATAGATCTCCGCTAACCTCTCCAAAGAAAAACTGATGTCAATCGGAATGAAATGCGCCGATTTAGTCAGCCTGTCCACAATCACCCAAATAGCATTATGCCCACGCTGAGTGTTCGGTAATCCCGTCACAAAATCCATCGAAATGCTATCCCACTTCCACTCAGGAATATCCAACGGTTGCAACAAACCACTAGGCCTCAAATGTTCCACTTTCGATTTCTGACAAGTCAAACATGCGTACACAAACTGAGCCACATCCCTTTTCAAACCAGACCACCAGAAAATCTTCTTCAAATCTTGGTACATCTTATTCGCTCCCGGATGAATACTTAGGTTACTCCTGTGTCCTTCCTCCAAAATCATTCTTTTCAACTCCGCATCATCAGGAATGCAAATACGACTACGAAACCTCAAAACACCAAAATTATCCACCTTGAAATCCACATTCTCATTCCTCATCAAATCAACGAATTTCAAATCCAGCTTTTGTTTCTCACTAACCGACAACAAAAATTCATTCGTAACTTTCAACATTCCAAGCCTTACACTAACCGATGTCACTTCACAAACCAAACTCAAATCTCTAAACGATTCCAAAAGTTCCAACTCTTTCACCATCAATGCGGACATATGCAACGATTTCCGGCTCAATGCATCGGCTACCACATTAGCTTTACCAGGATGGTAATTCAAGCCAAAGTCGTAGTCTTTCAAGAATTCCAACCATCTCCGCTGCCTCATGTTCAACTCTTTCTGATCAAATAAATATTTCAAGCTTTTATGATCACTAAAGACTTCGAACCTTGCACCATAGAGATAGTGCCTCCAAATCTTCAACACAAAAACTACCGCCGCTAACTCAAGATCATGAGTAGGATAGTTTTTCTCATGAACTCTTAACTGCCTTGAAGCATAAGCTACAACTTTACCTTCCTGCATCAGAACACCACCCAAACCAATTAAAGAAGCATCACAATACACAACAAATGGTTCATTAGGATTAGGTAATATCAGAATAGGAGCTGTCGTCAATCTTCTCTTCAGCTCACAAAAACTTTCTTCACATTGCATATCCTAAATGAATGCTTTGCCCTTACAAGTCAACTGCGTCAAAGTAAGAGCTAGCTTAGAAAAACCTTCAATGAACCTCCGGTAATAACCAGCCAAACCCAAAAAGCTTCGAATTTCAGTAACGGATCTAGGAGCCTCCCATTGTAGAACTGCTTCCACTTTAGATGGATCCACAGCAATACCATTACCTGAAATTACGTGCCCAAGAAAACTCACCTCAGACAACCAGAATTCACACTTGGACAATTTGGCAAAAAGCTTCCTTTCCTTCAAAACCTGCAAAACAATACGCAAATGCTCTGCATGTTCCTCACGAGACTTAGAATAGATTAAAATATCATCAATAAACACCACCACAAAACGATCCAAATGCTCGTGGAAAATACGATTCATGTATTCCATAAACACACCAGGCGCGTTAGAAACCCCGAACGGCATCACTGAATATTCATAATGACCGTAACGTGTTCTAAAGGCCGTCTTCTGAATATCCTCTTCTTTCACTCTTATTTGATGATAACCCGATCTCAAATCAATCTTACTAAATACACAAGCACCAATCAACTGATCCATCAGATCATCAATCCTTGGAAGCGGATACTTATTCTTAATCGTCACTTTGTTCAACTGGCGATAATCAATACATAATCGCATACTCCCATCTTTCTTTTTTACTAACAAAACTGGAGCACCCTAAGGAGAAACACTTGGCCTCACGAACCTCTTTTCCAACAACTCACTTAACTGCTTTTTCAACTCCACTAATTCGGATGCCGACATTCTATAAGGTGCCATAGAAACAGGTCTAGTACCAGGAACTAGATCTATAGAAAATTCAACCTCTCTCACCGGCGGCACATCTGAAATATCATCAGGAAACACCTCAGGAAATTCGCACACAACAGGAAACACCTCCAATGAAACTTGACTATCCACAGTCAAAGATGCAAATAATCCAAACAACTGAGCTTCATCCGCTAAAAGTTTCTTCCACTCTTTGGTAGATAAGAAACTCGAGTCTTCATCTTCCTCAAGAGAAGGAAACCTTACAAGCTTATGATAACAATCAATGTGCACCCGATTGAATTGCAACCAATTCATTCCCAACACCACATCTAAACCTTCCAACGGTAAACACACCAAATCCATCGCAAAGTCTTTACCATAAATGGTCAAAGGACAACTCAAACACACCAAAGAAGTAGTTACTGACCCCATCGCTGGAGTATCAATAACCATCTCACCATCCATCGAAGACAACCCAAGATTCAAACGTTCCGCGCACTCAGACGAAATAAACGAATGAGTCGCTCCAGTATCAATAATAGCAATTAAAGGCGTATTATTAATAAAGCAAGTACCTCTTATCAGACGATCTGCACTTGAGGTCTGAGTTCCCGCCAATGAAAACACTTTTCCACTAGCCTGAGCTTTCTTTAGATTAGGACACTTCGAACTAATGTGACCAGGTTCCCCACAATTGTAACACTTCACCACATTCTTCCTTTTACAATCAGCTAAAACATGTCCAATACCACCACAATTAGAACACTTAATCACATTCCTCCTACATTCATGCTGGCGATGACCCAATTCACCACATTTAAAACACCTAGGAGCATTAGACATACTTCCTCCACCTGACCTTCGATCAAAATTACCCCTTTGTTTATCTTTATCAGCCGGTGACACATACGGTCCACCGCGGAACTGTTGTTTCCCTTTCCTGTCACTTACACTTTTATAGTGAGCAGAACGGGCCTTACTATCTTCATCATAAATCCTACAGCATTCCACCAAATCAGCAAACCTTCGAATCCTCTGATAACCAATCGCCTGCTTTATCTCAGGACGCAAGCCACTTTCATACTTCACACACTTTGAAAATTCAGCAGTCGCTTCCACATAATGAGGATAAAACTGCACAAGTTCCACAAACTTAGCAGTATATTCAACTACAGACATATTACCTTGTTTTAGCTCTAGAAACTCAATCTCCTTCTTTCCTCGGACATCCTTGGGAAAATACTTCCTTAGAAACTCTCGGCTAAACACCTCCCAAGTGATCTCTTCTTCCTCCTCCTCAGCTTCCAACGCCTGACGAGTACTGATCCACCAGTCGTCAGCCTCTTCATGCAATATGTGAGTGCCCAGCCTCACCTTATCATCATTGTCATCACAATCCATCACCCTGAAAATCCTCTCAATCTCTTTCAACCACAACTGCGCACCATCCGGATCATGCCTCCCTTTAAATACCGGCGGCTTATTCTTTCTAAACTCATCATTTCCTGCAGCATTCGGTGCACCCTGCACAGCTCATGCCATAGCCTCCATCGCCGCAGCCAAAGCAGCATCATTACGACCAGTCATATTCTATTCGTCCAAACACAGAAACTATGGTTAAACAACAACTCGTCCAACACAACTCGCCCAATATGCCAGACACAACCGACACAACAAACACAACTGACACGGACTGGCTCTGATACCACTTAATGTGACGCCCCCAATCTATATCCCCAATTAACATGCAATTAAAGCACTAAAAGAAAATTCAAAATTTCGTCAGAGTACATTTGAATTCGCGGCATAGAAAGGGAGAAATCACATCAACTGTAACAAAACATAGCATACAACACCTGCTCATTTAGATATGCAACGTGGGGTAACAAATCATACTGAGGAAACTTCGTTCCTTACACCCACTTTTCAAAAATTAGAATTAAAGCGGAAAGATCTAAAATCTGAATAACACATATACATATATACATATAAACATGTCTGTCATACATCCAGTTATACATATACAACCAAAATATATCATCAGATACACAAAATAATCGCAAACGGCCACCCTAGCTACCCGGAGTCACATATCAGAGCCGACCGACAAAAGAATGAAGACGCAAAGCTTCAAAAAAAGAATACCTCCAGCAACTCTAATCTGCAACGCCTCATAGAGCGTTATAAAACAGCAGAAGGGTGAGAAAAACAACCATAATATAATTGCATAACATTATATATTAACACAAAAATACACGAGTAACACATTCTCACCACAACCACATATAACATAATACCGCACAATTCTCAAGCATCGAATACCATTACACACCACACATATACCATACAATCATTAATCACATTCACAAATTCACACACAATTAATTCATGATTTATGCAATGCACATAGACCGACACAACGACTCTATACACATGCCATGCGGTACCGACTTCCTTTGTCACGTCATGTCACGTCATTAGTCCACTCAGGAACTATTGGAACCATCGCTCGTTACTGAGAATCTCAAGTAACTCCCCGTCGGGCCTACGATGTTCACCCGTCGCTTTAGGTCCTCAGGCATCGCCTCATATTTTCGAGGCACACGACGTTAAGGATTGCTTTAAGTCTCCAAAGGAGCCCACAATCGTCTATACCCATCGCTTTAACTCCTCAGGCATCGCCTCATATTTTCGAGGCACACGATGTTATAGCATATTCCCCTCGGGAATCAAACCGTCACTCAGGACGTTTCCACAATGCACATTATGATGCTTGGCATACAATGACTCATGACATTCACATTGTATACATACACCCATTCATAATCATGCATATATCATCAAATACCACACTTATCATTTTCTTGCCTTTCGGCCACAAATCATCATCACAACAGCACATAAGGCATACACATTCAAAGCACAAACATATAACATAATACACGTTAAATACGCACCATTAAAACGACAAAAGTCGAGATTAGACACTATTCATAGTTTTCGACAAAATTTAATCGGCTAACAATTCTCAAAACCTCATAATCACAAAGTATGACTCGATACCTTTCCAACGACACCAAGAATACAAAAATCGGATAATCGGAACCAAAGTTACGGACAAAACCGAAAACAACATTTTGAAAAATCACATTTTTGCAATTCTCCTGTCCATACGCGTACCACCACTATCCATACGCGTATTGACAGAACAAATTTCCTTCACAAAATCACGTTGCCAAAAACCATACGCGTATGCCCCTCGCCCTTACGCGTATCACCAGAGGGCCGTGAAAACATGCATTTCATACGCGTAATGCCCCAAAAACAACACAATGTTACGCGTAACGCCTGGGCCCATACGCGTATTGGCAAGTCCCTTACGCGTATTGCCAGGACAAACCCAGAAAAATTCTGCAGAACAATTTCTGCGTTTTCCAAATCCAATCAACCAATTTTTCACCTAAAACTCAGAAAATGACCAATTTGAATTGCAATAACACACAACCAACATGTATAAACAATCTAAAACGCAATCAACACAAGTTTTGACACATTCAAATCAATTTCTAATCAATTATACCAAATATGGGTTTTTACTCAATTTACTCCAATTCATCCAAAATTAACAACAAACACGCATACATAATCGTATACAATCATAGAATAATCGAGTTTTGCACCCTTACCCGATTTAATCGACTCTACAACTTGCTCTTGATGATTTTTCCACACTTTCTTCAATTTTTTCTCTTCTCCTCTTTTCTTCTCTTTTTCCTTCATTCTCCTTTCTTTCTCTCTATTTTTCTTTCTTTCCCTTTTCTATTTTCTATTCTTACTAACTTATCCACATATCTATGAAATGCCCAAAATACCCCCACACTCAAATATCTCGCAAATGTTCCCGAAACGCGATAAAATATATTCACGACTAAAAATAACATATTTTCACACAAAAGTAGAAAATAAAATAAAATAATAATAAAATAATAAAAAAGACTCAATAAAAAATAAAACTGGCAAAACTGGGGCGTTACATCAAGCAATAAAGTAAGTTTGGGGTTGTGATGAAACTCTATAATTACATAAAATTTGTGAGTAATTTCGATGAAATTGGAGGAAAAGGAACAAAATCCTAGAAAAAATATGGAAGAATGGAACAAAGTTGCAAAAGTGTGAAGAAAGTGGACTTAGTGAAATTTTGAAGAATAAATGAAGAAAAGAAAGCTAATTCACCTCTGTTTTTAACGCGGCCGCAATGCTGAGATCGTGGGCGAGATGATGTCACATCGCGATCGCGATATACACTAACGCAAGCGCGATGGTGCACTGCTCTGACACAGTAATTACTATAAATAGGATTTTTTGGTTACTTTTTTAGGGTTCCGAGTTTGATAGAGAAAGTGATAGCTTAAAGTTCTAAAGCAAGGATTTTGAGGGTTTTGGAAGACTTTAAAGACATTTATCAGCCTAGAATTTCATGCACTCTTCATATAAACTTATGGTAATTATTATAATAACTATAAGTAGCAATATTTCTTTAGATGAAGTCTTTTGAGATAAACTTGCTTGTACTCTGTTGTATCATATGGTTGTTTGAGATTAATTGAATTATTTTACGTTATTGTTATTATTTAGTTGCTCTTGATTTAAATGCCTTTTTTTATTGACGAATGCATAAATCAATATCAGATGAGTAGGGATAACTGACGGTAAGTCTACCAATCCAATTTAGGGAAATTATCCAACTTAGTAATTAACTAGGAATAAGGTATTATAAGTTGTGGCTTTTGAATTAAAGAACGCATAACACCTAATTTAACTTTGAATTGACATAAAGAATTAGGGAATTATTATTTAAATTAGTGAGTAGTAAACCAAAGAATTGGGTGCAATGGCATTGTTAATTTGTCGTAGAACTTTAACATATTAGTAATCTAGTCAATACACGGTTCATTAACATGTATAAGTAGCGGAGTCAAAATAAATATTTAATCGCCTTTAATTATTGAACTTTATTCCGTAAAGTTTCTCATTCTTATTTCATACCAAATCAATATTGAAAACCCATTTTGTTATTTAATTTAGTTTGCACTGCCATTACCTTGTTAAAATTTTCAATCCCTGTCGAGACGAGTTTAATTTATTACTTCGACGAGACTAGTACACTTGTTAGATTTGTCTGTGACGTATACCAGCCTTCAACCCAAAACCACTAAGTACCCTAGATATGGAATCGAGTACTTTATTGCTAATCAAACATTGTCCGTAACAAGATGGCCATAAAGATGGTCGATGAGTACTCCACAAATTATACTGAGGGACATGAGTGACCTAGATGGATTTTACACTTCCTGCGTAACATCATATATATCCAAGATCTTAATATTGATCTAGACAACGGTGACACAGTTGTTGTCTTATGTTCAAAATAGACATGAGGGAAAAGGGTAATTATATACACAAACATTATCATGGAAAGGTTTTGTCAAATAACATGACATTTTAATGACATGGGTTGTAGTGATGTGTTTCTAGATACCGCTCACTATTTATTATATTAAACATGTGATTTTTTATAATTGTCAATGTCATGAGAACCTACAGGATCACACACATAAGGATGGATTGATGAGAAATAGAATGAGTACGTGAAATTCAAAAAACTGTATGGTACGATGTACTTAAGATAATTACAAACCACCATATGGTACGATGCACTTAAGTGAATTGTAGAACACCGTAAGGTACGACACACTTAAGTAGAATTTGGAACACTGTAAGGTATGGTGCGCTTAAGTGAATCGTATAATACCGTAAGGCGTGGTTTGCTTAAGTGGAATATAGAATATTGTGAGGTACCATGAACTTAAGTGAAATACAGTATATGGTAAGGTACAATGCACTTAAGTGGGGTTTTTCAGCATGAAACCCACACAAGTGGTTCTATAAATAGATACTTTGTGCAAAAGCTTTTACACTTGATCGAATTAGGTTTTGAACCCTAGCCGTATTCTCAGTCTCTCTCTCTCTCTCTTTCTCTCTCTCTTTCTCTCTCTCTATATATATATATATATATATATATATATATATAGTTAAAGTCTTCATTCGTAGCCGCTAGCACGGATTTGAAGGCATTATTTTCATGTGAACTGAGTAGAGCTGTTGTTCTTCGTTCAACGCTTGTGATCGCTCATCCGATTATGCATCAAAAGTGTTAATCGCCACAAGAGGCAACCATTTCTATCACTGATCATGCATCATTCATAAGCATCATCTTAAGGGAAATTTTTGTTCTCCGTTGCATTTTATATCTCGATTTCTCTTCGGTGGTATCAGAACGACTTACGAAACTATGTATCAGATAAACATTTATTTTCTGTACTTTTTTACATTAATATGATTAAAACACATAATGAATTAAATAATTATGAGAAATTAAATATTGATATCGTGTTTATATAATTTGGATGTTCGTTGTTGCCTATGCTTTCTAATCTAAAGTTACTTCGATCATCTATAATTGATATAACTATGACTGGTCGATTTATATAAGTTATAAATAATTTTGGTGTGATGACAATATATTTGCTATGCTGTTTTATTTCATCCATTCTATTAGTGTGATGATTGTATTTCATTTGAATGATCATTGTTCATTCAGCTTTGAAATTCGACGTTTGTATGGTGAAGTAATGTTACTTCGATCAGTTAAAATAAATAATCTTTAATTATGTATTTGATGGCATGGATGTGTTGCATTACAGTTTATGATGGTGCAAAATTTGTGTTGTCAAGAGTTTTATTGTCCCGAAAACCCTGCAAGGGGTGCCGCCCCTTTAACCCCACTCTCTGCTGACCGGGCAGTGCAACCTTCGACTAACTATGGGTGTGATCAATCATCAAAATTTAGTTTAATTTATTTAATTAATATAATTTAATAATAATAATAATAATAATAATATGGGTTTATTATTGTTTCCTTGTGGTGAGCGTTATGACCTTAATTTTCTTTATTTAGTTTTGGGTTTTTTAAGTAAGACCTTTATATCGTGCCTTTCCCAATACTCTCTTTATGTAAGTTCTTTTCTCATCTCACTTCCTCGAATGTAAAAAGAGTATTCTTTATGTAATGTAATGATGAAAAGAAGAAGACAAGATCAAAGGAGGATAACCATGGAAGTTTAGCTTGGAGAAGTATAGATCGTTCTTAGATTTTGCTTAGGTTCTCTCATTGGCTTAAAATAACAATTATGTTAGAGGCCATAATCGTGTCCTTTTATGTTATATGTATGTTGATGCACGTGGACGTATGGTGATGCATTTGAGAGATGATTTATATGATAAACAAGTCGGTGAGATCAAACTAACTAAAATCCCCTCAAATTAGATGATGCCACATAAATTGCATGCATCATATTGGCTACTATGAAGTCTGAATTGCAAAAGCAGCATGAGAACATGGTAGGGTTTGATATGATCGTACACCTGTAAATACTATATCAAGAGCGGGCTAGGCATGAGAGATTTGAAGTTTCCAATGCCCTTTTTCAAGGTCAGTGAAATTTTTCTGGTGATGTACCACACATTGATAATATTGATGTCTTCACCTCAGTACAACATGTCAAGACAAATGTTTTGACATCTGCACACTTGACAGAATAATTTTATCAAACTGTAAAATTATGCAGAAATAAATGCAGAATGATAAATAACTCAATTAATTGGTAACCCAGTTTGGTGCAACACCCCCTACATCTGAGGGCATCTAAGCCAGGAAAGAAATTCACTATGATATCATTAGTTCAAAGCTAAACTCCCTCGTTTACAACATCTCTCCTAATCACTACCTTGTACAACTTCTACCTAGAAATCGCCATCTAGATATGAGACCCCCTATCACTTCCTAACAACCAGTCACAGTCCCAGTGACTTATGCCTCAAGAAACCAAAAAAAAAAAATAGAAGAACATTTTTCCAACTACAATACTAGGTTTTACTTAAAAGCTTCAACCAAGAACAATACTCAACTCCTTGCTTAGAAGCTTTAGAGTGAGAACAACAAACAATAAACAATCTGTCTCCATAGTGTATCAAAAGATACAAAGGGTGACTTACAAAATCACACACAAGAGACTATAAAACCCTAAGTTTCTAAAACTTCCCATAGTTTTTACAAAAGCAAAATTCGTATCATATATTAGGTTTAAGTCTTCTTTAAATACGCCTTAGCAATCCATGGGATTCGAAATCTTCACTCAAATATTTCTTGATCCATACGGTAAGGGCTGCACCAATTGTGTAGAAAAGATCTCCTAAAATTTAGGAACAAGACACAACGTTTCCTAAATTGTCTCATCATCCAATTTTGGCAACTTGTGTACAGCTGGTGATACAAAAACTTGTTCAAGAAAAAATCTTCTTGACTTGCGAAAAATACTGAGATATATCCAAAAGGAATATCACAGAATCAAATCAAATCTGTCATGATTTAAAAACAGCCAGAACTGATGTTCTGGTACAATATGTTACAACATCTGTCAGAACATCTTCTCACAAGGTGAACTGAACAATATGTCAGAACATCACACACGACATCCTGTTGTGAACCATATTTTAGAAAAAATGTTGCCAATCCTAAAACCATGGATCTAACAGTAAGCTAGCTGAGGGATCCCCTGTAGGTCTCCATGTACTCAAAATGATTGGGTATGTGGAGAATCTTGAAAGGTTGGGTTTTCCCCTGGAAAAGAGCTTGCGACTGATTTGATATTGCAATTGTTGTCGGAGAGCTTAGTCATTTTGTACTTAATTTTAATGTGAACGACATGAATAAAACTTGTCCAGAGTTGTTAAGTATGTTGAGAACTGCTGAGCATAATCTGAATTCAGTACTTGTATAGAATTATTTATTAATAATAAAAGGCATTTCTTTGTTATATTTTTACAAATTAATAAAGTCTTTAGAATAACTAGATTGTTTAATGAAACATTAAGTGTGACTTAATCACAAGTTTCCATTAAACATAAAGACATTATTCTTAAAGTATATGTAGTCAAGCTTTATTGTAAAGTGGGATAACATTAAAACAATGAGACTATTATGGGGATAGAAGGATGATGACATCTCACAGATCATGGATAAAGATTTATCAAGT